>CM062809.1:125836004-127171937 GCA_031772625.1 Pinus tabuliformis
TCATTAATCGAGCAAACATTAGTATTTACCTATTTTTTCCTATGAAACATATATTTTTAATCCATTTGGTGGTGTTTTGAGTAGGTTTTGCAACTGACTTACAAAATTCAACGTGTTCAATTGTAAATTGAACCTTTAACCACAGAGCACACTTTTATCTCTTTTTCGAGCTCTGTTAAAAATGAAAAAGAAACTCCCTTGGAGTCCTATTTAATCTCTTTTCATACTCTCTAAACATGAAAAGATTGTCGAGCGCTTGTCTTTTCCAGCGGGTTAATGGATTGGAAATGATATCTCTCTTGTATTATTTTATGCTTTTTCGAGCTTGAGAGATTAATTTATGAAAAATAACTTGTGGAGTTTTCTTTTTTTCTCTTTTAAAATTCTCTAAACATGAAAATGACCGAGTTTTCTTTATCTTTAAACTCGTTAAAACATTAAATAATGACAAAATTATCCATCTAGACAAGACTGAGTTTCACCTTCGATAGACTCGTTAAAACATAAAATAGCGATGGATTCGCCTGAAGGGTGAAATTATACAACAAGCATATGTTATCCTCCTCAATCTTGATAAAAATAAAGAGGTACTGGTCAGCAATGACTGGGGAAATGGAAAAAAGGGGAAAACCACTTTATGGTAGCAGGTCGCTCTTGAACATGACACTTTCACTCTATCATCATGACTATCTGAGTTGGGTTATTAGCTTGATGGTTATCACATCGTTGGTTTATCATATCATCCATCACTTTTTTTTGGTAAATGCTACCAATTCATTTCAGTGTCACAAACATGTTCAAGAGAAGTCATATAGTCAAAATTCATCCTTTGCAATACCATAAACATTCATTTTCATGACCGTCATTCTTGAACCTTGTGTCGTCTGTCAAATTCCATCTCAAAAATCACTAGACTCATTTTGTGTCGTTGATTTGGGATACATCAAGACCCTCCTACGATGAGTCACTTCTTGTCGACATCAGCTCATTATCCAAGAAGTTGACTTAGAAACACCCTTCTAGTACCTTTAGGCTTGCATGCATCAATGGTAGGCTTCTCACTTCCAGCGATAGGCATACATCAATGGCCTTCGACTGAAAGACTTTGTATGGTGTTAGACATTAAATCATCCATTCACACCATGTAAAATGTACTGCAGTGCCTTGAGGATCATTATCATTATCGGTGATTTCTCTCGCATTTGTTAACAACTTACATCATTGGTTGGTAATCAGATGGTGTCTTCCCATGTTCGACTTCAAATCACATATTCACGTGGTTAGACTCATACTTGAGCGAACAATTGAATGAGATAGAAGACCCCGGATCTAGTTTCATCCATCTGGGCTATGATTTCAGGAGTACTAAATCACATGTACAAGGGCTTTACATTAATGGTCATTCAAATCATGGGTCTATATCTATAGACGACTGTTTATGTACATGTAATGAAAGTTTATAAGCTGAGAATGGGTATGACTTCCCTCAGAAATTCATGTAGAATCAAATATCATGATATATGTATTGTAATTGATGTAGGTCACCTTCCACTTTGATACCTCCTCATCACATCATAAAGCATTTCATTGGACATTGGCATTTTTATGACTTCATGATTTAGGGGGTATTGTTACAGATCCATTTGGGCACATCAATCCCATCATATAGATTATTGTTTTAGGGCTCATCAAACACTAATTTTAGTTGCTACATTCCCTAAACAAGTCACCCCTTTGAATGCCTCCTTCCCAGAGAGTTTCATGACTTGAAGACATCTAGAAATGGCCTCTAGAGGGACCAGCGTAGGTAGGCCCTTATAAAGGTGCGTTGCAAAGTAGTTGAGCCGACTGCCAGGGTTCTCTTCAGAGAACTTAGGCTTCCTTTCACTTGCGCTGGGTGAGAATGAGTGAAATTCACATAGGGTTTGGGTAATATTCTTATCTGTTGGAGTAATCTAGAAGTTTCCCTCACTTATCAACTCTTATGAGCTCGTAAATGGATGAGGAACGAGTTAAGATGCATCCTGTCCTCTCATCCCTTCCTCCATGGAACTAATTCTAAGTATGGAAGGTCATTCTATGCCACCATTTCTGACAAAACCTCCTTCATATTCCTATAAATTGACCACTTATCTAAGTGATCTAGGGCTAGATTATGTTGAATTGTAAGGTGATAATGTTGTTATGAGATTTGGCTTTGAGGAAAGTATTGTAAGGCTACAAGTTTTTCATTCTCTTGATGTGATGTGGATGGGATCCAAGCTGGAGGAATGGCTTGAATCAAACACCTATGGTTGTTATTCCTTCTTCTATCTAATAAAGCATTTGAACCTTTTCCCATATGTTTATATTGTTTCATAATGCTTATATGTGTGCATTGTATCTGATTCCTTTCACTTATATTCAATAGATCGTATGCTTTGATCAGTTCTTTGTTTTTTGTTATGTTTACAGGGTACTTCTCAAGCGTATTAAGTACGGGAAGGAGTGATAGGATTGATACAAGGGATATGAGAGGAAAGCGGAACTACAAGTAGGTCTTCTTATCTTTTCATCTCATCTATTGCTTATAGGAAAAGTATAAAACACTTTAAACTATTCTTATAGATACATCTACTTATCTAGAGAATTAGTATTTATCCATAGATACCAAATTCTCCAAAACAGGGCCTACTCATGTAAAATGATACTTCCAATGCAGCCATTGACGCATTGGTTGGCCCATGTTGCTAAAGGCATGGTCAACAAGAAAGATATTCAAGTAGACCATAAAGAAAGAAATATAAAACAATGAATACCAACACGCTCGAAGTCTAAATGTGTCCACAAAAAAGTACATAGTAAAAGTGAAAGACAAACACTTTGTGGACGTACCATGTTGAAACATCACACTATGTGTAGACAAAAAATATGCACACTATTTTGATCTAGAAAAATGAGAAAACATGTAGAAAGAAGAAAAATTACACTTAGAAAAATGACTTTCTATGTATAATTCCTTCAACGCATGAGTGATAGGATCATATGATTCTAGTGGAGGAAGTTAAATGTGTGGATCGGATCGGTTTTCAATGAAAATGGGAGAGTGATGAGGAGTCTGGGGTGTTTCAACAAATTGCTTATTGGTATTGGAATTGACCTCAAGGCCGCGAAAACTTGAGATAACCATCAGCGTGGGCTGAAGTGCCTCAACAGCTTAAGGGGTTACCACTTGATTAAAAGGTAGTTGATCAAAGACTAGTGGCTTAGAAACATCAACAACAAGTGAATGAACATCGTCATCAATTGAGTGAGTGAATCTATCATGATAACCACTATCAGAAAATTTGAGATGTGCATCGAAATCCTTATGATATGACAAATCATATAGAGGGGTTAATGAGAAACAAAATTTTTCATCCTCTGAATTTCCAGTAAGAAAAGATGACAGATCGGTGGATTTGGAAAGAAATATGTGTCCTCTCTATAATCAAATGACAGACTGACATCTTGAGTTTCATATGAGTGATCGAAAGAAGAAACATCCAGGAATGAATTTTCACAATAGAAATCAAAAATGGAAGAATAATAAAATATGTCAGGAAAAATTGGATGAGGTGCAGAAAAAAGGAGGTCATTCTTCATTGTAGGTTCTTCTTGAGATTCCCACACATACTCATCAAAAATGACAGCATAGGTTAGCTCCTAGACACCAACTCTGTCGATGACTTGATCGTCGTGAACAACATAGATGGAGATTGGAACGGGTGAACACAACATAGTACAATCTGGAGGATCAAAGGAACCAAAGGATGGAGGTTGAGAAGACAAGACCATGTGACAACCATCGGGGTTGCAATCCAAGTCTGCATAAATATATAGAGCAATTAGGGTGGGAAGGTGTGATAGTTCAATAGATGGGTTCGCAACTTCTCCCACCTTGTACTACAGAGCTAGAGTTTTATGATGAGAAGAGGATGGAGGGTCGCTTGTGACAACAACCTTGTCCATCTTATATTTAGCAGCCTTAACATAGAGGTATGATGGGAGGAGTTTGAATGGTTCCAACTCATGTGGATTTTTAGATATGTGAAGAAGATAATGAAATATTTCTTTGAGAAATTTTCAGTCAATTTCATCTTCAGGGATTTGAAAAGCAAGATTACAAAATCAATCCAAAAGTTCCGCAATAGATTCATTAGGTGTTTTCCGTAATTCTATAATTTTTTATTGAGTGATTTGCAACCATATATATAGAAATAACATATTAACTCTCTGATCATGTGATCATAAGAGTATATATAGGTTACGGGAAATGTGCGACACCATTGCTCAACGTCCCCATCGAATGTGTAATGTTAGAAAATTATATATTACAGAACAATGAAACACATAAAATATATTGCAGAAACATAAAAAATCATAAAACAAGAGAGACACATATATACATGGTTCACCTAGTTTTGGCTACATCCATGGAGAAATAGCTAGTCCTTCCTTTTATATTATCTATCAAAATGAAGAGATACAACCTACAATAGATCTGCTGTAATTCCCTCTTCACTCTCAATCTCCTTTCTCTTCTTCATTCAAAATACAGATCTACATAGACATAATAAAGTTCCCTCATATATAGAGAGGGGTTTCCTTCTAGTGAAAAAAACCCTAAACTAAACATAACTTCTACTGTCAGATCTATGCCTAATGAATTGCCTAGATTGACTACAAAATTACAACATTTTACAATGCAATTTTACATCTATTTTTAGCTTCGGGGGTGCTACCACTAATTCCCCTCCAGCGAGGGGGCTCCAAATAATTGTCATCACCCCCCTGGTGGCATACATTTTACAGGTGGAGTTACGCGACATTACAAACTACGGTCCAATATGGCGATACCTCTAAATAAGGAAGATAACCAGTGTCCACACCCAACAATCTCCTACTTGGAGACTGATTATAACAACTTCACTGCTACTTCATTTGCTAGACAATGACTCCACTTTGGACTTGGTTGTTTCTCATCTTCTTCATCATACGTGAAGACCAATTAAGAGTGAGTAGAATCTCAGTTTCTCCCTAGTTACAACTTTTGTTAACATATTTATAGGATTTTGGCTAGTGTGTATCTTTTCTAGCTTCAATTGTCCATCTTCCAATGCTCACTGTATGAAATGGTACTTGAGTTGTATATGTTTAGTCTTGGAATAAAATGTAGAGTTCTTTGCAAGATGTATGGCACTCTCACTGTCACTGTATAACCTGCCCAACTCCTGTTTCCTACCCAATTCATCTAGAAACCTTTGTAACCAAATCATTTCTTTATTAGCCTTTGTAGCAGCAACATACTTTGCTTCCATTGTTGAGAGTGCAACAACACTTTGTAGTTTTGAGACCCAACTGACAACTATTCCACCTACAATAAATACATACCCTGTGGTGCTCCTCTTGTTATCTCTATCACTCCTCATATCTGCATCAACATATCCCTGTAGAGCAATGTTTGAACCACCAAAGCATAATGCTTGATTTGTGGTACCTATCAAATACCTGAGAATCCACTTCACTATCATCCAATGTCATTTTCTTGGATTTTTTCATGTACCTGCTTACAACTCCCACTGCATGTGCAATATTAGGCCTTATGTAGACCATTGTATACATTAAGCTTCCAACTGCTAATGCATATGGAACTTTAGATATATAATCCATTTCTTCCTGAGTCTCAGGACACATTTCCTTACTTAGTTTGTAATGGATAGCCAAAGGTATACTAATTGGTTTTTCATTCTGCATATTAAACATTTTCAACACCTTTTGTATGTACTCACTCTGAGACAATGTTAATTTGTGATTCTTCCTCTCTCTAGTTATTCACATATCAAGGATTTGTTTTGCAGCACCCAAATCATTCATTGCAAATGAGTTTACCAATTTCCATTTGAGCACATTTATTTCCTACATGTTGGAATCTGTAAAAAGCATGTCATCTACATACGACAACAATATAATATAGCTTTTGTTAGGGCCTAAATCTACTCAGGCTGAGAAAGGTAGGATCTAGGGTAACATCAAACCACGCTTAACCTGGTAGCTAGCTCTACCAGGTCAGGAGAGGGCTCTCTCCTTGTCAATCTCAGAAAATATGGCCAATGAAGCTTGAGATGACTGATGTAATGACTGATTTTAGGCTAGGTATGTGTACAAAGGTGTTTGATTGAATTTGATGATGTTTTGTTGGCTCAAATGTGAAAGGTAGATTTGGGTCTAGGAAATGAGGCTCGATTTTGCAGAGATCTCTATGGGGCAAGGTATGCAAGCGATTTTGTATTTCAAATTGAGTGAGATGGAGAGATTTTGACAAGTGAGGAGTTGAAAATGGCATGAAAAACTCAGGTATCCTTTTCAAACAACTGAAAACATAGATAACTAAACAAACCCTAGGTAGAGCACTACACCTCCAATGTATTCTACCTTTATCCTTGTTTAATTTAGTTAAGATGAAGAAAAGAGAGATAATGGAATACATAAAACAGATTTAAACTTACAATTCTAGAAGAAAACACAATACCAAAGAAAGATTCCACATGAATCCCATAAAGTGCTTCAAACCCTGGTCTATTACTTAGCCAAACTGTTGAAATGAATATACAATGAAGCTCCAAGCTTTCCAAAAAGTCCAACCATGCTAATGACTGAAAAATTACAAGATATAGACAACCAACAACTCATCCTAGCCTCTAGGGGTTGAGCTCATAAGTTTAGGAGTTGTTCCAACAAAATCTAAACTAAGAACTAAAAAGTAGGCAGTGGAACAACTTGCCTCTAAAAACTAGGAAACTGATTCATTCAGTTGCAAACTACCTTTTGATGGATGAATCTACCTCTATGAGTGAAAATTTAGCATAATTACATCAAAATCCATCATGTCACATTAAATTAAATCATGAGTTTGACAATTAGAATGAGAAAAGTCAAATTGTGAAGAAACTAGCCAAAATGAGCAAAATTCATCTAATGCGCCACACTGATTTCCTTATGCATAATGCCTTTTTGCAGCTGATTTTGGAGGCCTTCCCGGTGTGCAAATTTTCTCCAAGTGGGCTTGTTGGAAATAACTACCTGTCTACTTTCCAGAAAAAGTGGAATTTTTGAATTTAGTCTCCATTTTCCGCTCCAAAACTGAGTTCTCCCAACACTGCTTTCTGTGTGTCCAAAAAGGGGCAAAAAGATCATTTTTGAGGTGTTTTTGACCTTTTTGGAAGCTCAAAACCTGTCAAAATTTCTTGGCCATTTGTGGTCATGCATATTTTTCCATGAAAAATCCAAAAATGTTGAGTTTTCCTCAAAATTAGGTCCCCATAAAAAACACGCACCGGGTGGCGCAACGCATCAGGCAGAAAAACCTGTTTTTTAAGCCAAAAATTTCAAAATTGCAAAAAGTGTCCCAAATTTCTTGGAATTTGGGCTGAGTGTTCTTCATTAAGTGTTGTGTTGGGCCAAGAAAGCCTCAACAAAGATCTGAACTCTATCTCTCTCTTTTTGCTTCCTCGATGCTTTCTTCAACTTGGCCTTCAAGTTCCTAATTCTTGCCTTGCACACTTTGTTTCTTGCCAAGTAGTGGTAGGCCATGTGCCTCAACATAGTTTTCTCTTTGTTGGCCTTCTCTAGCATATTTTCCAAGCGGATATTTTCCCTCTCAAGCTAAGATTCACAATCACCATTGGTTTCTGATTTAAGTGTTATGAGCTTGACTTTCCTCCTTTTAGCAGCTTGCTGGTTTTCTCGTATGTTTCGTAGCTCCATGATAGTTTGCTGATCCTCTAGCTATTTGTTTCTTTGCTCCAGATATTTGATTATCCACTTAGCTCTCTCTAGGTTGAGAGACAAATGTTGAATGTCATCTTGTTGCTCATGAATGATCTCTTTAAGCTTTGAGCTTTGTGAGCCCAAATTGGTGTCGTCATCCTGAATAAGAATGAAATTTGTCTCCTGCCCTCCTGAAGGCCCCTCATCATGTAATGGTCACTTGCTCTTGTCCTGTACCTACTCTGCTGATGGAGGAAATGAGACCCCTTCCACCCCGGGTAGAGATAATACTCGTTGTGCCATTGCAAACAACCTTTTAGTGCCCGTTTGATAGGTGACAAACTCTGGCACACTAGTGGTTTGTGTCTCATGAATATCCAGCTGATGTGAAGGTCCTCCTCTCTCATGAAAATCTACTGGGGGTACTTGAGGACCTGTGAAGACCTCATGTGAGATGAAATCCTCCCATGAGATGTTCTGTAAACCAAGCTGATGCAAGACCACGATTTTGATTAGTGCAAAGTGATATATACTATTTAACTGTTGTTGAGGAGGCTTCCTTTGCACTAAGGTGGTCATCTTCTCAATGTTATGGCAAATAAAATAGGGGAGATTCATCATTCTCACCCTAGTGAATTGCATCAACAATCTGATGTGATAGGCATACAAGCGAGAAAATTGGCCCTCACAACTGAAATATCTAATTATGAGTTTCATCAAGGGAGCATATGTGTCCTTCAGATATCTAAAGGGAAAAACTCTACTGAGATGCCTTTGATAACCAGCCTTGATGTAAGGCTCATAATTCCCTCTATCAATCTACTGCCTTTTATTCCACTGCTCACCAACATTTGGAATGCCAGTTGCTTGAGAAATTGTCTCGGGTGTCAAGGAGAATGTCACACCTGCCAAAGTGACTTGATGATTATGAAGATGGAGCACAAACAATCTAGCCAACTCATGATGGTACTGGACTCTCTGTACCAACTCACAGAACTGATAACAAGATTGGTCTTCAAAGCATGTGACAGTAAGAGGATAGGCCAACAGCTCGGCAAGTGAAGTAGGCTCTTCTCGTACAAGTTTACTACCCTTGTGAGGTCTCCTTGGTGCATGCATTTCTCTGGAAGAATCACTGAGTGTCTCCTCATCTCGATTATAGGAAGGATCTGACTCCATGTTTGCCAATGTTTGAGCTTTCTTGATGAGTATGAAGAGATTTATGGTGTCTTTAGGTTTTTTTTGTCAAGGATGAGAATGTATGAGGGACTGTGGAGTGAAAGTGTATGAGGGGTTTTGGGAATATTGCTCTCAAATTTCTAGGGAATAGAAAGGTTTAGGGAATAGTATTTAGACTTTTGGGACAACAATTAGGGTTTGGGAATTTTTAACTAGGGTTTGGGACAGTGTAATTTAGGAATTTGGGGTTAATAATTTAGGGATATGAGGTTCAGGGAGTGGGTAGATAAAAATGTAATGAGAGGGAGGGAATGTAAGAGCGAGGGAGTGAAATGGCTAGGAGTAACAATGGCAGCAAAACATACAATTTGCAAACCCTATGCAACTGTTTTTGGAAAGAAATGCAAGGAGGTAGGGTTTTCATTTTTTCTCAATAAGTTATCATAGAAATAAAGGTAACTCATTCATTGGTCATGGGAGAATGTTAACTTACTTGAACACAAGAAGATTGAGCAAATTTGGCAATTTGGATGAATTTGTGGGTGAAATTGGGCTAGAAACCCAGTGTGCCATGCCACTTCAATGCACAATGCCTATGTAAGTTTTACACTGCAAAGAGTGGCCCAATGCACAGTGCCAAATGGATGTGCCGTGCCAACGACCCAATGTACCGCGCCCCTGAAACTTCACGCTTGCTGCGATTTTTTGCTTCCCTCTCTTCAACACGACCTTTCTCTTGTTCACTTTTTCTTTTTTGGATGCAAACGAGCTTTTTGAACATGACAAATGGTTTATATACAAAAGATTTTAATTTTTCACTTATCAAAAACCCACTTTGTAATGTTTGCATTTGACTTGCTTTTAAAACTCTGTTTTTGGGTAGTTTGCTTTATTTTTGCCTTTGATGAACTGAATGCTTTGAATTTTTGTTTGCCTTGTAGGGGATGGAGTTACTGAAGCTTGGCAAGGTGACCAGGGTTGCCACTGAAGTTATTACATATGAAAAAACTGAAATTACGTCAAATTTATACATGAAAACATAAAAAACTCTATTTTTCCTCAAAACAGTGTTTTGAGGAAAAATCAATCACTGAGCATGTGATTATGGAAACTATTGTTGCTGAATTATTTGACCTCCTCATCCGCCTGCTGATTGTTATTGAACATTTTGAAGACCTTATTGATGAAACCCTAGACCTAATGATACCTAAAACCATAAAAATGAATTTTGCAGATTTAAAGACAAAACTTGACTACAAATGATCTAGATGAATGAAAATGGGCCAGCACATGAGGGAAAATGTATAATAAGACACTACTGTTAGATGATCCATGACCCTAATGGAATGCAGCTGATCGAGTGAGACACTTAGCATGCAATGCAACAAGAGCATTTTATCACTGATAGAGGGATGAAGATACCGACACTAACAACTTCCATCATTTTTCTTTTTGAGATAAACAAAATGATCAGAGTGACATCTAGTATAACCTTGTTCAGACATAAACATGTCAAATTTTAGATAACACTGCCTCAGATCCTGTTTTAAGCCATACAAGCTCTTCTTCAACTTTCACACTAGTTTCTCCTTCCCTTTGACCTCATATACTTTTGGTTGCTGCATATATATCTCTTCTTCCAAATCCCCATGGAGAAAGGTTGTCTTTACATCTAACTGCTCAAGATGCAAATCTTCAGCCGCTACTAGACTTAAAATAGTTCTGATTGAAGTCATTTTAACAACAAGAGAAAATATCTCATCAAATTCTATACCCTCTTTCTGTGCAAACCCCTTCAACACAAGTCTAGCTTTATACATTTTCTACCTCCATCTTCTTCCTTCAACCTGTAAACCCATTTATTATGCAATGTTTTTTTACCTGCAGACAACCTGACTAAATCCCAAGTCTGGTTATGTGCTAAGGAGTCCATCTCTTCTTTCATGGCTTTCTCCCACTTCTTCCTGGTTTCTACTTGCACTGCTTCTTCATAACATTCTAGTTCACCAGAATCAGTCAACAATACATAATATAATGAAGGAGAGTATCATTCAGGGGGTCCACTTATCTCGATAGATCTTCTAACACCACTATCAGGAATTTTAGGTTCTTGTTGGTGTTGTGGTTGTTTTTGTTGTTCTAGATGTTGATCATTATGATTTTCAAGCACCTTCACTTTTTATGTTATCTCATCAAGCACTATGTATTCTCTGTTTTCTTTTTCCCATTTCTTTTCTTTCATATGATCCATATACAAAACCTTTTCATTGAATATGACATCTCTGCTCCTAATGATTTTGTATTTTTCATAATCATAAAAGCGAAAACCAAAATCATTAACACCATATCCAATAAAGGTACATTTCTTTGACTTTTCCTCAAGCTTTGTTATATTTTCTTTATTAATGTGGACAAAGGCTTCACAACAAAAAGTCTATAAAAATGAGTAGTTTAGATTTTTACCTATCCATGCTTCCTCTGGAATACCACCATAAAAGGAACTTGAAGGTCCTCTGTTTATTAGATAAACAACAATATCTACAACATCTGCCCAAAATTGTAAAGGAAATCCTGCATGCAATCTCATGAACTGTTATGAAACCAGCTCAAGAAAAGATAGAAAAGATAGATCAACGCCTTAGAATTCAGCCTCTTCGATGGGGCAACCTCCTTTACATTACATAAATGAACAATTCTTGGATGATACAAATGAAAAAACCTCCTTTCTATATATAGGAGTCTAAGGAGTCACAATATAATCCAGCCGACCTAACAATAATAATATAAAGCCACAAAAATAACAATAGAGGGATTCTATGGGGCACAGAAATAACAATATGGGGGTAATAGGGGCACAACAATATAAATAAGGCGTATAACTACAATAGTAATGGGGTAATCACTAGTATTATAGGGACCCAACATGCCCCTCTCCTTCAAAAAAGTGTTGTCCTCAACGCTTGAGTAGTTCTGGATACTTCTGCATAAAATTCTCATCCTCCCATGTGGAATCTTCAGCGGATAAGTTCTTCCACTTGATAAGATACTCTGAAATTGATCGATTTCGTAGCTGTCGAGTTCTTGTTTCTGTGACTGCTTCCGATTCCAATATAATTTTTCCTTCCTCATCAAGTTCTGGCAATATTGTTTGAATTGGGAGCTTTTCACCTATAACCTTCTTTAAACATGAAACATGGAAGACTGGGTGCAATCGAGAAGCTGCAGGAAGCTCCAATTTGTATGCCATAGTACCAATCTTTTGCAACACCTTGTACGGACCATAATACTTTGGTGATAATTTATTATCCTTCTTAGCTTGCTTTAGGGACATTTGCTTATATGGTTGTAGCCGTAGGAATACCCAATCACCTACATCAAAACTTCTTTCACTGCGATGTTGATCTGCCTGTTGTTTCATTCTATTTTGTGCTAACACGAGGTTATCCTTTAAGAGTTGGAGGACTTGTTGTTGATGTTTGATGTGATGTTCCACTGCCTGAACCTTAGAATTTTCTCTTAAATATGATGTGATGGATGGTGGTTGATACCCATAAAGTGCCATAAATGGGGTCATTTTTGTTGCTGTATGGAAGGAAGTGTTATACCACCATTCAGCCAGAGGCAACCATTTGACCCATTGTGTCTGTTTATCAGATACAAAGCAACGAAGATATCCTTCCAAACATTTGTTTACTATCTCAGTTTGCCCATCAGATTGAGGATGATAAGATGAGCTATGAGCTAACTGAGTACCAAAAGAAGAAAATAATTCTGTCCAAAAATTTCCAGTGAAAATGGGATCTCTGTCACTTACAATAATCTTTGGGTTTCCATGTAGCTTTTGAACTGTTTCCATAAATGCAGTAGAAACTGTACTGGCTTTAAATGGATGTGATAATGCACAAAAGTGTGCATACTTGGTAAGTCTGTCAACTACCACCATGATGACACTCTTTCCCTTAGACTTGGGTAAACCTGTGATAAAATCCATTGAAACCTCCTCCCAACGTTGGCTTGGAATGGATAAAGGTTGTAATAGACCCGGTGTCTTAATTGTTTCAGCTTTATTTTGCTGGCAAACCAAACATTCCGCCAAAAACTTTTGAATATCTGATTTAAGGCCATCCCAAAAAAATTCCTTCTTAACCCTGTGGTAAGTTTTTAAAAATCCTGAGTGCCCTCCTAAGGGAGAAGTGTGCAATTCCATAAGAATCTTTTGTTTTAGCTGGGAATTCTTACAGAGGTATAAGCGATCTTTGTACCATAACGAATCATTTTTCCAGCTAAATGTATCAGAAGTACTGGAATCTTGTTGTAGCTTTTGAATAAGTGCCCACACTTCTTCGTCATTCTTCCATTCCTTCCTTGCTTCGTTTATCCAATCTAGTTGGATAATAGAAATGGCACACAACAATGCTTCCACATCCTCATCCTTTCTTGAGAGTGCATCTGCCACCACATTTTGCTTCCCTTTTTTGTAGATGATTTCAAAGTCATAACCCAACATCTTTGTGACCCGCTTTTGTTGCTCTTCAGAGGATAATCTTTGTTCTAAAAAGTATTTAAGGCTATCATGATCCGTTTTTACCTTGAAGTGTCTTCCCATTAGGTAGGGTCGCCATTTCTTAAGTGCATGGAGTATTGCCAACATTTCCTTCTCATAAATAGCTTTGCTTAAAAACTTTCCCTTGATTGGATGACTTTCAAAAGCAATGGGTCTTTCATCTTGCATTAGAACAACACCAATTCCATTTCCTGAAGCATCACATTCTTCAATAAAGGTTTTTGTGAAGTCCGGTGTAGCTAAGACCGGTGCTTGGCACATTGCCTCTTTAAGATGTTCAAAGGCCTTTGTTGCTTCCGGAGTCCATGAAAATGAATCTTTCTTCAATAATGTTGTTAGAGGTGCTGCTATTCTCCCATAATTCTTAACAAACTTGCGATAATACCCTGTCAACCCAAGAAATCCTCGCAGATGCTTTATGGATGTGGGGATTTTCCATTCCTTAATGGCTTTAATTTTGCTAGGGTCTACCTTAACTCCTTCATGAGATACAATATGACCCAAATATTCCACCTCCTGGACTGCAAAGAAACATTTGGATCTTTTTGCATATAATTGTTTCTCCTCCAATAGTTGTAGCACCCTGTCAACATGTTCAACATGATCCTTCCAAGACTTGCTGTAGATTAGTATATCATCAAAAAATACTAACACAAATTTTCTAAGGAATGGTTTGAAAATTGAATTCATCAAACCTTGAAATGTTGAAGGTGCATTGGTAAGGCCGAAAGGCATGACTAAAAATTCATAATGACCCTCATGAGTTCTAAATGCCGTTTTTGGAATGTCTTCAATCTTCATTCTGATTTGATGATATCCCGAACGAAGATCCAACTTGGTGAAGTAAATTGATCCATGCAATTCATCTAGTAATTCATCAATAACAGGAATGGGGAACTTATCTTTAATAGTGAGCTTGTTGAGCTCCCTATAATCTGGACACATGCGCCATGATCCATCCTTCTTATGCACCAATACTACTGGAGCTGAGAAAGAACTTTGACTCGGTTGAATTATACCAACCTCTAGCATTTCTGCAACCATACGCTCAATTTCAATTTTTTGGACATAGGGATATCTGTACGGCCTGATGTTTGGAGGAACACTTCCTGGAATCAGATGAATAGCATGATCATGATCACGCATAGGTGGGAGACCCTTGGGAGTCTCAAATACCTTGGAATGATTGTCCAAGACTTTTTGGAGGTCTGGAGAAATAGATGATTCCAATGTGGAAACATCTAGCGAGTATAATTGTGCAATTACACCTCTTTGCTCCTTTTTTAGAAGCTTTGTCATACCATGAGAGCTAATTATCTTTCCTGGTTTCCCTGCAATACCCCTTAATTCAACTTCCTTTCCTTCCACAGAAAATTTGATGAAAAGTTCTTGAAAATTAAAAGCTATTGTACCCAAGGATTGTAGCCATTGGACTCTTAGTACAACATCCGCACCTCCCATTGGAATGGAAAGCATTGGGCTAGTCAATACATATTCTCCCATGGATAGCTTGATATTATGGCACTTTCCAGAGCAATTTATTATTCCTCCATTTGTAATCATCACTTGACACTCTGGTGCTGGATATAGGAAGCAATTCAATTCTTTTACTACCCTAAAATTAATAAAATTGTGGGTGCTTCCTAAATCAATCAACACTATTACCTTTTTCTTCTTGATTTGTCCTTCTATCTTGATGGTTTGAGGAGTGGTAATTCCCGCCAATGCATTACAAGATATGGTCGGATTTATTTGTTCTTCATCTAGGCTTTGTTCCTGGAGTATATCTTCTTCTTTTGACCTTTCTTGCTCCTTTTCTTCTTCCTCTTCACAATCTATGTAGAATAATTTCTTCTCAGCACACTTATGACCTTTAGTGTATTTGCTATCACAACTGTAACAAAGCCATTTTGCTCTTTTTTCTTCCAATTGTTGTGGTGTCAACCTTATAGGTTGTGGAAGACTAGGGGCAACAACACTTCCGTCTTTATAGTTGTGAGTGGTATGCTTCCTGGTTGCCATAATTTTGCTTTCCATTTTTCTTGCTAACCTGAATGCCTTCTCTAATGAATCGGTTCCCAAAGGCGAACATCATGTTGGATATTATCCTTTAAAGACCCTATGAACACATCAATCCTATGCTCCTCTGGAATATCTTTTACCCTTATGTTCAATTTTTGGAACTCCTCAATGTGCTCCATTACTGAACCCTTTTGTTTGAGACTTATCAATTGGCTAAAAAAAGTGTTGCTTTTTGTATCTTCATAATGTGCTATCAATTATTCCGTAAAAATTGCCCAAGTGATAAATTGTTTACGAGAGAAAAGCCATTGATACCATACAAACTGATTTGGTTCCAAATATACAGTTGCCATACGTACCTTTTGTGCGTTTTGCACATTATTGAGATCGAAGAATTGCTCCATCTGTAATATCCATGTGGCGGGATCCTTGCCATCAAACTTCCTCATATCAATTTTTGGAATATGGTGATTCTTCAATCCAACATTAGCATCTATGGTATCATGATTAACATTTTTTTTGTTTTCATCATGAGTTTGCTTTACTACCTTTTCACCATTAGTGACCCTTTCTTGTAGCAACTTCTTCAATTCTTCCATGTCTGTCTTCATATCTATCTTCAAATCTGCCATGTCTCTCTTCAAGTCTGTCTTCGAATCATCCATCTTAGCTTCCATGCCCTTTATCTTAGATTCCACGCCATTTATCTTATATTCCACGCCACTTATCTTAGCTTCTGTTAGCTTTTGTGAGCGTGACATTTGTTGCACTTGTTCTTGTAATTTTGATATATCATGTAGCATTTCTTCCTCTTCTTCATGGGTCATGCTAGAGCTTTCAGGTTCCTTACTAGGTGTTTGCATTTTCTTTCCTTGGGGCATCAGTTACCGATAATAATGCTTTACTATGCCCTTTGAATTCTATTAAACCAAGCTTACACAAAAATTTAAAAAAAACTACACACCTTTTTTCACTTTATAGAAGCCTGATATTGAATCTGATGTATCTCTGTAATTTCGGATCATCCAGTTCTGAAATTGCTACCTGTAGTAGCCTTCTGCGTCCTCTTTCCAATGCCACAAGTTTGAGCCAAATTGGATTCTCCAAGGAAGAGTTATGTGAAATCTCCCACAGTGACTTGCTTTTAGACTGGTTCAGTAGAGCGAACTTGTACGACGTGCCACGAGTCACTGTTTCAACCTTTGAATCTGAAAAACACACACAAGAAACTACAGTCTGTCCTATTTCTGTAACTTTTTACGAAATTTCAATCCGATACTCAAAGAGAGAGTTATGACGATTTTCCCTAGATCACCTGTTTTGAATGTAATTGAGGAGTCTGCAAAAAGGTCAACTTCCCCAGATCATATCGCCGAAAATATCTCGCGAAAAGCTCTGAAATTCGAACCCAAGGTTCAGCACCAATTCTTCTCAAATGGGTTTTTTTTGCGACTTCTGAAACATCACAACAAAAAAGTTAGAGCGAACATTCCACGATGACCTGTTTGGAGCAGCGAAACCCTAGAATTCCAAAGCTCTGATACCAAATGTTATGAAACCAGCTCAAGAAAAGATAGAAAAGATAGATCAACGCCTTAGAATTCAGCCTCTTCGAGGGGGAAACCTCCTTTACATTACATAAATGAACAATTCTTGGATGATACAAATGACAAAACCTCCTTTCTATATATAGGAGTCTAAGGAGTCACAATATAATCCAGCCGACCTAACAATAATAATATAAAGCCACAAGAATAACAATAGAGGGATTCTATGGGGCACAGAAATAACAATACGGGGGTAATAGGGGCACAACAATATAAATAAGGGGTATAACTACAATAGTAATGGGGTAATCACTAGTATTATAGGGACCCAACATGCACCTTGCACACTCCATGATTGTCCTGTTCATCCTTCCTGACGCACCATTTTCTTGTGGTATTCCTGGAACTATCTTTTCTCTGCGAATTCCATTATATAAACAATAGTTATCAAGCTATTTTCTGAAATATTCACCTCCATTCTCTGATCTGAGACACTTCAACCTTTTTCCTGTCTCATTCTCAACCAAAGCTTTCCATTTCTTGAAAGTGTCAAATACACCAGATTTATTTTGAATACAATAAATCTAGGTTTCTTTGGTTGCATCATCAATAAAAGTAACATAATAATGAGAGCCACTAAGAGATGATACCTGAGCAATTCCTCATACATCTATGTGCACAAGCTCTAATTTTTCACTCTTCTTTTCTTTCCCAACTCTGAGGAATCTAACTCTCTTTTGTTTTCCATAAACACAATTCTCACTGAATTTTAAATCAACACGCTTCAAACCTAACAAAAAAATTATGGAGTGAAGAATCTGCATCCCCTTCTCACTCTTGCTCCTGAGCCTATGATTCCACATTGCTGTATCTTCTCCTGTAGAGGTTAAGGCATTAAAATAATTAGAAATACCATTGCATAAACACATTGTACCAACATTTTCTCCTTCTGCTATTACCAAGGCTCCTTTAGTGACCTTCCATGTTTTATCTGTAAAAGTAGTTACATAACCTTCACCTCCCAACTGCCCTGTTGAAATTAGATTTTTCTTTAGATCTAGAACATGCATTACCTCCTTCAATAGCCATTGATTTAAATTTTGTTGTTTTATGGAAATTTTACCCATTCTAATGATTTTACAAGGTTTATCATCACCCAATCGAACCTGTCTAAAATCTCCTTGAACATAATCATGAAAATGTTTCCTATCAGGTGTTGCATGGAACGAGGCCTTTGAACCTACCACCCAGGCATCAATAAGCTTTTCTAATGAAAGAATCAAATCATCTTGCAACACATCACCTATCAAATAATTACGTGATGTCTCACTGGAGCTTTTTCATCGCATTTCCTCGCTAAGGATTGTATCGATAACATCATCAAACATTAAAGTACTAGATCTAGTGACAGAGTTACTAATGGCCACAGCTAAAACATTCCAACTTTCTAGCAATGAGCACAAAAATAACAAATCCCTAATGTTGTGGGGAAAAATGCCTATTTAGGACGATCCTATCCACCTAAGGTGTGACAACGCCTTAGCAACAAACGAATACAACTATCATGATTTCTTCCTTTATGAAATATGAAAGAGAGGAGACCGGCAGACTTACTGTTGTCTTGCGGTTGTCCCTCAAACTAGATCCTCTCCTCTTTGCGTATCCACAGCTACTTGCCTCCTCGCTTGATCAAGAGAACAACTAATTGAATCTCACGAGATCACAAGAGAAAAGCTACCTGTGACAAGAGAACAGCTACTTGCGACAAGAGAAGAACACAATACAAAGGCAAATATAAATATTCATAAATGATTCAGGATTAGAAGTAAATCAAATATACTAATGCAATCATACAAAACAAACCAGCATATAGGAAAGAATCAAGATAGCTTTATTGAAAGTAACAGGATTTAGGAAGAGATACAACCCATAGGGCTCCAACCCAGCATCTCCTTCCCAGCAGAATGGAATTCCTTCTTCAGCTCCTTTCAAAGCATAACACACCCAATGTTTCTAGCCACAAACCAATAGCAATTCTTTGCAAATACCAAATTCCAGCCTCCCTTGACCTCATGGAGAGAGATCTATATATAGGAGTTTTGGAGAGAGGATGAGTCAGCTTTAGGCTGGTATAAAACTGACTAGTGTCCTCTCCCACTTCAGTTCTTGAGTCCACTTGGAGGTTCTTGCTTCCACTTGGAGATTTGGAACCTCTTACTCATCACCAGTCGAATTCCCTGATCCAAGTGTCATTTTGGAAGCTTCCTGGGCATTGACACCTTGAGGAATGACTCTGCCACTTGTCCAAACTCGCTTAACGCAGGTATCCTTCTTTGCAGTTGACATTCAACGCAGGTAGACAGTGGAGCAGTTGACATTCAGCGCAGATGCTCAGTGGAGCAGTTGACACGATCCAGAATTGCCTTGTTTTGAGTGTTTTCAGGTGGAGAACTTTTGTGAATTGCTGTGGTTACTTGGCCTTGTTCCTCTAGGGGTAGGAACAACATGTTTAGGGACTTTGGATCCTTTGATTATTGACATTTCATGCTCAGTGATGCAAGGCACAAAAATTTCTATAACACCTAACTTCATCACCAAAAGTTACCCCTATAGCACTTAACTGACTGGTAACTGTATTAAAATCATTTAAATGATCAGAAACAGATCCACCTTCTGACATTTTCATATTAAATAAATGCTTCATAATAAATACTTTATTTGAGGCTGAGGGTTTTTCATATAATTTGGCTAATGTCGACATTAAACCATATATTGTCATTTCCTTTGAAATATTAAACACTACCGACACCGCTAGGGACAACCGTATTGTTCCAAGTGCCCTTCTATCGAGAATATCCCATTTTGTGTTTGTCATACTCGTCAGCTTCTTTTTCTTTCCACTCAATGGTAGGTACAGATATTTTTTACAAATAATCTTCCATCTGCATCTTCCACAACTGGTAGTTTTGATTGTTAAATTTTTTGATCATAAACCCTTCTCTTGTGTGAGTTTTTCAGCGAAATAAACCTTCGGCTCTGATACTAGTTGTTATAAAATTATATATTACAAAGCAATGAAACACATAAAATATATTGCAGAAACATAGACACAGAAAACACATAAAATAAGAGAGAAACAAATATACATGGTGCACCCAGTTTGGGCTACGTCCATGGAGAAACAATCAGTCCTTCCTTTTATATTATCCAGCAAAATGAAGAGATATAAGCTATAGTAGATCCGTTGTGATTCCCTCTTCGCTCTCAATCTCCTCTCTCTTCTTCACTCAGAATACAAATCTACATAGACGCAATACAATTCCCTCATATATAGTGAGGGGTTTCCTTCTAGGGTAAAAAAACCTAAATTAAACATACCTTCTACTGTCAGATCTCCGCCTAATGAAGGACCAAGATTGACTATGAAATTACAACATTTTAAAAGGAAATTTTACATCTATTTTTAGCTTTGGGGGTGATGCCCCCGATCCCTCACTAGGGGGGACTCCAAAATATCCCTCTGTCGTGGCGGAAAAAGTCGTTTGTGCGGACACAACTGACCTCCCTAGGAGTCTAAACTCTCTAGCGACAGACAAGACAAAATGGAGTGATCTTTCTCTAAATATACCTTTTAAAACATGAAAACTACAAGTGTTTAGGCTTACCTTATTCCAAAACGCGGTTGTTGTAGTCCGTCCTTGCCGATCCGGATGAGCTCCTCCTTCAAGTCAATTCCTGCAACCACAAACAATCAAACAATTACCAAGCACTTGCATTTCATATAATAAAACATATATTTAACATGCAGACCAAGGAACACATGAAATAACTCATTAACACAAGCTATTGAGAAAAATAAACCAGTTTGTATTAATAACGAAACAAAGAAACTCTTACAACCTGGCCTTGGTGTTGTGCAAGTTCCTCCCAGGGTCCATCAAGGGTTTTCCTCTACTTTGACAAAGCTCACCCACTTCCAAGTAGAATCAAGCAAAGACAATCTCTCCTCACAAGGTTCTAAATGGGAGTCCTAATTCCTGCAGCATTTACCCAAAGAAAATGTATAGCTCCAACCTCCCCTCCCTCTGGCTCAATGTCTTTATTTATAGTGCTGTAAAGAGGTTATTCAGGTCCACCATCAATGGGATAATCCCCCTCTTTGGGTGGGATAGCTCCCTTATTGATGGGATAAGTTCCCCCTTAATAGAGATACATGAACCAACTGGAGGCGCATCCAATTCATCAAACCGACCTCTAGAAAGTTCTAGAAGTAACCACAAGTAACTTTTTTAAGATGAAACTCGCGCATTTTGCCTTTTACAGAAGGACGCACCTATCCCTTAACATACAGAGCGTCCAAGGACGCACCTTTTGTGAACATTGTGAGCGTCCCCGCAGGTAAGGCTAGAGAGAACCTGCGACCCCAGAGATAAACATATTTTTGACAAGACTTTCTCTCTTCTTTGAGTTTGAGATGGATAGCAGAGGCATAAGACTTGCCTAAGAGGGTAGCATGACTGTTGATTTGAGCCATACTAACTGTAAGTGGTCATGGTGACATTTTTTAGTGTAACAGATTGCCCCCTAAAGTGCGAAGCCTGGAATAGATTTAGGGTTTTGTAATTCTAGGAAGGGTGAAGCGCTTTATCATTTCAAGGATTGTCTTGTGGATGACCTGGTTGGAACCTGCAATTTTCAACACAAAATACATGTATAAGATTATATCATCACTGAGGTAGGCATTCCCATACTCAGATTCAAAACTTTAACTAATAGACTAACTATTCTGATACAGGAATGATCTTGCAGTACATCATTTTATAGACTTTTGTAGACACAGTATGGACGCAGCCATCTGTTTATGATTAGTCTACATAGATAATGAATACAAAACTCCTCGCAGCCTGGATGGTAGAAACTAGATCCAGGGTCTTCACTTCTACTTCCCGAATTGGTACGATTCTAGCCATGTGATTAAATGATTCGATGTCGAACATGTTAGAAACCACTTGATTACCAGTCGATGATGCAAACTGTTAACAAGCGTGAGAGAAACCACCAGTAATGTCAATGGTTCTCAAAGTACCAAGCACAACCCGTGAAATGTGAATAGATGTTTTGATGTCGAACACTTCACGGAATCCTTTGATCGAAAGTCAATGATGTAAACTGACGTCAAAGGCGAGAAACCTGCCATTGATGCATGCAGACTTCAAGGTACTGTCGATTCCTAAGTCATCTTTCTAGATAATGTGTCGATGTCGATAGAAAGCGACCCGTTGCAGGCAAGCCTGCAACACGAAATCATTGTTCAAGTTGAAGAAATGTTGTTGTAAAGACTGACTCAGGGATGGTCAAATGGATGACAAGTATTTTTGCAGATGAAAGTTTTGCTTGCAGACCTCTTGAACACATAACGACACGACAGATGGCTTGGTGACGAATAACTCAAAGTTAATCCCCGAAACCCGGTTAAAGACTTTCAAAGTGGTTTGGTCAACTGTGAGGTAAAAGATTTCCCAACCCAGGTGAATGAAAAGTGTCGTGTTCAAGAGCGGTAATAAAGTTTCTTTTGAGATAAAAGGTAACAAATAGGCTCATTCTTCTCTCTTTTCCCCCACCATTTCTGGCAAGTACCTCTTTATTTTTAACAAGCTTGAGGAGGATAACATATGCTTGATTATAAGCTCATCCTTCGGACGAGTCCAACCTAGTTTAAATTCGAACCCTAGGAAGGAGTGGTTCGTTCCTGTTTGTAATTGAACAGGTCCTTTACTGTAAAAGTTTAACGAGCCCAGTATAGGAGAAACTCGGCGTTTTTCAATTTTAGAGAGTCTGAAAAACTTAAGGAAACTCCACGTTGAACTTTTTCGTAAATTTGTGTCCCTCAAGCCCGAAAAAGTATAAAATAATACCTGGGGGAACCGCTTGATCTTGCGACCAAGGAGTACTTTCATAATAGTGTCGTCGACCTGAAAAGTAAAAAGCGATCAAGGACACGTCGTTTTATTTCCTTATCGAGTTTGAAACGACAAAAACCCGGCAATCTTTTCCTGATTTTACGGTCAGAAAAGAGCTAAAAGGGGACCGTCTTTTAATTTCGTTTTAACGAGTGTAAAAGAAACGCTCGGCAATCTTTTCATGTTTTAGGAGTCAGAAAAGGGCTTAAAAGATGACTCTAATATTTTTATTTGTGAAAAATGACAATTTCCCTCGAAATCTCTTTGTCCTGCACAAAAGCAACACATTACTCATACCTGTTTAAAATAGGCAAAAATACATCGAAAAACATCTTTTCATGGTAAAAAATGAACTAATTCACCCAAAAAACCTATAAAAAGACCTTTTACCATGTCATTTTTACCGTTTGACTTTGGAGGTTGAAAAAGGAGCTTTTGACAAGAAACTTCCCGTGGTTGCTGCGGAAAATCTGACCGTCGGAATCGAACGCCGTCTCACCCAGGTATTTTACACATCCTACTCTGCATTTCTATCCGTTTAGAATTAATTTTTAGGTCTTAGTTTCATTTTTTGGGGGGGGTTTTGGTTTTGGAATGCGCCTCTCGGCGGACGCAGATGCCCTTCGGGTGACCTGCGTCCCCCGACTTTTTCTCATACGGGAAAATGGTCGGAAGACGCAGCCCGCCTTCAGGCCAGCCACGTCCGGGCGCCCTGTGCTACAAAGCCGGGGTGCGTCTTCCGAGAAGTGCGCATTTCAAAACCCCAACTCCCTCAAAAAACTACCAAAAATCCCCAAATCAATTTCTAATTGCTATTTTTGATATGCAGGGCATTAATCATGTTAGACTGGAGAGAAAGAGAGCATGTAGAGGAAGATGAAGCTGCAATAAATCATCAACCTTCCCTGGATGCCCTAAGAGCATGCGGATTATACAAATATTGGACCATACCGGGCATGAGGGGCCAGGTAAGATTCTTGGAATGGCTGGTTGAGCGATGGAACGTTCAAGAACAATGCTTTTACATAGGAGGGCACCAGCTCGAGATAGAGCCCTCGGATGTATACTTTCTCACTGGCTTGCCAAACAGAGGCGAGCAACTCAATCTTGCGGGGACTAGGCCGGGTGGCCAACCCCTTGATAGTCTCCGCGAGGATTGGTGCACACGTGGGGCTCACCATTCAAAAGGCATAGAGATAAAACACATCACTCTGCCTGAACTCAAAGTCATAGCGTTCACGGTTACCAGGATTTGCGGCGCGGCCGCTTTACACATTGCTTTCGGATCCCAAATGCGGATGGCAATTGACTGTTACCAAGGCACCATTTTCAACTGGTGTGAAGCTGTGTCGGCTCATATGAAGAGCCAACTGACCAAGGCAAAGAACGGACGACTAAAGACTTTTGGATATGGGCCTATAGTCGTGAGCTTTGCCTTGGAGAGAGTTCCAATGCTGATCCCTCAGCAACTCACTGTTGATATCTTGGGTCCTCGGGAGCCAAAGCTGATACGATGGGTTGCGGTGATGGCCCGGCATCCTGACGAGGGTGCGACAGTGGTTCGATTCTCAGATAGTTACTTTCACTGGTTAGAGGACCAGGTTTTTTCGATACAGGACTTTCCGTATGCTGGAATGGATTTCAGAGGTGATCCGGACATGGTTCTTCCACAGGGAGAACAATGGGACGACAGAGGTACTTTTATTTTCACAAGTTTTCTAATTATGTATTTTTTATTTTTCATATATATCGTCTCAAAACTAACAGTAAAATTTTCAAAATGCAAATGTTGGTCCACAGCGTCCAGCCAACCTCCGGCCTTTTGATAGACTACATCCAGCTGCACCGGTACCGGTCCCACAGGACGCGGCAGCAGAAGTACTAGCTGAGTTGGAGCATGATCTAGAGCGTCTCACGGCAGATATACCTGAGACTACTATGGACGACATTCCTATCAGGCTTCAGCGCTTCGTAGTCGCGGTCCCTGGACCGTTTAGGAGATTTTTGCGTAAGGTAGCCCGCGCAGTGGTGTCATACAGAGAGCACCACCAGTGATTGACTAGTCACTTTTGTAGTCACATGTGACATTTTGACTTTTTGTACTATCATTTTGCCGATCATAAGGTGTTTTCAACCTATGATCGAAGACGATGTATATATTTTTTGACACACTTCTATCTATATATATCACTATTACCGGCTTATCTTGTTTAACATATGTGATGAAATGTTTTTAAATTTACTTGCATGATTATCGTAAATGTCTGTCCAACATTCGAGAAGCAATTGCATCTGCTAATGTATTCAAAGACCTTGGAATATGTTGATATTAAATGTAATCAAATTCACGTTCCAAGAGACGCACTCTCAAAAACAACCTTAATAACACAGGATTCCTAATGGCATAAACTCTATTAAGCTGTAATACAACAAGTTCAGAATCTAACCTCACTGTCAAACGTCGAATTCCAAATGAAATAGATTCGGATAATAATTCAATCACTGCACTGTATTCTGCAATGTTGTTCGTTGTTTGACCGAGGCTTACCCCATGCATAGAAACTAACTCGTCAGAGGGCGAATAGATAACCCAAGCTGCGGAAGAGATGTTCCGTGTACTACGACAAGCACCATCAGCAAATCCAATATATGTTTGGAGAGGCGTCGACATCTGCAATATCAAGAGTAAAACCAAGATAAGCCAGAATAACGACAAAAAAGCACACTCTCTAAGCTAAGCACACTGACTAAACTAACACACTTGCTAGCTAGAAAGAAAATCTAACCTATCTAAAAATTTCTCCATTCCCATCATTTAAGCATAATACCTCTTTAGGTAAAGTCCATTTCTGGGTTTACCCAAAGAGTCCCCATCAAAGTCAACTAGCTCATAAGCCCCTTTTGCTAGCTTTCGCTTTACAATGTAGGGCCCATGCCACATGGGAACGAATTTTCCGGCACCTAGCTTATCGTTAGCTTGATCATATAATAGTACTAGGTCTCCTTCCGAAAAACTTCGAGGGGTTACATTTCTATCATACTGAGCTTTCATTCGTTTCGCGTGAGTCTCGATTGCCAATGTAGCGTCACGTCGAGTCTCATCTAATTTAGCCAAGTACAATAAACGTGTCTCCTCTTCGGAAGTAGCTGGAAGTAATTCGACAACCATTTGAAGTGATGGGATTTCGCATTCAATGGGTAACACAGCTTCTAAGCCATAAACTAGCTGGAAAGGAGTGAACCCTGTTGAATTTTTCACTGAGGTTCGGTATGCCCATAGCGCTGAAAATAACATGTTGTGCCAATTCGACCGATGAACACCAATGGTTCGTCGGATCATGGTAACTAGAACTTTGTTGATAGACTCAACCAAACCGTTGGCTTGCGGATAATAAGGAGTAGAGCTATCGTGGCGCAAACCAAGCTGGCTTGTAAGCTCAGTCATCATGACATTTCGAAAATGGCTCCCATGGTCAGTAATGATTGCTTGTGGGACACCAAACCTAGTTATGATATGATTGAATACGAAAACTGCAGCTGTTTTGCCGCTTGCGTCGAATGTAGGCATCGCCTTGGCCCACTTAGTAAAATAATCAACCGCAAGGATGATATACGCATGCCCCCCGGCCGAGTGAGGGTTACAAGTAATAAAGTCGATACCCCATTTGGCGAATGGACCAACGGCAATTATAGGGTGGAGAGGAGCAGGTGGAGCGCGCATCTTGCGATCAAACACTTGACAGTTGTGGCACTTCCTGACTGCAATGATACAATCTTTAAACATAGACGGCCAGAAATAACCAGCGCGCAACACCTTCTGAGCTGTGGCATACTCAGACATATGACCGCCACATGCTCCAGAGTGACAATCATTCAAAACCCTCTCAGCCTCTTCGTGAGTTAAACAACGTCGAAAAACTAAGTCTGCCCCCCGGCGATAAAGTGTATCTCCAATAATTTTGTATGGCTGGGATTGAAACCGAATTTTTCGACGTTCCGCTTTGGAAGCTTCAGGCCGAAAGGTTTGGGTTTGGAGATAAATGATTATATCCCCGTACCACGGATCTACAGTACTGATAAGAAACAAAGATTCGTCCGCAATGGACTCCTCTGCCACAGTCTCTGTGTCAGCACTCGGGAAATCACACATTAATTCCGCAAAAACTAAGGATTTCTTAGACTTGGACTTCTCGAACTCCAAGTCGAACTCTTGCAGGATAACAATCCATTTAGAGTACTTGCCCCCTAGCAGTTGTTTTGTCAAAATATAAATCATAGGTTTGCAATCTGAAATAACTATAGTTTTGCGGAGAAGAATGTAGTGACGGAAACGCTGGACAGCTTGAACGGCTGCCAGGGCCAATTTCTCCACATGCGAATATTTTAGCTCAGTTGGATTCAAGGTCCTACTAAGATAATATATCACATGCTCCGCTCCGAATTCATCTTCTTGAACTAACACCATTCCAATGGTGGAATGCGAAGCTGCGAGGTATAAGAAGTAGTCTTGGTTGTAGTTGGGAGGATGCAATAACGGTGCATGGGTCAACGCGTGTTTAAGTGCATCAAAAGATTGTTGGGCAATCTCGTCCCAAAAGAATTGTGCATTCTGTTTCAACAACCGTGTAAAACCTTTAGTGACCTCGGCGTAGTTTGGGATGAATCGGCGTAAAAAGTTCGCTTTCCCTTGCAAACTTTGGAGTTGGCGCAAACTCGAAGGAGGAGGCAATTTGATGATAGCCTCGACTTTCGAGGGATCGACGCGAATGCCGGCTTTTGAAACAACAAATCCCAGCAATCGACCTGTTTCTATACAGAAAACACACTTGTGGGGATTCAACCGAATTCGATAATGCCTACACCTTCATAAAGATTGCTCGTAGGTGGACAAGGTGATCAGCTCGATGTAAAGAATGAGCAGGCAAATCATCGAGATAGGGTTGCACAATGTGCTTGATATCATGAAATGCATAAGACATCGCCCGTTGAAAAGTGGCCCCGGCATTCTTAAGCCCAAAAGGTAACTTGCAATAAGCAAATGTCCCCCATGGACAAATGAATGCCGTTTTTGGTTGGTCGGCAGGTAGAATATTGATTTGATTATAGCCCGAAAAACCATCCATGAAGGAAAACATTTCACTTCCGGCACAATCATCAATAATTTGATCGATATAAGGCGTAGGATAGTTGTCTTTTGGACAAGCTCGATTTATATCCCTATAGTCGATACAGATTCTTATTGTTCCTTGTTTCTTGTTGACCGGAACAATATTCGATACCCAATCCGTTAACGGGATCGGATAAATGAAACCTGCTTTCAACAGCTTTTCGACTTCTGCTTTAATCGCAGCCGCTTTTCGAGGGTGAATTTGACGCAACCGTTGCCGGACGGGTTTAGCATCCGGGTAGGTCTTTATTTCATGAATAACAATGGCAGGATCAATTCCCGGCATTTCCTCGTAAGACCAGGCAAACACGTCGCGGAATTCTTGGAATAGGGCCTTGTAAGTTTGGATTTCTTCTTCAGTACATGCGGCACCTATATGAATGTTTTCCTCGATTCCGGGCTTCACTGAAATATCAATGGGAATAGTACGAGAAATATTCCCTAAATTCAACTCTGAATCAGAATGTTTCGTTGGATCCTGAGCGTCTTTGACATATTCAGCGGTAAAGATAGATGAAAAATCATTTTCAAATGCATCATCCTTAGGTAAAAACGAAGATCTGTGATGGAGATCTTCCCATGGTAGATCGTCTACACTTAGGATTTCGCGAAGTTGTTCGTCAGATGACACGACTTCGGGAAACGTTATCCGTTCTAAGGGTGAGGTAAAAAGTGACTCTTCACTGACCACATTCATTTGGTCGACTTCGGTTGAATGAAAGTCAGTAAAAGACATGAGAGCTTCATAAGCAATTTCATATGGACTCAAAGGCATAACATCACCGAGTGAGTCTATCTCAGAGTCAGATGGGACGAACCAAGGATCATCATATATAATGTTTTCTGATGTAATCATATGAATGGTTGCAAACGAAGGATCTGCGCTGAGTGGAGGGAGAGGAAAAGTTCCCAGTAAACCGGAATCCTTAACTAAACCTACACCAACGTCCCTATAAGGGATTGTCGTTTTACCAACATGCTGGATACTCTCTGAAGAGGCTGGGTCGGATGAAAAGTATGTCAGCTGATCAATAGTCACGATCTTACCGTTATGTGGAAACTTAATTACTCTGAAGACCGATGAAACGACCGCTGTCATAGCATATGACCAACTTCGACCCAAAAGAAGGTTGTAGTCTAGAGGGGCATCAACCACTTCCACATCCAGACTAACGGTTTTACCTTCAACCCCTATAGGCAATTCTTGTAGAATACCAAATGGACGGAACCCACGGCCATCAAAGGCCTTAAGGATGGTGGGGGATTGGTTCAACGAAGGAGAACCAAGCGATCTCCAACATTGAATCGACATAATACACGTAGAAGCTCCCTCGTCAATCACAGTCCGATGAATAGGCCTGTTTTTGACTATCACTGGAATTTGGAAAGCCATTTGATGGGGGAGACGTGGTGTACTATTTTCTAGATCAAAGATCATTAGGTTCGGGTCCTGAACATCGACAGCTCCGATAGCCGACAAAAGCAATTTCCATTGTGCTGGGCATGATTGCAGCACTTCGAGTGCCGACATTGCTGAAGGTGAAACAACTAAGTCCTCAACAATGTTGTAATTCTGGGCTGCTCTCGCATGTGGATTGAAAGCAGACCTTCGAAGTACACCCTTGGCGGGCGGCTTAATTACTAAGTCTGGGTTAGGTTTTTCGATCTGTAGTGGATCGGAACCAGGAGCTGAGGTTGATGGGTTAGAGTGAGAAGATTCTGCTTCCTTGCCATCAACAGGAGCCTTACTACCATAATCTTGCGATCGAGTCGCAATCCTCACATGAGACATCATCAAAATGGGTTCTTCACTGGCATTCGAAGAAGAACCTATCATCTTATTCTCCTGCTCTGGAAATGGATTTTTTAACACAGCCGGAGTGGGAGAACCTTTGACTATTTTTACAACCTCGGCCCGATGAGGGCAATCTCTCGTAAAATGATCCTCTTCACAAATAAGACAAGGATATCGAGGTTTGCGTTTTTCATCATTGGTTTCCGACTTTTCAGTTTTCTCCTTTGGAGCCTTGTCTGTTTTAGCCTTCTTCTTTCCTTTCTTCTTTCCACCGTTTTTTGATTTGGCCGTAGATGACTCTACAGCGTGAATGTCGGCGGTAAGTTCAGGAGGAGAAGACTCTCCTGTCGGAGAATCTGGCAAAGTGATTATTGGAGTATTGGAGGCCTTGGAAGACTTCTTCTTACTCTTCGTAGTCACGATACCAATCATACCATCAGCGGCATGAGATCCCGAAGGAGCAGCAGCGATTTGATTCGACTTTGGAAGATCCGGAATCTTCTCGTGTAACGTACCCGACTGAGTGTAAACTAAGTCAAGGTATTGTGCCTGAGCAATGACTTGCTCCTCAGTAACTACTCCGGCCTTAGTGACATCTTCAGTAATCTTCGGTAATAATGATTTGACAAACCATTCAGCTAAGATTTGGTCCGGGATAAAAACTTTCACTAATCGCCTTTGACGTCTCCACTCATGAATGTGATCAGAAATATACGTGGACGTCGATTGTTTTAGTGAAGTTAATAACTCCGTGCCATTATCGTATCTGACCGACAACTGAAAGTGAGTTAAGAACGAGGTAGCTAACTGGCTAAAGTTGTAAAAAGAGGCCCGTGGTAACTCAATGTACCACTTGGCCGCGAGACCAATGAGTGTACGCTGGAAAAGATGTAAGCGGATGGAATCATCTGAGATAGAATTCGAAGCACACCAGAGGTGGTAAGTCATCACATGATTGGACGGATCCTCTCCAGACTTACCTTCGAACTTGGGTATATCACTGGGCAACTTATTTGGCATTGGCGGCTAGAACTGAAGATATTGAATTGGATCGTTCGTTAGGCGCGTCAAGTCGGGTAAATCTAAAGTTGCAATAAACGGTAACTGCCGGTTAGGATCTCTAAAACTCTGGGTCACAATACCAGCCCCAGGAGGAGGATATCCAGGATAACTAGGAACAGGAGTCGCATTTGGGATATTATATCCTCCTGGAAAACCAGGATTAACCGGACCGTACTGGGGTTGTTGAGGTTGTTGATAAGTGTACCCAGGATACGGTTGATACTGGTAAACCGGTTGTTGGACAGCTTGCCCAGGTTGGTACTGTCCCTGGTATGGAGGTTGAACAAATTGAGGTTGAGTAGTCACAACCGTACTTATACCAGGCTGACCTACAGGCATCTGGACCGTGGTTTGAATCGTAGATCCAGACAACGGTAAAGATATCTGAGGTGTGGTAACAGGGATAGTAGAAACTGGAGCCGTCGATACTCCAGAAGTAAGTATGGTAGATGTAGCGATAGTTGCAGCAGCCGTTTGAGATGGAGTACTAGGTGCAATTGACGGCTGAGTAACTACCGAAGCTACAGAAGTTTGAACATTTGGCTGGACAGGTTGCGGTTGCTGGGTTGGACCAGAAACTACGGGTTGTCCAGCTTGAGGAAGCATCTGTACACTTGGCTGCAACACCTGTTGACCTTGTGAGGGATCCCACACTAACATTCCAGGGTACTGACCCGTAACAGGTTGAGGGTACTGAGATCCATAACCAGATTGAGGGTAGGATTGATAATTGTAAGGTGCAGTTCCCATACTTGGAACATATGACTGACCTTGAGGCGGTTGATAACCTTGACTTGAGTATTGACCTTGAGGTTGATAACCTTGAGGTAAATACTGATACTGGGGTTGACCTTGACCTTGAGGTTGGTACCCTTGAGGTTGATAACTTTGGGGTTGATACCCTTGAGGTTGCCATCCTTGAGGTTGCCATCCTTGAGGTTGATATTGATACTGAGGTTGACTTTGGGGTACATATTGAGGCTGAGGTTGACCTTGAGGCAAGTATTGCACCATAGGTACAACTGACTTTGAGGTTGCCCCCCAGACACGATTTGTGTACCTTGAGGTTGCCCCCCAGGCGTTAACTGCGGTTGCCCCCCAGGCGGTAATTGGCCACCTTGAGGTTGGGAAACGGGAACTGAACCTGACATCATGTAAATGTCTCCTACACCCAACGGTATATTACCACTGTTTCCAGCAAATAACCCATGATCAATGGGTTGAGGAGATGCCCCCGCAAAGGTACCAGAAAGTGACTGATACCCAGTGGGAACAGAAGGATCGCCGTGTAAAAAAGATTCAGGACTTTGTGTAAACACGGACGACTGACCAGACATATTTACAGGAGTATGAATACCTCCAGGTGGAAAAGGAGTACGAGGTGTGGAAAAACCGACTGAGTTGTCTAAAAAATTGGTTAACGCAAGGTACCAAGAAGTACTTCTAGGAGGACTGTAAAAGATGGATTCACGCTCCCTTAGATCAATAGTAAGTTGACCTTCAAGGTGAGAGACACCTATATCTTCTTCTGGAGCAAGTTCTTCTATAGCAATCAAACCAGAAGGTAGATTTTCGGTGATAATTCTTTCTATTCTCGGTGAATCAGGGACACTAGAAGTTGGAGTAACAGGTTCGGAAATTTCAGGTTCTTCGCCTGTTTCACTCGCAGATGAAAAACTACCAGCAAGCTCGGAAACTGTAACAGTTTCGGGATTGTAACCTGTTTCTAAACTTTGGTAATCTAGATGGACTACCAAGGAAGATTCTCCTTCTTCAGGTGAACCTACTCTACTGTCACTAGGAGGAGTTACAAGGACCTTTAACCCTTCTAAATTACCCGGGTCGTCTCGAGGAGGGGATCCCCTAAGTCTACGGGATCTTCTCAACAATTCGGCCACAGAAACAACTTCAGGAGACTGGCCCCGAAGTCTACGGGACTGTCTCGGTAATTCCGCCACAATTAAAGATTTTTAACTACAACACACGAAAACAAAGTAAAAATTTCAAATCAAACCACCTAAAGTCTTCTAAAGAAGCAAACAAATTTGAAGCACACGCCTAAATAATCTAGAGCGTCAAACCACACACAAACAGTAGTCTTCCGGACCAAAAGCGCTAGTTGGTGATTAGGCCCAACCTCGCAGGATTCAGTACAGAAATGGCGGGTGGAACAGTTACCCCGGCAACCTGCTTAATGAATAGACCGGCACAAGTTCCTCCACTTTAACCGTCTCGAAGTGAAGTGAACCCCCGGAAAATCCAAGTGAGTATAACCGACGTCTGCTCCAGGTACAGTGGGACCTTCCCTCCACCGTCACCTCGGTAGAACCCTAAAGATTATGGTCACTAAAGTTACCAATCACAACAATTACACCTGGGGGAACAGTCTAAACTCCGACAGCACGCAAGGGCAGAGTAACAAGCTCAATCCCCTTACCGGCTCCTTGACAATAATCCAAGGTTTACCGATAAGTGACCCCTGGCTCCTCGACAATGGTTAATCCGAGGTTTACCGTTTGTAATACGTACTGTCTGGCGTCGTTCCCAACGAGGGAGGAATGATCCCCTCACTGGTTCGGACACGAGCTCGTGCTTCTCCTTTAAGAGGAGCTTTCCCAGAGTATAACTGAAACAATTGGATTTAATCTACTCAAGATAAACTATCTGTTTGGTTTTGTAGTCTTGGAGAGTTAAGTACTCACCTACTCCAAGACCCTAGCCTAAGCTATGTTGGTGTTTCAGAGCCCTAGAAAAATAAAAATTACTAGATTGATTTTAATTTAAGCGTTACTTTTAAGGTTGTTTCTTAAGTCAAAAGGTGATGGAAGTGAAACCAGTGGTGTGTTGACTCGACTCGAAACCACTACAAAATGCACCTAGGATGATTTACCCACTACTTTACTTTTTCGATGAATTGCTTAACTAAAAAGTTGAGAGAATGCAATCTTTATAAAAGCAACTTCTTAATTGAAGACAATCAAAGAAACAATTCGTTTGTCTTTTCCAAGCATAAAAAACATGACCGCTCTTTACATGCACGAAAAAACTCTTTTTCTCTTTCAAAAACAAAAAGCTACTTGAAACAAGACTTTTAAAGAAGATGTTTTTGTATTTTTCTTTTAATAAAGCAAATAAATCTAATATAACCAAAAATCAATCTTAACAACTATTAAAATCTAAGAAAATGCACTCATAAGCAAACTAAAAGGTAAATTTACTCTAAGCAATCTTAACGAGGCCAAAACTAACAATGATTATTCTAAGGTGTTTTACTTGATCACAATCAAATCAAGGACTAGCTTATTGCAGAACCAAAAACTAGTCAAAACAAAACTCCAATCTTTTTGTTCTTTTGTAAAATGGAAATCAACACTTTATAAACAAGTAATTCGAAATTTGACCCAAAACAACTTAAATGGCAAGCTGCTCACACAAGGAGACTTTACGACAGGCCCGACTTCTAAGAAGGCTGACTAACCAGAGAGATCTAAGGCTGGACAACTTTCTACCGTCAAAGTCACTACAGGACCTATTGAAAAATCAAACCCTAGGCCTAAACTTCGTTGAAATCCACTAAAACACTCAAAGCTCACAAAACAAGTTCAGGTGAAAATTCTTGACAGGGTACTAAAGGATCTGGGTAGAAAACACTAAGAAAAATCAAAATCTAAAAGCAATTAAAGCAAAAAATGGACTTTTCCTAAATTTTACAGGAAGACGCAGGCAACCCGTTATAACAGGTGCGGGCCCGCTCTGTGCAAACGGCAACAGCGCGTCCAAAGACGCACTGTGCAGTACTCAGAGGGTGCGTCCTTCTGGAAAAGTTGAGAAAAACCAAATCTAACTAAATCTAAAGCTAAGCCACCCAAATACTAATTCTCACAGTCAAAAACCAGAAAATAAAAGTGATTTTCACAGAGCAAAGTTCACACAAAGGAAAAGACTCTCTCATTAATGGATTCCCCAGTGGAGTCGCCAATTTGTCGTGGCGGAAAAAGTCGTTTGTGCGGACACAACTGACCTCCCTAGGAGTCTAAACTCTCTAGCGACAAACAAGACAAAATGGAGTGATCTTTCTCTAAATATACCTTTTAAAACATGAAAACTACAAGTGTTTAGGCTTACCTTATTCCAAAACGCGGTTGTTGTAGTCCGTCCTTGCCGATCCGGATGAGCTCCTCCTTCAAGTCAATTCCTGCAACCACAAACAATCAAACAATTACCAAGCACTTGCATTTCATATAATAAAACATATATTTAACATGCAGACCAAGGAACACATGAAATAACTCATTAACACAAGCTATTGAGAAAAATAAACCAGTTTGTATTAATAACGAAACAAAGAAACTCTTACAACCTGGCCTTGGTGTTGTGCAAGTTCCTCCCAGGGTCCATCAAGGGTTTTCCTCTACTTTGACAAAGCTCACCCACTTCCAAGTAGAATCAAGCAAAGACAATCTCTCCTCACAAGGTTCTAAATGGGAGTCCTAATTCCTGCAGCATTTACCCAAAGAAAATGTATAGCTCCAACCTCCCCTCCCTCTGGCTCAATGTCTTTATTTATAGTGCTGTAAAGAGGTTATTCAGGTCCACCATCAATGGGATAATCCCCCTCTTTGGGTGGGATAGCTCCCTTATTGATGGGATAAGTTCCCCCTTAATAGAGATACATGAACCAACTGGAGGCGCATCCAATTCATCAAACCGACCTCTAGAAAGTTCTAGAAGTAACCACAAGTAACTTTTTTAAGATGAAACTCACGCATTTTGCCTTTTACAGAAGGACGCACCTGTCCCTTAACATACAGAGCGTCCAAGGACGCACCTTTTGTGAACATTGTGAGCGTCCCCGCAGGTAAGGCTAGAGAGAACCTGCGACCCCAGAGATAAACATATTTTTGACAAGACTTTCTCTCTTCTTTGAGTTTGAGATGGATAGCAGAGGCATAAGACTTGCCTAAGAGGGTAGCATGACTGTTGATTTGAGCCATACTAACTGTAAGTGGTCATGGTGACATTTTTTAGTGTAACACCCTCGCCCCCCTGGACTCCCCTTGCATCATACATTTTATGGGTGGCATTGCCACCACATTACGAACTAGGGTCCAATGTGGTGATACCTCTAAATAAAGAAGATAATCAAGCTCCACACGTGACATGTAAGAGAACAACCCACAGTCAATGTCGTATGAAGGGGGTTCATTCCTTTCATAAAAGCCTAATAAGGAAACTTCATGTCTTAACAAGGCTTCTCTACATTCACCATCATACATGATACATGACAAGTTATCTATGACATCCTCTGAGACATTGAAGTCATGTGCATGAGAAAAACATGCTGAAGATGAGATTGTAATATAGTTTATGGAAGGTGTGAAGAGATTCAAAATAGACTTTGAGGGCTCAGCTTGTCATCTAGATCTCCTTCTAGTGCCAGAAATGTTGAAGGTGTTGGACCTGAAAATATGTCAAGGGATCTCCCCGATAAGAAGTCCCAACTAGACCTTAGATTGTTTCGAGTAGGAGTCCCAGTAGTGCATAGTAAAGTAATGCCTTGACTTTGGAAGTGCACAGAGGTAAGTGTGATAACTTTTTTGGAAGAAAGTGTGTGACCTTGCAGCAAGTCAAGTGAGATCCATGGGGGTTCTAACACATTGAGGGGAAAGGGAAGTGTGTCCCTTAGAATCCTCTAATAGTACACAACTTGAAAGGCACACATGAACAGAATGACATCACAAGATGGAAATTGGAATCGTCTGTTATCGCCTAAGATTGTCTAGGCTGAGGAGGAGATCGAAAGAGCTAACCTCAAACCACTTTCAATTTAGTAGCTAGCCGTAATGAACCAGAGAGGGATCTCTCAAATTATTTTTCAATGAATAACTGTAAAGAAAAAGGTTTTAGGCTAGATATGCAAGTTTTGTTTTGAGTATTCGTGAATTTAGGGTTTTTTTTTTTTGATAGACTAGGGTTTAGAGCAGGTAATTAGGTCTAGGATTCAAGTATGCAGTGAAAAGTATAAAAAGGAGCTAGATATCAGTGTGTTATGGTGCACTTAGATTCTTTTTCAATGTTTTATAGATTTGTGAGTTTAAGAGAACCTAATGAGCATGTGAAAGCATGAATTCATTAGTTTTAGAAGAAAAGAAACACAAGTACGATTTCCACATAAACTTAGCTTAAATTCAAGATTTATGTCTATATAACTGCAATTAAATTCATAGGAAGAAGATAAATCATGTAAAGAGAGATGATTTATCCATCATAAACTGATAGGAAAAGAAAACAACACCATAGACTCACTGAACTAGAATTCTTGAATGTAGCTACAACTGCTCCTGTATTAGCTGTAAGAGAACATAAGATACAATCCTTCTCCACAAAAGTCCAACCCTTCCCTATGAATGAGAAATGACACATATAGACTCAAATGAACCACTTCCCAACCTTCAGGAGTCGAATTCCTAGGTGGTGGAACTGTTTCCAAGATTCTCTCAACCAACAGGTGAGAGTGAGAAGGTCAAATACAAACACCTTTTTTAGACTTTATTTTGGATTTTTCTTTCTTAATGAGGCCTATTAAACCATAAAAATAACCCGTCATGTCTATTTATTTCATGATTACATCATATAACCTTGAACTACTTCAATTACATCAAGATTTTTGACTTTGACCAAGTCAAATTGAAAACTAGGAAATTACACAATGAAATTTAAATTAAAAACTCAAACATTTGTTGAAGCGTAGTGCAAAATTTGAGCCCACTTTATGGTGCCTTCCTGAAGTCCAAATTGATATTTGAGAGAATATTCAACTAACCTTGCCTATCTGGTTTCGATACTACCTTGAATATTTGAAACTGACCCATTGGATGGCCTTCAAAAACTCATTCTGCAAAGGTGTCTCTAAAAGCATAACACCTATCAAAAAGAGGGGCAGTGTGTTGAATTTTGCCCCCTTTTTCTCCCATTTCTCAAAATTTGGGCCCTCTCTGAGAAATATTATGAAATAGGTTTTAAGAGGAGGCCACGATATTTCCAAAAATATAAACCATTTTTCATTTGGAGGCCTGAGGAAAAAGCATAGCGCCAAGGTGTTGCACTTCTGTGACTAGATACTTTTCTGAATTTGGCACCAAAATAGTAAAAAAACCAAAAATGCTCAAAAATCCTTCAAAATTTTTCATGAGCTACAAAATGATGTATCTCAAGCCCTCATGGACACATCATCAAACATCTCCAAGTTATCCCTCTCATTTTTGTCCTTCAGGGTTTCCTTTAGCTTGTTTTCCAACTTCTTGAGCTTGATGTTACATATCATGTTTCTAGTTTGATAGTGATGTTCCATGTGCCTTAGTAGATGGTTATCTCTGTTGGCTTTGTCAAGAATATTTTCTAAGTGTTCATTGACCTTATCTAGCCAATAGTCTCTATCCTCATTGATCTCCAAGGCAATTTTTTCCTCCATGTCTAGGTCTTCATCTAACAAACTATGTCCTTTCTCCTCCTTCAATGCCTTTTTGAGTCCCTTGGTCCTTGGCCTCTTTTTCCTAACTTCCTTTTCAGTTTCCTCATGTTTAGTAGGTTCCAACACTGCTTTGCCTTTGCCACCTTGCTGCAACAATTTAGTTTTCTCTTTCTCCATGATGAGTTGTCTAGCTTTAAGCTGACCATTTTATTGTTCAAGCAATGAGATAACAAACCTTGCTCTTGCCATGTTCCATGAGTTATCTAATTTGAGAATCATTCTCTTTGATAATTTGTTGCATTTTTTAGGGCTCATTTATTGTTTCCAATTCCACCAACTCAAATTCATGCTCAATCAAGTCTTCATCTTGTATATGTGATCCTTGTTTTGTTAATGTAGAAGGCTTGGCCCTTTTGTCAACCTAAGAAGTAAACACAAGCATTTTTCCTCTTTGATAAATTCTAGTCACATCAGGTCTATGTGCCTTTGGAACCTCCTCTGACTTGCTTGAGGATCCTACCTCCATCTGCTATGTTGGTATATTTTGATGCTGAAGCAAAACAATAGCTTCATGCCATTGCAAAGTTGTTTCTATGAATGAATCCCATGTCATGTTCTTCTCTGGAAGCTCATGGAGAACTACAATATTTATCAAGATTCGATGAAAAATACTAGGGTATTCTTATTTTTCTTTCACTTGTACCTTCTCAGACATTTCACAAAGATTCTACATGGACAATTGCACATGTTGAGAGGTTCTTTAGCTATGAAGTGCATTAGAAGCCGAGTGTGATATGCATACAATCTAAAAAACCTTCCGTCAAAGGTGAAAAACTTCATGACAACCTTCATTAATGGTGCATACTTCTCTAACGGGTACCTAAATGGGATGATGTGCATATGGGTCTCCCTATAGGGTGATTTCAAGAAATACCTGCAATGTTCAATGTCCAAATTCATACCTTTAAACCAGTATTCTCCATGATTAGGTTTCCCTGTAGTATGTGAAATGGAAGCCACTGAAAATTAAAACTCAACCCCTACTATGATGGCGCTTTCCCCTTTCAGATGAGTGGCAATCCATCAGTCAATTGTTCATGGAAACCTACTTCACATACCCTTTTGCAGAACTCTAGACAATTTACATCTTCAAAACACTGCTTGATGAAGGGTGATGAGTTGATTTCATTATAGTTGGTAGGCTCATATCTGAGGATTTTGCCTCCTTTATGTTTTTTTTTTTTCCTTCTATGGTGAAGAATCTCCCTCCACAATGGTAGAAACCCTAGATAATAGAAATATGGAAAAACAATGAGGAATGAGTGAAATGATGAAATGAAGGGTTTGAGGAAAGGAAATGATGGTAGGGAAAATTTTAGGAGATGAATAGGGGCTTCAAGTAACGTACAAAAATTAAATGGAGTGAAATGAGGGAATGAAATGTCTAGGATAAATTGAGAAACTGAGCTAGTAGGAAATTTGCTCAAAATGCTAGGTATGAGCTAGGGTTTAGGTAAAGGTAGGGCAATATGAGGATTGATAGGTTATTTAGTGAATCAAAGTGTGTTTTAAATATGTACAGAGGTGTGAGGTGGAATATTTACATGTTTTCAATATAAAAAATAACCAAACCATCAGTTACACTAGCTTGCAGCATGAAAATTTCACCCCAACCCTAGATGAAGAGAACTTGCATTTGAATTCATCTTGCCAAAGGAAAAGGTAAGAAAAAGAGTTATACTTACTTTTGAACAAGCCTAGGGTTGCATGAAATAATTTTGTAGGCTTGAAAATCAAATTTGGGTGATTTTGGAAGAGTTTCAGGCTACTCTAGCATAAGAGAAACACAGTGTTTGGAAGCACAACGCAGCGTGCAGAAGCACAACGTTGGCCTCAGAAGCGCAACACAATCTCTGGAAGCGCAACAACTCCAAATTTTGAGCAAATTTTGCCAAAAACCCATGTTTTTCAACTAATGGATGGGATATCTCGATGAACAAGGGAGAATATGAAGTAAATGAAATGATTTTGGAACCTTTTGGGTTTTTAAAGGAAAAATATATTTCCCTTTTGAATAAAAATAGACCGTGCATACCTTTCCAAAACCTTATTTTTCACCTTTTAAATTGGGCCACTTTGGAGAGCTAAAACCTGACTTTCTCTTTATCTTTTTGAATAGTGAGACTTCTTCTTATGGAAACTTGAGATTTCAAACATGAAGAACTTATTAAAATTCATAAAACTTAAGCAAAGAGCTTCATATCATGATTCATTTAATGTTGGATTTACACATGGAATGAGGATGGACCTTGAAACCCTAACGACTTAATGAAGACATGAGATTGAGTGGAATGGTATTGATGATGACTGATATAATTAGAACACACTTTTTATTATTATTCCTTCATATGAGTGAGGTAGGCGACCATCATGTGTGATATTTCCAAAAGGATGGAGACATTCCTAGATAAACTAGTCAGTGACCAAATTTTACTCTAAAAACCTAGTGAGATGGTAAAATTTGACCTTAAAACTCCTGACAAACTTGGTAAAAAAATATTTGATCACTGGTGATAGGCAGACAATACTGACACTACATTGTCTCTAGCTAGGGATGGCAGCTCCTTCGAGATGTCAAGAACACTGTAGACCAAGTAATTTTATTCATTGGGCAATGGGGTCAAAATGCAGAAAACTAAATTGAAATGGAAAAATGACTGACTATTTGACATGACATGACTGTAAAAGTAAAATAAAATAAGCAGCTGATCAAATAAGCCTTATGGCCTTCTCCTTGGGCTTTAAACTCCTATGATATCCACTTAGATAGCGGAACATAAAAAAAAACAAACCGGTATGTACAATGGTGGTGAGAATTTGCAGAAATTGTTTCAGACATGGTAGTGCTTGAGAAGCCTACCATAAATTTCTCCTCCTAATTAATATTCTCCATTCATTCCCTCCAATATAAAAGAATTCTTCCCTCCTAAATCTGAAATTATGTATCATCCTTTACACAAATTTTCAAATTTTCAAATTTTCCATGTTTTCCTTTTTCTTCGTTTCTTGCATCCCATCGAAGAACCACATGTCCTAAATTGAAATTGTCTTCCCTTGTCTTCTGATCTGTTGTAGCAGCTATAGCCACCCTCCAAAATTTTTCCTTAGACTGTTTTGGAGCCTCCCTACTAACCTTACACAACACTTTGTCTTACTTCATCAAGTACTCAAGCTTCAAGTGTTTTCCTCGCACAAAGGTAGCTCGTCAATCACATTTGATCCATTACCCTCACAGGTTGCTCACCCGAACTTGGTCCAACTATAGGATGAGCAGCTTCCCCTTGAAAATTGTGCATTTTCGGAGGGAAATCAGTGTTTGCTCCAAGAATTTGATAATCCCATCTCACAGCCTGTTGCACCCCAGGATTACATAATCCTACCAGCCAGCCCTCCCATAATTTTCCCAATAGTAGGTTGTTCAGCATAAGATTTGCACAAATATGGGAAGCAGTCAGCTACTCTACCCATAAGTTGCGAAAATCTCTTGGGCAGCAAGCCTAACTCCAAGCTAGAAATGTACATTTTTCTCTAGCATTCGAGTAGTTTGTTACATGTGCAGCTGAGTTGACCGGTTCCCTCTGAGACTAAGAAAAATTCACTTGCATGCATGGGCTACTTCTCCCAAGGTAGCATGCGAAGGCATCCCTTCTTTTAGGAATCTATGTTTAGAAATTGGAGGTTACATGCAAGGAGAAATTTCGAAACCTCCCACCAAGTGTTGTTGCCCCTAGATTCATGGCATGCGCGTCACAACCTTGATGTTATAAAAAATCATCAACCGGATGCTGCATAGCTCAACCCTCATGTCGAACTTGTAAATTTGACATCCCACATCACATCTGGGAGCAGTCAACACATTCAACTCAGTTGTTTTAGGGTAAGCCCATTTCCCATGCCTTTTGCTGCATTTCCATCGTTTTTTGTGTTTTTTCTTGTTGGAGTACTTTTTTCTTGATTTATTTGAACTCTTGCTATCGTTTACATATATACTAGCATTTCCTAGCTTTGTTTTAGTTTTCATTGCTATCTCACTATTTTTGTATGCATGAAATTGTTTTGCACGGATGTTCGCCCAACCGGCGAACTGCCTCACCCACATGCATGTTGATCTGTTGTTTGAATCTTTCATTCATGTTTTGCATGCATTGTCAATCACTTCTGTTATCACTTATTGTGCCCATGCATTCACTGAATTACTTGCTTTCAATTTCCTATCAATGAGTCAGGCCAACCTTGGCTCGGGCTCTGCCTTCACCAAGGCTACATTGCACATTTTGGGAAAGGAAGGTTCACCTTCCTCTCCAGATTTGTGCATTAATTCCCAGAACTGGCCTCCAAGACCGTTTTCCACATTTCTACAGGACAGTCACTACTTGGCCCAAGAAATTGGGCAAATATGTCCCTGGGCCAACAGTTCTTCCCAGATAGAATCATGCATTGCATAATCTCAGCAGTCAGCAGCCAGATTGGACTATGCATTACACATTACAGCAGTCACCCAATCTCCCAGTAGCCCAGACTATTCCTTTAGCAATATTAGTAGTCAGTCTTCCAACCTCCATGTTGAAATTGCACAACCTTCACGATCATTTACCTAGGTATGTTGCAAGTCAGTTCTCATGTTCATTTTGGTTTTTGACTGATAGAATGCTTGTTATGAGTGTTGCCATGTCTCCAGATATTGTAGGTTTTCATTTGCCTCTCTACAGTACATGTATAATGGTTTCCAGGAGATCAGAGATGAGGACACCATTCAGACCACACTTGGGGATGCAGTCGATAAATTATCTATGAGCTTGCCTACTCATTAAGACATCAAGTTGTTCATAGACAAGGACATCAATTGACATCATCACAATGAGCATCATCATGAACAATAGATGAAGAAAACATACCAAATGCAACAAATGCAAGCGGAAGGTTGTTGATAACACAGAGGCAAAACAAAGTTGCAAGATGAAGCAGATCCACTGATAATGAAAGCAACTTTGGAGACTCTGGCTATGAAGTGACAATGCGACATGAAGATTGACCGAAGGAAGAAGATGGAAAAAAGAAGGAATTACATGTGTTGAAGAAACAACTCAGGAAGAACATGAAGCTGCACAGATAGATGAATGAGTTACAATAGCAACAGGAACAGTCGTGGGCGCAACATGCACTCACTGATGAAACTTTACTTGTACAAGTTAAGGATCCATCCCAGCAACTGACACATAGCAGACATAGTGAGTAGTGTTGTTGATCACATGCAAGGGATTCCGCAACATGCTTGTAATTGAGTGCACGCATTCGATCCAAACCATTCAACACACTCACCAAGGCGAAGATAAAAAGCAAGTCCAACTCGGGCTGAACATGTACTTTGACAAATTGATACACATGACCACCAACATACACTTGAAGATTAGCATGGACACTATGCATCAATCTGTTTCTGGTTCAACCATACCCAAGAATACCATGTGCATGTTAGCAGATGAGTTGGATGAAGAGGCCGAACCAATGCACCGATTGCAACACAAGCAAGAGTTCGCTTCAACAAGATGTCACCATGAGGTGCATGCACACCATCACGGATGACCAAGTATGGAATCAACTCACCACCTTCACCATCACAAGCATGTCAAAGAGTTGGTATCACCACAGTGGATTGAGTGTCAGTGATGTATTACAAGGCTTGCTCAAGCTAGGTTGTCTCACATGAGTACATGTGCATTGTAACGTTGAGTCATGTCAAGTGTAAGTCAAGTGTCAATAGTTGGATGTAACAGTCATAAAGTAGGTGAAGAGTCATGAGGGTAGTTGAAATGTCACAAAGGAAAATTTTGAGGGTGGTGAGTGTTAGTATTGTAGCAATAATGCTGCAACTCCTGGGCTTCCAACTTTACTTTTATCAACCCGGTAGTTAGTAACAAACTTGGAAGCGTCGGTGCTATATGCACAAGTACTAGTTCTCACTGCAGGTTGTCACTTGGTCATCTGGTGCAAGATCACTAGGATCTCAATCCAACTTCTATAGCATTTAGAAGAAGCTCTATGTATGATGAAAGAAAAGAAATATTACTCTTCAGAATCTATTCTACTTGCAGAAAGGAAAAAGAATGGAATACAAAGGAAGACCTAGTAAACCCTAACTAACAAGCTAATTCTACTTTTAGAAAAAACACTATGAAAACCATGAAAGAAAATCCATTAACTACTAAAGAAACTAAAAAACATCTAACCATGCTATTTCTGGAAGTAAATAAGAAAAAAACATATTTTTGGATTTTTATGTGTTTTTATGTGAATTTGACATGCATCTAATTTATTGTGTGTGAGTGTGGTAGTGAACAGGTGGCATTGGAGGGTGGTTTTGTAGCTTGGGATGATGAAATATTGTGTGGATGGGTCCTAGGAGGTCCTTAGGTGGCCTTTTGGAGGCTTTTCCCACACCGGGCCTTCAAAATAAAGCCTACAGGAAAAACTACAAGAGGACATAGAGAAGCTACAGGAGGAAAACAAGGAAACTACAAGAGGCCTACAGGAGGAGGCCGAGAGACATTTTCACAATTTTTAAGGTGTGAGAGTGGGTGGAATAGGTGGATGAATGTTGTAATGAGGTGTTAGGGTGCCTGAGGTCTACCATGAGTCACCATGAGAGAGAAAGATGATTGGGTTTGCTCAACGAGAGAGGAAGAAGTTCTATGAAAAATGTAGGAAACTAGGGTAGAATTGAGGTGAGGTTTGGGAGACCTATAGGGCATGGATCAGATGGAGGATATGGTTGTTGATAATATGGCCTACTGTAGGAAGAGGTCTGCTGCATAGAAATCAAGAAATTCAAGCAACTATTGAAATGAATGCATTCTAGGAAAAACATAGTTTTGCATTAAAATGATCTAAACTATGATATATTAAAGGAAATGCTGAGAAATGCTGTAATAAAGGAAAGCATGAAAGAGGACTATTGAAAATTAGGAAATTAACATGATAAGGAATATCTGAAGTAGAACAAAATTGGACTATTAACCTACTAAAAAGTTGCAAACACTAGAAGTCGTATGAATGAGTAAAATATGTGTTTTTGGGGCAGCAAGAGAGTCTTTGCCTCAAATCATGGTCCCAGAGGGAGGAAGAGAGGCCAAGGCACTATTTCTAGCCTTCTGAATCTTCTCTTGATCACTACTTAACCTGCTATAGAAAGAACAAATGGAAGCAAACTACTAAATCACCAAAAGCAACCTATTCTTCACCATAAAAGAAATACATCTAACAAAAAAATGATCTACAACTGAAGCAAAGCATACAAATACAAGTAAATAGGAGCTTGGCTACTTGGATTGGGCCCTAACCCAAGATATTTAGCCCTCTAAGGTAACTCAGTGCTAGTTCAAAAAGGATTCCAACTTCATTATCAAAACAATAGCAAGGTTACATAAAACTATCACAAAATAATAAGCAAAATTTGAGCATAGTTTACATAAGCAAAAAATCCGACCCTAGTGAGGTCCTAGGCCTCTCTACTTATACATCTGAAGCTACCAACAACTTCCCCAAAATCAGGGAGGTTTGGCTCCCAAAACTTGAGATAACTATCAGTCATCCTCCTCTTGCTTGGCTGACTTCTAGTGCATGACTCAGCTACTTGTACTCCGAGTTGAATGAAGGGGAATTTGAAGTGAGGAGTAGTAAATGAGTGAGAATCCCTCCCATAAGTCCTTTCCCTTGTTGACTTTGAGTTATTGCTGCCATTTGACCACTGGATCCTTGACTTTTACCTCGAAATCCATCAATAATCTGCATTAAATACATGTTAGACCACATGGCATAATAACTAACTCAACTCACTCTATAAGCATAAATATAATTAGAAAATCATACAATAAGCTAAGAGAATGGTTGATTTGACTAGGTTAGGAGATAAAATGAGCCCATATAATTACCCATTTATGAAGCTCATCATCACCGCCTACTGAAGGTGTTTCTCATCGTCTAAGAAACCTAGTCAATCTCCTCATGTTTTATGGCCCTGATGGGCTCCCTAGCATCCTAGGCCTCTACTGTGGTCTGCTCCTGTTCTCCATAAAATCTTACCTTCCTGTCTATGTCCTTCCACTGCTACTCCTCTTCTTCTTCTCTTCTACCTTCCAACATGCCTAATAGGAGTGGAGGGCTCAGCTTGAGGCCAATCCAATTGACCTTCATCCTTTGCCTGGAGTGTTTGTACATTGGCACTCTTTTCAATGCCCCCTTCAGCCTCATGGGGGAATGATATTCCCTGATATAAAAACTGTGAGGTAAGGTGTTCCATCTTCTCATGCATGCATGCACACAGTCATCCCCAAGTAGCTTTTGCATATCTTCAAAGTGTGCAATGGCTTGTTCCTGATTGTCTAGATATCTAGGGGAAACTTGTGGGTCATTGGCAATAAGGTTGTGTGTGCTGATGAGTGCCATAGGATTTGGTGGCTCAGCTCTAATCATTAGTGGCTCATTTGGCTCTTTGATCATCAATCCTTTTATTTATGTTGCCCTTAATTCTTCATGGTCATCCATGAGGCCATGGACATTAATTGCAGGTCCCCTAACTTAGAATTGGGGTCCCACACATTCATATCTGTGAGGGCCATGTTGTGTAGGTAGAGCTCTGCCATCTTTTCCTTATCCTATGAGGTGCTTTGGTCACACAGTTCCATGAACTGTCTATATTCCTGGAAAGGCATTGTGCCTCTTTATGCCAAAGTATTTATTTGGAATTGAAGCCATTGGCCCTTCAGATAGAGACCATAGGATTTCGCTGGTGTTCTACATTGTAATGCTTCGATGGAAAAGCTGGCCATGTATGCTAGCTGAGCCTCTTTCTCTTGTAGTTGCCTCCTTAGGATTTCATTTTCATTCTCAAGGTGTCTTTTTGTGATGGCTTCTCTGTCCCTAAAAGCACTCAATTCTCTACCCATTTCCTTGAGTTTGTTTTCCATATGGCCAACATCCTCAGCTCCTTTGGATTCAGCTATTTGCATCCACCTATGTGTTCTCACACTTTCCTTCTCCAATTCGAAAAACAATGGAATTAAAAATTTTTGTGGGATGATTCTACCCCCCTCAAGTAGATTGTAATAGGAGGCAAGACTAGGTTAGGGGTCAGGTTCTTGTAGCTCTTCTACTTCCTCCTTCACTTGTGGCTGTCCTTTTATCTCTTTCTCAAGCTTTTGGGTCTCCTGTAGTTTGGAGAGTGTCTCCTGTAGGACTGTTTGGGCCTCTTGTAGATCTTGTTTTGGATCCTGTAGTACCACCTTTCCCTTCCATGTATAAGATCTGGGAGTCCCTCTTCCATATGTTATAGGTTTCTTGGAGGGGGATTCTTGCACCTTGTCCGATGGTGAATCTTCAGTGGTAATGGGAACTTTTGAAGAGGGTTGAGGTTTGCCTGTTTTAATCCTTGTGCTCTTCCTTGCCCTAAAATACATGGAGGATTGTCTTTTCCTCTTCTGCTTTGGTTTGATTGGTGTACTGAGGGCAGTGAGGTAGCTACTTCTTCTCCTTCCAAAGTCTTAGGGGACTCTTCCTCTTGCTCTACCTTCTCTGCCTCCTTTTCTCCTTCTTCTGTCTATTTTTCTGTCTCTTCAACTTTTCCCTCCTCTATTTATTTTCCTTCCTCCTTCCTTTCTTGCTCTGTTCTATCACCACAGGCTTCATCTTCTCCCCCTTGCTGTTATTCCTCATCACTGCCAGTAGAAATGACATCATAGGTTAATGCTTTTATGTCATCCTCAACTGTCATATTTCGGAAAAATTCCTATGCTATAGGGAGTGTAAAGGTATGGAGGGCTTCCTCTACTAGGATTTTGATTAAGCCATGGTGACCTAACTACCCTAAATTTCCTACTTGCACCTTGGTGCTAGAGTCAATGAGGGACTGAAGGAGAAAGTAAGGGATACCAAGCTTTTGAGGTGATGGAGTATGCATGCCATACCTAAAGTCATGGAGGATTCTGGAATGGTATCCACAGAAAATGCTTTGCCTCCCCTCACAAGAAATGTATTTGATTATTTGGTAGCTAACCTCATCCCAGGGATATGGTATACTAGCCCTTCTGATTCCATTTTTATCTTCAACAGTGGTTTCATTATTTTGGAAAAATTTCTTCTTCGCAGCCTGGTCCATTGGTTTTTCATCTTTACTCCAAGGCAGCCCAAGAGGAAGGGTAGGGACCCTACTAATGAATTCTAGGGTTATTTTTATGGAGAGGCCTATAATGGTTACAGTGGCATGTGTTTTTGTGTGAGGGACCAGAGAGAGAGAAAATTCTTGGGCAATCTCCTCATAAAACCCTTAGAATTTCTCAAAGAAATTCATCCAGTTTTCCCTTGTGAATATGCCCACTACTTGAGGATGTGCATGGAGCCTAGTGGAGTTAGTGGGCTGCTTTCTAATAAACCCTCATGTCATATTACCTATACCTTTTTTAAAACCCAAATATGGAGCTAGAGACAAAGAGTTTTGAGAAAAATAAAAACAGAGGGGACTGTGTTTTTTTTTAAATAAACAATTTTTTTTTATGTATTCTCTACCCTCCTAAAGACTTATTTCACCCTCAAATTTTGACCACTTCTTTCATATATTGATATTCAACAGGGGGAATGCATGAACCCTACCTCTTTAGACTAAATTTTGAGTCAAAAACCATGTTTTCTCCCTTCAAAATGGCTCACTTCCCCTCCCGTAGAAGCATGTTGTCCCTCCTATAGATTTCCTGTAGGTGCTCTTGTAGCTTTCCTGTAGGTGCTCTTGTAGAAAATGCCGAGAGCAAAGATAGGGAGGAAATTGATGAAGGATGGTGGTTATGAGGCTGTGGGGGCACAAGAAGGCTGTTGTAGCTGAGTTATGAGGAGAAAATGAATAAAAGGTGGTGATAATATGCGGGGAGGAGTGCTCATTACACTTTATGGATATTTTCAGTTATGAGTGCTCAGCTGGCAAGGTGTACATTGGCCATATTTAGACTGTTGGTCCCCATCTATTTGGTCAACATGGCCCCTCCTTCTAATCATCCCTCATTATTGCGTCAGAGTTCACAGTTCCTTCCACTACCTGTCCTTGGCATCTTGTGATTGAGTTGACTGTGCGTACATGTGGGTGACATCTCGGATGAGCGGAGTCAACTAAATGAAGGTGGCCAAGTTAACTGGCAACCTTTCCCTCATTCAATATCAACCATATCATTGCCTTCATATGACTCCTAATCACACAAATGCAAATAGAGGAGTGACTTAGTTACTTACCTGTGATCCGAGTGTATTTTCTATGAGGTGTTATGGATTTCTCGGCTACATGCCTTCATTCCCCTTTTTGCATGTTGTCTCTACTCGCCGATGTGTGGTTGTGTGCTTGTGCAGGTTCTTCTCTTACTGGAGTTGAGCTTCATGCACCTTTTCAACCTTAATGTGTTCACCCTTTTGCTGCTAGTGCTGGACTTCTATGGGATCAACTGCTATAGGAATTCCTACAGGAGCTCCTGTAGCTACTTCTCCCCTTGAAAATTTAGCTCTCTTCTGTGCTTGGAGCTTGAGAATAATGCCAGAGGGGTCATGAATGATGGAGGGATAATAGGTAAGCTTCAGGTAAGGTTATTGGTGCCTTTTATTTTATTTTTTATTTTTTGTTTTTTGTTTTTTTTCAATATTGGAAAACTGTTTTTGTCTGTGTTTTTTTTCTTGGATAGGGAAAAAATGATTCTTGGGGTATAATGTAGGCTTGGAAATAATGGCAAGGAGGCTTGAATGTGGTAAGAGGGATGATAAATTCCTCATGAAGCTCTCCTAGTCCCGCAAACTACCTTCTGTAGGCACTTTTGGCTCTCTGTAATTCCTACAGGAGCCTCCTGTTAAAAACATAAAGCCTCCTATAGAAAACACAGTTTTGGAAAAAAAAGGTATAGTGGGGTGGAAGAGATGCCAAAAATGATGGAGGAAGGTGTAGAGAAGATGATATGGGTGCTGGTATGAATGTCAGGGTTCCCTCGACACCTTCTTCTTCTCCCTGTAGTCCTCCTGCAAACCTGCAATGCAATAATTTTTATTTTTTTTGAAAACAGCTAGAGCGCCTTAGAGAGGTTTTGACCCTAATTTCCTGCCCTATGTGCCTCCAAGGGAGGTTTTCACCCAGGAATCTTATTCCTTTTTTTCTTCATCTTTTTTTGACATCACTGGGCCTCCTCAGAAGAGGTTTTCAACCCAAAGATGGGACTCAAGTGCCTCATGGAGGTTTTAACTTGAGACCTTATTTTTTATTTTTTCCTTTCTTTAGTGAGTGGGTGAAGTGGAAGATAATACATTTTCCACTACCATCACTATTTTATTCAAATCTTCAATAAAATCTCACTTGGATAGGGATTTCTTGTAGACTATCAACCAATTTCCATTGAAAAGCATGGGGATGGATTCATCATCAATGGTTCTTATCAGAACTGAACCATTGTCATTGCATTTATCCACAGTGTAGGGTCCCAACCATCTTGTCATCAACTTGCCTTTGAAATCTTTATATCTTGAATATAGAGTAGTGTCCAATCTCCCTCTTGGAATTGTTTCTCCATGATGTTTTTTCCATGCCATATCTTTCTCTGAAGCTAAACTACCTTTGTATGGAGGAGGGCTTGTAGTCTATATTCATCCAATCCATTGAGCTGAAGCAATCTCTCTTTATATGCATGGTTGAGGTCTAGGTCTAGTTGAGTTGCCATCCTTAGGGTATTGAATTCAAATTCTATTGATAGCAAAGCCTTCTTCCCATAGAGCAGTTCATAGGTTGTGAACCCGGTGGTGGTCTTCCATGTTGTGTTGTAGGCCCAAGTGGCCTCAACTAATCTGTCTGCCCAGTCTTTTCTGTTGCTACTCACTAGCTTGGTTAGGATCCCTTCCAATGCTCTGTTAGTAACCTCCACTTGTCCATTAGCTTGTGGATAGTAAGGGGTGGAAGTCCTGTGCTTGATCTTATGATGTGTGAGCAAGTCTTCAATCAGGCTGGAAGAGAACAGATTGCCTTGGTCTGTGACTAACTATCTTGGATAATCGAACTTGTAGAATATGTTTTCTCTCAAAAACTTAGCTACCTTTTCTTTTGCTTCTACTTTGATTGCTTCTGTCTCTGCCCACTTGGTCAGGTAGTCAGTGCACACAATGATGTACCGCTTCTGCTTTGAAGGGGGGTTGGTAGGCCCCACAAAGTCCATGCCCCACTTCTCAAATGGCTCAAAGGTCACTTGAGGTTGCATGGGAATTTCATCCTTTGAAGTGGGTTTCCCCATCCTCTAACATCGATCACACTGGATCATGTATCTCCTCACATCCTGATGAAGAGTGGGCCAGTAGTAGCCTGCTTCCAATATATTGAAGGTGGATATTTTTGCTGCAAAATGACCTCCACAAGGCCCATCATGATAGGTCAGGAGGATGTCAAAGTATTCCTCCTCCCAGACACATCTTCTCAAGATCTGATCTGGGCCAAGTTTGAAGAGATTGTCCCCAATCCAAGTGAAAGGGGCGCTTTTCCTTACTATCATGCTTTTCTCTTTTGAGGATTGGGGTGGTGGGAACTGTGCTGAAACCATGTAGTTTTCTAGATTAGAAAACCATGGAGAGAGTACAAATATAGCGAACAAATGTTCATTTGGCATTTGGTCATCCACCATTCCTTCTTCACCTACAGGTAAATTTACTTGAGACAAAAATTCAACAACAACATTCTCTTTACCAGGCTTATCAATAATGGTTAAATCAAACTGCTGCAGTAAAAGAAACCATCTAATAATGCGAGCATTTAAATCTGGTTTGTTCATTAAATATCTAATTGCAGCATGATCAGTGTGCACAAAGGTTTGATAGCTTGTGACATAACATCTGAATTTGTTTAAGGAATGCACGACAACTAGGAGTTCCTTCTCGCTCACTGTATAGTTTAACTCTGCCTTTGATAGGTTTTTGCTTAGAAAGTATATGGCATAAGGTAAATTTTCATCAATTTGTCCTAAGGCTGCTCCTATTGCTTTTTTCGAGGCATCTGTGTGAATGTGAAAGGGTAGGGCCCAGTTTGGGCCTCTAAGAATTGGGGTAGTCACTAGTTTTGTCTTCAAGGTATCTAGGGCTTCTTGGCAGCTTTCCAACCATATGAACTCAATATATTTTCCTAAAAGGCTAAAGAAAGGAGAGGCTATCTTTATGAAGTCTTTAAGGAATCTCCTTTAATATCCAGCTAAGCCTAGGAAACATCTGACATCTCTCACCTTTTGAGGAGGTGGGACCCTTTGGATGATGGAAATTTGTTGGGGTCCACCTATAGTCCTGGTTGAGATATTGCATGACCTAGCACAACCCCTTCAATCATCAAGAATTCACATTTTTCTAGACTGAGGGATAGGTTCATATGAATACACTTATCTAGAACTTTCCCTATATTAGATAAAGCTTCCCGAAAGTTAGAACCAGAAGGAGTAAAATCATCCATGCATATTTCTACTACATCATGAACTAGTTCAAAAAATATAATCAATACCGCTCTTTGGAAAGTGGCTAGAGCGTTGCACAAACCTAAAGGAAGGACCCAGTATGCAAAGGTACCCCAAGGACAAGTTAAAGTTATCTTATCTTGGTCTTCCAAGATGATTTGAATCTGATTGTACCCGCTAAACCCATATAGGAAAGAGAAAAATTTTTTCCCTGCTAGACTATCTAACACTCGGTCTATGAATGGTAAAGGAAAATTGTCCTTTTTAGTGGCTTTGTTCAACTCCTGACCACTTACCATTTTTCTTTGGGACTAGCACCAAAGGAGAGACTCATTCACTGTCAGAAATGGGATAGACGAATCCTGCATCAAGCAATTTCTGTAGTTCTTCCTTAACAATATCTTTAAGTGCTGGGTTCATCCTCCTTTGAGGCTGCCTAATTGGTTTGCAATCTTCCTTGATGTATATGATAAGTGCACTTAAGGGTGCACTCCCTTCATCTCCTTATAACTCTAGGTGAAGGCATCTAGATGTTTTCTTAATAGGCTGCTTAGCTCCTTCTCCTAGGAAGTAGATAGGGATGGATTGATTTTCAATGTTCTTTCTAGGCCGAACTCTATAGTTTTGGCACAGAGAGAAGTAGGGTTGGCCACACAGAGATCAGTTGAGGGGTTGTTTTTGGTTTCTCTTACCATGTCTTCTAATGGTGATACACTAGGAGGTGGATTCCAAATCAAATTTTCAATCATATGGTCCTCATCTTGCAGTTTTCCTCCCATGGTGATTTCTAATGCACAAAGCAGTGCAGAATAAACTTCATCCTCATCCTCCTCCAACCAGAGAGGTAGATCATGTTCTAACATGGGTCGGGCAGGAGGATATAGGATTAACTATTTGGACATGTGCCCATTATTTATGGTCATGTTCCCAACTCGGCAGCTGATGTAGGCATTAGATGTAGCCAACCAAGGCCTTCCCAGAATGAGAGGATACCTAGTGAGCTTTGCCTTTGGCTGAAGAACCAATAAGTTAGTAGGGTACTCCCAAAAATCAATGGAGACCATCATATCCTCCACAATCCCCTCAGGGGTCATGGTGGAGCAGTCTACTAGTTGCAACACTGTTGTGGTCTTCCTCAGGGAGCCCTGGAGGTTAAGTTTGAGCATTGTGTCCTTTTTCATCACATTAATGGCATCTCCTAGATCAATCAAGGTATGTGGGACCATTGTGCCATTGATGTGGACATCAACTACTGGGCTTCTAGAGTCCAGATATTTTGGACAGATTACCTTCCCCAACATTAGGTCAGACAGTTGTCCTATGACATTGATGGTTGGGGCAACCCTCTTGCGCCTTCCTGGATGGCTAATGAACTTCTCTCTGATCAACCTATTGTAGATAGGCACATCTTTTATGGCTTGGAGAAGTGGTATCTTCACACATAAATGTTTCAATTCTCCCAAGAGTTCTGTCTCTTTTTGGGTAGGCTAGGTTGTCATGGATAGTCTCTCAAGAAAGTGTGGATTTGCTTTAGGTTCTCTTTCCTCTTTATCTTCCTCAACCTCCATGGGTGGAGGCTAGCTATCTGGGAGAAATTTCCCAGATCACAGGTTAATTTCTTGAATCTCCACAACATAAGTTGGGCATGATGGTTCCCCACTATACAATTGCTAAGCCTGTCTATTGTTCAAGTTTGGATTTGGTTGGGCAGGCATTTGGGGTTGCCTTGGTGGAGCAGAAGGTAATGATTATGGTTGGGCAGGTGGTGGAGGTATAAGAGTGAGAAGAGAGTTGTATTGGGGCCTCCACCCCCAATGAGGTGCATTCCACTGAGGTTGTGGATGAGCATAGGATTGAAATGAATGGGTGGCTAGTTGGGCATGATATTGAGATGCGAAGGACCGAGGAGGAGGTGTGGACCAAGAAGGATGAGAAAGGGGGCCCCAAGAAGGTATGTAAGTGATTTGGTTGGGGTTGTACCTAAGATGTCCGTTACATCCCCTGCTGATATGGTTTAGGTCCATGTGATCTCATTTGGTTTATGTAATAGATCTATTCAATGACTCCTTCAGCCCCTTGGTATACATCTTTAAGTCCGGGAAAGGAAGGGCACTTATATGTAGAATGAATTTCTTCACACACTGAACAAACCTCTATAGATTTCAATGGGCATTCATTCTTGCGATGCCTCCTGGTGCATCTAGGGAAAAAATTGTCCAAAGCCCTATTTACTTCCTCTTGATTTCTTTTGATATGTAAGGTATCCATTTGCATGGCAAGAGTCTGCAGCATCTCACTCTTGAAGTCTTCCAGCATGGTTCCGATTTCGCATTTAATGGATGAATTGGGAGAAGAGGTACTGGCTATGGGTTGACTCCCCCTACCTTTCTTTCTAGATGCTCTAGAATGGTTTCTAAAAATAGTCTTTATGTCCTCATAGGATAGTTGGTAGATTTCTCCCTCAGCCAGTAGATGGAGGGTGTCTAAAAGGTCTTCTCGAATTCCCCTAAGTAGTACCAACTTCAAAGAATCAGGGTCAAGTATACACTTGGGCCTTTTGTGACTAAGCTGGAACCTCTCTTCATAATCTTCCAGGGACTCATCACTTCCCATGGTCATTCAAAAGATTTCATCTTTAGCATATTTTGACATGCAATAATCTTAATGTTTGTCCTTAAAGGACTGTTGCATCTGAGCCCAAGTTGTGATGCTATTTCTAGGTAATCCCATGAACTAGCGCAGCGCTACATCCTTGAGAGTAGAAGGGAACAATTTTATCTTTTTCTTGTCTTTTGCATAGTCATAAGTTTGATAGATGACAACAAATTTGAATAGGAAGGTGTCAAGATCTTCTATAGTCAGACCACGGAAGTGAGGTAGGGTTAAAGTACTTATGTTCTTCATTGTGGTGTCCCCATTGGTATCCCGAATGGGAAAGGTACCCTCTATTCTCCCTCCATTTCCCCTAGCATTTCTGTTTTCAGCCATTGGCTTAGGAGGAATGTTTTCTTCTTCTTATTCTTCCCCTATAGGTTCTTCAAATATTTCCAGTTATTCAGCTAAGGGTTCTTCCTGAGTGCATCCACCGAAGAAGACAGAAGGTTGGCTATGTGAGGCAATGGGGGTTTTGGGCAAATATTTTCCTGAGTTATCTCTATTCTTACGAAGCATGAAAGGAAATCTTTTTGGTTTGTTTTTGTTTCTTTTTCCCCACACTGAAAGTACCTAGAGAAACTGAAATTGTGATTGAACAAAACAAAATGCAATGAATTGAAATAGATTTTCTCAAAGGAAATTTACATAATTGAAAAGGAAAGAAAGGAAGTGCAGAACTGAAAGGAAATAAATGAATAGTCTACTTTTGCTGAAATGAAGTTTGTAGATTTGAAATTGAAAGCAAGGAAGTGTACAACTTGAAAGAAAAGAAATGACTAGTATAATTTTGCTGAAATAAACTATTAGTAGAATATTACAATAGAAAATAGAAGAAAGCAATAATCATAGAATACTCTGACGCTTCCCCAGCAAGGGTGCCAAAAAGTGGTGAGCACCAGTATTGCAGCAAGAATATTGCAACTCCTGGGCTGCCAAATTTACTTTTATCAACCCGGTAGTTTGTAACAAACTTGGAAGTGTCGGTGCTATATGCACAAGTACTAGTTCTCATTACAGGTTGTCACTTGGTCAGCTGGTGCAAGATCACTAGGAGCTCAAGCCAACTTCTATAGAATCCAGAAGAAGCTCTATATATGATGAAAGAAAAGAAATATTACTCTAAAAAGCTATTCTAATTGCAGAAAGGAAAAAGACTGGAATGAAAAGCAAGACCTAGTAAACCCTAATTAACAAGCTAATTCTAATTTTTCCAAAAACACTATGAAAACCATGAAAGAAAAGCCATTACAACTCCAGAAATTAAACAACATCTAACCATGCTATTTATGGAAGTAAATAAACAAAAAACATATTTTTAGATTTTTATGTGTTTTTATGTGAATTTGACATGCATCTAATTTATTGTGTGTGAGTGTGGCAGTGAATAGGTGGAGTTGGAGGGTGGTTTTGGAGCTTGGGAGGATGGAAGAAGGTGTGGATGGGACCTAGGAGGTCTTATGTGGCCTTCTAGAGGCTTTTCCGACACTCGTCCTTCAAAAGAAAGCCTACAGGAAAAACTACAGGAGGGCATAGGGAAACTACAAGAGGAAAACAGGGAAACTACAGGATGCCTACAGGAGGAGGCTGAGAGAAATTTTCACTATTTTAAGGGTGTGAGAGTGGGTTGAACAGGTGGATGAATGTTGGAATGAGGTGTAAGGGTGCCTAAGGTCTACCATGAGTCACCAAGAGAGATAAAGATGATTGGGTTTGCTCAAGGAGAGAGGAAGAGGTTCTATGAAAAATGCAGGAAACTAGGGCAGAATTGAGGTGAAGTTTTGGATACCTATAGGGAATGGATCAGATGGAGGATATTATTATTGATAAGCTAGACTACTTCTGGAAGAGGTATGATACATAGAAACCAAGAAAATCAAGCAACTATTAAAATGAATGCATTCTAGGAAAAACAAAGTTTTGCATTAAAATGGTCTAAACTATGATATATGAAAGGAAATGCTAAGAAATTATGCAAGTAAGGAAAGAATTAAAGAGGAATATTGAAAATAAAGAAGTGAACATGATAAGGAATATCTAAAGAAGAACAAAACTAAACTATTAACCTACTAAAAAAATGCAAACACTAGAAGTCCTATGAATGAGGAAAATTTGTGTTTTTGGGGCAGCAAGAGAGTCTTTGCCTCAAATCATGGTCCAAGAGGGAGGAAGAGAGGCTAAGGCACTATTTATAGCCTTTTGAATCTCCTCTTGATCATTGGTTAACCTACTACAGAAAGCACAAATGGAAGCAAACTACTAAATCACCAAAAGCAACCTATTCTTAACCATAGAAGAAATACATCTAGCAACAAGTTGATCTACGACTGAAGAAAAGCATACAAATACAAGTAAAGAGGAGATTGGCTACTTGGATTGGGTCCTAACCCAAGAGATTCATCCCTCTAAGGTAACTCACTGTTAGTTCAAAAAGGATTCAAACTTCATTATCAAACCAATAGCAAGGTTACATAAAACTATCACAAAATAATAAGCTCAAAATTTGAGCATAGTTTACATAAGCAAAGAATCTCACCCTAGTGAGGCCCTAGGTCTCTCTACTTATACATCTAAAGCTACCAACAATTTCCTTAAAATAAGGGAGGCTTGGCTCCCAAAACTTGAGATAACTATCAGTCATCGTCCACTTGCTCTGCTCCCTTCTAGTGCATGATTCGGCTGCTTGTACTCTGAGCTGAATGAAGGAGAATTTGAAGTGAGGAGTAATAAATGAGGGGGATTCCCTCCTATAAGTCATCTCCCTTGTCCACTTCGAGTTATTGCTGCCATTTGACCACTGGATCCTTGACTTTTACCTTGAAATCCATCAATAATCTGCAAAAATACATGTTAGACCACATGGCATAATAACTAACTCAACTCACTCTATAAGCATAAACATAATCAGAAAATCATACAATAAGCTAAGATAATGGTTTATTTGAATATATTAGGAGGTAAAATTAGCCCATATAATTACCCATTTATGAGGCTCATTAGAGGGCCACCCCACCCTTTACTATAAATAGTCCCTCATAATTCATTATAAGGGCTTTTGGTCAGCCAAGCTTCTACTAAGACTATCTTGAAGAAGGCTTGGACATCATGGTAACGTGCCTTGGCTTCTCCAGTGCACGGAGCTAGTACATCTCTTTGGAGGAGTAGGCGGATGTGTCTATAACATTCCATTGCTGGGATAGCAGGTTTACATGGTGTACTATATGATTTTGACTTACACTTATTTAATAATAAGAGCCAATACATTTTCATGCATATGTTGATATTATAGTTGGATTGTTCTAGTTTCATTAATGATATATGTTGTTTAGCTTACGTACTTGTATATGAATTGAATTTTACGCAATTATATGAATCTTGTTGTTAATGAGTTGCATATGTTGTTAATGTTGTCACCGTCTGTGTCGACTGCTCTGCAAGACATCAGATAGACCTTTTTCATGAACCTTGCTATATCAACCATCACACTCGACTCGAACTCATCCGTGAGTGATGTTCGTGTTATCTTACCTTGTTTTTCTAACTATCAGATCTGAGTGGACTACTCCATCGGAAACTATGCATGTCATTTGCGTGGTGTGTTGCTAGTCGAGTGATCCCTTTCAACCTGGAACTTACCTTCACCTTCCTCTCCCTTCAAAGTTTTGGAACCTCTCATACGAATTCCTTGACTCTCTGCATCAGTCACACCCTTGCTACTGACAGAGTTGTCTTGCTTGCCTCTGTGCGACATCGCGGTCAAGGCATTACCTTACGACCCACTGCTGGGACTCCTACATGAAATGGTCTAAGGTGTAATTGGGACTTCTTACCGGGGATATCCCCTTGACATGTTGGCAAATCCAGCACTATCAACATGATCATAAATATTTTTTATTTTTTCCTGAAGTTTAGAGGTGTCTTGAAAAACCTCTTCTCTAGTTTGTTGTGATGGATCATCTAGTTTATCGTTCACTGCATATCATTGGTTTCACTTTCCAATTCCTACAAAATTTTCATGACCAGGACAGTGAGAGATGAAGGATTGGGCCAATAGAAACTAGCTCTCAAAATCTTATTTGTTGTAGTCTTCCAGAAGCGATGGCCACCACATTCTCCTTTGTGAAAATCTTTCATCACATCCTTTGCTTCATTTTCTACTAAATAGTTTAGAAAAACACCACCAGGGTCTTTCTAGTATAAAACACCATCAATAACACAATACTTTGAAGCTTTCAACTTTAAATATCTAGTTTTACCTTTGGGAATTTCCAGTGGAGGATTTAAATGCTGCAAGACATAAAATGTCATAATACCATGGAGATGAAATGAACATATGTGACACCTGTAAATATGAGTCTTCTTCTTCTTCTTAAGAAATTGCTGCAATCAAATTGATATCTAGCGCATGCAAATTAGATTCATCCATAAGCTTAGCCAAACCTTGTCCCTTGATGAGATTTGTGGACTTTATCTCCAAATCATACTCCAGCATGGATGCAATCCACTTTCCCCTTCTTCCTTCAGGATATTTTGGCACAAGAATTTATTTTACCGCTACCGTGGGAACATAAGCAATGGTGTGAGAATGCAGAATATAAACTTGAAAGTCTTTGAGAGATTTCACCAATGCTAAAGCCTACTTTTCAATTATGTTGTATCTTAGTGCTGCATCTCTTATTGTGAAGCTGAAGAATGCTATAGGCTACACATTTTTCTGATCTTTCTTTTGCATTAGGAATACTGTTAATGTATGCTCAGAGGAAAATGAAAAAATGATGAAATCTGAAGTATAATTTGGACTAATCAGAATAGGAGCAGTAGAGAATGAAAATTTGACTATCTGGAAAGATTTATTAGCCTCTAAAGACCATTTTACCTTGATTTCCTTCTTCAGCATGTCTGTCATCTCTTTTAAGTGTTCATTGAGGTTGGTGATGAATCTTCTCAAAAATTTGATTTTCCCATTAAAAGAGTGAATTTCTTTCTTGTTCCTTGGGAAATCTAATTTCTGAATGGATTGAAATTGCAGGATTAATGCCAATGCCATCCTCAGAGATAATGTGTCCCAACAACTTACCTTATTCCATGGCGAATAGTCTCTTCTTTGGATTGAGTGAAATGCCAAATTTTATGCATTTATAAAAAATAATTATCAAATGATGTAAATGATCTTCACTGAACTTGGAAAAAATTATGAGATCATATAAATATATAACCAGAAATACATCCTTTTCAGTAGCAAAAGCTATGTCCATAGCCCACTGAAAATTCGCTCCTGAATTCTTTAATCCAAATGGCATCTTGGCGTACATGAATGTACCCTGTGCTGTTGTAAAGGTTGTTTTCAGTTGATCATCTTTATGCACCAAAATCTGATTGTACCCAGAATATCCATCGAGCAATGACATCCTCGAAGACCCAACTACCTTCTGAAGTATATGATCCATCTTTGGCACAGGATAATTATGTTTCAAGGACATTTTGTTTAAATTTCTGAAATCAATGCAAAGATGAATCTCCCCAGTATTCTTTCTTACCGACACTAGATTAGACATCCATTCATAAAATTGGATAGGAACTATGATACCAAACTTATATAGCCTATTTACCTCTTTTTCAATAATGGTAGCAACTTAGGATTAATCCTTCTCATTTTCTGATGAAATAGCTTTTTATCAGGCTTGACCAGAATGGTTTGCTGAATGATATTCTTGTCATAAACCTTCAAATCTGAATAGTCCCAAGAAAATACATCAGAAAATTCTGTCATTAAAGTTATGTACTTACTTTTCATTTCAAGAGAAAAGAACTTTTACAGTTTGACAATCTTAGGCTTGTCAGTTGCACCAATTTTTACATCTTCAACACCTTTATCTGTGGGGACCATGGTGGGATTTTTGGCAACATCATCATGACCTAACAACTCTTCCAAAGGTACAATACCTCTTGGAACATTGTTGTCCTTTAGCTGCAATATTTCAATCTCAGCTGATTGAATCTCTAGATCATTCATATTGGATGTATCATGAATGCGGGAATTATGGAATTCACCTTCCATTTGTAGAAAATTGTTGATTTGCTTGTCATCCCAAAACACCTACCAAAATCTCATATTTTCGTTAACAACTGGGCAATGTTTAACATGGATAGAAAACTTCTGATTAGAGTGAATGGGGATCTTCACAATACTAGTTGCAGTAGCAAGAGAGTGAGCTATAACATTCTGAGTTATAGGAATAAGAGACAAAGTATATTGTGCAAAAGTTTTGAGGATGTCAAGTACAACATTGTGATAATCTCTCATTCTTAGATGCTTGGCCTGGTATTCCTCTTTTACCTATTTGATTACCAGCTCAGAGTCGCCATAAACATAAATTTTCTTTTCTCCTAACTTCTTCATAATCTTGAGGTCAGCAATCAATGCCTCGTACTCCGCCTCATTGTTTGAGCAGTCAAAATCTAACTTGTAAGAACTCATTCTTACATTGCATTCAATTTTACATGAATGATGTAATGGACAATGAATCAAAACACCAATCCCAACTCCTTCTTTCCCCAATGCACCATCAAACTCCATGGTTCACAGACCACTTTCTTCATCCAGAAAAAGAATCTATGAAGGTTGAACTACTTGATCTTTTGGAAGATGGCTGGCTATCTCAAGACACTCTGTTTTCTGCCCTATCTCGACAATATTTTCTAGAGGATTTACTAGCTACAAACACTCTTCATTCATCTATTTTCCTTCAACAATCATAACTTTCTACAAACTGGTTATAACATCTGAAACTTCTGAAATTTCTACAAGTTGACTTTCATCATTGACTGAATTCATATCACTATACAAAATGAAAGAATGAAGATCAGTATGTACAACATGTATAGGGTGATTTATTGGTTTTTCCTTGCTACTGATCATGAATTTCTTCTTCTTTTCCTAATAGAGTTTTCTAAGTTTCCCAAATACTGGGATAGTAGCACATGAAAAGTCAAGCTATAAGGTTCCTTTTAATTTTTCTCCCCAAGACCTTGAAAGAAACATACCAAATCGAGGAGGAATATCAATTACCGTTGCATCCATTAGCACATTCTTGGCTGGAATTTGGTCCAAGGACACTACTAAATCTTTAATGAGGCCAAGACATTTCACTCTACCCAAATCAAAAGAGTAGAGGTCATGATAAGGTCAGGTGATACTCATTCCTAATTTTTCCATGATGACTATGGGCATAAGATTATGTGAGGCACCAGATTCTAGCATGGCATTATGGAGGATAAAGGCAAGAAGTTTGAGACTAAGATAAAAAGGTGGGATTTCACTATCTTTAGGACTTCCTTCTGAGGGTGGACCAAAAAGAATTGCTGGCTCATCATCAGCCACATTTACTGTATCTAATATTTGGTCAACCTTAAGAATTTTTGCAATCTAAAACTTATACTTATCATTCCTCACTAATTTAGTGAGAGGAATTGAAACTTTCAATTTCAAAATTTCATTTTCCAAACTCAATAAATTAGATTTCTTTTCTACCTCTTTTGTAGCGATGTCCTTCTTTTCAATCTACCCTTTAGCTTGAGATTCCTTCTTATGACTTTCACTTTGAAACCCCTTATCTTTTCTCACATTGATGGTAGAGGCCTCATTGGTTTTATCTTGTCTTAGTATGACAATATCTTTTTCTTTATTCTAATTTGCAAGAGCTGCTTCTTTGCTTTGTGTGTCTTTCTGTGCATTTTGTCTCTTCTGGTTCAATGTAACAGGTACATTCATGTTCCTTTCGTTGAATTGTTTTTGCAAATGACTAAGAGAATTCCGATATCCTCTTTGGTATTCTTTAGTTTTCACGGTTCATAGATCATCACTTGTAAGTACAAGATGTTGATCACTTGGTATAAAATATTCTTTAGAAAACTAATCTTCTTCTGTTAAAAACGTAGGTAGCTCATCTTCTTCAAAGAAATGATTAACTTCTACAATCTCTTCTTCATCTATTCCCTTCCCTTCGATATAATTTTGCTGAAATGAAGCCCTTACTTGTCATTGAGGATCTTGATTTCACTCCTCTTTATGTCTATTTATGGATTGTTGTTACTGTTGTCCACGAAAGTTCAGATTCCTTAGTGAAGTATCCACTTGTCAATCTGTTATGGACATTTTTTCTATCATTATTTCCATTCTTTTGATCAGAGTGTCAATATTTACATCTGAAGATGATGAGGGATCTTCTTTAAAAGCAACTTTCTTCTTAGGCCTCTCAGGTATTGATTTAGAGTTCTTGATGAGTATATTAGCTTCGAGACTTACTGCATTTTGCTGCATTTCTTCAAGAGTTGTAGGGTCCCTCTCCCTAAGCTAATATTCCATGTCTGTGTCGAAAGCATCAGGATAGTGGAGAAGTGCCAAACCAAGAGGAAGTTTCATATCATTAGGGATGGAATTATACACCATATTGAACCTTGTTGTGAACTCTTGGACTGTCTCATTTTGATTCCTTTTCATAGAATTGTACTCAGCCAAAATTTGTAGTGGATTTTCCTTTTCTTGCTAACATGCAAAGAATAATTCTATCAGTCTCTAAGAATTATTGATAGAATTAGTAGCCAAATTGAGAAACCATTTCTTCACATATCTAGAAAAACTCTGAGCTATTATTCTCATCTTAGCATCATCTTCATCAATTTCTTGGAGATCAATAAAATCTATCAATTTATCAACATGATGTTGGGTTGCCATTTTTGAGCTTCCATCAAATAGAGGGAGTCTTTGACCATAGTTCTTTGGTAGAGCAGCAACTTGAGCAACTAGCATAAGAGGTACAAATCATGCCATGATTGCTAGAGGTGGTGGAGGTACTACAATCGGTTGTGTAGGTAAAGATGATGACACTAATGGAGGTGCTGGAAGAAGGGATGACGTAGCTGAGTTATTTGGAGATGTAGTAGATGTATTTGGAGGTGTAGTAGAGGATGAAACAACAGTTAATTATTCAAGTTGATATTGGATATAGGATTTTTCATTAGTAATTTGGAGTTGGTCAACAATGCTTTGAAGTTTGTCAAAATTCAACCACAATGCATGATCAACTCTAGAAGATAGATATTCTGAAGAATGGGAATGAGATTCAAATTAAAGAGGTTCAGATATCACTTTATAAATGCAATACAAATATTTTGACCTTTAAAGAGACAATTCTAACTCATTATCAAAAGGAAGTTGCTAAAAAGCAAATAGATTTTTAGGCAAAGAAGTTGTCATTTTTGTTTTTCAAACTACACTTTTAGAGATGGGTAACTTGAGTTTTTTAAGAAGTTTTTTTGGGTCTTCAACAATAAAAGGTGGATTTGGATCAAGATTTGACCTAGTATGTCTTTTAGGAGCCATAATGTTTTACCACCTTAAACTTGATGAAATTTGTAAAATCAACCTATCTTTAGTTACTGGAAATAGTCAACTACATAACCATTTTTCTTGAAAGATCTAAAATGGCTCCCAGGAATGATTTATCAGTGTCTTCCATGGCAATAGTACAAAAATGTTTTTCCCTACAATTTCCTAGGCTAAGGAGGAGATAGAAAGAGGTAACCTTGAACCACTTTCAGTTTAGTAGCTAGCACTACTAAACTAGAGAGGGTTCTCTCAAAGGATTTGTCAATGAATACCTGTAAATAAAAAGGTTTTAGGCTAGATATGCAAGTTTTGTTTTGAGTATTTTTGAATTTAGGGGTTTTTGTTTGTTGGATTAGGGTTTAGAGCAGGCAATTAGGTCTAGGCTTCAAGTATGCAGTGACAAGTATAAAAAGGAGATATATATCAGTGTGTTATGGTGCACTTAGAGTGATTTTTAGTGTAATATAGATTTGTGAGTTTAAGAGAACTTAATGAGCATGTGAAAGAATGAATTCATTAGTTTTAGAAGAAAACAAACAAAAGTATGATTTCCACATAAACAGAGCTTAAATTCAAGATTTATGTCTATATAACGACAATGAAATTCATAGGAAGACGATAAAGCATGTAAAGAGAGATGATTTATCCATTAGAAACTCATAGGAAAGGAAAACAACACCATAGACTCATTGAACTAGAATTCCTGAAATGTAGTTGAAATTGTTCTTGTATTAGCTGTAAGAGAACACAAGATACAAGCTTCTCCAAAAAATTCCAACCCTTCTCTCTAAATGAGTAATCATATATATAGACTCAATTGAACCACTTCCCCACCTTCAGTAGTTAAATTCATAGGTGATGGAATTGTTTCCAAGATTCTCTCAACCAACAGGTGAGAGTGAGAAGGTCAAATACAAACACTTATTTTAGAGTTTGTTTTAGATTTTGCTTTAGATTTTGCTTTCTTAATGAGGCCTATTAAACCACAAGAAAACCTGTCATGTCTATTTCTTTCATTATTACATCATATAACCTCTAACTACTTCAATTACATCAAGAGTTTTGACTTTGACAAAGTCAAATTGAAAACTAGGAAATTACACACTCAAGTTTAAATTAAAAACTAAGAAATTTGCAGAAGTGCAACACCAACTTTGAGCCCACTTTAAGGTTCCTTCCTTAATTTAAAATTGAGACCTAAGAGAATTTTCAACTACCCATGCTTGACTAGTTTCTAGAACACCTTAAATTTTTGAAAATAACCCATGGGAAGGCCTTCAAAAACGTATTCTCCCAAGGTGTCTCCAAAAGCACAACGTCTATAAAAAAGGGGCATAATTTTGATTTTTGACCCCTTTTTCTCCTTTTTCTCAAAATTTGGACCCTTTCTGAGAAATATGATGAAATGTTTTTTGAGAGGATGCCATAAGATTTCCAAAACTGCAAACCATTTGTCATTTGGAGTCATAAGGAAAAAGCGCAGTGCCAAGGTGCTACACTTCTGTGACTAGCTAATTTTCTGAATTTGGCACCAAAATAGTTAAAAACTAAAAATGCTCAAAAATCCTTCAAAATTGGTCATGAGCTGAAAAATTATGTATTTCAAGCCCTCATGGATTCTTCAAAAAGCTTCTCCAAGTTATCCCTCTCATTTTTGTCCTTTAGGGTTTCCTTTAACTTGTTTTCCAAATGATTGAGCTTGATGTTACATATCATGTTTCTTGTTTGATATTGATATGCCATGTGCCTTACTAGTTGATTATCTCTATTGAATTTGTCAAGAAGATTTTATAAGTGGTCACTAACCTTATCTAGCCAATACTCTATATCCTCATTGATTTCCAAGGCAATTATGTCCTCCATGTCTAGGTCTTCATCTAACAAACCGTGTCCTTTCTTGTCCTTCAATTCCTTTTTGAGTCCCTTGGTCCTTGGCCTATTTTTCCTGACTTGATTTTCAATTTCCTCATGTTCAGTAGGTTCTAACACTACTTTTCCTTTTCCACCTTGCTGCAAAAATTTAGTTTGCTCTTTCTCCATAATGAGTTGTCTAGCTTTAAGCTGACTATTTTCTTGTTCAAGGAATGAGATAACAAACCTTGCTCTTGCCATGTTGTCCATGAGTTCTCCGATATGAGAATCCTTCTCTTTGATAAATTGTTGCATGTTTTAAGGCTCATTTTTTTTCCATGTCCACCTGTTATCACAAAATCAAGCATTGAAGGCTGCTAATCAGTCAGACTCTGTGTAACTATTTCAAACCAGACTTTTGACTAAGGCTTAGCCTCCTTAGCCTGAGAGGGCTCTCTCAAAGGGTTATTGATTTTAAATATTGATGAGATGGCTAACTCTTGCAAAGTAAATTTAACATATAAATTGGCTAGATAGACCTTACAAAGATTTCCATTGGGCTCATGGAGTTAATCATCATTTCAGCAAACTATAAAACCACTCATTCATAGAAGTCAGGGCATGTAATGTTTAAACACTCAAGACACCTCTCAAATAAACCTCAACTTACAAATACACACAGGAAATCAGAGCAGCAGAGTGAATTCTGAGTGATTGCGTATCTATAAAGCTGTAAAACATAAAGGATAAAACAAAACCACATATATCTTGAGCATCTGAAACAATGTATGAATCCTGAGAAGAAAAAGCAGTCATTTGTATTACTGAAAACAAGTTCTTACATAAGCCAAAATAAACTCTGTTTCTCAAAAACATCCAACCCTTTGTACATCAGATGTTCTTCTATATATAGAGCTCTTTACATGCTTGGATTCCTTCCTCCATCATGAGGGGAATTCGAATTTACCATCAGTGACACCTATTCTAACCATAAAACAAGACTTTAAATGCATTTGACACCTAACTAGCAGTCCTAGAGACCTAATACAACTAGGAGTGTAACTCCTTATTATGATTACAACAAACTTATCTAAACATTTAAAACATTCTTTGACACCTAACACTCCATGAAGTCAAATTTGATGAAGCCTCCCACGTGGTCACCCAACTGCTGATGACAAACCCTAGACAAACCCTAGAAATTAGGGAACATGTTTCCCTGTTTTTAGGATTAGATCCTTGAAAATTACAGAGCCTTTATCTCTTCATCCATGACACATTTTACGAAACTGAAGGAGGTTTTTGTAGCCCATGATGTCTAGAACAAAAACCTCTCCTGGTTTTTTAAAACATTCCTCCAGCTGTTCAGAATATGTCCTTGAAAAACACGTGTCAAATAGGAAACTGTCCCTTGCTCTGTTCTGGCTGAAAAATAGGCCTTGGGACAGAGGTCATAACTTCTCGTAAAAAAATTTATTTAGAAAAAATGAAGGAGGTTTTTGTGAAAAACTCCATGCTGAACAAAAACCTCTTTTTTTTTTTTGAAACACTACTCCAGCTGCCCATAATAAGTCTTTGAAAAACAGTTGTCAAACAGGAGAAGAAAAACTGCACCTATAGCAGTTTCGTAGTGCAACTTTGGTCACCCTTTTCTCCCAGCTCATAATTAATTTGAAGAAAGTGAAAGAGGTTTTTGTAATTCAACATGTTATGAAGAAAAACCTCTTTCAGTTTGAAAAATTGAGTTCTCAGCTGCTCTGGAAAGCTTCTGGAAGTTACCTAGTAAAACAGTTTTTTCTGCTGAAACAGGCTGCTACAGGGGTTTCGCAGCGCGTTGCGAAAACAATGATTTCGTAGCGCAAAATAGGATTTTTACACTGTCTGCGCTACGAAAACGTGGATTCGTAGCAAGTTTCAAAATTTATCCGAAATTATGTGAGATATGTCTTCTAAACACATGGTGAGGCTTCTAGGACATGGAATGAGGCTATGAAACTTTATTTGAAGATGGACATGAGACTCTAACCCTATGACTTAGACTTTAAAACATAAAAAATGACTTGACCATGACTTGACCATGACTGATACAAGAATTGAGAAACCATGTAAGTTGTCCAAACTTTTAAAGGAAGTTTTACAGTGATAACAGTGGCTCCACTAGGGATAGTGTGCCCTTGTGGTACATTAAGAACCTGTAGCTCCAGTGCCGCTATCCATCCTTTAGAAGAAAACTTTGAACTTCTGCCCAATTTGCTCCTCAAGCCTTTAATTATTTCTGAATGAAGAATTCCAACTGCACCTACTGAAACAGATGCTCAGTCAACCTACCCTGAGCTTATTTGCACATTCCTACCTACCTACCCTATCAGCTGCAAGCTCCACTTGTAGCTCAAGCAACATGATACTTCCAATAAAGCCAATCAATTGTCTTCTCTGATATTGGAGGCTCTTGACTGCATTCAACCTCAAAATAACCATGGTAGTGAGATGACCACATTAACTCATAATATACTTGATCTTCATAATGCAAATGAAAATGAAAGACCGGAGTGCAAAGCTTATCCATATATTCACTTATAGGGTCAAAGAATACATGGTTATGTCGATGATCATCATAACATTTTGCATCTTTAGACAACTGATTTTCAACCACACAAGGTTCTTTTGATATGCTATCGAACTGCTTTTCTGAATGCTGCCTACAAACAATGTAATTTTCCTCTTTCTTATGATCATTTATTGCTGTAAGCTGCTGAGAAGTTTGACATAAAAAACCAACCTTTTCCTCTGCCTGAAGGTCGTAAAAGCTACCTTCCAGTACTTCATCTTGCTGTTTGCAATCTATTTCATACTCATAATGATCTGAAGCCTGACAAATCTGCTGCATCTCTACATCAACATCAAAGGATGAAACATGGTTTTCACAAATAAACCCTTGCTGATCTTCATGCTGCGTTTCATGAGATGTTATACTTTCTTCTCGGTGTTGGAATACATTGTTATGAAGAGCCTCTAAAATTTCTTCATCCATAAATTCATCATCATCATAACAATCTTCCAAGTACTGAATAAGACTTAAAGAATGTCTACAACAATCTTTAAGCAGCAATAAGGAAGGATAACCTTCTTTATACATTTCACAGAATTCATCATGAAAACTAGCAAGAGAATATATTGAACCATTTTCCAGACTTTTATACCAAGACCATGCTTTTCCTTCTAAAGTGGTCATAAACATTTTCATGAGACAATCTTCAGGGACATGAACCTTAAGACTGCGTATATGCATGTGGAATTTAACCAAATGAAGAGCAGCATTATCCTTCTTTTCATCTTTGAATATTGGAAGATCATCTAACCAATCAACCTCTGGCATAGGATTTGGAAAACCAGGGATATGAGACCGATTCATAGGAGCATACCTGGCATTCATTCTTGCAATGGAGTTCATCTTGAAACTTCATCAAGCTACTGATCTTCTAGCAGTGGAGTCACCTTCCAATTTCTTATTCGATGTGTGGAGTCGCCAAGGTAGTTTTGCAGCCTCAAAAACCTTCTGAGCTCCTGCTACCTTCAGAAGTTCAGCTTCATGATTTCGGGAATGAATAATCTTCGGACTCCCGGAAGACGCACCAAAATGTTATCACAAAATCAAGCACTGAAGGCTGCTAATCAGTCAGATTCTGTGTAACTATTTCAAACCAGACTTTTGACTAAGGCTTAGCCTCCTTAGCCTGAGAGGGCTCTCTCAAAGGGTTATTGATTTTAAATATTGATGAGATGACTAACTCTTGCAAAGTAAATTTAACATATAAATTGGCTGGACAGACCTTACAAAGATTTCCATTGGGCTCATGGAGTTAATCATCATTTCAGCAAACTATAAAACCACTCATTCATAGAAGTCAGGGCATGTAATGTTTAAACACTCAAGACACCTCTCAAATAAACCTCAACTTACAAATACACACAGGAAATCAGAGCAGTAGAGTGAATTCTGAGTGATTATGTATCTATAAAGCTGTAAAACATAAAGGATAAAACAAAACCACATATATCTTGAGCATCTGAAACAATGTATGAATCCTGAGAAGAAAAAGCAGTCATTTGTATTACTGAAAACAAGTTCTTACATAAGCCAAAATAAACTCTGTTTCTCAAAAACATCCAACCCTTTGTACATCAGATGTTCTTCTATATATAGAGCTCTTTACATGCTTGGATTCCTTCCTCCATCATGAGGGGAATTCGAATTTACCATCAGTGACACCTATTCTAACCATAAAACAAGACTTTAAATGCATTTGATACCTAACTAGCAGTCCTAGAGACCTAATACAACTAGGAGTGTAACTCCTTATTATGATTACAACAAACTTATCTAAACATTTAAAACATTCTTTGTGGAGTCACCTTCCAATTTCTTATTCGATGTGTGGAGTCGCCAAGGTAGTTTTGCAGCCTCAAAAACCTTCTGAGCTCCTGCTACCTTCAGAAGTTCAGCTTCATGATTTCGGGAATGAATAATCTTCGGACTCCCGGCAGACGCACCGAAATGTTATCACAAAATCAAGCACTGAAGGCTGCTAATCAGTCAGACTCTGTGTAACTATTTCAAACCAGACTTTTGACTAAGGCTTAGCCTCCTTAGCCTGAGAGGGCTCTCTCAAAGGGTTATTGATTTTAAATATTGATGAGATGGCTAACTCTTGCAAAGTAAATTTAACATATAAATTGGCTGGACAGACCTTACAAAGATTTCCATTGGGCTCATGGAGTTAATCATCATTTCAGCATACTATAAAACCACTCATTCATAGAAGTCAGGGCATGTAATGTTTAAACACTCAAGACACCTCTCAAATAAACCTCAACTTACAAATACACACAGGAAATCAGAGCAGCAGAGTGAATTCTGAGTGATTGCGTATCTATAAAGCTGTAAAACATAAAGGATAAAACAAAACCACATATATCTTGAGCATCTGAAACAATGTATGAATCCTGAGAAGAAAAAGCAGTCATTTGTATTACTGAAAACAAGTTCTTACATAAGCCAAAATAAACTCTGTTTCTCAAAAACATCCAACCCTTTGTACATCAGATGTTCTTCTATATATAGAGCTCTTTACATGCTTGGATTCCTTCCTCCATCATGAGGGGAATTCGAATTTACCATCAGTGACACCTATTCTAACCATAAAACAAGACTTTAAATGCATTTGACACCTAACTAGCAGTCCTAGAGACCTAATACAACTAGGAGTGTAACTCCTTATTATGATTACAACAAACTTATCTAAACATTTAAAACATTCTTTGACACCTAACACTCCATGAAGTCGAATTTGATGAAGCCTCCCACGTGGTCACCCAACTGCTGATGACAAACCCTAGACAAACCTTAGAAATTAGGGAACATGTTTCCCTGTTTTTAGGATTAGATCCTTGAAAATTGCAGAGCCTTTATCTCTTCATCCATGACAAATTTTATGAAACTGAAGGAGGTTTTTGTAGCTCATCATTTCTAGAACAAAAACCTCTCCTGGTTTTTTAAAACATTCCTCCAGCTGTTCAGAATCTGTCCTTGAAAAACACGTGTCAAACATGAAACTGTCCTTGCTCTGTTCTGGCTGAAAAATAGGTCTTGGGACAGAGGTCATAACTTCTCGTACAAAATTTATTTGGAAAAAATGAAGGAGGTTGTTGTGAAAAAATCCATGCTGAACAAAAACCTCTTTTGGTTTTTTGAAACACTACTCCAGCTGCCCATAATAAGTCTTTGAAAAATAGTTGTCAAACAGGAGATGAAAAACTGCACCTACAGCAGTTTCGTAGCGCAACTTTGGTCACCCTTTTCTCCCAGATCATAATTAATTTGAAGAAAGTGAAAGAGGTTTTTGTAATTCAACATGTTAGGAAGAAAAACCTCTTTCAATTTGCAAAATTTAGTTCTCAGCTGCTCTGGAAAGCTTCTGGAAGTTACCTAGTAAAACAGTTTTTTCTGCTGAAACAGGCTGCTACAGGGGTTTCGCAGCGCGCTGCGAAAACAATGATTTCGTAGCGCAAAATAGGATTTTTACACTGTCTGTGCTAGGAAAACGTGGATTCGTAGCTAGTTTCAAAATTTATTCGAAATTATGTGAGATATGTCTTCTAAACACATGGTGAGGCTTCTAGGACATGGAATGAGGCTATGAAACTTTATTTGAAGATGGACATGAGACTCTAACCCTATGACTTAGACTTTAAAACATAAAAAATGACTTGAACATGAGTTGACCATGACTGATACAAGAATTGAGAAACCATGTAAGTTGTCCAAACTTTTAAAGGAAGTTTTACAGTGATAACACCACCAACTCAAATTCATGCTCAATCAAGTCTTCATCCTGTATATGTGATCCCTGTTTTGCCAATGTAGAAGGCTTGGCCCTTTTCTCAAATTGAGAAGTAAACACGAGACTTTTTCCTATTCGATACATTCTAGTCACCCTAGGTCTAGGTGCCTTAGGAACCTTCTCTAACTTTCTTGATGATCCTACCTCCATCTAATGTGTTGGTATGTTTTGATGCTAAAGCGAAAAATAGTTTCATGCCATTGCAAAGTTGTTTCTATGAATGAATTCCATGTCATGTTATTCTCTACAAGTTCATCGAGAACTACAATATTTATCAAGCTATGATGAAGAATACTAGTTTAGTGTTCTTTGTCTTTCACCTATACCTTCTCAAACATTTTAGCAAGGCTTCTACATAGAAAATTGCACATGTTGAGAGGTTATTATCTGTGAAGTGCATTAGAAGTCAGATGTGATATGCATACAATCTAGAAAACCTTTCCTCACAAGTGAAAAACTTCATGAAAACCTTCATTAATGTTTCATACTTCTCCAACATGTACCTAAATGGGATGATGTGTGTATGTGTCTTCCTATAGGGTGATTTCAAGAAAGACCGGTAATGTTCAAGGTCCAAATTCATATCTTTAAACCCGTATTCTCCATGATTAAGCATCCCTGTAGCAAGTGAAATGGAAACCAATGAAAATGTGAACTCACCCCTTGCTATGAGGGCCCTTCCCCTTTTAGATGAGTGGTAATCCAATCAGTCAACTGTTCATGGAAACCTACTTCACATACCCTTTTGCAAAACTCTAGACAATTTACATCTTCAAAACACTTCTTGATGAAGGGTGATGAGTTGATTTAATTGCATTTGGTAGGCTCATATATGAGGATTTTTCCTCCTTTATGGTGTTTTTTCTTCTCTACTGAAGAAACTCCCTCCATGATGGTAGGAACCCTAGATAATAGGAAAATGGAAAAATAATGAGGAATGAGTGAAATGATGAAATGAGGGGTTTGAGGAAAGGAAATTATGGTAGGGAATTTTTTAGAAGATGAATAGGGGCTGCAAGCAACTTATGAAGCTTACATGGAGTGAAATTAGGGAAATAAATGTCTAGGAGAAATTGAAAAATAGAGCTACTAGGAAATTTGCTCAAAATGTTAGCTATGAGCTAGGGTTTAGGTAAAGGTAGGGCAATATGAAGATTGATATGTTATTTAGTGAATCAAAGTGTGTTTTAAACATGTACATAGGTGTGATGTGGAAGATTTACATGTTTTCATTATCAAAACTAACCAAACCATCAGTTACTCTAGCATGCAGCATGAAAATTTCACCTAAATCCTAGACGAAGAGAACATGCATTTGAATTCATCTTTCCAAAGGAAAAGGTAAGAAAAAGAGTTATACTTACTTGTGAACAAGCTTAGGGTAGAAAGAAATAAATTTACAAGCTTCAAAATAAAATTTGGGTGAGTTTAGAAGAGTTTCAGGTTGCTCCGGAACAAGCGCAGCAAAGTGTCTGGAAGTGCAACGCAGTGTCCAGAAGCACAACGCCGGCTACAGAGCGCAACGCAGTCTCTGGAAGCACAACGCCACCAAATTTTGACCAAATTTGCCCAAAAATCTTATGTTTTTTCACTAGCGGAGGGGAGAGTTCAATGAATAAGGGACAATAGAAAGTAAATGAAATGAGTTTGGAACCTTTTGAGTTTTTTTAGGCAAAATATAATTCCCTTTTGAATAAAAATGGGCCCCACATACCTTTCCAAAACCTGATTTTTCACCTTCTAAACTAGGCCACTTTGGAGAGATGAAACGTGAGTTGCTCTTTATCTTTTTCAAAAATTAGATTTATTCTTCTAGAACCTTGAGATTGCAACCATGAAGAACTTATGAAAATTCATAAAACTTAAGAAAAGGGATACTTGTCATGATTCATTTAATTATGGATTTACACATGGAATGAGGATGGACCTTGAAACGCTAATGACTTAATGAAGACATGAGACTGAGTGGAAAGGTAATGATGATGACTGATATAATGAACACATCCTTTTTCTTATGATTCCTTCATCTGAGTGAGGTAGGCAACCAACATGTGTGAATTTTCCAGAAGGATGGAGACATTCCTAGACAAACTAGGTAGTGACTAAATTTTACTCTGAAAACCTAGTGACATGGTAAAATTTGACGTTGAGAATCTTGACAGACTTGTTAAAATCATATTTGAGCACCGGTGACGCGAATACATGACCATCACTATCATATTCCAGAAACCAAAGTGACAAGTTAAACAAACAACATGTCTACAACAAGATTCATACAATTTATTATACACAAATGCATAAGTTAAATATCATTCATTGCTAAAGAAACCAGACTAGTCCAACTACAATAACAACTTAAGCATGAACACATGGTGGCTCCGTTATATAGTATTAAGTGAAAGTTCCATCCATACATACATCATTGACAACCACTAGCCCCATTAGTGGAATATTACAGTTAATACAACCTACTCCTCTAAAGATATGTGCTCGCTCTATGTTGTGGAGAAGTCAAGGCTCGTCACAATACTCTCCAAGCCTCCTCTAATAAATGCTTAGCCCAAATCCTGGCTCCTAAAATCCTGTAATATGAGTTATGAGGTTGTATATATTGAAAAGGGTGGGGTGACCCTTGACATTCCCCTTCGAATCTTGGAATACCCTCATGATTGTTCACATTCCACTGGTGACACTTGGAATTTCACTTACAACATATTTACAATAATACAATTTCCACATATACCCATGTGGGACAAAATAAGGTTGAGTTAGCCTAATAAGACAAACAACATCACTTGGGGTCTTGGAGAAAGACCAACTTGGTAACCTCCTCATGGTGGTCTTCGGTGATGAACTAATACAAAGCTAGGTACAACGTTGTTGTTTCCCAGTACTATTTGGTGATCTATTTATCAAAGAGGAATCTCGCCTCCATAAATTCTGGGTATATGGTTATGAAAAACCTATCCATCTCATCCTAAAACATGCGAATCATTATCCTAAGTGTGGCCGGGCCACCGATGTACTTCTTCATGTTTTCTACGCTTAGCTACAAGTCATCACTTGTGGCCTCACACATCAACTGCTCTATGTACCTATCGGCCTCCGACATGATTTGGTTCTTCCTCATGTCTTTAGTGAGGGTCACAATTGAAGGCATCATGTGTGTCCTCACTATAACATCTAGAATCTTGAAGAACTGTGCATTGGAAGCCTAAATGTTCATGATAAGAAGAGGTAGCTATTCATACTTTTGGATCAACATCCAAATTCATGCTTTATCTAGCACTGCCTGTAGATTCATCATCTTGTGCATGTAAAGCGGGGCCACCTTGTAACTGATTGTCTATTCCTGTACATATGCAATAGCAGCATGTATGTCTTTGAGAGTTTGGGTTGTCTTCACACACTTCTACTGAAAACCTTATAGATGGACAACCTCCTTGTGTATGGTGAGAAATTCTAATATACAATGGCCACATGGGTGTCTCCAAAGTTGATATTTCAAAAAGTATTTATTTCTTCATTTTAGCCATCGTAGAGCATGTAGACTTCTTTTTTATCGACGTGGCCTCTTGCAAGTCCTTTGCAACCTGATCATTCTCTTCTATCAAGAACCTGACCGTTGAACTCGTGGCTTCTGAATAAGTGTTAGAAGTCTTGGCCATGGAAACTGTGTGTCTTCTAACATATGATACAATCAACCTTTTTATCTATGTGTGCAGGTGATGTCTGATCATCTGGGAGATATTTTATTCATGCCTATACAATCCTTTGATGTGACTCATCAAATGACAGATTATACATGTTGTGATTCTAGGCGTGCCGAAGACTATGGTGAGACCTCAGATGGTCTTAGCATGAGATTGGGGTCGTGGTACTATGGCTCTTGTTCCGTCTCCATGTCCATTGCTTCAACCATTTTCTCAACCTACTGAACAAGTTACCAAACCTACACCTACTAAAATTCTTCTTCATCTGCTAGTTTCTCTAATTCTTCAACTTGTGTAGGTGTAGTTTTCTCTGTCAGTGCACCTTGCCTTTCCTCATGTTCCTATTTCTGCTTCTCTTCCCTTTCTCTCCTCTTCAGCTATTGTTTTACTTTAAGATTATTTCAGGTTTCCTACAACTTCCTCTCTACATTTTCCAACCTTTTCTCTCTTTGTTCCTCCATTCTACTCTCCTTTCGGGCCGTCACCTCTTCGCCTCTATCTCCAAAGATACTTTCTCAACAAGAGGATCTTCTCTAAACTTGTAGCTTTTCCAATTCTCTTTGCTTTCGATAATCTTCCTCTTTCCTTTATATTTTGCTAGTTTGTGGCTCACTATTGTTGTTGTTGCTACTTCCTGTGGTTTTTTTGCTTGCAGTGTTGCTTTCCATTCTACAACTATGCTAACCAGTTCAATAATCCTAGAGGAGTTGTAGCAATACCTCCAAGGGTCTTCCTCTTGCCAATGACATGCCCCGTGGATCCATGGATAATACAACTTCACAAAATGGTCCTTTCATATGCAGTGGGGATCATATAGATTGAAACTCTTTGTGTTGAACCCAAACTTCTTCACATCCTCCGCCTCAACATTCACATCCTTCAAGGTACGTATCTTGTACAATCCAATTCACAAATGAAGAGAAAGCCATAATGCATTCTTCCTCCTGTACAATCCTACTGATAACCTCATGGAGATGTGATACACAACCTCTTACATGACCAACTTATCCATGGAAAACCTTCATAGCACATACGAAGTCTTATTGCTACCAAAGATCCTAATGAAGGTGCTACTGGGTGAGGCAAACCAATTTGCAATGTTAAGCAATGCTTGCATCGCTTCATGGGACATGCAAGGTGGGTCCTGTTCGAATGTCATCTTGTATAGTGGGTTGATGAAGTGGTCAAATAGACTCGCCATATCTCCTTGGTAGCTGCACTCATAAAGAAACTTGCAATAGATATTCAAAGCATCATCTAGTGGTGTCCATGTCAAACCCATTGCAAGGAACTACTACTGGGCACATATTACATTAAGAAGGTACACATACATATAGAATCTTGCTTCCTCATCCTTCAATGGATTCTAGGGATTAGACACGTGCACTTTTAGTTGAAGAGTCAACATGTTAGATGAGTTGAATGGCCTTCCTTCATTTTCCAACTGACCCAACATAACCACCCAACTCTGTGGAAAGGTCTGCATGCTCTCTTGACCATTCAAGTGGTATGAAAAGATGACCAAGAGTTGGTAGGCCTTCCTGAGTGAACTCGTCTTGCAGACCCCGTTGGGTGTCACTATTAACTTTGATGGCTCTCTTACCAAACACTTCATGATGTTTCTAGTGTTCACATTTTTTTTGGGAGTATAAACTAGTGCATCTATGTGGTTCACCGACTATTACAAGTGATACATCTAATGTTAGTGTTCTATCCTAAAGGTGGAAAACTTTGTTCCACTAGTACTACTCAGTGTCATTGTCTTGGGATCAATATGTCAGAAAATCGAGTGAATGATATCTACGCATAGGAATGAGGGGTACCTACATGCAACCCTGTACAAGCCTGACTTGTGAATGTTGACATAGAACTATTGATCTTCCTGATCTTCCTTGAAAATGCCTACAAATATGTCCTTTATTTCTTGCCATGTAATCTTCATGTCCATTTTTACGAACAATTGCGTGTCTGCATAGATGGGAAAGTTCATTGCCACATGTTCAACCACATATCTAGTGTTTCTCTCTATAGTATCCTTTGATCCACCTCTCTTGGAAACCATGCTACCTGTACTGGTAAGAAGCTACTCAACATCTGTTGTACCTAGAGACAGAGCATATGCTCACGACAAGAAAATATCAACTTAAAACAAAAGCACTTCAAGGACCAATCATGCAACAAACTAGGTAATTATTGGGAAAGATTGCGCAGTTGTGACTATGAGAGGTGAGGAAATGTCAGTTGGATCTGTGCATTGCATAGTCCTAGCTACTAGTGAGAGGTACAAATGACTAGAACTATGGAGAGCGTAGTCTAGTGTGGCTTGCTGAGGACTGGAACTACACAATGCATAATTCAGTCTAGTTTGATGCTAGCTGGGAATGTGCATTGCACAATCCCAGTAGGAAAGAATCATGGGTTGTCTCCTATAACTGCACACAGTGCAGATGGAGCTAGTCACTGGTAATCTCTATGCAATTTCTTGGAGCCAAGGCAAATCCTTGAGTTCCAGAAATGCCTAGTGCGTGTCGAGAAGAGTTAGATCCGAGCCAAGGTAGCCTAGATCTCCCCAAGGTTAACTTGAAAATGAGTAGATTTAAATGCATGAGCAAAGGATGGTGCAAATCTAAGTGAATGGTCATGCATGCAATTGAATGAAATGTAGAAATTATTCAAACAGACGAACGTCGAAGCTTGTGGGGAGAGTCGTTGCAATAATGACCGTTAGTGCAAAAACCAGGTTCTACATGCGATGCTTAAGAAAGAAAATGCAAAGCTTGAAATAACACTACTACAAGTTAAAACAAACTAAAACACTAATGATCATTCAATAAAACATGAAAAATAACACTCACACAAGCTGAGAAAAACAAAAGCGACAAAAAAGAAGTGAAACACTTGAATAGAAAACTTACCCGGAAAAGCTATGCCAATCATGTTGAACTTTCCTATATGCTTCGAGATGCAAGATATACAAGATCGAATGTGAAAATGAGCTCTGGTGACATCCATTAAATATATTTTCTTGATTCATGGTTTATGATGGACATGTTAAAAAATTATGAAAAAGTGACAAGTGGCGGCAATTTTCTAAAATTAACTCAAGTGTAACTCCTAGTGCTAAAAATGGATCCCTACTTTTTAGGGATGCTTTTTGATTTTTCAGGATGGGATACCATGCGTGCATGGAAAAATTGCGTAGTTTTGGAGGGAACCAAGCAACTTACTAGCACGTGCATCAGGTAGTAGCTGAAGGGAATGATTTTGCACAATTCCTAGGCTGAGTAGCATTGACTGCCTCTCATGCTCTTTGTGGTTTCTTAGATAAAAGCAAGTCTCCATATGGGTTTGTGTAGTTTTTGATCCAAATCTCGTTGTTGGGGTGATCTGAAGAATTCTTGAGAGCAAGGCTCACTGTTGGTCTATTGTAACACCCTATCCTCCCAGGTCCACCCAAGCAGCCAACCAACTAGGAAAACATATCATGAGAGAGGTTACTATAAGGGATTCAATCTCCTTGGTGATGTTAAGGAAATGGAAATGGAATAACATCACACACAGTCATGCAGCATCATCATTAGAACCATCAGGAGACAATTCAGCCACTCATACAGCCTATCCTTGGGTCCCACTATTTTTCTGGGTACCTTAGGCCATAGTCACTCTCATGCTATGGGCAAGGGAGTGACCAACAACCTAAAGTCTCTCTCGCATGCCTACTTTTCGGCGTCTATGGACCAAAATTTTCTATTTCTATGCTAGCGACGCCAATATTTAAGCCACTTTTCTAGCCCATAATCCCAACCTATACCTAGAACTTGCTACAACCTTCATAATTCATTAAGGACATGATAACAATGCTGATCAATCAAAACCAAGTTCAAGACTAGGTCTGAGCATCCCCAACTGGGACAGACATTTTGTCGAACATTTGGCATCAATGCAACCTATAGTTCTAGGTTACAAGACATAGCATAAATGAATTAAACAACTTATGAAACATAACCAGAAGGGTCTCCTTCTTTTCCATTGAACTACTACATCATCAATTATGTCATGCCTCCATCCATTTAATAGTTACAAATAAATACATGAAATAACCCTGACATGGACCAGTCATTTAACCATGTTTATAACCATCATAAAACCATGTAAATAGTAGAGATAAGACAACCATTAAATCTGCATCTAAATGATTGAAAAAATAAGAGAACTTAGCTATTATTAACCATAGGAAAATTCGAGCAGGTTCATAACTTCCATGTATCACTCGACCATAGACATGGCTGGACCAAATCTCTCTTTCAGCCAGTCACCCCCTTGCCATATTCCAAGCATGAATGTGGGATATCATAGAAAAACCAAGGGAATGCAGAGGTTAAACCACCTCCACTCTCATCAAGCTATGATCACACAAAAAATGTTGCTCTGATCTCTACCGAATAGAACTTCGAATTCCATCTAGAATCCATCACTATCCTTGAGGAATTTTCCGTCTCCTTGTCTCTCAGGCTTTACCACAATCCAAAATTAGACCACCAAGACCTAACCGAGACATGTCCCTTAGGCTTTACCATGTATCCCACCAAAACCGGTCATGGGATTCCTAGACCTTTGGGAATGGAATTTGAGACCACCTCCACCCTGGATTCTGAAATCCATCTGGCAAACGAAAGCTCAAAAACAGAGATAAACATCCCAACATACCATGGCATCTAGAAAAAGGAAAGGCTAGGCTGAAAACCACTGTCATAACCTAAAAAAACCATGCCACCGGTAGCAAGAGAACCATACACCAACATGCAAAGCCATGCATGTCCAAACCAACTAGGAAATTAGACATGCAAAAGGTTACCTACTGTTATCTCAAAATCAGACCCTGATAGGCTGCTGGTCAGGTTGACTCTAAGTAACTATTTCAAACCAACTTTTGGCTGAGGCTTAGCCTCCTCAACCTGAGAGGGCTGTCTCAAAGGTTAATGATTTTGATAAAGATTAAGATGGCTAACTCTTATAGAACAAGTGTGACAAATATGAATGCTGGAAACACATTAAACAACTATCCATTGGGCTTATGGAGTCAACAACACCTCAATATAACAGTGAACTCAACCTTACATAGAAGTCAGGGCACTCAGCATTTAGACATTCAGAACATAACTCATATGGGACCACAGTTTATAAATGCATACAGGAAATCAGAGCACATTCAGTGAATTTTGAGTGATTATACATCTATACCACTGTAAAAATTATGGAGAAGAGAAGATCACATATTCTGAACATAAGAAATCCTTCATGAATCCTGAGAAGTAAAGTCAAAATTATATTACTGAAAATGAGTCTTTACATAAGCCAAATACAAGCTATATCATAAAATTTTCCAACCCTGATTACATTGTTGTTTCAGCTCTATATAGAGCTCTTATTCTAACTGATCGAGATTCCTCCTCCAGCATGAGGGGAATTCGAAAACTACTTCTAATGACACCATTAACCCTTTAACTAACTAATAAATACAACAAGGTGTTGACTGGAGTTTTTTAGAGATCTAAATCAACTATGACTCTAACTCATATTACATGCATGATGGCTTCTCCTCGTTCTTTGACATCTGGTTTTCTTTCAGTTTGGCTGAGATGGGTGTTTAATGCTCCACGTTGACCTTGGACGCTGAATCTTCTTAACTGCCCATAAATATTAGGAGACTATCCTTGCTCCTCGGCTTCAGTTTTCCCCAAAATATTCGAATTCAAAGAAGCATGTCCTTTATCTTTTAATCACTCAAAATGTAGAAGTCTGCCACGTCCTTGATGCGTCGTAAGCTTTTTCCCATGTACATGTGTGCAGGAAAAAGTTTCTTGTAAACTGTTTAACATATCCTGAACTGTGGTAAATTGCTCACTTTAGGACAAGAATTTAAAGTTGGATTTTGAATATATCTTTTCTCCACCTGTCTTGACTTGGTTGACTGTTGATAGCTTCAGATGATGCCTTGTATACCTTTTAGACGTTTCCCTTTCAAAATTCCCACTTATAATTCAAAACTGCTTGATTTGCGTTAAAATCATCACCTTCAACAGTTTCGTAGCGCGCTACGAAACTGCTGAGTTATTTAAAACAACTTGCTTTTAACCCGAGACCTTTATTAGCCGAGTACTTGATTGCCAAAAACTCCTTTAGACTTTCCACATGTCGAATAGGGATTTATATTTCCTCAGAAAGATAAAATCAAGCAAATTTGTCAAAAATTTAAAACAAAATCTTACTTGAAGTGAAAACTCATTTAGCAGGTAGCTGACTTAACTGTGCCTTCAGATTTTCAATTTGTTTCTTCATAGCCTTATTCCCAGCTCTCAGTTGCATATTTATCCTTCTGATGTACTTGGCTTCTTTGATTGCTGGTACTGTCCATGTGTGAAATTGTGAATGGCCATCAACCACTGAATTCAGCTGAGCTTCTACAACAGCATTCCCTTCCCATAGAGTTTTATAATACTTTGCATGTATGGCTGCATGTTTTCTAGCGGATTTCTTCAATTTGGCAATCTCATATTTAGATGATTCCAATTGTCTCTTTATGGCTGCTATATTATCTCCTTGAGATGAGATGATTGTTTTGCCTGCGTTTTTCTTTGTCTCTTCCCCTGTTTCCTCTGTTCTTGGCAGTGCTTCCTGTACTTGCTGGAATCTCCTTGTCATAGGTCTTCTAGGTTTAAAAACGAACTCTTCAGCTGGAACATAAAATATAAGCCTTTTTGAGGCCTTGGATTTCTTGGTGCTTTCTTGTTCTGACTGCATCAATTCGATTCGAACTGGTAGAGACTGCTCGAATTCAATAGCCTGTAATAAATCATTTAAACTTGCCTTGGACACTGGACTTTCTTCAACTACTATAGCTTTACCTTTTTCCTTATTTATCTGACTTCTTGTTCTTACCCTTGAGACTACTTCAGATGTGCTTGTTTCAGGCATAGTCTTTTTACCATGAGCTTTTTCCTTAGTTGATTGCTGAGGTTGATCTTGGATGATAAGTGGCTTCACTTGTTTTTTTACTTGTGACTTTGGAACTCTTTTAGCTCTTGCTTCTGTTTGGAGCTCAGCTATTGTAAAATCTCTAGCAGGTGGTGGAGTGAGGCCAGTCTGGCTTTTGAATCCAGCCATAAAAATGAATGAATTCCAATCCCTGTCTATCTTTTGGAGCCCATCTAAAACTAGTAGTTTAATCAAACCATGATGAAACAAAGAGGTTTCACAATCCTCTTTCCTCAGCTGTACCTTATCACACATCTTACTCAAACTACGGAACAGATAAAAAGGTAAGTCTATGGAGACCTTCCCGGTGAAATGCAAAAGGAGTTTGAAATGGTAAGAATAAACCTTGTTATACCTTCCTTCACAAGTCAGATATTTCTGTATGCAGGTGAGTAAGTGAGCATAATATTCTTTGACATAATTCCTGGGCACTGCCTTACTTAAATCTTCATTTACATAATCATCCTTCAAAAACTCCTTGCAAGGATTCATGTCAAATTTGAAATTTTTAAACCATTCCTCTTTTCCTCGTGGGATCTCTGTTACAGTAGATATCACTTCTGGAGAAACCTGCAATTCTAACATGGCTACCTTTGAATTCAAGCCTGTGAAGTTAAGTGCAAATTCCTTAGTTACCTGTGCGTGTCCTCCTTGTAACTTTTTGCAAAACATCCAGCACCCGGCCTTTTTAAATGCTTTCTTCACCTCTTCATTTCTCAGCATTATATCCAGGCCTTCAGGCTCAGTCCTTAGAGGTTTTCCGGATCTGTGCTCCTTTTTCTCCATTGATTCTTCCAAATCCTCGCAAACAATAACTACCAGCTCCGGTTGGAATTGTGTTTCAGCCTCGCTTGATTATCAGCCTCGCTTGATTATCAGCCTCGCTTGATTATCAGCCTCGCTTGAATTTTAAATTTTTCCGTTTAAAATCTTTCAAGATGTAACCTTGCAGATTTATCATTCATGCAAGACTTACGGCCATCATTAAGATTTATGCACGGTTGTCTTTCTTGGGAATGATAATTCATGAGTATCAACAGATCTAGTGGTGGTGATAGTGGCAAGGAGTGGTGAAATGTGATAAGCGGGGTACATGAGCTGACATGAGAGGACACAGCCTATGACTCACCTAACGGATTTGATATTTTGGGAAAGATTCTCTGCGGAAAGTACGAATCCATGATTTCGCAGCGCGGTCAGTTTTAAATTTGAATGATGCGCTGCGAAACTGCCTAATCATGATTGCGCTGCGAAACTGCCTAATCATGATTTCGCTGCGAAACTACAAAAAGACACGGTGGCTATAAAACAATGGTAGATGGAGGATGGCTGATATAAGATAACAGGTGGCTATAAAACAATGGTAGATGGAGGAGAACCAATGGGAGTTTAGAACAACTTGACTCAAAAACTCTTGAAAACTCCAGATTCTAAGGGAAAAAATTAAAACCAAATTAAACTAGCACTGACCTTTGTCATCGGGCTAAGATAAAAAATCACATGTATCAATTTTAGTTCTAAGTGATAACACCTACCATTATTCTTGCTGAAGCTTCTTAATCCTTCTCTTCTTCCTTGACCCTTTCTTTCCTTCATTTCCCTTTGCTTGTTTTTCCTTCCTTGATGCAAAGCTAGAGTACTCCAAGAAAACTCTAAGTGATCAAGAGTGAGTGAGAGAGAGAATAATGAGATAGCTCCAAACTTGAATTTGACCAAGCCTCACTCACTAAGAAATTTGCCAACTAATCCTTAGAATCATTTTTATTAACGAGGCCTCTAATTTCTACATTTTTCATTATTTTCCTTCAATTTCCCCCTCACATGCAACCTGTGACATTTTGCCTTCATTTTCTTCTCTTGTATTTTTTTCATTAATAAATGTGCCAAAAATTCATTTTCTCCTTTGAATGCCTTTGCCTTAGCCTTTACCAATTTTCCTTAGCCAAAACACACATATAGTGATGCCCACTAGGATATATTTGCCCCAAATTAAGATTGGAATACGTGTCCCTTACCCATGGTCTTATTTTTCCTTTATTTACATTATTACATGAATTTCTCACCAAGGCTATTAGAGTTGCATTGCACAATTCCTGATAGCAAGGCTAGATTCCTTCTAGGACTTCATAGTTTTCCAAGGTAGTGCAAGAATCGGATGCAACTAGGTCACGAGGGGGTCAACTTGTGGTTAGACCAAAAACAAAGTAAGAAAACACAAGATGTAAAGAAGAAGATAAATTTAAATGAAAACACAAGTACCCGGGCAGTGCAAGACAAGTTGTTGAGATGTAAGGAGGGAGGATCCAAAACGAAGAGAAGGAAAATTTTTGGAGAGTGGTTATAGATCCTACAACACACACTGGTAGAACTCCAAATCTATATATGGACCTTGTCTCATGTAAAGTGAGTCTAACTCCTCTAGAAGCATTATTCGATTCTTTGATCGGCATGGCTTCCTCACTAACTTGAGTTAAAGATATAGTCCCTGCCATTATCTTGATCAGTTAGCATGCATATCAATCCAAGTCAAGTGAGTTGTTTCGATTGGGGCTAAGGGGTATATTGATGCAAAGGTAATACAGACTTTCAGGGTTTTAGTTTCATCTCTGGTGTTTCTCCACTGCCATTGGGCCTGGAAAGTACCCCTGATGGAGTCACTTCAGGAACACAAGAATCACTTCACTGCCAACGAGCCCATATAGTACCTTGATGGAGTTACTTGCTTCACCTCTCTACACAAGAATACTTTATTTTCTTTCACCTTATTTTATTTTCCTATTTTTCATTTTTCATTTTTCAGAAAACTATGCATATGCAGTTATTTATTTCATGAGGCAGAAGAGGGGTCCCGACTTATTGAGAGTAGAAGAGGTTTTCCCTTCAGAGAATTATGTTATATATACATTTGAAATACTTGTTAAGGTTTTCCCCCTCACCTTACTCTAACTGACTAATATGAAAAGGGTTAAGATAATATAGAAACACCAATCAGAGTATGTGGTGCTAGTTAAAAGTGCAAGCATTGTGTTTCCACAAAGACTCACTTTGAAATGAATGTATTTTCCCTCAGGGTATCATCGAATGAAGAACACAAGATCTTCATAAAGGGAGGGGATAAAAGATAGAGAAATGTTGAGAGTTGTACAAGTCTTCTAGTTCTTCACCCTACTTGTCTCAAGAGCTAAACAGAGTTTCATGTAAACCTAATCCTATGGGTGCGTAAAAAGAAAACAAACAAGCAAGAAAAATATAGAAGGAAAGAAAAGCAAGTAAAGCCAAACCTAAAAGAAAATCAAACAAGAAATAAAACACTACTACTCCTAAGATAAACATTGCATAGGCCTACTCATGTAAAGTGATACTTCCAATGCAACCACCGACGCATTGGTTGGCCCATGTTAGTGAAGGCATGGTCAACAAGAAAGATATTCAAGTAGAACAACAAGCAAGAAATATAAAACAATGAAGATGAACATGCTTTAATTTTAAATGCATCCATAGAAAAGAATAGACTAAAAGCACTAGGAAAATATTTTGCGGATGTACCATGGTGAAGAATTTCATTGTGCATAGATGACAAACATGCACATCCTTTTTATTTGGAGAAACGAGCAAACATTTACAAAGAAATATTTTTTTTCTTAGAAACATGACTTTCTACATATGACTCCTCGAATGCATGAGTGATAAGATCATGTGATTCTGGTGGAGGAAGTGAAATATGTGGATTGGATTGGTTTTCAATACAAATAAGAGAGTGATGAGGAGCCTGGTGTGTTTCAATATATTTCTGATCGGGAGTGGAACTGACCTCAAAACTGTGAGAACCTGACATAACCATCAGCTCGGGTTGAAGTGCCTCAACGGCTTGAGGGGTTTCCACTTCATTAGTGGGTAGATTATCGAAGACCAGTGGCTTAAAAGTATCAACAACAAGTGAATCAACATCATGATCAAATGAGCGAGTGAAGATATCATGACAAATAGGATCAGAAAATATGATATGTACATCAACATCCTCATGATTTGACAAATCATACAGAGGGGTTGATGAGAAACAAAAATTTTCACCCTCTAGATTTCTAGAAAATAAAGGATGGAGAGATTGGGTGGATTCAAGAATAAATATGTGTCCTCCTAGCAATCAATTGAAGGACTGACATCCTAAGTTTCCTGTGAATGATTGGAAGTAGAAAGAAACAAGAATAGATTTTCACAAGAGAAATTAGAAATGGAAGAAACACAAAAGATGCCAGGAAAAATCAGATGAGATGTGGACAAAAGGAGGCCATCCTTCACCGTAGGTTTTTCTTCAGATTCCCACAAATACTAATAAAAAATGACAGCGAAGGTTGGTTGCTCAACACCAACTCCATCGACAACTTGATCCTTGTGAACAATAGAGGTGGAGTCTAGAATTTGCCAATGCAACACAGTGCAATCTGGAGGATCAAAGGAACTGGATGACAGAGGTTGAGAAGACAAGACCATGTGACACCATCGAGGTTGCAGTCCAAATATATGTAGATATCAAGAGTAGGTGGGGTCGAAGGATGTGACAGTTCAACAGATGGGTTCACAACTTTTCCAACCTCATCCTGCGGAGCTAGAGCTATCTAATAAGAATAGGATGGAGTGTTAGTTGTGATAGAAACATTGTCCATCTTAGATTTGGGAGCTCTAACACTAGGTTATGCTGGGAGATGATCGAATGATTCCAAGTCGTGTGGATTTTCAGATATGTGAAGAAGATACTGAAATATTTCTTTGAGAAATTTCCAATCAATTTCATCTTTAGGGATTAGAAAAGAGAGATTATAGAAGCAATCCCAAAATTGTGCAATAGACTCATCGGGTGCTTTATGTAATTCTATATTTTTTTTATTGAGTGCTTTGCATTCATAATGATAGAAAGCATTAAGGTCCTATAATTTATAGGGTCTCAAGGTGATTGAGTATTTCATAGTTTGCATATTTCAAATTGTTCATAGATTCCAATATTCAATAGATTAAAAAAAAAATTAAAATAGGGTATATAAAAAGAAGAAAAGGAACAAAATAGAAAAAATAAGAAGAAAAAGAAAACCCCAAATGTTGATCAAATCATACAGTCTAAGCATGATTGAAAAAATTTCAATTTTTGTTGATATGGTAGAAAATAAAGATCTGCCAAACAATTTAATCTTGGCAATTCAGTAGCTAGTTAGAAATAAAATTGGTTCAACTGTTTAATCTGGACCAATGGGACGAATACGTGATAGAGTAGGTTATAAATAAAAGAAAAAATGAAAGGGTATACCAGTCCAAGTGCACCCTACAAATGAAAAAGAAAAAAATGCTAGATTAAAAAAATAAGGGTAGGTAGATTGAGAAAAATCCAAAGAAGGAAAGACATTAATGTTATTTTAAGGTTGGAAGAAATATCCTATTGTTTTTCCTCAGGTCAGGAGAGGAAATTAAAAGGCAAAGGGGTCTTATATTATTTTTCAATATTATTTCCCCTAACCTTACTCTATTACCCCTATTTTCCTATAGTTTGCCCCTATTTATTTCCCTACCCCACCACTCGCTTACCCGTCGCATCCCATCTTACCTATCCCCCATCTCTCATCAAATCCCCACTCATCCCATATGATCCGACGACTTGTATGATTTTCTGACCCCCACTCACCCTTTGAAAGTTCATTCGGAGGGGGTGGGGGGGGTCCAAAATTAGTGGTTTCAAACCACTGACCTATCATGCTCTCATGATTTTGTACCCCCCTATCATACCACTTACCACTCCCTAGGCCCCCAGAAAAATGGTTTATGCTGTTAGTCAAACCACTTCATCATTGTGACCATTTGTCACTCCCAACACCTCACAATGCCAACCCATCCCATCTGTATATCACCTCTGTTCATATTGTTGTGCATTCAATTGGCTGGAACATTAGCAAACAGACCTGCGCCAAGTCAGACCAACCCAACGGGAACACTCCAAAGCCATAAAAGCACCGTTTCACGCCATTTTCAAATTTTACCTTGCTATCTCTACTATCAGGTGCAATTCAATTCCATTCAATCATATGTAGAAAGTGCAGTAGGCTCACTCTAACAGCAGCACAGCTGCAAGAGAATTTGTTTTTTCTGCAGTGATCACATATTACCTTTCCTGAATCCCACTTCTCGTTTATCCCTTTTCTTTCTCCCTCTATGAATTCCGATTTCTTCTTATCCCCTTGTATTATAGTTTCAACATAGGTTATTTTTTAGAGGTTTCTGCATAAGATAACCATGGCACCAAAGAAAAAGGATCAAGAAGTGTTTAAGCCAATGGTGCACACACCATTGGATTTGGATCACATACCACTTGTAGACAAGGATTTTAAGACACATTAAACACTCTCATAGTGTTGGGTCCCTATAATACTAGTGATTACCCCATTACTATTGTAGTTATAACCCTTATTTATATTGTTGTGCCCCTATTACCCCCATATTGTTATTTCTGTGCCCCATAGAATCCCTCTATTGTTATTTTTGTGGCTTTATATTATTATTGTTAGGTCAACTGAATTATATTGTGACTCCTTAGACTCCTATATATAGAAAGGAGGTTTTGTCATTTGTATCATCTAAGAATGGTTCATTTATGTAATGTAAAGGAGGTTGCCCCCTCGAAGAGGCTGAATTCTAAGGCGTTGATCTTTCTTTTCTATCTTTTCTTGAGCTGGTTTCATAACATTTGGTATCAGAGCTTTGGATTCTAGGGTTTCGCTGCTCCAAACAAGTCATCGTGGAATTTTCTCTATAACTGTTTTTCTGTGATGTTTCAGAAGTCACAAAAAAAACCCATTTAAGAAGACATCGCGCTGAACCTTGGGTCCGAATTTCAGAGCTTTTCGCGTGATATTTGCGGAGATATGATCTGAGGAAGTTGGTCTTTTTGTAGACTCCTGAATTACATTCAAAGTAGGTGACCTGGGGAAAATCATCATAACTTTCTCTCTGGGGATTGGATTGAAGTTTCATAAGAAGGCATAGAAATAGGACAAACTGTAGTTTCTTGTGGATGTTTTTCAGATCCAAAGGTCGAAACAGTGTCTCGCGGCATGTCGTACAAGTTAGCTCTACTGAACTAGTCTATAATCAAGTCACTATGGGAGATTTTGCATAACTCTTCCTTGGGAATCCAATTTGGGTCAGACTTGTGGCATTGGAAAGAGGAAACAGAGAGCTACTATAGATCACAAGTTCAGAACTAGATGATTGGAAAGTACAAAGATACATCAGAGGCAATATCGAGCTCCTACAAAGTGAAAAAAGGTGTGTAGATTTTTTTTAAATTTTTGCTTAAGCTTGGTTTGAAAATTTATTTTGAAGGAATTCAAAGGGCATAGTAGAGCATTATTATCGGTAATTTATGCTGCGAGGAAAGAAAATGCAAACACCTAGTAAGGAACCTGAAAGCTCTAGCATGACTCATGAAGAAGAGGAAGAAATGCTACATGATATATCAAAATTACAAGAACAAGTGCAACAAATGTCATGCTCACAAAAGTTAACAGATGCTAAGATAAATGGTGTGGAAGCTAAGATAAATGGCGCGGAAGCTAAGATGAATGGCATGGAAGCTAAGATGGACAATTTGAAGATAGATTCAAACACAAATTTGAAGACAGGCATGGCAGATTTGAAGACAGATTTGACTAATTTTCTACAAGAAATACTAACTAATGGTGAAAAGGTAGTAAAGGAAACTCATGATGAGAACAAAATAAATGTTAATCATGATTCCATAGATGCTAATGTTGGATCAAAGAATCACCACATTCCAAAAATCGATATGAGGAAGTTTGATGGCAAGGATCCCACCACATGGATATTACAGATGGAGCAATTCTTCGATCTCAATAATGTGCAAAACACACAAAAGGTACGTATGGAAACTTTATATTTGGAACCAAATCAGTTTGTATGGTATCAATGGCTTTGTTCTCATAAACAATTTATCACTTGGGAAATTTTTACGGAAGAATTGGTAGCACATTATGAGGATACAAAAAGCAACACTTTTTTTAGCCAATTGATAAGTCTCAAACAAAAGGGTTCAATAATGGAGCACATTGAGGAGTTCCAAAAATTGAACATAAGGGTAAAAGATATTCCAGAGGAGCATAGGATTGATGTGTTCATAGGGTCTTTAAAGGATAATATCCAACATGATGTGCGCCTTTGGGAACCTGATTCATTAGAGAAGGCATTCAGGTTAGCAAGAAAAATGGAAAGCAAAATTATGGCAACTAGGAAGCATACCATTCACAACTATAAAGACGGAAGTGTTGTTTCCCATAGTCTTCCACAACCTACAAGGTTGACACCACAACAATTGGAAGAAAAAAGAGCAAAAGGGCTTTGTTAAAATTGTGATAGAAAATACACAAAAGGTCATAAGTGTGCTGAGAAGAAATTATTCTACATAGATTGTGAAGAGGAAGAAGAAAAGGAGCAAGAAAGGTCAAAAGAAGAGGATATATTCCAGGAACAAAGCCTAGATGAAGAACAAATAAATCCGACCATATCTTGTAATGCATTGGCGGGAATTACCACTCCTCAAACCATCAAGATAGAAGGGCAAATCAAGAAGAAAAAGGTAATAGTGTTGATTGATTCAGGAAGCACCCACAATTTTATTCATTGTAGGGTAGCAAAAGAATTGAATTGCTTCCTTTATCCAGCACCAGAATGTCAAGTGATGATTGCAAATGGATGAACAATAAATTGTTCTGGAAAGTAACATAATATCAAGCTATCCATGGAAGAATATGTATTGACTAGCCCAATGCTTTCCATTCCAATGGGAGGTGTTGATGTTGTACTAGGAGTCCAATGGCTACAATACTTGGGTACAATAGCTTTTAATTTTCAAGAACTTTTCATGAAATTTTATGTGGAAGGAAAGGAAGTTGAATTAAGGGGTATTGCAGGGAAACCAAGAAAGATAATCAGCTCTAATGGCATGACAAAGCTTCTAAAAAAGGAGCAAAGAGGTGTAATTGCACAATTATGTTCGCTAGATGTTTCCACATTGGAATCATCTATTTCTCCAGATCTCCAAAAAGTCCTGGACAATCATTCCAAGGTATTTGAGACTCCCAAAGGTCTCCCACCTATGCATGATCATGCTCATGTTATTCATCTGATTCCAGGAAGTGTTCCTCCAAACATCAGGCCGTACAGATATCCATATGTCCAAAAAAGTGAAATTGAACGTATGGTTGCAGAAATGCTAGAGGCTGGTATAATTCAACCAAGTCAAAGTTCTTTCTCAGCTCCAGTAGTATTGGTGCACAAGAAGGATGGATCATGGCGCATGTGTCCAGATTATAGGGAGCTCAACAAGCTCACTATTAAAGATAAGTTCCCCATTCCTGTCATTGATGAATTACTGGATGAATTGCATGGATCAATTTACTTCACCAAGTTGGATCTTCGTTCGGGATATCATCAAATCAGAATGAAGATTGAAGACATTCTGAAAACAACATTTAGAACTCATGAGGGTCATTATGAATTTTTGGTCATGCCTTTTGGCCTTACCAATGCACCTTCAACATTTCAAGGTTTGATGAATTCAATTTTCAAACCATTCCTTAGAAAATTTGTGTTGGTATTTTTTGATGATATACTAATCTACAACAAGTCTTGGAAGGATCATGTTGAACATGTTGACAAGGTGCTACAACTATTGGAGGAGAAACAATTATATGCAAAAATATCCAAATATTTCTTTGGAGTCCAGGAGGTGGAATATTTGGGTCATATTGTATCTCATGAAGGAGTTAAGGTAGACCCTAGCAAAATTAAAGCCATTAAGGAATGGAAAATCCCCACATCCATAAAGCATCTGCGAGGATTTCTTGGGTTGATAGGATATTATCACAAGTTTGTTAAGAATTATGGGAGAATAGTAGCACCTCTAACAACATTATTGAAGAAAGATTCATTTTCATGGACTCCGGAAGCAACAAAGGCCTTTAAATATCTTAAAGAGGCAATGTGCCAAGCACTAGTATTAGCTACACCGGACTTCACAAAAACCTTTATTGTGGAATGTGATGCTTCAGGAAATGGAATTGGTGCTGTTCTAATGCAAGATGAAAGACCCATTACTTTTGAAATTCGTCCAATCAAGGGAAATTTTTTAAGCAAAGCTATTTATGAGAAGGAAATGTCGGCAATACTCCATGCACTTAAGAAATGGCGACCCTACCTAATGGGAAGACACTTCAAGGTAAAAACGGATCATGATAGCCTTAAATGATTTTTAGAAAAAAGATTATCCTCTGAAGAGCAACAAAAGTGGGTCACAAAGATGTTGGGTTATGACTTTGAAATCATCTACAAAAAAGGGAAGCAAAATGTGGTGGCAGATGCACTCTCAAGAAAGGATGAGGATATCGAAGCATTGTTGTGTGCCATTTCTATTATCCAACCAGATTGGATAAACGAAGCAAAGGAGGAATGGAAGAATGAAGAAGAAGTATGGGCATTTATTCGAAAGCTACAACAAGATTCCAGTACTTCTGATACATTTAGCTGGCAAAATGATTCGTTATGGTACAAAGATCGCTTATACCTCTGTAAGAATTCCCAGCTAAAACAAAAGATTCTTATGGAATTGCACACTTCTCCCTTAGGAGGGCACTCAGGATTTTTAAAAACTTACCATAGGGTTAAGAAGGAATTTTTTTGGGATGGCCTTAAATCAGATATTCAACAGTTTGTGGCAGAATGTTTGGTTTGCCAACAAAATAAAGTTGAAACAATTAAGACACCAGGTCTATTACAACCTTTATCCATTCCAAGCCAACGTTGGGAGGAGGTTTCAATGGATTTTATCACAGGTTTACCCAAGTCTGAGGGAAAGAGTGTCATCATGGTGGTAGTTGACAGACTTACCAAGTATGCACACTTTTGTGCATTATCACATCCATTTAAAGCCAGTACGGTTTCTACTGCATTTATGGAAACAATTCAAAAGCTACATGGAAACCCAAAGATTATTGTAAGTGACAGAGATCCCATTTTCACTGGAAATTTTTGGACAGAATTATTTTCTTGTCTTGGTACTCAGTTAGCTCATAGCTCATCTTATCATCCTCAATCTGATGGGCAAACTGAGATAGTAAACAAATGTTTGGAAGGATATCTTCATTGCTTTGTATCTGATAAACAGACACAATGGGTCAAATGGCTACCTCTGGATGAATGGTGGTATAACACTTCCTTCCATACAGCAACAAAAATGACCCCATTTATGGCACTTTATGGGTACCAACCACCATCAATCACATCATATTTAAGAGAAAATTCTAAGGTTCAGGCAGTGGAACATCACATCGAACATCAACAACAAGTCCTCCAACTCTTAAAGGATAACCTCGTGTTGGCACAAAATAGAATGAAACAACAGGAAGATCAACATCGCAGTGAAATAAGTTTTGATGTAGGTGATTGGGTATTCCTATGGCTACAACCATATAAGCAAATGTCCCTAAAGCAAGCTAAGAAGGATAATAAATTATCGCCAAAGTATTATGGTCCGTACAAGGTGTTGGAAAAGATTGGTACTATGGCATACAAATTGGAGCTTCCTGCAGCTTCTCGATTGCACCCAGTTTTCCATGTTTCATGTTTAAAGAAGGTTATAGGTGACAAGCTCCCAGTTCAAACAATATTGCCAGAACTTGACGAGGAAGGAAAAATTATATTGGAACCGGAAGCAGTCACAGAAACAAGAACTCGACAGCTATGAAATCGATCAATTTCAGAGTATCTTATCAAGTGGAAGAACTTATCCACTGAAGATTCCACATGGGAGGATGAGAATTTTATGCAGAAGTATCCAGAACTGCTCAAGCGTTGAGGACAACACTTTTTTGAAGGAGAGGGGCATGTTGGGTCGCTATAATACTAGTGATTACCCCATTACTATTGTAGTTATACCCCTTATTTATATTGTTGTGCCCCTATTACCCCCATATTGTTATTTCTGTGCCCCATAGAATCCCTCTATTGTTATTTTTGTGGCTTTATATTATTATTGTTAGGTCGGCTGAATTATATTGTGACTCCTTAGACTCCTATATATAGAAAGGAGGTTTTTTCATTTGTATCATCTAAGAATTGTTCATTTATGTAATGTAAAGGAGGTTGCCCCCTCGAAGAGGCTAAATTCTAAGGCGTTGATCTTTCTTTTCTATCTTTTCTTGAGCTGGTTTCATAACACATAGTTTGATTTATTTGACATATATTGTTGGTGGGAGGATAAATTTGTGGAGGAGATGGATGACATAAGCCTCTGGGACACTAATATACCTTTTTACATTTTTCGTAAAACACACAGTTGCCTAGAACTAATCAAGAAATGCCACTCTTTCTACAATCCACATTAAAGGACAATGATGGCCCCGATAGGACATATATTGTTTACCATTGATGCCAAGTCCATTATGTAGATGATGCAGGCTCTTTCTATTGAAGGAACTACTCCGTTTTCCCATGAGAATATCACTAAAATGTACGAGAAGCTTGATTTTTCTAAAAGAGATAAAACCTTAGAACTTTTCATGACTGAGCACACACCTCTGCCAAACAAGAATCCTCCTTATTCCTCCTTTGTTTTCCCTAACAGAACTAGACACATTGTCATTCTTCTTTCTTATTTACTTGGCTATTATTCATATCAATGGCTTGATGAATCTATCATAGATTTCTTGTCTATTTTGTCAATGGAATCCAAGCCATCTGTCCTCTTCAACTTCAACCAATTTTTAACATATGCCATTCATTAGAAGTTTGTCGATTTCTTCACAGAGGAAGTGTTTAAATACTCCTCATTTTTGGTTTATATGCTTATTTGTTTTCAGGCAGATAGGTTCCATTTCTCAATGAGAAAGCTGAATGAGGAAGGTGAACCCCAATCTTTTATTTTTTGGACAACATTAGTGATGAAGGACTCAAAAGACTTCAGCTACAAAACATTTGTAGAAATGTTTGTTCACCCAGCAATGAGCCACCTTAATGGGACTTCAAAATCGAGGATTATTGAAGAAATAAGAAGAATTATGTAGTTGACTTACCAAGCAAGAACAGGTGATTGGTAATTGTACCAAAATTACACCGAATCAAGAGTATATGGTTGTGAATTGGCCCCTTATAAGATACCAAAGTTCCTCCCCATGAGGATCTTTGCACTTGAATACATAAGACCAATGCTTAATTTAGATGAAGTGCATTTTGTGGCATCTAAGAAAAAGTCCTAGTTCAAGATCAAATCTCAGATTTTTCCCTTCATTTGTAACAGCAGAGTAGCAGGGGAGGAGGTAGATAAAAGACTGAAAGAAATGAATTTCACCCATACTTTTACATGGTCCTATGACCCATGGGGTATCATCTCCAAGAAGAGGGTGGAGAACAAGTCAACAACCTATATTCACACTCAAAGGCCTGAAATTGAAAAATACATGAACCAGATTAAGTGGATTCCTAGAACATTTCAAGAGGCTGAGGAACAAGTGATTTATTATAGTGCATAAACTCCGAGACAACAGGAAAATAAAACCACTGAAGACAGAACAAAAAACTGAAAAGAACAAGAACATGTAGTAACAAGGAAAAGGCCTAGAGAAGATCAGTCACTGGGGACTGATACTTCTATGAGGGAATTCAAGTTGAGATACATGAAAAATCCCAGAAAGCACATGGACATAGACAAAGGATCACCGAAAAAAACAATCACCAATATAATCGATATCCTAGATTCTTCCCCAACTGGGGGGAAATCCTTTCCTACCACTCAGATTTCTAAAAGGAAATAGTCTCTTCAAGTGTCATAATCTACAAATGTGACTGGAGAAAACGAAGAGACAATTTTTGACACATTCAGGGAGATTAAAATCAGGAATGAAATATTGAAAAAGAGCACTTATGCTCAATTTTGGAAACATAGTGCAACTACACTTGGCATACTTCTCTCTACCTTTGATTCAGAAAATGGAAAAATGCATATGCCATTTTTAGAATCACAGACAGTAGAGCCTAAAACTTCAATAGATTACAAGAAAACTTCTTTCGAGTTTGATTCAAGAAGTGTTTATCCAATCGATCAGCTAGAAATGCACAAACAAACAGGTGAAATGGATATAGTAGCTTTGAAGAATCAAATCAAGATGCCTACTACACATGACCCATTGTTGTAGGGAAAAGTATCCGATTCGGATGACCCTATCCCACTCTAAGGGTGATAGTACCTCAGCAACAACTGTAAAGGAAACTACTGAAGGTTTACTTCTTTATGAAAGCAAAAGAGAATGAAAGAATGCACTAACCGTTGCCTTGCGCTTAATGTCGAATCCAAACTCTTCTCTATGGCCGCTTGCTCCCAGCTCCTTGCTCTATTGCTGGCCCAGCTACAATGAGATCCTGCAAAATAGCAAAGAAGGAAACTACAAGCAACATGCAATCATAACTGATTCAAGGATTAGTGTAAATCAAATATACAATTATCACAATATATCATTGAAACAAGAGCATATAGAAGAACCTCAATATCTTTTATTAATGAAGAAGTAAAGTTCTGAGAGAGTTACAACCATTGAAGGCCCCAATCCAGCAACACCTCCCAGCAGAAAGAATTTCTCCTCTTCACCTCCCTCAAGCAATCACCCAATAGCTCTATAGTGAAACCAACAGCATAGCATTACTTTGCACAAAATTCCCGCCTCCTGAGCTCATAGGAGAGAGCTCAATATATAGATGAATTGAGAAAGGATGAGTCAGCTTGCAACTGATGTGTAGCTTCCTTGTGTCCTCTCTCTCTTCAGTTAATCTTTAGTTGATCTTCAGTTCTTGAGTCCACTTGGAGAACCTTGCTTCCACTTGGAGAAACAGAGCCTCTGACTCATCACAAGGCGAAATACCTGATCCAAGTGTCATTTTTGGAAGATTCCAGAGCAATGACCCAGTGTGCCACTTGTCCCATCTCGCTCAGCGCAGGTGGCCTTTGTTCCACTTGCTTTGCAACGCAGGTACACCATGGAGCAACTGAGTTTCAGCGCAGAAACCTAGTGGAGCACCTGCTTTGATTTCAGGATTGCTTGTTTTTGAGTGTTTTCAGGTGGAGAACTGATCTGAGAGCTGTTGGTTTGCTGACCTTGTTCCTCTAGGGGTAGGAACACCATGTTTAGGGAACTTTGGATCCCTTGGATTATTGACAATTCATGCCTGTTGTTGTAAGGCACAAAATTGTCTATAACACCCATTGACCAAGGAGATAGAGGAAATAGAGACCAAAAGGCTAATATGATGAAATTAATAGTGGAGCAGTCTCTCAAGATACAACAAATGGATGCATAGATGGAGAAGATGGTGTAAGAGAAATAAAAGGCAGCACAGATGGCCAACACAACAATAGAGGTCCTTTGTCTAACATATCTTCCCATAATCATTCCAACAAGTGTTGCCACAGGAGGAGGAAGCAACACAGAAAAATTGGCCAGATCAATGGAATTCATGAATCTGCAGACTGAGGAGATTAAGAGGCTAGAAAATCAAGTTAATGTGTTGCAGGATCAAATCAAAAGGGCCAAAAGTGACAACTGATTATAGATGCAGAGGGCAAGGACCTTGATTGAAAGGCTACAAAAATAAAAGAAAAAACCATCTATTGGGAACACTCTAGGAAGAGTGAAAGAAATTATTTGGAATAATATAATCAAACAAAAGGAATTAGTTGAAAAGGCTAGAGAAGCTATTTCAACTACTAATGAAGAGCTGGGAGACATGCCAACAATAGCTAACCAGTTAATCAAATATTTAAATTCAAAAAATAGGTACGAGCTGGAAGAGTTGGGAGTACTAGACAGGAAAGAGACTATACCTCAAGTGAAGAAGTTTCTGACTAAAAAGAGCTTGAATGTGCAGCTGGAAGAAAAGTTTCAAAATATGGAGCTAACAGTGAACATGTTCTTCAATAGAATTCAACCTTTAAATCAGAAAGGTCGCCCTTCTCTGTTTGTCATAAATGACAAACTCATGGTGAGAGAGGACTATATCAAGAAACTCTAGGGTATAGCCACGGATGTTCCAAATATTTCCAATATCAAAGGCAACATAACAGGAAAGGCATTGTTGGAAGCTATCAACAACCAAATCTACATTGAGCATGAGATGAAAAATGTTTTTGTGGTTAAACCCACCTTTGCAAAATACACTGAAGCTGATGAAAGATACAATAGGTTAATGAAGATCAAGGTTCCAGGTGAAGAAGCTTGGAGTGACCTGTGTGATTATCAAGAGGAACAAGGCAACGATGATTGAATTGACAACGTAAATCTGAGTCAGCACCATCCATATCAGTAGAGCCACTCAAACAAAATTAATTTCTCAGCAACAACATCCCTAAAAAAGAGGTCCAAGTGTCCCAGTTTTCTAAGCATGGCCACTTCGTGGTTACACTAGTCAAATTTCTTTGGTTGTAATTAATAATAGATTTCCAAGTGTATAAGGAAAATCATTGTAGGTTTTGAGTTAAATACATCATACATTGGAAGTATTAAGGGTTGGACCCAAGTCATTTGAACTATATTTTCTCATTGTATTATTGTAGCCTTGAGCTAGAGCATGAATAAAAAAGGACTGTTTGCATGATACTTGTTCTGTTTTGACCTGGTGATGTATTCCCTTCTATGCCGAATGTATGTATGTTTTATTCATTTATACATCATTAAGTCTTATTGTAAAACAAAAATTGTAGAATAAGATATGTTGTTGGAGCACCTTATTGCGATCTGTGTTTACAATCTAAATGTTTTCTTCTTATGTATGATTAAGATATACTTAATAGATTTTTAATCATTATTGATATCACTTTTCTGTCATCACGTTTCTCATTCTACTTTTAGATCCAGTATAAACAATTATCTTTCCTTGTAAATTCTCTGGAAAATTGATGTTACCACCCAGCCTTTGACTCCATAACCTAATGGAAAGGATTCATATACGATCTGCCCCAACCAAACAAACAAACAACCAAGCAATCAATTAATAAATCTCCTTCATTTTTACATCTAGCCTAACACATTAGAACATTGAAAACAAAGTCAAATCCTAAAAATACAGAGAGAGCCCTCTCTGAGTCTAGGAGGGCTAGATCCTAGACTCCTAAGAGGTTTGATGTATCTTTCGTGAATTTTGTCTTGGCAATCTTCAAAATGACATAATGGTAACATAGTGGTAAACATAATGTGGAGACTATTAAAAATTTATCCTTTCATTTGGATTCAGAGTACCCATTTAAAAGATTTGTATCATAAGTTTATTCCTAAGATTGGTTCCTTTTCTATTTTTTTATATTCAGTCTATCTGTGTTTTAGATCTGAACACTGGCTCCCAAAATTATCTCTACTAGATCCCATCCAGATACAAATCCTCCTACCATAGTGGATAATCCTGGAAAGATCTCAAGGAAATCTCCTAGAACTGAGAGTGAGACAAGCAGTAGATTCTTCACAGAGCCAACTCACTTCCTGAAAACTTTGTTACCTTCCAAGATATCAAGTTTGATTTACACTTTGAACAAGGCTTATTCAGGACTAAATTATAGAATTGGAAAGATCATATTATATTTGATACATCAATCTTACCAAAAATCCTAGTGAGAGAACTTTCTTCACAAACTGAATCAGATTTTTAGCTTTTACAACATTTTGACACTCTTCAAGATCTATTGAAAGATCTCACCTCAGAAATTGATGGCGCTTACCTTCAACATTCATTATAATTAACTGCTTTGAACCTAGTAGATTCCTCCATCACATCTCAACCTGCATATATTCAGTCACCAAGTCCTACTGCCTCCATAGTTACTACCCCTTCTTTAATCCTTAAACATAAGGTTTCTCAAATTCCTTTACTCTCATTTCCACCTAGTACTAGTCCAACCTTATCCGTTGTTCAACTTCCCTCATCCATTGTTCAACTTCCTTCAAGTGGTCCTCCACCACCACCCCCAATCATGGTTGCCAGTACGCTCCTTTGGTGTTTCCAGCCCTCTTGGCTAATATGGCACAAGACTATTAGTCCAAGATCACACTATTTGATGGGACAAGTCCTTTAACAACCCAACAACATTTGGATAAAATGAATGATTGTTTTGAATTGCAAGAGGTAGATGACAAAAGTATTAAGCTCATAATGTTTGCTCAAAGTTTAGGAGGAGAAGTCAGAAAATGGTTTAAGTCTTTGCCTGCAAATAGTATAAATGATCTCCCTACATTCCACCAATCCATGTTGGATATTGCCCCTAGTTGGGGATGAATCTGGGACATCAATGATATCGGTGAATATTTGTTGTGGCAATCCTTTTTCTATGTCCATGTGATTTTAATCTCCATACATTCCTTTCTTAATAGATGGGAAGTCAAGAAGAATCCTTTACAGATTCTACCAGAATACGAAAATATTAAAAGGGAAGTAGGTGAAAATGTACAAGACGATTGTGCTAGATTCAACAATATCTATAATGCAATACTTGTAAATCTTAAACCACCTCAGGATTTAGCCTTGATGAAGTTTCGATATGGTTTTGATACAAATATGTCTTACCAGCTTAGGGAAAGAAATTCTCCAACACTAGATGAAATGCAAAGAGATGTTGTGAGTGTAGAGGCCAATTTACAAGCTAAAAGAGCTAGGATGAGAACTAAAAGACAAGTGAATTTTAAGGAAGAAGCTTCAACTTTTGCAGCTGAAGCCAAAATTGATTCCCTAGTAAGGACTATGGAAAGAATGATGGAGTGAATATGTATAAATGATAGGAATGTTCCTAGGGAGAATCCACCTGTCTAACAGAACCGAAATCCAAACCCTAGGAGAAACACTCCTCAAATCAGACAAAGAGATCAAAGAGGCCTAGATTAAAAAATTAGGCCACCTTTTCAAGAAAATTATGTTGATGAAGGTATAAGTGTAGTTGAAGAAGTTGAGGAAAATCAAATTAATTTAATGGGAACCAATTACGATAGTTTTGTTTTTCTTACACAAGAAGAACATGAATTGTTTTTTATAACTCAAACAGAACTGGAATCTGAAGAATCTAATGACTATAAACATGGATTTGAGAATTCTATCTTAGAAGTCCACAGAAAATATAATCTTAGGAACAAGAAAAACAATGATAACTCAAATAAAAAGGATTCTAATAAATTTTCCAAGAAAAATTTAGAGCCTGGTCCCAAGAAGACAGTTGAAATCTCTACGAAAAATGAAAACAATCGAGAAAGGAGAAACACAGAAAATGTTGCTAAGAAAACAATTGATGTCTCAATAAAATAGGTCCAATATGGATTTCCTACTACAAGTAATAAAACATAAATCATAACAAAGGTTGTGGCTGGAAGGACTAATTTCTTAAATTTGCTAAAAAATCAAGCACCCTTCAGTTTTGAGAATGAAATTGCAAAACTCAAGATCTTTGTTCCTCTTTCTGAACTGGTAAACAAAAATATGTATAGGTCCGAGGTTATAAAGGTACTCAACATAGGAGAAAACACTAATAAAATGAATTTGAATGATGACCAACCTAAGCTTTTGTTTGGACCAGAAGTTGATGGCAAGCCTCAAGAAGGGGTTGTTCCTCCATTTTATGTCAGCCTTAACATTCATAACAAGATCCTTCATAATGCAACATTGGATTTAGGTGCATCACATAAACTCATGCCAAAGATTTTTATGGAAAAACTTGGACTTGAAATCACTAGACCATACAAAGATCTATATTCATTTGATTCTAGCGAGGTTAGATTTCTAGGTCTCATTAAGGACCTTTGTGTCACACTAGATTAGATACTAAAAAAATGTTTATTGATGGATATAGTAGTAGCTGACATTCCTCCTAAGTATGGTATGCTATTATCAAGATCTTGGTGAGCTAACTTATAAGGGACACTTCAAATGGATATGGAATATGTCACAATACCAGTATTTGGCCAACCGAGGAGACTTTATAGACAAATATTAATCAAATCCATGGTGAGTAGCCAAGAAAGGCTAGACAACTATCCCCTTTACTCTATCCATACTAATCTTGATTCCTTCATACTGTACAATGACAATGATGGAGACATAGATACATAGGTCAAGTAGGCAGAAAATGATCTCGGTGAAAGACTTGACACTCAAACACCCATTATCGAACAAGACCCTGAAACAAAACCTCTTTGGAATATGACTTTTGATGGCTCATGTGGTAAAACAGGGGCAATAGCAGGATTCTAGATGTATAATTCAAAAACTAATCAGGCTAAAGGTCATTCTTACAAATTGAATTTTTTGTGTACAAACAACATAACAGAATACAAGGCATTACTCTTAGGCTTGAAATTTCTTAAAAGGGTAGGTGCTAAAATAATTTATGTCCAGGGAGACTTTGAACTCATCATCAAACAAATTAAAGGTCAATACTCTGCAAAACATCCTAGATTGAGAGAATACCGAAATGTTGTGATTGATTTTCTTAAAACCTTTGAAGAGTATGACCTTGCTGTGATCCCTAGGCTCCAAAATGCCCTAGAAAATGGATTAGCCTTTTTAGCTAGCACCTACAAATTACCTCATCCAAATAAAAACTACATATTTGAAATGAAGCACCATCTTGTAGTACCTAATAACATGAGATACTGGCAAGTTTTTGGAAGTGATAAACAGATTGAGAGTTTTCTACAATCAAAGGATGAATTTGAGGATAGCAGCATAGATATGGAGGATGAACTAGATAGTCAAACTGATGTACATATTAGTATAAATCAACCTGTTGTTTCTGATGAAAAAATTTCTGTAAATAAGACTCTACATAAAACTAAAATACTTAAAAATCCAGAAAAGGAAGAATTCAAAGTACTACAACTCAAAGATAATGTCTTACCCAGAGGACTTTCCCCTTTGGAAGAGTTGTTTGACTTTAATTATGTTGCTATATAGCTAAAAATGGAACCAACAAGAACAAAGTTTGAAGAATGCAACATAGGAAATGAAATGAACCCCAAAATCATAAAATTGTCAAAATCACTGCCTCTCATTGCTAAACAAAAGTATATAGCTCCATTCAAATAATTTATAGATGTGTTTTCCTAGAGCTATGAGGATTTAAAAGCTTATAACACTAGCATTATACAACACAAAATTCCAACCAGAGAAGATAAAAAACCATTCAAACAAAAATTGTGTAGTTTAAACCTTGTCCTAAGGCCTTTGGTGGAAAAGGAAATCAAGAAAATGTAAGAGGCTAAGATCATAGTCCCAAATAGATATTCTAAATGAGTATCCAATATTGTGCCTACAGCGAATAAAACTGGTGAAATAATATTGTGCATTGACTTAGGAATTTAAGCAAGGTTTCCATGAAAGACAAATATCCCTTACCAAAGATGGATCACATACTACAAAGGGTAGTGGGTTCTAGTAGTATTTCCTTGTTAAATATTTTTTCAACGTATAATCAAGTTTTGGTACATCCTGATGATCAAGCTAAAACTTCATTTACTACTCCTTGGAGAAATTTCATGTATGTAAAACTGGCTTTTCGATTAATGAATGCAGGTGCTACTTTCCATAGAGCAATGGACATTTCTTTTTCAGATGAAATTGGGCATTTCATTGTGATTTGTCTTGATGACATCACTGTATTTTCAAATACTGATGAAGAACACCTAGAACATTTAAGTAAAGTATTTGAAAAATGTAGAAAGTTTGGTATCTCCCTTAATCCCAAGAAAACATTGTTTGGTCTTGAAGAAGGAAAAATTTTAGGTCATATCATCTCTAAATATGGAATCAAAATTGACCCTAGTAGGATTGAAGGTATCCTTAAAATCATTCATCCAAGAAACATGAGACAACTTCAGTATTTTATTGGAAAAATATTTTTTTTGAGAAGATTTATATCAAATCTTGCTAAACTACTCAGAAATATAAAAAACATGCTCAAGAAAGACAAAAATTAAATGGAATGTTGAACCCAAACAATATTTTGATCGAGTCAAACATGCACTGACCAAAGCGCCAATTTTAATCAGCCCAAATTTCACTAAATATTTTATTATCTTTTCTTTTGCATCTGAACATACTATTTTTGCTGTGCTATTACAGAAAAACAAGGAAGGACATGAACATCCAATACCTTTATTTAGCAAATCTTTGAGAGATGCTTCTTTAAAATACAATATCATGGAAAAATAGGCATTTGCTCTAGTTAAAGCGATACAAGATTTCAGGGGTTACATTTTACATTCTCATGTCATTGCTTATGTGCCTAATGTGATTTTCAAATTTATTCTCACATAAAATGAACATAATGGGAAGAGGGGCAAATGGATAGCTATGATTCTATAATATGATATGGAAATCAAGCCCACCAAGTTGATCAAGGGATAGGGATTAGCCAAATTGATGGCTGAATGAAATTTCAATGCATTAGATATCAACATGGTTTTTTCTCTGGACGATCTTAAGGAACTGGCGAATCCAGCAATAGAAGAGGCATATCTAAATTCCCCCTGGCATGCAAACCATTTATATGTTTTTTTCAATTTAAATGCTCCTCCTGGAGTATCCAAAACAAAGGCTAGATTTATTAAATTAAAAGAAGTCAAATTTTGCATTGTTGATAATACATTGTATTGGAAATATGTTGGAGGTGTCTTACTCGGATGTTTGTTAAAGGATGACGCTGACAAAGTTATTAAGGAATTTCATGAAAGTGACTTTGGAGGCCATCTTTATTGTTGGAAGACAACTGCTAATAAGATCCTTAGAGCAGGTTACTATTTGCCTACACTTTTGCTAGACATACATAATATGGTGACTACTTACCATAAATGCCAAATATTCAAAGGGAAAAGAAAATTACTACCTTTTCCCCAAAAACCTATCTCTATTTAAAGACCTTTCCAACAATGGGGATTAGATTTCATTGGTGAAATTCATCCTCCATCCTATTCCCAACACAAATGGATCCTAACAACCATAAACTACTTCACCAAATGGATAGAAGCCATCCCTTCCAGAGCTGCTACTGATTCTATTATTATAAAATTTCTTGAAACCAATATCCTTTCCAGATTTGGTTTTCCTAGGAAACTGATCACTGATAATGCTGTAGCTTTCAAATAAAAAAATATGGTGGATTTATGTCATAAGTACCATATTTATTTGGGTAATTCAACACCTTACTACCCTCAAGGTAATGGGTTGGATGAATCTTCCAACAATAGTTTGATAAGCATCATTAAGAGGATTCTGGAGGAAAATAGAAAGTCATGACACAACAAATTGATCTATGCATTATGGGTCGATAGATTGACTACAAATAAATCCATTGGCATGTCCCCATTTCAACTGGTTTATGGAATAGATGTAGTTTTCCCTTGTTCCATGGGGTTACCAATTATGAAGGTCATTCAGAAGGTAAAAAGTGAACCAAATGATATACAAAGACGGATATATCAGACAATTAAATTGCAGCAGTCTAGAGAAGAGGTATATAATCGAACTCAAGCTGTCCAGGAAAACATAAATAATTTTTTGATAAAAGAACCAAAGATGATGATTTCAACCTGGGAGAAAAAGTGTTAAAATGGGACTCAAGAAGAGAAGACAAAGGGAAACATGGCAAATTTGGAAATCTTTGGAAAGGACCATATATTATTTATGCTTACAAAGGAAATAATGCATTTTTCCTCAAGGAGTTAGATGGAAGAAAATTGTCAGGAGGTCCTGTCAATGGCAAGATGTTGAAGCATTACTTTTATTGAGTACACAAATTTCCCCACTCCATTGTAAGTATAACAATATTTCAGGTTGTTAGTTGTATTATTCATTTGACGAAAGAAATCAGATTGAAAATAATGCAGATTGGAAGGATTCAAGGCTACTAGTAATGTGTTCTTGACACTCCAAGCTGGGAAGTTCTATTCCCAGCTTGTTATAGACATTTTTGTGCCTTACAGCTATAAGCATGAAATGTCCATAATTCAAGGGATCCAAAGTCCCTAAAGATTTTGTTACAGCTCCTAAAGGAACAAGGTCAACCAGTGACAACTTCTCCTAGAAGTTCTCCACCAAAAACCACTCAGAAACAGTCAATTCAGGATCAATTTAGAAGCTCCACTAGCTGCCTGCGTTGCAAAGCACCCAAATGCACTGGCTAGGTGTGTTGCAACGCACTTGGATACACTACCCAGGTGCGTTGAGTGGGAAATGACAAGTGGCAGAGTCATTCAACGAGGTCGAGAGACCATGGAAGCTTCCAGAATCTTCTCCAATGACACTTGCCTCACTGAATTCGACCAAGTGATGAGTAAGAGGCTCTCAGTCTCCAAGTGGAAGCAAGAACTGACAGAGAGAAGCCACAAGTGAAAACATAAGCTGACTCATCCTCTCTGCTTACATCTATATATGGATCCCTCATCCCAGAGATCCAGAGAGGCTGGAATTTTGTACTTTGCAGAGAATTGCTGTTGGTTTGAGATTGAGATTAGTACATTGGGTGATTTATGCTTTGTTGGAGGAGAGGAAGGGATTCCTTTGCTGGGAGGTAGATGCTGGATCGGAACTCACTTGGTTGTATCTCCTCTTGGACTTTCTTATTCTATCAATAAACTATTTGAGTTTCTCCTACATGTTGTGTATCAATGATGTTTTGTTATATTTGCATGTTTAGCTTAATCTGATCTTGAGCTTTTTATGAACGTATATCTATATCTTCGTGTAGTTTCTCTCTCTTATGATCTTGCAGGAATTCGGTGAAGCTGGGCCGGTGAAGGAGCAAGGAGCTGGGAGCTATTGAAGAGAGGAGCGATTGGATCAACAAACTAGCGGAAGACACAGGTTAGTTACATCCTTCCTCCTCATTTACATTTCATAAAGAAGAAATACTCCATTAGTTTTCCTTGTTTGTTGCTAAGGCACTATCACACCTTAGAGTGGGATAGGGGCATTCCGAATGGATACTTTTCCCAACAACAAATTGGCGACTCCACTGGGGATCGTATCTAGTTAGTTTATTTGTGTTTCTATTGTTGCTCTTCTCATAAACTCAGGAGTGCCAAATCGAACTGCATTTGCCATTTACAAATGCAAAGTAGAGATCTGCTACTCTAGTCCATTCACTGGGCCTGTTTTTATGATCTGAACAACTGATCCACAAGTGATCTAACAGCCCTTTGTGATAGATCTGAGTCCTCCTTTAAATCATCCTCCTAATTGTACCTAATTGATAGCTTTTATCCGACCAAAAATTGTAGATTAAACTGCAAACCGTGACCCAGAACCCAGAGACAATTCTCGTTTCTGCTTCAATGCAGGCTCTGTGAAGAGGTTCTGCATTTCAACGCAGGTCCCGAGAGGGCTGCCTGCGCTGAAGTTCAGTTTCTCTGTGCTGGGGGTGCGCTGATCAGCCTTTGCCTTGTGCAGCTGTGGTTCCCTGCTTCCTTTTGCTCAGTTTTATCTCTGTTTTTTGCAGCCTATTATCAGTGTGTGTACCTATCTGAAAACCCTTTTCTTTGCCTTAATTCCACCTCAGTTGTATAAAGAAGCTGTATTTGTTCTTTGTGTATTTGTTACATCATTTTCAGTTTCCCATTACAAAAGTAAACGAATCATACTGTCGCCCTTAGATCTGGGCCTGTCGTAAGTGTCGTTTTGATCTTAGGAGTAAGTTTGTTTGCTGTTGACAGTTTATTGCGCTTTTACTTTTGTCTTTTGGTTTGAATTTATGAATTTCTAGTGTCGAAAAAAGTGTTTACTTCAAAATCATAAGCGTCGTAATCGTCTTTTTGATTTCAAAAAAAAAACTTGTTTGTGTTTTCACTAGAAATCAAATTCAAATTTGTACAACAGCTTTCTTTTTAGGCATCAATATTAAGAAAGTGAAAACAAATACATGCATTTGTGCATTTTCATATTGATAGTTTGCATGCTTTGATTTAGGAAAAGTGCATTTACAGTGTGCTCTTTGCTCTTTGAGAAAAGATTGTGTCTTTCTTTTCCCCTTGTAGCTAGGATTTTCATTGTTGAAAAGAGATAAATGCTTGCTTATCATCTTTAGACTGCATTTAGGAATTGTATCATACATCTCGTGGTGATCCAGAAAGGCAAACTTCTAAGAAAGATCAACCTAAAATAAATTGAATGAACTTAACAACGCTTTGTAACTTAACGCACAACATAGAGGTCTAGGCTAGAGACATGTTCCGGCGTCGTAAAACCTGGTGACTGTCGATCTTGCTGATGGTTGGGTGATTCCTCCTGAGAGACGATAAGCGCCAGTACAGATTGTGCTCCCACGTACCGTCGAGTATATATTGGGAGACCCCTATAGGCATAAAACCTTTATCCATAGGAAGCCGTGTCGGCCGCCCTACTGATCGCAATGCACTGAACACAACATTCGGGAAGATTGACCGCCCGTACCTTAAAAAGTATTTTGCGGTTTTGCGAAAAGTTTGGCACACCCTCTACATAGAACTCCAGAGCAGTTCCTTTTGGCCTTTTTCAGACTCTATAACGGAAAAAGTCCATCCAAGCATTTGTCACTTCGGGCTCGTTAAAACATCGAAGGCGACTAGAGTCATCTTTTGCTTTTTCTCGACTCTTTAAAATTGAAAAAGCAAGTTGTGTCCAAGCATCGTTAAAATTTATTTTAGACGGAATATTCATACCCTTTTTCCTGCGTTGATCTTTAGGTTGAGAAAATAGAGCCTACCAACCAAGGAATTCCCCTTGGTGGAAATCCTAGTCCCTTCTCCTCTTGGGGAGATGTTGGTGCGCCCCATATGGCCACATTGTCGCTTCCAGGACTGACAATTGGCTTGCCGGTCTGGCTCTTCTCAACCAATGTCGTTCAGAACACCATTATTCCTGAATAGTCGAATCAACAGTTAGACCAGTCCAGAGTTACCCACCAGCCTTCTACTTCCTCTAATTCTTCCTCTCTCCCTTCCTCTTCGCTTGACGGAACTGGTAAAACTAAAAACCAAGTTCCTAAGGAGAAGAAGGAAAAGAAGAAGAAAGAGAAGAAGAAGAAGGAGCCAAAAGCGACTGGGGGCAAACAAGTGTCGTCTAACGAAAATCCACACACAGCACTGACCAGGCCTAAATCGCCATGTGTCATATGCAAGGGAGACCACTTTCACAGAGATTGTCCCTGCATCCCTCGGATACTAAGGGACTGGTCTCCCCGTTTGCACAATTCGGTGGCGTCAACCTCTGTTAGCCATGTTGAAAGCCCACCGTCAACTAGCGAAAGTGAAGTCCCAAGACAAAAAGGGAGAGCTAGATCTCCCTGTAGACTGTGCGAAGGCAACCACGCCATCCACCGTTGTCCCTTCTTAGACGAAGCGAAAACAGTTTTGGATGATCGTCCGGTTTCACCATTACGACTTCCTCCTGGATATAAAAAACTCTTGCCGAGTCCTTCGTTAGTTGAAAATCCAGCTCGCCCGCTAAAGTGGTCAGCTGAAGCGCCGGTCATTGAATATGAACCAACTGAATCCATACCCGATGAAAGTCAAAAGGTCGAGGCGGCAGTTGACCCGATCTTGCCTTCAGAGGATTTATCTTCGAATGACACAGTCACTGAGGAGAATAAAGATGACACCATCCAAATTCTCTTCATCAACACAGACTCCGACGAACACGGGGGAAATCCACCCATTCCTTTATCGTAGGAAGGAAGTTCGTCAGAGCGATACCCGGCCGTATACTCGGTCCCACCTCCAAGCAACCTAGTTGTCTCCTTCAACTGGAACCAACTAGGCAGACCCCGTTTGCCAGCAAGCATACCATTCAGAATTATCGTCCAAATATATAGAATGGTCATGGCTAGCACCATCATTGATGAGGGGGCATATGTGAGTATCCTTTCCTCTACTGCTTGTAAAGCACTTGGTTCGCCATCGCTTTTGCCTGAAATGAGAAATCTGACAGGCTTTGATAAAGGAACCAGTCGACCTTTAGGGATCCTCCCCAATGTGCCTATCACATTGAAAGGGAAGACCGTTCAAATGAACGTAATGGTCGTTCAAGGACCAATGGATTATAACCTACTCCTTGGATGAGACTATATATATTGCATGGGAGCCATCATCTCCTCACTCTTTAGAGTAATGTATTTTCCACACGAAGGAATAGTGGTCAAGCTCGTGGACCAGCTTTCATTTCCCGGATCACGCATCACAAATAGTCACATACCATCCCTAAATGGTCTCTTCACGCAAGAAATGTCTCAACCCACGGTCCGTCCTCCCGATGAGCGCGAGTAATTCGGAGGGATATGACTGGAACCCAGGGGGCATGCGTCCTGGTCTGCTTCGACAGGAAAACTTTGGGTATAGGGTAGGTTTCCGTGGGAGAATATGACTAGTCTGTACCCCGTCCGTCTTGGAAGAGGGGTTATTATAGAATAATATTCTTTTGTCAAAGTTATGTGTTTGGCGCTCGTTGTCACTCACCTTTGTCTATCTCGGTAGACATCGCCGAAGAAGTGTTTTGTTTGAAAGATTAATAAAACAATCTTTGGTAACCTGAAAGAGGTAGGCCTCTCCCGGTTAAACAAATGTTTTTCCTGCAAATTGACAGGTAACCTTGAAACTCTACTTTATACCTGGAGGCATGCAAACCTTTTGGAGTGCAAGCAAGGGGCGGCTATTTATTTTTTAAATTTTTAGGTCCTCCCTTTAAACCTGTAGGTCTAACCCTTTAAACTCGTAGGATTAGTCGTTTCGAACTTGCATAACAAAAGGATGCGGGGCATAGCTTTGTAAGGCGCAAGCTCCATAAAAAATGGAATCTTACATGAGACATTCTTATCATATGACTGGATAATCGAGCAGTTTTAGCGCATAGTTCATGCTCGTTAAAAAATAAACATAAGATCGAGCAAGTGTTTCGACCCGCGTTTAAGCTCGTTAAAAAATGAACTATCCTCCGGTAAATAACCGCCGTGAATGTAAAGTTATCAGCCATTAAAGCCTTGGTCATGTTTGCACCGTCACCTCCACTTTTCCATTGGCCGATCATTCACCTCCATTTGATTGTTTACCCATTTTGAGGAACAGCTGCAAAGAGTGATTTCACTAGCCATCCTTGTGACACTGCCGTGCTTGGAAAATTCCAACCCCTACCTGGAATCAGCTGCTACCCGTTTTATCACGCGTTCCTCAAAAGATGAGTCTTCTTTAAGCTCTTTTCATCTGACTCGTAAAATATGAAAATATTGCCGAGTTTTGGCCTTCCAGCTCGTTAAAGTGACCGGAAGTGCTATCCCTACTCTAGATTTTAATCTTTTTGGACCTGAGGGATTATTGCACAAAAAGATCGAGCGCTTGTTTTGTTCGGCTCGTTAAAACTATCGAAAATTCATCCCTTCTCTATTGTTTTATACTTTTTCGGACTTAAGGGATTAGATGATGAAAAAGGACTTCCGGAGTTAACTTTACGTACCTTTTCAGACTCTCTAAAAATGAAAAGGACCAAGTTATCTTTGTCGTTAGACTCGTTAAAAAGATTAATAGCGACAAACTTGTCTTTAGACGAGAATGAGTTTCACTATCGCTAGGCTCGTTAAAACATAGCGATGGGTTTGCCTGAAGGGAAAATTATAGAACAAGCATATGTTATCCTCCTCAATCTTGACAAAAATAAAGAGGTACTGGTCAGCAATGACTGGGGAAAAATTGGGAAGAAACTCAAAGAACCTTTATTGGTAGCAAGTCGCTCTTGAACATGACACTTCCACTCCATGCCTGAGTCGGGTTGGGTTGTTTCATTCACCGGTCACATCACCATGGTCTCGCCATACCATCCACCTTTGGGGTAAATGCTACCAATCCATCACATAAGTGTCGCCGATATGTTCAAGAGCAGTCATCCAGAGAAGTCAACCGTGTCCCATCCACTACCATACATTATCCTTCATTCTTTCATGACCGCCACCCTGAACCATATATCATCAGATCGTTTTCACCTCCATCAAAATCATTTGCTCCGTTCCGTGTCATCGATGTGGGATACATCAAGGCCCTCCTTTGACGGATCACTTCTTTTCGACATCAGCTCATTATCCAAGAAGTTGATCTAGGAACACCCCCTTCAGTACTTTGAAGCTTGCATGCCTCAATGGCAAGTTTCTCACTTCCAGCGACAGGTATACATCAATGACCTTCGACCGAAAGATTTTGCGTGGTGTTTGACGCCAAGTCCTTTATTCACACAACGTGAATTGTACTGTAGTACCTTGAGGGTCATTATCATTATCGGTGATTCCTCTCACGCTTGTTAACAGTTTACATCATTGACTGGTAATCAAGCGATGTCTTTCCATGTTCGACTTCAAAACATTTCTCACATGGATCGACTTGTACTTAGAGTGAAGATCGGACGAGATTGAAGACCCCAGATCTATTTTCATCCATCCGGGCTGCGATATATATTCAGGAAAAATAAAGATATTGACATGTACAACACTGCAGAACAGATAGTCATCCTACCAAAAGGAAGATGATTTCATCAGAATCATCAGTCTACCATCAGACGATTGTCTGTCCTATGTACATAAAAATGAATTTATAAAGCTGAGCATGGGAATGCCCACCTCAGCTAGATCATGAAAAAAATATGAAGAATAATGTATTGTATTGTATCTTATTACAGGTCTCCTCCCAGCATTGAATGAACTTCGGATCCTCCTAATAAAGCATTTCACCCGATAAACGACCTCATACTTTAGGGGGCAACTGTTATAGACATTTTTGTGCCTTACAACTATAAGCATGAAATGTCCATAATTCAAGGGATCCAAAGTCCCTAAAGATGTTGTTACAGCTCCTAAAGGAACAAGGTCAACCAATGACAGCTTCTCCCAGAAGTTCTCCACCAAAAACCACTCAGAAACAGTCAATTCAGGATCAATTCAGAAGCTCCACTAGCTTCCTGCGTTGCAAAGCACCCAAATGCACTGGCTAGGTGCATTGCAACGCACTTGGATACACTACCCAGGTGCGCTGAGTGGGAAATGACAAGTGGCAGAGTCATTCAACGAGGTGGAGAGACCATGGAAGCTTCCAGAATCTTCTCCAATGATACTTGCCTCAATGAATTCGACCAAGTGATGAGTAAGAGGCTCTCAGTCTCCAAGTGGAAGCAAGAACTGACAGAGAGAAGCCACAAGTCAGAACATAAGCTGACTCATCCTCTCTGCTTACATCTATATATGGATCCCTCATCCTAGAGATCCGGAGAGGCTGGAATTTTGTACTTTGCAGAGAATTGCTATTGGTTTGAGATTGGGATTAGTACATTGGGTGATTTATGCTTTGTTGGAGGAGAGGAAGGGATTCCTTTGCTGGGAGGTAGATGCTGGATCAGAACTCACTTGGTTGTATCTCCTCTTGGACTTTCTTATTCTATCAATAAATTATTTGAGTTTCTCCTACATGTTGTGTATCAATGATGTTTTGTTATATTTGCATGTTTAGCTTAATCTGATCTTGAGCTTTTTATGAATGTATATCTATATCTTCGTGTAGTTTCTCTCTCTTATGATCTTGCAGGAATTCGGTGAAGCTGGGCCGGTGAAGGAGCAATGAGCTAGGAGCTATTGAAGAGAGGAGCGATTGGATCAACAAACTAGCGGAAGACACAGGTTAGTTACATCCTTCCTCCTCATTTACATTTCATAAAGAAGAAATACTCAATTAGTTTTCCTTGTTTGTTGCTAAGGCACTATCACACCTTAGAGTGGGATAGGGGCATTCTGAATGGATACTTTTCCCAACAACACAGCTGGAGCCACTGTTAGGGTCCTATAATTTATAGGATCTCAAGGTGAGTGATTCATATATTCCAATATTCATTTGATTTCACAAAAAAAGAGAAAATAAAAGAAATGAAAAGAGGTTATATAAAAATGAGAAAAAGAACAAAAGAGAAAAAAAAAAAAAAAAAAAAAAAAAAAAAAAACCCCAAATGTTGTTCGAATCATACATTCTAAGCATGATTGAACAAATTTCAGTTTCTGTTGACAGGGTAGAAAATAAAGATCTTCCAAACAATTTAATCTTGGAAAATTAGTAGCTAGATAGAAATAAAATTGTTTCAAATGTTTAATCTGGACCAATGGGAGAAATAAGTGATAGAGTAGGTTCCAAATAAAATAAAAAAATGAAAGGCTCTACTAGTCCAAGTGCACCCTACAAATGAAAAAGAAAAAAAATGCTAGATTAGAAAAATAAGGGTAGGTAGATTGAGGAAAATCCAAATAAAGAAAGACATTAATATTATTTTAAGGTTGGAAGACATATCCTATTGTTTTTCATAAAGTCGGGAGAATAAATTAAAAGGGGAAGGGGTCTTATATTATTTTTCAATATTATTTCCCTAACCTTACTCTATTACCCCTATTTTCCTATAGTCTACCCCCTATTTATTTCCCTATCCCACCACTCACTTACCTGTCACATCGCATCTTGCCTATCCCCCATCTCTCATTAACTCCCTACTCATCCCATATGATCTGATGACTCTTGTGCTTTTTTGGCCCCACCTCACCCTCTGAAAGTTAATCCAAGGAGGGGTCTGAAATCCATGGTTTCAAACCACTGATGTGTCACACTCTCATGATTTCGTACTCACGCCCCTCTCATACTACTTACCACTCCCCAGGCCCCCTGAAAAGTGGTTTATGCCATTAGTCAAAGCACTTTGCCATTGTGACCACTTGTCACTCACAACACCTAACAATGCCAACCCGTCCCATCTATATATCACCTCAGTTCGCGCCGTTGTGCATTCAATTGGATGGACAGTTAGCCAATGGACCTATGCCAAGTCAAGTCAACCCAACGGGAACACTCCAAAACCATAAAAGCACCATTTCACACCATTTTTGAATTTTAACTTTCTATCTCTACTATCAGTCACAATTCATTTCCATTCAATAATACGCAAAATGTGAAGTAAGCTCACTCTAACAACAGTATAGTTGCAGGAGAATTTATTTTTCTGCAGTGATTCTTGAATCCCACTTCTGGTTTATCCCTTTTCTTTCTCCCTCACTGAATTCCAATTTTTTCTTATCCCCTTCTATTATAGTTTCAACATAGGTCAGTTTTTAGAGGTTTCTGGAGAAGACAACCATTGCGCATAAGAGAAAGGAACAAGAAGTATATAATCAAATTGTTCACCCACCATTGGATTTGGCTCACATACCACTTACAGACAAGGATTTTAAGATACATGAAACACTCTGAGAGTTCTATTTATTCGACATATATTTCTAGTGGGAGGACAAATTTTGGGAGGAGATGGATGACACAAGCCTCTGGGACACTAATCTACCTTTTTACATTTTTCCTATGACACACAGTTTCCCAATCAGGAAATACCACTCCTGCTACAATCCTTAGCAAAGGACAGTGATGGCCCCAACAGGACATATATTGTTTACCATTGATGCCAAATCCATTATGCAGATGATGTAGGATCTTGTTATTGAAGGAACTACTCCATTTTCACATGAGATTCTCACTGAAATGTATTAGAAGCTTGATTTTTCTAAAAGAGATAAAACCTTCAAAAATTTCATGACTGAGCACACACCTTTTCCAAATAAGAATCCTCCTTGTTCCTCCTCTATTTTTCCTAACAGAACTATATGCATTATCACATTTCTTTCTTATTTACTTGGCTATTATTCTGATCAATGGCTTGATGAAGCTATCATAGCTTTCCTGTATATGTTGTCAACAAAATCCAAGCCCTCTGTCCTCTTCAACTTCATCCAATTTTTATCAGATGCCATTCATGAGCAGTTTTTCAATTTATTCAGAGAGGAAGTGTTTCAATACTCCTCAGTTTTGGTTTATATGCTTGTTTATTTTCAGGAAGTCAAGTTCCAGTTTTCAATGGGCAAGTTGAATGAGGAAGGTGAACACTAATCTGTTATATTTTGGACAATATTAGTGATGAAGGACTCAAAATACTTTAGCTACAAAAATTTTGTAGAAATGTTTGTTCACTCGGCAATGAGCCTCCTCAGTGGGACTCTCGAACCCAGGATGAGTGAATAAATAAGAAGAATTGTGCATTTGATAGTCCAAGAAAGAATAGGTGATAGCACTTGTACCAAAATTACACTGAATTAAGAGTATATGTTTGTGAGTTGGCCCCTTATAAGCTGCCAAAGTTCCTCCCCATGAGGATATTTGCACTCGAATACATCAAACAAATGATTAATGTAGATGAATTTCATTTTATAGCAGCTAAGAAAAAGTCCCAATTTAGGATCAAATCTTAGATTGGTCACTTCATTTGTAACATCAGAGCAGTAGGGGAGGATGTAGATAAAAGAATGAAAGAAATGAATTTCACCCACAATTTTACATGGTCCTATGACCCATGGGGTGTCATCTCCAAGAAGAGGGGAGAATAAGTCAATAGCCTATATTCACACTCAAAGGCCTGAAATTGAAAAATACATGAACCAGATTGAGTGGATGCCTAAAACATTGTAGGAGGCTGAGGAACAAGTGATTTCTTCTTCTAGTGCACAAAATCCAAGACAGCAAGAAAAGAAAACCACTGAAGACAAAACAGAAAAGGGAAAATAACAAGAATAGGGAGTAATAGGGAAAAGGCCTAAAGAAGATCAGTCACTAGGGACTGAAACTTCTATGAGGGAATTCAAGCTTAAATAGAAGAAAAAGCCCAAAAATCACATGGACATAAACAAAGGATCACTGCAACAAACAATCACCAATATCATCGATATCCAGATTCATCCCCAATTTGGGGGAAATCCTTTTCTACCACTTTGATTTCAAAAAGGAAGTAGTCTCTTCAAGTTTCATCATCTACAAATGTGATTGGAGAAAAGGAAGAGACAACCTTTGACACATTCAGGGAGATTATAATTAGTAATGAAATATTGAAAAAGACAACTTATGCTCAATTCTAGAAATAGAGTGCAACTGCACAGGGTAGACTACTCTCTTCCTTTGATTTAGAAAATGGAAAAATTCATATGGCATGTTTAGAAGCACACACAATAGAGCCTAAAACTCCAACAGATTACAAGAAAACTTCTTTAGAGTTTGATGCAAGAAGTGCTCATCCAATTGATCAGCTGGAAATGCATAAACAAACAGGTGAAATTCTTTCATCTACTCTAACCATAACTTCCATGAATTTGTTTAAAATGTAGGTAGCCCTATCAAATGCTCAATCCCAGTTAAAAATGGAAAGGATTTCGTCACAATAAAAGGACAATAAAATTAAGTCTTTCGAAGACTTAGTAGTGAATATTGGGAATGATCCCTCAGATGTGAAAGTAGCTACAGAAATAATAAAGAAAAAAGAGATGAATATAATAGCTTTGAAGAAGCAACTCAATATACCTACTACACATGACCCACTGACCAAGGAGATAGAGGAAATAGAGATCCAAAAGGATGATATGATGAAATTAATAGTGGAGCAGTCTCTTAAGATAAAATAAATGGAAGTATAGATGGAGAAGATGGTGCAAGAGAATAAAAGGAAACACAGATGGGAAACACAACAATAGCGACCATTTGCCTGACATCTCTTTCCATAACCATTCCAACAAGTGCTACCATAGGAGGAGGAAGCAACGTAGAAAAACTGTCAAAATCAATGGAAGTAATGAATCTGCAGACTGAGGAGATTAAGAGGCTAGAAACTCAAGTTAATGTGTTGCAGGATCAAATCAAAAGGGTCGAAAGTGACCACTCAGCAGAGATGTAGAGGGAAAGGAAATTGATTGAAATGCTACAAAAATTAGAGAAAGAATCATCTATTGGGAACACTCTAAGAAGAGTGAAAGAAATTATTTGGAATAATATAATCAATGGTATGAATGAAATTTGGCCCAACATCCAAATTTTCATGGTTCGAAGAACAAGTCACAGATATAAACTGAAATGTAAACCTCCTCATGGCGGCTCTAAGCAATAATATGGGGATATTTGGAGAAGAAGGGGTTTTGAATGAAGAGAAAAAACCAGAAGGGGGATTAGGAGATTGGGAAGACACAGAGAACCAACCAAAGAAAGAACTCAAAAAAGATCAACCCAGTTCGAGTGTTGTGAACCAATCCCTATTTAAAGTGGAAGAAAAACTTGATATCAAGCTATACCATGGTGATATCGATGCTCTGAAGTTGAATCATTAGTTGCCACAACCAGAAGTTTATTTCAGTGTCCGTCAGATTGAGTAAGGGCAAAAGATCTCATTCACGGGGCTAAAATTGTAGGGACATGCAATGACTTGGTGGGACATCCACACAGAAACCCTTAGGTTGGAGGGAGAACCTCTAGTGACTAAGTGGGAAGATTTCAAAACCCTCATTATGTCACATTTTTATCCCATTGGGTACGTGGAAGACTAGTGTATGCAGTGGTATTACTTTAGGAAAAATCCGGGCCAAAGCTTGTAGGAGTACACCACAAAATTCAAAAAGATGGCTATAATGTTGGGTATCTTTCCAAAGAACCCAGATATACTCCTCAAATATTTGGGGGTTATGCACCACCATTTACATGAGAAAGTGATTTTGTTCAAGACCAAAATGGTGGATGAGGCTTGCGTATAGGCACAATAACTGGAGAACATAGGCCTAAAAAGAGTGTAATCAAGTGGATTGAATCAAAAGGAGAAACAATATGCTTCTAAGGAGGGGAAGAAGAAGAAAAAAGGGGGAAAAGATAAAATGATGGCAACCACAACACACTAGTGCAAAGATCCTAGCAACCACTACAACCATTGCAACTATTGCAACATTTATGGCCATACAAAGGAGAAGTAATGGAAGTTTCATCTCGAGCTAAACCCAAAGAACAAGAAGAAATATATTAAGAAGAAGAATCTCATGGCCTTTGATTCGAGCAACCATGTTGAAAGAAACTCGGATGTAGATGAGAAGATCATCTATACATCAGTGCAGAAGGAGGTGAATCTGAGTAGTCTTTAGCAAACAGAAGAGAATGAAATGACCAAAATATTCCATGTAAAGATACAGGTCAAGAAGACAAAAATTGATGCTTCGTTTGACTCGGGATTGCAGGCAAATCTCATTGCAACAGATCTGGTCAATAAGTTGGGGCTAGAAGTTCATGATTAGCCAAACCCATATCCACTAGGATTGGTACATAAGGATGCAAAGCTGAAGGTAACAAAACAATGTAAAATTTATTTGCCATCAGTTTTGAATTTATTGATGAAGTAGATCTGTATGTAGTTCCCCTTGATGTATGTGGATTTGTGTTTGGGAGTCCATACATCTACATGGCTGATCCAATATTTATGAGGATAGATAACCAGTACCAACTCATCAAGGATGGAAAATAATTCATCATCATTGCGCACAAAGGAAAGAAAAAAATTTCATTCGTGAGTGCCAACCAAGACAATAAATTGATCAACTCCAACAAGAAGTATGTTTTGATGTTTTTAAGAGAAATTTAGTCTATATAGGAGTCAATAAGAGACAAGGAATCCCGAGAGGGGTGTGCTAAGAAACAGAAACAAAAATTGGAGGAGTTGTTACAAGAATACAATGACATGTTCTAAGAGCCTAAAGGGTTAAACCCTTAAAGAGAAGTGGAGCAAAAGATCCAGCTATTGCTAGACTACCCATTGCCAAATATTGGGTTGTATAGGTATTCTGTTATAGAAGCAAGTGAGGTGAAGATACAATTGTAGCAGTTGCTCGAACAGGGTGCCATTCAACCAAGTACATCACCATGTGGGTCACCCATCATTATTGTGCCAAATAAGGTTGGGACTTTGCAGATGTGTATAGATTACAGGGCATTTAATAAAATCACACTCATCAATAGATACCCCCTACCTACGATAAATGACATGCTAGATCAATTATAGCAAGCAAAGTATTTCACCAAGCTAGACTTGAAGTTTGGATATCACCAGGTTCAAGTCAAATAAGAAGATACATGGAAGACTGCCTTAAAAACCATGCAAGGTTTGTGTGAGTGGTTAGTTATGCCTTTTGGCCTATGTAATGCACCAACTACATTTATGAGATTAATAAATGATGTATTGCACCCTTTTATAGATTCATATTTTATTTTCTATTTGGATGATATATTGGTATATAGTGCTATCTGGGAGGAGAATATTTTACATTTGACGTAGGTGTTGGAGATATTGAGGAAGAGCCAACTACTAGAAAATATCAATAAGTGTGAGTTTGTGCAGTAGTCCTTGGTGTATTCGGGATATGTGATTGGTGGAGAAGAATTGAAGATATATCCTTCCAACATGGAAGCCATCATGAAATGGCCAGTGCCTACTAATTTTATTGATATTAAGAGTTTCATTGGAGCAACACAGTACTTGAGGAAATTCATAGCCTCATTTTCAGTAGTAGTAGCACCGCTCCACGCCATAACATCAAGTGGAAAGAATTTCCATTGGGGAAAATGGTAGAAGAAGTCTTTCGATGAGTTAAAAAAGAAGATTGGTGAAGCACCCATTCTGGCATTACCAAATTTGCAACAACCCTTTGAAGTGGAGACAAATGCGAGTGAATATGCTATGGGAGTTGTCTTGATGCAAGGAGGAAGGCTCATTTTCTACCATTTTGAAGTATTTCATGGGGTAGTTCTTAACTACCATACCTATGACAAGGAGCTCTATGTGGTGCAGGATGTGAAGAAGTGGAAGCAATATATTATGGGAAAGGAGACACTAATCCACATATATCACCATCCATTACCATACTTGCAGGCCCAGAATAAGCTACAACAAACCAGGCACAACAAGTGGATGGGGTTTTTACAACAATTTCATTTTTTGATTAAGTATAAGAAGGGAAGCACAAACAAGTTGGCCGATATGATTTCAAGGCCACACACATAAATTATTACAACTTTGGGGACTCTTATGCACATGGAGCCATTCACCCATGATGCATACATAGAGGCATGTTCAAAATATGAGGACTTCAAGGAGGTGTATCAAGAGTTGCAGAGTCTGAGTCATGCACACGATGGGGACATCACCATTGACTATCATCTGTAGGATGGGTTACTCTACAGGCTAGATAAGCTATGTGTTCCTAAAGGTGAGCATTTGTAGCTAATTAGAGAGACTCACAACTCCAAGGTTGCAGGGCACTTTGGTGTAGGGAAGACCATGGTTAACTTGCAGAGGTATGTGTATTGGCCCAAGATGCAAGAGCAGGTGGCTAGGCTCATAAGAGGATGTATCCTTTGTTGTACCATAAATCCTAGCAATAGGAAACATGGCCTGTATCATCCCTTACCTATACCTAATCATCATTGGGAAAGAATTTCCATGGACTTTCTGGGAGGTTTACCGATAACTAAGAAGGGACATGACTACCTATTCATGGTAGTTGACAGGTTGAATAAGCTATGTGTTCTGATGCCATGTAAGAAGACCATCAACAGACAAGAAGCAAATAAATTGTTCTTTGGATAGGTTTGGGTACACTTTAGGATACCAAGGAGCATCGTTTTAGATAGGGATACAAGATTTCTTAGTGCATTCTAGACTACATTGTGGGAGAATATGGACACAAGGTTGAAGAGGTATACGACATTCCATCCACATACAGATCGGAAGATAGGAGTAGTCAATGGGACTTTGGAGCAACTTATGAGGGGTTACGACCAGAAGCATTTGAATACATGGGATGAAAATATGGAATATATACAACATTCTTATAACAGAGAAGTCCACACTTCTATAGGAAAGTCCCCTTTTGAAACTTGTTTTGGATATTTTCCACCTTCACATTTGGATATTACATATGGGCAACAAGGATTAGTGAAGGAAGACCTTACAGTAGATGCTTTTAGGGCTTAAAATTTTATAGAGAAGACTAGGCAAGTCCATCTACAGGTACAAGAAACACTGCAAAAGTCACATGTGAAGTATAAGGCCAACAATCATTAGCATAGAACAGAGAAATCATTCAAGGTGGGAGACATAGTATGGCTATAGTTGAACAAGGAGAGGTTGTAGGGGCTTGGTAAAAAAATAAAGGATCTAAGGTATGGCCCCTTTGAGATACTGAAAGCATGGGTGATAATGCCTATTAACTCAGTTTACCACCATATATGCTCATTTACTCAATTGCAAATGTAGAGAATTTGAAACTCTATGAGCCTTCCATGCTATATCAGGAAGAGAAATGGGTCATAAATTTTGTGGAGGATTTGGCACTAGGCACTCAAGCAGAGTTGAAACAAGATACAACTTTACATAAGAGGTCAAAAACTACAAGACAAGGGCAACAAGACATTTCTCATATTGGGTTGAAGGGACAAATTCCAAGCAAAGCTAAATGGTACACCAGAGAGAAGGTTGAGGAAAAAATTCCTCACCTCATTCAGTAAAATATTTTTGGGACCAAAATCATCCCAAAATGGAGAGGTGTGATCCGAATTTGATAATTATATTTTTTTTCATTCATCCTGATGCATTTGGAGGGGAAAAAGTGGAGGAATCAACTCACAGGTCCATTTTTACCAGCGGAACCTAGTTTGGAGAAAAGAGGTCTAAAACTTTATGGGAACATTTTGAGACATCAAACGACGTTTTTTGGGGGAAAATTTTTCCACTTTAGAGTAGCATCTTCTCATGCTATTTTACACACATAAATCTTTCCAACAGTGCAAGATCACATCAATTAGAGTCTTTATGCAAAAGTTATTCCATTGATTAGAAGTTGACCTTCCTATTTTCACACTTATAGTTCGGGAGGATGCCACATCCACCCCCATTATTCATGGAAAATGGGATAGCCATGTTTTTTTGATGTAAAATACTCTAGAAGAGTCTATTTTTTAACTTTAGTTAAGATTTTACATAGTCAAACTTAACCACTAGTAGGCTATCGGGTTGTGTTATGACAGACCACTAGGAGGAAGAGTCATTCCATTCTTTCGAGATAATTTTGTTCCATAGATAAACAAAGATACCCAAGAGAGATAGGAGGTAGAGCACATAGAAAGGATATGTGCACTATAGCAGCCCATGGTCAATAGGCATTACTTAATTGTATCTGCAGCCATACTTCCAAATAAAGAAAGAGAGCAAAGCAGCCTCAACTTCTAGCTAGGTTTTTCTCCTGTAAGGATTTCCCGGAGAGAATATATTGTGTATTATGTGCATGTGAGATTATTTTTTCATTCTATAATTTTTTTCTTGATTACTTATACGTGCGTGCACTATTTACAATTAATTTTACAGATCTAGGAATTAAATAAAACTATAATTGTGTAGAATCTCATATTTTAAATATAATATTATCAGATCTCTTGTGACAAGTTGTCTAGTGGAATATCCATATCAGTTTACAGATCTTATGTACATATTGACCTCCAGCATGACTTGGTTCTTTCTCATGGCTTGAGTGAGGGTTCTGATTGGAGGGATCATGTGTGTCATCACTATGACATCCAGACTCCTGATTAACCATGCAAAGGAAGCCTCAATGCTGGTGATAAGTGGAGGTAGTTTCTCATAGTTCTGGATCAACATCTGAATCCATACTTTCTCTAGCTCTGCCTATGGCTTCATCATCTTGTGCAAGTAAAGCAAGCCCCCCTTGTACCTCATTTTCCATTATCCTACATTTGTAATAGGTGCATGGATGTCTTTTATATTTTGGATTGTCTTCATGTACTCCTGATGAAAACCATATAGATGGACAACTTCCTTACACACAGTGAAAAATCTACTATACAATTTCCACATGGTGGTCTCTAGAGTTGATATTTTAGCAAGTATTTCTTTATTAATTTTTGGCATAACAGAGCCTGTGGACTACTTTGTTCTCTACCTAGCCTCTTGCAAGTCATTTGACATTCGATCATTCTTTGCTATCAAGAACTTGATCATTGAACTTTTGGATTTTGTATAAACCTTAGAAGCCCTAGCCCGTTCGAAATAATACTGAGAGGAGGGATGAATCAGTATTATCAGATAAATAATTTAATTTTCAAAACTGATTTATATAAGCTACTTCAACTTAGTGAACTAGCATGTATACACAACTATACTTAAAGCAACCAGCGTATATGCAGAGATCTTTTAATTTACCCAAATTATCATGCATTGAATTTTAACCAGTATATTAGGAATTCATTAGACAATGTAGTAAAAGTAGAATAAAGAATCACACATAAGCAACACACATGAACACCAAGATATAAGGTAGAAATCCAATGTGGGTGAAAACCACACGCTGTTGTCGTCTCTGTCTTCTTTTAATAATAAGATAAATCTGTTTACAATTTTTGTATTGCTGCAGTATTATACCAGTACGCAGGATTTTACCTACAAAAGGCTACAACCTTCACTCGTTCTCTAGCTTCTACTGGAAGGGAGCTACAACCCCCTAGCTCTTGTACTAGCTGATATGTTTACTAGTACGCAGGTTCCGGCCTAAAGAAGGCTACAACCTTCTCTTTTCTTCCAGGGACCATGTTTCATAAATTTTCAGACTAGATCCATCAACAACATCATTAAATCATCAAATATATCTACATCAACCAATCTCCTTTTGAACCAACCACAACTGAATCAATCAATCACTTTGACAACCCATCAATCTAATATTTCAAAATGTTGTCACCAAAATACAGTAACTTGAACCCAAGCTAAAACCCAGAACACTGCAATAGCAACAAAAGCATATAAAACATATTTTATTAGTTATATGCTACTTCCATGCGTCGAACCTGTGTGCATACACGCTTTCCTCAAAGTGAACCAGCGTATAGATCTGCAAATCAAATTTATGATGTATACACTGCTTTGATATGTAGAACCAATGAGAATACACTTCTTTTCTAAAGTGAAGCTGCGTACAAATCTGTAAATGATGATTTAAACATTACAATTATTCCAGACTTCAGTCATATCAAAATCATCATATTTACAGACTACAACATGTGATAATTATTTAGATACATTATCAAACCATATAAAGATACTTCAAGCCTTAATATCCTAATAAATCATTAGATCTTATCCTTCATCAAACACTAAGTTTCATCCTTGGTTCAGATCAAGCACCATAAGCCAATAACCTGCATACTAGATCTCACACTTCATCAAATATTCGATACTTGCACACTTTGGCCTAATGATCTTCTTCTCCTTTTATAGTTTGTAGGCCTTTATCAATACCATGGACAAAACCACTTAGGACAAATACCTTGGACCACATACCTAGGGTCAATACCTTGGACCCGATACCTTGGACCAATACCATGGGTCAAAATACCATGGACCAAATACTTCAGACCAAAAAATTAGTTTTCGAAGGTATACGCGCTTTTCCTTTTGTGAAAGTGCGTGTGTACATATACTCTACTTGTATACAGTGAACCCACGTGTATATGCAGCTTGGCCAATGGTGAACGTGTGTATACCTCTCTTTCTTCATTCTGTGAAGTCTCATCTGTAACTCTATGTTGTTAATCTACTGTACTGTGATCTTTCATTTGAGTGAATTGCCATCAAGGACAACACCTGAGTCATAATGCCAATAATCTCCCTCTTTGGACTTGATGGCAACACCAAGTCACTGTCCCCCTTTGTCATGAAGGGAAAAGGTTCATGCTCCCCTGAGCGCATGTTGAATTCTATGATATGATGAAGTGTGTTGATTGAGCTCCTATGGTCAAGTCCATGCTCCCTTTGAGCACAAGCAAGGTCTGCAAAAAAGATAACATGACTCTATACATATGTTACTAATGACCTTCCTATCACCAAAGACTCATACATACATCCATCTCCCAAATCAAATGGGGATATACCAAATTTGACTCATCCACCCAACCAAGTGGGGAGATACCAAATGTTTATACATCATCCATCCCATGAATAGTGGGGTTACAAGTTAGGTCTTTTCATGACCTTTACATTAAATGGTATAGATGAGATATATAACAAAGATGAAATATCTTAAACAAGACCATGATAGTCATCAACAACTATCATTAGCAGCATCTGTCAATCAACGTCCAAACCAACAACCATGTTCTCCTCCTGAACAGGTTCCACCTGAATATAAGAAAAACAACTATGTGAATCTAAACCAATATCTTCTAAGATAATACCAACAATGCATTATTAGAAGCATATTCTCCCCCTCAACCTCTGCCAGATGTTCACTGTTAGATCTGATCATTTCATATATCAGAAGAGTTATCAAGGCATCATCATCAATCAGATATACATCAAGTTATCAACAACTTATAAGAGCCAACATATTTCAACATGTCATCAACATATTATAACGATCATCAAGTAGAGCAGATAATTCACTGAACCATATCAGACCCCTTTCTCCTGAGTTTGGCCCACAACTTTTCTTTAAACCAACATATATGCGACTGTACCCACAAAAACAAGCATATGTATGCGACTATGCTTCATGAAACTCACGTATAACCACATTTCTCTGAAGAAGATAGGATTTAACAGAAGGATTATGCAACAATTACTCCTAGCTTCTGTCTGAGATATTCAAATGTCTCTCTGGGTAGTGGTTTAGTGAATATATTAGTGACTCGTTCTTTGGAGGGAACATACTCCAATTTGACCTTTTTTTCAAGCACTTGTTCACATAGAAAATGATATTTGATGGGTATGTGCTTGGTCTTGGAGTGCATGAATGGATTCTTTGAAATACCGATGGCACTTTTGTTATCACATAGAATGGAGATGGGTGGAGTACATGTGGTTTGAATGTCTTGAGATGTTTGCATCATCCAAAGTAGTTGTGTGTAGCAAGATGCAGCAACCACATATTCTGCTTCAACTATAGATAATGCAATTGAACTTTGTTTCTTGCTGAACCAAGACACTAACCTGGAGCCCATATAAAATGCACCAGCACTAGTGATTTTTCTGTTATCAACACTTCCTTCCCAATCTGCATCTGTATATGCATGAAGTGTAAGATCTGTATCTCTAGGATACCATAAACCAAAGTTATGTGTTCCTTGAAGATATTTGAAAATCCTTTTGACTGCCTCAAGGTGTGATTCCTTTGGATTTGCTTGAAATCTTCCAAATATTCCCACTACATGCATGATGTCAAGTCAGGCACTTGTTAGATAAAGTAGATTGACAATCATGTATTTGTAAGTTGGTTGATGTACTGCTGCTGATTCATCATTTGAGATAAGACTGCATCCTATTACCATTGGAGTACATACTGGTTTATAAGCCTCCATGCCATACTTTTTTAGGATCTATTTGAGATATTTGTTTTGTGAGAGAAAAATGCCATCTTTATTTTGTTGAACTTGTAGAACAAGAAAATAGGTGAGCTCACCAAGGAAGGACATTTCAAATTCTTGCTACATTACCGAAGCAAATTTCTGACTCCTGGATTCTTCGTTGCTACCAAAAATGATATCATCAACATAAACAACAATTATTAGCAATTTACCAGTGTCAATCTTTGTATATAGATTGTTTTCTGCTGACCCCTTTGAAAAACCCTGTTGGTGGAGATATTTGTCAAGATAGTAATACCAGGTCCTTGTAGCCTGTTTTAGACCATAGAGAGCCTTTCTAAGTTTGCATACAAATTTTGCATCATTTCTAAGAATGAATCCTTCTCATTGTTCAATATAGACATATTCTTCCAACTCTCCATTAAGAAAGACAAATTTTACATCCATGTGGTATACTTTGAATTTCTGAAAACTAGAAAGAGAAAGAAACATTCTTATGGCTTCAAGTCTAGCAATAGGTGCAAAAGTTTCTTCAAAATCTATACCTTCTTGTTGAGAATATACTTTACAAACAAGTCTGGCCTTGTTTCTAATGAATTCTCCATTTTCGTTCAACTTGTTTTTGAATATTCATTTAGTTCCTATGATGTTCTTATCATGAGGTCTAGGAACTAATTCCCAAGTATTATTCTTTTCAATTTTTGAAGTTCTTCATCATGGCCTTGACCCAACATTCATATTTACGTGCTTCATTTATATTTTGAGGTTTGGTGGAAGACAATAATGCTAGATAGATTGAGTCTTCTGTAATAGTTCTTCTTGTCTGCACAACTGCCCATTTTTCCTTTAAAATTTGAGTTTGTAGATGATTTTTCTGAACATACCTGGATGGATTCTCTTCTTCTACCATTATTTCTTCCTCTAGTGCTTTATTGGTTTCTTCTTCAGAATCAATGTGATTTGATGTGGGAAAATGATCCTCATCTTCTTCATTGTCATAATCTTCGGTTTTTATTTGTTTCAGATTTTTGCATGCTTCATCAACCACAACATCAATACTTTCAATAATTTTCCCAAGCCTTTTATTCTAACATTTATATCATTTACTTCGGGAAGAGTAACCAAAAAGAATACCTTCATATTCTCTAGGTTCAAACTCACCAAGTTTTTCATCAGTCCTTTTGATGTAACATTTGCTTCCAAAAACTTTAAAGTATTTTACGGTAGGAGTCTTACCATACCAAAGTTCATGTGGAGTTTGAGTGCTATTTACCCAAACATTTGCTTGGTTGCGAATAGTGACAGCGACGAATGTAGCTTCACGCCAGAAGGTTGTGTTATCACTTAGATTTTCCTTGAAGTTGTTGGGAAGAGGAAAGGGGTCTGAGGTAACCACAAACCAACTTTTAGGTGCAGAATCTAGCCAATCTGTACCCAGAGAGGGCTCTCTCTTTATGATTTAGCTAGGTTTTGAAAGATATTGGGCTAGTTGTGAAGTTTAAGAGTTTTGTTTGAGTTTGGGTGGTGAGGTTCAATAGAAGAGGGGTAAAACTGAGTAGTTTAGGCCATTGGATTAATGGAGTCAAAGAAGATAGCTTAACTAGATTTGTTTTCTTAACAAAAGATGGTTTCACAAAGCAGGATGGTCAATTAGGGAACGAATAACAACTTGGAATAAATCAAATGGGTTTAAAATGGGTGAAGGGTAGTTAAGAATCCTTTAGCCTATTTAAAGAGAGAAATTGAATGATTACTACTAAAGAGCAGTTAAGTATTCTTTAATAAATAATCAAAATGAACGAACTAGAAAATAAGAGAAATTAAGATTTCACTGTTTATCCTAATTCAGAAGAAAACATGGAGAATAATAACGATTGAAAACAGAGTGCAGTCATGCATATTCCAAATTACTCTTTTTCGTTTATCATTCAGATATGAACATAGATGATATAATACACAAGGAAAACTTTAAAACATAAGGTATAGGGGACTTATTGATTCGGTGTTTGATTCAAGAAATTTGTGGAAAGTCCTTTGCATCAATTCTTTATCCAGCAAGCCATACAAAAGTTGGTCCAACAACACTTTATTCCAAAATAATCAATATTACAGCAATGTCTAAGAATCCACAATCAATACTCCAATTGAGGGGGTATTTATACAAAAAAAATTACAACGAAATATCTCATAACAAAGTGAAATAGAAATTGGGGTGACTAATCATATCCTTCAAGAAAATAGGGGTAGATGACCTTGTAGATGACAGATACGGCAACCGAATGGTTTGCTGCCCCTATTTTCGAGAATGTGCTAGAGTTAGGCTCTATGATTTGGCCTCTTGTTGTCCTTGGTGTAGCTATGTGCTGGTTGCTCTATTTTGACCTCCCTACTGATACAGTTTACCTGCATCTGATACTCTTTACCTATCGATTTCTTTTCATCCTCTTTACCTTCATTGATTGTAGTAAAAATCAAAATTTATCCTTTACCTAGAATAAATTACAAAATTTCAAGCATTTATTCAGAAAAATGTAGACTGAATTGGGAACAAGTGCTTTAGTTCATGTTCGACATAGAATAAGTTCTCTAGGCTATCATAGAGAACTCTACCTATAGGCAATGCTTTTATCCCTGATGCACTTGTTGATGATCCTGCTTGGTTGCCTGCATACTTATTCAATTTATCCACATAATCTTTATGCCTCCTTAATCTGTCATTAATCACTAAGGGACTACGTAGCCCTTTACCTTGCAAAAGATTAAACTTCTCCATAAAAGCATTAATCTCTACCTACATGTCATGACATCTTCTTTATAAACTCTGCATCAGAGTTTTCTTGGTTAATACCCTTTTGATTTCTAAAATGGTTTATGTCCTGTCATTAATGCCTAACTCTTCCAGCTGTTCTTTATTTCTAGTATTCAAAAAATGTATGAGCCTATTGGCTTCCTCAGGAATTTTTCCTAATTCTACTATTATCCTTTGGACTTCTTCTGGGGCTATCTTTACAAGATCAATCTGCTCAAAAATCACTTGGATGGATGGCCAAACATCATTTTTGGTTTGAGTGATGTTGGCCCAAAGAATTCTCTTGATTTCTGTTAGAGGCTTGCCAAATGTAAGATCTTTCTCTAATGATTTTACTTTGTTTTCTAACATTTTAATCCCTCTTGTCTTTTCTGCAACATCTATCTTTGAGAGATCATAATTTTGTTCCATTTTGGCATATTGCTCCTTTACCTTATTTAGTTCTAAAACTTGTAGTTTCAGGTCTTCCATTGATTTTATTAGCTTTTCTGTGCTTAAATTAGTAGTACTGCCCTGTGCTACTCTTGTTGTTCCTGTTGTTGCTGTACCTGTAACTGCCTCTACTGTGAATCGTGGAATACTTGGTGCCAATGCTACTCCAAGAGATGATAGTACTGCTGTTGATACTACTGGTATTACATTGGGAGGCTAGGAGGTCAGCTCTGCCTGCTTGTCCTTCAATGCCTTTTCAGGTGCTTGTTCAGTATCATTCAATCATTCATTCAGCTTTAAGAGTAAATCCATCACCTCTTCTTCAAATTTTTGCTTTATAACCTCATCAGTCTGTGGATGTCTTGAAGGTGGAAATTTTAATTACTTCCTTAGGGCAGTAATATCTTCATCTTTCTTTTTGATCAAGGCTTCTGTAGCCTTTGCATCTTTGGAATCATGGCCCAATCCAATAATTATTTCTTCTAAGGCTTGTATTATATCATCTTTGGCCTGAGAGGAGGAGTTTTCCAAGTGTAGTTGAGCAGTAGTGTTGTCCAAAGAATTTTGTAACTTGTGCGCCATCATTGCCTTGCCAGTCAAGGTTGAGTAAATCATTTCTCTTGTTTGCTTATGCAACTCAATTTGATCCAAAGAATGAATATCCTTTGCCATTACTTCAAAATTTCTTCAGAGATAATCTGCTGCTGATCCAGGCTATTGCACTTTGGGCTTGAAATAGCTCATTATCATCTTGCCTTCTTTGATGTCATAGGCTGACATCAAACTTTGTTGATTTGTAGGAGCCATCTTCAAATATTTGTTATAAACATAGAGCCTTAATGGATCATTCCTGGCTTTTATTTCTGTGAATTTTTTCTTGATATCTGAGGCATCAATCCCTGGTGGCTTGAAAGAAGATATCTCTACACTTTTCTGCATTTCTAGCTCCTACCTCTGAGAGCTAGTGGATGTTCCTTCTGTTGGGAAAGTTTGTTGGCTTTCCATTCTTTCTTCCCTCTGACTATCTGTATTTTCTTCTGCAATTTCCTCCTTTGAAAGGGGATTTAATCTCTGCCTCTTTGTTCCAAGCTATCCTGATGGTTCACTGGGAGGGGTAGTTTTTTTCCTATCTCTCTTTTTGTTTCTTTCCTCATTTAGAGGAGTTTGCAGAACTGGAGGCTCTCCTATATTGATCTGAGTGGGAGGAGTCTATATTTGAGCCTATTCTCTGTAAGTTTTAGGTTGCTTGGACATTGTAGGCTATTCAATGTGTTGAAAGCTGGTCTCTAATTCCTTGCCCTTGGATGACCCTGTAGCTGGTATACTTGTTTCCTGTGAAGGTTGCTGAGAGGTTCCAGCACTGGAGGCACCAACTCCTGACCTTTGAGATAACTTAAATGGTACCTGCCAAAAAGAATCCGAGTCAAGAGTTTTCTCAAGATCTCTCATAGCATTCTCAAAATTGACATGTTCACTATCATGCTCTACTAGGGTACCTTCCCTCCATTCATCCATATTTGCATATTTTTCAATTTCTAGAATTCTATGGTGAATATATGGGGACAACCTGTTCTTCATTCCTTTATCACATATAAAGTTGTTAGGATCATATGGTTTCCACCCAAAACTCTTTTGTAACTTAAGATGCTCCTCTAAAATTTTTATGCTTCTTTCCATGCTTCCCTAGTGTTGCAGACAAAAGAGCCTAGCTGGTTCTTGATTCTAAGCTGAGCTTTCTTCTTGGCATTATAAAAATGGACTAAGTCTGCATTTATCATTTTCCTAAAATATTCCAATGCAAAGAGTCTCATTGGAACATACTTTGGTAGCTTAAAAGGTTAGAGTTCACACCCATAAATCATGATTTCTGTCTGATTCTTATATAGGTACCAGTCACCTATACTATACTGCATGGAGAGCTGGAGGATTTTCTTCATATAACCATTTATCCTAGGAGGGGAAAAACCTGTCAATAAAATAGTTGCTGGATGGACAAATAGGTCAATGAACTCATTGTAGGTGTAAGGGGTCTCAATGGAATTATGGAAAATGGGACTCCAAAAAGTGACAGACCTTGGATTACCTCTGGTGTCAAGTTTCTTGATAGGTAAAGGGAAGTTGTCTGACTAATAACACAACAGAAGATGGTAGATGAAAGTAGTGTATTTCAAGACTCCTTCATTGTCCAGTCTTAGGAATTGGTCATGAATTTTGTTGGCAATATAAGAGGCATAATCATATTTAACAACACGGGGTTGTCTAGGAGTAAAAATTGACAACAACACTAAGGTTACCTCATCAACATACTCTCCAGAGTTGAATCACATGATTGAGGCTATCATATAAATAATAATTTTTCCTATATCTATAAAGAAAACCCGCAGATAAGGAGGTGGGCATTTAGGCTGATGTTTACTGTCCATGAACATCTGACAGATGCGAGTCAATTCTGATTGAGACAATTGGGGAGCTATTTCAAGTAAGTATCCCATAAAAAAGGGAGTGAGAGAATGACTGGAGTGGAATTGCATCATTTCATTGATGGACTAAACAATTATGGGAAAAATGATTGTTTGGCTTGGGGACATGACTGTTCTTTGGTTAGGGTCATAATTGGCACAACAGTGATGAATTATATCTGGAACACATGGATTGAAGGGAGGAAGTACATGGGAAGGTTGGATTCCCATAGTTCTAAGATGTCAGAGCCATTAAGATAGCTGTCTCTGGCTTGGCAGAAGATCTTAAGGTGGTTTTCATTACCGGATAAGTCTTTTATCTAAAAATCTTTATCGGCCAGAGGCAGATAATATAAATCTTTGTGAGGAGCATTCATAGGTACAATATTCAGAGCTATAGGAGTTTCCATCTCTGGTTCTTGTGGATTCAGGAATGGAATTTGGGTTTTCTGTAAAAATAGTGAAAACAGCAAGTTTGGGAACCTATATAGTGAACAACAACTGAATGTATAGTGAAATTGGTCTTTCCTATGGAATATTCAGTGTAAAACCAAAATTTGTATGGTTTCAGTGGGAATGGGTAAATACTTATGTTGGGGAAGCAAACAGTGCAATGGTAGGATAGATAACAGGTTCTAGACAGCATTGCTACAAATTTTCTAACCAGGTGGTGGTTGAAAAGCTTCAGCGGTTGACTGGGATGCTGCTTTGCATGGGAACAGAGTTTGCCGTATAAAACATTGAAAATGACATTTCATTGGTTTTATTCACAACACGTAGGTTGCCGTGGGTTTTTTGGTTTGCCGAGAGGGTGACGTACATAGGGAAATGACATTTTTTCATTTATGGAGCGCGGTAAGCGGTATGTGGTTGCATCACTTTTGGGATCGGGCGGTATTAGACCGAAGGATAGTGATTCCACTAGTTTTGTGATGCGTGGCAGAGGTACAGGAGGAAAACCGCCTGGTGATTGCACATTAATGCGCGGTCACCAGGGGGTGCGCGATATTGATACCGACCATTAGATGATAAGGATGAGATCTAACGGTGGACGGGAGCGAGGTACAACGGGATTTTAACTGCGTCGGGCCCGATTTAATTAATAAGTTAATAAATCATATCGGGGAGTTTTTGAATGGAAAAGAGGTTCTTAATTAACAAGGATGGTTAATTAATTTCTTTTTGCAGAGAGGTGAGATTAGGTTATTAATGAATCTCAGATTAATCCATTAATCCCTTTTTAACTGTGTTTACGGTTATAATTAACCAGGGCAGAGCATATAATAATTTGGGGATTTAATATATAATTAAATAATACAGGAAAGGCTAGAACTTTTGTTTGGGAATTATATAATATGTGATAAAATTTAATATGACATAAAATGAGAATAAGCGCTAAGTAAAACATTAGAGAGTATATTCAACTTAGGCTAAAGTGAAAGGGGATTTATGTAATATTGTGTAATTTTCCTAAGTAAAATGGAATTTTACTTAGGAAAAGACTTATGAGAATGAATGAATGATGGTTTTTAAGTACTTTAGGCTTTTAGATTACTGGGCCGAGGGTCCGGTCCATCTAGAAGTTAGAGAAATGCTCTGAGCCCCTTTAACTTTCAAAGACCTTAATACTTTATGGGGAATTAGTGAAATCTTTAGGGAAAAATGTGAAGGGAAGTTAATTATTTGACCTTGTTTTGCTTGAACTGCATAAAATGAAATGCCAGCCTTACACTTGTGATAAAAGTGAAAATTAACACATTTAGAGGCATTATCCATCACAAGTAATTTTGAAACACTATCTACCTACTCTACCTACTTTAGCGTGACATTTTTTCTTCTTTATTAGGGTGCACTTCGACTGGCAAACCCTTATCACACTTTTTCTTTTACATATAGAAATCTATCTAATTCTAACCTTATTACATCCAAGGGCTCAGATTAAACTATTGAGCTCCTTTTATTCACTCTACCTATCTACTTATCTGCCAAGATTAAACAGTTTGGTCAGATTTTATTCTCTATCTCTAAAACATAAAATTGAAAATATGAACTAGTCAAGTTTAAACTATTTGATTGTTCACCAATTGTGGCATAAATTACAAGTTGCACACAATTTGATTATTACATAAGAGTAAGAGTAGTGGCATTTAGGCTTGCACACTTTCCTTGGTCTTTCTTTTGGTGGGGTTTATTTTCCTTCACTTTTTTGACCATTTCATTTTTTTTCACCCTTTGATTTTTTCTTTAGGGTATACCCTCCTTACATTTTTTAAATTTTTTATTTTCTATTTTTTTAACAATATGGAAAACTTTTGTAACAAGTAAAGGCATGAACATATTATAGAGCCAAACAAGTCAATCATGAAATATGACACCTATTTGTATAGGAGCATAACACTAGATCCACTTGGGGATTGCTTTTCCTGGTGAAAAGTCAAGAACAGTAGGTCAGATTGCCTTTGAATGACTTTGAATATTCTGTGAAATCTTCTTTTGCTTGTTTCTTTATTGTATGTATGATAGTAACACTTCTGAAGCTTAGGGCCTTCTCTTTGGGCTTCAACTCTAGCAAGTTAATATCCAATCCAAACTATGACATTACCAAGGATATAGTAGGTACATGTTAAAATCAGAATACATTAAAAAGTAGGATCATATTAATGCTTTAGCATCCAACCATTAACTGGCCCTTCTTTTGTTTCTGTGCCATCCAAGATTTTCAGATAGTAAGTATTGTTCCCTTGTAAGGCATGGATACTAAAAGGTCCTTTCCATAGGAAGTCAAACTTCCCATGTTTTCCCTTATCCTCTCCTGGAATCCCATCATAAAACTTTGTCTCAAAGGTAGAAATCTTTTGCCTTGGTTCTTTTATCAAATATTTTCTTAACTCTCTCTTGTAACACTTGGAAAATCTAATATACTTCCTCTATGGTCTGCTGCAGATGGATGGTCTGGTTTATCCTCCTTTGAATATCATTGGGTTCCACTTGAGCTTCTTGAATTAATTTGTTGGGTCCCTATAATATTAGTGATTACCCCATTACTATTGTAGTTATACCCCTTATTTATATTGTTGTGCCCCCATTACCCCCAAATTGTTATTAATGTGCCCATAGAATCCCTCTATTGTTATTTTTGTGGCTTTATATTATTATTGTTAGGTCGGCTGGATTATATTGTGACTCCTTAGACTCCTATATATAGAAAGGAGGTTTTGTCATTTGTATCATCCAAGAATTGTTCATTTATGTAATGTAAAGGAGGTTGCCCCCTCGAAGAGGCTAAATTCTAAGGCGTTGATCTATCTTTTCTTGAGCTGGTTTCATAACATTTGGTATCAGAGCTTTGGATTCTAGGGTTTCGCTGCTCCAAACAGGTCATCGTGGCATTTTCGCTATAACTTTTTTTTTGTGATGTTTCAGAAGTCGCAAAAAAAACTTATTTGAGAAGAAATCGCACTGAACCTTGGGTCTGAATTTCAGAGCTTTTCGCGTGATATTTTCGGAGATATGATCTGAGGAAGTTGGTCTTTTTGCAGACTCCTAAATTACACTCAAAACAGGTGACCTGGGGAAAATCGTCATAACTTTCTTTCTGAGCATCGGACTGAAATTTCGTAAGAAGGTACAAAACGAGGACGGACTATAGTTTTCTTTTATATATTTTTCAGAGTCAAAGGTTGAAACAGTGACACGTGGCACTTCATACAAGTTCGCTCTACTGAACTAGTCTATAATCAAGTCACTGCAGGAGATTGTGCATAACTCTTTCTTGGAGAATCCAATCTGGATCAGACTAGTGGAATTGGAAAGAGGACATATAAGGCTACTACAGGTCACAATTTCAGAACTGGATGATTCGAAATTACAAAGATACATCAGATTCAATATCAGGCTTCTACAAAGTAGAAAAAGGTGTAGTTTTTATTTTTATTTTTGCATAAGCTTGGTTTGAAGGAATTCAAAGGGCATAGTAAAGTATTATTATCGGTAACTGATGCCCCGAGGAAATAAAATGCAAACACCTAGTAAGGAAACTGAAAGCTCTAGCATGACTCATGAAGAAGAGGAAGAAATGCTACATGATATATCAAAATTACAAGAACAAGTGCAACAAATGTCACGCTCACAAAAGCTAACATATGCTAAGATAAATGGCGTGGAATCTAAGATAAAGGGCATGGAAGCTAAGATGGATGAGTTGAAGACAGATTTGAGGACAGATTTGAAGAGAGATTTGACAAATTTTCTACAAGAAATACTTGCTAATGGTGAAAAGGTTGTAAAGGAAACTCATGATGTGAACAAAAGAAATGTTAATCATGATTCCATAGACTTTAATGTTGGATCGAAGACCCACCATATTCCAAAAATCGATATGAGGAAGTTTCATGGCAAGGATCCCGCCACATGGATATTACAGATGGAGCAGTTCTTCGATATCAATAATGTGCAAAACACACAAAAGGTACGTATGGCAACTTTATATTTGGAACCAAATCAGTTTGTATGGTATCAATGGCTTTGCTCTCGTAAACAATTTATCACTTGGGCAATTTTTACAGAAGAATTGATAGCACATTATGAGGATACAAAAAGCAACACTTTTTTTAGCCAATGGATAAGTCTCAAACAAAAGGGTTCAATAATGGATCACATTGAGGAGTTCCAAAAATTGAACATAAGGGTAAAAGATATTCTAAAGCAGCATAGGATTGATGTGTTCATAGGGTCTTTAAATGATAATATCCAACATGATGTTCGACTTTGGGAACCTGATTCATTAGAGAAGGCATTCAGGTTAGCAAGAAAAATGGAAAGCAAAATTATGGCAACCAGGAAGCATACCACTCACAACTATAAAGACGGAAGTGCAGTTTCCCCTAGTCTTCCACAACATATAAGGTTGACACCACAACAATTGGAAGAAAAAAGAGCAAAAGGGCTTTGTTATAGTTGTGATAGAAAATACACTAAAGGTCATAAGTGTGCTGAGAAGAACAGGATATGCTCTAGGAACAAAGCCTAGATGAAGAACAATTAAATCCGACCATATCTTGTAATGCATTGGCAGGAATTACCACTCCTCAAACCATCAAGATAGAAGGACAAATCAAGAAGAAAAAGGTGATAGTGTTGATTGATTCAGGAAGCACCCACAATTTTATTCATTGTAGGGTAGCAAAAGAATTGAATTTCTTCCTATATCCAGCACCAGAGTGTCAAGTGATGATTGAAAATGGAGGAACAATAAATTGCTCTGGAAAGTGCCATAATATCAAGCTATCCATGGGAGAATATGTATTGACTAGCCCAATGCTTTCCATTCCAATGGGAGGTGCTGATGTTGTACTAGGAGTCCAATGGCTACAATCCTTGGGTACAATAGCTTTTAATTTTCAAGAACTTTTCATCAAATTTTCTACGGAAGGAAAGGAAGTTGAATTAAGGGGTATTGCAGGGAAACCAGGAAAGATAATCAGCTCTAATGGTATGACAAAGCTTCTAAAAAAGGAGCAAAGGGTGTAATTGCACAATTATGTTCACTAGATGTTTCCACATTAGAATCATCTATTTCTCCAGATCTCCAAAAAGTCCTGGACAATCATTCCAAGGTATTTGAGACTCCCAAAGGTCTCCCACCTATGCGTGATCATGATCATGCTATTCATCTGATTCCAGGAAGTGTTCCTCCAAACATCAGGCCGTACAGATATCCCTATTTCCAAAAAAGTGAAATTGAACGTATGGTTGCAGAAATGCTAGAGGCTGGTATAATTCAACCGAGTCAAAGTTCTTTCTCTGCTCCAGTAATATTGGTGCACAAGAAGGATGGATCATGGCGCATGTGTCCGGATTATAGGGAGCTCAACAAGCTCACTATTAAAGATAAGTTCCCCATTCCTGTCATTGATGAATTACTGGATGAATTGCATGGATCAATTTACTTCACCAAGTTGGATCTTCGTTCAAGATATCATCAAATCAAAATGAAGATTGAAGACATTCTGAAAACGACATTTAGAACTCATGAGGGTCATTATGAATTTTTGGTCATGCCTTTTGGCCTTACCAATGCACCTTCAACATTTCAAGGTTTGATGAATTCAATTTTCAAACCATTCCTTAGAAAATTTGTGTTAGTATTTTTTGATGATATACTTATCTACAACAAGTCTTGGAAGGATCATGTTGAACATGTTGACAGGGTGCTACAACTATTGGAGGAGAAACAATTATATGCCAAAAGATCCAAATGTTTCTTTGGAGTCCAGGAGGTGGAATATTTGGGTCATATTGTATCTCATGAAGGAGTTAAGGTAGACCCTACCAAAATTAAAGCCATTAAGGAATGGAAAATCCCCACATCCATAAAGCATTTGCGCGGATTTCTTGGGTTGACAGGGTATTATCGCAAGTTTGTTAAGAATTATGGGAGAATAGCAGCACCTCTAACGACATTATTGAAGAAAGATGCATTTTCATGGACTCCGGAAGCAACAAAGGCCTTTGAACATCTTAAAGAGGCAATGTGCCAAGCACCGGTCTTAGCTACACCGGACTTCAAAAAAACCTTTATTGTGGAATGTGATGCTTCAGGAAATGGAATTGGTGCTATTCTAATGCAAGATGAAAGACCCATTGCTTTTGAAAGTCGTCCAATCAAGGGAAAGTTTCTAAGCAAAGCTATTTATGAGAAGGAAATGTTGGCAATACTCCATGCACTTAAGAAATGGCGACCCTACCTAATGGGAAGACACTTCAAGGTAAAAACGGATCATGATAGCCTTAAATACTTTTTAGAACAAAGATTATCCTCTGAAGAGCAACAAAAGTGGGTCACAAAGATGTTGGGTTATGACTTTGAAATCATCTACAAAAAAGGGAAGCAAAATGTGGTGGCAGATGCACTCTCAAGGAAGGATGAGGATGTGGAAGCATTTTTGTGCGCTATTTCTATTATCCAACCAGATTGGATAAATGAAGCAAGGGAGGAATGGAAGAATGACGAAGAAGTATGGGAACTTATTCGAAAGCTACAACAAGATTCCAGTACGTCTGATACATTTAGCTGGAAAAATGATTCGTTATGGTACAAAGATCGCTTATACCTCTGTAAGAATTCCCAGCTAAAACAAAAGATTCTTATGGAATTGCACACTTCTCCCTTAGGAGGGCACTCAGGATTTTTAAAAACTTACCACAGGGTTAAGAAGGAATTTTTTTGGGATGGCCTTAAATCAGATATTCAAAAGTTTGTGGCAGAATGTTTGGTTTGCCAACAAAATAAAGTTGAAACAATTAAGACACTGGGTCTATTACAACCTTTATCCATTCCAAGCCAACATTGGGAGGAGGTATCAATGGATTTTATCACAGGTTTACCCAAGTCTGAGGGAAAGAGTGTCATCATGGTGGTAGTTGACAGACTTACCAAGTATGCACATTTTTGTGCATTATCACATCCAATTAAAGCCAATACAGTTTCTACTGCATTTATGGAAACAATTCAAAAGCTACATGGAAACCCAAAGATTATTGTAAGTGACAGAGATCCCATTTTCACTGGAAATTTTTGGACAGAATTATTTTCTTGTCTTGGTACTCAGTTAGCTCATAGCTCATCTTATCATCCTCAATCTGATGGACAAACTGAGATAGTAAACAAATGTTTGGAAGGATATCTTCGTTGCTTTGTATCTGATAAACAAACACAATGGGTCAAATATTTGCCTCTGGCTGAATGGTGGTATAACACTTCCTTTCATACAGCAACGAAAATGACCCCATTTATGGAACTTTATGGGTATCAACCACCATCCATCACATCATATTTAAGAGAAAATTCTAAGGTTCAGGCAGTGGAACATCACATCGAACATCAACAACAAGTCCTACAACTCTTAAAGGATAACCTCGTGTTGGCACAGAATAGAATGAAACAACAGGCAAATCAACATCGTAGTGAAAGAATTTTTGATGTAGGTGATTGGGTATTCCTACGGCTACAACCATATAAGCAAATGTCCCTCAAGCAAGCTAAGAAGGATAATAAATTATCACCAAAGTATTATGGTCCGTACAAGGTGTTGCAAAAGATTGGTACTATGGCATACAAATTGGAGCTTCTTGCAGCTTCTCGATTGCACCCAGTTTTCCATGTTTCATGCTTAAAGAAGGTTATAGGCGACAAGCTCCCAGTTCAAACAATATTGCCAGAACTTGACGAGGAAGGAAAAATTATATTGGAACCGGAAGAAGTTATAGAAACAAGAACTCAACAGCTACAAAATCGATCAATTTCAGAGTACCTTATCAAGTGGAAGAACTTATCCGCTGAAGATTCCACATGGGAGGATGATAATTTTATGCAGAAGTATCCAGAACTACTCAAGCGTTGAGGACAACACTTTTTTGAAGGAGAGGGGCATGTTGGGTCCCTATAATACTAGTGATTACCCCATTACTATTGTAGTTATACCCCTTATTTATATTGTTGTGCCCCCATTACCCCCATATTGTTATTAATGTGCCCATAGAATCTCTCTATTGTTATTTTTGTGGCTTTATATTATTATTGTTAGGTCGGCTGGATTATATTGTGACTCCTTAGACTCCTATATATAGAAAGGAGGTTTTGTCATTTGTATCATCCAAGAATTGTTCATTTATGTAATGTAAAGGAGGTTGCCCCCTCGAAGAGGCTGAATTCTAAGGTGTTGATCTATCTTTTCTATATTTTCTTGAGCTGGTTTCATAACATTACCAAGGATATAGTAGGTACATGTTAAAATCAGAATACATTAAAAATTATGATCATATTAATGCTTTAGCATCCAACCATTAATTGGCCCTTCTTTTGTTTCTGTGCCATCCAAGTTTTTCAGATAGTAAGTATTGTTCCCTTGTAAGGCATGGATAATAAAAGGTCCTTTCCATAGGAAGTCAAACTTCCCATGCTTTCCCTTATCCTCTCCTGGAATCCCATCTTAAAACTTGGTCTCAAAGGTAGAAATATTTTTCCTTGGTTCTTTTATCAAATATTTTCTTAACTTTCTCTTGTAACACTTGGAATCTCTGATATACTTCCTCTATGGTTTGCTGCAGATGGATGGTCTGGTTTATCCTCCTTTGAATATCATTGGGTTCCACTTGAGCTTCCTGAATTACTTTCATTACAGGAACTCCTAAAGATGAAGGAAATATAGCTTCCATGCCATAGAATAATTCATAAGGACTAGTTCCAATAGATTTCTTGGTAGTAAGTCTGCCTGCCCATAGTGCATTAGTAAGTTTCTTGTGCCAATTTTTCTTATTCTCTTCCAATAATTTCTTAATAATATTAATTAAGCTTTTGTGGAAGACTCAGCTAGACCATTTCCTTGAGGGTAATAGGTTGTGTAATGGCCTAAGGTGATGTGGTACTTATTATGAAAACTTATCATTTTCTTGGATTTGAAGGAAACAAAATTATCAGTTATGATCTTCTCAGGAACCAAATCTAGACAATATGTTGGTTTCTAAGAATCCTATAATCATTGTGTCATTGGCTTGTCTAGAAGGAATGGTTTCTATCCATTTGGTGAAATAATCTATGGTAGTGAGAATCCATTTATGTTGGCCAGAAGAGGGAAGATGGATTTCTCCAACAAATTCCAGGCCCCATTGTTGGAAGGGCTTTTCAGTGGAAATTGGTCTCAGGGGTAAAGGTAATAGTTTTCTCTTGCCTTCAAAAATTTGACATTTATGGCGAGCAGTGACAAATTTCTTTACATCAGTGAACAAGTTTGACCAATAAAATCTAGCCCTTGGGATCTTCTCTGCATTTGCTTTCCAGTAAAGGTGTCCACCACAGTCTCCTGCATGAAATTATTTGAGAACCTTGTCAGCTTCTTCTTTTAATAAACAATTCAATAGAATATTTTCATGATTTTTCCAAAAAAGAGCATTATCTAAAATAAAAAACTTTGAAGCTTTCATCTTTAAAAACCTTTTGTTTGTTCTGGATAACCCTGGAGGAGCCTACATGTTTAATAATACATAAATTATATCAGCATACTAAGGTGAATCTAAGAAGGCTTGGCTGATTTGTGGAGTCGCCATCTCTTGTTCATTATCAAGTTCATTAATGTCTAGGGCTTGACAATTTGTTTCAGTCATGAGCTTGGCCAATCCTTGTCCTTTTATAAGCTTTGTAGGTTTAATTTCAATATCATACTCCAATATAGTAGCTATCCATTTACCTCGTTTTCCATCAATTCCATCCTGGGTTAATATATCTTTGAAAATAGCATTTGGTACATAGGCTATAACATGGGAGTACAATATGTAGACTCTGAAGTCTTTAATAGCTTTTACAAGTGCAAAAGCTTGTTTTTCCATGATTTTGTTTTTTAGTGGTGCATCCCTAAGTGCTTTACTAAAAAAGGCTATGGGTTTTTCACATCCATGATCATCCTTTTGTAGTAAAACAACTGTTATGGTCAGTTCTGATGCAAATGAAAATATTATGAAATCTTTGTCAAACTTTGGACTTGTAAGGATCAGTGTTCTGGTCAAAGTCATTTTAGTTTCTTCAAAATCTTGTTTAGCTTCAACCATCCATTTGATACTTGAATAATTTTTCAACATATTATTAAGCAATCTAATTAATTCATCTAAATTAGATATGAATCTTCTCAAAAAGTTAATCTTTCCTAGGAAATCTTGAAGTTCTTTGACATTTCTAGGGTGGGGTATTTGCAGAATAGCTTCTATTCTAGCAGGATCAATTCTGATGCCCTCTTTGGAGATAATATGGCCTAATAGTTTGCATTCCTCTAGACCAAACAAGGAATTCTAGGATTTAAAGAAATACCATATTTTCCACATTTTAAGAATACTTGTCTCAGATGATCCAAATGTTGCTGGTCTGTTTTAGAAAAAACAGTCAGGTCATCTAGATATATAACTAGAAAATCATGAATTTCTTTTTCAAATTCTATGTCCATTTCTCTTTGGAAGGTCTACCCTACTTTTTTAAGTCCAAATGGCATTTTGAAATACTTGAATGTGCCCCATGGGGTATTAAAAACAGTCTTTTCCTGGTCATCAATATGAACCAAAATCTGGTTATAGCCTGAGAACTCATCCAAAAGTGAAATCCTAGAAGCACCTACTACCCTCTGTAAAATGTGATCCATCTTGGGTAAAGGGTAATTATCCTTCAAAGAAACCTTATTAACATTTCTTAAATCAACACATAATCTAATTTCTCTAGTTTTCTTTCTAGTAGGTAATAGATTAGACACCCACTATGAAAACCTGATAGGAGCAATTAACCCTGCTTCATACATTCGTTTGATTTATTTTTCAATTAAGGGAAGCAATACCGAGTTAATTCTTCTGAGCTTTTCTTGAATGGTTTATGATTTTCCTTCAAGGGTATTGTATGTTGAATTATAGAGGTATCATATGATTTATGAGGTATAGGAATTCTCTCATTAGATCAACATATTTGAGTTTTTGGTTAGGGGGCAAAGATTTAGATAACTTTACCATCTTCGGATTTTCTTCAGTTCCCAAATTATAGTCCGCAATATCTGCTTTTAATGGTTCCATCTTAGGTTTCTTTGGAATATCGTTGAAATTAAAGAGATCTTCCAAAGGAGTTAATCCTTTAGGCAAATGATTATCTTTTAAATTGCTTACTTCAGATTCTCCTTCAATAATTTCATCAATATCCATTTATTTAAGATCCTGCATTTCTTTGATGGTAAATTTTGTTGGGTCAAGCATTTGAGTTGCAATTTCTACTGAAATGTCTGTTTCTATCTTATTTGTTTGATCAAACTCACTAACTGTATCTACATCTATGTTAATGTTAGAAAATTATTCATCTAAGGTCAAGCAATTGTTAATCTGCTTATCACTATCAAACACTTGCCAGTTCTTCAAATTATCAGGTATAGCTGGTCTATGTCTAATCTCAGTTGTGAACTGATGATTAGGTTCAAATGGTAATTTGCAGGTGTTGGCAAACATTGCCAGACTATGAGCTTGCAAATTATGTTTTCTTGGGATTTTGGAAAGCTTGGTTTCCAGAAATGTATTGAGAATCTCTATCACTGTATCTCTATAATACATCAATCTGGGATCATTTATTGAATACTGTCCTTTAATTTGTTGAACTATTAACTCAGAATCTTCTAAGACAGACACCCTAATTGATCCTAATCTCTTAATCAATTTAATACCTAGCAATAGAGCTTCATATTCTGCCATATTATTGGTGCATCTAAAGTTTAATCTGTAGGCATGGTTTTTAGCATGATCATTTTCAAGATTGTGCACCCAAACTCCTGCTCCTGATCCTAATTTGTTAACTGAGCCATCAAATTCTAAGTGCTAAAGAATTTCATGTTCATAATTGGTGTCAGGAGTCTTAGGAATCTGTTTAATAGGGAGATCTAGTTTCTTAGTTTCTTTCGGTTTCTCTTAGATGTTTGATGTTTCATTGTTCTTAGAAATTTCTTAGGTTTGAACACTAGATTTTTCATTTGTAATTTCTTTTGGTTTTGCTGCTAAAACTGCCAATTCATTTGAGGAATCACTTTTAACATTGCAAAGAATGAAAGAATCCATATCAGAGTGTACTGAGTAGATAGGGAAATTTTGGGGTTTCTCCTGACTACTTACAACGTATTTCGTTAAGGTTTCTCTGTATAGTTTCTTAGGTTGACCAAACACTGAAATAGTAGCATAAGACATGTCCAATTATAGATATCATTGAAGCTTTGCACCTCAAGACTTTGACAATAACATGCCATACTTTGGTGGAATATCAGCTACTACTATGTCCATTAAGATTGTTTTGGCAGGATATTGAACTAGTGATACACACAAGTCTTTGATTAATCCTAAACATCTGACCTAACTTGAATCAAAAGAAAAGAGGTCTTTGTATGGCCTGGTGATGTCTAGGTCTAATTTCTCCATTATAGATTTAGGCATTAAGTTATGAGATGCACCAGAATCAAACATGGCATTATGAAGTATTTTATCATGTATGTTCAAACTTACATAGAAAGGAGGGATTATTCTGTCCACTGTTTTTCCATTCATTTCAGGGCCAGAGATCAATTCAGGCTGGTCATCAAAAAAATTTACTGAATCTTCATTAACCGAGATTTTGAGTGATCTACTAATTTCGATTTTGTAGACATCATGTTTAGCCAATTCAGACAATGGAACAACTATTTTTAATTTTCCTACTTTAGTCTCCAAATTAAAAGGTTTTTCAGTCTAAATTCTTGTATTTTGGACACTTGGATTCTCTTTTTCTTCTGTATTCTTTGTGTTTCTCTCATTTTCAAGAGTGGGATTATGGGCTGAAGTTGTTTCCAAATCAACTTCTGGAGGTTCTTGCATGTTTCCTTTGGAAGGAATAGAAGTGGAAGGTTTTCTGTTATTTGGTTGATTATCGGATACATCTTCAATAATTTGGTTAGCTGGATTAGGATCTGTTCTGGAAAGAATATGTACAGGGGTAGTATTGGTCTTACCTTTGTTAGGCTACTTTGTAGCTTTCTGTTTATTAGTTTTAGGGATATCTATTCTTCTGCTCCTCAGGTTATATTGTTTGTGGACTTCATAAATGGCTATATCATATCCCTCCCTAAAGTCAAATGATTCACCTGACTGATTTTGGAATTGTTTAAGGATGTAAGCTTCTTGATCCTCTTGGGTCAAGAAAACTTGTTCATTGTTGAGTCCCATCATATTGATTTAGGTATCTTCTGTTGGTTCATCAGAAGTTAAGGCTTCCAAATAATTTTCTTGGAATGGGGGCCTAATGTTTTGATCAGGGACAACCTTTCCAGTGTTCTAGTTTTGGTTTTTCCTGAAATTTGGATTTCTCCCAGTATTGCTTGGTTGACCATCCTAAGGGCATTTCCTTTCAATCGTTTCTACTCTATCTCCTAGCCTATCCATTCCTTTAATAATAGCATCCAGTTTCTATTCAAAGGTTGAGGGTTCTTCTTTCAAAGGTATCCTCCTTTCACTTCTGGCTTTAGCTCGTTTGGATATCAGGTTGGCTTCAACACTGACAGTTATACTTTGCATATCTTCTAAAGTCCGAGGAGCTCTTTCCCTAAGTTGGTATGCCATATCAGAATCAAATCCATCAGGGAGTTTGATCAATGTCAAATCTGGAGGAAGTCTGAGGTTTTGAGGAATAGCATTGTAAACATTATTGAACCTAGTGTAGTAATCTTGTAGAGTTTCTTATGTTCCTCTCTTCAGGTTTTCATATTATGATAAGATCTAGAGAGGATCTTTCTTCTTTTCCCATATGTTTAAGAATTTTGTATAAAGAGCTCGTAGGTCATTGATATTGTTTGCAGGGAGGGCTCTAAACCAAGTTCTAACATCTCCAGTCAGACTTTGAATGAATATTTTCATTCTGACATCATCTGTATCAATTTCATATATCTCAAAGTAGTTTGTCATCTTTTTGGTATGTTGTTGTGTAATGTAAGTGCTAGAACCATCGAAAGGGATGATTTTACTTTGATAATCTTGGGGCATAGCCCCTGGATTGGCTGGTAGTACCAGAGGAGTGTATCTGTTTGCCATTGTAGTAGATAGGGTTGAAACAACAGCTGGGGTTGGTCTCGGAGTGGTGGGTGGAGGGGTGGAAGGGACGGTTTGAGGTTGAGATGTCTGAGGTGCTGTTGATGAACTTGGAGAGGCTGAAGTGATTACAAAAACATTTGGTGTTCCTACAGAGGTAAGCTCAGATTGAATGGAATTCTACAAATGTTTGTCAAGATGTGAAGTGACAATCTCAAGTTGTAAATATTCGATAAATAATGGGTCATGAATTTTGTGAGCTAACCCAGAATCAGAAAAGGTTACAAATAAAGAGGTCTCAAAATATTTATCAAAGGATTTGTCCGCAAGGTAAATCCACTAGACAAGAGAGGATCTTGATCTGTATAAAGGCCGAGAACTAGCAGAACTCGCTTAGCTTTCTTGTCTCCTAAGAATCCTAGGGATCAGATTAGGGTTCCCAAACATAGGTGGTGGATTTGGATCAGGGTCAACTCTGGTGTAATGAGTCCTTTCTGAAGCTAGGTTTCTAGGTATGTTTTTGTTTTTCTCTAAATGGGTTGGACAATACAAATTCTTATAGTTTCTTTAAGAGGCTTTAGGTATGGGATTTGAACTTTCTTAAAGACTTATTTGACAAGAGGAACTGATCAAGTATTTGAAACTAGATGTTCAATCCATAAACCAGATAGGAGATAGACTGAAGCAGCATTCATTTACTTATGAAATTGCAAAGTAAGAGTAGTTCAAAGGCTACTTGGCTAACTTTAGGCTCCGTATGTAGCTTATAAAGTAAACAATAGTAACAAACAAATTATTCAGATCCCCAGCGGAGTTGCCACTATGTTATCACTCAGATTTTCCTTGAAGTTGTTGGGAAGAGGAAAGGGGTCTGAGGTAACCACAAACCAACTTTTAGGTACAAAATCTAGCCAATCTGTACCCAGAGAGGGCTCTCTCTTTATGATTTAGCTAGGTTTTCAAAGATATTAGGCTAGTTGTGAAGTTTGGAAGTTTTGTTTGAGTTTGGGTGGTGAGATTCAATAGCAGAGGGGTAAAACTGAGTAGTTTAGGCCATTGGGCTAATGGAGTCAAAGAAGATGGCTTAACTAGATTTGGTTTCTTAACAAAAGATGGTTTTACAGAGTAAGATGGTCAAATAGGGAATTAATAACAACTTGGAATAGATGAAATGGGTTTAAAATGGTCAACCTATTTAAAGAGGGAACTTGAATGATTACTACTAAAGAGCAGTTAAGTATACTTTAATAAATAATCAAAATGAATGAACTAGAAAACAGGAGCAATTAAGATTTCACTATTTATCCTAATTCAAAAGAAAACATGGAGAATACTAACGATTGAAAACAGAGTGCAATCGAACATATTCTGAATTACTATTTTTCGTTTATCATTTAGATATGAACATAGATGATATAATAAACAAGGAAAACTTTAAAACATAAGCTATAGAGAACTTACTGATCCTATGTTTGATTCAAGAAATCTATGGAAAGTCCTTTGCAAGAATTCTTTATCCAGCAAGCCATACAAAAGTTGTTCCAATAGCACTTTATTCCAAAATAGTCAATATTACAACAATGTCTAAGAATCCACCCTCAATACTCCAATTGAGGGGGTATTTATACAAAACATTTTACAATCAAATATCTCATAACAAAGTGAGATATAAATTGGGGTGACTAATCATATCCTTCAAGAAGACAGGGGTAGAAGACCTCGTAGATGACGGATAAGGCAAGCAAATGGTTTACTGTCCCTATTTTCGAGAGTGTGCTAGAGTTAGGCTCTATGATTTGGCCTCTTGCTGTCCTTGGTGTAACTATGTGCTGGTTGCTCTGTTTTGACCTCCCTACTAATACACTTTACCTGCATCTGATACTCTTTACCTATTGATTTATTTTCATCCTCTTTACCTTCATTGACTTTAGTAAAAATCAAAATTTACCTTTTACCTAGAATAAATTACAAAATTTCAATCATTTCTTCCCACCATTTTGGCTGTGGAATTCTGTTTTTCTGAAGCTTCCATCTGTTTTTGTATACCTGAAAAATGTAGGCTGAATTGGGAACAAGTGCTTTAGTTCATGTTCGACATAGAATAAGTTCTCTAGGCTGTCATAGAGAACTCTGTCTGTAGGCAATGCTTTTATCCCTGATGCACTTGTTGATTATCCTACTTGGTTGCCTTCATACTTATTCATTTTCTCCACATAATCTTTATGCCTCATTAATCTGTCATTAATCACTAAGGGACTGCGTAGCCCTTTACCTTGCAAAAGATTAAACTTCTGCATAAAAGCATTAATCTCTACCTACATGTCATGACATCTTCTTTCTAAACTCTGCATCAGAGTTTTCTTGGTTAATACCGTTTTGATTTCTAAAATGGTTTATGTCCTGTCATTAATGCCTAACTCTTCCAGTTGTTCTCTATTTCTAGTATTCAAAAAATGTATGAGCCTATTGGCTTCCTCAGGAATTTTTCCTTATTCTACTCTTGTCCTTTGGACTTCTTCTTTGGTTGCCTTCAGAAGTTCAATCTACTCAAAAATCACTTGGATGACTGGCCAAACATCATTCATGGTTTGAGTGATGTTGGCCCAAATAATTCTCTTGATTTCTGTTAGAGGCTTGTCAAATGTAAGATATTTCTCCAATGATTTTACTTTGTTTTCTAACATTTTAATCTCTCTTGTCTTTTCTACAACATTTATCTTTGAGAGATCATAGTTTTGTTCCATTTTGGCATATTGCTCCTTTACCTTATTTAGTTTGAAACTTGTAGTTTCAGGTCCTTCATTGATTTTATTAGCTCTTTTGTGCTTAAATTAGAAGTATTGCCCTGTGTTACTCTTGTTTTTCCTATTGTTGCTGTACCTGTAACTGACTCTACTGTGATTGGTGGAATACTTGGTGCCAATGTTGCTCCAAGAGTTGATGGGATTGTTGTTGATACTACTAGTATTACATTGGGAGGCTAGGAGGTCAACTCTCCCTGCTTGCCTTTCAATGCCTTTTCAAGTGCTTGTTCAGTATCATTCAGTTTTTCATTGATCTTTAAGAGTAAATCGATCAGCGCTTCTTCATAATTTTGCTTTATAACTTCATTAGTCTGTGGATGTCTTGCAGGTGGCAGTTTTAGTTGCTTCCTTAGGGAAGCAATATCTTCAACTTTCTTTTTTATCAAGGCTTCTGTAGCCTTTGCATCTTTGGGATCATGGTCCAATCCAATAATTATTTCTTCTAAGGTTTTTATTCTATTATCTTCAGTCTGAGAATAGGCCTTTTCCAAGTGTATTTGAGCAGTAGTGTTGTCCAAATAATTTTGTAACCTATGGGCCATCATTGCCTTTCCAGTCAAGGTTGAGTAAATCATTTCTTTCATTTGCTTATGTGACTCAATTTGATCCCAAGGATGAATATCTTTTTCCATGAATTCAAAATTTGTTCTAAGATAATCTACTGCTGATCTGGGCGGTTGCACTTTAGGCTTGAAATAACTCATTATCATCTTGCCTTCTTTGATGTCATAGGCGGACATCAATCTTTGTTGATTTGTAGGAGCCATCTTCAAATATTAGTTATAAACCTGTAACCTTAATGGATCATTCCTGGCTTTTATTTCTGTGAATTTTTTCTTGATATCTGAGGCATCAGTCCCTGATGGCTTGAAAGAAGATATCTCTACACTTTTTTGCCTTTCTAGGTCCTGCCTCTGAGAGCTAGTGGATGTTCCTTCTGTTGGAAATTTTTTTGGCTTTCCATTCTTTCTTCCCTCTGACTATCTGTATTTTCTTCTCCAAATTCGTCCTCTGAGAGGGGATTTAATCTTTGTCTCTCTGTTCCAGGCTATCCTGATGGTTCACTGGTAGGGTAGGTTTTCCCTGTCTCTCTTTTTGTTTCTTTCCTCATTTAGAGGAGTTTGCGGAATTGGAGGCTCTCCTATACTGATTTGAGTGGGAGGAGTCTGTATTTGATCCTGTTTTCTGGAAGTTTCAGGCTACTTGGACATTGTAGGCTGTTCAGTGTGTTGAAAGTTGGTCTCTAATTCCTTGCCCTTGGATGACCCTGTAGCTGGTATACTTGTTTCCTGTGAAGGTTGCTGAGAGGTTCCAGCACTGGAGGCACCAACTCTTGATCTTTGAGATAACTTAAATGGTACCTGCCCAAAAGAATCCAAGTCAAGTGTTTTCTCAAGATCTCTCATAACTTTCTCAAAATTGACCTATTCACTATCATGCTATACTAGGATACCTTCCCTCCATTCATCCATATTTGCATATTTTTCAATTTCTGGAATTCTATGGTGAATATATAGGGACAACATGTTCTTCATTCTTCTATCACATATAAAGTTGTTAGGATCATATGGTTTCCACCCAAAACTCTTTTGTAACTTAAGATGCTATTCTAAAAAATTTTCTGCTTCTTTCCATACTTCCCTAGTGTTGCAAAAAAAGGGCCTAGCTGGTTCTTAATTCTAAGCTGATCTTTCTTCTTGGAATTACAAAAATAGACTAAGTCTACATTTATCATTTGCCTAAAATATTCCAATGCAAAAAGTCTCATTGGAACATACTTTGGAAGCTTAAAAGGGTAGAGTTCACACCCATAATCCTAATTTTTGTGTGATTCTTATATAGGTACCAGTCACCTATCTTGTATTGATTAGAGAGCTGGAGGATTTTCTTCATATCACCATTTATCCTAGGAGGGGAAACTCTTGTCAATAAAGTAGTTGCTGGATGGACAAATAGGTCAGTGAACTCAGTGTAGGTGTAAGGGGTCTCAATGGAATTATGGAAAATGGGACTCCAAAAAATGACAGAACTTGGATTACCTCTGGTGTCAAGTTCCTTGACAAGGAAAGGGAAGTTGTCTAACTAATAATACAACAGAAGACGATAGATGAAAGTAGTGTATTTGAAGACTCCTTCATTGTTCAGTCTTAGGAATTGGTCATGAATTTTGCTGGCAATATAAGAGGCATAATCATATTTAACAGCAGGGGGCTGTCCAGGAGTAAAAATTGACAACAACACTAAGGTTACCTCATCAACATACTCTCTGGAGTTGAATCCCATGATTGAGGCTATCATATCAATAATAATTTTTCCTGTATCTGTAAAGAAAACCTGCAGATAAGGAGGTGGGCCTTTAGGCTGATGTTTAGGGTCCATGAACATCTGAAAGATGTGGGTAAGTTCTGATTGAGACAATTAGGGAGCTCTTTCAGTAAATATCCCATAGAAAGGGGAGTGAGAGTGTGACTGGAGTGGAATTGCAGAATTTCATTGATGGACTGAGCAGTTATGTGAAAAAGGATTGTTTGGCTTGGGGAAATGACTGCTCTTTGGTTAAGGTCATAATTCCCACATCATTGATGAATTATATCTAGGAACACATGGACTGAAAGGAGGAAGTACATGGGAAGGTTGGATTCCCGGAGTCCTAAGATGTCAGAGCCATTGAGATAGTTGTCTCTAGCTTGGAAAAAGATCTTAAGGTGGTTTTCATTACCGCATAAGTCTTTTATCTAAAAATATTTATCGGCCAGAGGCAGATAATCTAAATCTTTGTTAGGGCCATTGATAGGTACAAAATTTAGAGCTATAGGAGTTTCCATCTCTGGTTCTTGTGGATTCAGGAATGGAATTTGGGTTTTCTGTAAAAAATAGTGAAAATAGCAAGTTTGGGAACCTATATAGTGAACAACGACTGAATGTATAGTGAAATTGGTCTTTCCTGTGGAATATTCTGTATAAAACCAAAACTTGCAGGGGTTCGGTGGGAATGGGTAAATACCTATGCTGTGGAAGTTAAAAGTGCAATGGTAGGATGGATAATAGGTTCTGGACGGCATCGCTACAAATTTTCTGACTAGGTGGTGGTTGAAAAGCTTCAGCGGTTGACTAGGACATCGTTTTGCATGGGAACACAGTTTGTCGTATAAAACATTGAAAATGACATTTCATTGGTTTTATTCGCAAAATCTAGGTTGGCAGGGGTTTTTTTGTTTATCGGGTGGGTGACGTATGCAGGGAAATGACGTTTTGTCATTTATGGAGGGTGGTAAGGGGTATGTGATCACATTGCTTTTGGGATCAGGCGGTATTAGACCGGAGGACAACGATTCTACTAGTTTCGTGACACGTGGTGGAGGTAAGGGAGGAAAACTGCCTAGTGATCTCATGTTATTGCACGGTCACCAGGGGGGCACGATATTGATACTAACCGGCGGATGATAAGAATGAGATCTAACGGTGGATGGGAGCGGGGTACAACGGGATTTTAACTGTGACGGGCCCGATTTAATTAATAAGTTAATAAATCACATTAGGGAGTTTGTGAATGGCGGAGAGGCTCTTAATTAACAAGGATGGTTAGTTAATTCCTTTTTGTGGAGTGTGTTTATTAGGTTATTAATGAATATCAGATTAATCCATTGATCCCGTTTTAACTGTGTTTATGGTTATAATTAACCAGGGCGGAGTATATAATAATTTGGGGATTTAGTATATAATTAAATAATACGGGAAAGGGTGGAACTTTTGTTCGGGAATTATATAATATGTATTAAAATTTAATATGACATAAAATGAGAATAAGTAGTAAGTAAAACATTAGAGAGTATATTCAACTTAGGTTAAAGTGAAAGGGGATTTATGTAATATTGTGTAATTTTCGTAAGTAAAATGGGATTTTACTTAGGAAAAGACTTATCAGAATGAATGAATGATAGTTTTTAAGTACTTTAGGCTTTTAGATTATTGGGCCGAGGGTCCAATCCCTCCCAAAGTCAGAGAAATGCTCTGAGCCCCTTTAACTTTCAAAAACCTTAATACTTTATGGGGAATTAGTGAAATCTTTAGGGAAAAATGTGAAGGGAAGTTAATTATTTGACCTTGTTTTGCTTGAATAACATCAAGTGAAATGTCTGCCTTACACTTGTGATAAAAGTGAAAATCAACACATTTAGAGACATTACCCATCACGAGTAATTCTGCAACACCATCTACCTACCCTACCTACTTTAGCCTGACATTTTTTCTTCTTTATTAGGGTGCACTTGGACTGGCAAACCCTTATCACTCTTTTTATTTTACATATAGAAATATATGTAAGTCTAACCTTATTACATACAAGGGTTCATATTAAACTGTTGAGCTCTTTTTATTTACTTATCTGCCAAGATTAAACAGTTTGGTCAGATTTTATTCTCTATCTCTAAAAAATAAAATTGAAAATATGAACTAGTCAAGTTTAAACTATTTGACTGTTCACCAATTGTGGCATAAGTTACAAGCTGCGCACAATTTGATTATTACATAAGAGTAAAAGTAGTGGCATTTAGACTTGCACACTTTCCTTGGTATTTCTTTTGGTGGGGTTCATTTTCCTTCACTTTTTTGACCATTTTACTTCTGTTCACTCTTTGATTTTTTTTTAGGGTGTACCCTCTTTACATTTTTTTAAATTTTTTTATTTTTTTAACAATATGGAAAACCTTTGCAACAAGTAAAGGCATGAACATATTACATAGCCCATCAAGTCAATCATGAAATATGACACCTATTGGTATAGCAGCATAACAGGTTGCAGGAGTTTTAGATTAAACTAGCATATCACGAGCCATTTGTTGAACAGTTTTGTTCATTATTTCTACCATTCCATTTTGTTGAGGAGTTCTTGTGGTGGAGAACTGCCTTTTTATTCCATGTTTTTTACTCAAGTCAAAGAATTCATTTGAGGTAAATTCCCCTCCTCGATCTGATCTAAAGCATTTGATTTTGCAATCTGATTCATTTTCAACCAAAGTTTTAAAGAATTTGAACTTTTCAAATGCTTCATCTTTATGCTTTAGAAGAACTATCCAACATATCATGGAAAAATCATCAATTAACAATATAAAGTATTCTTCACCACGAGGTGACTTTTCGCTTGATAGCCCACATAAATCAGTATGAACAAGTTTAAGAAGCTTACTAGTTGACCCTTCCTTTTTGATGAATGAGATCTGGTTTGCTTACCAAATTGACATGATTTACATATAGTATTTTCAGGAATGTTGATATCTGGAAGATCACAAACAACCTGGAATCTGCATGCTTTTCTTATTTGAGAAAATCTTAAATGTCCCAATCTTCTATGCCATAGCTAGTTTTCACCATTTTTTCTTATATATCGCTGTTGTTGTCCTCCCTTGAGTATGTATAGGTTATTTGAAGTTCTTGTACCTTTAATCACGGTTTCTCCTGTATTAATCTCATGAAAAACACTTTCATTTGATCGAAATACTACTTCATTTCCTTGATCACACATTTGACTCACACTCAATAGATTATGCTTTAAGCCATCAACATACATAACATTCCTAGCTTGAACCTTTTATTTCAAGAAAATAGAGCCTTTACCTTTTATGACAACATGAGTGTCGTTTCCAAAAGAGACACTCTTTTCCTTTTTAAGGCATCATATGATTGTAGCTTTTCTTTGTCACCTGTCATGTGTTTTGAGCATTGTTTGGTCAATTTAGTGAAGTCTAAATTGCAACTTTTAAATGTCAACCCGGGGCTCGTAAGCTGATGAAGTGATGTGTACTATATGTACTTAGGCAACTATTTCTTAAGTTTTTGTCGTTTTTAACTTTTTAAGTTTGTTTTCAAGTCTATTTCTCCTACAGTGATGTGATGGAAATGAAAATAAAGTGAGTGAGGTGTGTGTGATTGTGATGAGTTCTAGATGATTTCTTAAAGCTCAAAAAGTAATCTACGAGAAAGCTTTGAACATCAACTGAAATGAAATTACTCTTAAAGGAAAAATGAAAGCATCAAATGAAAGACTAATGATCTTGGCCCAGTGTCTATGTTACTGCGAGAAAATGAAATTGAAAATGACATCTACATTAACTTAAAACAATAGCAACTACTTTAGTTCTTCAATGAAATCTCAAGCAATGTACAATCTAAGTGACAAATCACACTACTTAATTTTCCCTTAACCTTTCTGCCTTTAGATGGATTGATCATATAAGAAAGAGTTATGAGTGAATTAGCAACGTGAGTCTTAAACAAAATAACCAAGCTGTGTTAGTGATATTTTGGTCTTCGATAAAGATATTGAATTATAAAGAAGAGACCATCAACAAGTAAACAACTTGATTAGTAAACAATTATGCAACTTAAAGAAATGATAAAAAAGAAATAAAGGCTGCAAACAAAGAAGGTCAGCACCATTAGACAAGATGATCACAAGTATCACTAGCTGTGAAAAAGAAAGAAAAGAAACTGTCTCGGGCACCTAAGCAAACTGCAAAAACACAATGATCAGTCATGGAAAAATGCAGAAATATAAATGGAAATAATTCAAAGTTATATACAGCTATTGTACATGATCAAAACGTAGTAATAAAAAGCATTCTGTACAACTATTATACAAAAGTTGATAAGAAGAAATGCATAAAATGAAAAGCATTGTACAGGCCTTAAGTAAACAAGGGCCCTCTGCCTACTCCAACCAGCTCAATAGATCACTTAAACGCTCAAATGGAGAACAGTCTTCTCATATATTACGTAGCAAAAGTAAAATTTACAGTGGGGTTCAATATTACATAACAGCAGCTAGCTAATAAGTGTTCAAATACGCTTTATTTATAGCAGAAAAACCAAACTAACTTAATCACAAACTACGCTATTCTAACGGTTGTGTGAAGAACACGTAATCTAGCACAGTCCACGGATTTAGGCAACGGTCGAGGTGGGTATTAAATCTCTGGTTGGATTCATGTTCCCCATCATCTGTGTGGTTGAGGAAGAGGCCAGTTGTGCTTCACGTGCTCTAAACCGAACACGCAGAGCTGTGCCACCGTCAATCACCTTCGTTTGACCGAAGTTGCCCCCTCGTTGACCATGGGTGTTTACGACTGTTATGGCTGAGCTGGAAGGACACACACCATGTCCTTAGTGCCACGTACTTGCCCATGTGGCCCTTCTGACCGGAGGACACCTGGATCATGCCGTTTAAGAAAACAGCTGCGGAAACTGGGATCAGCTGCAGAAACTGGGATCAGCTGCGGAAACTGCAGGTTTTGAACCAAAATTCTAATCCAACAACACAGTCATTAGCATAATTAATAAACCATGTAAAAGTCCTATAATACAATGTTTTAAGCAAATTGATGAAGGAAATGAGTGATAAAGGAAGGAAATGAATGGAAAAGGAGGCTGAGAGGATGTGAAAAGGAGTGCAGGTCTGAGGCTCAACATACCCCCACTGTGAGGATGTTGCATGTCCTCATGCAACCAAAACTTTTTTAGTGTTTTTCAGTCCATGTGCTCAGATGCTTCTGCCAAAACATCCAGCCTTCTCCTATTTTTCCTTGTTGCCAAAATTGTCCTTGGTTTTCTGACTAAACACTTGAATTTCAAATTGATCAAGGCCTTGCTCAGTTTCTTGCATTTTCTCTTCAATTTCTTGTTCTTCTTCTGCCAGAGCCCAAGGTGAAGCATGGTGTTGTCATGGACAATCTTGTCCACCTTGCTTTGTTCTTTCAATGCTTCATTCTCCTGTCTAATATGCTGGTTCAAAATTTCTAGCTCAAATACCTCTTGTTTTATATAGTGGACTTGTTCCTCAAGAGGCAATGTTGTGCTTGGACCCGCAACAGATTGCTCCAAGGTCTCCAAATAATTATATGCCTCTTGTTGGTCAGGGTCAATGTCAGGTGTTTGTCTTGGCCTAAATTCAAATTCTTGAATACTGCTTTCTCTTTCTTGCTGGAAGGGACTTTCTTCTCGTGGAGGACTTGGCTCAATATCTAGCTGGATTGGAGTCTTTTCAGGTGTGCCCAAATCAATGAAATGTGACTGCTTTTCTTTAGTCACACTATTCTTTTCTATAAGTCTACTGCTCCTTCTCACTTGTACACTAGTACTCTTTTGCTGACTACTTTGTTTTTCTTTTTGTTTCTTCTTTGAGAGGGCAGTAGCTTGGAGTTCTACTAGTCTATTAGCCAAGGTTTGATAGTCCTCTTCTATTGAAGGTTCAGGGGATAAATATGATTCTTGGACAACTGCTTTCCCTTTATCCTTTTTCTGTTTCTTAGTTTTCTCTCTCTCCACTTCTTCCTCTTGAGTAGTCTCCTGAGTTTCTATAATGGGAGGATTTTGGGCTACAACATCCTTTTTCATTCTTCTACTTCTTTTTGGGACTCTAGGAGAGCTGCTAGTGGAAGCTTCAGTTGCCTCTTGAAAATGATTCCTGACTAAAAACTTTTCCCATGTATCATTGTTGTTTTTCAATTGGTATTCTATAAGAATTTTAATGAATCCATGATGATACAAGTGAGGTTCAATATTGCCTATATTATTTTGCACACTAAAACTCATCTTTGTTAGGCTTCTTAATAGAAAATAGGGCAAATTGATGGCATGGCTCTCCATGAAGTTCATCATAATTCTAGCATGATACATATACATAGTGCCAAAGCGGCCTTCACATGTTATAAACTTTTGAACTAATAACAACAATGCAGTCCATTCTTCTTTTATAACATGTACAGGAATCCCTTTGGTAAAAACTGAAGTGTCCATACCTGGATTCTTAAGCATATTTTTCCATTCTTGATCTTCAACCCCTCTATTCTTGAACCATCGGTCTCCCACCACAGGTAGATTAGTTGCTGTTCCTATCGAATTTTTTGTGACTGTGAATTTCAGATCTCCTATTTCCACAGTACTTCCATTGAATGAATGAGCAAATGTTTTTGTTACCTCCTTATCATATCCTTTGAATTTCTGAATGTACTTCAACCATTTTGCCTTTTTTAACGCTTCCTTTGTCTGTGGGTATCCTTCTAGATACTTTGAACCTTCAGGCTCAGCTCGAAGCGATTTCCCCATCTCAACTTCGGCTGAAGCTTTGACTGTATATGGATATTCAAGGAGGATGCTTCACGGGAGAGACAGATAGACTACGGCTGGAAGTGAAATAGCCGCACTGTAATGCGAGGTAATACAGTTTGAAAACGCAACTATGGAGCTTGAAACAGAGCTGCGGGGTTTAAAACAGAGACGTGGAGAGCTGCGGGGTTTGAAATGAAGCCGTGGATTTTACAGCAAAAATGAGAGCGGAAATGGTGTGAAGGTAAAGAGTGGAAGACAAGCACGGGAATGAGTTCGAATGCATGCGGAAACGGAGTGATAAGGGAATGAGATAACGACCAGATCCCTTGGAGTCGGACGGCTTTCATACATGTTTCAGTTTTTGGCTGCGGAGATCTTAGTGGAGAAGAGACGTAGTACGATAGGTCTCTTCTTCTCTGTACAGCTAATTAATGAAAGTGCAGTATCAATTTGAGTTTAAACTAAGGGTGATTATGAGACCGTTATGAGGATCTGAGGTGGATGAAGGATGATTACGGCGGAGAAATGGGATGATCTTTGCTTAATCATTGCATTTAGTGACTCTGTCCACGATTAATAATTATGCACAACATGACATTCAAATGGTTGTTTGGAGAAAAATTTTGATCATACCTTTATGGGTTTACCATCTGCTGATTAAGGTTGTTGATCCATGATTGCCTTTTGATCCTTCAGGTGCCTTCCATCCTTGTTGCCCTCTGACTGTGATTTTTTTGAAAACAGAGTACTGCTGCTGTGGAGACAGAGTGTGCTGGCTGCGGAATCTGGTGCGAGCTGCGGAAACTGGTGCGAGCTGCGGAAACTGGTGCGAGCTGCGGAAACAGTTCTCAGCTGCAGAAACTGAAACAACACCCTTCTGTCTATACAAAAAGTAGTTAGAGAAGACTTGCTAAATGAAATAGTCCTGAGAGGGACTTTTATTGATGAAATGGAGTGAGATGAATGAAATGAAATGAAAATGAAGTGGAATGGAAATGGAATGGAGATGAAGTGGAATGAAAATGAAATGGAATGGAGATGAAGTGGAATGAAAATGAAATGGAATGGAGATGAAGTGGAATGAAATGGTAAATGAGATGGAAAGAGAGAGAGAGATTTTTTTTTATTTGGAAAATATAAAGTGTCAGGTGCCCCTGATTTTCACCTTATATTTTATGCATAAGACCGCCAATCCAAGATTGGTTTTCAGGCTTATACAAGAGACCTTTTTTTTTTCTTTTTTTTTTTCAACTGAAAGAAACAAAGACTAGGCTGATGGAGGAGAAGAATTCTTCTCCACCAGCCTCATTGCAGAATCTTCTTGGAACATTTTAACAAACTCCTCCTTTGAGAGTGGCTTGTGGTAGATTTTCAATCGGTGGCCATTCACAATGAGAGGAGTCTGAAGCTCATCAATGGTCTTTACTCGAACTGCTCCATTGTTAAAGACTTCATCAATCTCATATGGTCCAAGCCAATGAGTTTGAAATTTTCCCTTGAAGTCCTTAAACTTGGAATCAAACAATAGTGCCCAATCTCCCTTCTGAAACTTTCTTTCTTTGATGTGTGGATCATGCCACTTAGTTCTTTGGTGCTGAACTAGATCAGTCCTTAAAATTGCATCTTGTATTATTTCATCTAGCTCATTTAGCTGGTCCATTCTGTGCTTTTGGGCTTCTGATAGGTTCATCCCCAATTGAACTGCCATCTTGAAGGTCTTGACTTGGAACTCAATGGGGAGCAGGACTTCTTTCCATAAACAAGTTCATAGGGAGAATGTCCTGTTGTGTTCCTCCATGTAGTTCTATAGGCCCATAAGGCTTCAGGAAGCCTTTCTGCCCAATCTCTTCTGTGGAGATGGACAGTCTTGGTGATGATGTTTTCAAGAACTTTATTTGTAGATTCCACTTGACCATTTGCTTGCGGATGGTATGGGGTAGATGTTCTGTGCTTGATTTTGTATTCCTCCATTAGCTTTTCCATCAATTTAGATGTAAATTGACTTCCCTGATCGGGATCCCACTTGAATTCACAGTCTTTGGTAAGTAATTTGAAGAGTGGAGATGCTATCTTGGTGAAGTTTTCAATAAATCTTCTATAATACCCAGTAAACCCAAGAAAACTTCTAACATCCCTTTGACAATTTGGAATAGGTAACTTGGAGATGACTTCGACTTTTGATCTATCAACTTTGATTCCATCTCCTGAAATATGATGTCCTAAAACAATCCCTTCAATAAACATCATCAAACATTTTTCATGACTTAATGAAAGATTTGTTTCTTTACATCTAATGAGGACTTTTTCCAAATTTTCTAATGCTTCTTCAAATGAGTTACCATAAACTGTAAAATCATCCATATAGACATCTACACAATCATGAATTAGATCGGAAAAGATTCCTAATACTGCCCTTTGAAATGTTGCGGGTGCATTACATAATCCAAAGGGAAGTACTCGGTAAGCAAAAGTCCCCCATGGACAGGTAAATCTGGTTTTATCCTGATCTTCAAGTGCTACCTGAATTTGATTGTAACCACTAAAACCATCCAAAAATGAGAAATACTTTTTGCCTGCTAAAGTATCTAATACTTGATCAATAAAGGGCAAAGGAAAGTGGTCCTTCAAGGTTGCTTTGTTCAATTCTCTGTAATCAATGCAAACCCTCCATTTACCATTCTTTTTAGGTACTATAACCAAAGGGGAAACCCACCGGCTATCTGAAATAGGGTAAATGAAGTTTACATTAAGTAACTTTTGGAGCTCTTCTTTCACTATCTCCCTAATATTTGGATTCATCCTTCTTTGAGGTTGTCTGATTGGTCTACTGTTTTCCTCAATGTAGATGTGATGAATGCTAATCTTAGGATCAATACCTTTCATATTGGTATACTCCCATGCAAATGCACTAGAATGTCTTTGCAAGACTTTGGTTAGCTCTTCCTGTTGTGATTTTTCCAAGTTTCTATTGATGTTTAGTGTTTTTCCTGGAAAGATCTCAATGGCAGAACTACCAAACTCTTCCATAGAGAAAAGAGACATTTGTCTAGATGAAAGATACTCTATGTCAGAATCCAACTGAAATTGTGTGGAGTCATATTCTGAAGATGGTTCGAAATTTTCTAATGTATTCAGAATTTGACTATCTTCACTAATCTCAGAAATGGTAAAGACAGGTTGTATAGTATCTTCATCATCAACCCACTCATTATCTCCTATTTCTGTGATTGCTTTTGCTGGAGGATACAGATTGAACTTCTTTGTTGAATTACCATCAGAAATCTACATGTCCCCAGACCTACAACTTATGAAAGCATCAGCTGTGGCTAGACAAGGTATTCCTAAAATAAGAGGATGTCCTCCTAGATTACTCTTGGGAGTTAAAATCATAAAATCCACTGGATATTCCCAAGAATCTAAGGAGACTGGAATGTCTTCTAATACACCATCTGGTTTGATAATGGATCGATCTGCAAGTTGCAACAAGGTGGGTGTAAAAAGAAGATTAGGAAGTTTTAGCTGTTCCATAGTCTATCTACTCATGATGTTGATAACAGCCCCTAAATCAATCAAAATATTTGGTATTTCTACCCCATTGATATGTGTTTTGACAATTGGACTACCGGGGTCTACATATTTCTGCATAGTAATCCTTCCCATCATGATGTCTGCAATTTTTCCTACCAGGTGGATCCTTTTGGTATCTCTTGGTTTCCTTCCTGGTCTTTTAAGGCTCAACTCCTTTATTGTTTTTGCTAGAATAGGAATTTCCTTAATGGCTTGTAACAAGGGAATCTTGATACAGACATTTTTCAATTCATCTAGAAAATTATAGTTAGGCAACCAAATTTGTTTTTCCACTCCTTCATCAATTTGTAATCTTTCAGGAAAGGGAGGTGTGGATAGAGATGTAGGTTGCTCAACTATGGGAGTTGTGGGGGTTGACTCTTTTTCTTTTTCTTTTTGAGTGTTTGGGTTTTGAAGAGATGCTTCAGAACCCTTATTGGCTTTAAGAGACTCTTCCTCAGAAATGCTTGGTTGTTGAACATTTATAGAAGGTTGATCTAGAATTCTACCTGATCTGAGTTGTACTTCATTGAGAGGAACAATCATATAGGTAGGGAATGGTTGACCTTCCATCATGTAAGCATTTTGAGGGTTTTTATTATTGGGGTTTGGCAATGGCTGAGAAGGAAGTTGGTTTGACTTAAGCAAGAGTTGAGAACTTTGATTCTGTTGAGAAGGTTGTTGTTGTTGAGGAAATGGCAATGATAGTTGTGGACTTTGATTTGGAAGTTGTGGAACTTGCTGGTTTTGAAAAGATGGAGGATATGGATAGAATTGAGCAAATCTCCCATAAAGATTTTGCATACCTTGTATCCATGATTGAAAAGGATTTTGAGGTTGGGACCAAGGTTGTTGCCAAGGATTCCAATTTGGTTGGGGTTGAAAATTCATAGAGTTGTTAAACCCTTGACTTTGTTACCCTTGCCAAGGTCTCCTTGCAACAAAACAGAGGGATTCGAGTGTATTTGGATCTTCTTGAAAGACAGCTTTGAGCCCAGGAATTGAAGGACAATCCTTGGTCTCATGGTTCTCTGAGCAAATTACACATGTTTCTACAACTTTTGCATCCAAGGGACATTCCCTTAGAGCATGTTTCTTCCTGCATTTCGGGCAAATGATGGCCAAAGCCTCAGCTTCTGCTTTCTGTTTATTGTGAATCTTAAGGGTGTCTAATTGTTCACTAAGACTCCCTAAGATGTCAGTTTTAAATTCATCAAGAATATTGCCAATTTCAGCGCTACTTACTGATCCAGTTGCAGATTTGTTTGCTCTGAGGAGAGAAGGATCTCTAGGCCCTTTTTGAGTTTTAGATTTCCCCCTTGAGAGATGGACACATAGTTCTGCTATTTCATTGAGTGAAAGTTGAGATATATCTCCCTTCCCCATCATGTTCAAAATGTCTATCCATTCATCTCTAATGGCTTTTAACAAAAGGGCTTTCAAGGTCTCCTCATCTAAGTTGTTCATTTTTGCTCTTTTCAAATTGTATTGAAATCTTTCAAGAAAATCCTCCAAATTTTCATCTTATTTTTGTACCATCTTGAATACCTCATCCTTGGGATTGGTGGGCACACAATAGTGCAGATACCTATCCAAAAATGTTTGTTTCATATCATTCCAAGACCTAATGGATTGAGTGAGTAATCCCATGAACCATTTCAAAGCTTGTCCTTTCAATGTTGAAGGGAACAATTTGAGTTTTTGAGAGTCATCCAGATAATCATAAGTTCGACATATGACTTCAAACTCAAATAGAAATGTTTCAGGGTCCTCATTCCTTAACCCATGAAAGTTTGGGAGGACAGATGGTGATATGTTTTTCATAGTGGCTCGGGAGTCCTCATCAATGATAGGGAACCCAAATGAGTTATCCCCATCCCTATTTCCTCCAATGTTACCTCTACCTCCTCCATTGTTTCCTCCTCCTCCTCCTCTACCTCTACCTCTACCACCTCCTTCCTCTGTCATAGTGGTTTCCCTAGAGACTTCAGAGTCTTCTGGTTCTTCTACAAAGGGTGAATGAGAAGGAATTTCTCCCTCTTCTTCAGATGATTCTACTTCTTCAATTACAATTGGTATTTCTGTAGAAGAAAGGAAAGGATCTCTTTCTGATTCAAATTCAATAGAAGGTGTGGGAGAGTCAATTCTTGCCTCTTGAATTCCAGGAATCCTAGGGCTAGGAGTGTCAGTTGGAGATGAGGGAGGTGTCTCTTGTCTATTCCTTGAAGTAGATGGACTTGTAAAAATTGAACTCTTGGCTTTAGCTAAAAACCTTCCCCTAGAATCTCTAGCTATATGCATGTCATTTTTATTTTTTCTTCAAGTTAGGCTAATAATTCTCTTTTTGATCTTCCAGGTCACTCTAGGTGCAAGAAGAGAGCATACTTAAGAAACTATTAAACCAATAACTTTCCCTTTTCTGATCCTCGAGATCACTCTAGGTGCAAGAGGAGAGCATACTTTGAGAGGTTATCAATTTCCCTTTCTTGAAATTTTCTTGTTTTTTTTTTTTTAAGAATTGGCTACCTAATTTTCACTTCCCCGGCAACGGCGCCAAAATGTTTGGTCAATTTAGTGAAGTCTAAATTGCAACTTTTAAATGTCAACCCGGGGCTCGTAAGCTGATGAAGTGATGTGTACTATATGTACTTAGGCAACTATTTCTTAAGTTTTTGTCGTTTTTAACTTTTTAAGTTTGTTTTCAAGTCTATTTCTCCTACAGTGATGTGATGGAAATGAAAATAAAGTGAGTGAGGTGTGTGTGATTGTGATGAGTTCTAGATGATTTCTTAAAGCTCAAAAAGTAATCTACGAGAAAGCTTTGAACATCAACTGAAATGAAATTACTCTTAAAGGAAAAATGAAAGCATCAAATGAAAGACTAATGATCTTGGCCCAGTGTCTATGTTACTGCAAGAAAATGAAATTGAAAATGACATCTACATTAACTAAAAACAATAGCAACTACTTTAGTTCTTCAATGAAATCTCAAGCAATGTACAATCTAAGTGACAAATCACACTACTTAATTTTCCCTTAACCTTTCTGCCTTTAGATGGATTGATCATATAAGAAAGAGTTATGAGTGAATTAGCAACATGAGTCTTAAACAAAATAACCAAGCTGTGTTAGTGATATTTTGGTCTTCGATAAAGATATTGAATTATAAAGAAGAGACCATCAACAAGTAAACAACTTGATTAGTAAACAATTATGCAACTTAAAGAAATGATAACAAAGAAATAAAGGCTGCAAACAAAGAAGGTCAGCACCATTAGACAAGATGATCACAAGTATCACTAGCTATGAAAAAGAAAGAAAAGAAACTGTCCTGGGCACCTAAGCAAACTGCAAAAACACACTGATCAGTCATGGAAAAATGCAGAAATATAAATGGACAGAATTCAAAGTTATATACAGCTATTGTACATGATCAAAACGCAGTAAGCAAAAGCATTCTGTACAACTATTATACAAAAGCTGATAAGAAGAAATGCATAAAATTAAAAGCATTGTACAGGCCTTAAGTAAACATGGGCCCTCTGCCTACTCCAGCCAGCTCAATAGATCACTTAAACGCTCAAATGGAGAACAGTCTTCTCATATATTACGTAGCAAAAGTAAAATTTACAGTGGGGTTCAATATTACATAACAGCAGCTAGCTAATAAGCGTTCAAATACGCTTTATTTATAGTAGAAAAAGCAAACTAACTTAATCACAAACTACACTATTCTAACAGCTGTGTGTAGAACACGTAATCTAGCACAGTCCACGGATTTAGGCAACGGTCGAGGTGGGTATTAAATCTCTGGTTGGATTCGTGTTCCCCATCATCTACGTGGTTGAGGAAGAGGCCAGCTGTGCTTCACGTGCTCTAAACCGAACACGCAGAGCCGTGCCACCGTCAATCACCTTCGTTTGACCGAAGTTGCCCCCTCGTTGACCATGGGTGTTTACGACTGTTATGGCTGAGCTGGAAGGACACACACCATGTCCTTAGTGCCATGTAATTGCCCATGTGGCCCTTCTGACCAGAGGACACCTGGATCATGCCGTTTAAGAAAACAGTTGCGGAAACTGGGATCAGCTGCGGAAACTGCAGGTTTTGAACCAAAATTCTAATCCCAGAACACAGTCATTAGCATAATTAATAAACCATGTAAAAGTCCTATAATACAATGTTTTAAGCAAATTGATGAAGGAAATGAGTGATAAAGGAAGGAAATGAATGGAAAAGGAGGCTGAGAGGATGTGAAAAGGAGTGCAGGTCTGAGGCTCAACAAGTATCCACTATCGATGTACCACCGATTTTCTCGTCCTTTTGCATACAAGGCTATGCCACATCTTTCTATTTGTGGTTCTTTCTTTCTCCATATTTTTGAATTTAATCGAGTTTTCTCCTTTCGAGATATTTGTCAAAATTTACTCCTGCATTCAGATTCTTCATGGCCAAAGTTGTTACAAATTGAGCATTCTATTTCATTTTCAAGAAGAGAAAAGTTATTATAGGAACTTTTCTTGATCCCTGTCAAATTCCTTTGATTTCGTGCTTATCTAGTCATGATGGTTCTGTAAGCAACACATTGAGAAACTTTGTGTCCAAAATTATGACATGAGAAACATTGACCATTAAAGAAGTTCCTACAATTATTGAATCTACTGACCTGGTGATTATAGTTTCTATTGATATTCATCTTTGAAGAAAATTGAGTACGATTTACCCGAGGTTGGTTGTGGCTTCTATTCATCCTCGAAGTAAATTGAGCCTGATTTACCTGGTGGTTTTCTTTATGCCTTTGCTGACAATTGTCAAATTGTTCACTGCTCTTTGCTGCATCAAGATAGCTTTTAGTGGAGGTTAATGGCTTCTGTGCTTGAGATGCTTCTTCAGTATATCCAAGACCTGTCTTTATCATAGGAGAATGATGCACTTTGATAATTTCATTTAAGGTTTCTAATCCTCTAGCAAATCTAAGATTGAGAGCTTTTGTTTTCTCAAGATTCTTTCTTAGACCCGCAATTTCACATTCTAGTTGTTCATTGTCTTTTTCTCTTTCAGCAAGTTGGTATGTCAAGGTATCTATAATAATATTCTTTTCTTCTAAAAAGATTTTGAGTTTAGATATTTCTTCATAAAGGTCATCTTCATCTAAAGGATCCAAAAAATCATCATCTTCATAAGCCATCAGAAGTCTATAGTCATTACTATTTTCATCTTCATCACTATTTGATAAGCCATCACTATCTTCATGAGTATAGTAGCTCTTTTTACTTACACTTTGTTTTCTATTCCATTTTGCATATTCCTTATCATATTTATCTTTATGAGGACATTTGGTAACATAATGCCTGGCTCTACCACAGGAAAAATATTTGAAAGGTATTTTACCTCTGAATCTTCCTGAACCCCGTTGAAGCTTTTTGACAAAGTTTACTTCCTCTTCTTCTTCTGAAAGATGTCCTGATTCATTGAGTTCCTTTCCTTTTGCTGAAGCTTTAAATGTGGCTTCTCTCATATCTGATGGACCTCCTTTTCTCATCTCAAAGGCAGTTAAGATTCCGTGCAGTTGTGTCATAGTAATATTCTGTAGATCCTATTTTTCTTCTATGGCAGATACTTTTGATTCAAACTTAGCAGGTAATGATCTTAAAACTTTTTCAACTAAGGTAACCTCCTATATCTCTTTACCCAAATTATTTATGCAATTAACAACCTCATCCATACGTAAGAAGTAACTATCTATACTTTCATCATTGTGCATATTGAGAGTTTCATATTGTATTATGAAAGTTTGTAGTTTAGCACGTTTTACCTGAGAGTCTCTTTCATAGCTTAGAACAAATTCATCCCGTATTTATTTGGCATATTTGAGCTACATATCATTGACAAACTCTTATTGTGACACACTTCCCAATAATGTATTAACAGCCTTCGCATTGGTTTCATATTTCTTTTTACCTACTGTATCTGTAGGAATTGTTGATGGAAATGTATATCCTCCTTCCACGATTTCCTAGACATCTGTTCCAAGTGATTGAAGATAAGTTGTGGTTCTTACCTTCTAATAAACAAAGTTTCTCCCATTAAAGATTGGTGGTCTGATGGATGCCCCACTTTCTTTATTACTCATGATGATGGATCTTCCTTCAAGCGATCAAGCTTCTTCTGAAGGAACTGCTATGATACCAATTATTGGAAATAATATTGAGAGGGGGGTGAATCAGTATTATCAGATCAATAATTTAATTTTCAAAACTGAATTGTATACGATACTATAGCTTAGTGAACTAGTGTGTATACACAACTATACTTAAAGCAACCAGCGTATATGCAGAAATCTTTTGATTTATCCAAATTATCATGCATTGAACTTTAACCACTATATTAGGAATTCATTAGACAGTGCATTAAAGGTAGAATAAAGCATCACACATAAGCAAGACACATGAACACCAAGACATAAGGTGGAAACACAATGTGGGTGAAAACCACCTACTGCTATCATCTCTGTCTTCTTTTAATAATAAGATAAATCTATTTATAATTTTTGTACTAGTACAGTCTTATACCAGTACGAATACTTCTACCTATAGAAGGATACAACTTTCTTTCATTCTCTAGCTTCTACTGGAACGGAGCTACAACCCCCTAGCTCTTGTACTAGCTGATATGTTTACTAGTACGTAGCTACCGACCTACAAAAGGCTACAACCTTCTCTTTTCTTCCAGGGACCACATTTCACAAATTTTCAGATTGGATCCATCAACAACATCATTCGATCATCAAATATATCTGCATCAACCAATATCCTTTTGAACCAACCACAACCGAATCAATTAATCACTTTGACAACCCATCAATTAATCTTTCAGAATGTTGTCACCAGAATACAGTAACATGAACTCAAGCCAAAACCCAGAACACTACAACAAAAAACAGAAGCATCTAAAACATATTTTATAAGTTATACACTACTTCCATGTGTTGAACCTATGCGCATACCCGCTTTCCTCAAAGTGAACTAATGTACAGATCTGAAAATCAAATTTATGATGTATAAACTGATTTGATATGCAGAATCAGTGTGTATATGCTCCTTTACTAAACTGAACTTGTGTACAGATCTGTAAATGATGATTTAAAATTTACAATTATTCCATACTTCAGTCATACCCAAATCATCATATTTATAGACTACAACATGTGCCATTTATTCAGATACATGATTAAACCATATAAATATACTTCAAGCCTTAAGATCGTGATACATCATTAGATTTTGTCCTTAATCAAACACTAAGGTTCATCCTTGGTTCAAATCAAGCACCATAAGGTAATAAGTTGTATATTAGATCTCACACTTCATCAGACATTTGATACTTGCACACTTTAGCCTAATGATCTTCTTCTCCTCTTATAGTTTGTAGGCATTTCTCAATACCATGGACCAAAACCACTTAGGACCAATACCTTGGACCCGATACCTTTGACCAATACCATGGGTTAAAATGCCATTGATCAAATACGTCGGTCCAAAAACTTAGTTTTCCAAGGTATACACGCTTTTCTTTTTGTCAAATTGCGTGTGTATGTATATGCTACTTGTATACAGTGAACCTGCATGTATACACGGCTTGGCCAATGGTGAACCTGCTTATACCTCTCTTTCTTCATTCTGTGAAATTCGATATATAACTTTGTGTTGTTAACCTGTTGTACTATGATCTGTCATCTGAGTGAAAGCCCTGGCCATGGTAGTTGGATGTCTTATAACATCTGATACAATCACCCTTTTTTCTATTTGCATAGGTGATGTATGATCATTTGGGAGTTGTTTTCTTTGTGATTGTACAATCCTTTGTTGTGAATCATCAAATGACAGATTGTACATGTCCATCACCGAATCGTGATCAAGGAGAACAACCTCTCCTTGCTTGCTCAGAACTGGTTGTGATTCTAGATGTGGCAAAGATTGCGGTGTGACCTTGCATTCTCTCGGCACGTGATTGATGTCTTGGTCCTATGGCTCCTGTTGGGTGTGGAGCCTGATTATCTTCTGTATTCAAAGGTATCATCGCATTGGACCCCAGTTCGAAATGGGGTGGCTGCGACCTTTTGGGAGCCCCCCCCTGGCGGGGGGTTTTGGGGGAAGCGCCCCCGAAGCTAAGAATAGATGTAAAATTTCCTTGTAAAATGTTGTAATTTCATAGTCAGTCTAGGCCGTTCATTAGGCAAAGATTTTACGGTAGAAGTTATGTTTAATTTAGGGTTTTTTTTACCCTAGAAGGTAACCCCTAGCTATATATGAGGGAATTGTATTGTGTCTATGTATATCTATATTTTGAGTGAGGAAAAGGGAGGATGTTAAGAGCAAAGAGGGAGTTACAGCGGATCTACTGTAGGTTGTATCTCTTCAGTTTGATGGATAATATAATAAAAGAAGGACTGGCTGTTTCTCTGTGGATGTAGCCCAAACTGGGTGAACCATGTATATCTATGTCTCTCTCTTTTTATGCATTTTCTGTGTTTATATTTCTTCAATATTTTATGTGTTCCATTGCTCTATAATATATAATTTTCTAACAGCTCATGTTCTATCTCCATGTCTGTTGCTTCCACCATCTGCTCAACTTGCTGAGAAAATTATCGAACCTACATCTGCTCACCCTCTTCTTCATTTGTTGTTTGATCCAATTCTTCAACCTATATAGGCCCAATTTTCTCTATCTTTACACCTTGCCTTTCCTCCTGTTCTTGTTTCTGCTTCTCTTCCCTTTCTCTCCTCCTCATCTCTTGCTCTACATTAAGCTTCTTTTTGGTTTCCTGAAAATTCCTCTCCGTATCTTCCAACATTTGATTATCTCTCTTCCTTTGTTCTACTCTCCTTTCACATGGTCAACTCTTTGCATCTATCTCCAAAGGTACTTTCTCAACAAGAGGATATTCATTGAACTTGTAGCTTTGCTCAACCTTTGCCCTCTCAATAATCTTCCTCTTGACTTTGTCTTGTGCCAGTTTACTGCTCACTATTACTATTGTTGTTGGTTACTATGGTGCTTCTTTCCATTCTACAACTTATCCAGGTGGCTCTAGAGAGACACATAGGACAAAAACGGCTCAAAAATAAAAGTGTTTGGAAAGACTTCAAACTAGGACCAAAGCGTAGATCGCGTCGTCTTGATCGCGGAGGTGTGAACAGCTCGTCAAACCGAGCTCGTATGTGAAAGATAGAGCTCTTCAAAGTTTGATATGATAGGAAAAAAGAGGGGCCCATAGTGTGCCACATGACATCATACTAAGTAGGTGGGACCCACATGGCATCCCATCAAGCATTGACACTTGGTGTTCTTTCATTGTTCTCCTAAACCTGCATAGGAGACAAAAATCATTTTAAAATATGGAAAATGGTTATTCATTTTAATATATAGTTATTAATATAACTATATAAACCAAAATTATTATAAGGCTGACGGGCTACAACCTCCCACCAACAAAATCACCCCTTTAAACAACAAATCACATATATGTTAAGGCTGAAGACAATAACCTTCGCCGACCTTATTGCAATCGAAATAATATATATATATATATATATATATATATCACCCTGATCCCATATATCGTGCTGATATATATGTAGAGGACTGTGAACCAAAGCATCGATTTGTTATATATCACTGATACCATATACTGATCACTGATTTTATCGGTGCCGATTAGCATGGATTGGCGATTTAATCGGCGCCGATCAGGTTGATCGCCGATATATCGGCGAAATCCCATAAATCGTGTCGATAAACGCGCTAGTGGCCATGTTAATCACCGATTTAAAATGCCAATGGTTGATATTTAGTAACGTCAATAAGGTTGTTAGTGCAAGGTTTAAGGGGTAGCCTGCCCAATGCGGACTTGACCCCCATTTCAGATGTATTTTGGTTATAAAAGTTTATATATGGAGAGGGCAGGATTTGATCCCATAACCTCTCCTTACCAATTTGCCCATTTTACCGATGCGCTAACTAATCACATTGGTTAATCTGCTGAGAAAATTTATTTAAACTAAAAATTTTACCAATTCAGACATTTCAAGACATAGGAGAGAGACTGCAGGCACATATTTCGAGACCAAATATAAGTACAGATTTCAAGGCTGATTAATTAATATTTTAATGCAGGAACCATGAATTTTGTAGGAGGGCAAAATTTTCACTTTGTTAGAATTTGACAAATTTTATATGGATTTTACACCTCTTTTCGCCACGAACACAACAATTTTTTTTTTTTTTCCATCAGAGTTCTGCATATTTTAGTCATTTCCAGAATGCACGTGGAACCATGATTTCAGCGAAAAGAGGGAGCAGAACCATGAGCCATGGAATTTTCCCGACGTAAAATTTTGACATTTCAGAATATAGTCAAGTTTATACTTGTTTTTCATGGTTTTCTGTAGGGGTCGCAATGGCGATATCAAATTCACCATCTGAGTTTTAGATTTTCGATCCATCCATGGAACAAATCTTCGAGGAATCCAGGGGGAATCTAAAAGATTCCTTGAGCCCAGAATTCTCAACTTCTCAGAATTTGGATTTTGGATAGTTGATTCAGCACTACTCGATGCCACAAATATGATGGTGTCTTCAGGTTTCTTATTCTCTCATTTCCTCTTCTAGTCACTTTTCTAAGTGCCTGTGCAGATATCCACATTCTTGTGCGAGGAGCCATCTTCATACAATCGATGTCTTGAGATCGATGGTCCGAGAAGCTTCAGTAGTGTGACATCCACTTCTTCAGATGTCCTTTGGTTGTGAGGTATATGATGTGTTCATGTACTTCTTCTTTCTGCATTATGTTTCACATATCCTTGATTGATGTTGATGCAAGATCTTGTTTCTTACATTTTGTCATGATTCCTTGCTTGATTTGATGCAGAATCTTCTATGTGATGTACTTGTTGTCATAACTCTTCATGTTATGCTTTGAGATCCCTTGTTGTATGTTGCTGGGGTACCCTTGTTGTTGTCATGCATGTGTTTTACATTGAGATCCCTTTTGTGCCATGTTGGTGGGATTCTCACCATGCATGTTTTTGTGTCATACTAATAGGAGTCTTTCGACTGAGAATTACGGTTGTGGAATATCTCTTAGAGCCACTCCTATGTTAGGGAATTTTTTCTTGTATGATCATGACATCATCTCTTGTGTACATCACCTTTATTGACAACACTTAATGCAACAGTCTACACCATCTTGACACCAGGGCCCCAAGATGTAGTCCCTCCTAGACGAACTCTGTTATCAACGGCTTATGTTTTCATGTGCTGATGATTGTTATATTCCTCTTCTTTTCCACATGTAGATGTATTCGTTAAAGTTATTTTGAAAATCAATTTAACACATCATGAAAGTAAAATGTATTGGAAGGGTCCTTCATCACACTCGAACCTGGATCAAGTGGTATCAGAGCAGTGGTATCAGAGCAGTGTGAACAATGACAGAGGATGAAAGAGCGATGTACGAGACCATGCTCGACAATTCGAAGAGAGTAGAAATTATGTATGAAACTCTACAGAAAGAGATAGAGGAAAAGGAGTGATTACAGCTTCAGTTGCAAGCCATAGAAGAGGCCATGGAAGAATTGAAGCAAAACAAACATAACTTCAAACAGAGAATGATGAATTGAAGATGCACCTACATGAAGAGAAAGAGGAAAAATAAAGTTTTCTACGACAGTTGTAAGAAAAGGATGAGGCCATAGAAAAGTTGCAGTGTAACCCATGTGAAGTAAAAGGTAGTTCTCCATCTTCATGTATGTTTCCTGATGATGATTTTGCTATGTTTGAAAATCACACCATAGGAATTGGCTCCAAACTACTAAAGAGAATGGGTTATGAAGGAAAAGGCTTGGGCGTTAATGGCCAAGGCATTGTCAACCCCATCAACGTAGAGGAATTACCCTATTAGGCAGGAGTTGGGTATGTTAGGAAAGAAGTTGGGGAATGCGCTGAGACAGTTAGTGAACCGCAAATGATGAATGATGAGAAGCCCTCATCAGTTCTTTCCAAATCGAAAGAGAAGGTAAAAGTTGTTGATTTCCTTTCGACTTCATCTTCTCATAGTATGATGTCTATTGGATATTTGGAGATCCTAATTACAGGGACAAACATGAGGCTCCATACAAGGATGAGGCATGAGGAGAGAGAACAAATTGGTGCTAATAACCAAGGCATCACTCAAGCTTTGGAGGTTGTGCATGAACATCTATTTTCAGGCTCGAGATACACTAAAGGAGAGTGCTCAAATGTGTCAGATTCATCTGAGACATCATCGAGGAAAGAGAATGATGGGAAAACATCCCCATCATCCCATGGCAGTTTCCATTGTAGGGAGAGAGCTGAGGCAAGCTCTCATCGCCATACTAACATCAGATTCAAAAAAGGAAGGTATAACCATTTTTTATCTTCAAATGTTCATTTTGATTATGATCATGTTGTTAATAATGAACGAAGATAAAGGCATTGAAAAACATGTAATTTTTGTGGTTTACCTAACCATACCTTTTTCAAGTGTTCGAAAAGAATGGCAGCACTCATGAGGCATGAAAGACCCTCTCAACATCATTAAAAGAAACAAGTTAAGTAGATATGGAGGAATAAATCCTACTGCGGTCGTTGTGATAGAAATGGCCATCAAGGAGCCACTTGCTGGAAACTCCATCCAAAGCAGCGCCTTAAAGACAAAGCGTCGGTGCATGAACCAGGAAGAGTAGTTGTTTGACAAGCAAAACCACCTCAAGGAGGTGACCCATTCACATTGATAAGTGAAAATTGGTTTTTTTTACATGTTTTAGTTTCATGGTCATTCTTTTGTAAATCATTTGTTTCATTTAAAGTGTAAAAGTGATGATGTGCTTCCATCACTTGGTCAACAACAATGATGTCTGGTCATGTTTTGAGTCATATTTTTAGTTACATGTTAAAACTCTGAAAGTGATTATGTTTCCATCAGTTGTCGAAACAATAGTGTCTGGCCTTAGGTATGTAAATCATGTGTTGCAGTGATGATGTGTTTTCCATCACTTTTTGAAGCAACAATGGTATGTTGGCTTTGCTGTCATAGTTGGAGTATTACATCCATCTTGATGTAAAATTGACCACCAAGTATATGTTATAAACTCGTGGCAAGTATGGGACATTTGGGTCATTATTTAATCATGTCATTCAAAGCATGTAATTTGCAAACAATGTAATACAGGTTCTAGAAGTAACAGGTGTTGGTTCATCGCTTAAGGCTTCGAAGAATAAAGGTGACGGAGATGGAAGTGAGAGCTTTTCAGGACGCTTGTGATGCAGACAAGGTACAGAGGAAGTTGCAGATTGTTTTTCATGATTTTGGAGGACCAAAAGCTCCTCAGTGGGGAGGATTGATCTAGGTGGCTCCAGAGAGACACACAAGACAAAGAACGCTCAAAAATCAAAGTGTTTGGAATGACTTCAAACCAAGACCAGGGCGTAGATCTCTCATCTTCATTGCGGAGGTGTGAATGGCTCGTCAAATTGAGCTTGTATGTGAAATATAGAGCTCTTCCAAATTTGATATGACAGGGGAAAATAGGGGCCCACAGTGTGCCACTTGGAATCCCCCTAAGCAGGTGGGACCCACATGGCAGCCCATCAAGCATTGACACATGGCGTTCTCTCATTGGTCTCTTAAACCTACATAAGAGACAAAAATCATTTTAAAATATGGAAAATGGTTATTCATTTTAATATATAGTTATTAATATAACTATATAAACAAAAATTATTATAAGGCCAGTGTGCCACAACATCCTGCTGACCAAATCGCCCTTTTAAACAACAAATCACATATATGTTAAGGCTGATGGCCATAACCCCTATTGGTCTTGTCACAATCGCAATAATAAACATATATATATATATATATATATATATATATATATATAGGGATCAGCAGCCATAACCCCCACCGAACCCTCCTCCGCCACATACTATATATATATATATATATATATATATATATATATATATATATATATATATAGATAGATAGATATCCCCCCAATCCCATATATCGCGCCAATATATATGCAGAGGACTGTGAACCAAAGCACTGATTTGTTATATATCACCAATACCATATATTAATCGCTGATATTTAGTAATTCCGATAAGGTTGTTAGTGCGGGGTTTAAGGGGTGGGCCACCCAATGTGAACCCGACCCCCATTTCAAATGCATTTTGGTTATAAAAGTTTATATATGGAGAGGGTGGGATTTGATCCCCTGACCTCTCCTTAACAATTTGCTCATTTTACCAATGCGCTAACCAATCATGTTGGTTAATTCGCCGAGAAAATTTATTTAAACTCAGAATTTTACCAGTGCAGAAAGTTAAAGATAGAGGAGAGAGACTGCAGGCACAAATTTCGAGACAAAAGGCAGGCATGGATTTTGAGGCTGATTAATTAGTATTTTAATGTAGGAACCATGAATTTTGTAGGAGGGAAAAATTTTCACTTTGTCAGAATTTGACAAATTTTATATGTATTTTACACCTCTCATCGCCAGGAACACAATGATTTTGTCTATTTTTCCATCAGAGTTTTGCATCTTTCCGTCATTTCCAGAATGCATGTGGAACCATGATTTTAGTAAAAATAGGGAGCAGAACCATGAGCCATGAAAATTTCCCAAGGAGGTAAAATTTTGACATTTCAGAATATATTCAAGTTTATACTTCCTTTCATGGTTTTCCACAGGGATCACAATGGTGAGATCAGATTCTCCATCTGATTTGAAGATTTTCAATCCATCCATGGAACAAAATCTTTGAGGAATCCCAACGGAATCTAAAAGATTCTTTGAGCCCAAAATTCTCAACTTCTCAAAATTCAGATTTTAGATAGTTGATTCAACACTACTAGATGCCACAAATCTAATGGTGTCTTTAGATTTATTATTCTCTCATTTCTTCTTCTAGTCACTTTTCTAAGTGCTAGTGCAAACGTCCACATTCTTGTGCAAGTAGCCATCTTCATACGATTGATGCCTTGAGATCAATGGTCCAAGCAGCTTCAGCAGTGTGACATCCACTTCTTCAGATGGCCCTCATTTGTGAGGTATATGATGTGTTCATGTACTTCTTTCTGCATTAGGTTGCACAGATCCTTGATCGATGTTGATGTAGGATCTTGTTTCTTACATGTTATCATGATTCCTTTCTTGATTTGATGTGGAATCTTCTATGTGATGTAGTTGCTGTCATAACTCTTCATGTTATGCTTTGAGATCCCTTGTTGAATGTTGCTGGGATACCTTTATTGTCGTCATGCATGTCTTTTACATTAAGATCATTTTTGTGCCATGTTGGCAAGATTCTCACCATCCATGTTTTTGTGTCATACTGATAGGAGTCTTTTGACAGAGAATTCTAGTTGTGGAATATCTCTTAGAGCCACTCCTGCATGAGGGCATTTTTCCTTGTATGATCATGACATCATATCTTATGTACATCACCATTATTGACAACACCTAATGCGACGGCCTACACCATCTTGACACCAAGGCCTGGAGACGTAGTCCCTCCTGAACGAACTCTGTTATCAATGGCTTATGTTCTCATGTGCTGATGATTGTTATGTTCCTCTTCTTTTCCACATGTAGATGTATGCGTTAATGTTCTTTTAAAAAGCAATTTAACACATCATGAAAGTAAAAGGTCTTGGAAGGGTCCTTCATCACACCCGGACCTGGATCAAAATCTATGCTGACCAGTTGATTTAGCCTAGAGGAGTTGTAGAAATACCTCTAAGGTTTGTCCTATGGATAATGACATGCACTGTGTATCGATGGATAATACAACTTCACACAGTGGTTCTTTCATATGCAGTGGGGGTCATACGGATTGAAACTCTTGGTGTTGAACACTAACTTCTTCAAGTCCTCAACCTCCACATCTGCATCCTTCAAGGTATGAATCAATCCAATCCAGAAAGGAATAGCAGGCCATGGTTCCTTCTTCCTCCTATGCAGTCCTACTGATAACCATCTAGAGATGTGATACAAAACCTCTTGCATGACTAAATTATCCGTGGCAAACCTTAGTAGCACATGCAGAGGCTTATCTCCGCCAAACATCTTGATGAAGGTGCCACCTGGTGAGGCATACAAATCTGTAATGTTAAGAAATGCTTTGATCACTTCTTGGGACATGTAAGGTGGATCATGTTCAAATATCAACTTGTATATTGAGGTGATGAAGTGGCTAGATAGCCTCGCCATGACTCCTCAATAGTTGCGCTCGGAGAGAAGCTTGAAATATATTTTCATAGCATCATTTGATGGTGTCCATGTCGAACCCATGCTATGGAACTACTGATGGGAATAGATTGTGTAGAGAAGGTATAGAGACATATAAAATATTGCATTCCCATCCTTTGGCAGATTTCGGGAACTAGACACATGCACTTTTAGTTGAAGAGTGAACATGTCAAACCAATCGAATGACCTTCCTTCATTTATCGAATGATCCAACATAACCACCCAACTCTATGGAAGGGTCTTCGTTCTCTCTTGACCACACAAGAGACATGCAAAAATGACCAAGAGTTGGTAGGCCTTCTTGAGTGACTTCGTCTTATAGACCTAGTTGGGTGTCACATTGAACTTTGATGGGTCTCTTAACCAACGCTTCATGATGTTTCTAGTGTTCACGTTGTTGTTGGGAGTATAAAACAATGCATCCATGTGGTTCACTGGCTATGACAAGTGATACATCTGATGGTAGTTTTCCATCCTAAAGGTGGCAAGCTATGTTCCATAGTTACTACTCAATTTCATCGTCTCGTGATCGGTATGTGAGACAATCCAATTAATGATATCCACACATGGGAAGGCGGGGTACCTGCATGCAACCCTATATAAGCCTAACTTGTGAATGTTGACATAGAACTGTCGATATTCCACATCTTCCTTGAAACTACTTGAAAATATGTCATTTATTTCTTGCCATGTAACCTTCATGTCCTTTTCTATGAACAACTACATGTCTACATAGATGGGAAAAATCATAGGTACCTATTCAACCACATCTCCGGTGTTGCTCTCTATAATATCCTTTGATCTAGGACTCTTAGAAACCATGCTTCCACACTACTAATAAGCTGCTCAACAATTTTTGTACCTAGAGATAGAGCGGACACTCAAGGCAGGAAAATGTCAACTTAAAACAAAATCACTTCAAGGACTAGTCATGTAACAAACTAGGTAACTGTTGGGAAATACTACATAGTTATGACTCTCAAAGGTGAAGTATTATTAACTAGATATGCGAATTGTGGAGTCACAGTTTCCAGTGAGAGGTAATGATGACTAGAATTGCGCAGAGCGTAGTCTAGTGTGGCTTAATGAGTATTGGAACTGCACAATGTGTAGTCCAGTCTAGCTTGATGCTGGTTGAGACTAAACATTGCGTAATCCTCGTGGGAAAGACTCAAGGACTATCTCCTGGAACTGTGCAAAGCACAACTAGATCCATTCACTCACAGCCTTTGTGCAATTTCCCAAAGCCAAGGCAGAGCCTTGAGTTCTTGAAATGCATAGTGGATGTTCAGAAGAGCTAGATCCGGGCCAAGGTAGCCAAAATCTGCCAAAGGGAAACCTGAAAACGAGTAGATTTGAATTCATGAGCGAAGGAAAGTGAAGATGTAAGTGAATTTGCATGCATGCAATCAAATCAAGTGTAGAAATCAGTCAAACGGGTGAACAATGAGGCTTGTGGGGAGAATTGTATCATTGATGACTAGTAGTTCAAAAACTGTGTTATGAATGTGACGCTTAAGAAAGGCAATGCAAAAATTGAAACAACACTTCTACAAGTTAAAAAAAACTAAAATGGCAGTGGTCGTTCAATAAAACATGGAAAACAACACTCACACAAGCCAAAGAAACGAAAGCATAGTGCATGCTGGAAAGAGATAGATCCAGGCTAGCCCATATCTGCCCAAGGGAAACTTGAAAACAAGTAGATCTAAATGCATGAGCGAAGGACAGTGGAGATTTGAGTGAATTTTCAAGCATGAAATCAGAGCAATTGCATAAATCAATCAAACTAATGAACAATGAAGCTTGTGGGGAGAGTCTTCACAATGATGACCATTAGTGCAGAAACTGGGTTATGCATGTGACGCTTAAGAAAGGCAATGAAAAACTTGAAACAACACTTCTACAAGTTAAAAAAAACTAAAATGCCAGCGATCATTCAATAAATAATGCAAAACAACACTCACACAAGTTCATTGCCAACTATTTAACCACATCTCTAATGCTTCTCTCTACAATATCCTTTGATCCAACTCTCTTGGAAACCATGATGCATGTATTGCTGAGAAGATGCTGAACAACTATTGTACCTGGAGACAGAGCAAACACTCATGAAAAACAAATTTCAGCTTAAAAAAATCACTGCGAGGAGTGATCATGCAACAAATTGGGTAACTCGTGAGCAAGATTGCGCAGTTGTGACTCTAAGAGGTGGGGGACGCTTAGCTGGATCTGCACATTGTGCAGTCACAGTTGCCAGTGAGAGGTATTGATGACTTTAATTTCACATCACGTAGTATAGTGTCGCTTGCTAACCACTGGAACTGTGTAATGCGCAATTCAGTCTGGCTTGATGCTGGCTGGGACTGCACATACACAATCCTAGTGGGCAAGGCTTTGGGACTGTTTCTTGGAGTTACGTAGAGCGCAGCTAAAGCCAGTCACTCAAAGCCTCCCCACAATTTCCTAGAGCTAAGGTAGAGCCTTGAGTTCCAAAAATGCGTAGTGCATGTCATGAAGAGCTAGATCTAGGTCAAGACAACCTAGATCTTCTCAATGGAAACTTGAAAACGAGTAGATTTGAATGCATGAGCAAAGGAAAGTGTATATCTAAGTGGATGTTCATTCATACAATCAAAGAAAGTGCATAAATAATTCAAACAGATGAAGAATGAAGCTTGTGGGGAGAGTCGCCGTAACGATGATTATTGGTGCAGAATCTGGGTTATGCATGCGACCCTTAAGAAGGGTAATGAAAAACATGAAACAAAAATTCTACAAGTTAAAATAAAATAAAACTCTAGCATTCGTTCAATAAAAAATGCAAAAAAACATTTACACGAGACAAGGAAACAAAATGGGAAAAAAAGTAGCGAAATACTTGAAAATAAAAACTTATCTCGAAAAGTTGTGATGGTCTTGCCGAAGGTTCCTAAATGCTTCAGAAATTCCAAAGCACCAAGATTGAATGTGAAAATGAGCTCTGGTGGCATCCATTAAAAAAAATTGATTGATTTAGGGTCTATGATACGCATGCCAAAAATCTAGGAAAAAGAAACAAGTGGCAACAATTTTCTAAAATTAACTCAAGTGTAACAACCAATGCTAAAAATAGATCCCTATGTTTTAGGGTTTCTTTTTTCTTTTTGTTTTTTTCCTTTTTTGGGAAGGGCTACCATGCATCCATGGATAAATTCCATAGTTCTAGAGGGAACTGGGCTTCCTGTTAACACATGCATCAGGCAATAGGTGAGGGGAATGCTTTTGCATAATTCCTGGGCTTAGTGGCTTTGGCTGCCTCTCATGCTCTACGTAGTTTCCCATTTGAGGACAAGTTGTCAGCTGAATCAACATAGTTTTAGACCCGAAGCTCACTACTTGGCTGGTCTGTGCAATTATTGAGAGAAAGGCTCACTGCTGGGCTGCACTGCACAATTCTTGAGTGCAAGGATGACTACCCTCTCGGAATGCACAATTTTCCAAGGCAGTGCAAGAACCATATGCAACCAAGTCATGGGGGATCATCTTGTGGCTAGACATAAAAACAAGTAAGAGAACAAAAGTTATAAAGTGAAAGATAAATTCAAATGAAAACAGAAGTACCTAGGCAGTGTAAGATAAGCTATTGAGATTTAAGGAGGGAGGCTCCAAAGCGAAGCGAAGGAAAAATTTTGGAGGGTGGTTGTAGCCACTACAACAAGACCCTGTCTCTAATGAAGTGATATTTGATCTGAATGTGCATGGACCAATATGTTGTAGTTGAAAATACTAAGAGAGGGGGTGAAATAGTATTGTATTGTGTGGATAAAAAAATACCAATTTTTACCTTTTCTTCACAAACCATTAACTAAATCAACAATTTTCAGTGACATAATATTTAATAGTAGATAACATAACCATGAGCTACATCATACGAACGTCTAAAGCATCAATACATATGAATTATCAAGACACAGAGGGATAGCAGATGTTAGGTGGAAACCCTTCCGAGAGAAAAAGAATTGTACAATTTGTCTTCATCTTCTTCTATTATAAAATCTCTTCTTTTAAATCATCCACTAGCCACCACTAGTGTGTAAGACCTGACTTGTGATGCACATGATAAACCACTTTCTCTATGCCACTTCCTGACAAAATCCACCACTTCTAACTATGCAAGACCCAAACTTCTACAGGTCTCAACCTGCTAAAGGCCCCTACCTCCAATAGTTTTAAGGCCACTACCTGAAGGTAGCCACAACTCTTGTAGCAAGACACCACTTGCCATACTGAAGGCCCAAACCCTTAGACTCCTATGGACAACATTTCATAATTTTTAGAATGGTGCCATGATACTATGCTCAAATAAATGTAGGCCGTGTTTCATATATTTTCATACTAGACCCACAAAATCTTCTTCACTCAACAAAAATATATCTACTTACTCAAACCCTAGTTGAACACCACCATCTATGCCTAATGCAATAACACATCAAAATTTCTAAACCAAACATACAACCAACCAAAGAAACGCTAGAAATAAACCTTAGTAGTGATATAGACTCTTTCCCACCTAACACCAACATCACACACTCTCTCTTCCCAACAGTCACTTCAAACCCTAACCTGAAAATATTGTAGCAATAACATACATCAACATTCTCTGTCACTCAAGAATACATCAAAACGACTGACAATACAAAATACAAAATATAACCAACACTCTCTACCCATCATACACACTCAAGAACTCTGATCTCACAACCCCTCATATTTTGACATAACACCGACTCATCAAACTAACAATAGCATCAAATACAGGGCTTATACAAATACAACAACATATGATCAAATCAGTAATACAATAACAATAATACAAATAAAATGCCATGGTAGCCCCTGAAAAAATGATATTAGAATCATAATGACCAAGCACTAAGAACTCTGCCTCTCAACAAAATGCAAACTCTTGCTGATGAAACACACTCGAAACAAGGATATTTGATTGGGTCTAAATTCATAACTTCATATTTCTCTCTATATGTACACTGGGTATAAGGGTTATTCATTTATTTCAATTCATACACCTTCTTAATCTATCTCCACACATGATTCTGTCATTGAACTATACATAGACTCCATTTACACAATTTTCCAATTATCAACGCACTTTAACAATCAAAACTTCACACCATAGCCATGCATAGTATACATTACAACCCATCAAAACAAACAAATTGCAAACAACATACACTTGTTCCTTCCAGATTATTAAATGAGACATCTACCAACTTTAATAGATCCAAATTAGTTCCATTCATAACACTACATTCAAATGATACTCTGTTATGAAACCAGCTCCCAAAAATATAGAAATGATAGATCAACGCCTTAGAAATAAGCCTCTTCGAGGGGCAAACCTCCTTTAAATTACACAAATGAATGATTCTTGGATGATACAAATGACAATACCTCCTTTCTATATATAGGAGTATAAGGGGTCATAATATAATTAGAGCCGACATAAAAATAATAATGTAAGGGCACAATAATAACAATAGTGGGCTTCTATGGGGCAAAATAATAACAATATAGGGACTACATGGGCACAACAATATAATAAGGGGGTTGTACTAATAACAATAAGGGGTTACACTGGTAGTATAGGGTCTTAACATGCCCCTCTCCTTCAAAAAGTGTTGTCCTCAACTCTTGAGTAGTTCTCGATGCTTCTGTATAAAATTCTTGTCCTCCCATGTGGAATCTTCAGCGGGTAATTTCTTCCACTTGATGAGATACTCTGAAATTGATTGATTTCATAGCTATCTGGTTCTTCTTTATGTGACTGCTCCAGGTTCCAATATGATTTTTGCTTTCTCATCAAGTTCTAGCAATATTGTTTGAACCGGGATCTTCTGCAACTTTTGAATGAGTGGCCACACTTCTTCATCCTTCTTCCATTTGTCCATTGCTTCATTTATCCAGTCTGGTTGGATAATAGAAATAGCACAAAACAATGCTTCCACATCTTCATCCTTTCTTGAGAGTGCATCTGCAACAACATTTTCCTTCCCTTTTTTGTAGATGATTTCAAAGTCATAACCCAACATATTTGTGATCCATTTTTTTGTTCTTCTAAAGATAATCTTTGTTCTAAAAATAATTTAAGAATATCATGATCCATTTTTACCTTGAAGTGTCTTCCCATTAGGAAAGGTCACCACTTCTTAAGTGCGTGTAGTATTGCTAACATTTCCTTCTCATAATTAGCTTGCTTGAGATGTAGCCGTAAAAATACCTAATTGCCTACATGAAAACGTTTTTCATTGCGATGTTGATCTGCTTGTTCTTTCATTCGATTCTACACCAAAGTGGTGTTATCCTTTAAAAGTTGGAGAACTTGTTCTTGATGCTTGATGTGATCTTTCTGTGCTTGATACTTTTTCTTATTGATATGTTTTATAGACATTTTTGTGCCTTACAGCATTGAGCATGAAATGTCCATAATCTAAGGGATCCAAAGTCCCTAAACATGTTGTTCCTACCCCTAGAGGAACAAGGCTAACAAACCACAGCAATTCTCAGAAGTTCTCCACCTGAAACTGCTCAAAAACAAGTCAATTCAGGATCATTTCAGTGGCTACACTAGCTGTTTGCGCTGAATGTCAAAGCCAACACTGGCTACCTGCGTTGAATGTCAACTGGAACACTAGCTACCTGCGCTGAACGAGAATGGACAAGTGGCAGGCTCATTTCTCAAGGTGTCTGTTATCACTTAGAACTAAAAATTGATACATGTAATTTTCTATCCTAGCCCGATGACAAAGGTCTGTGTTAGCTTAATTTCAAATTTTCATTTTTAATTTTCTTCCCGTAGGATTTGGAGTTTTTAAAAGAGTTTTTAACTCAAGTTGTTCTCAACTCCCATTGGTTCCCCTCTACCCATCATTGTTCTATAGCCACCTCTTGTCTTATGTGAGTCACCGTGCCTTTTCGTGATTTCGCAGCGCTATTCCAATTCGCCAATTTCGTAGCGCAATCATAACTAGGCAGTTTCACAGCGTTTCATGATTAGGCAGTTTCGCAGCGCATCATCAAAATTTAAACTGACCGCGCTGCGAAATCATGGATTCGTACTTTTCACAGCGAATCTTTCCCGAAATATCAAATCCGTTAGGTGAGTCATAGGCCATGTCCTCTCATGTCAGCTCATGTACCTCTCTTTACCACTCATTGCTACTATCACCACCACTAGATCTGTTGATATGCACAAGTTATTATTCCCAAGAAATTTTACCGTGCCTAAACCATAATGATGGCTGTAAGTCCTGCATGAATGACAAATCTGCAAGATTGTATCTTGAAAGGTTTTAAATGGAAGAGTTTAAAATTCAAGCGAATGTTTAAAATTCAAGCGAGGCTGATAATCAAGCGAGGCTGAATTCAAAAAAGAAGCTGAATCACAATTCCAAACGGAGCTGGTAGTCTTTGTGTGCGATGATTTGGAAGAATCCATGGAGAAAAAAGAGCACATATCCGGTAAACCTCTAAGGACTGAACCTGAAGGCCTGGATATAACATTGAGAAATGAAGAGGTGAAGAAAGCGCTTAAAAAGGCCGGGTGCTGGAACTTTTGCAAAAAGTTACAAGGAGGACATGCACAGGTAACTAAGGAATTTGCACTTAACTTCACTGGTTTGAATTCAAAGGTAGCCATGTTAGAAGTGCAGGTTTCTCCAGAAGTGATATCTGCTGTGACAGAGATCCCAAGAGGACAAGAGGAATGGTTCAAAATTTTCAAATTTGACATGAATCCTTGCAAGGAGTTTTTGAAGGATGATTATGTAAATGAAGATTTAAGTAGGGGAGTGCCCAGGAATTATGTCAAAGAACATTATGCTCTCTTACTCACCTGCATACAGAAATATTTGACTTGTGAAGGAAGGTATAACAAAGTTTATTCTTACCATTTCAAACTACTTTTGCATTTCATCGGGAAGGTCTCCATAGACTTACCGTTTTATCTGTTCCGTAGTTTGAGTAAGATGTGTGATAAGGTACAGCTAAGGAAAGAGGATTCTAAAACCTCTTTGTTTCATCATGGTTTGATCAAATTATTGGTTTTAGATGAGCTCCAAAAGATAGACAAGGATTGGAATTCATTCATTTTTATGGCTGGCTTCAAAAGCCAGACTGGACTCACTCCCCAACCTGCCAGGGATTTTACAATAGCTGAGCTCCAAACAGAAGCAAGGGCTAAAAGAGTTCCAAAGTCACAAGTAAGAAAACAGGTGAAGCCCCTTATCATCCAAGATCAACCTCAGCAATCAACTAAGGAAAAGGCTCAGGGTAAAAAGACTGTACCTGAAACAAGCACATCTGAAGCAGTTTCAAGGGTAAGAACAAGAAGTCAAATAAATAAGGAAAAAGGTAAAGCTATAGCAGTTGAAGAAAGTCCAATGTCCAAGGCAAGTTTAAATGATTTATTGCAGGCTATTGAAATTGAGCAGTCTCTACCAGTTCAAATCGAATTGATGCAGTCAGAACAGGAAAGCACCAAGAAATCCAAGGCCTAAAAAAGGCTTACATTTGATGTGCCAGCTGAAGAGTTCGTTTTCAAACCTAGAAGACCTATGACAAGGAGGTTCCAGCAAGTACAGGAGGCACTGCCAAGAACAGAGGAAACAGGGGAAGAGACACAAAAAGACACGGGCAAAACAATCATTGCATCTCAAGAAGATAATATATCAGCCATACAGATACAATTGGAATTAGCTAAATATGAAATTGCCAAATTAAAGAAAGCCGCTAGAAAACATGCAGCTATCCATGCAAAGTATTATAAAACTTTATGGGAAGGAAATGCTGCTGTAGAATCTCAGCTGAATTCAGTGGTTGATGGCCATTCACAATTTCACACATGGACAGTACCAGCAATCAAAGAAGCCAAATACATAAGAAGGATCAATATGAAATTGAGAGCTGGGAATAAGGCTATGAGGAAACAAATTGAAGATCTGAAGGCACAGTTAAATCAGCTATCTGCTAAATAAGTTTTCATTTCAAGTAAGATTTTGTTTTAAAGTTTTGACAAATTTGCTTGATTTTATCTTTCTGAGGAAATATAAATTCCTACTCAACATGTGGAAAGAATAACGGAGTTTTTGGCAATTACTTGGCTAATAAAGTTCTCGGGTTAAAAGCAAGCTCTTTTAAATAATTCAGCAGTTTCGTAGCGCACTACGAAACTGCTGTAGGTGATGATTTTTACGCAATTCAAGCAGTTTGAATCATAAGCGGGAATTTTGAAAGGAAAACGTCTAAAGGGTATGCAAGACATAATCTGGAGCTGTCAACATTCAATCAGGTCAAGATAGGTGGATGCTTGAAAAGGTTGAATATTCAAATCCAATTTTAAGTTTTTGGTGTAAAGCCCCTTTATCACCGTTCAAGATATATCAAACGGGTTGCCTGCAAGAAACTCTGGCTTGCACACATGTTCATGGACAAAGCTTACCACGCATCAAGAACGTGGCAATCTTCCACATTTTGAGTATTTAAAGGATAAAGGACATGCTTCTGTGCATTCGAATATAATGGGGAAAACTGAAGCCGAGAAGCTAGGGTAGTCTCCTAATATTTCTGAGCAGTTAAAAAGATTCAGCATTCAAGGTCAACATGGAGCATTAAACATCCAGCTCAGCCAAACTGAAAGAGGACCAGGTGTCAAAGAACGAGGAGAAACCATCATGCATGTAATATGGAGTTAGAGTCATAGTGGATTTAGAACTCTAAAAAAACTTCAGTCAGCACTTTGTTGTATTTATTAGTTAGTTAAATGGTTGATAGGTGTCATTAGAAGTAGTTTTCGAATTCCCCTCATGCTGGAGGAGGAATCTCAATCAATTAGAATAAAAACTCTATATATAGCTAAAACAGCAATGTAATCAAGGTTGGAAAACTTTATAACAGAGCATAGTATTTGGCTTATGTAAAGACTCACTTTCAGTAATATAATTTTGATTTTACTTCTCAGGATTCATGAAGGATTTCTTATATTCAGAATGTGTGATGTTGTCCTTCTCTTAGTTTTTTTTACAGTGGTATGGATGTATAATCACTCAGAATTCACTGAATGTGCTCTGATTTCCTGTATGCATCTATAAACTGTGTGGTTCCTTATGAGTGTATATTCTGAATATTCAAATGCTGAATGCCCTGACTTCCATGTAAGGTCAAGATCTTTGTTGTATTGAAGTGTTGTTGACTCCATATGCCCAATGGATACTTGTTTAATGTATTTCCAGCATTCATATTTGTCACAGTTAATTTACAAGAGTTAGCCATCTTAGTTTTAATCAAAATTATTATTACACCCAGAGAGAGCCCTCTCAGGTTGAGGAGGCTAAGCATCAGCCTAAAGTAGGTCTGAAATATTTACTTAGAGTCAACCTGACCAGCAGCCTATCAGGGTTTGATTTTGAGATAACAGTATCAAAACCCAGGAAGCTTCCAAAATGACACTTGCCTCAGGGAATTCAACTGGTGATGAGTAAGAGGTTCCAAATCTCTAAGTGGAAGCAAGAACCTCCAAGTGGACTGAAGAACTGAGAGAGGGAGAGGACACTAGTCAGATCTCAAGCTGACTCATCCTCTCTCCAAACATCTATGTATGGATCTCTCCTCCATGAGATCTAGAGGCTGGAATTTTGTTATTGCAAAGAATTGCTGTTGGTTTGAGACTGGAATCATTGGGTGCTTAATGCTTTGAAGGGGCTGAAGATAGGAATTCCATTTGCTTGGAAGGAGATGCTGGATTGGAGCCCTCTGGGTTGTATCTCTTCCTGAACCTTGTTATTCATCAATAAAGCTATCTTGGTTTCTCCTATATGCTGATGTATTTTGATGTATGAATGTATTAGTATATTTGGTTTATTTCTAATCCTAAACTAGTTATGAATGTGAACATCTGTCTTTGTGTAGTGTTCTTCTCTTGTCTCAAGTAGCTGTTCTCTTGTCGCAAGTAGCTGTTCTCTTGTGATCTTGCAGGAAGTTGAAGCTCGATAAGCAAGAAGGGAAGTAGCTGTGAACACCTAAAGAGAAGAGAGACCGGATCGAGGGACAAACGGAAGACACCGGTAAGTCTATTGATCTCTCTTCTTTCACATTTCATAAAGGAAGAAACCAGCATAGCTGTACTCGTTTGTTGCTAAGGCACTGTCACACCTTAGGTGGATAGGATCGTCCTGCATAGGCATTTTTCCCCACAACAATATGTCCTTCTATCTTGAGAGTTTGAGGACTAGTAATTTCTTCCAATGGATTACAAGATACGATCGGATTCATTTCTTGATGCTCAATGTGATCTTTTTCACTTCTTGAACATTTTTCTTCTTGATATGTCCTTCTATCTTGATATTTTGAGGAGTGGTAATTCTTTCCAATGCTTTACAAGATATGGTCAGATTCATTTCTTGTTTATCTGGGGTGGGTTCCTGGTGTATATCCTCTTCTTTTGATGTTTCTTGATCATTTTCTTCCTCCTTTCATAATCTATGTAAAATAATTTCTTCTCAGCACACTTATGACCTTTAATATATTTTTTATCATAACTGTAACAAAGCCCTTTTGCTCTTTTTTCTTCAAATTATTCTGGTGTCAACCCTATAGGTTGTGGAAGGCTAGGAGAAACAACACTTTCATATTTATAGTTGTGAGGGGTAGACATCCTTGTTGCCATAATTTTGCTTCCCACTTTTCTTTCCAACCTAAATGCCTTCTCCAATGAATCAGGTTCCCAAAGACGAACCTCATGTTTAACATTATCCTTTAAAGTACCTATGGAAACATCAATCCTCTACTTCTCTGGAATATCATTTTCCCTTATATTTAATTTTTGAAATTCCTCAATGTGTTCTGCAGTTGACCACTTTTGTTTGATATTTTTCAATTGGCTAAAGAAGGTGTTGCTCTTTGTATCCTCATAATGTGTTGTCATTTCCTCCGTGAAAATTGACCACGTAACAAGTGGTTTACGAGAACAAAGCCCTATATACGATAAAAATTGATCCGGTTCTAAATATGAATATCCAATACCTACCCTTTGTAACAGTGGTACACCATGTAGATCAAAATATTTCTCCATCTATAGTACCCAATTTACCAGATCCTTGCCATCAAACTTCCTCATCATGATTTTTCTTGATTTTAGGAGATCTATCTCGAAATGGCTGTAACTCTATAATTTTGAATCTTTAAGTTCTGAAATTTCAGCCTGTAATAGCCTCTGAGTCCTCTTTCTAACTCCTCAAGTCTGATCGCAATTGGATTCTCCAAGGAAGATTTATGTCAAATCTCCCATGGTGACCTGATTATAGACTAGTTCAGTAGAGCAAACTTGTATGAAGTGCCACGTGTCCCTGTTTCAACCTTAGTACCTAAAACTGATACACAAAAAACTATAGTCATCCTCTTTCTGAAACCTCTGATGAAATTTCAATCTGATGCTCAAAACCAAAGTTATGGGAATTTTCCCTAGGTCACCTGTTTGGAATGTTATTCAGTAGTCTGCGAAAACCCTAACTTCCTTAGATCATATCTCCACAAATATAGTGAGAAAAGATTTGAAAGTTAGACCCAAAATTCAGAATGATTTCAGCTCAAATGGTTTTGTTTTGTAGTTTTTGAAAAATCGCAGAAAAAAAGTTATAGCAAAAATTCCACGATGACCTATTTGGAGCAGCGAAACCCTAGAATCCAAAGCTGTGATACCAAATGTTATGAACCCAGCTCCCAAAAAGATAGAAAAGATAAATCAATGCCTTAGAAATAAGCCTCTTCGAGGGGGCAACTTCCTTTACATTACACAAATGAACAATTCTTGGATGATACAAATGAAAAGACCTCCTTTCTATAGGAGTCTAAGGGGTCATAATATAATCAGAGCCTACATAACAATAATAATGTAAGGGCACAATAATAACAATAGTGGGCTTCTATGGGGCACAAGAATAACAAGATAGGGACTACATGGGTACAATAGTATAATAGGGGGGTTTTACTAATAATAATAAGGGGTTACAATAGTAGTATACGGACCTAACATACACATTTTCCTCAGTCTTAATAGATCAATTGTGCTCATGATCTCTGCCACAACGATGCATTATGGTCTCTAGGCATAATGGATTACGTCTCCATCATACAAATTATTTAGCATATACATGATCACATCCTACCATGCACACATGTACTCCACAAGAATTCACTTCTTCAATATACCAATCGCACAAAAACGCCATCATAAATGTGCATACACATCATGACTCACAAATGTATCAGTCTCTAATCTAGCATAAGTGAACACAATAGCATACTCGAAAGTGCTATGCTATAAAGGTTTTCATTAACAACTAAATATCTCATCATGTACACAACATATCACGTGAGGCACCAACCAACCCCTAATGAAGCCATCAAATAGTGATTTAATCAATCAACCCAATAACCAAATGAAACCTAACCAGTATGACCATATCCATGCTTTAAACACAAATCATTCATTTGTGACCAAATCAAAATGGGAAATTTAGACCATATCAACCATTAACAAGTTAACTACATGACCAGATCAAACAACCAAATATAGCTATATCAACAAGGCCATGATACCAAATCAAACAGTGCATTGAGAGCTTGAACAATTTACCATATCGATTCATTAAAGGCACTCCATTATTTTTTGCTGGATACTTGACCAATTAACTGTTGTGGGCCAAATCATCATGACGAAGAGTCAATTACTAGAAGAAACCATGGGAAATTCAACTATAAAAGCTTTTGGTTTTTATTTTTTCCACCTATAGGATGCATACACAATTTGTGTAAGGACAATCAATGTATATACATGGTTTTTCTACTAAAAAGTAGCGTATATGCTGCTTAATCCATATTTATGGAATTTTCTACTACGATCCATCTTCAATCAACTTTTCAATCACCTATAGACCTCCATAACACATGAACACATGAATCAACCATGTTGACATCAATGCCAAGCTAGATAATGCCATGATTGACACCAATGCCAACTCCGTGTAGTTAACAATCTCCCCCTTTGGCATTGATAGTAACCTACAATCACACCACTAATTTGATCTTCTTTAACTGATCTTTATTCTCCTCTATTTTGGTTGTATCGCTCTAGGTTATTTGTTTGTCTCACTCTTCCCATTTGACATTAGTGGAAAAGGGTGACCAAAATCGACTGAATCACCATATTGACAGCAACGAAATTTTTTGATACCAATTGTTTTCTAATAACATAAATCAATAGCAACACTCCTTCAAGATAGACATTAGAACAAAGGAAAATATATTACCTCCTACAACCAATGGAAATCAATGAAAGCAAGGCCGACAATGATCTTCCATTTGGTGACCATGCTCCCCTTGAACATGTACAAAGATGTCCACAACCAACTCTTCAAGGGTATTATTCAATAGCCCTCCATATTGGTGCTCTTTTGAAGCCTCCTTTCAACATGCAAGAGACTACATGAGGGCTTTACAACAAGCCATGACTAAGGATAAAAAATAGTATATGAGGCTTAATAAAATAATTATAGGCTATATCATGAAGTACAAATATACAATACTACACATAGAAGTGCATACAAGGTTGAATTATATATTCTATTTAATGCATGCCTAAAACAAGAATCTCTTTCCTATACATGACTGAACCAAATAATAAGCAATTAAATATATGGATAGATTAATGCACTCAAATGTTATCACATGGTTGACTCAAATGAATCACTAAAATTAATGCCAAAACACAAGTGACTCTCTCTCTTATGCATGATTGAGACAATGGTTACACAACCAATATTACCAACTGGTAATCATGTACAAACATGGATGATTTAATAACTCTACACTCATAATTACAATATGGAAATTCTATAAAAAAAAGAGTGAAATCAATAAAAATAATGCAACCTTAGAAACCCTAATACCATGCATAGCTCCCCCTAAGCTCTTATACATTTTAAAGTACATATTGATCTTGCGGACTCAATTATGCATATAAGCTCTCAAACATATCATGTTTATGTTATTGCATTGCATCTTCAACACATGTTCATGTGATCCAAGTTGTTTCAATATGCTCCCCCTAAGACTATGCACCTATCATAGCTCTTATGTAGTCTTTTCTAAATACTCATTAGGTAACAATGGACTTCACTAGGTGAATATCTCTTAAAATCTAAAGAGGAAGAGATTTTCATTGATCTCTTTCTTTTTCCAACTTTTCCCTTCAATACATACACATTGTCTAGAGTCTTGATTCCTTTGGCTATTAATCTCTTAGAAATTTCTTTCTAGATACTACGACCTTTGGAGTTGAATATCACCTCCTTACCTCTATCAACCATTCATATCTTGCTAAAACTATTTTTCTTTAGTCCTTATATGAGTAACATATCAAGAACATTGGTCTTCTTGCCACCAAGATTTTCCTTTGCTTTTCCCGACAACTTAGCAAGTGTATTGTCTCCAAGAATAACATGGCCATATTTTTTCATCTTCAAGAAGAGGAATCTACTCCTGTCCCATGAAATATGATGGGAATAACCACTATCAATGTGCCACTACTCATCTTCATCAAACATGCATAGAATGATTCCACACTTGAATTTCCACTCCTCCTTCTTCCACACTGTTGTAGGTTGCTTCTTGGTATATGTATTCTCTTCTAGTTTCCTACTGGGCCTACTCTAGGTAAGCTTATCCAATTTCTTGTTTTTCCTATGAAAACAAAACGTCTTATAGTCTCTATCCATGTGACGAAGGTTTTCACAAGTGTATCACCTCACATGATTGAGATATGAGGCTATAAGGTCATATCTTCTACTACTCACAATTAGATCTGCAATCAATTTCCTTGTGTCCAAAGAGGTTACATGAAAAAAAAATATCAATAAAATGCATTTGTACACATAAAGGCTATTGATCTCCTTGGCTACCTAAATTTTTTCATAATTTGTCGGTTAGATCTAAACATTTAGCTTCTATAGCTAGTTGCAACATGTCCATAGTTGTGACAAATGTAACACTCAACCTCATCCATGAAGGGAGAAAATATTTTTTTACTAATCCTTTGAAATCCACCATATTCCTCTCTACAAATGAATGATATTTTATATGTAGGTCCTCTTCTTGCTCCAGTCCTTGACAATTGCTTTCTTCCTTTCTTGTTGCTCATGTTTCTACTCTTTTTTGTTGCATGCTTCTTACGTGTTGCATTATTAATTGTGGGTGCCTGTGAGTTAAAATATCCCTTATGAAGACCAATACTAGATCTAATCAAGGGAGATATTTTACTACAGAGGATGTTGTCCAAAACCTTGGACCTCTTCTCTTTCTTGGGTTGTTTGTCATTCTTTTCTAGCTTTGTTTCTCATTGCAACTTATTCAACCTCAATCCTTTCAACTCAACCATATTTTTATTTTTGTTGGTGGCTCATAACTTCTTAAATTATTTTAGAGTCTTGTAACTGGGTCTTAAAGTTGATCATTTCTTATTTTAAATCAATCTCCTTAGCATAAAAAAATTGCAACAAATTTTCATAATCACTACAAACAGCTATAAACTTGTTATAGAGTTTTGTGAATAGGTCATTCCTCTATCAAAAAAAAATTTCTCACCTGTATGGATTCATTATTTAATAACTATAAACCTAATTAATGCATTAATTAACTTATTTATTACAATCATGGCTGACTCAAGATAAGCTTTAAGAACCACTACATCTTCATCTTGACTCAGATCTAAATGGATGCCATTATAACTATCTATTTCATAACCCGTAAACAACTCACCATCATTCATACCTTTAGATTCATTTTGTTGTAATACATTCAATTATTGATTGATGATTTCTCCTCTTGATGATCAACTGAACTTGCACTAGGGGGATGAATTTTATTGGGCTGAGACACTTTCTTTTGAGATCCATTCTTCTTTTTCTCTTCTTCTCAATCTCTCCAGTTTTTCTACTATTGTCTCCTCCATATAATATCTACAATTGTTCCCATATATATTTAGTAGATGTGAGATCCACTATCTCCTATAGATCTATGTTTTGAGGATTGTCATAGTTTACACACTTCACTTGAGTATTTTTGTTCTTGCATTTTTGTTGAGAGGGGATCTTTGCCACATCCTTCACAAGCTAACTTCCAAAAATCATATCCATAAGTTGACATATCATATTTTAGTTTTTCAATCCATACTTGATAGTCTGCAGCAATGAGCACAAACACTACTTGATGTTTCTTCTAAAAAAAAGGTTCAAAATTTTAGATCTTCCCTTAGGAAATCAAGATGCACTTGAAGACACCTGCTATGATACCAATTGTTGTGAGATTAACAATAATGGGAAGGTGGGGGGGATGCAATGAAACAATATTATATAGTGTGGATCACCAAATATCAGTTTTAGATTTTCTTCATAAACCATTAAATGAATAAAAAATTGTTAGCAACACAATATTTAACAACAGATAACATAATGATGAGCCAGATCATATGAAAAACGTATAAATAATCAAGTATTATTAACACATGATAAACAATTAAACTATCAAGACACAAAGGGACACCAGATGTTAGGTGGAAACATTTTCGGTAGAAAAAGAATCGTACAATTTGTGTCTATTTTCTTCTTTTTATTAAAATTCTTCTTTTACATCATTTTTTGGCCAGCACCAGTGTGCAAGCCATAATTTATGATCCACGTGAGAAAACACTCACTCCAAGCCACTTCTTAATAGAAGCCACAACTTCTAATTGTGGAAGCTCCTACATCTAATAGATCTCAGGCCACTACTTGAGGAATTCACCACTCCTTGATCAAGCCACAACTCACCACACTGAAGGTCCCAACCCTCAAACTCATGTGGCCCACATTTAATACATTTTCAGCCTAGGCCCATGATCCTCTGCTCAAACAACTGTAGGCCACATTTAATCTATTTTCATATTGGAACCACGTAATATTCTTCACTCAACAACAATATCTCTATTAAATCAACCCTATAGCAACATCATTATTTTTACCGATTGCACCAACAAATCAATAATGTCGAACCCAACATACAACTAACAAAACAAAATCTACAAATAAACCTTAGCAACAATATGAACTCTCATCCACCTAACACTGGCAACGCACTCTCTTTTTGAAATAATCACATCAAACCCTTTGCAATATATCAACTTGCCATGTCTCTAGCAACAACATACATCAACATTCTCTCTCACTCAAAAATACATCACAATAAATAGCTATACAGGGAATTATACACAATAAAAAATACAAAACCAACCCAACACTCTCTACCCATAATAAACACTCAAGAAGTCTAACTTCACAACCCCTCATATTCTAATATAGCATAAGCTCATCAAACCAATAATAGAAAAAAATATAGGGCTTATAGAAATACAACAACATATGAACAAATCAATACTACAACAATGGAAATACAAATAAAACACTATATTAGCCCCTACAACAATGTTGTTACCAACATGATGGCCAAGCACTAAAAACACTTCTAATGAGGAAAACTTGAACTCATGTTGATCAAACACACTCCATAAAAGGATATTCAATTGGGTCTAAATACACAACTTCATATTGCTCTCTATATACATGCCAGATATAAGGGTTCTTCTTTTAGTTCAACTTCCATGTCTTCTTAACCTATCCCCACATACTATTATATCATTGAACTATAGATGGAATCCATTCACACCAATTGTTAATAACCATTTCAATTCATTAATCAAAACTTTGTACCATATCCATACATAATATATACATTACTGCCCATAAAAACTAAACACACTACCGACAACATACGCTTGCACACTCAGGATTATTAATAAGATTCTTTTCCCACTACAATATATCCCACTTAGTTCGATTCTTAAAAATACATTCAAACCATACACACTTTCCTCACTCTCAACAGACTGATTGTGCGTAGATCTCTGCCTCCACAATGTATGATGGTCTCTAGGAACAATAGATCACATCTCTATCATACTCACCTATTAGCATATTTGATCACACCCCACCATGCACACATGTACTCCACAAGGGTGCACTTCTTCTATATTCCAATCACACAACAACTGAATGAGAATAGTGTATACACATTATGATCGACATATGTAACTGATCTCCAATCCATCATAGGTGAATGCACATGCATACTCAAAAGTTCTCTACTATAAATATTCTCATTAACAACAAAATCACTCACCGTGTATGAAACATATTGCTCTGTGCACCAACAAACCCATAACTAGACCATTCGATAAATAATTAATCAATAAGCCGAATAACCAAATTGGACCCAATTAGAATGACCATATCCACACATTATAAAAAAATCATTCCTTGGTGATAGAATCAAAATGGGAAATTGCGACCATATTAACCACTAACAAGTTAAGTATGTGACTAGATCAAACAAGCAAATGTGACTGGATCAACAGGACCATGAGATCAAATCGAAAAATGCATTTAGAGATTGAACAACTGACCATATCAATTCATTAAAGGCATTCCATTTTTTTTTTTGCTAGAGATTTGAACATTAACCATCGTAGACCAAATCATCATAACCTAGAATCAATCACTAGAGGGAACCATGGGAAATTCAATTGTAGAATCTTGTGGTTTTCCTTTTTTCCACCTATAATATGCATACATGATTTTTCCAAGGACAATCAATTTACATACATGCATTTTCCATTCAAAAGTAACATTTATGCTCTTTAATCGAGATTTATGCAAGTCGTTGGTACAAGCCACCTTTAATCAACTTGCCAATCACCTGTAGACCTCCAAAACACTCGAACATATCAGCTAGTCTATGTTGAAATTAATGCTAAGCTGGTTGAATCCATGGTTGACATCAATGCCAATAGGATCACGAAACATAGAATTATGATAGATCTTAATGGAGCTCTAGTTATCACATCGAATCACTATTGGTCCCATTTACAGATCAAATAGTCCTACAAGCATATTACGAAAACAAATTGCCTCATAGCTCACCATAATCACTATGATGTACTCTACCCCCGTTGAACTAAGTTCCACTGATTGTTTCTTCCTGCTTTACCACGATATCATGGATGATCCCAAGTTGAAAAATATCTAGATGTGGATTTTTAGTCCACTACACTCCTTTCTCAATTAGAATATGTGTACCCATGTAGCTCTACTCCTCTACCTTTGACATATGTTAGTTCAAAGTCCACCAGAGTTTGTAGGTATCTTAGCACATGCTTTGCTTCCATCTAACGATCCTATCACACATCCACTTTGAACTGGATGAGTGTTTTCACAACAAAAGGTATATTTTGCCTAGCGTTGACCATATACATCAAGGAAACTATTAGCTACCTATAGAGTTTTGGATCCACCAACTCACTTTTAGAAGCGCTTAGCTTGTTCAAGTTAGTGATCATCGGTGTAGACACATGATTGAAATACTCCATCCCGAACCTCCTGAAGATCTCAATTGAATGCTTTCCCTTTCTGAGGAAAATCTCTCATGGCTATTGGCACATTTCTAATCTTAAAAATTAGTGCATCAAATTGATGTACTTCATCTTGAATTCGAAAGCAATAGCATGTCCCTATGATATTCTCCAATCCTGTTAAGAAGAGATTGTCCACATAAATAACCAAGATGAGTGACTCACCCTTAACAAGTACATATTACAAGTTGGGATCCGCCGCACTCTTGGTGAATCTCAAACCAAGAAGATATCGATCGATCTTGGTGTACCTTGCATATGGAGCCTCCTGCAACCCGTAACAAGAATTTTTCAAATTGCATACATGAGACTCTCCCCCCATGCACCTAAAAGTTGTGAGGCTACTTAATATACACCTCCTCCTCAATCACCCTATTCCGGAAAGTAGTCTTCACGTCCGTCTAATGTATCCTCTACCCCATCTGTGAAGCAATTGATATAACTGATCTAATGGATGCATATTTGGTGATAGGTGTGAATTTCACCTCGTAATCAACTTCATCCTTCTAGGATAACCCTCTTGCAATGAACCTCACTTTTTACTTATTAAAACTGCCATTATTTGCATGTTTGATATTATAGCTCCATCAAGAAGTGACCAAAATATTTCCTTCTAGTATCGAAACTATGTTCCATACATCATTTCTCATGATGGAGCTATACTCCACCATGGAATACCCCAATAGTTTCTCATCTATAAACTCATCAAAAGTGGAAGGCTTAGACTCATAGTCATTGCTTATAAATTCCAAATAACCAAAAAAATGCATTGGTTTTCTACCTCCACATTATCCTCAACATCTAGTAAGGTGTACTTGGGCTATCTCGACCTCCTCCTAGTTGAGCTCAAAGGAATATCCAACTCCTCCTATAGGTTTTTTGACAGTGTCCCTACTATTATTATTGTTGGTCCCTATTCAACCGTAGGAGCTTCTCACTCCTGATCCTCTACAATTCTTGGCTCTTTTCATGAGATCTACCAAGATTCCTCCCCTCATCAAATATACCATCCTAATTCAATATCACATTCCTCTATTTTGGAATTTAGACTTGGTAGGCCTTTGAGACCTCATTGTAGCCCACACATATGACCCTTTCTGACAAGGGATCTAGCTTAGCCCTGTTCTCCATGGAAATATGAACATAAAATGGATTAACAAAGATGCACAAATAGCTTGCATCTAGTTTCACCCTCTAAGAAATTTCCCAGGGTTCAAATCCTCCGTTATCCTACGAGGAATCCCATTCTACAGGTAAAAAAATGTATTGCAGGCCTACACCCAAAAAAATAGGAAATTTTTTTATCATAGATCATTACTATTGCTGCCTCCATTATGGTCATGTTCTTCCTCTCGACAGTCCCATTATTCTAAGGGTTGTAAGGTACAATGAGCTCATTCTTAATCCCTGATCCCTACAAAAATCATAGAAATCATTGGAATTTTACTCACCCCCATTATCAAATCTTGATAGCTTAATCTTCTTCCCAGTTTGGTTCTCCAAAGGAGCTTTGAACTCCTGAACTCCTAAAACTTATCGAAGAACTTATCCTTGGCCTTTAGAAAGTAGATCAAATATTTCTTGGAAAAATAATCTATGAATGTCGAAAAGTATAAAGACCCTGTGATTGATGTCATAAACATAGGACCAAAAATATTTAAGTGCACCAAGTCTAGCATTCCTTTAGAGTTGGTATTGTTGTGAGGATACATAGCCTTGGCATGCTTACCAAGTGTAGACCTTTTACACAGTCCACCCTAATCCACCCTAATATTTAGAATGCTAGTAAGCATCCTCTACAACATTAGGAAATATATGTAGTTGAGGTGTCCCATCTTCCTATGCCATATCTCACTCTAGCTATCACTCTCATGTATGAGAGCCTTCACCGACTATCCTCTCGATAGATATAGATCTCCCTCCCTTATCCCAATCACTCACTTGCTTATTGAATCAATTATTTTAATCCCAACAACCACTTCACATCCCGTAAAATTGATTTGTAGTCCTTTATACTCTTTGGTTGAAAGTGAAAGGAGATTCTTCACCAAACCCAGTACAACACTTCATTCGCCTCCATGATACCAAATGATTCCATTTGAAACTTAGTACTTATAGTGCCTTCTACTACATACTTTTCCTTATTTCTAAGCTCCACATGTAAATCCTTAGGCCCATTGGTCATGTTCGTGAGTACCTCTAGAGATCCTATCATATGACAAGATGTTGCACTGTCCACAAACCTGACACCTAATGTGACAGTTCCAGAATGGACGGCACTAGGGATTTTTTTTTTTTCTCTTTCCATTCTTCTTATTTGGATAGTTACTAGAAAAATTCCCAAAATTGTGACAAGCAAAGCACATGACTTTATGCATGTCCTTCTACTTTTTTTTCTGTGAATATTCCCCTCCACTCTAGTTTTGTTTGGCCTTAGATTTTCCCCTTTTCACTTATGCAGCAAAAGTAAGCTTATCTTTCTCCTTACCTTTCAACAACCTCCAGTCAATGATTTGTCCCAGATCTCCTTTTGGATGAGATCATCCCATAATCAGATCTAGTCAGGAAGTTGTTACCTAGCAAGGATCTTGTAATATACCTCATTTACAACACAACTTTTTTTAAAGAATAATTAACTATAAACACTTCATACATTTCTTTTCATTGTATTCATTTCATTCTATGAAATCTCTACTATCAATATCCATTTTTCTAATTCAATAATAGAAACATTCTTGATATTGTATTGTTATCATCACTTGATTCTCTTCCACGAGGAAATAAAACTATCATTTTAAATCAAATTCCTTTGTCTCCTTTCTTCATTGTGAATTTGATCCTAAAAGGAAATATCAGTATCTCTTATCAAGATAGTTTCTTCTTTCTTAATATGTTTTTCCAAGTTTAATTTGTTACCTTTAAAATCATGTATCATTTGTCTATTAGATCGTTGATGATACATGGTATTTATTTTAAAAAGCAGATTAGATCGAGTAATGAAAGTATATTATTTATTATCCATAAAGTGTATTATTTCTTATCCATTAATACACTTCACTTATATACATATACCTCTCTAGACTCTTATATCTATATCATGGTTAAAAATATATGATCATTGTCATCGCTTCAATTCCTAATGACAACATTAATGTTTTAACCTCACAAGAGGTTCTAATATTTATAAACTAGATGGAAAATAACCTATGTATACACACACAAGCATACATTTCTCATACATATACAACACATTATTATACATTTATTAATTCATATTACTCGAGTTAATTTTTTAAATGTGGTACTATATAGATATTTCCATGTGTACATGTCTTGACATGTGGAATTCTCATGGAGGTCCTATAGACCTACCATATCTATAGTTGTAATACTATCTTTCTAAATCAATGGTGTCAACAAATCTTAGGGTTTTGCTATGATATAAATTCTATTGTAACACACCTCCTCTCACATTTACCAACTTTCACTAGCTTACTCAAGGTAAACATGAGATGAGGGGCTACTATGATATGACTCAACATTCTATATGAACTTAAGGAAATGGATTCGACACAACAAGAACTTAGTGACTTCCCTCAAGTACCATAGGAACTCGAAGATCAACACAACCCCTTGAGGTATCCAATCCCCTAGGAAACTCACTTTTTCCCTGACCTAGAGTCCCAGTCACTCCCTTGCCAAGGACTCCATGTGACTATGGGTTCTCAATCACTCCCACAGGCCTACATTAATGCGACCGTGTCCTTCCTTTTCCAATTATGTGCCAACAAATGTGAGAATTAACGATATTTTCGAGGTTTATGGCTTAGCCTTTGCCCAAAAAATTATGGAACTTCCATAACTCATAAAACACATGAAGACAATGCTTGTAAACCAAAAACTAGAACTAGGACTTGACCTAACCGTCCCCAATTAGGACTCACATTTTGTCAAACACTTGGTACATATGAAGCCTACAAGTCATGAATGCAAGTCTAAAGATAAGGGACCAAGAACTTACCTGAGGTTTAACAAGAAGGGTCTCTACCTTCTCACATTAGTTGTCATAAGATCAATTAGTTCTTGCATCTATTATTCATTCAGTTACAAGTAAAAACATGAATAGAGCCATGACTAAGATATGTCATATAACCATGATTATAACCAAAATATAACAAGATGGATAACATTGAGCGAACAAGCATTAAATCCACATAAAAACAAGTAAATTTACTCATCAAAGTAAGAGAAACTTAGTTTTTATGAAACATAGGAAAAATCCAACCAAGTTTAGGAATTTTACAAACCACTTGACCATAGATTGGTTAAGCTAGATATTTCTTTCATCCAATCACCCCCATTCCATATTCCAAGAATATATGTGGGATCTCATGGGATAAGACAATCCATAAAAAGACAGTGGAATCCATAGGTTAACCCACCTCCACCCTCACCATACTATGATCTCACCTAAACCTATCCTGACATCAAAAAATAAATCTAAGCTTGGATGCCTCCAGATTCCTTCACCATACTTGAAGATTTTTTCTGTCTCCACCCTCAAGCTTTACTGTGTATCTTGCCATTACCAGTCAAGGGATTATTAGGCATTTAAAAAATTTCCTTAGACCACCTCACCACAGATTATGAAACCATCTGACAATACAAAACTAAAACCAATAAATAATCCCATCACACCATGGCTATACGGAAATGGAAAGGCTAGGCTAAACTTCAACTGTCGAAACCCAAAAAAATCCATCCCAATCATAGAAAAAATAAATAAAAAATACCAACATGCACATACCATGCATGTAAAAACCATCTAAGAAAATAATACATACAACCTGTTACTTGCAAGTATTCCTGCTCAGGCTTCTTGATCCAACTTTTCCTTGCTTGATCTTTTCCTTCCTTTGATTTTCCTTGTCATTCCTTTGCTTGCTTTCTTTCCTTATCCTCTTGGTGCTCTTCTCCTCTCTGATAATAACTCCAAAAGAAATATAAAAAAAGGATCCCAACTGATGCTCTGATGTATTTTTATTATTTATGCCTCTAATTTCTTCAATTTTCCATTATTTTCCTTCATTTTTCTCCTCACATGCAACCTGTGACCTTTAACCTCCCTTTTCTCCTAATTTCGTTTATTTTCATAAAATAAATTCCAATTAATGCCTCTTTTCCTTTCCATAGCCTTTTCCCTTACCTTTGTCAATTTCCCCTTATCCATAAGCACATGAACTGGTGCCCACTAGGATATTTTTCCCAACATTCATCTTGGAATAAGTGTCCCTTAACCGTGATCTTATTTTTCCTTTATTAACTTTTATTGCATGAAATTTTAACACGAATTTGTTACAGAACCCCCCCCCCCCCCTTAGGTGAATATTATCCTCGAATTAAACAACACCAATACCAAAAAAAAACTATTGAAAATAAAACATGCTTCCCATGGAGCTTTATAACTTAGATTGTTTCAGTATTTATAATGAATAACCTACTCAAAAGAAAAACCCAACATGACAACATAACAATATAACAACCATATCACTTATTGGAGTTTTATAACTTAGCTCATGGCAGTATTTACAATAACATCCATACATAAATATGCATAATACCAAAAACACATTTTCCTCCCATGGAAAACAATGAAGGATACATAGCCCGCATCTAATCATCCATCTCCCATGTAGATTCATTGGGAACAAAGTGCTTTCCCTGTACTTTAACTTGATCGATTTCTCTGTTCCAGAGTGTGAGTTGTTTCCACTGCAATATGCACTGAGGTTCTTACTAGAACTATCCTTGTTACTCCACCTATAATACAAACTAATCAATAATATGATTAACATCATTTACATATATTTTAAGCAATGAAACATGAAAAACATCATGAAATTTCATTGTAGTAGGTAGTGCAAGTCTGTAGGCCACTGGTCCAATCCTCTCAAGGATCTCAAAAGGTTTGTAATACTATGGTGCCAACTTGGCACATGATCCAACCCCCAAGGATATATTCTTGGGCTTGATGCACAAATACACATGCTCCTCAACTTGAATGTCCTTAAATTCGATGTGTTGGTCTGCATAACCCTTTTTCTTATCCCGTGTTTCCTTTAGATTCTTCCGTATAACCTACATTTCCTGCTCCATTTCCACCAACACGTTCTGTCCAATAAGTACCCTATTCACTAGATCACTCCAACTGATGGAAGTGTTACAACTTTTCCCATACAATTCCTCAAAACAATCTATCCTCAATGACTCCTAATAACCATTTTTTTTTACAAACTCAACTAATGGAAGGTACTCCTCCCATCTCCTCTACTGGTGCATCACATACATCCTGAACATATCCTCTAGGATCATGTTGACCCTCTTTGTCTTTCCATATGTCTATGGATTATAAGTTGTACTGAAGGCCAATGCTCTCCACAAACCTACAACCAACTCCTTCTGAAACTTGTAAGTGAACTTGGCATCCCTATCTGACACAATCTTCTTTAAAACACCGTGAAGTCTGACAATCTCTTTAATGAAAACCTGTGCTACCTCACTAGCTAAATAAGTAGTCTTTATTAGAATGAAGTGAGTTACCTTTCTCAACCTATCTACCATAGCCATGATAGAATTGTCTTGCCTTGATTCCATCATAATAACTATAATGAAATCCATGGAAATGAACTCCCATTTCAATTCTGGAATCAGAATAAGCTGAAGTAATCCACTTGGATGTTTACTCTCTAATTTCATTTGCTGATAGTCCAAACATCTAGCCACGAGTTAAGTCACTTCTTTCCTTAGATTTAGCCAATAGTAGAACTTATTTTCTATTTTCAATGTCTTCTGGTATCTTGGGTGACCCGAGTATGTCTTTGAATGATACTCACTCAAGATAAGCTTCTTGAGTTCATTGCCATTTGACACATCGATCATGTCCCTAAATCTCACTAAACCATCTGTCATGAGACGATAATCTACATCTTGATCACCTATAACATGTTGTATCCTGTGCATAAGATTCATGTACCTATCATCATGTTATCCTGCCTATAAGATCTGATCCTATAAATATGCCCCATATGAGCTCACTGCTGCAACATGGTTCAACTGCACTTCCTACACTTTCATGGTTCAACCTAGTCCTCCTTATCCTCGATGTATCTAATCTCAAAGTAAAACTCACTAAGGGTGGCCAACCAAATATCTTCCCTAGCATTTAGATTTGGTTGGTAAAATAGATATCTCAACCCCCTATGATCGCTCATTAACAAAATCCTCTTGCCAAGAAGATAATGTCTCCACATATTCAAGGCATGAATAATAGTCTCTAACTCAAGATCCTAAGTCAGATAATTCTTCTCGTGGTCATACAGTTTCCTAGACTCATAGCATATCACCTGTCCCTACTACACAAGGACTCCATGAAGCCCTCTCTTGCAAGCATCTGTTCACACTACGAACCCTTTATATGGATCCAGAATATTTAACACTTGATCATTCATTAACAACTGCTTTAATTCAAAACTAGTTGCACATTCCTATGTCCATTCAAATTTCATACCTTTCCTATGCAGGGATGTAATAGGATATGAAATGTGTGAGAAGTTCCTGATGAAACTCCTATAGTAACTTGCTAACCCCATGAGTTATCTGATTTCATCCATGTTACAAGGAGCTTCCCACTTGGTGATACATCTTATCTTTTCTGGATCTACTCATATGTCTCCCTTGGAGACAAAATGTCCCAACCATTGCAACTTTGTATGAAAGAAACTGCACTTGCTAAGCTTAGCATACAACTGTTGTTCTCTTAGCAACCTCAACACTGCTGCTAAATTCTCTTCATTCTCTTCGTCATTCTTAGAATATATCAAGATGTCATCAATGAATACAATAACAAATTTTTCCAGATAAGGACGTAACACACTATTGATCAATCACATAAATGGTTGGATCATTAGTAAAACTGAATGGAATTGCAACAAACTCATAATTCCCATACCTGGTCTTAAAGGCAGTCTTGTGGATCTCCTCTTCTTTGATGCGTACCTGATGGTATCTTGATCTCAAGTAAATATTTGAGAACATTGTTTCTCCCTTTAGCTGATCAAACAAGTCATCAATCATCGACAATAGATATCTGTTGTGGATTGTCACCCTGTTCAACTACTTTTAGTAAATGCAAAACCTGAGAGTACCAACTTCCTTCTTTACGAACAACATTGGTGCATCCCAAGGTGATACACTTGGCGTAACGTACCATTGTCAAGAATTTCCTTTAGCTCAAACTTCAACTCCACTAACTCAGGTGTGCTCATCCTATAAGGTGATTTTGGTGCTAGTGTTTCCCCTAGTACCAACTCAATAGAAAAGTCCACTTCCCTATGAGGGGTAACACTAGAATATTTTCTAGAAACACATCCTAAAACTAATGCAATACAATGTATCTCTTGAAGATTTCTGCATCCTCAACATATTTACCCTTGTCACTGGAGATATGCACTACAAACGTCACAAACCCTTTCTCGCAAGTGTGCTTAGCTTGCATAGTGGTAACCATCCTCAGTAATGTAGGCTTCTTCTTTCCTTGCAAGATTCTCTTTTCCCCATTATCATCCAAGAAATCAATAGCCTTGTCATAAAAATTTACTTTGTTATGAAGATACAACCAATCCATACCAAAAATAATACTATATGATCCCAATGGAAGCACATTCAAATGTGATGTTTTAGGCATACCATTCAACTCGAATGCAAAAGAACTTACCTAGTGATGCACTCTCTTCTTAGTACTTTTATCAAACTGCACCAAGGCTTTGCATGCACTTCTTTTCTCAAGCCACACTTATCCACCAAGTTAGGATTAACATAATTAGAATTTATCCAACACCAATCAAAATACAAACAAATTGATCACAAAGTTTACCATCGATCTCGATAATGGATGCCTGGTGATTTGTCTGCTTTTTGTTAGAAGCTGCATATATCCAAGGAATAATATGACCAACATCCCCAATTGTCTACGCCTACTGAGCATTATATATCTGAGGCCTACCTCCTTGGTATAATGGAAAATCCTTCTTACAATGATCTTTTCCACATATCCAACACCCCAATTTTCCTCTACCATCACCTCTAGCCTACTGCTCTCCAGGATATCACCCACATCCCTTCTCAATTATGTTGAACTTCTTGTAAGGAACTACATTTTATTTCTCACTTGAATCCTGAGGTCTTCCTCACTTTAGTGGCCATTTTCCTTTAACTTTCTCATTTCCTTTTAAGTCATGCCTAGGATCAAATTTGCACTTCAACTTCTCATAACAATGCTTCAAATTATGGATGGCGTCCTCCAATGATCTGGGCTCATCAAACATAATTTGGTCTCCATATGCTATTGGCATCCCACTAATGAATCTATGAATCATTTCCTTCTCATGATTGAGATAAGGAACATACCTTAGCAAGTCTAGGAACCTACTATTATACTCATCATCTATCATGGAACCCATATGAAACTCATAAAAATCCTTAACTCTATCGTCATAGTACCGCTCTGACAAGTACTTCTTCTTAAAGAGCCTCTCGAACACATCCCAAGTCAAGTCATCCTCCCACCAGATATCTATTTTCCCTTTAAGACTGAAAGTGACTATCTTAGCTTTCATGTTCTCTCAATATTTATGTAATATAAAAATTTGTTTCATCCCAAGCAACCATGCCTCTGCATATTTTGACTTCTTCATCTCTCCATCAAATGTAGGAGTCTTGGCTTTATTGAACTCATCAGGAAAATACTCACCCCTCGTATAAGGATGATGATGGTGATGACTGTGATGATGTCTCCAGGATGATAAACTAGAATGATTCCCATACATACCAATCCTCCTGTCAGTTGTATCCAATGATCTTCCACCTCTAACTGTGTCCCCTCTATTCAAATTATATCTAGACCGTGATCTGCTACCATAGGATCCATTAGTTTCGTTTTCCTGCTCCTGACTGATCCTCAACTATCCCTATCTTTGCAATTATGACAAGCTCTGAAGGGTTATTGCATTAACCTCTACCTACTTTTCTTGTGTCCTTGAAAGTATTTCCTAAGCCTCAACCAACCTATCATTGTCTTCTTTTCAACTTTTGATCTTTGCCCTCAAGCTCCTTAATGTATCTGCTTCCAAATTGATTTGTAGGGAGAGTCATGTGAACTGCAATCTACCATTTTTCTCATCATATTTGATTCTCTTATTCTTGCAAGTGTACCATGTCAGATAAACCAAATAGATAACAGAATAAAATCCATACCTTAGTGATATTCAGGGGAGTCTTCTCTCATATGCAAGATCAGTCCACATTAACATGTACATGTATAATCATAAGCATATCCATATAACAACATAACAACAACATGTATGACCATACCAATTGTAAACCATAACCCCATGCATGAAAACATCATACTCTACCCAAGAGAGTACAACCCACTCTAATACCACCCTATAACACACATCCTCTCAAATCTAACCACTTTCATCAGCTTACCTGGGATAAACATGAGATGAAGGGCTACTATGATATGACTCAACCTCATATATGACCTTAAGGAAATGGAGTTGACACAACAAGAGCTTACTGAATACCCTCAGGTGCCGTAGGACATCCAAGAGTAACCCAACCCCTTCATGTGTCCAACCCCTGAGAAAACTCACTTTTTCCATGACTTAAATTCCAAGTTGCTCCCTTCCCAAGGCCTCCATGTGACTATGGGTTCTTAGTCGCTCACATAGGCCTGAATCAATGCAATAGTGGCCTTTTTCTTCCAATGTTGTGCCAATGACTATGAAAATTAAGGCTATTTTCCATGGTTAAGGCTTAGCCTCTGCCCATAAAACTATGAAACTTGTAGAACTCATAAAATACATGACGAAAAATCTTGTAAACCAAAATTGGAACCGGGACTTGACTTGACCATCCCCAATTGGGACTAAAATTATGTCAGACACTTTGTAGATATGAAACCTACATGTCATGAATGAAAGTCTAAATGTAAGGGTCTAAAACATTATCTAAGGTTTAGCAAGGAGGGTATCTACCTTCTCACATTAGCTATCATAACAACAAATAGGCCTTGCATCCATTATTCATTGAGTTACAAGTAATAAAATTAATATAGCCATGAATGATATCTTTCATATAACCATGCTTAAAACCATCATATAACTAGATAAATAACAATGAGAACAACCATTAAAGCCACATAATAACAAGTATATTTACTCATCAAATCAAGATAAAATTAGCTTTTATTAAACATAGGCAAAATCCAACTGAGTTTGGGACTTCCACGAACCAATTGACCATATGTTGGATGAGCCAGATCCTTGTTTTAGCCAATCATCCCTTTGTCATATTCCAAGCATGAATGTGGGATATCATGGGATAAACGAATCCACAAAAAACCAAGGGAATCCAAAGTTAAACCACCTCCACCCTCACCATACCGTGATCTCACCCAAGCTGTTCATGAGATCATAAAACCAAATCAAGCTTAGATGCCTCCAGATTGCTTCACCATCCTTGAGAAATTTTCTCGTCTTTGCCCTTAGGCTTTACCATGTATCCTTCCATTACCTGTCAAGGTATTCCTAAGCCTTTGGGAATTTTCTTGAGACCACCTCACCTCAGATTCTGAAACCATCTGATAATCCAAAGGTCAAACTAATAAAGAATCCCATCACACCATGGTTATATGGAAATCGCAAGGATAGGCTAAAATCCACTATCGAAACCTAAAAAAAACCATGCTAATGACAACAAAAGAACCAAATACCATCATGCACATACCATGCATGTCAAAACATGCTAGGAAAACCATACATGCAACCTATTACCTGCAAGTATCCTTGATGAGGCTAGTTGATTGAACTTTTCCTTGCTTGATCCTTTCTTTAATTTTATTTCATTGTCCTTCCTTTTCTTGCTTGCTTTCCTTCTCCTCTTGGCGATATTCTCATCTCTAAGACTAAATCAAAAATTGAACTAGAAAAAGGATCTCATCTGATGGTATGATGTATTTTTATTATTTATGCCTCAAATTTCTTCAATTTTCCATTATTTTTCTTCATTTTCCTCCTCACATGAAACCTTTGACCTTTCACCCCCATTTTCTCCTAATTTCCTTTATTTTCATAAACTAAATGCCAATTAATGTTTGTTTTCCCTTCCAAAGCCTTTTCCATTTCCTTTGCCATTTTCCCCTTAGCCATAAACACATTAAGTGATGCCCATTGGGATATTTTTCCCAACATTCAACTTGGAATAAGTTTCCCTTAACTGTGGTCATATTTTTCCTTTATTATATTTTATTACATGAAATTTTAACCTGGGTATGTTAAATCTATCCTGATAGTTTTGTCAGTTCACTCATTTACCTTGTGGTGCTCCGAGAATTTGTTATTCTGCAACTTTGTTTACACTGAAATTTCTCCATTATGGAAGAGTTTTATGAATATTTTCGCTATCTTCCATCTTATTAAATCATTTGGATTGTTAAGTATTCATTATATTCAAGATTCTTCAAATATTTACCAAAGGTAACTCATATTTCTAATATATGAGATTCTTTTCATGTTCAAATTTTCTCTTTGGTGAAATTTGTTAAAATTTATACCACTAGGACTAATTTTGGCGACTTATATCCTCGTTAGGATGATTATTGCAAATTTAATCACACTCCTTTGATCACGGTTCATTTCAGAACATTTGGTAATCAACCATAAGAGTTCTGCCAACATTTAAATCTTATAAAAATGACATGCATCCTTTTCCTTTTGGATGCCAAATAACCTTTAAGTAAACCTTTATTTTAAATTGATCGCATATATTGATTTCTGATACGAACTCTCTATTCTAGGTTTCACACGTTTCCCTTTTTGGAATATGAATTTTGCTAGGAGATAGAAAATCACTAGGGTTTTGGAACCTCTATTTCTTTCTTTCATTTATTAGATGACTTGAGTTCCAGGTACTTATATATTGTTCTCGTTGCATTTTCATTTAAACATAGATTAGCTATCAACGATAGCATAATTCAGACATGTTATTTATAGTAAGTTATAGTTGCACAAATGTAATTATCTATAGCACTTTTGAGACTATACTACAAATATGACTTAGATATTACTGGTCAGGATTGATACCCTCTCAACCATATTTTTGTATAGTTACTTAGATATTGAGAAGGATGCTTGTCTTGTTTTATTTTTCGTATAATAATGTATTCACTTTATTGCCATTTCTTCTCCACCATGAACAAAGATTGAACCATTATTTATCTAGCTACAATTAATAACTTCTTATATATTATAGTTCTGTAACTATAGAATTTACAATGTTACTAACATCAAAATCTCTGGGTACAATTTTATTTTTACATATAACCCTACTCTTTTTGTTAAAGAAATAGTCCTCCTTCTTTATACCAATGATTAGGTTAATTTACCTACTTTGTAGATAGAGGGGGGGAATGGAACCTATAACTGTTCCAAGGTAATTTTATAAACCCTTTTTTTCACTTATCCTCTTATTACTAAATTTTCATTCATAATTTTATGTTTAGTTTTAGTTAATAATTTTTATTATTGTATATTTTGCACCAGGTAATGATTCTATATAAATGCCTCCTCCCATATCTACCCACTTTAACCATCCTTTTCAGGGTAAACATGAATTGAGGGCTGCTATGACATGACTCAAGAGTAAGATCTAACTTACCTTCCTCAGGTGCTACAAGACCCCCGAGGGCTAAACCACCCTTTCAGGTGTCCAAACCTTGAGTTAACTTTCTTTTTCACTGATTTGAACTCCCAGTTGCATGCATAAGCCTAGATCCATGTGACTAAAAGTATGCAATCACATGAATAACCACTACACGGGTGTGGTAGAAATCTTTTTCAGCTAGTTCTGTGCCTGAGACCGCAAAATTTGTGCCACCATTTAAGGGCTAGACTCGAGGTTACTACCCAGAACTTGAAAAAACTTTCTAGGATAATAAATGACACAAGGACAAAGACTCTAACACAAAACTTAATCAAGGGCTTGACTTAACAAGGCATATAAATGCTAGTCATTCTATCAAATACATAGTAAACATGAAATCTACAGGTCATGAATACATATTTGAATATAAATATTTGAAACTTATATGAGAAACATCAAGAAGGTCTAATTCCCTCTCACAATAGATGCAATAACATCTATTAGGTCAACCAGCCATTAACTATTCAGTTATAAGTAAAAACATGATAAGAGCCATAACTTGAACTATCATAAAACCATGTTTATAACCAACAAATAACCAAATAAATAAAATTGATAGAACAACCATTATAGCCACATAATAACAAGTGTAATTAAACATAAGTTACAAAGGAAGAGTGCCCTTACCATTCATGTGAAAAATCCAACCAATTCAGTGATTTACACGTATCACCCGATAATAGATTGAGATGAACCAAATCATTATTTTAGCTAATCACCCCCATGCCATATTCCAAGAATGAATGTGGCATTTCATGGGATAAATCAAAGAATAAGCAACCAAGGGAATCTAGAGGTTAAACCACTTCCACCCTCATACTACCATGATATCACTTAAAACAATCCCAAGATCACAAAACAAAACCAAGTTTGGATGCCTCAGACTTCCTTCACTATTCCTTGAGGAATTTTCTTATCTCCACCAATCTATTGAGGGATTCCTGGAGAAAACAATATCAACCCCAAACCCTTGGGATTTATCTAAGACCACCTCACCCAGATCCAAAAAAAAAGTTGTCAATCCAAATCTCAACCAAGAATGTATCCCATCACTGCTATCTGGAAATGGCAGGGCAAAGGTAAAAACCACTATCAAAATAGGGAAAACCCATGCCAATGACAACAAATGAACCAAATACACACATGCATCTATCATGCATGCAAAAACCAGCTAGGAAATCATATATGAAACCTATTAATTACAAGTATTCCTATTGAAGCCACTTGATCCAACCTTTCCTTGCTTGATCCTTGCTTTCCTTGTCATTCCTTTGTTGAAAATGACACAAGAAAATCGTAATTTAATTTTGTCCTTGAAGTAAATTAGGAATAAATTGTAATTCCACATCACATGAGTACTTGAATTAGTTAGCTAAGTTAAATTAACTTAGTTGGATCATCTAATTCGAGTTGAGGATCTAACTAGAGTCATGTAGAGTGTCTCCTACATTATAGGAGCTCTGATTGAGTTTATTATGCGTTGTCATTAATTAATTAATTCAGTTTAACTAAGTTAATTTCAGTTAAACTAGTTGCAACTGATGGAAGAACTAGCAAGAGGTCAGACAATGGGGTGTTGCTTCATGTGGTCAACTAGTTAACTGATTCACTCAGAAATAACTCATACATGTAAGATATGAGAGTTACCTAGTTGAGGTTGGAGTTGAGGGAAAATGTACTATCAGTTGTATAATCATTCAAATTGAACAAGTGGTGCGTGTAGTCAGAGAAAGGCCGATGATGGATTGCCCAATTCAAATTGAGGAATTTTCCTAATTAATAGGGGTTAATTCCCAAGGAGACAACACAAGGAAATAGGGACTTGGGAAAGTGAGAAATTGGTTAAGTATTAGCCTGGGCTTGTCTAGCAAGTTGTGAGACATATAGAGATAGTGGAGAGGTTTCTCGGGCTTGAGAAAAGAATTGTAATCTTCTCATATTTTCTGAATAATGAAATATACATATAACATGGATTTTTAGGTGTGGCTTTCTCAAGGAAATCATTGTGTAATTTGTTGATTGAATTATTTCTCTTGTATGATTTGTGATTTTGCAATCGTTTAATTTTTTCTGCTTATGAGTAGAATAGATTTAAGTCTATTGTTTTAGTAAATTATAATTAGCAGTTTCAATCTACAAGGAATTTCTACATGGTATCAAAGAAAAAATCACTCTAGAAGAGGAGAATGCGAGTTTGTCTTTTGTAGATGAAATCAAATTCTCAATCTTTAGAGAAAAGAAGATGTTTTTCTATGGATTGAGACTCGAATATGACCTTGAGGGTAGTTTAAACTATATTTCTTGGAATACGATGGAGAAAGTGTTGGAAGACAACGAGATTAAGGAATTCATAAACAAATATATTCCTAAGCCTCCAGTAACTGATGCTCAAGATCTATTAAAGTGAAGAAAATGTGTTGAAAAGGTGAGAAGGATTATCCTAGACAGAGTTTGAGATCATATTGTCTCAAACCTCCATGGTGAAGGAGACTCCATATGCAATGTGGAAGGCCTTGACAGACCTATAGGAAAACAATAGTGACCACAGGAAGCTGGCATTGAAGGAAAAGCTCAGAAAAATCAAGATGGAGAAGGGAAATACAATATCAAATTACTTGACCAAGTTCACCCATTGTTGGGATGAGCTTGGAAGTGTTGGTGTTATAGTTATTGAAGATGATCTGGTCATCCTAACACTTCTAGGCCTTCCCAAGGGCTGGCATAGCTACCAGGATTCAGTAAATGGGAGTCAGAAGCTACTAGAGTGGGAGCATTTTTGGTGTGACTTGGTGAAAGAAGAGATTCGATGAAGCACCAGAGATGGATCCTCATCCAAGCATGATGATGAGTAGACCTTTGCCTTAGCTGGAAAGGAAACGAAAGGGAAAGAGAATTCATCCCATTCCAAATCAGAATCTAGTCAGGGTGGCAAGAAGAAGGACTTGTTGAAGATTAAATGTTTACACTATCATGATATGGGACACTATGCCACAATGTGTCTGCACAAGAAGGCCAACAAGAAGCCCTTAGAAGAAGTGGTAGGTGAATCTCTTGCTTCACAAGTCGAGTTGGATTTCACCCTAAACACTTGTATGGTAACATCGATGATGGGTAGTGTGTGGCATCTATATATTGGGGCCTCATTCTATATGACCAGAAAAAAAAAAAAAATCTTCAATTAATTGGAGGATAAGGACCTCCAGATGCACATCAAAATGGGATATGATGGAAGGTATAGTGCAACTGACATTGGTACTGTTACTTTTCAAGGTGAGTCTAATTTTCCTCTCACATTAAAAGATGAATTGTATGTTCTAGTTCTGAAGAAGAATTTGGTTTCATTTTCTATGTTCGAAGACCATGGCTATGATGTGATATTTCATAAAGGAAAGGTTTTCCTTCGTCACATAACCTCAGGAAAAGTGAAGTAGATTGAGGTTTAAGTGAATAAGTTCTACAAATTGGATGTAGAAGATTGTGCTTCTTTGAATACAAAAGCAGATAAGGTGCAGAGCCAAGACATCGGTGAATTATGGCATAGAAGATTGGGCTACTTGCACCACAAGGCTTTGAAGATCATGCAACATATTTCTACATTGTATAATTGAGGCTTCTGTGATCCATATCAAGTTTATGAGAGATTTTTTGGCATAAATCACATGAAATATCATTTGTCGACGCGTTTAGAACTAACCAGTGTGGTTCATCATCAGGACAAGTTGAAGAAACAGATCTGGCTTTACATGTTAAATAGTAGGATCTACATTACTTGCCAATGGTGCACCAAAGCAAACAGACACATGCAAAGGCTGTACATTGGGGAAGTACATCAAAGCCACCTTTCATGATAAGTATAGTCCAACACAAGAGATCCTTGTAAGAGTTCACTTAGATGTGTGGGACCATTCTAGACAACCTCCATAGAAAAGGAAAGGTATTATGTAATATTTGTAGACTATTTCTCATGTAAGCGCTGAATTTTCTTCAAGAATAAGAAAGATCAGACATTCTCTAAATTTTTTGAATTTAAAGCACTTGTTGAGAAAAACATTGGCAGGAAAATGAAGGTTATCAAGAGTGATAACAGTGGATAATATGTGTCAAATAAATTCCATAACTTCTGTTCATCATAAGGCATTCAATGGGAGTTAATATCAATCCATAATCCACAACAGAATGGGGTGGTTGAAAGGAAGAAAAACATTATTGTGGGAGTTGCATGGGAAATGTTATATAATAGGGCTTATCATTGCACTTGTCGGCTGAAGCCTGCAACACAACTGTATATGTGTAGAATATGAGTCCTCATCAGATTCTAAAGATGAGTACACCAAAATAAGATTTTTTTTAGGTAAGAAACCAGATGTGGCACATTTCAGGATATTTGGTTCATCATTTTACTATCATGTTACCAAGGATGCAAGGAAAATTATAGAACCAATAATTGAGTTGGTCATATTTGTTGGGTACATTGATACACCTCACAACTATCAGGTGTATTTTCCATCTTACAAGCTGGAAATGGTTCATAGAGATGTGAATTTTCATGAAGAGAAGGCCATGAGATGTTCCCTTGAGAGGGAGATACAACTACATGCATATGAGGAGAATTTAGCTCCAAAAGAAGAATCTCAAGATGATGTGGAGAAGCCACATGCAAAGGAGTATCAAGTGGAAGCACCTACTAATGTAAATACTTCCAAAGATGGAAGGAAGAGCACCATAGGGGTTGTCATATTGATGTTATAGAGAATGTCGGATCACCCACATCACAACGTAGGCAGAGGAGGTCACAAAATTGATGCAATAGCTACATGATGGCTCTGATGAGTGACAGTTTAGAGATTGAGCCATCCTCATTTGAGGAAGTAGTGCATAAACTAGTATGGCTTGATGCCATGGTAGAGGAGTATGAATCCATTAGCAGAAAAATTGTTTGAGAATTGGTCCCAAGACCAACAGGAAAGTCAATGGTGAGTTCCAGATGACTTTACAAGGTAAATCAAGAAGAAAATGAGAGTTTAGAAAAACACAAGGCTAGATTTGTGATGAGACAGTTCTCTTAGGTGGAGGGAATTGATTACGAGGAGGCCTTTACTCTAGTAGAAAGATATTCTTCAATCAGATCTATTCTATCACTTTTAGCACATATGGGATTGAATATACATCAAATGGATGTGAAGAAAACATTCCTCAATGGAATGATTGAGGAATAGGTGTAGATTGAGTAGCTGAAAGGATTTGAGACCTTCAACAGAGACTCACATGTGTGTAGACTTAAGCGAGAGATGTATGGATTGAAACAAGCATCCTTTGCTTGGTACACCAGGATTGGAAACTATTTCACCAAGTTTGGCTTGAAGGTAAATTGTTGATTGTAGTATTATATGTCAATGATTTAATTCTAATAGGTGATGAGAAGCTAGTAAAATATTCTAAAGAGGATCATGCAAGAGAATTCTAGATGAAGGACCTAGTGCTCATGCATTATTTTCTTGGTGTGGAAGTGTGGCAAGGAGTTGAGGAACTATTTGTCTCTTAGGGAAAGTATGCAAATGCGATACTGAAGAAGTCCCACATGGAGAGAAGTAAATCCATGGAGACTCCTCTAGCAAGGAATTGGATGAAGGAAGATGCTGCTTCAGGTGAAGTAGTTGAGGCTACTATTTACAAAAATATTGTTGGTTCAGTTATGTATTTGGTGAACACACGACCGCACATATGTTTTGTAGTTAACTAGATTACTCAAGTAATGGTAAAGCGAACCAAAATTTATTGGAAGGTAGATAAACATGTGTTGAGATACATCAGAGGCACTACTTAGTTTGGTATTAGGTATAGAAAGATAGAGGGAGTGAAGCTACAAGGCTTCACAGATTCAAATTGGGAAGGGAGTTCATCTGATACGAAGAGAAGAATAGGAGGAATCTTCGGTATTGGGTCAACAACAGTTTCTTGTTACAACAGGAAGTAGAGATCAGTTGCACTCAGTTCAACATAAAAATAGTACATGGCTACTAGTCAAGAAGTTTCTCTCACTATATGGATGAGGAATATAGGGTTATTTGGTTATAAAATGAATCCTACAATAGTTTACTATGATAATCCGAGTTGTATCAAACTCTTCGAGAACTCAGTTTTTCATGATCAGTGCAAGCATATCGACATTCGGTATCACCATCTATGAGATTATGTGCAGAGAAGAATCATGTTGTTGGAGTATATTCCTACAAAGAAATAAGACACAGATATTTTGGAAATGGCATTGTTAATATGAAAATTTGACTTTCATGGAGGTAGGATCAGGGTAGTAGATAAACCTTTTATTCTTGAGCAAGTGTTGAAAATAAACAAGAAAATCTTAGTTTAATTTTTTCCTTGAATTAAATTAGGAATAAAATTTTAATTCCACATCACATGAAAACTTGTATTAGTTAAATAAGTTAAGTTGACTTAATTATCTCAGTTAATTCGAGGGTCTAACAAGAGTCATTTAGAATGTATCCTACATTATAGGAGCTCTGGTTGAGTTTATTTTGAGTTGTAATTAATTTATTCAGTTTAATTGAGTTAAAGTCAGTTAAACTAGTTCCAACTGATGTAGGAACTAGTAGGAGGTCAAACAGCGGAGTGTTGCCTCATGTGGTCAACCATTTAACTAATGATTCACTCATAAATAGCTCATGCATTCCAGATGTAAGAGTTACCCAGTTGATATTGGAGTTCAAGGACCGTGTATTATCATTTGTATAATCATTCGAATTGTACAGGTCGTGAATGTAGTGGGAGGAAGGCCTATGATGGATTGCATAGTTCCAATTGAGGAATTCCTTAATTAATAGGGACTAATTCTGAAGGAAACAATGTGTTATGAACATAAATTATGTAAAAATAGATAATAAATAGATAATAATTAATAATTATAATAAAATAGATATAATAATATATAATAAGTAAATTAACTAATAGTTAGTTAGTTAAAAATGAAGAGGCATGTCTTAGAGACATGCATGTTCATGAAAGGGTACTTACCTGTCTATATATACAACACCGTCATTCTCAATTTTACTCATCCTACATCAATTCTTATACAATATACAATTTACAATTTACAATTACTATCCTACGATGGATGTCTTTGTCTACGAAGTATTTTAAATATTTCTGCTGTGTATATGACTTTTGGTCATTACATTGATATCAAAGTTGTTCAATCCCATGGATGCTCAACCACTAAGGAGAACCAGTCTGATCTAACCTTTGGACATTAATCCTCCATCAACCTTGTTATCGTCACAATTGAATCATTTCGCTACACAAAGTTGGAGTTTCTTTGTTTTGCCAGTTTCATCACTCAGGGCTTTGGCCATTAAAGAAAAAAAGGAATAAAAAAATAAGATAGTCAAAGAAAAAAAGATAAAATAAAAGAAGTACATATAAAGATTAAAAAAAGATTTAAAAAAATATAGTCTAATGTAAATTTTGATGGAGAAAATTCATTTATATAAAAAGGTTCTACATTATTGATAAAAAGTGCATGCTATAGTTAAGATGGAACATTTCCAAATATATTTAAAACCATACCTAAAAGAAGGAACAATAGATAATATTATCTTTATTCTTCATTAAATGGTTTAAAATGTTGGCATTATGATACAAGTGTTGTCCTTCATGGAAACTCACTCAGATGATAGATCATAGTGCAACATGTCAATAACAAAGAATTAATGATCAGAATACAAGAGAATGAATAAAGAGAGGTATACGCAGGTTCACCTTGACAAAGTAGCATATACACATGGGTTAATAGGCTAAAAGGAGTGTATAACATACACATGAACTTTCAGAGAAGGAAAGGCACGTACATGTTGGAAAACTAAGTTTTTTTCCAAGTTATTTGGTCCATGGTATTTTGATCCATGGTATTGGTCCAAGGTATCTGGTCTGAAGTATTGACCCCAGTTATTTGGTCCAAGGTATTGTTCCTAAAGGGGTTTTGGTCCATAGTATAGAGAAAGGCCTAAAACTATAAAAGGAGGAGAAGATCATTAGGACAAGTGTGCAAGTATTGAATATCTGATGAAGTGTTAGATCCAATATGAAGGTTATGGGTTTGCAATGGTTTGCTTGATCTAAACTAAGGATGCACCTATTTGGATGATGATGAATGATGGATCGGGATCATAAGGCTTGGAATGTATTATCATTATTTAGTTTGATGATGGATAGACTAGATTTGAATTACTGATGCATGTTTATTCTATAAATGTTATGATATGGGTATGATTGATGTCTAGAATAGCTGCAAAGTTATGAATTAATATTTACTGATCTATACACGGGTTTGATCTGGTAAAAGCACGTATACACGCTGGTTTGGTTCATACGAGTGTTGTATACATTACGAGATTTGATATTTGAGGCTGTTGTTGGTTCTAATGGTTGTTGCAGAATTCTGGGTTCTGTTCTCTGTTCTGGTGATTATGTTTTGATGACAGATTTCAGTGATTCAGTTGTTGGGTGATTCAGAGATTGATGATGCTAGTGTAGTTGAAGATTGTATTGCAGTGGTGATTGATTTTGAGCTTCAATGTTGTTGATGGGTCTAGTATGAAAATTGGTTGAAACGTGGCCTTCAAATTATGGTGTTGTGATCCAGGGGTATCTAGTATGAAAATTTATGAAACGTGGTCCCTGGAGGAATAGTGAAATTTGGAGTCTTCAGTAGGTCGGTGCCTATGTACTAGTAAACATATTAGTCAGTACAAGAGCCAGGCGGTTGGAGCTCCCTTTCAGTAGCAGCCGAAAAATGAGACAAGGTTGGAGCCTTTAGTAGGCTGGCGCCTACTGTTACAGGGAAAAGTGTCTACACAAACTGTTTATCCCACTAAGGTGTGATAGCTACCTTAGAAACAAACAAAGTAAATCTACTTTGGTTTTTCCTTTATGAAGTATAGATGAGAGAAGAACAAAGAAGACCAACCTCTGTCTTGCGTTAATCTCCTGGTTTGATTCCTCTCTCTCTTGATAGTCTTTCGCTACTTGTTCCCTTGCACGCCCAGCTTCATAGAGTACCTGTAGGATCACAGTAGCATAGCACTATACAAGAACATGGATCTATAATCATAAACAATCTAGGATCAGATGTAAATTGACCATACAAATGCAGCAAACATAAATGACACAAGAGTATGGAGGAAAACTTGAATAGCTTTTTATTGATAAACAAGAAAGAGCCAAGGGAGTTACAACCAGTTGTTCTGACCCAGCATCATCCTCTCAGCAAAGAAACCCCTCTTCACCTCATACAAAGCTTAGATCACTCAACAATCTGATGTTGTCTCAAGAAACCAACAACAATTCCTTACAATATGCAAAATTCCAGCCCCTGGATCTCTGGGATGAGGGATCCATATATAGATATCTGTAAGGGAGATGAGTTAGCTTGTGATTTTCTTAGTGTCTTCCCTCTGATAGTTCTTGCTTCCACTTGGAGATTGATGATCTCTTACTCATCCTTGGTCGAATTCAGAGAGGCAAGTGTCACAGGAGAAGTTTCTGTAAGTTTCCATGCCTCTCCACCTCGCGGAATGACACTGCCATTTGTCACTTCTCGCCCATAGCACCCCATAGAAGAGATTTTTGAAATGCAACGCACCCACACAGTGTGTTTAGGTGAGATGCAATGCACTTTGCCTATGGAGCAGCTGAAATGATCCTGTTTTGACCAGTTCTGAGCAGTTTTTCATGGAGAACTTCTAGGAGAAGCTGTAATCAGTTGACCTTGTTCCTTTTAGGGTTAGAACAACACTTTTAGGGACTTAGGAGCCCTTGGTTTATGGACATTTCATGCTTGGGGTTGTAGTGCCCAAAAATGTCTATAACAGACCTGTAATAAGATACAATACAATACATTATCTTCATAATATTTTCATGATCTAGCTGAGGCGGGCATTCCCATGCTCGACTTTATAAATTCATTTTCATGTACATAGGATAGACAATCGTCTGAGTGTAGACTGACGATTCTGGTAGAGCCATCATCCCTTCGATTGGATGATTATCTGTGTACATTTGATGTCTTTATTTCCCTGAATATATATCGCAGCCTGGATGGATGAAACTAGATCCGGGGTCTTCAATCTCGTCCGATCTTCACTCGAAGTACAAGTCTATCCATGTGAGAGATGTTCTGGAGTCAAACATGGAAAGACATTGCCTGATTACCAGCAAATGATGTAAGTTGTTAACAGGCGCGAGAGGAATCGCCGATAATGATAATGACCCTCAAGGTATTGAAGTACAATTCACGTGGTGTGAATAAAGGACTTGGCATCGAACACCACGGAAAATCTTTCGGTCGAAGGCCATTGATGTAAACCTATTGCCGGAAGTGAGAAACTTGCCATTGAGGCATGCAATCTTCAAAGTACTGAACGGGGTGTTCCTAGATCGACTTCTTGGATAATGAGCTGATGTCGACAATAAGTGATCCATCATAGGAGGGCCTTAATGAATCCCACATCAATGACACGGAACGGAGCAAATGATTTTAATGGAGCTGAAAATGATCTGATGACATACGGTTCAGGGTGGCAGTCATGAAAGAATGGAGTATGAATGTATTGTAGTGGGTGAGACACAGGTGAATTCTCTGAATGACTTCTCTTGAACATATCAGCGACACTGACATGATGGATTGGTAGCATTACCCCAAATGTGGATGGTGTGATGGGACCATGGCGATGTGACCGGTGAATGAAACAACCCAACCCAACTTGGATGTGGAGTGGAAGTGTCATGTTCAAGAGCGACTTGCTACCAACAAAGTTTCTTCAAGTTTTCTTCCCAATTTTCCCCAGTCATTGCTGACCAGTACCTCTTTATTTTTGTCAAGCTTGAGGAGGATAAAATATGCTTGTTCTATAATTTTCCCTTCGAGCAAACCCATTGCTATGTTTTAATGAGCCTAGCGATAGTAAAACTCGTTCTTGTCTACTATGGACAAGTTTGTCGCTATTAAGTTTTAACGAGTTTAACGACAAAGATAACTCGGTCCTTTTCAATTTTAGAGAGTCTGAAAAGGAACGTAAAGGAAACTCCAAAATTCCTTTTTTGTCATCTAATCCCTTAAGTCCGAAAAAGTATAAAACAATACAGAAGGGATGAATTTTTGATACTTTTAACGAGTCGAACAAAACAAGTGCTCGATATTTTTGTGTAATAATCCCCCAGGTCCAAAAAGATTAGAATTTAGAGGAGGGATAGCACTTCTGGTCCTTTTAACGAGTTGGAGAGGCCAATCGCTCGGAAATCTTTTCATATTTTACGAGTCAGTTGAAAAGAGCTTAAAGGAGACTCGTCTTTTGAGGAACGAGTGATAAAATTGGGTAGCAGCTGATTCCAGGTAAGGTTTGGAATGTTCCAACCATGGCAGTGTTACAAGGATGGCTAGTGAGATCACTCTTCGCAGCTGTTCTTCAAAAACAGGTAAACAATCAAATGGAGGTGAATGATTGGCCAATACAAAGTGGAGGTGATGATGAGAACATGACCAAGGCTTTTAAAGGCTGAAGTACTACATTCACGATGGTTATTTACCGGGAAATAGTTCATTTTTTAATGAGCTTAAACGTGGGGGAAACATTTGCTCATGGCTTATGTTTATTTTTTAACGAGCTTGAACTATGCGCTAAAACTGTTCGATACAATGGTCACTTCTTGACTTTACCATAAATAGCTTTGTTCTTTCAAAGATTGTACTGTATTTTCAATTGCTTCATCAAACTAGTCAGAAATGAACAATATATGTTTGAAAAATGAGTTAGAACACTAATATTTTACTTCGAACTATGTAAAAGTAATGTAAAAGTGCTTATACCTCTCATTTTACCATTTCATTTGAACTTTGGTTTGTTGGAGCTTTGGAGGTGCTTTCCCCCCTTGATTTTCATCAGCTGATTCTGGGAGATTCTGTGGATGATTCTCGGCGCCGTCTAGACTAGGTAGGAGCTAAACTTGAGCTCTTTCATTTCATTCTTTCCATTTTGCATTCTGAGCTTGATTCCTGGCTTTTCTAAGCCTCTGGGGTTTGAAAAACTCACCCTGTCTTCAGCGCACCCTTTGTGTATAGAAAGGTGCGTTGGATGTTGGCCTGTCTACTAGCCATCTGACATGCAACGCACCCATAGCACTATTGTAGGTGCGATGGGCGCAAAGAAGGAATTTTATGCACAGTTTTTGATGGAAATTTTGCCTGTTTCTTACCAAAATTAGGATCTAACACTTCTCTTGTTTGTTTTCAGAGATCTTTGGAGCAAGATGACTATTACATGGCGAGAACATGAGCATGAAGAAGAGGACATGCTTGCTTTACATGATCCGGTTACAGTAAACACACTGCGGAACTGTGGCTTGCTAAAGTTTTTCCGCATTTCTAGCATGAGACAACAGATCAACTTGTTGCAGTATTTTCTCGATGCTTGGGATCCTACCAACCAAGTGTTCCAGATTAGGGGAAAATCCATCCCCTTGACTATAGTGGACATCTATTTCTTGACTAGCTTGTCGAGGTGGGGCGCCCCCATCTCTTTATCAGGTTCGGCCCGAGGAAGTGAATCTGTGAGAGACTATGTTCGTCGGTATTGCAGAGAGGGATCTCAGTCGAGTAAGGATGGCAAGATTACCATCTGTGATGCCACTGACAAGTCTCTCAGGACTATTTTGTTCACTTTTAGTAGGATGGCTGGTGGTGCGGCTCTTCATGTAGCCAACCGATCTTATATGCAGTATGCCTTGGAATGTCTCCAACCGAAGGTGTTCAACTGGTGCGACGCAATACTTCTTGTGATGAAAGAACAATTGACCAAGGTGAAGAGTGGGAGGTTGAAGAACTTTGGGTATGGTTCTATTTTGACTGCCTTTGCCTTGGAAAAGATACCACTAATGCAGCCGCAGTATATTGCACTCAATTTACCTTCACCGACTGAACCACGTATGCAGAGATGGGTTGACCATATGTCTAGGCATGCTGGTCAGTCTCAGATTTCATTTTCTGATACCTTCTTTGGGTGGTTTGATCGTCAAGAGATGGTTTATTCCGAGTATCCATATGCCGGTATGGACTTCCGGGGTGATCCAGATTTAGTGCTGCCGATTGGCGAACAGTGGGGCGCCAATGGTAAATTCTTTGACCATATCTTTGTTTATCGTTTCTATTCTATAATGTCCTTGTGCTTTATTCTGTCAAGACTTAACCAAACTCATGTGTTCATGCAGATGTTGGTCCCGTTTGGCCAGTAGTACACCTGAGAATGCCAGCTACCGCCCTAGCAGGAGAGGTTGTTGGAAGGGATATCCTTCACGAACTTGATGTGGTCGAGACTCTCACAACATTACAGGAACAGGTTGATGGCCTCACTCTCAGTATTCTAGATCTGAGGACTGATGAGATACCCTTGAGGCTGCAGCGGCATACTACTGGTGTGCCAAGACGATGGACTCGGCTCTTACGCATGATCGCACAAGCCGTGACTTGCTATCATGAGCATCATTAGACTAGGGTGACCCCTAGCGTTTTGAGTTTTTGGTCATTTGACCAAGTTTATCTTGGTTACAGAACATTATGTGTAAACCATAAACAGTTATATATATATATATATATATATATATATATATATATTTTTGATTTTCGGAGTTTTATTTTGGTTAAGTTACATTATCCAAATGCAAATATTGATGGTATGATTCTTTTTATAAATGTTGCAAATGTCTATCTAACACATAATTTGCCAATGAGTCAGTTAATGTGTTTAAGGTTCTGGAAATATGTTGATATTGAATAAAATCAAATTTTCTTTCCAAAATCTTAACCCTTAGGAACATGCGATAAATAGCTAGATTTCAGACAGAATAGATACCAGTGAGTTGTAGTATGACGAGTTGTGAGTCTAGCCTGACAATCAGTCGGCGTATACCATGTGTGATGGCATCAGAGAGAAGTTCTATCAACGCGCTATATTTAGCGATGTTATTCGTTGATCGACCAATACATACCCCTCTGAAACTTACTAACTCGTTGCTTGGATAAAAAATGGCCCAGGCCGCGGAAGATAGGTTCCACGAACTATGACTCGCTCCGTCAGCATATCGAACACATGACTCCAATAGGTTTGACATCTAAACTAAATTTAAAAAGTGGATTACTTGACTAAAAAAAACACTTTAGCGAAAACAAAAACATAACAAAAGCATACAGGTTACTATGCTGAATCACGCATAGTAACGCTTGAGGTACAACCCGTTACGAGGTTGCACCAGTGGAATTCCGTCATAATCCATTAACTCATAGGCTCCTTTTGCTAACACTCGCTTAACAATATAGGGGCTCATCCATAAAGACTTGAATTTACCTGCTCCCAATTTATCATATTCTTGGTCATAAAGCAAGACCAAGTCACCTTCTGAGAAGACACGGGGTTTGACATTCTTGTCGAACTACGCTTTGACTCGTTTCTTATGGGCTTCATTAGCCAAAGAGGCATTACGATGGGTTTCATCCAATTGGATTAGTTCCAAGAAACGAGCCTCCTGTTATGAAGTTCTGGGGAGAAGGCCAATTGTAAGTTTGAGGGACGAGATTTCACACTGGATTGGTAAGACTGCTTCCAGGCCATATACCAGTTGGAAAGGTGTAAACCCGGTCACATTCCTTACCGACGTTTGGTAAGCCCACAAGGCTGAGTACAAGATTAGGTGCCAACTTCTTTTGTGAACTCCAATCATTCTTTGCAGCATGCACTTCAGGACCTTTTTGATTACTTCAACTTTTCCGTTGGCTTGCGGGTAATATGGAGTAGAGCTGTCAGGAAACAACCCTAGTTTGGCAGCTAATTGGACCATCATGTGATTGTGAAAATGTGATCCATGATCTGTGACTATAGCTTGTGGGACACCGAATCTGGCGACTACGTGATTGAAAAAGAAGAGGGCAGCTGTTTCACCAGTATTATCTAATGTAGGCATCGCCTCGGCCCATTTGGTAAAATAGTTGACTGCGACTATGATATACCCATGCCCCCCGGTCGAGGTGGGGTTACATGTCATGAAATCGATGCCCCATTTGGCAAATGGCCCGACAGAAACTATTGGCTGCAGAGGTGCGGGTGGTCTTCTGGTTTTGCTATCGAAAATTTGACAAGCATGGCAACTTCTGACTGCGGGTATGCAATCTTTGAACATTGTTGGCCAGAAGTATCCTGCTCGTAAAAGTTTTTGTGTTGTAGCATAACCGAATTGATGCCCCCCACACGCGCCTGAATGGAAATCATTCAGGACTTTTTTGGCCTCCTCATGGGTGAGGCACCTTCTCAGAACTGTATCGATACCACGACGGTAAAGTGTATCACCGACGATCATGTAGTTTTTTGCTTGGTATCAAATGAATTTTTGTTCGGAGCGAGAGGTATTTGGCCTATATTTTTGGGTTTGGAGATAAATAATTATATCCCCATACCACAGATTGCTTGAAGATATCATAAACAAATTTTCGTCCATGATTGTTTCTTCGGATGTTTCATCGTTAGACAACGATGGGAGATTGCATAATAATTCCGCGAAAGCCAGGGCTTTCTTTGACTTGGATTTTACAAATTCCAAATCAAACTCTCGTAGAATTGCTATCCATTTTGAATATTTGCCCCCCAAAAACTGTCACGACAATATATAAGTCATGGGGTTGCAATATGACAGAATGGTAGTTTTTCGAAAGAGAACGTAGTGTCGAAATCTCTGTATCGCTTGAACAGCTGCGAGTGCTAGCTTTTCAACATAAGAATATTTGCTTTCTGTATCATTTAAGCTCTTACTTAAATAATATATATGATGTTCAATTCCGTTGTCTTCTTGAACTAAAACTATTGCGATGGTTGTATCCGCTGCAGCCAGATATAGGTTAAAGTCTTTTTGATAATCAAGAGCGTACATTAATGATGCTTTCATTAGGGATTCTTTTAAAGCATCAAAGGAAGCTTGCGCAACCTGATCCCAGACAAAGGGTACTTCCTTTTTCAAAAGACGCATATAACCGTTAGCAAGTTCGGCATAATTTGGAATGAATCTCCTCAGAAAGTTTTCTTTCCCCTGGAGTTTCTAAATCTGAAGCAAATTTGAAGGTGGAGGAAAATTTATGATTGCCTGAAACTTACATAGGTCGAGACGAATCCCATCTTTTGAGACTACAAAGCCAAGTAAATGACCAGAACTAACACAAAATACACATTTGTGTGGATTGAGTCATATTTTGTAGTGTCAGCAACGTAGAAATATCGCTCTTAAATGCTGCGGATGATCAGTTTGCTTTCGCGAATGAGCCGGAAAGTCATCGAGGTATGGTTGAACGATGTTTTTGATGTCATGGAAGGCATAATTCATTGCCCTCTAAAAATTCGGCCCTGCATTCTTTAAACCAAAGGGTAATTTTCGATATGCGAATGTGCCCCACGGACAGATAAATGCAGTCTTTGACTGGTCCTGTGGGCGGATATTTATTTGATTATACCCGGAGAATCCATCCATGAATCAAAAGATTTCACATCTGGCGCATTCATCAATTATCTGGTCGATGAAGGGTTTAGGGTAGTTTTCTTTTGGACAAGCTTGATTTACATCCCTATAATCGACACACACTTTAATTGTTCCTTGTTTTTTCATAACAGGGACAATATTCGATACCCAATCGGTTAGAGGAACCGGGTAAATGAAAGTAGCATGGAGAAGATTTTCAACTTCTGCCTTAATGGCAGTGGCTTTCTTGGGGTGCACCTGCCGTAGCTGTTTTCGTACTGGTTTGACATCTATCACATCTTGATTTTGTGTTCAACGATACTCGAGTCAATGCCTGGAATTTCACTATATGACCAAGCAAAGAAATCTCTGAATTCGCGAAAAAGAGTGTTATATATTTCCAGTTCTGAAGGAGAACAACATTTGCCAACATATATATTCTCTACAACATCTGTTTTGGTTGAGATATTTATGGCGATAGTCTCTTCAATGTTGGACAAGTTTTGCTCTGAATCCATCGTGTTTACAGTGTTTGATAGGAAATCAAAAACTGAAGGATGATAAAGGTCATCAGAAGTATTTTCTTCACAATCTGGAAGAAGGGAACGATGGTGGTAATCATCCCATGGTGCCCCTTCAATTACCATTGATTGAACAATCCCTTCGTCGGTGATATGCACTCGCGACCAAGGATCTAAAGGGGTACCATATTCCTTAGACCTATCTATCCAAACGCTTGATGAGCGTTGATTTGGGTTTGCCTCCCATGCTAAGAACATTGATTGCTACAATATTTCTGTTGGGCTTGGAGGAAAAACTTGTGTATGGTCCATGTCGATATCATTTTCTGAGATCTTTTTAGAAGATATCATATTGCAGGTTCCTACTGACGCTACTTCTGCCGAATTGATTGGACGTGGAAGGGTGAAAGTTCCCATTAATATAGGATCTTTTAGTAGGCCTACTTCGATATTTTGAAGCGAATTGGGGCTTCCATGGATCATTGGAATGCTTCCCGTAACTTGAGAACCATTGGGCAGGAAGTTTTGTTGATCGACGATTGTAATCTCTCCTTGAAAGGGAAATGCAATCTTTCTAAAATAGGTCAACACAATAGTAGCCATGGCATATATCCATGGTCTTCCCAGTAGGACGTTGTAATCGAGATTTCTGTCAATTACCTCAACATCTATTTCTACTGTTTTCCCTCCTAGTTCAACCTGCAAGTCACTTAGAATACCATATGGGGTATATGTTCGTCCGTCAAATGCTTTAATGTCGTCGAAGATCGTGACAAGGTTGGAGATCCTAAATTTTTCCAGCAACTCATCGACATAATACATGTAGATGCCCCCTCATCAATAATTGTTCGATGAACAGTTTTGTTGAGGGCTTTCACTTGAAGGAGGAGAGCTAGTTGAGCTGGTAACTGAGGATTGTATCCCTTATGATCGAAGGATACAATATTGGAATCCTTTGGGTCTATCCCACCAATGACTGATAATAAAGCTTGCTTTTGGGATGGGCAATTTTGTAGTACCTCAAAAGTCGACATAGCGGATGGCGATTGGGCCAAATCTTCCACTATATTATAATTTTGTGTCGCTCTAGCGTGGGGATTAAACGTTGAGTTGTGTACTACTCCCTTTGGCGGTTTTATTGTCAACTCGGGAATGATGGGTGGCACAACTTCTTTCGAAGTTGTTGTCGAACTACTAGGTTGATCTTTATCCTTGTTGTTCGACAGCTGTGGATTCCCATAATCTTTGTTTCTTATCGATATCAAAGCATCATTTTGTTGTTTGGAAACCGACAACATTAGCACTTAAGGCGGGGAAGCATTTTCGTTGTCAAACAGATTTGTCCCTGGATTTGGAAACGGATCAGTTAATACTGCCGAGGTTTTTAAATTCTTGAAGAATTTTTAAGCTCAGCTCTGTGTGGACAATCTGCGGTCCAATGATCCTCATCGCATATAAAGCATGGATTTTTTGGTTTCCTATTTCCAGGAGGGTTTGCAGAAGATATTTCAGGTGATGATTCTCCCTATTTCTTCTTCTTCCCTTTGCCTTTCTTCTTGCCCCCTGGTTGCTTGGTTTCTTTGCCTTTATCTGTCGATACGGCATTTACTTCCGAGGCAAGAAGTTCCTCATTTTCATTTTGACCGGAAACCTGTTAAATTGGAAACTAGGGCCAAACTCCATGTGGATCGGCTTATTTATGGCAGCTGATATTTTTATTGGATCCCTCTCGTCGAGAGGTGTAGGATTGATACAAATATCATCTGATTCCGATAAGTATTTATGGAGATATGAATCTATTTTGTTTATATAATTATTATCAAACCGACCAGCTCTTATGTAGGCTCTAGAAGCCCAAACGTCATGTCTATAAAATCATCCACCTTTAGTATAAATAGAAGAGTTTTGATGTCAATTGGCACACAACTCTTGAGTGATCTCCTCCTCTCCACGTCTTGGGTTTTTGGAGAAGGAGTGAGACACCATGAGAAGGCAATAATATACGCAATGGTAATATCTACACGATGTTCATGATCAGGACGCAGGCAATGATATAATACGCCGGCAATACACACAGCAAGTGCATAAAGCTGAGCCACAGTGATGAGGAGGCAACGTAGTCATGGTTATACTCTGGGCAGTCATACGCTAGGCAGTCAGGTATATACACAACGCAGTCATGGAATGCTGTCATACCATAGATCTGGAAGCATGCTTGTATGAAACGCTATCTTACCCTAGATCTGGCAACGTGAGATACGTGGACACACACACACACACACACACACACATACACACACACAAATATATAAATATATATATATATACCTTGTCCAGAAATACACAATATTGGGACACACACACACACACACACACACACACATATATATATATATGTTGTCCAGAAATAGAACGCTGTCATATGTATGGGCATGGAACGATAATATAAATACAGATATATGTATTGGAACGCAGTCATGATGCTATTAAATGGAATGCTATTATGGAACCATAATATAATTCAACGCAGTCAATATTCATTCACGCAGATTAAGGAAACAGTAACATGTTGTTCATTAAGTCATTCACACGTAGATTATGGAAATAATGTATAAGCTGAAGACAATATACGCATCGTTACAAAAACCCTACACACTATTCAATGCTGGTTATAGACATTGTTCATGTTATATATATACACGTTGTTCATATTTACATACACTGTTGATGTTATATATATTTACACATCGTCCAATGCTAGTTATACACGTTGTTCATACATACGATGTTCATAGATACTCATACGGAGTCATAACTCGAGTCAAGGTGTGGAGCCATTGTAAATTCTTGTAGCCGCAGTCATGTATTGAACCAAGCCGCAGATCATATATGAAGCTCCGCATACCTGTGTATGATAATTCAGTAATTATACATGATATGATAAACCCTAGGCATACTTGTAGCATTCTTGATGTATGATCACAACTGCTCGGTTTTGGTTGGATGAAGAAGATCTTGGCATATAGATCTTGGTGACATACAGCTGTGATGTGAAGTATTAAATATGCACTCACAATGACAAGGATCATAAGAAATGACGATTACAATCTCAAACATAATGAGAATGATAAGAATGATCAGTCTCAGATCATGATGGGCATGGGCAGCAAAATGATGATAAGAGCAGATGAGAGCATCTCAGTCATAGGGCTGCATGATCTCATAAAGGTGCAGCAATGGTGAAAGTGTGTTGAATGATGCAACGAGAAGCATCATGATAAATGAGATCATGAGCATGAGCAGCATGATGCAAATCATGGACAGCATGATGTATGGGCAGTATGATGTAGATCATGGGCAGCATGATGCAGATCATGGACAACATGATGTATGGGCAGTATGATGTAGATCATGGGCAGCATGATGCAGATCATGGACAGCATGATGTATGGACAGTGTGATGTATGAGATCATGAGTAGCATGATGGTGCTACATGGTAAGGTGCAGCAAATGGACGAGATGCAGCACGATGATAGGTGAAGGAGTCACCTTGAGAATCAGTTGAAGCAGAATGTCTTCAAATGATCTCATCGTTATATGAAATGATCTATGCTAGATCTAGATAAGTGAAAGTATTGACTTCTGTTGTAAATGTACTCTCTCTCTCTTTCTCTCTTTGCTGAACTTTGAAGATAAAAGAAGATTTGATCAAAGGGTTTCCCCACACATTATGGGGTTTGTCCCTGGCTCACGCCACATCTTGTGTCCTCTTGTCTTGGCTTGTCTTCTACGTTTTATATTTATGTTCTATCTGCAGTTTATCGTAATGCTGATGTGATTGCTAACTGTGAAAATTTAAATAAATTGCTCTAGCATAGAACATACCAAAATTAACATGGTATCAAAGCTGAGGTGAAGGCAATCCCCAAGAAAGAGTGAAAGAGCAATCACCAAATACAGTTGGGACAAGACAAAAGGATCAATGGGTTACTCATAATTCACCTAGGGTGAAGTTGAAGCAGAGAATGTTATTAGAATGGCGCAGCAAAACTTCTGATGGCATCACTTCATTGGGAAGTTCAGATCTAAGGGTAGGAAGGAAAGGTAGATGTATTGGTTATGAGTTCAGCCCTTATGCGAAGGAGTGCCCAAATGACAGAGATGTGGGTCATCAAAGACAATGGTCGACTCTTCCACGAAAGCAAGGAACCTGAAAATCTCTTTTATGTACCTGATAAAACCTGATGTCCATCTCGGAGATGGAAGTCAAAGGTTACATGGTGGCACTTATCGATCGAAAGGTACGTGTTTGAAAATAGATCTTTTAAAGATGTTTTTGAGTTTAGGGTTGTATCAAGTTGCAGGGGACCATTTCCATTGACTCAACACTGGAGTTTTGTGAGTCAGATGGTGACTAGGATGCCTGAATTCAAAAAAAAAAAGAAAAAAAAAAAGGAAGCTTGAAGGTACATGTCTGAAATGTACCGAAGGAAAATATTATAAGGGGACCATTCCCCTCATGCAGGAGGTTCACAGGTTTGGAACAACCTGAGGAGTTTGAGAATCATGATCAAGGAATCTCATGTATACAAGTGGAAGAAAGCCCTCTATGGCTTGAAGAAAAACACCTCGGGCATAGTATGAGAGGATTGATAGCTGTCTAATGCAGCTGAGATTCACTAGGAGTGAAACCGATCCAAACCATTACTCGAAGGTTGTGGATGATAAACCTCTCGTACCGGCACCTATGTCTGACACGTGGAAACCCTCTCATTTATAGGAGACAGAGGGAGTTGGATTCAGAATGTGGGAAGATAAGCTGCAAGCTTGTGACTGCCTCGAGGATCTTAACTTTTAGAAGTTATATGGTAATGATGTCGAACCAGATTTGGGAAATGCCTTTGAGTTTCATAAACTCATTCGCATTGATTTTCTTGGAGAACCTCCATTCGAACATATGTGTTGCAGTTAACATGGTGAGCTCATATTTGGTTGAGCCTCATTGGATTGGTACCAAGAATATTCTGAGATATCTTCATGGGCACAATCTGTTGGGTCCCTATAATACTAGTGATTACCCCATTACTATTGTAGTTATACCCCTTATTTATATTGTTGTGCCCCTATTACCCCCATATTTTTATTTCTGTGCCCCATAGAATCCCTCTATTGTTTTTTTGTGGCTTTATATTATTATTGTTAGGTCGGCTGGATTATATTGTGACTCCTTAGACTCCTATATATAGAAAGGAGGTTTTTTCATTTGTATCATCCAAGAATTGTTCATTTATGTAATGTAAAGGAGGTTTCCCCCTCGAAGAGGCTGAATTCTAAGGCGTTGATCTTCCTTTTCTATCTTTTCTTGAGCTGGTTCCATAACATTTGGTATCAGAGCTTTGGATTCTAGGGTTTCGCTGCTCCAAACAGGTCATCGTGGAATTTTCGCTATAACTTTTTTCTGTGATGTTTCAGAAGTCGCAAAAAAAACCCATTTGTGAATTAAGCGCGTTGAACCTTGGGTCCGAATTTTAGAGCTTTTTGCGCGATATTTGCGGAGATATGATCTGAGGAAGTTGGTCTTTTTGCAGACTCCTGAATTACATTCACAATAGGTGACCTGGGGAAAATCTTCATAACGTTCTCTCTGGGGATCGGATTGAAGTTTCGTAAGAAGGTACAGAAAGAGGACGGACTTTAGTTTCTTGTGGGTGTGTTTCAGATCCAAAGGTCAAAAGAGTGACTCGCGGCACGTCATACAAGTTAGCTCTACTGAACTAGTGTATAATCAAGTCACTGTGGGAGATTTCACATAACTCTTCCTTGGAGAATCCAATTTCGGTCAGAATTGTGGCATTGGAAATAGGACATAGATAGCTACTACAGGTCACAAGTTCAGAACTAGATGATTGGAAAGTACAGAGATACATCAGAGGCAATATCGAGCTCCTACAAAGTGAAAAAAGGTGTGTAGATTTTTTAAATTTTTGCTTAAGCATGGTTTGAAAATTTATTTTGAAGGAATTCAAAGGGCATAGTAGAGCATTATTATCGGTAACTGATGCCCCGAGGAAAGAAAATGCAAACACCTAGTAAGGAACCTAAAAGCTCTAGCATGACTCATGAAGAAGAGGAAGAAATGCTACATGATATATCAAAATTACAAGAACAAGTGCAACAAATGTCACGCTCACAAAAGTTAACAGATGCTAAGATAAATGGCGTGGAAGCTAAGATAAATGGCATGGAAGCTAAGATGAATGGCATGGAAGCTAAGATGGACAATTTGAAGATAGATTTGAACACAAATTTGAAGACGGGCATGGCAGATTTGAAGACAGATTTGACTAATTTTCTACAAGAAATACTTACTAATGGTGAAAAGGTAGTAAAGGAAACTCAGGATGAGAACAAAAGAAATGTTAATCATGATTCCATAGATGCTAATGTTGGATCGAAGAATCACCACATTCCAAAAATCGATATGAGGAAGTTCGATGGCAAGGATCCCTCCACATGGATATTACAGATGGATCAATTCTTCGATCTCAATAATGTGCAAAACACACAAAAGGTACGTATGGCAACTTTATATTTGGAACCAAATCAGTTTGTATGGTATCAATGGCTTTGTTCTCATAAACAATTTATCACTTGGGCAATTTTTATGGAAGAATTGATAGCACATTATGAGGATACAAAAAGCAACACTTTTTTTAGCCAATTGATAAGTCTCAAACAAAAGGGTTCAATAATGGAGCACATTGAGGAGTTCTAAAAATTGAACATAAGGGTAAAAGATATTCCAGAGGAGCATAGGATTGATGTGTTCATAGGGTCTTTAAAGGATAATATCCAACATGATGTGCGCCTTTGGGAACCTGATTCATTAGAGAAGGCATTCAGGTTAGCAAGAAAAATGGAAAGCAAAATTATGGCAACTAGGAAGCATACCATTCACAACTATAAAGACGGAAGTGTTGTTGCCCATAGTCTTCCACAACCTACAAGGTTGACACCACAACAATTGGAAGAAAAAAGAGCAAAAGGGCTTTGTTACAATTGTGATAGCAAATACACAAAAGGTCATAAGTGTGCTGAGAAGAAATTATTCTACATAGATTGTGAAGAGGAAGAAGAAAAGGAGCAAGAAAGGTCAAAAGAAGAGGATATATTCCAGGAACAAAGCCTAGATGAAGAACAAATAAATCCCACCATATCTTGTAATGCATTGGCGGGAATTACCACTCCTCAAACCATCAAGATAGAAGGACAAATCAAGAAGAAAAAGGTAATAGTGTTGATTGATTCAGGAAGCACCCACAATTTTATTCATTGTAGGGTAGCAAAAGAATTGAATTGCTTCCTATATCCAGCACCAGAGTGTCAAGTGATGATTGCAAATGGAAGAACAATAAATTGTTCTGGAAAGTGCCATAATATCAAGCTATCCATGGGAGAATATGTATTGAATAGCCCAATGCTTTCCATTCCAATGGGAGGTGCTGATGTTGTACTAGGAGTCCAATGGCTACAATCCTTGGGTACAATAGCTTTTAATTTTCAAGAACTTTTCATGAAATTTTCTATGGAAGGAAAGGAAGTTGAATTAAGGGGTATTGCAGGGAAACCAGGAAAGGTAATCAGCTCTAATGGCATGACAAAGCTTCTAAAAAAGGAGCAAAGAGGTTTAATTGCACAATTATGTTCGCTAGATGTTTCCACATTGGAATCATCTATTTCTCTAGATCTCCAAAAAGTCCTGGACAATCATTCCAAGGTATTTGAGACTCCCAAAGGTCTCCCACCTATGCGTGATCATGATCATGCTATTCATCTGCTTCCAGGAAGTGTTCCTCCAAACATCAGGCCGTACAGATATCCATATGTCCAAAAAAGTGAAATTGAACGTATGGTTGCAGAAATGCTAGAGGCTGGTATAATTCAACCGAGTCAAAGTTCTTTCTCAGCTCCAGTAGTATTGGTGCACAAGAAGGATGGATCATGGCGCATGTGTCCAGATTATAGGGAGCTCAACAAGCTCACTATTAAAGATAAGTTTCCCATTCCTGTCATTGATGAATTACTGGATGAATTGCATGGATCAATTTACTTCACCAAGTTGGATCTTCGTTCGGGATATCATCAAATCAGAATGAAGATTGAAGACATTCCGAAAATGGCATTTAGAACTCATGAGGGTCATTATGAATTTTTGGTCATGCCTTTTGGCCTTACCAATGCACCTTCAACATTTCAAGGTTTGATGAATTCAATTTTCAAACCATTCCTTAGAAAATTTGTGTTGGTATTTTTTGATGATATACTAATCTACAGCAAGTCTTGGAAGGATCATGTTGAACATGTTGACAAGGTGCTACAACTATTGGAGGAGAAACAATTATATGAAAAAAGATCCAAATGTTTCTTTGGAGTCCAAGAGGTGGAATATTTGGGTCATATTGTATCTCATGAAGGAGTTAAGGTAGACCCTAGCAAAATTAAAGCCATTAAGGAATGGAAAATCCCCACATCCATAAAGCATCTGCGAGGATTTCTTTGGTTGACAGGGTATTATCGCAAGTTCGTTAAGAATTATGGGAGAATAGCAGCACCTCTAACAACATTATTGAAGAAAGATTCATTTTCATGGACTCCGGAAGCAACAAAGGCCTTTAAACATCTTAAAGAGGCAATGTGCCAAGCACCGGTCTTAGCTACACCGAACTTCACAAAAACGTTTATTGTGGAATGTGATGCTTCAGGAAATGGAATTGGTGCTATTCTAATGCAAGATGAAAGACCCATTGCTTTTGAAAGTCGTCCAATCAAGGGAAAGTTTTTAAGCAAAGCTATTTATGAGAAGGAAATGTTGGCAATACTCCATGCACTTAAGAAATGGCGACCCTACCTAATGGGAAGACACTTCAAGGTAAAAACGGATCATGATAGCCTTAAATACTTTTTAGAACAAAGATTATCCTCTGAAGAGCAACAAAAGTGGGTCACAAAGATGTTGGGTTATGACTTTGAAATCATCTACAAAAAGGGAAGCAAAATGTGGTGGCAGATGCACTCTCAAGAAAGGATGAGGATATGGAAGCATTGTTGTGTGCCATTTCTATTATCCAACCAGATTGGATAAACGAAGCAAAGGAGGAATGGAAGAATGACGAAGAAGTGTGGGAACTTATTTGAAAGCTACAACAAGATTCCTGTACTTCTGATACATTTAGCTGGCAAAATGATTCGTTATGGTACAAATATCGCTTATACCTCTGTAAGAATTCCCAGCTAAAACAAAATATTCTTATGGAATTGCACACTTCTCCCTTAGGAGGGCACTCAGGATTTTTAAAAACTTACCATAGGGTTAAGAAGGAATTTTTTTGGGATGGCCTTAAATCAGATATTCAAAAGTTTGTGGCAGAATGTTTGGTTTGCCAACAAAATAAAGTTGAAACAATTAAGACACCGGGTCTATTACAACCTTTATCCATTCCAAGCCAACGTTGGGAGGAGGTTTCAATGGATTTTATCACAGGTTTACCCAAGTCTGAGGGAAAGAGTGTCATCATGGTGGTAGTTGACAGACTTACCAAGTATGCACACTTTTGTGCATTATCACATCCATTTAAAGCCAGTATAGTTTCTAATGCATTTATGGAAACAGTTCAAAAGCTACATGGAAACCCAAAGATTATTGTAAGTGACAGAGATCCCATTTTCACTGGAAATTTTTGGACAGAATTATTTTCTTGTCTTGGTACTCAGTTAGCTCATATCTCATCTTATCATCCTCAATCTGATGGGAAAACTGAGATAGTAAACAAATGTTTGGAAGGATATCTTCGTTGCTTTGTATCTGATAAACAGACACAATGGGTCAAATGGTTGCCTCTGGCTGAATGGTGGTATAACACTTCCTTCCATACAACAATAAAAATGACCCCATTTATGGCACTTTATGGGTACCAACCACCATCAATCACATCATATTTAAGAGAAAATTCTAAGGTTCAGGCAGTGGAACATCACATCGAACATCAACAACAAGTCCTCCAACTCTTAAAGGATAACCGCGTGTTGGCACAAAATAGAATGAAACAACAGGAAGATCAACATCGTAGTGAAAGAAGTTTTGATGTAGGTGATTGGGTATTCCTACGGCTACAACCATATAAGCAAATGTCCCTAAAGCAAGCTAAGAAGGATAATAAATTATCACCAAAGTATTATGGTCCGTACAAGGTGTTGGAAAAGATTGGTACTATGGCATACAAATTGGAGCTTCCTGCAGCTTCTCAATTGCACCCAGTTTTCCATGTTTCATGTTTAAAGAGGGTTATAGGAAACAAGCTCCCAGTTCAAACAATATTGCCAGAACTTGACGAGGAAGGAAAAATTATATTGGAACCGGAAGCAGTCACAGAAACAAGAACTCGACAGCTACGAAATCGATCAATTTCAGAGTATCTTATCAAGTGGAAGAACTTATCTGCTGAAGGTTCCACATGGGAGGATGAGAATTTTATGCAGAAGTATCCAGAACTGCTCAAGCGTTGAGGACAACACTTTTTTGAAGGAGAGGGGCATGTTGGGTCCCTATAATACTAGTGATTACCCCATTACTATTGTAGTTATACCCCTTATTTATATTGTTGTGCCCCTATTACCCCCATATTATTATTTTTGTGCCCCATAGAATCCCTCTACTGTTATTTTTGTGGCTTTATATTATTATTGTTAGGTCAGCTGGATTATATTGTGACTCCTTAGAATCCTGTATATAGAAAGGAGGTTTTGTCATTTGTATCATCCAAGAATTGTTCATTTATGTAATGTAAAGGAGGTTGCCCCCTCGAAGAGGCTGAATTCTAAGGCGTTGATCTTCCATTTATATCTTTTCTTGAGCTGGTTCCATAACACAATCTCTCATGGATTGAGATACATTGCCGAAAATATGAAACCACATGATTATTCCAATGATGAGTGGGCAGGCAGTGTGGAGGATCACTAGAGCACTTTTCAGTGTTGGTTCTCTTTAGATTCTGCTTCGATGCAGGAAGCAGAAGTCGGTCACTATAAGCACCGCCAAGACCGAATACATGGCTACGAGCATGATCTTGTATGAAGCTGCATGGTTGCGGAATTTCTTAGTTGTTTTCGATTATTAAGGAATCTTGTATTCAACAATTGCTCCAGTGGACAGACATCAGATACTGCCTTATCTGGGATATGCAAAGTCGATGAGCAAGGAGGCTCCATCGCACTGAGATGATATACAGGTCACTAAAGCCCCGCGGAAAGATCAAATTTGTGATTTTCCCGAATGACTTGGAGTCATCAAGAGACCTTTGTAAAAGGGTCTTGCATGTTGCACGCATTGAGCTCTAGGAGCTCTGTGGGGCTTACAGAATCTACTGGAGCAACATACGACCACAGGGTGACTGACCCTCCCCTGGTGGTGTGCACTGGAACAAGATGATTCGCTCTCTTGTGGGACAAGATGATTGGCTCTCTTGTGGAACAGGATGATTTTCTCTCCTGTGTAGCAGGATTGATGTGTTCCCCTGTGAGGCCTGGATTGATGTTGTTATAGACATTTTTGTGCCTTACAGCATTGAGCATGAAATTTCCATAATCCAAGGGATCCAAAGTCCCTAAAAGAGTTGTTCCTGCCCCTAAAGGAACAAGGTCAACCAATGACAGCTTCTCCCAGAAGTTCTCCACCAAAAACCACTCAGAAACAGTCAATTCAGGATCAATTCAGATGCTCTACTAGCTTCCTGCGTTGCAATGCACCCCAGTAAACTAGATAGGTGCATTGCAATGCACCTAAATGCACTATCAGGGTGCGCTGAGTAGGAAATGAAAAATGGCAAGCTCATTCAACAAGGTGGAAAGACCATGGAAGCTTCCAGAATCTTCTCCAATGACACTTGCCTCAATGAATTCGACTAGTGATGAGTAAGAGGCTCTCAACCTCCAAGTGGAAGCAAGAACTGACAGAGAGAAGCCACAAGTCAAAACATAAGCTGACTCATCCTCTCTGCTTACATCTATATATGGGTCTCTCACCCAAAGATCCAGGAGGATGGAATTTTGTACTTTGCAGAGAATTGTTGTTGGTTTGAGATTGAGATTAGTATATTGGCTGATTTACGCTTTGTTGGAGGAGAGGAAGGGATTCCTTTGCTGGGAGGTAGATGCTGGATCGAAACTCACTTGGTTGTATCTCCTCTTGGACTTTCTTATTCTATCAATAAACTATTTGAGTTTCTCCTACATGCTGTGTACCAATGATGTTTTGTTATATTTGCATGTTTAGCTTAATCTGATCTTGAGCTTTTTATGAATGTATATCTATATCTTCATGTAGTTTCTCTCTCTTGTGATCTTGCAGGAATTCGGTGAAGCTGGGCCGGTAAGGGAGCAGGGAGCTGGGAGCTATTGAAGAGAGGAGTAATTGGATCAACAAACTAGCGAAAGACACAGGTTAGTTACATCCTTTCTCCTCATTTACATTTCATAAAGAAGAATACTCAATTAGTTTTTCCTTGTTTGTTGCTAAGGCACTATCACACCTTAGAGTGGGATAGGGGCATTCCGAATGGATACTTTTCCCAACAACAAATTGGCGACTCCGCTGGGGATCATATCTAGTTAGTCTATTTGTGTTTCTATTGTTGTTCTTCTCATAAACTCAGGAGTGCCGAATCGAACTGCATTTTCCATTTACAAATACAAGGTAGAGATCTGCTACTCTAGTCCATTCACTGGGCCTGTTTTTATGATCTGAATAGCTGATCCACAAGTGCTCTAACAGCCTTTTGTGATAGATCTTAGTCCTCCTTTAAATCATCCTCCTAATTGTACCTAATTGATAGCTTTTATCCGGCCAAAAACTGTAGATTAAACTGCAAACCGTGACCCAGAACCCAGAGACAATTCTCGTTTCTACTTCAGCGCAGGCTCTGTGAAGAGGTTCTGCATTTCAACGCAGGTCCCGAGAGGGCTACCTGCGCTGCAATTCAGTCTCTCTGTGCTGGGGTGCGCTGATCAACCTTTGCCTTGTGCAGCTGTGGTTCCCTGCTTCCTTTTGCTCAGTTTTGTCTTTTTTTTTGCAGCCTGTTATCAGTGTGTGTACCTATCTGAAACCCGTTTTCTTTGCCTTAATTTTGCCTCAGTTGTATAAAGAAACTGTATTTTTTTTTTTTTTGTATTTGTTACATCATTTGCAGTTTCCCATTACAAAAGTAAACTAGTCATACTGTCGCCCTTAGATCTAGACCTGTCGTAAGTGTCGTTTTGATCTTAGGAGTGAGTTTGTTTGCTGTTCACAATTGATTACACTTTTACTTTTGTCTTTTGGTTTGAATTTGTGAATTTCTAGTGTCGAAACAAGTGTTTACTTCAAAATCACAAAGTGTCGTAATCGTCTTTTTGATTTAAAAAAGAAACTTGTTTGTGTTTTTCACTTGAAATCGAATTCAAATTTGTACAACAGCTTTCTTTTTAGGCATCAATATTAAGAAAGTGAAAACAAATACATGCATATGTGCATTTGAATTTTGACAGTTTGTATGTTGATTTAGGAAAAGTGCATTTACAGTGTGCTCTTTTCTCTTTGAGAAAAGATTGTGTCTTTCTTTTCCCCTTGTAGCTAGGATTTTCATTGTTGAAAAGATATAAAAGCTTGCTTATCATCTTTAGACTGCATTTAGGAATTGTATCATACATCTCGTGGTGATCCAAAAAGGAAAACTTCTAAGAAATATCAAACTAAAATAAATTGAATGAACTTAATAATGCTTTGTAACTTAACGCACAACATAGAGGTCTAGGCTAGAGACGTGTTCCAACGTCGTAAAACCTGGTCACTGGTAGCCTCACTGATGGTTGGGTGATTCCTCCTGAGAGACGACAAGTACCAGTACGGATTGTGCTCCCACGTACCGTCGAGTATATATTGGGAGACCCCTATAGGCATAAAACCTTTATCCATAGGAAGCCGTGTCAGCCGCCCTACTGATCGCAATGCACTGAACACAGCATTCGGGAAGATTGACCGCCCGTACCGTAAAAAGTATTCTACGGTTTTGCGAAAAGTTTGGCACACCCTCTACCTAGAACTCCAGATCAGTCCCTTTCGTTCCTTTTCAGACTCCTTAACGGAAAAGGTCCATCTGAGCACTTGTCACTTCAGGCTCATTAAAAATCGAAGGAGACTAGAGTCATCTTTTGCTTTTTCTCGACTCTTTAAAATTGAAAAAGCAAGTTGTGTCTAAGCGTCGTTAAAATTTATTTTAAACGGAATATTCATACCCTTCTTCCTACGTTGATCTTTAGGTTGAGAAAATGGAGCCTACCAACCAAGGAATTCCCCTTGGGGGAAATCCTAGTCCCTTCTCCTCTTGGGGAGATGTTGGTGCGCCCCATATGGCCACATTGTCGCTTCCAGGACTGACAATTGGCTTGCCGGTCTGGCTCTTCTCAACCAATGTTGTTCAGAACACCACTATTCCTGAACAGTCGAATCAACAGTTAGACCAGTCCAGAGTTACCCACCAGCCTTCTACTTCCTTTAATTCTTCCTCTCCTCCTTCCTCTTCGCTTTACGGGACTGATAAAGATAAAAGCCAAGTTCGTAAGGAGAAGAAGGAAAAGAAGAAGAAAGAGAAGAAGAAGAAGGAGCCAAAAGCGTTTGGGGGCAAACAAGTGTCGTCTAACAAAAATCCACACACTGCACTGACCAGGCCTAAATCGCCATGTGTCATTTGCAAGGGAGACCACTTTCACAGAGATTGTCCCTGCATCCCTCGGATACTAAGGGACTGGTCTCCCCATTTTCATAATCCTGTGGCATCAACCTCTGATAGCCATGTTGAATACACACCGTCAACTAGCGAAAGTGAAGTCCCTAGATGAAAAGGGAGAGCTAGATCTCCATGTAGACTGTGCGAAGGCAATCATGCCATCCACTATTGTCCCTTCTTAGACGAGGCTAAAAGGGTCATGGATGATCATCCGGTTTCACCGTTATGACTCCCTCCTGGATGTAAAAAACTCTTGCCGAGTCCTTCGTTAGTTGAGAATCCAGCTGGCCCGCTCAAGTGGCTAGCTGAAGCACCGGTCATTGAAGATGAACCAGCTGAATCCATACCCGACGAAAGTCAAAAGGTCGAGGCGGCAGTTGACCCGGTCTTGCCTTTAGAGGTTTTATCTTCGAATGACACAGTCACTGAAGAGGATAAAGATGACACCATCCAAATTCTCTTCATCAACACAGACTCCGACGAGCAAGGGGGCAACTCCCCATTCCTTTATCGCATGAAGGAAGTTCGTCAGAGCAATACCCGACCATCTACTCGGTCCCGCCACCAAGCAACCTAGTTGTCTCCTTCGACTGGAACCAACTAGGCCGACCCCGTTTGCCAGCAAGCATACCATTCAGAATTATCGTCCAAATATATAGAATGGTTATGGCTGGTACCATCATTGATGAGGGGGCTTCTGTGAGTATCCTTTCCTCTATTGCTTGGAAAGCGCTTGGTTCGCCATCGCTTTTGCCTGAAATGAGAAATCTGACAGGCTTTGATAAAGGAACCAGTCGACCTTTAGGGATCCTCCCCAATGTGCACATAACATTGAAAGGGAAGACCGTTCAAGTGAACGTGATGGTCGTTCAAGGAACCTTGGACTATAACCTACTCCTTGGACAAGACTATATATATTGCATGGGAGCCATCGTCTCCTCACTCTTTAGAGTAATGTGTTTTCCGCACGAAGGAAGAGTGGTCAAGCTCGTAGACCAGCTTTCATTTCCCAGATCACGCATCGCAAATAGTCATATGCCTTCCCTAAATGGTCTCTTCACGCAAGAAATGTCTCAACCCATGGTCCGTCCTCCCGATGAGCGTGAGTAATTCGGAAGGATATGACTGGAACCCAGGGGGCATGCATCCTGGTCTGCTTCGGCAGGAAAACTTCGGGTATAGAGTAGGTTTCCGCGGGAGAATATGACTAGTCCGTACCCTGTCCGTGATTGGAAGAGGGGTTGTTCTAGAATAAGATTATTTTGTCAAAGTTATGTGGGTTGGCGGGCATCGTCGCTCACCTTTGTTTATCTCGGTAGACATCGCCGAAGAAGTGTTTTGTTTGCTGTGTGAACAGAACAATCTTTGGGAAACCTGTAAGAGGTAGTACCCTTCCTGATAAAACGAATGTTTTGTCAGCTCGAATAAAGGGTGACCCTTCTTGATAAAACAAATGTTTTGTCAGCTCGAATAGAGGGAGACCTCGAAACTCTGTTTTATACCTGGGGGCATGCAAACCTTTTGGAGTGCAAGCCAGGGGCGGCTATTTATTTTTTAAATTTTTAGGTCCTCCCTTTAAACCCGTAGGTCTAACCCTTTAAACTCGTAGGATTAGTCGTTTCCGAACTTGCATAACGGAAGGATGCGGGGCATAGCTTTGTAAGGCGCAAGCTCCATAAAAATGGAATCTTACATGAGACATTCTTATCATATGACTGGATAATCGAGCAGTTTTAGCACATAGTTCATGCTCGTTAAAAAATAAACATAAGATAGAGCAAGTGTTTCAACCCACGTTTAAGCTCGTTAAAAAATGAACTATCCTCCGGTAAATAACCACCGTGAATGTAAATTTATCAGCCATTAAATCCTTGGTCATGTTTGCACCGTCACCTCCACTTTTCCATTGGCCGATCATTCACCTCCATTTGATTGTTTACCCATTTTGAGGAACAGCTGCGAAGAGTGATTTCACTAGCCATCCTTGTGACACTGCCGTGATTGGAAAATTCCAACCCTTACCTGGAATCGGCTGCTACCCGTTTTATCACTCGTTCCTCAAAAGACGAGTCTTATTTAAGCTCTTTTCATCTGACTCGTAAAATATGAAAAGTTGGCCGAGTTTTGGCCTTCTAGCTCGTTAAAGTGACCGGAAGTGCTATCCCTCCTCTAGATTTTAATCTTTTTGGACCTGAGGGATTATTGCACAAAAAGATCGAGTTCTTGTTTTGTTTGGCTCGTTAAAGCTATCGAAAATTCATCCCTTCTATATTGTTTTATACTTTTTCGGACCTAAGGGATTAGATGACGAAAAAGGACTTTCGGAGTTAACTTTACGTACCTTTTCAGACTCTCTAAAAATGAAAAGGACCGAGTTATCTTTGTCATTAGACTCGTTAAAAACATTAATAGCGACAAACTTGTCTTTAGACGAGAACGAGTTTCACTATCGCTAGGTTCGTTAAAACATAGTGATGGGTTTGTCCGAAGGGAAAATTATACAACAAGCATATGTTATCCTCCTCAAGCTTGACAAAAATAAAGAGGTACTGGTCAGCAATGACTGGGGAAAAATTGGGAAGAAACTCAAAGAACTTTTATTGGTAGCTAGTCGCTCTTGAACATGACACTTCCGCTCCATGCCTGAGTCGGGTTGGGTTGTTTCATTCACCGATCACATCACCATGGTCTCGCCATACCATCCACCTTTGGGGTAAATGCTACCGATCCATCACACAAGTGTCGCCGATATGTTCAAGAGAAGTCATCCAGAGAAGTCAACCGTGTCCCATCCATTACCATACATTATCCTTCATTCTTTCATGACCGCCACCCTGAACCATATATCATCAGATCGTTTTCACCTCCATCAAAATCATTTGCTCCGTTCTGTGTCACTGATGTGGGATACATCAAGGCCCTCCTTTGACGGATTGCTTCTTGTCGACATCAGCTCATTATCCAAGAAGTTGATCTAGGAACACCCCCTTTAGTACTTTGAAGCTTTCTTGCCTCAATGGCAAGTTTCTCACTTCCGGCGACAGGTATACATCAATGACCTTCGACCAAAAGATTTTGCGTGGTGTTCGATGCCAAGTCCTTTATTCACACCACGTGAATTGTACTGCAGTACCTTGAGGGTCATTATCATTATCGGTGATTCCTCTCGTGCTTGTTAACAGTTTTCATCATTGACTGGTAATCAAGCAATGTCTTTCCATGTTCGACTTCAGAACATTTCTCACATGGATCGACTTGTACTTAGAGTGAAGATTGGACGAGATTGAAGACCCCGGATCTAGTTTCATCCATCCAGGCTGCGATATATATTCAGGAAAAATAAATACATTGACATGTATAGCATTGCAGAACAGATAATCATCCTATCAAAAGGATGATGATTTCATCACAATCATCAGTCTACCCTCAGACGATTGTCTGTCCTATGTACATAAAATGAATTTATAAAGCTGAGCATGGGAATGCCCGCCTCAGCTAGATCATGAAAACAGTATGAAAAATAATGTATTGTATTGTATCTTATTACAGATATCCTCCCAGCATTGAATGAACTTCGGATCCTCCTAATAAAGCATTTCACCCGATAAACGGCCTCATACTTTAGGGGGCAACTGTTATAGACATTTTTGTGCCTTATAGCATTGAGCATGAAATGTCCATAATCCAAGGGATCCAAAGTCCCTAAAAGAGTTGTTCCTGCCCCTAAAGGAACAAGGTCAATGTTATATACATTTTTGTGCCTTACAGCATGAAGCATGAAATGTCAATAATCTGAGGGATCCAAAGTCCCTAAACATGTTGTTCCTACCCCTAGAGGAACAAGGTCAGCTAACCACAGCACTGAAAATCAGTTCTCCACCTGAAAACACTCAAAAACAAGCTAATTCTGGATCATGTCAACTGCTCCACTGAGAATCTGCGCTGAATGTCAACTGCTCCACTCTGTACCTGCACTGAATGTCAAATCCAATGAAGGCTACCTGCACTGGGCGAGATTGGCCAAGTGGCACAGTCATTCTGCAAGGTGTCAAATGCCCAGGAGGCTTCCAAAATGACACTTGGATCAGGGAATTCGCCTTGTGATGAGTAATAGGATCTGAATCTCCAAGTGGAAGCAAGAAACTCCAAGTGGACTCAAGAACTGAAGTATAACTGAAGTGGGAGAGGACACTAGTCAGCTTCATGCCAGCCTCAAGCTGACTCATCCTTTCTCCAAAACTCCTATATATAGAGCTCTCTCATGAGGTCTAGGGAGGCTGGAATCTTGTGAATGTAAGGAAGTGCTGTTGGTTTGTGCATAGAACTATTGGGTGATTGCTTTGAAGGAGGTGAAGAGGAGATTTCTTTCTGCTGGGAGGTGTTGCTGGATTGGGCCCCTTATGGTTGTAACACTCTCAGAACTTTACTTCTTCCATTAATAAAGCATTTGAGGTTCTTCTATATGCATGTGTCTCTGTGGCGTATTGATACTTGTATATTTGATTTATTCTAATCCTTGAATCAGTTATGGATGTATGCTTCTTGTAGTTTCCCTTTCTTGTGCTTTTGCAGGATCTTTGTGTAGCTGGGCCAGTGAAAGAGCAAGGAGCTGGGAGCAAGTAGCAAAGAGGGAAGATTGGATCAACCATTAGCGGAAGACAACGGTTAGTGGATCTCTTTCTCCTCTCTCTTACATCTCATAAAGAAGTAATTTCGAATAGCTTTGCTTTGATTTTTGCTGAGGTACTATCACCCTTAGAGTGGGATAGGGTCATTCCGTATTGGATACTTTTCCCAACAACAGTCAACCAATGACAGCTTCTCCCAGAAGTTCTCCACCAAAAACCACTCAGAAACAGTCAATTCAGGATCAATTCATATGCTCTACTAGCTACCTGCGTTGCAATGCACCCCAGTACACTAGCTAGGTGTGTTGCAATGCACCTAAATGCACTACCAGGGTGCGCTGAGCGGGAAATGACAAATGGCAAGCTCATTCAATGAGGTGGAAAGACCATGGAAGCTTCCAGAATCTTCTTCAATGACACTTGCCTCAATGAATTCGACTAGTGATGAGTAAGAGGCTCTCAACCTCCAAGTGGAAGCAAGAACTGACAGAGAGAAGCCACAAGTCAAAACATAAGCTGACTCATCCTCTCTGCTTACATCTATATATGGGTCTCTCACCCAGAGATCCAGGAGGCTGGAATTTTGTACTTTGCAGAGAATTGTTGTTGGTTTGAGATTGAGATTAGTATATTGGGTGATTTATGCTTTGTTGGAGGAGAGGAAGGGATTCCTTTGCTGGGAGGTAGATGCTGGATCGGAACTCACTTGGTTGTATCTCCTCTTGGACTTTCTTATTCTATCAATAAACTATTTGAGTTTCTCCTACATGCTGTGTACCAATGATGTTTTGTTATATTTGCATGTTTAGCTTAATCTGATCTTGAGCTTTTATGAATGTATATCTATATCTTCGTGTAGTTTCTCTCTCTTGTGATCTTGCAGGAATTTGGTGAAGCTGGGCCGGTAAGGGAGCAGGCAGCTAGGAGATATTGAAGAGAGGAGTAATTGGATCAACAAACTAGCGAAAGACACAGTTTAGTTACATCCTTTCTCCTCATTTACATTTCATAAAGAAGAATACTCAATTAGTTTTTCCTTGTTTGTTGCTAAGGCACTATCACACCTTAGAGTGGGATAGGGGCATTCCGAATGGATGCTTTTCCCAACAACAGATGTGTTCTCCATGGCGGCCTGGATTGATGTGTTCTCCATGGCGATTGTAGCAGGATTGATGTGTTCTCCTGTGAGGACAGGATTGATTAAGTTCTCTTGTCGAGGCATCCTACCCATGCAATCTGGGACTCATGGGAAGTACCTGTCATCTAATCAATGAGCAGGGAAATGAAGTTAGTGACCATAGTAGTACCGATGGACGCATCGTTGTATCTACCGTACTCCCTACGCTAGGATGTCCTCCATTGATCTGGGATCATTAGTACTGGTCTGGGACCAGTGGTAGGAGTTGTACATACTATGACGCTGACTTCGGGTCGGCTGAGACTAGTCTGGGACTAGTGGTACATACTCCGAGACTGACTTCGTGTCAGTGCAGGACTAGTCTGGGACCAGTGAGAGTGGTACATACTATGACGCTAACTTCGGGTCCGCTGAGACTGGTCTGGGACCAGTGGTACACTCTCTGAGTCTGACTTCGGGTCAGTGGAGAATGGTATGAGACATTCTCGATCAATTCTTCTTCTTCATAGTTCAGCAGAGCTAAGCAAAGCAGAGCTAGCAGAACCAACAACGTTGAGCAGAGCTAAGCAAAGTAGAGCTAGCAGAGCCAGCAGAGCTGAGAAGAGTAGAGCTAGCAGAGCCAACAGAGCTGAGCAGAGCTAGCAGAGCTGAGCAGAGCAGTGCAAGGCACTAGTGGCCAAGATAGTACAGTCAAACATATGGATCATTGGATGGAGTTCTCCCTAGTTGAGAGGGAGTGTTAAATTGGAAACTAGGGCCAAACTCTATGTGGATCAGCTTATTTATGGCAGCTGATATTTTTATTGGATCCCTCTCATCGAGAGGTGTAGGATTGATCCAAAGATCATCCGATTCCGATAAGTATTTATGGAGATATGAATTTATTTTGTTTATATAATTATTATCAAGCTGACCGGCTCTTATGTAGGCTCTAGAAGCCCAAACGTCATGTCTATACAATCATCCGCCTTTAGTATAAATAGAAGAGTTTTGATGTCAATTGGAACATAACTCTTGAGTGATCTCCTCCTCTCCACGTCTTGGGTTTTTGGAGAAGGAGTGAGACACCATGAGAAGGCAAAAATATATGCAATGGTAATATCTACAGGATGTTCATGATCAGGACACAGGCAATGATATAATACACCGAAAATACACACAGCAAGTGCATAAAGCTGAGCCACAGTGATGAGGAGGCAACGCAGTCATGGTTATACTCTGGGCAGTCATACGCTAGGCAGTCAGGTATATACACAACGCAGTCATGGAATGTTGTCATACCATAGATCTGGCAATGTTATATATATATATACATACCCTGTCCAGAAATACACAATATGGGAAACACACACACACAGATATATATATATATATATATATATATATATATATATATATATATATATATATATATATATATATATATATATATATATATATATATATATATATATATATATATATATATATATATATATATATATATGTTGTCCAGAAATAGAATGCTGTCATATGTATGGGCATGGAACGATAATATAAATACAGATATATGTATTGGAACGGAGTCATGATGCTATTAAATGGAACGCTGTCATGGAACCATAATATAATTCAACGCAGTCAATATTCATTCACGCAGATTAAGGAAACAGTGACACGCTGTTCATGAAGTCATTCACACGCAGATTATGGAAATAGTGTATAAGCTAAAGACAATATACGCACCATTACAGAAACCCTACACGCTGTTCAATGCTGGTTATACACGTTGTTCATGTTATATATATACACGTTGTTCATATTTACATACATTGTTGATGTTATATATATTTACATATCGTCCAATGCTAGTTATACACGTTGTTCATACATACGATGTTCATAGATACTCATACGCAGTCATAACTCGAGTCAAGGTGTGGAGCCGTTGTAAATTCCTGTAGCCGCAGTCATGTATTGAACCAAGCCGCAGATCATATATGAAGCTCCACATACCTGTGTATGATAATTCAGTAATTCTACATGATATGATAAACCCTAGGCATACTTGTAGCAGTCTTGATGTATGATCACAACTGCTCGGTTTTGGTTGGATGAAGAAGATCTCGGCATATAGATCTCGGTGACATACAGCTGTGATGTGAAGTATTAAATATGCACTCACAATGACAAGGATCATAAGAAATGATGATTACAATCTCAAACATAATGAGAATGATAAGAATGATCAGTCTCAGATCATGATGGGCATGGGCAGCAAAATGATGATAAGAGTAGATGAGAGAATTTCAGTCATACGACAGCGTGATCTCATAAAGGTGCAGCAATGGTGAAACTGTGATGAATGATGCAATGGGCAACATCATGATAAATGAGATCATGAGCATGAGTAGCATGATGCAGATCATGGACAGCATGATGTATGGGCAGTATGATGTAGATCATGGGTAGCATGATGCAGATCATGGTCAGCTTGATGTATGGGCAATATGATGTAGATCATGGGCAGCATGATGCAGATCGTGGACATCATGATGTATGGACAGTGTGATGTATGAGATCATGAGTAGCATGATGGTGCTACATGGTAAGGTGTAGCAAATGGACGAGATGCAGCACGATGATAGGCGAAGGAGTCACCTTGAAAATCAGTTGAGGCAGAATATCTTCAAATGATCTCATCGTTATATGAAATGATCTATGCTAGATCTAGATAAGTCAAAGTATTGACTTATGTTGTAAATGTACTCTCTCTCTCTTTCTCTCTCCACTAAACTTTGAAGATAAAAGAATATTTGATCAAAGGGTTTCCCCACAAATTGTGGGGTTTGTCCCTGGTTCGTGCCACATCTTGTGTCCTCTTGTCTTGGCTTGTCTTCTGCGTTTTATATTTATGTTCTATCTGCAATTTATCGTAATGCTGATGTGATTGCTAATTGTGAAAATTTAAATAAATTTCTCTAGCATAGAACATACCAAAATTAACAAAATCTTACGGGCCTTTTTAGATGTAGCCTTTGTCGATTTCGTGTCTGTTGCGCTAATCATGCCATCACCGGCATGAGAGTCATTGTTTGATTTAGGAGGGGGAGGAACTGAGAATTCCGGTCTAGGAACATCAGGTATTTTATCGTAGAGCGTGTCGGACTAAGTGTAAATCAAGTCCAAGTATTTCGCATGAGCGATAACCTGCTCTTCGGTGACGACTCCCCCTTTTGCCACATCTTCCGTGATGGAAGGCAGTAATGAATTGATAAACCATTCAGCTAAGAGCTGATCAGGAACATACGTTTTCACCATTCTACGATGACGTCGCCACTCATGTATATGATCAGATATGTGAGTGGTCGTTGTTTGTTTGAAGTTGGTAATAAGTTCCGTTCCCATTTAGTACCTTATCAGTAACAGAAAATGGGTTAAAAAGGTTGTGGCTAGGGTACTGAAGTTGTCGAATGAAGCTCTAGGCAATTCGATATACCATTTTGCTGTCAGACCAATTAACGTCCTCTGAAAAAGGTGAAGCCTAATCGAATCATCGTTTAGGGTGTTTGATCAACACCAGAGATGAAAGGTCATCACATGATTCGACGGATCTTCACCTGGATTTCCATTAAATTTAGGAATATCTGATGGAAGTTTATGTGGAATCACTAGCCACCAAGGGGTGTAAGCGATTGGATCGTTTGTTAACCGATTTAAATTAGGTAACTCTAAAGTTGCCACGAAGGGTAATTGTTGATTCAGGTTAGGTGAAGCATACCCAGGATAAGATGGGATTGCCTGAGCAGTTGGTCTTTGCATACCAGCATAATGCATTTGATGCTGGTAACTTTGGTAAGGTTAGTGGGCATGACCATTGTAAAATGGTTGATTTTGACCGTTTTGGATATACGGTTGCCCACTATTCGCAAAGATTTGTTGCTCAGAACCTTGGTATACTTGTTGGAACTGCGGTTGTTGGTATTGCACTAGCCATGGTTGTGAAGCCATGTGCTGTTGCCCGATACTAACTGTTTGACCAAGATGAGGGGTGATTGTACCCATTTGAACCTATGACATTCCACCAGTCGGCGATTGTGGTTGAGTCACAGGGTCAAGGGGTTGTCGCATTACAACCTGAGAAACCTGAGGTTGGCATACAATAGGCAGCGCTTGAACTTGCGACACCATCACAATAGTTGACGTAGTTGGTATACTTGACATAGGTAAGCATTGTTGCATCGAATATAGAACTCTTGGTTGTTGAGGTAGCATCGGTACCCAACTGCTTGAAGTAATTATAGCATAACCTGAATTTTGTTGTGAACTCCCGTATGGCTGTCCTCTCGGAGGGGATAATGAAAGGGCATACTTCCCCCCATACGGTGGTAATCTGGTACTTAAGGGAATGGTTTTCCCTGGAGAGCCGGACTGCCCAAATTGACCTCCAAATGGATCAATTTGTTGAGACTCAACATAAGAGTTTCCGGATATTATTCTGGATGAACAAACAGGAACCAACCATACCGTCGAAATGGCCCCTGAGTGGGCTCCTTCTAGCGATTGAGAGCTAGTTGGGACAGATGTTATACTGGTGAACATTGTTGGAGTGATAGCAGGAGTTCTGCCATCGCTGTGTTAGACGAAACAGTCCTAAATGTTGACGGTTGTTCAGACATTTCTAGTCTATCCAAAAGATTACCTAGCGATTCTATAGGAGCTTCCGCTGGCGGTAGACTAACTTCAGATGAAGAAGGATACAGAGTGATCCCGCCTCCAAATTGTGATGGAGTACTAGATGGAGGATCTTCCACAATCTCTTCTATAACAATTAGACCAGGTGGAAGGGGTAGACCGTGAGGTCCGTAGAATATTTCTGGTGCCGAAGAAGGGATGGAATCAACAGTGACAGATGTTTGAGGAGCAACACTCTCCGAACCAGTTGTAGATGGAACTGGTTCAGTGACACAAGTGCTTACCCTTAGACTAGGATCAGTACCACTGTCCTTCTGTGGCTGCTGAACTTCTTCTATAAAGGCAGGGATACCAGAAATGTTTGGAGTAACCGGAGTCTCTGATGTTGTTGGAACACTTGTTCTAACTTTAACAGGAGATTTGGAACCGGTTAAACGAGTTCGCTTTGTCCATACTAGCTTAAATTCCGGAGACAAAGACGGTTGACTCGTAAGCCTCCGCGAACGACGGGGTTTCAATTGACTTTCTTCCACGATTGCGGATTACTCGATCAACTAAAAATAAAGGGGAAGTATGTTTCTGAATTAGATGAATTTTAGACGCTTTGACACAACTTGTTTTTTCAATTTTTAAGAGTCGAGAAAAAACAAAAGATGACTCTAGTCGCCTTCGATTTTTAATGAGCCTGAAGTGACAAGTGCTCAGATGGACCTTTTCCATTAAGGAGTCTGAAAAGGAACGAAAGGGACTGCTCTGGAAATCTAGGTAGAGGGATTACCAAACCAATCGCAAAAATGCATAATACTTTTTACGGTACGACAGTCAATCTTCCCGAATGTTGTGTTCAATGTATTGCGATCGATAGGGCGGCAGACACAACTTCCTATGGATAAAGGATTAAGCCTATTGTGGTCTCCCAAAATATACTCGATGGTACGTGGGAGCACAATTCCGTATTGGCACTTATCGTCTCAAAGTGGAGGAATCACCCAACCATCAGTGAGAACAACAGTTACTAGCTTTACGACACCAGAATACGTCTGTAGCCTAGACTTCTAAATGTTGTGCGTTAGGTTCCAAAGCGTTGTTAGATTCATTGAATTTATTTTATAGTTGATCTTGTTTATGAAGTTTTCCTTTCAGGTTCACCGCGAGATGTAGATGTGTAATTCCTAAAATGCAATCTAAGATGATAAATAGTCTTTTATCTTCTTTGTGCAATGAAAATTGTAGCTACTAAGGAAAGAGAGATAGTATTTTTTCACAAAGAGCAAAGAGCACACTCTAAATGCACTTTCCTAAATCAAACCAATCAAATAGTCTAAATGCAAATGCACATCCATGTATTTGTTTTCGACTTTCTTAGTATGTAAATGGTAAAAAGAAAGTTGATGCACAAATCTGAATTACTTTTCAAGCGACAGTTATCAACAAGTTTCTTTTCGAAATAAGAAATGGAGTCAATCACAACACCTTACGATTTGGAAATGAATACTTGTTTTGACACTAGAAAAATTACAAATTCAGGCCAAATACAATAGTAACAGGATAATCGACTATCTACAGAAATCAAACTCTTTCCTATGCCTGAAACCGACACGTGCAATGCTTTCAAATCAAAGGACGACAGTACGATTACGTTGCTTTTGCAAAGGAGAACTGAAAATGACCCAACAAACACACAATTTTTTTTTACAGTTCTTTTGTACAAAGGAGGTAGAATAACAGCAAAGAAAAGGGGTCTCAAACAGAGATATAATGATCAGAGGCAACAAAATTCATGAATAGAACTGGAAAGAATGAACTACAGAAACCAAAATTGAATAATGCCTAGTCTGATCAGCGCACCTGTTACACAGGGAATTTGAAATGCAGTGCACCTACTACACTCGGGAAGTGCGCTGAATTTAAGATTCACAGAACAATACCTGTGCTGGGCCAGAGACGAGACTTTGCTTGGGTTTTGGGTCATAGTTTGCAGTTCAGTTCATGGGTTTTGGCCGAGCAAATGGTAATCAGTAATGCAACAATCAGGGGTAGATCTAAGGAGGATCTAAGAGCTATCAAAAAGGGCAATCAGAGAGTTTGTAAATCAGTTGTTGAATTTATAAACAAATCCCGGAGATTGACTGAAGTGACATTTATCTACTTTGCATTTGCATAGCAAATGCAGTTCAAAAGCTACTTGGCTCGACTTCAGGCTCCGTCTGTAAGTTTATAAAATAGACAACAAGGAAGATAAACAAAAAAACTAATTCGTCCCCAGCGGAGTCGCCATTTTGTTACAGGGAAAAGTGTCTACACAGAACTGCTTATCCCACTAAGGTGTGATAGCTACCTTAGAAACAAACAAAGTAAAGCTACTTTCATTTTTCCTTTATGAAGTATAGATGAGAGAAGAACAAAGAAGACCAACCTCTGTCTTACGCTAATCTCCTGGTTCGATTCCTCTCTCTCTTGATAGTCTTTCGCTACTTGTTCCCTTGCACGCCCAGCTTCAGAGAGTACCTGTAAGATCACAGTAGCATAGCACTATACAAGAACATGGATCTATAATCATAAACAATCTAGGATCAAATGTAAATTGACCATACAAATGCAGCAAACATAAATGACACAAGAGTATGGAGGAAAACTTGAATAGCTTTTTATTGATAAACAAGAAAGAGCTAAGGGAGTTACAACCAGTTGTTTGGACCCAGCATCATCCTCTCAGCAAAGAATCCCCTCTTCACCTCATACAAATCTTAGATCACCCAACAATCTGATGTTGTCTCAAGAAACCAACAACAATTCCTTACAATATGCAAAATTCCAGCCCCTGGATCTCTGGGATGAGGGATCCATATATAGATATATGTAAGGGAGATGAGTCAGCTTGTGATTTGATTAGTGTCTTCCCTCTGATACTTCTTGCTTCCACTTGGAGATTGATGATCTCTTACTCATCCTTGGTCGAATTCAGAGAGGCAAGTGTCACAGGAGAAGTTTCTGGAAGTTTCCATGACTCTCCACCTCACGGAATGACACTGCCATTGGTCACTTCTCGCCCATCGCACCCCATAGAAGGGCTTTTTGAAATGCAACACACCCACATAGTGTGTTTAGGTGAGATGCAATGCACTTTGCCTATGGAGCAGCTGAAATGATCCTGTTTTGACCAGTTTTGAGCAGTTTTTCATGGAGAACTTCTGGGAGAAGCTGTAATCAGTTGACCTTGTTCCTTTAGGGGTTAGAACAACACTTTTAGGGACTTAGGAGCCCTTGGTTTATATAAATTTCATGCTTGGGGTTGTAGTGCCCAAAAATGTCTATAGCACCTACGTACTAGTAAACATATCAACTAGTACAAGAGCTAGGGGGTTGTAGCTCCCTTCCAGTAGTAGCTGGAGAACGAGAGAATGTTGTAGCCTTCTGTAGTTGGGTGCCTGCATACTGGTGTGAGTCTGCACTAGTACAATATTGTAAAAAAGTTGTTCTTATATTAAAGGAAGATGGCAACAGGTGTTTTTTGTCTCGCATTGGGTTTCCACCTTATATCATGGTGTTCATGTGTGTTTCTTATGTGTGATGATCTATTCTATTTTTATTGCACCTGGTTACTATTTATATGGTTAATGACGTTCTGGTGCATTGATTAAATATCAACATATGATGAATTAACTGAATCATAAGTTTACTGTATATACACTAGTTTCATTAAACACAGTTGTGTACACGCATGTTCCTTTAACTAAAGTAGCATATATGAATCTAATTATGGAAATGAAAAAGTTATTGATTTGCTAATATTGATTCCCCCCCCCTTCTCAGTATTATTTCCAACAATTGGTATTAGAGCAAGTCCTTTGGTAGAAGCTTGATCGCTTGAAGGAGATCTGTAGAACAATGGGAAAGAAAGCGCGTCAGAAGAAGAAGACAGGTCAAAGGAACAATGATAGCTTGTCATTAGGTGGAAGCAAGTATTTAGATTCTAAATCACCTTAGATTGAAGATGAACAAGAAAATGAAGCATCAAATAAAATCATAGCTCAACAAGATCTATTTAATAAAAGGGAGAGTGCCCTCAAAGAAGAATTTGCTAGATTAAAAGCTCAGCTAGAGTGTGCCTTCAGAGTACATCAAAATGCTACAAGATGAAGTGATATCATTAAAAGGTAAGCAGAATGAAGAAGATAAAGAACAACAAAATGAGATTCTCAAATTAAGGCAACAAGTGGAAGAAGGAAGAGAGGTTGCAGAAATCTTAAAGAAGCAACATCTGGAAAAGGAAGATCAATATTAGGTTGAGGTAAATATCTTAAAAGGTAAATTAGAAGGAAAGGATAAACTGTTACGATTTCAAGACAATACTAAGATTTTCGATGATATTGTTAGTAGTCAAAGATCCCCTACTATCAAAACTAGTCTTGGTCTTTATGAATCTATTGAAGGTGAATCTAGCTCACAGGATGAAGCAAGGAACTCTAATGCAAAACCTGAAATACTCAACAAGGAGATAAAAGGTCAACCACATCAACAACCAAGGAAAGAAATTTGTCAAAGAAAATCTTTTACTGCAAATTATGGAAGTGATAGTCGATTAATTTCTCAAATGAATAATGTTGAGTGTTATGTATGTCATAATCTTTGACATGTTTCAGCAAGATACAGAAGTAGAATGGTGCAAGAAAGTCACACAGAAAGATCAACATGTTCCAGGTACTTCAAGGGATATTGTTTTGCTTGCAATATGTTTGGTTACAAATCCATTGACTACTATAGAAGGAATATGAAACATGTAAGATGTAATGCATGTAACAAGCTTGGACATATAGCAAAGGAATACAGGAAAAGATTTTTGGCACCATACCAAAAGGAGAAAACATCATCATAGTTGAAGATATGGAAGAAGAAGGAAGTATAGTCAGAAAGATGTGGCATAGCAAGCATTCAGACATGAGAGTCTCAGAGGGAGCTGAATGTGTGAAACTTCAGAGTTATAAATCTCATATGCAAGTTTCATGAAGACAAGTCACGTATATACGCGAGTTCGAAGCTACACAGTCACATATATGTTAGTTTGAGAAAATGCAGTGGGACAGACTTAAGAAAAGGGGTCTAATGTGGTTCAGTAAATTACTTACTCTATTTGATGATGGTTACAATCTACTGATGATGTGTGGAAATGTGTTGGTACTCATAAGATGTTGTTTAGAAGTGTTTTTGATCCTCACAAGTTAACTTGATGTATATCTGATTGCTGATGATGCCTTAATACCTCTTGCTGATATATGCATGATCAGATCTGACAGTGAACAAATGGAACAGGTTTAGGGGGAGCATATGCTTCGAATAATGCATTCTTTGCATTATGGTTAGAAGTATTTGGTGATGATGGTTATGTGGCTGAATAATACATCTTGCTAGTTAATTTTTGTTGGTCAAGAGAATGGTATTGCAAGTTACAGGTCTGGATGTTGTTATGGTGCAGATCATATATGGTGTATGATAGTTGCTGATGACTATCATGGTCTTGTTTAGATTGCTGGTCCTTGTTATAAAAATCATGTATATAATTTGATGTAAAGGTCATGCAAATACCTAATTTGTAACCCCATTGTGCATGGCAATGATGATGTAATAATGTCTATTTTAGTCATGTATAAACATTTGGTATATCCCGACATGGTTGGGTGGATGAGTCAAAAATGGTGTATCCCCACTGGGTTGGGAGATTGATGTATGAGTCATTAGTGATAGGAAGGTCATACTCACTTAGTTGAGTTGTAGAGTCATTTTATTCTTTTGAATATATTTTTGTATACTCTACATGTACTTAGGGGGAGCATGGACGGATTGGTACATCATAGCATGTACAAAGGGGGAGCTCAATCAAAAATTTCAACTCAGGGGGAGTATGGACGTCATAATGTATATCAAAGGGAGAGAATATCTTGGTCTGCCCTTTGCCCTTGATGTCAAAGGGGGAGAGTGACTTGGTGTGGTTGTTGCCATCAAGTTTAAAGGGAGAGATTGTTGGCATTATGATACAAGTGTTGTCCTTGATGACAACTCACTTAGATGACAGATCATAATACAACAGTTCAATAGCAAAGAATTAATGATCAGACTACAAGAGAATGAAGAAAGAAAGGTATATGCAGGTTCACCTTGACAAAGTAGTGTATACACGCAGGTTAACAGACTAAAAGGAGCGTATAACATACACATGCACTTTTAGAGAAGGAAAGGCACGTACATGTTGGAAAACTAAGTTTTGGTCTAAGGTATTTGGTCCATGGTATTTTGATCCATGTTATTGGTCCAAGGTATCTAGTCTGAAGTATTGACCCCAGGTATTTGGTCCATGGTATTGAGAAAGGCCTAAAACTATAAAAGGAGGAGAAGATCATTAGGTCAAGTGTGCAGGTATTGAATATTTGATGAAGTGTGAGATCCATGTAGGTTATGGGTTTGCAATGCTTTGCTTGATATGAACTAAGGATGCACCTATGTGGATGATGATGAATGATCGATCGGGATCATAAGGCTTGGAATGTATTATCATTATGCAGTTTGATCATCGATAGACAAGATCTGAATTACTGATGCATGTTTATTCTATAAACGTTATGATCTGGGTATGATTGATATCTGGAATAAATGCAAAGTTATGAATTAATATTTACAGAACTGTAGGTGGGTTCGCTTTGGTATAATCACATATACATGCTGGTTTGGTTCATCAGAGTAGTGTATACGTTATGAGATTTGATATTTGAGGTTGTTGTTGGTTCTAGTGGTTGTTGCGGAGTTCTGGGTTCTGCTCCGTGTTTTGGTGATTGTGTTTTGATGACAGATTTTAGTGATTGATTTGTTGGGTGATTTATATATTGATGATGCAAGTGTAACTGATGATTTTATTGCAGTGGTGATTGATTTTGAGCTTCAATGTTGTTTATGGGTCCAGTATGAAAATTAGATGAAACATGGCCTTCAGATTATGGTGTTGTGATCTAGGAGTATCAAGTATGAAAATTTATGAAATGTGGTCCCTGGAGGAAGAGTGAAGGTTGGAGCCTCGAGTAGGCTGATGCCTATGTATTGGTGTTATAGACATTTTTATGCCTTACAGAATTGAGCATGAAATGTACATAATCTAAGGGATCCAAAGTCCCTAAACATGTTGTTCCTACCCCTAGAGGAACAAGGCTAACAAACCACAACAATTCACAGAAGTTCTCCACCAGAAACTGCTAAAAAACAAGTCAATTCAGGATCAATTCAGTGGCTCCACTAGTTGTCTGCACTGAATGTCAAAGCCAACACTGGCTACCTGCGCTGACCGAGAGTTGACATGTGGAAAGTTCATTCCACGAGGTGTCAAAACCTAGGAAGCTTCCAAAATCTTCCTCAATGACACTTGCCTCAGGGAATTCGATTGGTGATGAGTAAGAGGTTCCAAATCTCCAAGTGGAAGCAAGAACCTCCAAGTGGAATCAAGAACTGACAGAGGGAGAGGACACTAGTCAGATCTCAAGCTGACTCATCCTCTCTCCAAACATCTATATATGGATCTCTCCTCCATGAGATCTGAAGGCTGGAATTTTGTTATTGCAAAGAATTGCTGTTGGTTTGAGATTGGAATCATTGGGTGCTTAATGCTTTGAAGGGGGTGAAGATAGGAATTCCATTTGCTGGGAAGGAGATGCTGGATTGGAGCCCTCTGGGTTGTATCTCTTCCTAAACCTTGTTATCAATAAAGCTATCTTGGTTTCTCCTATATACTGATGTATTTTTGATGTATGATTGCATTAGTATGTTTAGTTTATTTCTAATCCTGAACTAGTTATGAATATGAATCCATGTCTTGTGTAGTGTTCTCTTCTTGTGATCTTGCAGAAACCTCTTGAAGCTGGGCGAGCAAGAAGGCAAGTAGCTGGGAACTCTCCAAGAGAAGAGAAACCGGATCGAGGGACAAATGGAAGACATCGGTTAGTCCATCCATCTCTCTTCATTCTTAATTCATAAAGGAAGAATACTAGAATAGTTGTCTCTGTTTGTTGCTAAGGAACTGTCACACCTTAGGTGGATAGGATCGTCCTGCATAGGCATTTTTCCCCACAACAAATTGGCGACTCCACTGGGGAAATATGTTTAGTCATTTTATTTGTGTTTCTATCATTGTTTGTTTCATAGACTCGACAGCAACAATCGAACTGCATCTGTTATTCCCAGATGCAAAGTAGACAGTTGTTGCTTTGATCCAATCACTGGACTTGTCTATGATCTGAACAATGGACTCACAAATGATTTGATGATCCTTTGTGATAGATCTTAGTACTCCCTCAAAGCATCCCTTTGATTGCACCTTGCTTGTTGCTTTGATTTGGCCTGAAACATTAGATTAAATAACAATCTGTGACCCAGAACCAGTGAGAAACGAGAGTTTCTCCTTCAGCGCAGACCCTGTGAAGGGATTCTGCATTTCAACGCACGTCCCATGAAGGCTACCTGTGCTGAATGTCAAAACCCCTGAGTTGAGGTTGCGATGAACCAGTTTGGCCTTGTGCAGCTGGGGTTCTCTGCTCTGTTTTGCCTTGTTTTGATCTCTGATTTTTGCAGCCTGTAACTAGCATAGGTACCAGTCTAATAACTCCTTTTCTCTGCTTAAATTCCGCCTCCTTTTGTACAAAAAGGTTGTGAGTGTTTTTATGTGTTTGTGGCATCATTTGCAGTTTCCCTTTGCATGAGTGAAATAATCATCATGTAGCCCTTGATTCAGATCTGTTGATTGTGATCTTAGGAGAGAGTTCATTGGCTGTTTACAGTTGATTATACATTTGCTTTTGCTTATTGGTTTGAGTTTGTCTCTTTTAAGTGTCGAAACAAGTATTCATTTCGAAAATCGTTAAGTGTTGTAATCTCTTCTACCCTCTCTAATTTCGAAAAAGTAAACTTGTTTGTATTTGTCATTTAAAAGCAAATTCAAAGTTGTACAAGAAGCTTTCTTTGTAGGCATCAATACTAAGAAAACGGAAAACAAACACCTGCTTTGTGCATTTGCATCTTGATAGTTTGCATGTCTGATTTAGGAAAAGTGCATTAGAATGTGCTGATTGCTCTTTGAGAAAAGATGGTGTCTTTCTTTTCCCTTAGTAGCTAGGATTTTCAAAGTTGAAAAGATATAAAGCTTGCTTATCATATTTAGACTGCATTTAGGAATTGTATCATACATCTCGTGGTGAACCTCAAAAGGCAAACTTCTAAAAAGATCAACCTAAAATAAATTGAATGAACTTAACAATGCTTTGCAACATAACGCACAACATAGAGGTCTAGGCTAGAGATGTGTTCCGACGTCGTAAAACCTGGTGACTGTCGATCTCGTTGATGGTGGGTGATTCCTCCTGAGGGACGATAGCGCCAGTATGGATTGTGCTCCCACGTACCGTCGCGTATATATTGGGAGAGCCCTATAGGCATAAAACCTTTATCCTTAGGAAGCCGTGTCGACCGCCCTACTGATCGCAATGCACTGAACACAGCATTCAGGAAGATCGACCGCCCGTACCCTAAAAAGTATTCTGCGGTTTTGCGAAAAGTTTGGCACACCCTCTGCCTAGAACTCCAGAGCAGTTCCTTTTTGCCTTTTTCAGACTCTATAACGGAAAAAGTCCATCCGAGCATTTGTCACTTCGGGCTCGTTAAAACATCGAAGGAGACTAGAGTCATCTTTAGCTTTTTCTCGACTCTTTAAAATTGAAAAAGAAAGTTGTGTCTAAAGCGTCGTTGAAATTTATTTTAAACGGAATAATCATCACCATTCCCTCGTTGATCTTCGAAGTTAGTCTCTTTTCATCGTAAGTTCTTGTAGAATCGCTAGAAAATCTATTGGATAGACTCAAAATGTCTGAACAACTGTCAACATCTAGGACTGTGTCGAATGACACAGCGACAGCAGAACTCCCTGCCATCACTCCGACGATGTTCGATGGTATACCATCTGTCCCGGCAAGTTATCAACAACAAGCCGGAGTCCCATCAGGGATTGCTTCGACGACATGGTTAATTCCTATTTCTTCATCCGGATTATCATCTGGTATTTCTTATGTTGAAACTCAACAAATTGATCCAATGTGTCTTCAAAGGTCAATCTTCCCTTTAAGTACTAGATTGCCACCATATGGAGGGCAGTATGCTTTTTCATTGTTCCCTCCCGGAGAACAACCATATGGGAGTTTATAACAAAGTTCAGGTCAAACTGGAATTACATCCAGCGGTTGGATACCAATACTGCCTCAGCAACCAAGGGTTGTATATTCAATGCAACCAGTCCACCCTGTGTCGAATATTCCCACTATACCTGCTATGGTTACTGCGTCACAAGTACAAGCGCTACCTGTTATATGTCAACCCCAACAGCCCCAGGTTGCAATACAACAGCCTCTTGTCTCAACGACTCAATCACAACCTCAGGTTAGTGCCTCCTTATCTGGAGCGACTCAGGATCAAACAAGTACTGTGACTCCTCATCTTGGTCAATCATCCAGTATTGGTCAACAGCAAATGGTTCAACAACTAGAGCTGGTTCAAACTCAACAACCCCCATTCCAGCAATCATATCAAGGACCTGAGCAACAAGTCTTTGTAAGTAATGGGAAATCGCATTTCCAAAGCGGTAATCAACAACCATATTATAATGGTTATGCCCATCAACCTTGTCAAAGTTGCCAGCATCAAATACATTATGTTGGTATGCAAAGACCCACTGCTAAGGCGATTCCATCTTATCCTGGGTATGCTTCGCCTAACCTGAATCAACAGTTGCCCTTTGTAGCAACTCTAGAATTACCAGATCTAAACCGGTTGACGAATGATCCAATTGCTTATGCCCCTTGGTGGCCAATGATTCCGCATAAACTTCTGTCAGATATTCCTAAATTTAATGGAAATCCGGGTGAAGATCCGTCGAATCATGTGATGACATTTCATCTGTGGTGTTCATCAAGCACCCTAAACGATGATTTGATTAGGCTTCACCTTTTTGAGAGGACGTTAACTGGTCTAGCGGCAAAATGGTATATTGAATTGCCTAGAGCTTCATTCAACAACTTCAGTACCTTAGCCACGACTTTCTTAACCCATTTTCAATTACCGATAAGGTATGAAACGGGAACAGAACTCCTAACCAACTTCAAACAGACAACGGCCACTCACATATCTGATCATATACATGAGTGGCGACGTCGTCGTAGGATGGTAAAAACGTACGTTCCCGATCAGCTATTAGCTGAATGGTTTATCAAATCCTTACTTCCTAGAATCACGGAAGATGTGGCAAAGGGGGGAGTCGTAACGGAAGAGCAAGTCATCGCTCGTGCGCAATATCTGGACTTGGTCTATACTCAGTCAGGCACGCTCTACGACAAAATACCTGACGCCCCTAGACCGGAATTCTCAATTCCTCCTCCTCCTAAATCAAACAATGAATCTCATGCCATTGATGGCGTGATTGGCACGAAAGACACGAAATCGACAAAGGCTACATCTAAAAGGGCCCGTAAGATTTCCAGTCAAAATGCAAATGAGGAACTTCTTGCCTCGGAAATAAATGCCACGTCGAATGACAAGGGCAAACAACTGAAGCAACCAGGGGGAAAGAAGAAAAAGAAACGGAGAAAAAGGAAACCCCCTGCGGGGTGTCATATATGCGATGAGGATCATTGGACGAGAGATTGTCCACATATAGCTGAAGTTAAGAAACTCTTTAAGAGTTCAAAAACCTCGACAGTATTGACTGATCCGTTTCCAAGCCCGGGTACCAAACTGGTTGCTAATCAAAATGCTTCCTGATCCCAAGTGCTTATGTTGTCTATCTCAAAGCAGCAAAATGATGCTTTGGCAAGGAATAAAGATTACGGGAATCCACAGGTGTTGAATAACAAGGCTAATGAACAACCTAGTAGTTCGACAACAACTTTGACCAAAGTTGTGCCACCCACCATTCCTGAACAAATGATAAAGTCGCCAAATGGAGTAGTGTACAAGTTGACATTTAATCCTCGTGCAAAAATAGCACAGAATTATAATATAATAGAGGACCTGGCCCAATCACCATCCGCTATGTCGACGCTTGAGGTACCGCAAAATTGCCTCTCAAAAGAGCAAGCTTTATTATCAGCAATAGGTGAAATTGACCCAATGGACTCCAATCTTGTGGCCTTTGATCATAAAGGATATGACCCTCAGTTACCAGCTCAACTAGCTTTCCTTATTCAAGTGAAAGCCCTCAACAAAACTGTTCATCGAACAATTATTGATGAGGGGGCATCTACGTGTATTATTTCGATGAGTTGCTGGAAGAATTTAGGCTCACCACCCTTGTCGAGATCGTCAATGATGTTAAAAGCATTTGATGGACGATCATACACTCCATACGGGATTTTAAATAACTTGCAAGTTGAACTAGGGGGAAAAACAGTAGGAATTGATGTCGAAGTAATTGATGGAAACCTCGATTACAACATCCTACTGGGAAGGCCCTGGATATATGCCATGGCCGCAGTTGTGTTGACCTACTTCAGGAAGATTGCATTTCCCTTTCAAGGAGGAATTACAATCGTCGACCAACAAACTTTCCTCCCCGACAGTTCGCAAGTTACGGAAAGCATTCCAATGATCCATGGAAGCAATCATTCGCTTCAAAATATTGGAGTAGGTCTCCTAAGAGACCCTGCCTTAATGGGTACTTTTGCCCTACCGCCTGCAAGTAATCTGGCGGAGGTGGCCACAGTGGAAACCTACAATATGAAATCTTCTATATCTAATGGATTCGGAAGATTCCTAAACATTTTGTCAGCTTGGATCATCGCCCTAATAGAAATACTGTAAATATAGTGGGCTCTGAGGACGGTTCTTATCTCATGTCAACCTCGTTAAAAAATGAAACAAGGAGTCATGAGGATAGTTCTTTTATTATGTCAACCTCATTAAAAAATGAAAATAATCTGCTTTCCAAATCTCAAAGGTAAACCTTCATTCCAACCACCAAGTTGAATGCAATGAAGCTTGGGGGGCATGCACCTTGATTTGCGTTATTATGCTGGGGGCATGCAAACTTATATCGAGCAGTTTTAGCACACAGTTCATGCTCGTTAAAAAATAAACGCAAGATCCGAGTAGTTTTAGCGCATAGTTCATGCTCGTTAAAAAATAAACATAATACCGAGCAAATGTTTCCACCCGCGTTTAAGCTCGTTAAAAAATGAACTATCCCGGTAAATAACCACTGTGAATGTAATATCATCAGCCATTAAAGCCTTGGTCGTGTTTGCACCGTCACCTCCACTTTTCCATTGGCCGATCGTTCACCTCCATATGTTTGTTTACCCATTTTGAGGAACAGCTGCGAAGAGTGATTTCACTAGCCATCCTTGTGACACTGCCGTGATTGGAAAATTCCAACCTGTACCTGGAATCAGCTGCTAACCCATTTTATCACTTGTTCCTCAAAAGACGAGTCTTCTTTAAGCTCTTTTCATCTGACTCATAAAATATGAAAAGATTGCCGAGTTTTGGCCTTCCAGCTCGTTAAAGCGACCGGAAGAGCTATCCCTCCTCTAGATTTTAATCTTTTTGGACCTGAGGGATTATTGCACAAAAAGGTCGAGCGCTTGTTTTGTTCGGCTCGTTAAAACTATCGAAAACTCATCCCTTCTGTATTGTTTTATACTTTTTCAGACTTAAGGGATTAGATGACGAAAAAGGACTTTTGGAGTTAACTTTATGTACCTTTTCAGACCCTCTAAAAATGAAAAGGACCGAGTTATCCTTGTCGTTAGACTAGTTAAAATCATTAAATAGCGACAAACTTGTCTTTAGACGAGAACGAGTTTCACTATCGCTAGGCTCGTTAAAACATAGCGATGGGCCTACCCGAAGGGCAGGTTATAGAACAAGCATATGTTATCCTCCTCAAGCTTGACAAAAATAAAGAGGTACTGGTCAGCAATGACTGGGGAAAAATTGGGAGAAACTAAAGAAAACTTTGATGGTAGCAAGTCGCTCTTGAACATGACACTTTTCCTCCGTACCACAATCGGGTTGGGTTGTTTCATTCACCGGTCACATCCATGGTCTCGCCATACCATCCATATTTGGGGTAATGCTACCGATCCATTGCATCAGTGTCGCCATATGTTCAAGAGAAGTCGTTCAGAAAAGTCAACCGTGTCCCATCCACTACTGTACATTATCCTTCATCCTTTCATGACCACCACCCTGAATCATATGTCACAGATCGTTTTCACCTCCATCAAAATCATTAGCTCCGTTCCATGTCACTGATGTGGGATTCATTAAGGCCCTCATTTGACGGATCGCTTCTTGTCGACATCAGCTCATTATCCAAGAAGTTGATCTAGGAACAACCCCTTCAGTACTTTGAAGCTTGCATGCCTCAATGGCAAGTTTCTCACTCCCGGTGACAGGTATACATCAATGACCTTCGACCGAAAGATTTTGCGTGGTGTTCGACGCCAAGTCCTTTATTCACACCACGTGAATTGTACTGCAGTACCTTGAGGGTCATTATCATTATCGGTGATTCCTCTCGCGCTTGTTAACGGTTTACCTCATTGACCGGTAATCAAGCGATGTCTTTCCATGTTCGACTTCAGAACATTTCTCACATGGATCGACTTGTACTTAGAGTGAAGATCGAACGAGTTTGAAGACCTCGGATCTAGTTTCATCCATCCAGGCTGCAATATATATTCAGGAAAGATAAAGACATTGACATGTACATCATTGCAACAGATATTCATCCTACCCAAAGGATGATAGTTTCATCAAAATTATCAGTCTACCACCAGATGATTGTCTGTTCTATGTACAGAAAAATGAATTTATAAAGCTGAGCATGGGAATGCCCACCTCAGCTAGATCATGAAAGCAGTATGAAAAATAATGTATTGTATTGTATCTTATTACAGGTCTCCTCCCAGCATTGGATGAACTTCGGATCCCCCTGATAAAGCATTTCACCCGATAAACGGCCTCATACTTTAGGGGGCAATTGTTATAGACATTTTTGTGCCTTACAGCATTGAGAATGAAATGTCCATAATCTAAGGGATCCAAAGTCCCTAAAGATGTTGTTCCTACCCCTATAGGAACAAGGCTAACAAACCACAACAATTCACAGAAGTTCTCCACCAGAAACTGCTCAAAAACAAGTCAATTCAGGATCAATTCAGTGGCTCCACTAGCTGTCTGCGTTGAATGTCAAAGCCAACACTGGCTACCTGCGCTGAATGTCAAAGCCAACACTGGATACCTGCGCTGAGCGAGAGTTGACATGTGGCAAGTTCATTCCACGAGGTGTCAAAACCCAGGAAGCTTCCAAAATCTTCCTCAATGACACTTGCCTCAGGGAATTCGACTGGTGATGAGTAAGAGGTTCCAAATCTCCAAGTGGAAGCAAGAACCTCCAAGTGGAATCAAGAACTGACAGAGGGAGAGGACACTAGTCAGATCTTAAGCTGACTCATCCTCTCTCCAAACATCTATATATGGATCTCTCCTCCATGAGATCTGAAGGCTGGAATTTTGTTATTGCAAAGAATTGCTGTTGGTTTGAGATTGGAATCATTGGGTGCTTAATGCTTTGAAGGGGGTGAAGATAGGAATTCCATTTGCTGGGAAGGAGATGCTGGATTGGAGCCCTCTGGGTTGTATCTCTTCATGAACCTTGTTATTCATCAATAAAGCTATCTTGGTTTCTCCTATATACTGATGTATTTTTTATGTATGATTGCATTAGTATGTTTAGTTTATTTCTAATCCTGAACTAGTTATGAATATGAATCCATGTCTTGTGTAGTGTTCTCTTCTTGTGATCTTGCAGAAACCTCTTGAAGCTGGGCGAGCGAGAAGGCAAGTAGCTGGGAACTCTCCAAGAGAAGAGAAACCAGATCGAGGGACAAACGGAAGACATCGGTTAGTCCATCCATCTCTCTTCATTCTTAATTCATAAAGGAAGAATACTAGAATAGCTGTCTCTGTTTGTTGCTAAGGCACTGTCACACCTTAGGTGGATAGGATCGTCCTGCATAGGCATTTTTCCCCACAAAAATTGGTAAACATATTAGCCAGTACAAGAGCCAGGGGATTAGATCTCCCTTCCAGTAGCAGTCGGAAAATGAGAGAAGGTTGGAGCCTTTAGTAGGCTGAGGCCTACGTACTAGTAAATAGATCGGCTAGTACAAGAGTCTTGGGGTTGTCGCTCCCTTTCAGTATTAGTTGGAGAACAAGAGAAGTTTGTATCCTTCTGCAGGTGGGTGTCTACGTACTGGTATGAGTCTATGTGAGTACAAGATTGTAAACAGGTTTTTCTTATATTAAAGGAAGACGACAGCGGGTGGTTTTTGTCCCGCATTGGGTTTCCACATTATATCATGGTGTTCATGTGTGTTCCTTATGTGTGATGATCTGTTCTGTTTTTACTCCACCTGGTTACTATTTATATGGTTAATGAAGTTCTGATGCACTGATTAAAGATCAACATATGATGAATTAACTGAATCATAAATTTACTATATATATGCTAGTTGCATTAAACACAATTGCATGTACACGCGGGTTCCCTTAACTGAAGTAGCTTATATGAATCCAATTATGGAAATGAAAATGTTATTGGTTTGCTAATACTGATTTGCGCACCCCCCCCCCCCCCCACCCTCTCAGTATGATTTCCAACATAAAAGCCCATGGTTTTAGCAACCCATGGTAATTGCCCATGGTATTTTCAAGGTAAAAAAATAAAATAAAAGGAATACAAAAACTCTTTATGTGAATGGTAAGTTTCACTTTTTACATAGATAAAATTAACTGAGTCAAAGGCACATAAGTGGACATATATTTTATATTATACCCCAAAGATTTGAATAACCATGTTTCACTAGGGTTGTAAGTTTTCAAAAAGAAAAGGAAAATATTATAAATAAAAGAGATGTAAAGTGAAATTTTATATTATAAAGGGGCATTTTAAAGAAAATTTCAAGTCATAAAATTATTGAAAATATATATAATTACAAAGCGGGGATTATTATAGACATTTACTTAAAAGATCCATATCTTAAAGTATATAAAGGGTTAAATCTATAACTATAAAGAGAAATAAAGATAACAAGTTATAACAAAGGAAGAATAATTTTTAAGAAAATTATAATAAATATAAGATTAGTTTATTTAAATAGTAGAACTATATTAACTTATTTTAAAATGGGGAAAAACATATAATTGAGGAAAATAAAAGATAAAGGAATTTATAAAGGTGTTCAAGTTTATCAAATAAAAGGGCGCTTATTTTAAAAAAGAAATCCATTTTTGAAGAAAAGAGCAAATGGAGCCTAATTCTAAAATGATGGAGGAGGGATGTGAGTGACTATCCAAGGGAAAAAGTTAATATCTCTATTATTATAGGAAATGATGAAAATTACATAAATATTAATATGGTGAAACGGTTGTTAATTTCAGATGCCAATTGTTGAGCTATGGAAAAGGTATGAATTTTCCATTTATTTCATCATCCTTTCCTTTAATTATATTCTAAAGATATTCATATATCAACGGATTATAGTAAAAACTAGGGAACTATTTATTATTACAATTCAGCTAATTGTTGTCTTTTCTCATGTAGGAAAAAGATGAAATGGGAACTACCATTCCCTACCCAAGAGAAGGAAAAAGACAAAGTGGAGTAACTGTTGTTCCTTCATCAGGAAGCAACGTACAGGCAGCAAGCCAAGGATGGAGTGCACAGTGATGGATAAGGACAAAGAAGATCACAGCATCAGCACAAAAGACAAAGAGTTAACTGAAGATGGAAGATTGAGCGGATCTCTCAGGATCTCTTGATCTTGAGGGATCGTTGTTATTATTATATCTGTTGTTACTATTTTATCCCCCTGGCCATTATAAAAGGGACAACGATTGTGAAGAACAGGGAGATATTATTCAGAAATTACTTTTGTATTTTTACTTTGATCATCGACTCTCGTTGTTGAAATAGAGTACGAACTGGCTGTAACTATTTTTCATATGATTAATATATAATACAGTTATTGTTCTGTCCTTCATAATGAAGTAATCAGGCGGTGTTCACTAGCGGCTAAGGGCCCGGCCCTGGTGGATTTAGTTGTTGTTCTTGTATCATTCCTTTACAATTTCTGTCGTGTGATGGTTTAGTTTCATTTCTATATGTTGTAGTCACATTGCTTTACTATTTCATATTTCCAGACTTAATGAATTGATCTGTTTTATATGCTATAATTGAATTGCGTTGCTTTTCATTTCCCTCATAACAAGACCACTAATTTTTGCAAGTATATTGTTGTGCTGTTCATTTTACTTATAGAGCTTCGTTGTTCATTTTAGTAACTTAGCTTTGTTGTTCATTACAGTTACATAAGTTTTTTTGTTCATTTCTATTATAAAGCATTACTTATCATTTACTTTCTACAATCATTTAGTTTTGCCTTCTAGCATTCTTCCAGTTAGCATAATTGTCTCATTTCGATTAGTTGTAGTAGCATTATTGATTTAATTCATTGTCATTTCCAATTGGTTATTTACTGTGGTGTGTGTGAGATCAACAACTATAAAGAACATTGGCTATTACTGTCAATGATCTTAGATTGAGGATCTTATTTATGCTTGATTTAGTTTACATCAGTTAAACAAGGAATGAGTTATTGCTTATGTATCCTTCACTAATAATTGTTGTTACTTTGTCGAATAAATGATTTAGTTTCAGAGCATTGAGTTTCCTTTAATTGCAAGTGAGTTTTATTTAAAGCATCCATTTACTCTTGTATTTGAAAGCACTGTACTGCAATTTAGAAACATTACTCTTGGGTAAATAGCGTCCACAAACAGTGTACATTCTTGAAATAGAAAATATTGCCTGGATTGATAACTAATGTGAAGATAATTAGGAGTTAAAAAGACACCTTTTATACCTCAACCTTTTATAATTCTCTTTGATTATATTAATTAGTAAATAAGAATAAGGAAATATTTTCTTCTATTGATATGTTCAGACTTCTTCCACCATCCCTACTCTTAAGGAGTGTTGAGCCATCCTCTATATATAAATAGGAAGTGCTATATAAAAGAAAATAAAAAAGAAAGGAATAGGGGGTCTCATCATGAGCCAACCTACCATGATCATAAGGAAGCAGTGAAGTGGCATTCCCACTATGGCCACCACACCAGGGATATGATCCAATGGACACATCAGAAAAACAAAAGTCCCTGGAACAGGAGGTCTCATCACTAGCTGGCCTATCCACCTTCCACTCCTTCCCAGTGAATGTCATTGTGATCCATCTGGTTATCAAGCCAGCACAATGGCCTCCATTCTGACATCACAAGGCACTTTCCTAAGTATACATAAAGGATTATGGTTCCAAAGGGTGAAAAAGAAACTTTGTCAAGGTTATAAACACCTGTGGGCAACAGAGCTCTGCTGATGGTATTGGAGTCATATATTTCAAACATCAATAGTAATTATAAACCCTTTTCTTATTTCTTTATCTTTATTTCAAAAGAGATTATGTTCTTAATTCCTTTTCAACCCTTTATGAATGAAATATCATTTAAAAAGTCAATCATAATGGTTTAAGTGGAATAATGACCGCATAGCATCTTACCTACGTCATCTGTCCTTTTCCCTTTTTCGCATCACTCCATAGCATCTCCATATTTATTCATAATTTCCATTATAATGCATTGATTTCAGAAACTTGATATTTTTGTGATCTTGTCATAAATATGTACACCTTGCCATTTTTTTTCCACAGTACAATGTCCGTCAATGCGTCGTTCCTTTATTTATCTGGTCGAAGGCGACCTATCATTTTTTAGGGGGGCGCGGGTGACTTCCAAAGCACTTTTTCATATGTGTCAGTCTTTTATTTGGTTATACTAGGATGTATAATATCCCATAATAGCAAGTTTTAACGGTATCTATGTTAAAGAAAAGGTATTATCCGATATTTATAGTTGTTGTTCCATTGTTGGCTCTGTGCATTGCTGTGTAAAAATAATAGTGTGTAGAAGTCAAAAAAATGGGAGGACGAAAAGTACGCAGCTAGCCACAGACATTAGTAGTTTCCAATGCTACACGAGAAATTCTAGTAAGGGCTTGATGGGTCGCATATTTTACACGACTACATCAACCCCATGAAACTGTGGCTATCGAATTTTTACAGAATTTGCAGGATGATCATTCTATAGTAAGAGGAAGACGAATAACAGTGAAGGATACAGTAATAGCTGAGGTATCTGGACTACCAACAGTTGCACCCATATGGACACATAAAAAATTGAGGCTTCAATATGCCATGGCCATCATTCGAGACGAGGGACAGAACTTGATTGTCAAAGGTAAAGGAGTCTAGCCTTCACCTCTAGGAGATCCATGGACAGAGTTTTCTAGAGTAATTCAGAGCTGCATTACATGTGATAGAAGAAAGGATGTGGTAAGACCACACCACCTTAAATTACTAGCAGTTTTAACACATAAATGTTCTGTAAACCTGCCTGCATATTTGAATTTTTTGTTGCATGATGTTGCTCAAAGCATAAAGAAATCCTAGCTTATAGATACAGTTGCAAGTCATCAATGTCTAATTCGGTTGATAGTAAGCTACATTGTTATCCAACAGTAAACTAGTTGGGAAGAATTAGTGTTTGCTATAGATGGGGTATTAGCCTTACCTACCCCAAAAAGAAAAAGGATCACCAGCACAACAAACAGACCACAAAAATGTAGACACTCTTCCAGATTGAGAACAAGCATGAGAACAACTGAAAACCTTGAGGGTAGAAGTAGCCAACCATTAGAATTATCTAGCCCTAAAAATGAGCAACCCTTATAGTTGAAAGGAAGAGACAACCAAGAATTAGAACTTGAGGGGGAAACAAAGCATACTAGTGAAGAAGAGAGGGATGAAGCAGAGCTTCCCCTAACTCCCTTCACAAGTCCACCACAAAACCCATTATATGAGGTGGAATTGGCCCAGATTTTGGCCAATATGAGTGAATATATTCAGCCCGAAAGTCCACTTAGGAAAAGGCAGAACAAACTAGGGTTATCTCTCAAGAAGAACCTAGTCAGGTTGATGTAAACACAGAAGATGCAGGCCAAATAGAGGAAATGGAAACTAGTCAGGGCAAAGACACAACCCTTCGAGAACAAAACCCAACTGAGCAACCAAACGTAGTAAGAGTAGAAATGGTTAGTGAAATAGTTGTTCCTCCCAAGAAGAAGAAAAGAGAAATTAAGAGGTTGCGAAAGGAACATCAGAAGTTGTAGAGCTTAGTGAAAAGACTTAGACAAAAGATAAGAATATTAAAAAGGAGAAAAATTGCAAGTAGAACCCTAAAAATGGTGAATGTAGCAATTCAAACTGAATTCAATGATATAAGGACTATGGAGACTCAAACCGAGCCCATACTCATTAAAAATGATAAGGAACAACATGCAACCATTATAGAAGTGGCTTCTCAAATAGAGACTACACATTTCTACAATACAACTGTTAAAATGGAGGCAATACCCTCCAACAGTGCGGACACCCAGACATATATCCAAGCCAGAGATGTTTTGATAAGTAGTGGTCCTGGTATAACAAATCTTCAAGAGAAGCTGGCATAGGTTCAGCTAAATATAGAAAATATTGAGGAAGATACTATTCCCCAACAAAGGTACCAGGAATTACAGAGGCAATTGTAGAATATCAATGTGTCAGAAAGTGAGGCCTTCAGGAAATGTCAAAGGGCAGAAGAAAGAACTGAAAAGATAAAGAACATACTGGAAACGGTCATGTGTCACAAGGATACTCTCTGTTCCCTTTACATAGATGTTTTAGCATGCAAGTCACCTGCCAAGAACTATGCTTTATTTTTATTAGAAAGGTATTTGCAGTTAAAAATTAAGGCTGTTAGGGTAGGGAAAGCAATAGAATTAAAAACTGTTGAGGATTTTATAAACTGCTGTAAAAATCATGGAGTAAAAGTTCAAAGATTACTCTGTGAGTTTTATTTGCATAATTTTATATTGGAAGAAGAAATGGAAAAGAACCCCAACCCTTTTGTGGGTGATGTACAGTTTCAAGCGTTCATTTCATTTGTTGTTAACCAGTTGAAGTGGTTCAAAGACCATAACACTTTCTAAAGACAAGAAAATGGGTTGGACCTTTGGTTCAGGGGTGAACTGAAAAGCCCATTAAATTGTTGACCAAACATAAGAGTCTAATGCAAAAAGGAGTAATCTAGACCTTGGGACCCATCCACAAAGAAATTGTCCAGCAAGGGTTAGAGTATTTTCTCTCTATCAAACGCAATTCTTTGGTAGAAGCTAAATTTAGATGCAAAACTTCCAATCATAATGTACAGGATAGAGAACCATTTAACTATAAAAACTTTAAATTAGTTGTTTATTGCTTGGTTACTTATAGCAACCTCATCTTGAGGGAAGGGCCATATTGGCTAGGTGTTACACTAAAATTTGTCACCATGACTATTTGCAGTTAGTATGGCTCCATCAACTGTCATACAATCATCCTTGGCAAGTCTTATACCTCTGCTCTTCATGTCAAACCCCAAGAAAGAGAGAAAGTATTTACAAATCTATATAACTCTGGGTACACAGTTTCTCTTAACCTTACCTGCGTGTACGCACCTCAAGTTCACATTCCCTGCGTACTTGTATGCTCTGTCTGTAAAGGGTTGGGTGCGTACCCCTGTAAAGGTCAAAAGGCGCGAGTTTTACTTCAAAAAAGTTACTTGTGGTCGATTCTAGAGCATTCTAGAAGTTTGTTTGACGTGTATTGAGCGCCTCCAGATGGTTCATGTATCCCTATGAAAGAGGAACTTATCCCATCAAGAGGGGAGATATCCCATTCAAAGAGGGGCTTATCCCATTGTTGGTGGACCTGTTTAACTTCCTCTAAAGCACTATAAATACAGGCATTGGGCCAGAGGGAGGGGAGGTTGAAAGCTGAACATTCCTAAGGGTAGATGCTGCTGGAATTAGGACTCCCTTATAGAGCTTGAGAGGAGAGATTCCCATCCTTTCTTAGCTTCATTTGGAAGTGGGTGAGCTAATCAAAGTAAAGGAGAACTCTTGCTGGACCCTGGGAGGGACCTGCACAACACCAAGGCATAGGTTGTACTGGTTTCTTTTGTTTCCACTTAATACAATTAAGCTCATTTTTCTCAACAGGTCGTTATACATAATTTGTTTCATATACTCCTTGATCTGTATGATGAATATGTTTTATTTTATGAGTTATTCAGGTGCTATGTAATCTTTTGCTTGTTAGTGAATGCAGATTTCGAAGAGAAGGAGGAGCTCATCCGGATCGGCGAGGCTGGACTACTACAAAGTGTTGGACTAAAGGTATGTTATAAACACCTGATTACTTGTATTCTAAATGCATATTTAGGGAAAGGTAGTGTTTAATTGTCTTTTTTGTCACTAGAAAGCCTTAGCTTCTAGGGAGGTCGGTTTTGTCTGCAAAATTGACTCTTTCCGCATGACAAAATGGCGACTCCACTGGGGAGAAATGAAGACCCTGGATCTAGTTTCCACCATCTAGGCTGCGAGGAGTTTTGTATTCATTATACAGTAGACTAATCATAAACAGATGGCTGCGTCCATACTGTGTCTACTCAAGTCTATGATTATGATGTACTGCGAAATCATTCCTATATCAGAGCAGTAGTTAGTTTGTTAGTTAAAGTTTTCAATCTGAGTATGGGAATGCCTACCTCAGTGATGATATGATCTTATATATGTATTTTGTGTTGAATATTTGCAGGTTTCGACTGGGCTCTCCACAGGATAATCCTTGAAATGATAAAGTACTTCACCCTTCCTAGATGATATGAAACCCTAATCTACTACAGGCTTCACACTTTAGGGGGCAATCTGTTACACTAAAATTTGTCACCATGACTATTTGCAGTTAGTATGGCTCCATCAACTGTCATACTATCCTCCTTGGCAAGTCTTATACCTCTGCTCTTCATGTCAAACTCTAAGAAAGAGAGAAAGTCTTTAAAAATCTATATAACTCTGGGTACACAGTTTCTCTTAACCTTACCTGCGTGTACGCACCTCAAGTTCACATTCCTTGCATACTTGTACGCTCTGTCTGTAAAGAGGTGGGTGCGTACCCCTGTAAAGGTCAAAAGGCGCGAGTTTTACTTCAAAAAAGTTACTTGTGGTCGACTCTAGAGCATTTTAGAAGTTTGTTTGACGTGTATTGCGCGCCTCCAGATGGTTCATGTATCCCTATGAAAGAGGAACTTATCCCATCAATAGGGGAGCTATCCCATTCAAAGAGGGGCTTATCCCATTGATGGTGGACCTGATTAACTTCCTCTAAAGCACTATAAATACAGGCATTGGGCCAGAGGGAGGGGAGGTTGAAAGCTGAACATTCCTAAGGGTAGATGCTGTTGGAATTAGGACTCCCTTATAGAGCTTGAGAGGAGAGATTCCCATCCTTTATTAGCTTCATTTGGAAGTGGGTGAGCTGATCAAAGTAAAGGAGAACTCTTGCTGGGCCCTGGGAGGGACCTGCACAACACCAAGGCACAGGTTGTAATGGTTTCTTTTGTTTCCACTTAATACAATTAAGCTCATTTTTCTCAACAGGTCGTTATACATGATTTGTTTCATATACTCCTTGGTCTGTATGATGAATATGTTTTATTTTATGAGTTATTCAGGTGCCATGTAATCTTTTGCTTGTTAGTGAATGCAGGTTTTGAAGAGAAGGAGGAGCTCATCCGGATCGGCGAGGCTGGACTACTACAAAGCGTTGGACTAAAGGTATGTTATAAACACATGATTACTTGTACTCTAAATGCATATTTAGGGAAAGGTAGTGTTTAATTGTCTTGTTTGTCACTAGAAAGCCTTAGCTTCTAGGGAGGTCGGTTTTGTCCGCAAAATTGACTCTTTCCGCATGACACTAGGCTATCGATTTCGTTGTCCTATTGTTTGGTATCCTATACAAGGGTATAAAGCCATATATGAATTATCTGAAGGAAAGATAGGGCACATCTTTGAAATTTTGGGTAAAAATCATGGTTTTAAACCACCTCATGACATCCCTTCTCCAACCTATTCTTTGACTGCTTTGCACACAACTACATGGTTTTCATGAGAGCATGAAAAAGGGTAAGCATGGGAGTGTGTTGAGCTGTGGAAAAGGTATGAATTTTCCATTTATTTCATCATCCTTTCCTTTAATTATATTCCCTTTATATTCTAAAGATATTCATATATCAAGGGATTATAGTAAAATCTAGGGAACTATTTATTATTACAATTTAGGTAATTATTGTCTTTTCTCATGTATGAAAAAGATGAAATGGGAACTACCGTTCCTTACCAGAGAGAAGGAAAAAGGCAAAGTGGAGTAACTGTTGTTCCTTCACTAGGAAGTAGCATACAGGAAACAAGCCAAGGATGGAGCGTGCAGTTATGGATAAGGACAGAGAAGATCACAACATCAATGCAAAAGATAGAGAGTTAACTGAAGATGGAGGATTGAACAGATCTTTCAAAATCTCTTGGTCCTGAGGGATCGTTGTTACTATTCTATCCGCTGTTACTATTTTATCTGCCTAGCCATTATAAAAGGGAGAACAATTGTGAAGAACATGGAGAGATTATTAAAAAATTACTTTTGTGTTTTTACTTTGATCATCGACTCTCATTGTTGAAATAGAGTATGAACTGGTTGTAACTATTTTGCATATGATTAATATATAATACACTTGTTGTTCCTTCATTCATACTGAAGTAATCTGGTAGTGTTCACTAGTAGCTAAGGGCCTAGCCCTGGTGGATTCACTTGTTGTTATTGTATCATTCCTTTACGATTTCTGTCGTGTGATGGTTTGGTTTTATTTCTATCTATTGTAGTCGCATCACTTTACTCTTTCATATTTCCAGACTTAATGAATTGATCTGTTTTATATGCTATAATTGAATTGTGTTGTTGTTCATTTCCCTCATAACAAGACCACAACTTTTTGCAAGTATATTGTTGTTCTGTTCGTTTTACTTACAGATATTCGTTGTTCATTTCAGTAACTTAGCTTTTCTATTCATTATAGTTACATAAATTTTGTTTTTCATTTCTATTATAAAGTGTTGGTGCTCATTTACTTGATGCAATCATTTAGTTTTTCCATTTAGCATTCTTACGGTTAGCATAATTATCTCATTTCGATCAGTTGTAGTAGCATTATTGATTTAATCCATTGTCATTTCCAATTGGTTATTTAGTGTGGTGTGTGTGAAATCAAAAAATGTAAAGAACATTGGCTATTACTGTCAAAGATCTCAGATTGAGGATCTTATTTATGCTTTATTTAGTTTACATTAGTTAAACAATGAATGAGTTATTGCTTCTGCATCCTTTACTAATAATTGTTGTTACTTTGTCGAATAAATGATTTAGTTACAGAGCATCGATTTTCCTTTAATTGCAAGCGAGTTTTATTTAAAGCATCCATTTACTCTTGTATTTGAAAGCATTGTACTGCAATTTAGAAACATTACTCTTGAGTAAATAGCCACCACAAAATATGTACACTCTTGAAATAGAAAACCTTGCCTAGATTGATAACTAATGTGAAGATAATTAGGAGTGACAAAGACACCTTTTATACCTCAACACTAATGTAGGTGAAATAAAAGATCTTTTTAGAAAAAAATATGAAATTAATGATTTACAAATAATAGTATATCATTATAAGTGTGTATCCCAATTTTGTGTCGTAAAATTGTATGACATGGAGGTTGACATAATTCTTGGTTAACCTTGTTTTAGAGGATTGGGTGCATTCATGTTAAACATAGAGAAAAAAATGTTGATGTTTTCTTATAAGGCAAAGATGATCACATTTCGAGACATGACAATGAAGTCAAAATCGATAATGTCCTAGTCAGAAGACTTTATGTATGTTATGAAATTAATACCTAAAAGGAATCAAAACTTAATATCATAGAAGAAAAAAGAGTTTGAGGAGGTCATATCCAATAAAAACGACGAAAATTCTTGTTTAAAAGCTCATATCCACAAATTACTTGCACAAGTCAAAAAGTGTAAAACTAAGAAGAAAAAGTTAGAACAAGAAAAAAATGTTTTAAGGAGAAGCTCAACGAAAGTTTATCAGAGAAGGAAGAGAAAAATTTACACTTAAAGAACATTAATAAAAAACTATTAGAACAAATTAAAAAAATTAAAATATCAAGAGAAGGATAATAGCGACAAGATCAATGATTATGAAAAATAAGAACTTTAACGTCTCAAAAAACATAACCAAGATATTCTTAACAAGATTAAAAAATTTAAGACTGATAATAATTCATTGAAAAATAGATACGGGAACTTATCACAAAGGAAGCATCAAAATATCCAAATGTAGCAACCCAAGCTGAAGAAACAAACATCGATCCCACTAATCTCACAATTCAGGCAAATCCAAACCCTACTGAAGTAAAGACATACTCATAGGTTGCATTTCAAATGACGAACACCCCAAATGAGGATTCAATAGTCAAGTCAACAACAACAATGCCTGAAGGAAATCAAGAAACTACCATAAAAACGTTTAAGTTCAAACAATAAAAAGTTGTTATCTACATCCGAATCAAAAGATTAGACTCCTTAATCAATCTACAAATCTATATCACACAAAATATAAACAAAATTATGTTCCAAAGAATATTGAAGTGAGCTCAATTTGGTCATATGATAACTATTCACCACACATCTCCAAGGAGCAAATGATTCCCCAAAAGATTAATCTAGCATGGTCCGATCCAATTTCAATACGAAAATTTTGTCTATCACTCAGAACATCATATCATGTTGTATCAACAAATATTAAAGCTCAGAAACAAGAAAATATTCCGAACAACAGAAGAGGTCCGATCCTTCATCAATAAGATTTGGGGACAATGGTTTTTGAAGGAGAAGGAAATGTTATGAACAAGAATTATGTAAAATTGGATAATAAATAATAATTGTAATGACATAAATATAATAATAAATAATAAGTAGATTAACTAATGGTTAGTTAGTTAATAATGAAAAGGCATGTCTTAGAGACATGCCTATTCATGAAAGGGTACTTACCTAGCTATATATACTAGGCCCTCATTCTCAATTGTACTCATCCTAAATTAATTATTATACAATATACAATTTACAATTTACAATTAATATCCTACGATGGATGTCTTTGTCGATGAAGTATTTTCAATATTTCTACTACATATACGACTTTTGGTCATTACACAACACAAGGAAAAAGGGACTTGGGCAAGAGAGAAATTGGTTAAGTATTGGCCTAGAATTGTCTAGGAAGCTGTGAGATAGATAGAGATATTGGATAGATTGCCCGGGCTTGAGAAAAGCATTGTAATCTTCTCATATTTTCTATGTAATGCGATATTATTACAGATGACGGGGGTTTTTAGCTGTAGCTTTCCCCAGTAAATCATTATGTAATGTGCTGATTAAATTCATTCTCTTGTATGCTTTGTGATTTCACGATCGTTTAATTGTTTTTGTTGATGAGTAGATTAGATTCAATTGTATTATTTTAGTAAATTACAATTAGCAGTTTGAATCTATAAGGAATATCTACATCCTTTGATTTCCTTTGCTTTCCTTTTCTTTGCTTTCTTGCTTTCACCTCTATGAAACCAATTCCGAAACTAGACTAACCCAAAGCCCCAGATTGATGCTCTGGAACCTTTTTATTATTGATGCCTATAATTTCTTCATTTTCCCTCTATTTTCCTTCAATTTCGTCCTCACATGCAACATCTGTCCTTTCACCTTCATTTTCTCCTAATTTCCTTTATTTTCATAAATAAAATGCCAAAAATACCTTTTTTTCCTTCTAAATTCCCTTCCCATTGCCTTCTCTAATTTCCCCTTAGCCATAATAAACAAGTGATTCCCACTAGGATGTTTGTCTAACATTTAACTTGGAATACATGTCCCCTGACCTTGGTCTTATTTTTTCATTTATTAACTTTATTACATGAAATGTTAACCCAGGTTTGCTACATAACCCTCCCCCTTGGGGAACATCATCCTAGATGTTCTATGACACCTACAACCAGAAAAATCACTGAAAACAAAACATACTGCTCATGGAGCTTTATAAATTAGGTAGTTGTAGTATTTACAATGAACAACCTACCTAAAACCAAAAACCATCATGACACCCATACTACTAATTGGATCTTTATAACACAACTCATTTCGGTATTTATAATAACAACCATACATAAATATGTACATATACCAAAACTCCTTCACCTCAAAAAATAAATAATGAAGGATACATAGCCTTCATCTAGTCAACCATATCCCATGTATCTTCATCAGGGAAAAAGTACTTCCAATACACTTTAACTTGCTTTATTGGTTGGTTCCATAACATATGTTATTTTGATTGTAATATGCACCGAGATTCTGACTAGAATTCTCCTTTTGGATCCACCTAAAATATAGACCAATCAATCACATGATAAACATCCTTTACATATATTTGAAGCAATGAAACATGGAAAAAATCATGGAATTTCACTATCAGAGGCAGTGCAAGTCTATAGGCCACTGGTCCAATTCTCTCAAGGATCTTAAAAGGCCTAGAACACCAAGGTGCAAACTTGGCACATGACCATGTCCTCAAGGAGATCATTTTGTGGTTGATGCACAAGTACACATGCTCCCCAACCTGAAACTCCTTAAATTCCCTATGTTGATCTACATAACTCTTCTATCTATCCTGTGTTGCCTTTAGATTCTTCTTTATAACCTGCATTTCCTATTCCATCTCTTCCAACATGTCTGGTCCAAAATGTACCGTCTTCACTAGATCACTCCAGCTGATGAGAGTGTTACAAATCCACCCATAGAGTGCCTCAAGTGGACTCATCCTCAGTGACTCCGAATACCCATTATTGAAATCAAGCTCAACCAGTGGACCATAATCATCGCACCTCTTTTGCCAATGCATAACATACATCTTCAACATGTCCTCTAGTATCATGTTGACCCTCTCTGTTTGTCCATATGTGTGTAGATGATAAGTTGTGATGAAGGCCAAATTTGTACCCAAACCTACAAACAAATCCTTCTAAAACCTGGAAGTCAACCTAACGTCTATAAATGGCACAATATTCCTTAGAATACGATGCAGCCACACTATATCTGTGATGAATACCTATGCTATCTCACTAGTTGAATAAGTATTCTTCACTGGATTGACATGAACTATCTTACTCAACCTATCAACCATAACCATGATGGAATCATGTTGCTTCAATGTCCTTGGAAAAAATGTAATAAAATCCATGGAAATGACCTCCCATTTCCACTCTAGAATTAGAATAGGTTGTAACAAATCACCTAGATGCTTGCACTCTACCTTCACCTATTGACAATCTAAGCATCTAGCCACAAAATTTTCCACCTTCTTCCTTAGATTCGACCAATAGTAGAACTTCTTCACTGTGTTAATGTCTTATGGTATCCTATGTGACATGAGTATGGCTTGGAACGAAACTCCCTCAAGATAAGATTCTTGAGTTCACTTTCATCTAACACATAGATCATGTCCCTAAATCTCACCAAACCATCTGTCGTGAGATGATAGTCCACATTTTGATCACCAGTACCCTACTGTAACCTGTGCTTAAGATCAAATTAATTTATTTTAATATAGATTTATAATATCATTATTATAATTTAAATTACTAGTTATCATACCCTTAAATTACTCTATATTTATTTAACTTTTATAAATAATTTTTATTTTAAAATTAATTCTAGTTCATAATTGATTTATTTTAATATTCATTTATAAATAAGGGTATGAGAAAACCCTTTAACTTATAATTTAATAAGAACATATCTAGCAATTCCTCTATTATTTTTACATTTAATAACTTTTTAACTAACTTTTAGTTACTCTAATTTTGAGATATAATAACTTTGTTCACTAACTATCGAATTAAATTAATTTAGGTTATAATTTTATTTTTTAATGCTTTTTACAATGGTGAATGTATAAAAGGGGTCCATATTATAACTAACCGGGGTAACTTATATAATTAAATAATGGTTATTATCATGTCCTAACTAACCGATCAAATCTAGTTGTTATCAATATAGCCATTGGAGGTTCTGCTCTATCTATTTAACATGCAAAGCCTGATCTGTTCATTCAACTTGTCCTGACGATGAACCACACTAGTTGGTTCGAAACGCGTCGACAAATGAAATATCAAGTGATTTATGCCTAATAATCTCTCTTAAACTTGATATGGATCAGAAAAATCTTCAATAGAACAATTGAATCCCTGTATCTATCATCCTGCAAAATCTAATCCTGTCAATCTATCAGATATGAACTCATAGTTGCAACTTGGTTTAACTGCACTCTCCTACTGAGAGAATCTGCAACTCTATTCTCATTTTCTTTAATGTATCTGATCTTGAAGTTGAAATCACTAACGGTAGCCAACCATCTAGCTTGCATGAAATCCATATTTGGTTGGTCAAACATATACCTCAATCCACTATGATCACTCATCAACACAAACCTCTTACCAAGAAGATAGTGCATTCACATCTTCAAGGCATGAATAATAACTATGAACTCAAGATCACGAGTCACATAGTTTTGGTCATGCTCATTCAGTTTCCTTGACTCATAACATAGCAACTATCCCCCTTGCATCAAGACTCCACCAAGTCCTCTTTTGCAAGAATATTTACACACCATGAACTCTTTATCTAGACCTGTATTCTTGAGAACTGGAGCATTTTTCAAGATCTACTTCAACTGCTCGAAACATGTTGTACATTCCTCTGTCCATTCAAATTTCTTTTCCTTTATCTCCAATGATGTAATAAGATATGAAACCATGAGAATTTCATGATGAACCTCTTGTAGTAACTTGATAACACCATGAATGATATTACCTCATCCACATTACTAGGAGTTGCCCATTCCATGATGTCTTTTATCTTTTCCAGACCGACTACTATGCCTTCCTTGGAGACTATCATCACTCTAAAATCTCTCTAGGGTTGTCATGAAAGAAATGATAGAGGTAACCACAAACCTACTTTTGAGATCAGGATCTAACCTTCATAATGCTCAGAGAGGGCTCTCTCTTTATGATTTAACTTTATTGAGTTAACTGATTTTAGGCTAGTTATTTAAGCTTGATTGCGTTTTGATTTGATTTGGTGGTGGAATCACTAATTCAGATGGATAGCTAAGCGTATTCTTACCATTGGGCCATGGAGTCCAAATGTCAATAAAACAAGACTGAATCAAGTTCTAAAGATAGTGTTCAAAGGGCAAGATAGCTAATTAAATTCATATCTTTTAGGCTGGATGGGGAAGTGGATTTTCAATCGGGGTCAAGGAGCAGCTAGAGATTCCTCAAACCTGATAATGAAGGAAATGAAAGAGGTTAATCGAAACTAGGGAGAAATGAATAATTCCCTACTATGGATATCAGAAGAAAATAATAAAATGAATAATTGTTCAAGACAGAGTGTACTTAAACAAATTATAAAGCAAAATTCAACTTATTTCATTCTAATTGGAAACACATGTATGTTTGTGAAATACTTAAGAAAATAACAATTTGACAGCTGAAAGATAGGTGAAAGATACTTCACTAAATTGGCCCAACACATGAATACTATAATGCAATGCCTTTATTACTCAATCCAGTCTCTTGACTTGAGAAATGTTACAACAAACCCTCAGGTTTTCAGATCAATATGACTATACAAATGTTCAGAAATCCACCCTCTATACTTCAAATTATGAAGTATTTATACAAAAAATAGTTACAAAATATCCTGTTACACTAAAATTTGTCACCATGACTATTTGCAGTTAGTATGGCTCTATCAACTGTCATACTATCCTCCTTGGCAAGCCTCATACCTCTGCTCTCCATGTCAAACTTCAAGAAAGAGAAAAATTCATTAAAAATCTATATATCACTGGGTACGCAGTTTCTCTTAGCCTTACCTGCGTGTATGCACCCCAAGTTCACAATACCTGCATACTTGTACGCTCTGTATGTAAAGAGGAGGGTGCGTACTCCTATAAAGGCCAAAAGGCGCAAGTTTCACTCCAAAAAAGTTACTTGTGGTCATTTCTAGAGCATTCTAGAAGCTTGTTTGACGTGTATGAAGTGCCTCCAGATGGTTCATGTATCCCTACCAAAGAGGAACTTATCCCATCAAGAGGGGAGCTATCCCATCCAAAGACGGGGTTATCCCATTGATGGTGGACCTGAATAACTTCCTCTAGAGCACTATAAATACAGGCATTGGGCCAGAGGGAGGAGAGGTTGAAAGCTGAACATTCCTAAGGGTAGATGCTGTTGGAATTAGGACTCCCTTGTAAAGCTTGAGAGGAGAGATTCCCATCCTTTCCTAGCCTTATTTGAGAGTGAGTGAGCTGATCAAAGTAAAGGAAAACTCTTGCTGGACCCTAGGAGGGACTTGCACAACACCAAGGCTCAGGTTGTAATGGTTCCTTTTGTTACCTTTTAATGCAAATGAACTTATTTTTCTCAACAGATTGTTATTCATGGTTTGTTTCATATACTCCTTGGTCTGTATGATGGATATGTATTGTTTTATGAGTTTATCAGGTGCTATTTAATCTTTTGGCTTGTTAGTGAATGCAAGTTTCGAAGAGAAGGAGGAGCTCATCCGGATCGACGAGGATGGACTACTACAAAGCGTTGGACTAAAGGTATGTTAAAGATCCCCTGATTACTTGTATTTGTAATGCATGTTTAGAGAAAGGTAGGATTTATTTGTCTTGTTTGTCACTAGAAAGCTTTTGCTTCTAGGGAGGTCAGTTGTGTCCGCACTGTCGACTCTTTCCGCATGACAAAATGGCGACTCCGTTGGGGAATCCATTGATGTGAATGATTTTTCCTTTGTGTGAAACTTTGATCTGAGAAAAGTTGTCTGTTTTCTAGTTTTTGGCTGTTTGACTGTGCATTTGGGTGTGATAGCTTAGGGTTAAATTAGATTTTAGTTTTTCTTGGTTTTTCTAGAAGTACGCAGCCTCTGCGTTGAGCACAGTGCGTACCTGTACACACTTTTGCTGTGTACACAGAGCGTGGCCGCACCTGTGCAAACAGGCTGCCTGCATACCCCTGTCAAAAGCCTAGAAAATTTCAATTTCTTCTTTTTTATCTTTTAGATTTTGTTTATAGCTTGTTTTTGCTGCCCAGATCCACTGTTCACCTCTCAGAAGTTTTCATCTTGGCTAATTTCATTGGCATTCCTGCTTTAAGCTTTCATCAATTGGGTGTTTTGAGTCTCTTTTTGAGAAATTCTTGATTTGTTTTCCTTTGGTCATTACTTGGAGGTTTCTCTTAGTCCTTTCACAATTTTGCATCTTTTTACTTTTGTTTTTGCAAAAAAATTTCCCCCTCATTCGCCGGGGGGGGGGGGGGGGGGGGGGGGGCTAAATTGTGTATGAGTGTTAATCGCCTTTGAGTGTTTTTATTTTTTGATCTTTGGAACTCTCACCCAATTTTCTCGACTTGCACTTGATTGGTTCTTAGATTACATTAGAATCGTCTTGTGTTTGAGAATTCTCTTGCATAGATCACATTTGCATAATTAGAATTCTCATTTTCAGAATTTTAATGAAAAATGTGCATATATTACATTTGCATACTTTTCAAGTGAATTGTGCATAGATTACAATTGCATAGTTTACATTCTGAAAAATCAATCGTAGATTTAGATCAGTTTTCTTTGATTTGAATTTACACAAAAATAAAAAATATAAAAAAATGGTTTGGAATTGATTTGCATTAGTTTTTCTTGATAAAATTAGTGCATTAGAGAATTTGTTATATTTTCTCTTAGTGATCAATTTTTTGCATTGTCGGAAGTGAATGGCAACTCTCTCCTTACTTTAGTTAGGATTCATCGAATTGAAAGGATTACATTATCATATTCAGTTGCATTCAGTTGAGTCGGGTCATAACACCATTGGTTTCATATCCATTTACCCCTTTGAGTAATAACAACCTTAATAACACAGCTCTTAATTAAAATTCATCTAGTAATTTTTACATTTCTAGGGCTCTGAAACACCAATATAGATCACGCTAGTGTCTTGGAGTAGGAGAGTAATTAACTCTCCAAGACAGCAAAACCAAACAAGTAGCTCATCTTGTGGTAGGATAAATCCAACTGTTACATTTATGCTCTGGGAAAGCTCCTCTTAAAGGAGAAGCACGAGACCGTGTCCGAATCAGTGAGGGGATCAATCCTCCTTCATTGGGAAAGACGCCATATACGCACGTACTACAAACGGTAAACCTCGGATTATTGTCGAGGAGCCTGGGGTCACTTGTCGGTAAACCTTGGATTATTGTCAAGGAGCCGGCAAGGGGATTGAGCTTATTACTCTGCCCTTGCGTGCTATCGGGTCGTAGACTGTTCCACCAGGTGTATTTGTTGTTGTTGGTGACCTTAGTGACCATTATCTTTAGGGTTCTACCCAAGGTGACGGTGGAGGGAAGATCCCACTGTACCTGGAGCAGACATCGGCTAGACTCACTTGGATTTTCTGGGGGGTTCACTTCACTCGAGACGGTTAAAGTGGAGGAACTTGGTCCAGTCTATTCATTAAGCAGGTTGCCGGGGTAGCTGTTCCACCCGCCACTTCTGTACTGAATTCTGCGATGTTGGATTTCATCACCAGCTAGTGTTTTCGGTCCGGAAGGTTATTGTTTGTGTGTGGTTTGACTCCTAGATTTGATAGCGCGTGTTAATTTGTTTGTTTTTACTTTTAGAGACCATAGGTGTGAATCGTGAATTTTAATTGTTAGGTGTGAATTGTGAGTTGTTAATTTTAGTTATAAATTGTTAATAAAATTCACTGAAGTTGAATATAATGGCAAACGTTCCGGAATTTACCAACCTAGGAACCCCTCCTAACGAGAATCCTAGTACTTTTCCTTACTTTGGAAATGTTGGTCCTCCTTATATGGCTACTTTGTCATTACTTGGATTTACAATAGGTTTACCGATATGGTTATTTTCAACTTCGTTGGCCCAAAGTACTCCAATTGTTCCACCTCAACCGGATGCTTCACCTCAACAGAGTTCACCATCTCAACATCACCAACCTTCTGTTGACCCTTTACCTTCTTCGCGTAATTTTTCTTCCTCCATTTCTTCCTCTTCACCTGGTAAAAGCCTTGATGCTAGTAACGAGGAGGCTAAGAAGAAGAAGAAAGGGAAGAAGAAGAAGAAGAAGAAGATGCAAGATAAGAAAGAAGTCAACCAACCAACCACGACTGTAAGTGTTAGTTGTGTTGAGGAAAACTCCGACATGCATCGTAAACCCAAATACCCTTGCAGGCTTTGTAAGGGTGACCACTTCCTTGTCAATTGTCCTGGTATACCAAAGGTCTTGGAAGTATGTTCAGAAAAATCTCATCAACTTTCTATTGATCCATCAACCAGTGATAGTCAGGTTCCTGGGAAAAAGGGTAAAGTTAGGTTTCCTTGTAAGTTATGCAAAGGGAGTCATAAAACTCACATTTGCCCTCATATGGATTAAGCCTCAAAATTGTTGGAAAACCTTACTGTTCCACAGCAAGAATTTCCAACTGGTTACCGTAAAATTTCTCCCAAACTACCGTCAATTGACGGAGTGATTGATCTAATTTCAAGTATAGTCGATCACACTCTTCCATTGGAGAGTGAAACTCATGTCACTCAGGTTGATGATCCATTAGTTGATCAAGTGGTCAATTCAATTTCACAAAGAGTCGATCCCACTTTCCCTTTAGAGAGTTAACTTCATACCGCTAAGGTTCTTCTTGTTACATCAGATTCTTCTATGCCGGGGGGCATTTCACCTGTTTCTACAGAACCCCCTCCAAGTACTGAGGTCTTTTCCTTTGATTGGAATAGACTGACAGAACCTCGTCTTCCTTCCTCCATCCCTTTCCAAATCATTGTCAAGGCTGGTAGTAGGGACATACATCATACTCATGTAGATGAAGGTGCTTCTGTCAGTACTTTATCCTCAACTGTTTGGAAAGCTTTGGGTTCCCCTCAGCTTGCGCCTATTACGCAGAATCTGAAAGCTTTTAACAGAACCATTAGTGAATCTTTAGGGATCCTTCCTAAGTTTTCTATTACCTTGGAAGGTAAAACTGTCTGTATTGATCTTATGGTAGTTCGAGGTCCCTTGGATTTCAATTTACTCCTTGGACGAGACTATGTTTATGCAATGAAAGCTGTCGTATCGACACTCTTTCACGTGATGTCTTTCCCTCACAATGGCAGTATTGTGACTGTAGACCAGCTTTCGTTCCCTAGTCTTGTTTCAACTACCAATAATATGACACCCCTAAATGTTCCTGATTCTAAAGTGGTATATACCCTTCCACGGGTTAATTATGTGGCAACTGGTCCCATGTTTTCAGTTACCGATGTAAGTGAGCCTCTCACTGTTGATTTAGATCCAGTAATTGACATGGAAAACTCTATGGGATTACTTGAACACGATGTTCTTATCCCTTTTGAGTCCCTTGACATGTGTTCCTTCCAGAGGAGTATTCTTTCTTCTGATGAAGACCGTTTGGAAGCCATGATCAAGGTGTGTCCATTGACATGTCTTTCTTCCAGTTGGAAGCCATGACCAATGTTACGAGGATAGTTTGTTCCTCTCTCAACCTCGTTAAAAATGAAACAGGTGCTTCGAGCAAAGTTCTTTGTCTTGTGTCAAGCTCGTTTAAAAATGAAACAAGGGTATGAGGATAGTTCTTTTTACTGAGTCAACCTCATTAAAAAATGAATCAGGTAGATTGTAGGTTATATAGGTAGATTGTAGAAAGTAGGGTTTTGAGGATAGTTCCTGTTACTGAGTCAACCTCGTTAAAAAATGAATCAGGTATGAGGATAGTTATTTTCTTGTGTCAACCTCCTTAAAAATGAAAAAACTCCCTTTTCAAGTTAAATATTGAAAGTAAACCTTCATTCCATCCATCTGGTTGAATGCAATGAAGCCTGGGGGTCATGTACCTCTCTTTGCATCATTATACTGGGGGCATGCGATTTTTTTGAGCATAGTTCCTTGTCTTGTGTCAAGCTCGTTAAAAAATGAAACAAGGAGTCATGAGCATAGTTCCTTGTCTTGTGTCAAGCTCGTTAAAAAATGAAACAAGGGTAGGTTAAGTAGGTAGATTGTAGAGAGTATTTATGAGCATAGTTCCTTATCTTGTGTCAAGCTCGTTTAAAAAATGAAACAAGGGTTTTGAGGATAGTTCTTTTCCTGTGTCAACCTCACTAAAAAATGAAACAACTCCCACACGTCTTTCCAAGATCGTGAAAGTAAAGCTTCATTCCATCCACCTAATTGAATGCAATGAAGCTTGGGGGGCATGTACCTTGATTTGCGTCATTATGCTGGGGGCATGTGAATGTATAACAAGCATAGTTTTTCGTTTCAAGCTTGCGTAAACATGAAACCGAATCCGAGCATAGTTCTTTTCCTGTGTCAAGCTCGTTAAAATATGAAACAAATCCTCCTCTAGTTGAGTCGAGAGATTGACTAGATCTCAAATGTTAAGTTGTATATTTAGGTTAGTTATTTCAGTTTTTGCATAATTTTCTTATAGTTTAGGCCGAGTCTTTCAAATGATCTCGTAACGCAACCTTCATTTCATCCAACTGGTTGAATGAAAGGAAGCTGGGGGGCATGCACTCTAGCAGTTACGCTTAGGGGGCATCAAGCACAGTTTTCTCTCTGTTTCAAGCTTGTGTAAAAATGAAACTACTTTGAAGCATAGTTTTTGTCTGTTTCAAGCTTTTGTAAAAATGAAACCTATCTCGAGTCAATTTCAGTTATTCTCAAGACTCGTTAAACTCATGAAAATACCGATATTATTTTGTTATTTTTAATTCTCGTAAAACAAATGAAAATGACGAGTTATTTCTGTCTTTTCCTGGTCGTAAATTAAATTGAAAGTCGGCCATGAGTACATTTTTTATCATTTTTTCGAACTCGTTAAAATTTACGAAAAAGTGAAACCTCAGAGTCATCTTTTAAGCCCTTTTCTGACTCCTAAAACATGAAAAGATTGCCGAGCGTCTCTTTTACACTCGTTAAAACGGAATTAAAAGACGGTCCCCTTATAGCTCTTTTCTGACCATAAAAACAGGAAAAGATTGCCGGGTTTTTGTCGTTTCAAACTCGATATGGAAATAAAATGACATGTCCTTGATCGCTTTTTACTTTTCAGGTCAGAGGCACTAATCATGAAAGTACTCCTTGGTCGCAAGACTAAGTGGTTCTCTCAAGTATTATTTTATACTTTTTCGGACTTGGGAGACACAACTTTACGAAAAAGTTCAACCTGGAGTCTTCTTAAGTTTTTTCAGACTCTCTAAAAATGAAAAACACAGAGTTTCTCCTATACTGGAATCATTAAAATTTCACAGTAAAGGACCTGTTCGATTACAAATAGGAACGGACCACTCCTTCTTAGGGTTCGAATCAAAACTAAGTTGGACTCATCCGAAGGATGAGCTTATAATCAAGCATATGTTATCCTCCTCAAACTTGTAAAAAAATAAAGAGGTACTTGCCAAAAATGGTGGGGGAAAAGAGAGAAAAATGAGCCCATTTGTTATCCTTTGTCTCAGAAGAAGCCTTATTACCACTCTTGAACACGACACTTTTCATTCACCAGGGTTGGGAAATCCTTTGCCTCATAGTTGATCAAACCACATCGAAAGTCTATAGTCGGGTATTAACTATGGGTCAAATGTTACCAAGCCATCTGTCGTGTCGTTATGTGTTCAAGAGGTCTCTACGATAAACATTCATCTGCAAAATACTCGTCATCCATTTTGACCATCCCTGAGTCAGTCCTTACAGCTACATTTCTTCAACTTGATCTATGATTTCGTGTTGTGGGCTTGCCTGCAACGGGTCACTTTCTATCGACATCAGCACATTATCTAGAAAGATGACCTAGGAATCGTCAGTACCTTGAAGTCTGCATGCATCAATGGAAGGTTTCTCGCCTTTGACGACAGTTTACATCATCGACTTTCGATCGAAGGATTCCGTGAAATGTTTGACATCAACTCATTCATTCACATCTCATGGATTGTACTGGGTACTTTGAGAACCATTGACATCACTGGTGGTCTCTCTCACGCTTGTTAACAGTTTACATCATTGACTGGTAATCAAGTGGTTTCTACCATGTTCGACATCAACTCATTTATTCGCATGGATAGAATCGTACCTATTCGGGAAGTAGAAATGAAGACCCTGGATCTAGTTTCCACCATCCAGGCTGCGAGGAGTTTTGTATACATCATACAGTAGACTAATCATAAACAGATGGCTGCGTCCATACTGTGTCTAAAAAATTCTATGATTATGATGTACTGCAGAATCATTCCTGTATCAGAGCAGTAGATAGTCAATTAGTTAAAGTTTTCAATCTGAGTATGGGAATGCCTACCTCAGCGATGATATGATCATATATATGTATTTTGTGTTGAATACTTGCAGGTTCCGATTAGGCTCTCCACAAGATAATCCTTGAAATGATAAAGTACTTCACCCTTCCTAGATGATATGAAACCCTTATCTACTACAGGCTTCGCACTTTATGGGGCAATCTGTTACACTAAAATTTGTCACCATGACTATTTGCAGTTAGTATAGCTCCATCAACTATCATACTATCCTCCTTGGCAAGCCTCATACCTCTGCTCTCCATGTCAAACTTCAAGAAAGAGAGAAATTCATTAAAAATCTATATATCTCTGGGTACGCAGTTTCTCTTAGCCTTACCTGCGTGTATGCACCCCAAGTTCACAATACCTGCGTACTTGTATGCTCTATACGTAAAGAGGAGGGTGTGTACTCCTGTAAAGGTTAAAAGGCGCAAGTTTCACTCCAAAAAAGTTAGTTGTGGTCATTTCTAGAGCATTCTAGAAGCTTGTTTGACGTGTATGAAGCGCCTCCAGATGGTTCATGTATCCCTACCAAAGAGGAACTTATCCCATCAAGAGGGGAGCTATCCCATCCAAAGAGGGGGTTATCCCATTGATGGTGGACCTGAATAACTTCCTCTAGAGCACTATAAATACAGGCATTGGGCCAGAGGGAGGAGAGGTTGAAAGCTGAACATTCCTAAGGGTAGATGCTGCTGGAATTAGGACTCCCTTGTAAAGCTTGAGAGGAGAGATTCCCATCCTTTCCTAGCCTTATTTGAGAGTGGGTGAGCTGATCAAAGTAAAGGAAAACTCTTGCTGGACCCTAGGAGGGACTTGCACAACACCAAGGCTCAGGTTGTAATGGTTCCTTTTGTTACCTTTTAATGCAAATGAGCTTATTTTTCTCAACAAATTGTTATTCATTGTTTGTTTCATATACTCCTTGGTCTGTATGATGGATATGTATTGTTTTATAAGTTTATCAGGTGCTATTTAATCTTTTGGCTTTTTAGTGAATGCAGGTTTCTAAGAGAAGGAGGAGCTCATCCGGGTCGGCGAGGCTGGACTACTACAAAGCGTTAGACTAAAGGTATGTTAAAGATCCCCTGATTACTTGTATTTGCAATGCATGTTTAGAGAAAGGTAGGATTTATTTGTCTTGTTTGTCACTAGAAAGCTTTTTCTTCTAGGGAGGTCGGTTGTGTCCGCACTGTCGACTCTTTTTGCATGACAAAATATGTACCTTGATTTGCGTCATTATGCTGGGGGCATGTGAATGTATAACAAGCATAGTTTTTCGTTTCAAGCTTGCGTAAACATGAAACTGAATCCGAGCATAGTTCTTTTCCTATGTCAAGCTCGTTAAAAAATGAAACAAATCCTCCTCTACTTGAGTCGAGAGATTGACTAGATCTCAAATGTTAAGTTGTATATTTAGGTTAGTTATTTCAGTTTTTGCATAATTTTCTTATAGTTTAGGTCGAGTCTTTCAAATGATATCGTAACTCAACCTTCATTTCATCCAACTGGTTGAATGAAAGGAAGCTGGGGGGCATGCACTCTAGCAGTTACGCTTAGGGGGCATCAAGCACAGTTTTCTCTCTGTTTCAAGCTTGTGTAAAAATGAAACTACTTTGAAGCATAGTTTTTGTCTGTTTCAAGCTTTTGTAAAAATGAAACCTATCTCGAGTCAATTTCAGTTATTTTCAAGACTCGTTAAACTCATGAAAATCCCGAGATTATTTTGCTATTTTTCATTCTCGTAAAACAAATGAAAATTCTGAGTTCTTTCCGTCTTTTCCTGCTCGTAAATTAAATTGAAAGTCGGCCATGAGTACATTTTTTATCATTTTTTCGAACTCGTTAAAATTTACGAAAAAATGAAACCTCAGAGTCATCTTTTAAGCCCTTTTCTGACTCCTAAAACATGAAAAGATTGTCGAGCGTCTCTTTTACACTTGTTAAAACAGAATTAAATGACGGTCCCCTTATAGCTCTTTTCTGACCATAAAAACAGGAAAAGATTGCCAGGTTTTTGTCGTTTCAAACTAGATAAGGAAATAAAACGACGTGTCCTTGATCACTTTTTACTTTTCAGGTCAGAGGCACTAATCATGAAAGTACTCCTTGGTCACAAGACTAAGCGGTTCTCTCAAGTATTATTTTATACTTTTTCGGGCTTGGGAGACACAACTTTACGAAAAAGTTCAACCTGGAGTCTTCTTAAGTTTTTTTAGACTCTCTAAAAATGAAAAACGCCGCGTTTCTCCTATACTGGACTCGTTAAAATTTCACAGTAAAGGACCTGTTCGATTACAAACAGGAACGGACCACTCCTTCTTAGGGTTCGAATCAAAACTAAGTTGGACTCATCCGAAGGATGAGCTTATAATCAAGCATATGTTATCCTCCTCAAGCTTGTAAAAAAATAAAGAGGTACTTGCCAGAAATGGTGGGGGAAAAGAGAGAAAAATGAGCCCATTTGTTATCCTTTGTCTCAGAAGAAGCCTTATTACCACTCTTGAACACGACACTTTTCATTCACCTGGGTTGGGAAATCCTTTGCCTCACAGTTGATCAAACCACATCGAAAGTATATAGCCGGGTATTAACTTTGGGTCAAATGTTACCAAGCCATCTGTCGTGTTGTTATGTGTTCAAGAGGTATCTACGATAAACATTCATCTGCAAAATACTCGTCATCCATTTTGACCATCCCTGAGTCAGTCCTTACAGCTACATTTCTTCAATTTGATCTATGATTTCGTGTTGTGGGCTTGCCTGCAACGGGTCGCTTTCTATCGACATCAGCACATTATCTAGAAAGATGACCTAGGAATCGTCAGTACCTTGAAGTCTGCATGCATCAATGGAAGGTTTCTCGCCTTTGAAGACAGTTTACATCATCGACTTTCGATCGAAGGATTCCGTGAAATGTTCGACATCAACTCATTCATTCACATCTCATGGATTGTACTGGGTACTTTGAGAACCATTGACATCACTGGTGGTCTCTCTCACGCTTGTTAACAGTTTACATCATTGACTGGTAATCAAGTGGTTTCTACCATGTTCGACATCAACTCATTTACTCGCATGGATAGAATCGTACCTGTTCGGGAAGTAGAAATGAAGACCCTGGATCTAGTTTCCACCATCCAGGCTGCGAGGAGTTTTGTATACATTATACAGTAGACTAATCATAAACAGATGGCTGCATCCATACTGTGTCTACAAAAGTCTATGATTATGATGTACTGCAGAATCATTCCTGTATCCGAGCAGTAGATAGTCAATTAGTTAAAGTTTTCAATCTGTGTTGAATACTTGCAGGTTCTGACTAGGCTCTCCACAATATAATCCTTGAAATGATAAAGTACTTCACCCTTCCTAGATGATATGAAACCCTTATCTACTACAGGCTTCGCACTTTAGGGGGCAATCTGTTACACTAAAATTTGTCACCATGACCATTTGCAGTTAGTATGGCTCCATCAACTGTCATACTATCCTCCTTGGCAAGCCTCATACCTCTGCTCTCCATGTCAAACTTCAAGAAAGAGAGAAAGTCATTAAAAATCTATATATCTCTGGGTACGCAGTTTCTCTTAGCCTTACCTGCGTGTACGCACCCCAAGTTCACAATACCTGCGTACTTGTATGCTCTGTATGTAAAGAGGAGGGTGCGTACTCCTGTAAAGGTCAAAAGGCACAAGTTTCACTCCAAAAAAGTTACTTGTCGTCATTTCTAGAGCATTCTAGAAGCTTGTTTGACGTGTATGAAGCGCCTCCAGATGGTTCATGTATCCCTACCAAAGAGGAACTTATCCCATCAAGAGGGGAGCTATCCCATCCAAAGAGGGGGTTATCCCATTGATGGTGGACCTGAATAACTTCCTCTAGAGCACTATAAATACAGGCATTGGGCCAGAGGGAGGAGAGGTTGAAAGCTGAACATTCCTGAGGGTAGATGCTGCTGGAATTAGGACTCCCTTGTAAAGCTTGAGAAGAGAGATTCCCATCCTTTCCTAGCCTTATTTGAGAGTGCGTGAGATGATCAAAGTAAAGGAAAACTCTTGCTGGACCCTAGGAGGGACTTGCACAACACCAAGGCTCAGGTTGTAATGGTTCCTTTTGTTACCTTTTAATGCAAATGAACTTATTTTTCTCAACAGATTGTTATTCATGGTTTGTTTCATATACTCCTTGGTCTGTATGATGGATATGTATTGTTTTTTGAGTTTATCAGGAGCTATTTAATCTTTTGGCTTGTTAGTGAATGCAGGTTTCGAAGAGAAGGAGGAGCTCATCCAGATCGGCGAGGCTGGGCTACTACAAAGCGTTGGACTAAAGGTATGTTAAAGATCCCCTGATTACTTGTATTTGCAATGCATGTTTAGAGAAAGGTAGGATTTATTTGTCTTGTTTGTCACTAGAAAGCTTTTGCTTCTAGGGAGGTCGGTTGTGTCCGCACTGTCGACTCTTTCCGCATGACATATCCTCAACTATTTTAGGAATCATTCAAGGAAAATAAATATCTCCATGCAAGAAGATATAGACACTTAGGAAACTAAAAGGCTAGTTGTCCCTTCTTTTACTGATTTTGTTTTTTTATACTCTAATCTTTTGTTGCTTTCTCTCCTTTGTTGTTGCTCTACATTGGCTTTTCTTTTAATTTTCCTTTTAACTGATACTCTTTCATCTGATACTCTTTGACTTGGCTGATCTGTTGTTTTACTTTCATTGCTCTGTATTCATTGTTTACCTTTCATTTCTACAGTAAATCATTTAGCTTTTCCCAAGTCTCTGTATCTGGTAATTTAGTATTTACCATTATTCTGTAGTCTTCATCAGCTTCTGTATATTTTTTAAAGCTGGGTTTGTTTACAAAAATATGTTTTACCTCATGCTAGAGGTAAAAGAGGTTCCTAAAATTCTAGTAAAGAACCTTTCCTGTGGGTATCCCTTTCATGGAGGAACTATTGGCTTGTTCCTTTGCCACTTCTCTAATTCTCTTATCATAGTCTTCATGTGGCATTAGCCTGTGATTAATTACCAGTGGATTAGGTAGACCTTTCTGCCTAAAAACATCAAATTTGAACATGAACCTGCTTATAGCTAGTTCCATTGTTTGGCATTTGTCCTCAAGCTACATCATCATATTCCTCTTGGTTATTACCTTCTTCACCTCTAGTATAGTGCCAATTCTGTTAACGATTCTAAGCTCCTACAATTCATGTTTATTATTTGAGTTAAGGAACTGGATTATTCTAGAGTCTTCTTCTGGCATGTTTCCAAGTTCGGTCTTAACCCTTTGAAGCTTCACTAGCCTCTTTGACTAAATCATTTTGTTCAGAGATCACCTGCATAGATGGCCAAACATCATTGACTAAGTCAATGATATTGGCCCATAAAATTTGCTTTTCCTGGGCTATTGGCTCCTTCAGTGTTAATTCCTTCGCCAACTTTTGTATCTTTTCATTCAACCTGTTTGTCTTCTAATTTCATTCTTATGCATGATCTGGGCCAGTTTCTTCTCATCCTATGGAATTTTCATTTTTTCCTTAAGCCTATTTATTTACATGGTTTGGATGGACATATCCTCCATTGCCTTAACCAAATTAGCTACTTCATCACTAGGATGAGCTGCTGCTATTGTTGAACCTATTGATAAAGTAGTTTCTATTGTAGTTGGAAGTGTTGTAGTTAGTGGAGCTGTTGGGGCCAATGAAGCTGCCAAAGTAGAAGGAACTATTGTAGTAACTATAGGAATAATAGTAGAAGTAGTGTATCAATGCTAGCTTGTTTCAGTGGTATTAACTCGTCCAATTCATTCTCCATTTCTTTTAATGAAAAATTTAGCTGGAGAATGAGTTCCATCATCTCATATTTCTAGGTTTGGCTTTTTAGGACCTCCTTGGTCTGTGGATGTTGAGAAGAGGGTAACTTGAGTTTCTTCTTTAAAGAAACAATATCTTCATTTCTATTCTTTATTACTTTTTTTACAGCCTTGATATCATTTTGATTATATCAAATTTTAATTACCAAGTCTTCTAGTGACTTGATTCTATTATCCTTTTCCTATGATGATGCTTTCTCTAGCTTAAATTGTGTTGTGATGTTGTTTTGAGAGTTTTGAAGCTTCTGAACACTCATGCCCTTGTTGGTCATTGTTGAGTATATCATTTCACCTACTTGCTTATGGAATTAAATTTGATCAATAGGGTGAACATCCCTGACCAAAACTTTAATCTTTGTTTTCCTGTAGTCTACTGATGACCTAAGTTGTTGGACTGTAGGTTGCGAAAAGGTCATTTGCATTTTACCAGTTTTAATGTCAAAAGTGTACATTAACCTATTCTGATTTCCAGGAGTCTATTTGAAGTACTGGGCATATGTTTCAGCTTTCAATGCCTCATTTATTATTTCGATCTCTTTATACTTCTCCTTTATGTCCTTTTCCTTATGCACTGGTTTGCTTGATGATGAAGCCTCTATGCTAAGCTGTTTCTAAATGCTTTAACTATTAGAGGTGGATGGTTGATGAGTTTCCTCTTAAACCAATGGAGTTATATTTTCTCTGACCCCTATATATGTGTCCATTATTTGAAGCGTCTTTACTATTTCAATGACCTCTTCTTACTCTTGTTGCTCATTTAAAGGATTTATCTTGGGATTTTTCATGTACATTATTTCAAATTTGTCATGTTTTGTATCTATGCTTGAGCAAGAACCTTCTTCCTTGCTCCTTTTTGTACTTATGTCTTGTAGGGCTGGAGTATGCAGAATGGAACTAGTATCCATTTGTTTCTCCATATCTATCAAGGTATTTTCCAACTACTCTGACTGGTTGGCATATTTTTCAATGTCTACCATGGACTCATGCATAAAAGGGCTTAATTTGAATTTGAGCCTTAGTTTGTTTATGACTCCTAAAGGGTCATACTGCCATTTAAAACTGCCATTGAACTTCATTTCCTATAAACGCTTTTGTGCTTCTTCTCCAGCTTCCCTATTATTACATATAACAGGACCAAGATGATTTTTTTTATCTTGAATCATGTCTTCTTCCTAGACGATAGGAAATTCACATCATCTACATTTATAATCTACCTAATATATTCTATTGTAAATATCCTCATGGGAAGATATTTGGGTAGATTGTAAGGAGTGAGCTGGCATTTGTATATTATAATTTCAGTGTGGTCTTGGTATAGATACTAGTCCCCTACTCTACTGTATTTTGACAACTGAAATTTTTTTTTTTATCTCCTTAATGATCTTGTGTTGATTTCTAATGGCTAACATATTTACTACTGGGTGCACAAAGGAATCAATGAACTATTTGTAACTGAAAGCAGTGGAATGCTTTTGGATTAAGGGTGTCCAAAGATGACTGATATGGGATGGCTATTACACAACATTTTTTCATTGTCCCTGTACTCCCCATTCCTTCATCCTAGAGGACCTCTACAATGAACCCCACATGCTTTGCCTTCATAGAGAAACTCCCATTATGTCCCTCTTCATGAGAAGATCATTTCCCTTTTGCACCATTTCCCTTGAAACTTCTGTTTTTCACAATTTACAAGACTGACGCTAATGACCTTTGTCTCCCACGCGGCGATGTGCAGAGATTAGCACTATTCCTCACGTCTATTAGTGCGACTAAGATGTGTTCCAGTTGTGCCAGTATTGTTATGGAAAGTGTTTTAAATTAGAGTTGAAGCTTCCATCTCTAGAAGCTTCATAATGGAAGTCTAGTAAATGGTTTGACTAGATGGGGTTGAGGATGACTGTTTGGGCTCCTTTCCCCTATAATGATGGAACTACCTCAAGGGATAAGTCCTTCTCCCATGAGAAGAGGATCCATCTACCATCCATCTTTCTTATATAAACCTCCCTTCTTCCCAAGCACATAGTAGTGTGAAAGTCATAGTTAGAGTTTTGGCTGACTGTGAATATACTATTTTAGGTGAGCAAGCTATTACTAGCTGTATCCATCTAGTTGCATGAGGGAGAAGTGTGTTTTGTTTGGAGTGAAGCGTAAAGGGAAGAGTTTTTAAACTATTTTTTTTTGAAGCCATCATGAAGTGCTTGCAGAAGTGTGCGGGAACCTGGTTTTGTTAGAGGAAGACTGCGACGTCAAGACGAATGGTTGTAATATCTCTTTGAATATTAATATATGCAACTATCGATTGAGTTCCTAGATGTTTTCTAACATTACATATTCATGTCTTAATGCTTCTTAACTTATTAGTTAGGTTGAATTGCAATTTTTCTATTATTATGTTTGTGTGCCATTGATGTTTACTTGTTTCAGGAACTTGAAGAAGGAAGTGAGAGATTGCTGGAACAAGCAAGCAAGGACATCATCAAACAGGATAAGTGACCAAGAGGTAGGCCCTATTGATTGACTCTAACCTAAGGAGATCTTCCATAGAATGTATCTATTGTGGCTAGACCCATTATCAGGCTAGAGGATTTCATTCGTGTTTGGACTTATAATTTTACTTCACGAAAAATTAGTGACTCTGCTGGGAAATCCCATCCTTTTATTTGTTTTGGATTTCATGATTTCGTGAGAACTTTTCTAGTTTCACGTTTTCATTTTTATTCTGTTGCTTTTCTCCTACTTACTGGCCTAAATCTAAAATCCATAGTAGAAGATCTGGTCCTTGTTTTAATTTTTATTTTTATTTTTTCTTAGTCCCCTCAGACTGCGCATTTAGTCAGCTGACAATCACATCGATCAACACGAATTGTAGAGGAATAGTCCTGCTGACCCACGTTTGGTGCTTGTTTTCAGTTAGGTAGCCACTGATCCCTATAACTGAAGACTAGGGCTAGGCTCCAATCTTGGCCAGTGTGCTCTGCTCTTGTGTTTTTGACCCTTTGAGCCTTTTGACTATTTTCTCCTTGATTATAAAGCTACTTTTTGTTTGGTTTTTGTTTTCTTGTAGGCTTGTCATCTTGCTATTTGATTGATCGAGCCATTAAGTGGCCAGTGACACTAAGACATCTAATTAGTCATCCATTCAGTAGCTCGTGGACTCATCCAGCCTAGTTGTAGGTGTGTCTACTCCTTGAATTTGTTTTTGGTCCTCTCTATGATTTTGACCTCTTTTGCACAAGTTTTTTGAAAAAGTTTCATTTAGTAAGCTGAACATCTTTTTCTGGTATAGATTACATTGTTGGTCTTGCGCTTGACAAATTCGATGTCTCATTTATTTGAATGAAACTTCTGTTTTTATGTTTTCATATGCTTGAAGAGCTCATAGTCTCGGAAAATTTTTCATTGAAGGATTGTATGTGGAAAGTTTGTTTCGTTGTTTCATGAGAAAGTGTGAAATTCTATCTTGTTGCATCAGTATGATTCACATCTCTTAAAAAACTAGAATTCCATCAGCATTTGAAAAAGATTTTTTTTTCTCTCATTTCGAAAGGACTAATAGATGAGTGCTTGTCAAGAAATTAGGAATTGGAATGAATTTTTCATTAGATTATTATCTGAAAAGTAAAGTAGTGAAAAATCATTTCATTTTCAGTTGCTTGATTGTTTGCATTTTGATTGAGCAGTTTCCACTCTCTCTATTGTAAGCATTTCATCAAACTGAAAGGGTCTTGTCTCAATTAGTTGCATTTTTAGGTTTTTTGAGTAGCATCGCTAAGACTTGAAAACTAAAAATTAACTCAAGATCAACTCTAGAATGAATTCAATTAACCTAAGGCGCATTTGAAATTAACGATCACATCTACAAGGTCTAGTATAGAGACATGTTCTGATATTTGTAAACCTAGTAGCTGCCGTTAGCTTCAGAATTAGACAGTGCTAGCACGGATTTGTGCTCCCCATACCATAAAATATATAACGGGAGACCCCACTAGGTGCAATCCTTTTATCCCTAGGAAGCCAATTCAGCTGCCTTGCAAACGTGATACACTGAATACAACATTTGGGGAGATTGTATGCTCGTACTTCTTTGTTCGCCACCAGGTATTCTGCAGTTCATGGTTGCCTGGTAATCCTATTTACCTAGATCATCCAGAGTAGTCATTTGATCTTTTTGACTCATTAAACTTAAGAGATCATCTGAGCATTTGTCCTTTTGAGCTTGCTTCCATGATAGAGTCATCTTTGTTTCTTTCTCGACTCTTCAATAATTGATTGCCCACGATCCAAAACATCCTGTTAGATTTTTTACCAAATTGTGAGTTCCCTTAAAAGGACATTTTAAAGCCTTGAAGTTATTTGTTCTATTAACTAAGACAAGGTCATCGTGGTTGAACCATCTAGTTCACCCATTTCCTCTTCCTCTCCTTTGCCTCAAATATTGTCCGATGAGCCACTTCCTGAGTTATCAGATCCATTTGAGGACCAAAATGTTGAACTCGCGATTTTTTTTATTACTCAACCATTATCATCTCATCCTCCTCCTAATTTCAATTCAGGGTCATCTGCTAATCTTTACCTGGAACATCTGGATAATCCTGTTTGAACTCCAGAGAACTCGTCGACCAATGATGGTCAACTTGGACTGGTTATCTATCCTCCAAACCCTTTCTTTAACACTGTTGAGATATAACCGTAATGCCTCTACAGTCTGTATGATAAACTGGGTATTCCTTTGGAACTATCCCCCAGTGCACATTCAATTGTTCATCTTCATTTTTTTTAAGACATGGAACATGGAGGCGATGCTCTAGTCACCTCTCCCGATGAGTCTGAAGTCTCAACTCCACACTCTGTTGAGGGGGATGAATTGCAGTTGTAGTTCCCTCCTGAGGGTTTCCCTTGTTCAAAAGGTATTCCCACCAACTTGCCACCTGGCTATGTCTCTTTGGGACACTTAATTTCAGGAACACCTATTGCCTCATCACTCTACCATAGTTTTGTTTGGGCATTAGGTGTCAGGCCTACGTTAGGTCCGTTCGTCACAAACATGGCTTCCCAACCAATTGTTAGCTCAGTCCTAGTGCAACCCACCAACCTGAACACTCATGTATCATAGATCCTAGTTATGCATCAATATCAACTAGTAGTTTCAAAGATTGTCTCTGCTAGTTCTTCTGTCCCATTAGTCAGTGGCCAGATTGTGCCACCACCTAGGGGGCAGAACCTGAATGTCTCTATGGTGTCAGGTGCCACTAATGTGAGCGGCTCACAAGCTCACATGCTTGGTATAAACCAACCCTCTTCTGGTATTATTTACAACCCTATTTACCCTACTGGATCAAGCAACGTACAATACCAACTGGTTCAGAATCCTAGAGGTCTGTCTGGATCGAGCAATGTTCAATATCAGTAGCCCTATGGGGCTCAAGTCCAATAACAAAATCCTTACGTTCCTTATGGTTCTCAAGGATTGGTTAATCAACCTTACACCCTCCAACCTAGGAAGTACATCCATCCTAACTACGGCTAGATTTAGGTTAGTAATTTCCCAGGCACTGTTCAAGTACCCTTGCAACAAGAAGGACAAATTTTGCAACAACCAGGGTAGCCTTTGTTACCACAAGGGAAACCTTTTTTATAGTAAGGACCTTCTGTGCAATAGCAAGGGAATATTATCCCGTAGTAAGGTCACCTAAAACAACCTCAAGGTCAATCATTTCAATAGTTGCAACAGGCCGCACATCAGCAGATGGAATATGCTCTGCATACCTCTCAACCCATACCCTCGCAGGGCCAACCTCTACAAACCCAGGGACAAATTTTGCAACTACAAGGTCAGCAAAACCAACCTGGGCAGCAGTAACCCTTTTATAACTATCAACAAGGGCAACCCTTGTAGGGACAGGTTCAAGGCCAAGTCCTACAACACCAGGTGTAGAATCCTCTTGCCCAGGGCCAACAAGTTCAAAATCCTGCTAGCCAAGGGCACTAGGTAACAAATCCCTACGTCTAATGGCAACAATCATATCAACCTTATACCCAAGGACAGCAAGTCCAGAACCCTCTTTTACAAGGACAACAGGCCCAACAGCCCTATGTTCCAGGACAACAAGTCCCACACCCATATGTCCAAGGTAAATAGGCTCAATAGCCTTTTAAACCATATGTTGCCTATCAACAACCTGTGCATGGATATTTTCAAGGTATTCAAGGTCTGAATCCTCCCTTTGGTCAAGGTAATCCATAATGGGGGTAGCCTCAAATGCCATATGGCGAAAATCCCCCATTGTGGGTTCAAAATCCTTACCAGCAGGGATGGGTTCCTCCTTATGGACCCGCCTATCGATCTCCCATGCCTTTTAAGACTTAGATAACTTTCTTGGATACACATGAGTGCCATATGTATCATGTCTTACGAATGATGCAATTCTTCATTCACCGTACTAGCCTATGGTGTCATCCAACATACCAAGTGATTGCCCAAAGTTTGATGGAAAAGCTAAAGAAGATCCTCAGGCCCATGTGATGACATATCACCGCTACTGCTTGTCGAACTCATATATGGATGATTCCATTCATCTTCGTCTTTTCCAACGAACCCTCATAGGTGCCACAGCAAAATGGTACATCAAGCTGCCTCGAAGTAGTTTTCATGACTTCAATTTGTTAGCCATGGTCTTTCTCACACATTTTCAGTTGTCGGTTCGTTATGAAACAGGCACCTATCTGCTCACATCACTTAAGAAAGACATTGTGATGCACATATCTGATAATATCCATGAATGGAGGTGTATATGTCAACTGATCAAGTTTGAAATAACTCATCCGTTGCTCACCAAATGGTTTACCAAATCGTTTGTAGCCCAAATTGCGCGCGATATAGCCATGGGTGGATGTCTCACTAAAGAGAAATCCATCGGTTATGCCTAATACTTGGACCTAGTCTACTCTCAGTCTAGCACCTTATATGAATTATTACCCAATGCTCTGTGGCCATCATCTGATCCCGCAACATCAAAGTCACTCGTTGTTCCTCTCGTTGATGGAGTTATTGGTTCAGTATCATATACCCCTCCCAGAATTTCTTCCAAATAGAAGTCGGTCTCGAATATTGCTCCTGACATTTTGTCTCAAAACCCTCCAGGCCCTGGTAAAACCTTAGAGGTCCACGTTGTCCAGTTTACTGCAGTAGACAAATCCTAAAAAGGAAAAAGGAAAGGAAAAGGAAAAGCTAAAGCTGATGCCCTGAAACAGGGTCCTCCCAAATCATCTACTGGCAATTCCTCACAACACAAACCCAAGTATTCCTGTATCATCTATGAGGAGGATCACTATACTAAGGATTGTCCACGATGATCCGAAGCTAGTTTTTTTCTCAAAGGGACCCCTACTGTCCTCAAAGAGCCTTTTTTCATCTCAGCAGACTCAGATGGTAGACCAACCCTGATCTGCTTCCTCTGGATCTCAAGTGTTCATGATGAGAACTCCCATTAATGTGTCTACTCAATCGAAGGATTATAAAACTCCAGCACCCATAGTAGGGAAAGAAAAGGAAGCTCCACCTTCTTCTTCTACCCCGAGTTCTGGCCCTCTACAAATCAAGTGCCCTAACCCTGATTCTGCTACATGGCCACCCTCTCAAGGTGTGCTACAGAAATCATCATATAATCCCAATGCCCAAGCCACTCAACATTACAATATTTTTGAAGATTTGGCTCATGCACCGTCAACTATGTCGGCTCTGGAGGTACTCCAAAGCTGCCCATCATAGCATAAATCTATGCTGTCAGATATCGGGGGCATTGATCCCACCGATTCTAATTTGATATGTTTCAATCTAGAGAACCATGCTATAAAACTCCCTCATTAGATTCTCTTTCTTATTTAGGTAATTATTAATGAAAAGACCATCCACCACACCATCGATGAAAGTGCTTCCGCCTGCATCATGTCAACTGCATGGTGGAAGACTATTGGTTCTCCTGCATTGAACCAGTATTTGAACACATTGGAAGCTTTCGATGGGTGTGATTCGTGACCCTTCGGTGTCTTACCAAGCCTTGACATCACCATGTAAGGAAAGACGATGCAACTTGAAGTAGAGATTGTTGATTCCAATCTCAATTATAATCTTCTACTCGATCGAAGTTGGACTCATGCCATGCATGTCATGGCCTCCTCTTTGTTCCATGTGATCCTTTTCCCCATCATGGGAGGATTTTCACTATTGACCAACCGTCTTTCTTTGCCTCTTCCTCCTCTAATGGAAATGTTCCATATGTCAAGCACTCTAGTGCTCCCTTTGAGAGTGCGGGGGAAGGTCTCTTCAAATATTCTGTCTTAATTGGGATTTTTCCACTCAAACCTCCCCATGTTGCCTCTGTCAACATGATCTCGGTCATATATGATCCCTGGGTCATACCTACACCATATTTGGTTGATGCTTAGGGCGACTTCATGCCGCTTAGTCCCACCGAAGTTAATTACGTGGAAATTGTTTCGACTATGAACTATGCATCCTTTGATTCTCATATCTTGAGGACCTCTCTCGATATGTATTCTCAATCCCCTTGGCTTGGTGCTTTGGAATCATCCGATCCCTTAGCTGAGACCTTAATCATTGATGAAGGTATCATGGAAATCATGTCTCTCGAGGAACCACCATGGATCGATACCCATCATCGCACCTCGTTCTTGCCTCTCCCAACAGTCATGTCTACCTCTTTCAAAGAGTCCTCTTTTCCATTTCCACCACCGACTACTACTAATGAAGTATGGTCAGAAGTAAATTTTGTTAATATTACCCAAACAATGCCGATTGACATTTCTATTAAACCCAGTATCGTTGAACACGTTCATATCAGGGTATCTTGTTCTCCAGATGAGATCAAGACATATAATCGTCTGTTTCAAGAATTCCATGATGTGTTTACATGGTATTACAAAGAAATGACCAGCATTGATCCCAACATTGTGGTGCATGATGTACTAGTGTATCTGAATGCGAAACTTGTTCGCCAACAACTTCGTCCAATGCACCATAGGAAGGTTGCTACTATTAAGGGAGAAGTCGAAAATCTTCTCAAAGCTGGGTTCACTTATCCCATTGCCCTTATAGACTTGGAGTCCAATATTGTCCTGGTGACTGAAAAACAAGGCACGATCTGCATTTTCATGGACTATTAAGGCCTTAATTGTGCCTATCCTAAAGACAACTATCCTACTCCGTTCATTGATCAAATCATTGATGAATGTTCTTGGAGCAAGATATTTTCCTTTATGGATGTTTTTTCTGGTTATAACCAGATCAATATCACACCGACCAACCAGGAGAAGACAACCTTTATCTACCCATGAGATACGTTTGCATACAAGGATCTCCCTTTCGGCCTCAAAAATGCCAGGGACACATTTCAACGGGAAATGCCCTATGTGTTTCATGATATTCACAAAATTGTCCAACCTTACATGGATGACCTTCCTACCCATTCTCGTAAGCGATAAGATCACCTAAACCACATTCAAAATATTTTTCTACTCTATAGCCACTATAACATCCATTTAAATCCACACAAATGTGTTTTATGTGTGGAATGAAGATGACTCCTCAGCTTCATCATTTCCAAGGATGGGATTCACCTGGATCCACTAAAATTCAAGGCCATTGTAAACTTACCCCCTCCATCTTCACTGCACCAACTCTAGAGCCTCCAAGGAAAGGCCAATTTTCTTCGTCGTTTTATACCCAACTATGATGGGCTAGCCACAGGATTTACTTGGTTGTTTAAATAAGGAACACCCTTTGCATGGGACAAGATAGCCCAAAAATATTTTGATGATCTTAAGGTTGTCCTCATAAATTCTCCTCTATCGCATCCACCAGACTATTATCGAGATTACTTTCTTTACCTAGCTGCAGCCCCTAGCGCCATAGTTATGGTGTTGTTTCAAGATGATGACGAAGGTAGTGAACATGTGATCTACTACATGAGTCGGAATCTCCTTGACACTGAAACACGTTATGCACATGTCGAGAAGTTAGCTTTGACTACTGTCTAGGGTATTCAACATTTCTTGCATTATATTCTCTTATGAACGACTCCAGTGATTTCTGAATGCAACCCTATGACCTACATCCTGACTCGTTAGTTGTCGGGTGGCAAGGGTTATAAATGGATCATTATCTTGCAAAAGTTCGATTTGGTCTTCATTATGGCCAAATCTAAGAAGTCACTTGTTTTCACTGAATGGATTTGTTCCCTTCCCTCCAAAGCTCTCCATGCTGGTGCAGATGAACAACTACCAGATGCGACCCTTTTCCTGATTAGCACCCTTGATTCATGGTATAATGATATCATCGTGTATCTCCAAACCTCAATGTTTCAATCCATGTTGACCAAAGATGATCATCGAAGGATTTGACATCATTCTCAACCCTACCACATTATTGGCGATACTTTATACTGTGTCGGTGGCAATTTTGTTCTTCATTGATGCCTCACGATTGAGGAAGCTGAAAGAGCTATCAATGATTTCCACTCCAGGTCATGTGGTGTTCATATGTCTGGTTATGCTACAACTTAGAAAATCCTTCGTGGTGGTTATTTCTGGTCATCCATCTTCAAAGACTGCATTATTTCTATCCGCAAGTGTCATGAATGCCAAATCTACAAACACAAGATGCACGCCCCACCCGCTCACCTACACCCCATCATTACTTTTGCTCCCTTTTCCAAATGGGGCATCGATTATATGACATGTAACCCTTGTTTAGCTGTGGGGCATGGCTACATTATCATTTTTGTGGATTACTTCACCAAATGGGTTAAGCGATGCCTACATATTCTACATATGGTAAGACGAAAACTCAATTCCTTTTTAATCGTGTTGTTTCCAGGTTCAACGTACCCCAAGCCATTGTCACATACCATGGCTCCCATTTCAGAGATTACATGATGGCAGAATTGACATCTGAATTGGGCTTGCACCACGATGGCTCGACCCCATATTACTCTCAGGCCAACGACCAAGTTGAAGTCGTGAACAAAGTTTTTGTCACCATTCTTTAGCGTACTATTAGGATGCACAAGTCAAATTGGCATCTCATGCTTTTTTCAGCTCTATGGGATTATCGAACTTCAACCAAAGATGCAACTGGTTTCACACCATTCTAGCTGGTCTTTGGTCTGGAAGAAACATTACCGATCGAATGTGAGATTCCTTCACATAATTTAGTTTTTGAGCTCCTCCCTGAAACATCACCTCAAGAGGAATGCCTCTTATATTTAAAACGACTGGATGAGACTCGTCGTCTCACTGCCATGGTCATCTAAGCACAAAAGAAACGGGTCAAATCCCATTTTGGCCAGTTGGTCTCCCCTCTCTCTTTCTCTGAAGGTGATTTGGTCCTGTTATACAACCAATCTAACAATGAGATGGGGGCAAGCAAGTTCAAACCTATGTGGCACGAACCCTATATTGTAAAATACGTTTTGCATAAAGGATCCTATGAGCTTATTGATTATGAAGGAAATCCTCTTGATAAGCCCTGCAATGAGATTTACCTCAAAAAGTACTATGCTTAGGTCATCATGCATGGTTACTTATGTACATTAGTGTGTGATTCATTTCTGTACATCATGGTTTTGTGTGATAATTTTCCAAACAACCCTCCTATTTACTATGCTTTTCTTGCTTTGCAGATGTCTGTGTCTCCTCACATTGGTTTCGTTGACGGTGCTTACCATAGTACCCAGAACCTATCATTTGCGGCATGGGCTACCTATAACCCTAATGGTGAGTTGATTGACCTTTAAGGTATCTACCTAGGTCGTACAACCAAAAACTCATTGAGTATAGTGTGGTCATTGAACTGTTATCAGAAGCCATCGCTCTGGGTATCAGAGAATTGGTTGTCAACCTGGATTCACAGCTTGTCGTCCTTCAACCCAACGGGCAGTATTCATGTCAAGAACCCTCAAATTTTATGAATGTATCTTTGTATACGTCTGTTGGAAAGACATTTTGATTATATTACATATCATCATATTCCTAGACGGATGAATACATTAACGTATGCATTAGCTAATTATGTGCTAGATATAATTTTGCAAAACATGTAAAAGATAAGACAAACCATTTGTACCATAATAAACAGGAAAATACAACATATATATATATATATATATATATATATATATATATATATATAGACATATACATATGTATATGTGTATATAAATATATACATAGCTATATATATGTGTGTGTGTGTGTGTGTGTGTGTGTGTGTGTGTGTTTGATACATCAAAACCCCAAAAAAATATGTATGTCCATAATAACATCAGTGGCTCGAAGGCCTTGCACATTCATGGCACACAGGCCTCAAAAAATATGTAAGTATTGGACCTAGGAACTACTCAGCATGGTGGTCATGATAGCACAAGACAGCTCGTATGACACAACTTTGCAATCAACGGATCCGATCTGAGACTTCCACTGTGTGCCTCTAGTACCACTGAGACATGTCTCCTATCCAAGCATACTCCGGGATTTTTGGCTTGTACAATCCTGACCCAGGTTTAGAGATGATTTAGCCAAACAAATCCTGATACTACTAGCCCTTTCAGCAGTAGTCCATAGAGCACAAACTGATGTCTCACCCAAAGTAGTATGGGTGGATACTAGAACTAGGTTTCTGCACCTTATGGATGTCTGATGGTTTTTCGGTGGTCCATGGTTTGACCTTGCGCGCACGTCACTATGCACACCTATCAGTACCTCACAGCCTCCAATGCTTCCTTCGTGTAGCCCTGCTTGAGGCGCGATCCATGTTATTACCCAAGTTCCTTACTATTAACATGATATTATCTGATTACTTAACTTATATGTATGAGCACAATTATACTTAACGACGTTCAATATTCATATAAGTGTGTGTGATGAACAAAACAATATAAATGTATAGAAGGTAATAAAAAATCATTTACACAGTATTTGGAATCAAAATTCTCTTTATTCTTCTTCTTCTTGGGTTATAGACTAAACTCCGCCCTGTGCACTCGGCTGTAGGGGCCCACGCACTTAGTTACAAACTCTACTATGCCTCTGCACACTCAACTACAGAGCCTCTTCCTACTACTACGTCCCAAGACACTTAAACTTCTTCTTTATCCACTATCAGATCATTACATCAACCAATCCATCGACTCCTATCTTTACAACTTAGAGCCTCACTCTTATTTATACAATCCCATGGTCCACAGACCATGGGTAGGTCAACATGACATTTCATTACATTAGAAAACTTAGGGTAGACAACCCTATGAATCAACATACATATTCTATGGGGGGATTCCATGCCCAACAAGCCCACAACACAAACATCATGACTTGCCCTCGAGTCACTCTGTCAGTGTGATGATCTTGGCACGGAGTCCCTCCAACTAGTCCCTCCGTATTCTATTTCATTAGGTTCTCCATTTCTAAGTGTGGGAAATTCTTGCTGTCCATGAGGTCCTAGTCTTCAAATTTTAGGGTAGGCACATTTCCTAGGAGTATACCCTCAAAATTAATTCCATCAGGGAGGAGCGGGGTCTGGAGGGAACTCTTCGTTCCATCCAGATCCTTTCATACCTTAGCTTTCCCTTTTCATGGAGGGACATACTGGGGCAATTTTGCTGCAGAGCGCATTGGTTGGATGTTCACCTCCACATCTTCTTCTTCCTTTACCTCATCAATTAGAGCCTATAAGTCCTCATCCTCTTCATCTAACTCAATGGTTATAGCCTTGCCCTTTTCCTCCATTGATAGCTTACCGAACTACAGATTCCTCAGGGACAGGTGAACTTGTCCCATTGTATGCTTATCTTTTTGCGGTCTACATGTCCGAGGTGATTTCAGGATTTCTAGCGCAACCTCAGTACCTTTGGAAACATCATGTGCAGTATGGGTCAGCATGGCCTCACTGGCGATTCCTTCTTCAAATCCCAAACCTCCCCTAGTATCCGTCATCTTATCTATATTGTATGTAGTCTTTCATGAACTTAGGGGCTCGAATATCACTCGACGCTCAACACTCTGTGCTCTATTCAATTGCTCAGGTCTCGAGTGAATAAGTGTTGTCTCGTGGCTAGCCCCTAAAATTTTATAGTTCCTTTTGAATTCAAATTTGGCTGTTACCCCAAATTTTGGGCCATCAATCCTTTCTTGGTAGTAGATTTTCCAAAATCTTGCCCATAACTACTGTCTTAAATGTCCGTCACCCGCTTCATTTGGCCTCAAACCAGACATCCCGTCATGAATAGTGACACTAATAGTCACTTCCTAGCCTACCCATGCAATAGCACAACTCTCCGTGTGAGGGCACGAACCTTGTGACATGCAGACTCTATGCGCATCTCCCTTATCGCGTAGTTCCCAAGAAAAATCTTTTATAGTCCCGTGCTCCCTTTCAACTGCCTGGAGTGATGAGACTATTCTTTTGACAGCTAGTCAGGTGGTCGCACCACCCGTATGGGGCTCCATTTTCCCCTTAGGATAGTTCACGGAAAACCCTCAATTTCCCTCGCGGTAGTCGGCGTCGCACGCTCTACTATATGTGGTGCATTCCCCTGGTTACTGTGTTTGGTGATATGTGGTCCTAGCCATGGCAGCAGACTAATCAATTCTTGGTGATAGTCTTCTAATTCATGGGTATGATCACCCACACTGTGCCTTTCCATCCTTGGTTTATCAATGAGACATGCTTGCTTGACCTTGTTTTCCAGCCTCTTGACCTCTGCGTCCATCAAAATGCTTTTCTCCCTTAGTCGTACCCAGTCCTTTTCAAGTTCGCAATGTCTAAGGTTCCCTTGCCAAATGGCTCCCTGAAGCCTTATGTGTTATACCTCACGTAGCTGTGTGATTTCTTCATCTTGAGCTTCACTTACTATCACACCTGTAGTTTTTGTTACATGTGGATTCCTCTTTTCATGCTCTTCAAAAATGACGGTCCATACTCTATTCCATAACCTTGGAATCATTTTCGCGGTCAGGGTTTTGCACATTTCCCTATAGGCCCATCGAACCATTGGTACGCATAGGTCCCAGTCAGTGCGTTTCACCTGGTGAACCCTATTCAGCACTTCGTACACCCTGTCGAAGGCTTCTCTGTGGATATTTCTTGGTGTGCTTCACCTTTATTGTTGTTGCATTTTGTTCCGATTCTCTATTCTGGGAGTGGCGTGAACTTGTGCGGGCTGCATGTCATATGTTTGTATGCATCGGGAAACATGGGCGCAGAAGTTATTCTACCCTTGGTAATTGACTCTCATCCTTAGTTGGGTTTTCGAAATCGTAGGCACATCATCCTCTTGCATCCGCGCTAGTCCTCAAAACTTCACTAATGTGTACCTCACCATCTTGCGGGCATCGCATGCAGTGGCAATTTCAGAGCATCAAACTGTTGTTGTTCTGGTACTGTGCTTTCAAAATTTTTCAAGAATTCATGCACCACTTTCAACCCATCATACATAGGTAGATCCCTTGCCTCTATTGTCACGTAGCACAATGATATAACCATCATGTTGAAATTAAGCGTTGTTACTTCGTGCAGATGATTCTACCAGCGCTCTTTTGCTTCTTCTAAATCAGAAGTGTAGGAGATTTCATGCTCCCATGAAATCCTTCCTTCTATAGTTAGATCCATCCAATCATGTTCTCACGTAGTTATCTTATAGATGAAATTGAGATCGTCATCACTATCATTGTCACGCGCCAGTTCAGTGTATTGCGCTCCTTCGGCTGGATCTAGCAGTACTACTACGCGTAATGACTTTTTCTCAAAAATCATTTTGCACTTCTTCAGATTTATGACTCCATTCAATTCAATGGCCCAGTCTATTCCTAGTAGCACAGGATAGGGATTGCTGTCATCGACAATCTCTATCACTTCAAAATCCACCTGTGCGCTCGTACCTTCAATATCCACCATTACCCCTTGCAATCTTCCCATGGGAAATATATTTTGTTGGTTCTCCATTCACAAATGAATAGGAGACCATTGTAGTGTAGGTCTGCCCATGCATTCCCATGTTTTTTTTAGTAGTACATTAGCATCTGATCCGAGATTCAAGATTACCTGATCCATTTCATACTCGCCGATTTGCACAATCAACTTCATTTCCTTTCCTATGCGCAATGCATGCTTTCCAAGTTCTCAGATCACACGCGGTTCTCCTGACCTCACACACCTAGTGATAAGTTCCTGTAGTCCTTTTACTGCCTTGCTGTCATGTAGCAGTTTCATGCTTGTCTCCAAAAAGGTAGTGAGCATTGGAGGATCCATCCCTGGTTCGAGTTGATCCTTAGCACCTGAAGTGGAGGCCTCCATGAAGCTCCTCTTAGCTTCCATGAATGTCTCCTTCGCATGTTCTAAATGAAATTCAGGTTCCTTTGTAGGAGCTTTGCGAACACACGTACTTTCTTTTGACTACTTACCTTTATCATTGCCAGTGGTCATACCACTCCTGAGCATGATGTTTACATTCAGGTCTTCTTCACGTGGCTCAGAACTCATTATTTGAAAATTCTGAGTCGGAGGAGGCTAGAGTACCCCTTTTTCACGTAGCCTCGCTATTAATGTAGGTCAGCATTCTACCTCATGATCAAACTGAGTACAGTGCAAAAATGATGTCCTTTTTGGGTTTGTACAATCACAGGCATAGTGCCCTGGCCCTCCACAACTGTAACAAATTAGCGTTCCATGACCCCTTCCTAGTCCCATTCCACCTCGATCTCATCCGCACCCCTAGAAGCCAGTGCACCCCATTCTTGTATTTGGGTCAAGGGTTCGCGTTTTAGTCTACACCCTGTAGGGAGGAGTTCGATCCATCATTAGTTTGTAACTTTTGCAGGTGCGCTCATCATGGCCTACCAACCTACAAAAATTACAAAACAATTGCTGGGACATCTGCGTATACTTCTGCAATAGATGACAATTATATGTAGTGCGTTTTCCTCCTATCTGACAGATCATGCACCATAGTGCAGGTGTCATTCTTGGTCATGCTTGTGCCTCAGGTCTTAACGACATTAGCCCTCCTCCCACCAAGTAATTCGTAAACACTGGACAGTGATCCTTGTCATGCCCATGGCCTTTACATTTTATGCACCATATCTCCTCGTGCGCCTCTGGCTGAGGTGTCTTGTCCCTTTGAAACTCTACATTTCTAGATAGATTTTGCAGTTGCACATGGATTTATTGGACTCCCAGACTAGGGTCTTGTATAGGGGTCTCATGAAATCTCATTGCCATCTCCAAAGCTTCGGCCTGGGTGGAAAGTTTTTGCTGTGACAATGTCATCCTTAAATGCAGTGTTACTGATGCTACAAACCATGTGCAGTTTTGTCCATTCATCATTGTCATGTTGGCTTCACAAATAATACCCTTCAGTCTTTGTTCCAGATCCTAGGGGGTCTCTCCTAAGAGAATCACGATATCCTTAAACTCGATAATTGATTGTGTCTCTAACTTTGGCCCGTTGAATTCCCTGTTCAACGGGGTCTGAATTTCTGCGATTCCTGCGTTTGGATGGTCATTAGAATGATTGATGTACCATGTTAATGCACAATCCTGCAACTTGCTTGCCAGCGTAGCCTTCTTGATATTGTCATCCTTGACTCCTTTTGCTTTGCATACCTCCCTTACCATGAACAAGAATTGGTCAGGATCTTCATTCCCTACTCCTCTGAATACTAGTGGTTTGATTGCACTTGCCATAATGAACTGCGGTGGTGTCGGAGGTGGGGTCGGTGGATATGGAGGTGCAGAGGGTGAGATAGGTGGCAGTGTAGGTGGAGATGGTAAGCACGGAATTCGCTGCCTTATCAGACTGGCCACACTTCTTGGAGAAGCTCTCGCGAGCTCTTCCGCCCTTTCCCCAAAGGATGAAATTAAGGGACTAGTTTCTAATTCTTCACTACATCTGCCTCTATAGATCTTCCCACTTCGCGTAGTCCTAAACATTAATTTTTTCACATAACCCACTTTTCACACAATAACATCTTAATTCAGGTTTTCAAAGATTTAATATACTTACCTCACGGTCCTCTGCGGAAGCTTCGCTTCACCTCACTGTAGCTGAAGATTGTATCAGCCAAGAACTCAGTGAGAAATCCTCTAAAGCAAACAAAGTTCCTTCTATAAATTAATTAATCTAGAATACTTGGAATATAAAGATATCCATGAGGATACAAATATTATATATTAAATATGTGAATAAGAATGAGTGAGTTTTTTACAATGAGAATGAGAGGCTTGCTTATATACCAAGCAAGTGTCTCTTCATGAAGAGTCATGTCTCATTTAGACATGCATCTTCAACCTAATTACTAATTATCATTAACTAATCGTTATTACAGTTATCCTCATTATTTATATTTATATTATTTTTATATTTTATTCGTAACATTGCCTTCTTCCTCAAAAAGCTTTGTCCTCAAAGCTTGTTGGTGAAAAAGTCTTGATATATTTTTTCAACTTCGAACATCTTTCTCTCTCGGGACAATCATCTTCATTGATACAACCTAATATGATCTTCTTAGTGACAAACAAAATTGTCACACTGAGAAGGGATCAGACCATCCTAGATTAATTTTCTGTGGAATATTCTAATCACTCGAATTTTGTAACGACTTGTCAGCATAAGACGAGATTGATTTTACATCATTATTCTCTGAAACATCAATTTGTTGTTTCTGGTCTGAATGGTCCCGATACATAGATTGGTTGAGTTTACTACTCTCATGATTTGGATGCCGATAGGGTACTTTTTTGGTTTGACTTTCCCTTATTGGGCATGTGCCAATTTTTATATTTTATTCGTAATATCTTCCTATAATTCGATTGAGCCAGTGGTCTACATCTCGTGTGATCTTATCTCCTGACGCTTCGAGTTTACGCACTAATTCTGGAGTCCACACTATTGGTTTGTTGAGCCTACACCTTCCTTGACTATCTGCTAGCTTCATGATCCACTCATACAGGTTAGAAGTCATGGATGCAAAGAAAATTTTGTGGATTTCTATATATAAGTATCACTCCAACCATTATTCCTTAGATACTTGTGAATCCTCATTTTCCTGCACCATGAACTCATGAATCTTCTTGTCCAACCACCCTTCAATTTTTTTCTTTGTTGGATTCTAGTGACATGACACTAGACATCCCTTATGTAGATCCTCGTCCCAACAACGAAACCATTTGTTGGTTGTAGGGGCCTAACCCAGGTTTAGAGATGATTTAGCCAAACAAATCCCAGTACTACTGGCCCTTTCAGCAATAGTACATGGAGCGCAAACTAAGGTCTCACCTGAAGTAGTATGGGAGGGTGTTAAAACCAGGTTTCCACACCTAGGGATGTCTGATGGTTTTTCGGTGGTCTGCAGTTTGACCCTGTGTGCACGTCACTATGTGCACCTATCAATACCTCGCAACCTACGATGCTACCTTTGTACAATCCTACTCGAGGCACGATCCATGTTATTACACAAGTTTCTTACTATAACCTGATATTATACAATTACTTAACTTATCTATATGAGCCCAATTATACTTAACGATGTTCATTATTCATATAAGTGTGCATGATAAACAAAACAATATAAATGTAGAGAAGGTAATACAAAAGCAGATACACAATATTTGGAATCAAACTTCTCTTTATTATTCTTCTTCTTTGGTTACAGACTCAACTCTACCCTGTGCACTCAGCTGCAAGGGTCCGCACACTCAGCTGTGGACTCTACTAGGTCTCTGCGCACTCAGCTGCAGAGCCTCTTCCTGCTACTACGACTAAAGACACTTGGACTTCTTCTTTATTTCCTATTATACCATTACATTAATCTATCCATCGATTCCTACTTTACAAATTAGAGCCTCACTCTTATCTATACAATCCCATGGTCTGTAGACCATGGGTAGGCCGACATGACATTTCATTACATTACAAAGCTTAGGGTAGACAACACTATGACTCAACATATATTTTGTTCTCTGCGCCCGCAATTCGCGGAGTCTTACAACATTATTTGACCAAAACTTGGGCTTTGAGCCCCAAAGCATGTTGTGGGGGGATTCCATGCCCAACAGGGATTCAATGAGTCAACCCCTCGAAGTTTCTCGCAATCTCCTCCTCGTTATCACTCCCTTCCTAATAAGGGGTGACAAAATTAATAGGATGGGGGTAGCACCTAGCTATCGGGGACATCTCGGCTGGTCGCTCTAGTCCAACATCTGCATACACAAGAGAAATGTTATAAGCATGCATATACCAAAAACAATTTAAAAACATCAAAATCAAAAAAATTGATTTGATTTTTTACCTTCTTCATCGAAGTCCTCTCAATCTAGTAAGGGCATATCTGGGTCTCCACGGAAATCAGTGTCATTAAATGGCTAGTCCTCCATGACAATTTCTTTTCATCATATCCGTGAAAATAATATTGGTTGGTACGACATTTTCTGAACCCCAGTGATCCTGGGCATCAAATGAATCCAGCGGGAAATCTGTGGATTTTGTGGCACAGGGGGATCAACATCAATCAACTGATACTGGAACAATGGCACCCGTTCTAGGAAAAAGGTCTCAAGTACTGATCCGAAGCCAAATTGCTTCAAATTTCTCACCTTGGCCTTGGAAAACTGGTGCTTGATGTTCATCTTCATGGCCTCTGCCCAGTTGAAGATCGTAAGAGCTATGCAGTCAATAGCATAAAGGAACTTCGACTTGTTAGTCTTATGTTCTGCCTAGGATCGTTCCACTCTGTTGATGGTAAATAGAAGCACCCTCAGTGTCAAATCCCACACACTAGAAATCTTGATCTTCCCACTTTTGGATTTTAGGGCCTCGGGACAATGGTCGGTAAGCAGGGAAGATATGCTTTCCCCGATCTGACGTTACCCATACAATTTCACTAGCTCACCTTTGCGGGACAGCCTAGTCATGAAGTAGATGTTTGAAGTTGTCAACTCCAACTCTTGGTCCCCAATGACAAAAATCCCAAGATTAGTGTCCCAAAGGATTATCAAGTATCGAAGCAATTCGGACTAGGCCCGCATCCCTGGTGTAAGGAAAAATTTGAGGAGCCTACAAGCCCTCAAACCCTCCAAGCATTTGGATCATTCAATGCTTGGGTGCCTAGATATTTGTGCTATCATTCACTCCAATCCACCATTTTGAACAATTTCTCTCTTGCAAAATCCATTTATTTAAGTTATTGATCAATTTTGACAGATAAAATTCAAATTTCAAAGGTAGGTTCTTGAGGAAAATTGATTTTTCCCCTTTCATGGTGTTAGCACGCCTGTTTTAGAAACAATTGCGTCGGTCAATGTAGATGGTTATGCAAATAACCCTCGGCTGGCATGATCATGTGCCTGGAAATTGCACCAACCGAGGGCAAATTTTTTTCTAAAAAACCTCCCTACAAATCCAAAAAATGGTAAAAAACATAAATAAATCGAACGAAAATGGAGCTCAAGGCTTTGGCTGTTAACTAGAACTAACGGCTCATTGATTGAGCTCCCAGATCTCCAGCAATCTGCTCCAAAACGACTAGGGAAAAAGTGGCTAAAAAGCCTTCACAACAAAGGTAAAATGGTAAATGGTAAAAAAATATTTAGTTTTCCCCCTTTTATTCATTTTTTCATGAAAATATCAAGTTTTGTAAATATTTTTGACCTATTATACCTCAAGAACTCGATAATACACTTTGCCTTACTTATGTAGTAACAGGTGATGGATGTTCAACGATGACGATGAGTCACATTTCAGTGCTTTTCTTGACTCGTTAAACTCATATGAAAAGACTATCGAGTATTTTTTCCCTTTTTGACCCGTTAAAGAGAATAAAAATGGGGGGTTCGCTTTCAGCTCTTTTTCGACCCTTTAAAAAAAGCAATATGGTCGAGCGCTTGTCATTTCAAAATCGTTAATAGATGGGAAATTTCGTGCACCCAGTATAAGCTTACCCATTTTTCAGGCTGGGAGGCACTATTTACGAAAAAGGTACTCCTTGACTGAAATGGTTAAGCGGTTCTCTCAAGTATTCGTTTCTACCTTTCTGAGCTTGATAGACACAAATGTACGAAAAGGAACCATGTGGAGTTTTCTTTTAGGTGTCTTTTTCAAACTCTCTAAACATGAAAAATATATCGAGTTACACCTTTCTCGGAATCGTTAAACTATTAAACAACATCATATTCGTCATCATGACAAACACAAGCTTCTCCTTCCTAGGGCTCGTTAAGCTAACTAGGTCAGATTCATCAGAAGGATGAACTTACAGTGCAAGCATATGCTATCCACTTCAAGCTTGTGATTAAAAAATAATTGGGGTACTCACCAGAAATGGTGGGGGAAAATTGGAAATCTATCAAGTCGTTTCAGAAGCTTACTGTTGAACATGAAACTCTTTGCTTCGTGTCAGGTTGGGATATCCTCATTTGTATCATTGACCTTCCTGGGTTTGAGCCATTCATTTTTTACTTCCATTTGATCTTTGCCACGTCATCATGACCACCAATCCTATGGATCCAAAAGCTGCCAAACTTCCAGTTGTGTCACCGATATGTTAAAGAGTTGTTCTCTTGCAATTACACTTACCTCTATTTCTCTGTATCATCCGAAATCATTTTGCATCCTCTCATCTCGCGTCGATGATGTGGGATTCATTATGGCCCTCCTTTGACATGGTCACTTTCCGTTGACTTCAACTCATTATTTGGGAAGTTGACTGAGAGACTCCCTTCTAGTACCTTAGAGATTGCATGCCCTAAAGGCAATTTCTTCACACTTGATGACAAGTTCACATCATTGGCTTTCGATCAAGTGATTTCATGGATGTTCGACTTTAGTTTCTCTATTCACATTCCATGAATTGTGTTGATAGTACCTTGAGGACCATTGTCATTATTGGTGGTTTCTCTCACACTTGCTAATAGTTTACATTATCAGCTGGTAATCAAGAGACTTTCTAGCATGTTCGACATCAACACATATATTCACATGATAGAATTTATACTTTGATCGGGTCATGCCGGAGCGCAAAACCCTAGACTTAGATCACAAAAAGTCCAGGTTTCTAAATGGTGTGACATGGTTATGATGATATGCATGTCTCTTTCAGATGGTTGGCTACAACTAGACCATGAGGTATAATATGTGATCCTTCTCATTATCAGATGGTTGCGACGATACCTTGGTTTCATTATGATCCTCTTTGACGGATGGCTGCACCCATGCCTGGATCCATTTTCGTGATCATTCTCTAGATGTTTGATTCCATGCGATGATTCATGTATCATTTGACAGAGATATCAGTTTATGTATATGTATATGTACTTGCTTGTAGGTTTTCCGACAACAGATCGGTTCCCCACATTGATTTATAAAGCATTTAATCCTTCACTCTAGCTTGGCCTTCACGCTTTATGGGGCATCTATTAAACAAAATTTTTTCATTGTCCCTGTATTCCCTGTTCCTTGATCCTGGAGGACCTCTACAGTGAACCCTGCATTCTTTGCCTTCATGGAGAAACTCCCATTATGTCCCTCTTCATGAGCAGATCATTTCTCTTTTGCACCATTTCCCCTGAAACTTCTATTTTTCCCAATATACAAGATCGGCGCTAATGACCTTTGTCTCTCTCATGCCAATGTGAAGAGATTAGCACTATTCCCCATGTTGAAAGGTGTTACTGAGCTGTGTTCCAATCATGCTGGGCTTGTTATGGAATTTTTTTTAAATTAGAGCCAAAGCTTCCATCTCTAGAAGCTCCGTAACGGAAGTCTAGTAAATGATTTGGCCAGATGGAGTCGAGGATGACAGTTTGGGCTCCTTTCCCCTATAATTATGGAACTACCTCAAGGGATAAGTCCTTCTCCCATGAGAAGAGGATCCATCTCTTATCTATCTTTCCTATATAAATCTCCCTTCTTCCCAAGCATAGACTAGTGTGAAAGTTAGAGTTAGAGTTTTGGCTGAGTGTGAATATACAATTTTAGACAAGCAAGCTATTACTAGTTGTAGCCATCTAGTTGTGTGAGGGAGAAGTATGTTTGGTTTAGACTGAAGCCTAAAGTCAAGAGTCTTTAGACTATTGTTGTTTCAAGACATCATGAAGTGCTAGCAGAAGTATGCGGGAACCTGGTCTTGTCAGAGGAAGACTGTGGCGTCAAGACGAATGGTTGTAATCACTCTTTGAATATTAATATGTGCAACTATCGATTGATTTCATACATGTCTTTTAATATTACATATTCATGTCTTAATGCTTCTTGAATTATTATGTAGGTTGAATTGCAATTTGCCTATTATTATGTTTTTGTGTCGTTGTCGTTTACTTGTTTCAGGAGCTTGAATAAGGAAGTGAGAGATTGCTAGAGTGAGCAAGCAAGGACATCATCAAACAGGATAAGGGACTAAGAGGTAGGCCCTCTTGATTTATTATAACCTAAGGAAATCCTTCATAGAATGTATCTATTGTGGCTAGACCCATTATCGATCTAGAGGAATTCATTCGTGTCTGGACTTATAATTTTACTTCACCATAATGGCCCTTAGTGTCCAGCTTCTGGATATTGACTAGAAACTTATTTGATTGGAAATACAAAAACATGTGGAATAATATTGAAGAGTATTTCAATACTCTCTCATTTGGAAATCTAATCAATTGATCATGGATTCTATCTGCCAAGTACTGGGAAAAATTGAAAATTGCAACTGGAGGCTTTCCTAGGGAAAAAATAGAGAGGAAAGCAAGAATAGGCTCATCTACATGCTCATCTATGGTGTATCCTAGAATATAGGAGAGTGTTGTCACAATTTGTCTATCCCTCTTAAAGAAAATGGTAGTAGAGTATGGGGGACTATCTGTAGGGGTATGAGATTCTTCTATGATGAAATTCTGGAAGATTTGAGTCTTATTAAGAAGGTCCAACTTCAAATAGAGTTCAAATAGGTATTCAATGGAAAATGGGGTCTCATTTGGGTTTGGATGGATCTACAACATTTATTTTATTGATTCTGTAATGATTGTAAACAAAATCTGCTAGTCGGGAGAGACTATGGCTCTTTGGCTTGGGATATAACAGTTTTGGCATAGATGGATGATCTCAAGGAACTGGTATACTTGTGGAAACAAGTATTCGGGAAAATTTGATTCCCATAGATGAATGTCATCATTTTGATTCAAGAATTTGTCTTTACTCTAGCAATGTGTTGGAAATAATAATGAGAGGGGGGGGATCATTATTATCAAATCAATATAGCTTTTTCAACTTATATAAAGATTAGCAGATCTTACTAATGAAACTTTTGTATACCTTCCAGACTTATAATTTAATTTATTCTTCAGATGTTGATCCTTCATTATAACATTATTAACCATATGAACAGTAAACAGGAGCATTAAAATAGAACAGATCATCACACACAAGAAGCACGCATGAACACCATGATGTAAGGTGGAAACCCAATGTGGGTGAAAACCACCTGCTGCAAGTCGTCTCAATCTTCTTTTTAACAAGAAACTTCTTTTACAATAGTTCTGTACTGGTGCAGTCTTATACCAGTACATAGGCTGCTACCTACAGAAGGCTACTACCAAACTCTTCTTGGAGGGAGCTACAACCCCCTTAGCTCTTGTACTAGCCGATCCATTTACTAGTACGTAGGTTCCGGCCTACCGAATTCTCCAACCTTCACTCGTTTTCTAGCTGCTACTAGAAGCGAGCTACCACCCCCAGAGCTCTTGTACTAGCTGATGTACTAGTATGTAGGTGCCATCCTACAGAAGTTTACAACATTCTCTTTCCTTCTAGGGACCACGTTTCATAAATTTTCAAACTGTATCCATGAGCATCAATCAAACATCAAGTAGATCTGCAATCAACCAACTTCCTTGTACAAATACTGAATCAACCAATAACTTCTCAGAACACAATACCAGTAACTAGACACCAATTCAGAACTCAGAACGCTGCAGTAATAAACAGAAGTAGCTAAACCATATTTCAAAAAAAGTCCGCAACTTCACCAATAGAAATCTGCGTACATACGCAGATATGTCAAAGCGAACCTGCGGGTATCTGCACCTCCGCTGTGTCGACCCTGCAGGTAACCGCACTTCTGCTCTGTCGACCTTGCAGCTATGCACAACTCTGTTGTGTCCCTTTGCGGAATGCACGCGTGCACTGTGTTCAACCTACGCATATCTGTGCCTTCGTTGTGTCGAACCTATGGGTATATGCGCTTCCATTGTGTCGGACATGCGGGTATAGATAATTTATCCTTTTTCTTAATCAGGCTTCAGATTATCATATTTATAGATCTAATCATGTGTCAAGGAGATCTCGACCCATCAGTAGATCTTAACCATGTTGTAATGCTCAGGTTCCTCCTTGATTCAGGTCCATCTATAACTCACCAACCGATCACCAGTATATCAGATCTTGCTCTTCTCAAGATATTCAATATATCAGTCACATCAAGCCAAATGATCTCCTTTCCTTTTATAGTCTAGGCCTTACTCAAACCATGGTCTAAGACCATAGAGATCCTATACTAGGGACCCAAAACCTGGGTTCAATACTTTAGATGCAAAACCATGGACCAAAACCAAAGGTTCAAAAATGTCAGACTAAATACGTGGACCAACCATAAGATTTCCTACTTGTGCACTTTTCTCTACATGAAAGTGTGTGTACTTTACATCTACACTTTTTTTCGGAGCACCTGCGTACATGTCTGCACCTTTTGTTTGGTGCACCTGTGTATGTCCGCGGCTTTGTGAACAGGAACCTGTGGGTCTCTCATTTTCTTCCATTCTGAGAGCCTGAACATCAATTCTTTGCTACTGACTTGCTACACTATGATCTGTCATCTTTGTGAGTTTCCATCAAGGACAACACTTGTATCATAATGCCAACAATCTCCCCCTTTGGACTTGATGGCAAAGCTAACTTGTTGTATTGAGAACTGTCATATGATTCCTTTGAGCTGTCTTGCATCTCATCATATCTGATATCTCTTCTGTAGATTCATCTAGTTATATATATGTGAGTTGTTCTTCTACAAGTGGGTTGCCATCAAGTACAACACATGCATCTTAATGCCAATAATCTCCCCCTTTGGACTTGATGGCAACAACACCAAATCACTCTCCCCCTTTGACATCAAGGGCAAAGGGTGGACCAATATATTTTCTTTCCTTGATAAGCATTCTATTGTCCATACTCCCCCTGAGTACCTGCTGAAATCTCTGATTGAGATCCCGCTTTGTATATGCCAGGTTGTACCAATCTATCCATGCTCCCTTAGAGTACACGCTGAAATCTCTACACTGCTGAAACATGTTGTTCATGCTCCCCCTGATTGTAAGCAAGGTGTGCAAAAAGATGTTCTATAAGAAGAACATGACTCTATCGTAAATTACCTTCCTATCACCAAAGACTAATACATACATCCATGTCCCAACCAAGTGGGGATATACCAAATACCAATTGTTTATACATGACTGAAATATTGCATCATCTTTCCCATGCATAGTGGGGGTACAAATTACATCATATGACCATAAGGGATTCATCAAATGACTACAATATATGGAGACAAACTATTATATCATGAGTCTTGATATGACCTTTACATGACATTTATAACAGAGACCAAACATAAGATCATGATAGTCATCAGCAACTATCATACACAATGTATAATTTGCTCCATAATCATCTGACAACAACTTCTAGACCTGCAACCTATATATCATCATTAGTGTATAAGTCATCAACAGGGTATGTCTGCATCAATTCATCCTTTTGAATAGAATTCTGCATATGATATACAGAATCATTCACAAAACACCATAGCCATCTCATCAACATCAAGATATGCATGATCCAAGTATCATCACTAAGGACTACTAACCATAATGCCAACAATGCATTATTAGAAGCATATGCTCCCGCTGAACCTGTGCCATCTTGCTTACTGTCAGATCTGATCATGCATATATCAGTAAGAAGTATCATCATCCACAAGTTAAGATCAAATCATTCCTAAGAATCAAGATATTTCCACACAACATTAACAGATTGTAACCATTATGAAATAGAGCAAATGCACTGAATCATATCCGACGCCTTTTCCTGAGCCTGTCCCATTGCTTTTCCTCAAACTAACATATACACGACTGAGGAGTAACCAACTCGCATATATCTGCAACTTCCCTTTATGAAACTTGCGTATAAGATTTAGGACACTGAAGTTTTACACTTCCAGCTCCCTCTGAGTCTGTTATGTCTGTATATTGTGTTGTGCCACATTTTTCTGACTGTACTTCCCTCTTCTTTCATATCTTCAAGTGTGATGATGTTTTCTCCTTTTGGTATGGTGCCCGTGCTTTGTTCCTGCATTCCTTTGCTGTATGTCCAAGCCTTTTACTTGCATAACATCTTACATGTTTCATGTTCCTTCTATATAAATCAACAGCTCTGTGACCAAACATATTGCAAGCAAAGCAATATCCCTTGAAGTACCTAGAATGTGATGATCTTTCTGTGTGATGGTATTTAAACATTCTTCTTCTGCATCTGGATACAACATGTCCAATATTATGACACACAGAACATTCAACATTATTCATTGGAGTAGTAAAAGATTTTCCTTGAAGAATTTCTTTCCTTGGTTGTTGATGGGATTGACCTCTCATCTCCTTGCAGAGTATTTCACATTGTGCATTAGAGTTCCTTGTCTTCTTTTGCGAACTAGATTCATCTTCAACATATTCATGAAAACTAAGACCAGTTTTGATAGCAGGGGACCTTTGACTACTAAGAATATCATCCAAGATCTTAATACTATCTTGAAATCGTAAGAGCTTATCCTTTTCTTCTAAGTTGTCCTTTAGAATATTTACCTCAACCTGATGTTGCTCTTCCTTTTAAAGATACTACTTCTTCATGTTTTCTTCAGCTTTTCTTCCTTCTTCCAATTGATGCATTAGTTCAAGAAATTCATTTTCTTGCTTTTCAAGAGCTTGGAGTAGTTATTTATTATGCTTATTTGATTCTTCAATATTTACTTTTAGCGAGAGGATCGTAGCTTCAAGACTTTCACAGTAACTGGATCTCTCTCTGAGTTTCTTGATTGTTGTGCTCCTTTCATTGACTTCATTTCTTAAAGATATCACTTCAACCTGCAACTTTTGACATTTATCTTCCTTGTCCTTGAATAACTTCCTTACCTTGTTTCCTTCCTCTAGTTGAGCTTTTAGTTTGGTAGCTTCTTCTTTGAATGCACATTCCCTTTTGTTCAATAGATCTTGTTGATCTCTAATTTTGTTTGTAAGCCTTTTAAATTCTGCCTCTATTTGATATCTTTCTTTCTCGTCCATAAGAGCAAATTAATTTGTTTCACTATCAATCTCATCATCTTCAAATGGATAGATAAGTGTATCACCAGAGGATAAATTCATACCTGATATTTCATCTTCATTCTGAAGTGATTCTGAATCTGGACTACTTCTTCCACATATTCCCCAATCGATTCTCCCACTGTCATAGTTCTTCTGAGATGTCTTCTTATTCTTAGGTGCTTTCTTCTTAAGCTTATTTCCCATTGTTCTACAGATCTCCTTCAAGTGATTAAGCTTCTACCAAAGTACCTGCTCTATACCAATTGTTGGAAATAATACTGAGGGGGGGGGGGGGGGTGAATCAGTATTATCAAATCAATATAACTTTTTCAAATTATATAAAGATTAGCAAATTTGACTAATGAAACTTGTGTATATCTTCCAGACTTATAATTTAATTTATCTTCAGATGTTGATCCTTCATCAGAAAGCTATTAACCATATGAAAAGTAAACAAGAGCAGTAAAATAGAACAGATCATCACACACAAGAAGCACACATGAACACCATGATGTAAGGTGGAAACCCAATGTGGGTGAAAACCACCTGCTACAAGTCGTATCAATCTTCTTTTTAACAAGAAACTTCTTTTACAATAGTTTTGTACTGGTGCGGTCTTATACCAGTACAAAGGCTGCTACTTGCAGAAGGCTACAACCTTCTCTCGTTCTCCAAACTCTCCTGGAAGGGAGCTACAACCCCCTTATCTCTTGTATTAGCCGATCCATTTACTAGTACGTAGGTGCTGGCCTACTAAATGCTCCAACCTTCACTTGTTTTCTAGCTGCTACTGGAAGCGAGCTACCACCCCCTTAGCTCTTGTAATAGCTGAAGTACTAGTACGTAGGTTCCGTCCTACAAAAGGATACAACCTTCTCTTTCCTTCGAGGCACCACGTTTCATAAATTTTCAAACTGGATCCATGAGCATCAATAAAACATCAAGTAGATTTGCAATCAACCAACTTCCTTGTACAAACACTGAATCAACCAATAACTTCTCAGAACACAATACCAGTAACCAAACACCAATTCAGAACTCAGAAGACTGCAGTAATAAACAGAAGAAGCGAAACCATATTTCAAGAAAAGTCCATAACTTCACCAATAGAAATCTGCGTACATACGTAGATATGTCAAAGTGAACCTGTGGGTATCCGCACCTCCACTGTGTCGACCCTGTGGGTATCCGCACTTCTACCGTGTCGATCCTGCGGGTATCCACCCCTTTACTCTGTCGCTCTTCTGGAATGCACGCCTGCACTGTGTTCAACCTGCGTATATCCACGCCTCCGCTGTGTCAAACTTGCGGGTATACACACTTCCACTGTGTCGGACCTGCGGGTATTGATAATTTATCCTTTTTCTTAATCAAGCTTCAGGTTATCAGATTTATATATCTGATCATGCATTAAGGAGATCTCGACCCATCAATAGATCTTAACCATCTTGTAATTCTCAGGTTCCTCCTTGATTCAGGTCCATCTATAACTCACCAACTGATCACCAGTATATCAAATCTTGCTCTTCTCAAGATATTCAATATATTAGTCACATCAAGCCAAATGATATACTTTCCTTTTATAGTCTAGGCCTTACTCAAACCATGGTCCAAAACCGTAGACATCCAATACTAAGGACCCAAAACCTAGGTTCAATACTTTAGATGCAAAACCACAGACCAAAACCATAGGTTCAAAAATGTCAGACTGAATACCATGGACCAGCAATAAGATTTCCCATATGCGTGCTTTTCTCTGCATGAAAGTGCGTGTACTTTACGTCCGCACTTTTTTTTCGGAGCACCTACGTACATGTCCACACCTTTTGTTCAGCTCACCTGTGTATGTCCGCGGCTTTGTGAATAGGAACCTACGGTTATCTCATTTTCTTCCATTCTGAGAGCCTCAACATCAATTCTTTGCTACTGACTTGCTGCACTATGATCTGTCATCTCTGTGAGTTACCATCAAGGACACACTTGTATCATAATGCCAACAATCTCCCCCTTTGGACTTGATGGCAAAGCTAACTTGTCGTACTGAGAACTGTCATCCGATTCCTTTGAGCTGTCCTGCATCTCATCATATCTGATATATCTTCTATAGATTCATCTAGTTATATATATGTGAGTTGTTCTTCTACGAGTGGGTTGCCATCAAGTACAACACATACATCTTAATGCCAAAAATCTCCCCCTTTGGACTTGATGGCAACAACACCAAATCACTCTCCCCCTTTGACATTAAGGGCAAAGGGTGGACCAAGATATTTTCTTTCCTTGATAAGCATTCCTCTGTCCATACTCCCCCTGAGTACATGCTGAAATCTCTGATTGAGCTCCCCCTTTGTATATGCCAAGTTGTACCAATCTGTCCATGCTCCCTCTGAGTACATGCTGAAATCTCTGCTCTGCTGAAGCGTGTTGTTCATGCTCCCCCTGACTATAAGCAAGGTGTGCAAAAAGACGTTCTACGATAAGAACATGACTCTATCGTAAATTACCTTCCTATCACCAAAGACTCATACATACATCCATCTCCCAACCAAGTGGGGATATACCAAATACCAATTGTTTATACATGACTGAAATATTACATCATCTTTCTCATGCATAGTGGGGGTACAAATTGCATCATATGAACAAAAGGGATTCATCAAATGACTACAATAGATAGAGACAAATTATTACATCATGAGTCTTGATATGACCTTTACATGACATATATAACAGAGACCAAACATAAGATCATGATAGTCATCAGCAACTATCATACACAATGTATAATCTACTCCATAATCATTTGACAACAGCTTCTAGACCTGCAACCTGTATATGATCATTAGTGTATAAGTCATCAACAGGGTATGTCTGCATCAACTCATCCTTTTGAACAGAATTCTGCATATGATATATAGAATAATTCACAAAACACCATAGCCATCTCATCAACATCAAGATCTGCATGATCCAAGTGTCATCACTAAGGACTACTAACCATAATGCCAACAATGCATTATTAGAAGCATATGCTCCCGCTGAACCTATGCCATCTTGCTTACTGTCAAATCTAATCATGCATATATTTAGCAAGAAGTATCATCATCCACAAGCTAAGATCAAATCATTCCTAAAAATCAGGATATTTCCACACAACATCAATAGATTGTAACAATTATGAAACAGAGCAAATGCACCGAATCATATCCGACCCCTTTTCCTGAGCCTGTCCCATTGCTTTTCCTCAAACTAACATATACATGTCTGAGCAGTAACCAACTCGCATATATATGCGACTTCCCTTTATGAAACTTGTGTATGAGATTTAGGACACCCAAGTTTTACACTTCCAGCTCCCTCTGAGTTTGTTATGTCTATATATTGTGTTGTTGTTACAGGGAAAAGTGTCTATTTAGAACTGCTCTATCCCACTAAGGTGTGACAGCTACCTTAGAAACAAACAGAGAAAAGCTACTTTTGTATTTCCTTTATGAATTATAGATAGAGAGGAATAGAAAGAACCAACCTCTGTCTTGCGCTAATCCTTTGATTCGATCCCTCTCTTCTTTGATAGTCTCCAGCTACCTGCTCCCTTGCACGCCCAGCTTCACAAAGTACCTGTAAGATCACAGAAGCATAGCACTATACAAAGACATGGATCTATGTTCATAAACAACTTAGGATCAGATTTAAATTGACCATACAAATGTAACAAGCATCAATGATACAAAAGCATGGAGGAAAACTCAAATAGCTTTTATTGATAAACAAGAAAAGATCCAGGAGGAGTTACAACCAGTTGTTCCGACCCAGCATCAACCTCCGAGCAAAGAAGCCCCTTTTCACCTCAAGCAAAGCCTAGATCACCCAACAATCTGATGGTTGTCTCTAAAAACCAACAACAATTTCTTACCATATGCAAAATTCCAGCCTTCGGATCTCTGGGATGAGGGATCCATATATAGATATCTGTAAGGGGGATGAGTCAGCTTGTGATTTGATTAGCGTCTTCTCTCTGACAGTTCTTGCTTCCACTTGGAGACTGAGGGCCTCTTACTCATCCTTGGTCGATTTTAGTGAGGCAAGTGTCACAGGAGAAGATTCTGGAAGCTTCGATTGCCTCTCCACCTCGCGGAATGACACTGCCATTTGTCATTTCTCGCCCATCACACCCCACAGAAGGGACTTTTGAAATGCAACACACCCTCACAGTGTATTTGGGTGAGATGCAACGCACCTAGCCAGTGGAGCAACTGCAATGATCCTGTTTTGACCAATTTTGAGCAGTTTCTAGTGGAGAACTTCTGGGAGAAGCTGTAATCTGTTGACCTTGTTCCTTTAGGGGTTAGAACAACACTTTTAGGGACTTAGCAGCCCTAGGTTTATGGACATTTCATGCTTGGGGTTGAAGGGCACAAAAATGTCTATAACAGTTGACCCCTAAAGTATGAGGCCGTTAGCCTTTTGGTGTGGGGTGAAATGCTTTATTATGAGGATCCGAATTTCTTTCAATGCTGGGAGCAGACCTGTAATAAGATACAATACAATACATTATCTTCATAATATTTTCATGATCTAGTTGAGGCGGGCTTTCCCATGCTCAGCTTTATAAATTCATTTTCATGTACATAGGACAGATAACCTTCTGAGTGTAGACTGATGATTCTGATAGAGCCATCATCCTTTTGGTAGGATGATTATCTGTGCTGCAATGCTGTACATTTAATGTCTTTATTTCCCTGAATATATATCGCAGCCCGGATGGATGAAACTAGATGCGGGGTCTTTAATCTCATCTGATCTTCACTCGAAGTACAAGTCGATCCATGTGAGAAATGTTCTGAAGTCGAACATGGAAAGACATCGCTTGATTACCAGTCAATGATGTAAACTGTTAACAAGCACGAGAGGAATCACCGATAATGATAATGACCCTCAAGGTACTGCAGTACAATTCACGTGGTGTGAATAAAGGACTTGGCGTCGAACACCACGCAAAATCTTTCGGTCGAAGGCCATTGATGTATACCTGTCGCCGGAAGTGAGAAACTTGCCTTTGAGGCATGCAAGCTTCAAAGTACTGAATGGGGTGTTCCTAGATCAACTTCTTGGATAATGAGCTGTTGTCGACAAGAAGTGATCCATCACAGGAGGGCCTTAATGAATCCCACATCAATGACATGGAACGGAGCAAATGATTTTGATGGAGGTGAAAACGATCTGGTGATATAAGGTTCAAGGTGGTGGTCATGAAAGAATGGAGTATAATGTATGGTAGTGGGTGAGACACAGGTGACTTCTCTGGATGACTTCTCTTGAACATATCGGTGACACTGATGTGATGGATTCGTAGCATTAACCCCAAATGTGGATGGTATGGCGTGACCATGGTGATGTGACCGGTGAATGAAACAACCCAACCTGACTTGGACACGGAGTGGAAGTGTCATGTTCAAGAGCGACTTGCTACCAACAAAGTTTCTTTGAGTTTTCTTCCCAGTTTTTCCCCAGTCATTGCTAACCAGTACCTCTTTATTTTTGTCAAGCTTGAGGAGGATAACATATGCTTGTTCTATAATATGCCCTTCGGGCAAACCCATCACTATGTTTTAACGAGCCTAGCGATAGTGAAACTCGTTCTCGTCTAAAGACAAGTTTGTCGCTATTAATATTTTTAACGAGTTTAACGACAAAGATAACTCAGTCCTTTTCAATTTTAGAGAGTTTGAAAAGGAACGTAAAGGTAACTCCAAAATTCCTTTTTCATCATCTAATCCATTAAGTCCGAAAAAGTATAAAACAATACAGAAGGGATGAATTTTCAATAGTTTTAACGAGCCGAACAAAACAAGCGCTCGATCTTTTTGTGTAATAATCCCTCGGGTCCAAAAAGATTAAAATCTAGAGGAGGGATAGAACTTCCTTCCCTTTAACAAGCTGGAGAGGCCAATGGCTCGGCAATCTTTTCATATTTTACGAGTCAGTTGAAAAGAGTTTAAAGGAGACTTGTCTTTTGAGGAACGAGTGATAAAACGGGTAGCAGCTAATTCCAGGTAAGGTTTGGAATTTTCCAATCATGGCAGTGTCACAAGGATGGCTAGTGAAATCACTTTTCGCAGCTGTTCCTCAAAATGGGTAAACAATCAAATAGAGGTGAATGATCGGCCAATGAAAAAGTGGAGGTGATGGTGCAAACATGACCACGGCTTTAATGGCTGAAGTACTACATTCACGATGGTTATTTATCGGGGAATAGTTCATTTTTTAATGAGCTTAAACACGGGTGGAATCATTTGCTCATGTCTTATGTTTATTTTTTAACGAGCTTGAACTATGTGCTAAAACTGCTCGATTAATCCAGTCGTGTGATAAGAATGTCTCATATAAAAACAGAAACTTTTAGAGATTTTCCCCACATCCTTTCTTTATGCAAGTTAGGAAACGACCAATCCTATGAGTTTAAAGGGTTAGAGGTCCTAAAAATTTAAAAAATAAATAGTTTCTCTTCGCTTGCATTCCAAAAGGTTTGCATGCCCCCAGGTATAAAATAGAGTTTCAAGGTCACCTTCTATTCGAGCTGACAAAACATTTGTTTTATCAGGAAAGCTATACCTCTTTTAGGCTACCCAAAGATTGTTCTATTTAGCTCGTAAACAAAACACTTCTCCGGCGATGTCTACCGAAATAAACAAAGGCAAGCGGCGATGCCCACCAACTCACATAACTTTGACAAGAGAATCTTGTTCTAGAATAACCCCCTCTTCCAATCACGGACAGGGGTACAGACTAGTCATATTCTCCCGCGGAAACCTACCCTATACTCGAAGTTTTCCTGCCGAAGCAGACCAGGGTGCATGCCCGCTTGGTTTCAGTCATATCCCTCCAAATCACTCGCACTCATCGGGAGGACGGACTGGAGATTGAGACATTTCATGCGTGAAAAGACCATTTAGGGATGGTATATGACTATTTGCTATGCATGATCCGGGAAATGAAAGCTGGTCTACGAGCTTGACCACTCTTCCTTCGTGCGGAAAACACATCACTCTAAAGAGTGATGAGACAATGGCTCTCATGCAATAAATATAGTCTCATCCAAGAAGTAGATTTTAATCTAGGGGTCCTTGAACTACCATTACATTCATGTGAATGGTTTTCCCTCTCAATGTTATGGGCACATCGGGAAGGATCCCTAACAGTAGATTGGTTCCTTTATCAAAGCCTGTCAGATTTCTCATCTCAGGCAAAAGCGATGGCGAACCAAGCGCTTTCCAAGCCGTTTAGGAAAGGATACTCACAGAAGCCCCCTCATCTATGATGGTACCAGCCATAACCATTCTGTATATTTTAACAATAATTCAGAATGGTACACTAGCTGCTAAATGGGGTCTGCCTAGTTGGTTCCAGTCGAATGAGACAACTAGGTTGCTTGGAGGTGGGACCGAATAGACGGCCGGGTACGACTCTGATGAACTTCCTTTTTGCGGTAAAGGAATGGGTAAATTTCCCTCATGTTCGTTGGAGTCTGTGCTTATGAAAAGAATTTGGACAGTGTCATCTTTGTTCTCTTCAGTGATTGTATCATCTGAAGATGGAACCTCTGAAGGCAAGACCAGGTCAACTTCCACCTCGACCTTTTGACTTTCGTCTCGTATGGATTCATATGGTTCATCTTCAATGACAGATGCTTTGGCCGACCACCTGAGCGGGTCAGCCGGATTTTTGACTAGTGGCGGATTCGACAAGAATTTTTTATATCCAGGAGGAAGTCGTAACGGTGAAACCGGACGATCATCCAAAACTCTTCTAGCTTCGTCTAAGAAGGGACAATGGTGGACGACATGATCGCCTTTGCACAGTTTACAAGGAAATCTATATTTTTCTTTTTGTCCTGGGGCTTCACTTTCACTAGTTGATGGTGTGTTTTCAACATGACTATCAGAGGTTGACGACACCGGGTTGTGCAAACGAGGAGACCAGTCCCTTAATATCCGAGGGATGCAAGGACAATCTCTGTGATAGTGGTCTCCCTTGCAAATGACACATGGCGATTTAGGCCTGGTCAGTGCAGCATGTGGATTTTCATTAGATGACACTCGTTTGCCCCCATTCGCTTTTGGCTCCTTTTTCTTCTTCTCTTTCTTCTGTTTTTCCTTCTTCTCATTAGGAACTTGACTTTTCGCTTTACTAGCCCCATCAAGCGAAGAGGAAGGAGGAGAGGAAGAATTAGAGGAGGTAGAAGGTTGGTGGGTAACTCTGGACTTGTCTAATTGCCGATTCGATTGTTGAGGAATTGTGGTGTTCTGAATGACAGAGGTTGAGAAGATCCATACAGGCAAACCAATTGTTAGTCCTAGAAGCGACAATGTGGCCATATGGGGTGCACCAACATCTCCCCAAGAGGAGAAGGGACTAGGATTTCCTCCAAGGGGAATTCCTTGGTTGGTGGGTTCCATTTTCTCAACCCAAGATCAATGTAGGAAAGGGGTAATGAATATTCCGTTTAAAATAAATTTTTAGACGCTTTGACAAAACTTGTTTTTTCATTTTTAAGAGTCGAGAAAAAACAAAATATGACTCTAGTCGCCTTCGATTTTTAATGAGCCTGAAGTGACAAGTGCTCAGATGGACCTTTTCGGTTAAGGAGTCTGAAAAGGAACGAAAGGGACTACTCTGGAAGTCTAGGTAGAGGGAGTACCAAACCAATCGTAAAACTGCAGAATGCTTTTTACGGTACGGCAGTCAATCTTCCCGAATGCTGTGTTCAATGCATTGCGATCGATAGGGCGACAGACACGGCTTCCTATGGATAAAGGATTTAAGCCTATACGGGTCTCCCAAAATATACTCGACGGTACGTGGGAGCACAAGTCCGTACTGGTACTTATCGTCTCAAAGTGGAGGAATCACCCAACCATTAGTGAGAACAACTTTTACCAGGCTTTACGATGTCGGAATACGTCTCTAGCCTACACCTCTAAATGTTGTGCATTAAGTTCCAAAGCCTTGTTAGATTCATTAAATTTATTTTAAGTTGATCTTGTTTATGAAGTTTGCCTTTTGGGTTCACCACGAGATGTAGATGTAATTCCTAAAATGCAATCTAAAGATGATAAACAAACTTTTTATCTCTTTTGTGCAATGAAACTCCTAGCTACTAGGGAAAAGAAAGACATAATCTTTTCACAAAGAGCAAAGAGCACACTGTAAATGCACTTTCCTAAATCAAGCCAAATAGACTATCTATATGCAAATGCACATGCATGTATTTGTTTTTTGACTTTCTTAATATATAGATGCTTAAAAAGAAAGTTGATGTACAAATCTGAATTTCTTTTCAAGCGACATATAAACAAGCTCCTTTTTGAAATCAAACATAGAGACGATTACGACACTTTACAATTTTGAAATGAATACTTGTTTTTGACACTAGAAATTACAAATTTAGACCAAAAGCAATAGTAACAGGATAATCGACCATCAACAGCAACAAAACTTTCTCCTATGATCGAAATCGACACTTGCGACAGATTCAAATCAAAGGACGACAGTACGACTATGCTACTTTTGCAAAGGAAAACTGTAAACGACTCAACAAACACACAAAAACATCTACAGTTCTTTTGTACAGAGGCGGAATAACAACAAGGAAAAGGAGTTTCAGATAGGCATATACTGATCACAGGCAGCAAAATTTAGGAATAGAACTGGAAAGGATGATCCACAGAAGCCACAACTGCACAGAGCTAGTCTGATCAATGCATCTGTAACAGAGGGAATCTGTAATGAAGCGCAGGTTGTCCCTTCAGGAAGTGCGCTGAAATTCAGAATGTCTGAACAGTACCTGCGCTGGGCCAGAAACGAGACTCTGTCTGGGTTCCGGGTCACAGTTTACAGTTCAGTTCTTGGTTTTTGGCCGAGTAAAAAAACAATCAGTAATGCAATAATCAGGGGTAGATCTAAGGAGGATCTAAGAGCTATCACAAGGGCAATTAGATAGTTTGTGAATCAGCTGTTTAAATCATAAACAGATCCAGTGAATGGATTGAAGCAGCAGTTATCTACTTTTCATTTGTTATGGCAAATGCAGTTCGAATGCTACTTGTAAGTTTATGAAACAAACAACAAAGAATGATAAACAAACAAACTAATTATCTCCCCAGTGGAGTCGCCATTTTGTTACAGGGAAAAGTGTCTATTTAGAACTGCTCTATCCCACTAAGGTGTGACAGCTACCTTAGAAACAAACAGAAAAAAGCTACTTCTGTATTTCCTTTATGAATTATAGATAGAGAGGAATAGAAAGAACCAGCCTCTGTCTTGCGCTAATCCTTTGATTCGATCCCTCTCTTCTTTGATAGTTTCTAGCTACCTGCTCCCTTGCACGCCCAGCTTCAAAAAGTACCTGTAAGATCACAGAAGCATAGCACTATACAAAGACATGGATCTATGTTCATAAACAACTTAGGATCAGATTTAAATTGACCACACAAATGTAACAAGCATCAATGATACAAAAGCATGGAGGAAAACTCAAATAGCTTTTATTGATAAACAAGAAAAGATACAGGAGGAGTTACAACCAGTTGTTCTGACCCAGCATCAACCTCCCAGCAAAGAAGCCCCTCTTCACCTCAAACAAAGCTTAGATCACCCAACAATCTGATGTTTGTCTCTAGAAACCAACAACAATTCCTTACCATATGCAAAATTCCATCCTCCGGATCTCTGGGATGAGGGATCCATATATAGATATCTATAAGGGGGATGAGTCAGCTTGTGATTTTATTAGTGTCTTCTCTCTGATAGTTCTTGCTTCCACTTGGAGACTGAGGGCATCTTACTCATCCTTGGTCGAATTCAGTGAGGCAAGTGTCACAGGAGAAGATTCTAGAAGCTTCCATTGCCTCTCCACCTCGCGGAATGACACTGCCATTTGTCATTTCTCACCCAGCACACCCCACAAAAGGGACTTTTGAAATGCAATGCACCCTCACAGTGCATTTGGGTGAGATGCAATGCACCTAACCAGTGGAGCAGCTGCAATGATCCTGTTTTGACCAATTTTGAGCAGTTTCTGGTGGAGAACTTCTGGGAGAAGCTGTAATCTGTTGACCTTGTTACTTTAGGGGTTAGAACAACACTTTTAGGGACTTAGGAGCCCTTGGTTTATGGACATTTCATGCTTGGGGTTGTAGGGCACAAAAATGTCTATAACAGTTGTGCCACATTTTTCTGACTATACTTCCTTCTTCTTCCATATCTTCAAGTGTGATGATGTTTTCTCCTTTTGGTATGGTGCCTGTGCTTTGTTCCTGAATTCCTTTTCTATATGTCCAAGCTTTTTACATGCATAACATCTTACATGTTTCATGTTCCTTCTATAGCAATAAACAGCTCTGTGACCAAACATATTGCAAGAAAAGAAATATCCCTTAAAGTACCTGGAATGTGATGATCTTTCTGCGTGATGGTATTTAAACATTCTTCTTCTGCATCTGGCTGCAACATGTCCAAGATTATGACACACATAACATTCAACACTTTTCATTGGAGTAGTAAAAGATTTTCCTTTAAGATTTTCTTTCCTTGGTTGTTGATGGGATTGACCTCTCATCTCCTTGTGGAGTATTTCACATTGCGCATTAAAGGTCCTTTTCTTCTTTTGTGAACTAGATTCATCTTCAACATATTCATGAAAACCAAGACCAATTTTGATAGCAGGGGACCTTTGACTACTAAGAATATCATCCAAGATCTTAGTACTATCTTGAAATCGTAAGAGCTTTTCCTTTTCTTCTAAGTTGTCCTTTAGAATATTCACCTCAACCTGATGTTGCTCTTGATTTTCATGATACTACTTCTTCCTATTTTGTTCATCTTTTCTTCCTTCTTCCAACTAAAGTATTAGTTCAAGAACTTCGTTTTCTTTCTTTTCAAGGGCTTGGAGTAGTTCTTTATTATGCTTATTTGATTCTTCAATATTTCCTTTTAGTGAGAGTATCATAGCTTCAAGACTTTCATAGTAACTGGATCTATCTCTGAGTTTCTTGATTGTTGTGCTCCTTTCATTGACTTCATGTCTTAAAGATATCACTTCATCCTGCAACTTTTGACATTGATCTTCCTTGTCCTTGAATAACTTCCTTACCTTGTTTCCTTCCTCTAGTTGAGCTTTTAGTTTGGTAGCTTCTTCTTTGAATGCACATTCCTTTTCGTTCAATAGATCTTGTTGATCTCTAATTTTGTCTATAAGCCTTTTAAATTCTGCCTCTATTTCATATCTTTCTTTCTCGTCCATAAAAGAAAATTCAGTTGTTTCACTATCAATCTCATCATCTTCAAACGGATAGATAAGTGTATCACCAGAGGATAAATTCATACCTGATAGTTCATCTTCATTCTGAAGTGATTCTGAATTTGAACTGCTTCTTCCACATATTCCCCAAGCGATTCTCCCACTGTCAGAGTTCTTCTAAGATGTCTTCTTATTCTTGGTCGCTTTCTTCTTAAGATTCTTTCCCATTGTTCTACGGATATCCTTCAAGCGATTAAGCTTCTACCAAAGAACCTGCTCTAATACCAATTGTTGGAAATAATACTAAGGGGGGGGGTGAATTAGTATTATCAAATCAATATAACTTTTTCAACTTATATAAAGATTAGCAAATTTGACTAATGAAACTTGTGTATATCTTCTAGACTTATAATTTAATTTATTCTTCAGATGTTGATCCTTCATCAGAACATTATTAACCATATGAACAGTAAACATGAGCAATAAAATAGAACAGATCATCACACACAAGAAGCACACATGAACACCATGATGTAAGGTGGAAACCCAATGTGGGTGAAAACCACCTGCTACAAGTCATCTCAATCTTCGTTTTAACAAGAAACTTTTTTTACAATAGTTATGTACTGGTGCAGTCTTATACCAGTACATAGTCATGCGGAAAGAGTCGATATTGCGGAGAAAACCGACCTCCCTAGAAGCAAAGGCTTTCTAGTGACAAACAAGACAAATAAACACTACCTTTCTCTAAACATGCATTTAGAATACAAGTGATCAGGTGATTTTAACATACCTTTAGTCCAACGCTTTGTAGTAGTCCAGCCTCACCGATCCAGATGAGCTCTTCCTTCTCTTCGAAACCTGCATTCACTAACAAGCCAAAAGATTAAATAGCACCTGATAAACTTATAAAATAACACATATCCATCATACAGACCAAGGAGTATATGAAACAAATCATGAATAACAATCTGTTGAGAAAAATGAGTTCATTTGTATTAAGTGGAAACAAAAGAAACCATTACAACCTGAGCCTTGGTGTTGTGCAGGTCCCTCCTAGGATCCAGCAAGAGTTTTCCTTTACTTTGATCAGCTCACCCACTTCCAAATAAGGCTAGGAAAGGATGGGAATCTCTCCTCTCAAGCTTTACAAGGGAGTCCTAATTCCAGCAGCATCTACCCTTAGGAATGTTCAGCTTTCAACCTCCCCTCCCTCTGGCCCAATGCCTGTATTTATAGTGCTCTAGAGGAAGTTATTCAGGTCCACCATCAATGGGATAATCCCCTCTTGATGGGATAAGTTCCTATTTCATAGGGATACATGAACCATCTGGAGGCGCTCCATACACGTCAAACAAGCTTCTAGAATGCTCTAGAAATGACCACAAGTAACTTTTTTGTAGTGAAACTTGCGCCTTTTGACATTTACAAGAGTACGCACCCTCTCCTTTACAGATAGAGCATATAAGTACGCAGGTATTGTGAACTTGGGGTGCGTACATGCAGGTAAAGCTAAGAGAAACTACGTACCCAGAGATATATAGATTTTTAAAGACTTTCTCTCTTTCTTGGAGTTTGACATGGAGAGCAGAGGTATGAGACTTGCCAAGGAGGATAGTATGACAGTTGATGGAGCCATACTAACTGCAAATAGTCATGGTGACAAATTTTAGTGTAACAGATTGCCCCCTAAAGTGCGAAGCCTGTAGTAGATAAGGGTTTCATATCATCTAGGAAGGGTGAAGTACTTTATCATTTCAAGGATTATCTTGTGAAGAGCCCAGTCAGAACCTGCATGTATTCAACACAAAATACATATATAAGATCATATCATCGCTGAGGTAGGCATTCCCATACTTAGATTGAAAACTTTAACTAACAAACTATCTACTGCTCTGATACGGGAATGATTTCGCAGTACATCATAATCATAGACTTTTGTAGACACAGTATGGGCGCAGCCATCTGTTTATGATTAGTCTACTGTATAATGAATACAAAACTCCTCGAAGCCTGGATGGTGGAAACTAGATCCAAGGTCTTCATTTCTACTTCCCGAACAGGTACGATTCTATCCATGCGAATAAATGAGTTGATGTCGAACATGGTAGAAACCACTTGATTACCAGTCAGTGATGTAAACTGTTAACAAGCGTGAGAGAGACCACCAGTGATGTCAATGGTTCTCAAAGTACCCAGTACAATCCATGAGATGTGAATGAATGAGTTGATGTCAAACATTTCATGGAATCCTCGATCTAAAGTCAATGATGTGGACCGTCGTCAAAGGCGAGAAACCTGCCATTGATGCATGCAAATTTCAAGGTACTGACGATTTCTAGGTCATCTTTCTAGATAATGTGCTGATGTCGATAGAAAGCGACCCGTTGTAGGCAAGCCCACAACATGAAATCATAGAACAAGTTGAAGAAATGTAGCTGTAAGGACTGACTCAGGGATGGTCGAGATGGATGACAGGTATTTTGCGGATGAGTGGTTTATTTGCAGAGACCTCTTGAACACATAACGACACAACAGATGGCTTGGTGAAATTTGACCCAAAGTTAATACCCGACTGAAGACTTTCAATGTGGTTTGATCAACTGTGAGGCAAAGGATTTCCCAACCCAGGTGAATGAAAAGTGTCGTGTTCAAGAGTGGTGATAAGGCTTCTTCTGAGACAAAGGATAACAAACAGGCTCATTTTTCTCTCTTTTCCCCCACCATTTCTGGCAAGTACCTCTTTATTTTTTACAAGCTTGAGGAGGATAACATATGCTTGATTATAAGCTCATCCTTCGGATGAGTCCAACTTAGTTTTGATCTGAACCCTGAGAAGGAGTGGTCCGTTCCTGTTTGTAATCGAACAGGTCCTTTACTATGAAATTTTAACGAGTCTAGTATAGGAGAAACTCGACATTTTTCAATTTTAGAGAGTCTGAAAAAACTTAAGAAGACTCCAGGTTGAACATTTTCGTAAAGTTGTGTCTCCCGAGCCCGAAAAAGTATAAAATAATACTTGAGAGAACCGCTTGATCTTGAGACCAAGGAGTACTTTCATGATTAGTGTCTTTGACCTGAAAAGTAAAAGCGATCAAGGACACGTCGTTTTATTTCCAGTATCGAATTTGAAACGACAAAAATCCAGCAATCTTTTCCTGTTTTTATGGTCAGAAAAGGGATATAAGGGGACCGTCTTTTAATTCTGTTTTAACGAGTGTAAAAGAAATGCTCGGCAATCTTTTCATATTTTAGGAGTCAGAAAAGGGCTTAAAATATGACTCTAATATTTTTGTTTGTGAAAAAATGACATTTTCCCTGAAAATCCTTTTATCCTGCGCAAAAACCAACACAATACTCATACCTGTTTAAAGATAGATAAAAATACTTGAAAAATACCTTTTCATGGTGGAAAATAAACAAATTTGACATTCATTTACTCAAAAAACCTATAAAAAGGGCTTTTACCATTTCATTTTTACCATTTTACTGTTGAGGAGAGAAAAAGGGCTTTTGGCAAGAAACTTCCCGTGGAGATTGCGGAGAATCCGACCGTCGAAATCGAATTCCGTTTCATCAGGTATTCTACAACATCCTCCCTTACATTTCCATCCATTTAGAATTTGTTTTTAGGATTTATTTTTATTTTTTGGAGGCCTTGGGGGTTTGAAGGTCCGCTTTTCGGGGTACGCAGGTGCCCCATGGGTGACCTGTGTACCCCGACATTTTCTCCATTGGGAAAATGCCGGGCGTACGCATCTTGCCTTAAGAGAAACTGCGTACATATGCCCTGTCTCTAAAGGGCTGGCTGCGTACACCGCGGAGTGGATTTTTAAACTCCAATTTCTCCAAAATGAACCAAAAAATTTCAAATTTATGGACTCTAACAGATGTTTTATGGTGTGTAGATTGCCCACCATGCTTGATTGGTGCGAGAGGGAGCACGAAGACATTGATTTGGCCGCGATTAATCACCAACCTTCCATTGATGCTTTGAAGGCATGCGGTCTTTACAAATACTGGGCCATACCTGGCATGAGGGCCCAAGTGCACTTTCTAGAGTGGCTGGTCGAAAGGTGGAACGTTCAGGATCAGTGCTTTTACATCGAAGGGCACCAGCTCGAGATAGAGCCCTCTGATATTTACTTTCTCACTGGTTTGCCCAAGAGGGGTGAACAATTGACTCTGTCCGGGACTAGGCCGGGTGGCCAGTCCATTAATAGTCTCTGGCTAGAGTCATGTAATAACCAAAACCAGGATAAGGGGATAGAAATCAAAAAGATATCCCAACCTCAACTTATGGTAATTGCCTTTACAGTTACTAAACTTTGCGGGGCTGCCACTTTGCATATTGCCACTGGATCCCAGATGTGGATGGCGATTGATTGCTATCAGGGCATCATTTTCAACTGGTGCGATGCTGTGTTGGCCAACTTAAAGGGCCAACTGACTAGGACCAAAAACGGACAACTGAAGACTTTTGGTTATGGGCCCTTAGTTGTGAGTTTTGCCCTAGAGAGGGTTCCGATGCTGATCCCACAGCAGCTTACTGTTGAGGTTAGACCTCCCCGAGAGCTTAAGTTGATGCGATGGGTTGCGGTGATGGCCCGTCATCTTGACGAGGGCACGGAGGTTGTCTGATTTAGACTGCAGTATTTTCACTGGTTAGAGAACCAGGTCTTCTCGATTCAAGATTTTCCGTATGCCGGAGTTGATTTTCGCGGAGATCCGGACATGATTCTTCCACCGGGAGAACAGTGGGATGACAGAGGCACTTCATTTTCCACAAGTTTTTTAAATTATTTACTTTTTTTTTTGTTTTTATAGCATCTCAAAACTGACAGTGACAATTTTCAAAATGCAGATGTAGGTCCACAGCGTCCGACCAATCTCCGGACTTTCGAGAGGAGAGTACCAGTTGCACCAGCACTGGCTCGACAGGGCGCGGCCGCAAAGACCTTAGCCGAGCTGGAACAAGACCTAGAGCGTCTCACGGCAGACATACCAGAGACGACTATAGATGATATCCCTATCAGACTTCAGCGCTATGTGGTCGCAGTCCCAGGACCTTTTAGGAGGTTCTTGTGTAGGGTAGCGCGTGCAGTGGTGTCGTATAGAGAGCACCACCAGTGACTGGCTGGTCACTTTTGTAGACACATGTGACATTTTGGTTTTTGTACTTATCATTTTTGCCGATCATAAGGTGTTTTTCAACCTATGATCGAAGACGATGTATTTTTTGACACACTCCTATCTATATATATCATTATTACCGGCTTATCTTGTTAAACATGTGTGATGAAATGTTTTTAAATTTACATGTATGATTATCGCAAATGTCTGTCTAACATTCGAGAAGCAATTGCATCTGCTAATGTATTTAATGACCTTGGAATATGCTGATATTCAATGTAATCAAATTCACGTTCCAAGAGGCGCACTCTCAAAAATAACCTTAATAACACTGGATTTCTAATGGCATATACTCTATTAAGCTGTAATACAATGAGTTCAGAATCTAACCTCACTATCAAACTCCGAATCCCAAACGAAATAGATTCAGACAGTAACTCAATCACTGCACTGTATTCTGCAATGTTGTTTGTTGTTTGACTGAGGCTCACCCCATGCATAGAAACTAACTCGTCAGAGGGCGAATAGATAACCCAAGCTGCGGAAGAGATATTCCGTGTACTATGACAAGCACCATCAGCAAATCCAATGTACGTTTGGAGAGGCGTCAACATCTGCAATATCAAGAGTAAAACCAAGATAAGCCAGAATAACGACGAAAAACACACTCTCTAAGCTAAGAACAGTGTCTATACTAACAAACACACCAGCTAGAAAGAAAAATCTAACCTAACTAAATCTCCATACCCATCATTTAAGCATAATACCTCTTTAGGTAAAGTCCATTTCTGGGTTTACCCAAAGAGTCCCCATCAAAATCTACCAGCTCATAGGTCCCTTTTGCTAGCTTTCGCTTGACAATGTAGGGCCCATGCCACATAGGAACGAATTTTCCAGCACCTAATTTATCGTTAGCTTGATCATATAATAGCACTAGGTCTCCTTCCGAAAAATTTCGAGGGGTCACGTTATGATCATACTGAGCTTTCATCCATTTTGCGTGAGTCTCGATTGCCAATGCAGCATCACGTCGAGTCTCATCTAATTGAGCTAAGTATAATAGGCGTTTCTCCTCTTCTGAAGTAGGTGGAAGTAATTCAACAGCCATTTGAAGTGACGGGATTTCGCATTCAATGGGCAGCACTGCTTCCAAACCATAAACTAGTTGGAAAGGAGTGAACCCTGTTGATGTTTTTACTGAGGTTCGGTATGCCCAAAGCACGGAAAATAACATGTTGTGCCAATTCGACCGATGAATACCAATGATTCGTCAGATCATGATAACTAAAACTTTGTTGATAGACTCAACCAGACCATTGGCTTGTGGATAATAAGGAGTTGAGCTATCGTGACGCAGACCAAGCTGGCCTGTAAGTTCTGTCATCATAACGTTTCGAAAATGGCGCCCATGGTCAGTGATTATCGCTTGTGGGACACCAAACCTAGCAATAATGTGATTGAATACGAAAATCGCAGATGTCTTGCCGTCTGCCTCGAATGTACGCGTCGCCTCGGCCCACTTAGTAAAATAATCAACCGCAAGGATGATATACGCATGCCCCCCGGCTGAGTGAGGGTTACATGTAATAAAATCGATACCCCATTTGGCAAAAGGACGAACGAAAATTATAGGGTGGAGAGGAGCAGGTGGTGCGCGCATCTTGTGATCAAACACTTGACAGTTGTGGCATTTTCGGACCGCAATAATACAGTCTTTAAACAAGGACGGCCAGAAGTAGCCAGCGCGCAATATCTTTTGGGCTGTGGCATACCCAGACATATGACCGCCACACGCTCCAGAGTGACAGTCATTCAAAACCCTTTCAGCTTCCTCATGGGTTAAGCAATGATGAAAAACCAAGTCTGCCCCACGGCGATAAAGAGTATCTCCAATAATTTTGTACTGTTGGGACTGAAATTGAATTTTTCGACATTCCGACTTTGAAAGTTCGGGCCGAAAGGATTGGGTTTGGAGACAGACAATTATATCTCCATACCACGGATCTAAAGTGCTGATGAGAAACAAATATTCGTCCGCAATGGGTTCCTCTGCCACAGTTTCCGTGTCAGCACGCGGGAAATCACACATCAACTCTGCAAAAACTAAAGATTTCTTAGACTTGGACTTTTCAAACTCCAAGTTGAACTCTTGCAGGATAACGATCCATTTAGAGTACTTGCCCCCTAGCAATTGTTTAGTCAAAATGTAGATCATAGGGTTGCAATCCGAAATAACTGTAGTTTTACGGAGAAGAATGTAGTGACGAAAAAGTTGGACAGCTTGAACGGTTGCCAAGGCCAATTTCTCCACATGTGAATATTTGAGCTCAGTAGGATTTAACGTCCGACTAAGGTAATATATCACATGTTCTGTTCTGAATTCGTCTTCCTGTACTAAGACCATTCCAATCGTGGAATGAGCGGTGGCGAGGTACAAAAAGTAATCCTGGTTGTAGTTGGAAGGATGCAGCAACGGTGCATGGGTCAACGCGTGCTTGAGCGCATCAAAAGATTTCTGAGCTATCTCATCCCAAGAGAATTGAGCATTTTGTTTCAACAACCAGGTAAAACGCTTGGTAATCTCAGCGTAGTTCGGAATGAATCGGCGTAAAAAGTTTTCTTTTCCCTGCAAACTTTGGAGTTGGCGAAGACTCGAAGGAGGAGGCAATTTAATGATAGCTTCTACCTTCGAGCGATCGACGCGGATGCCGGCTTTTGAAACTACAAATCCCAGCAATCGTCCCACTTCTATACAGAAAACACATTTGTGTGGGTTCAACCATATACGATAATGCCTACACCTCATAAAAATTGCTTGTAAATGGACAAGGTGATCAGCTCGATGTAAGGAGTGAATGGGCAAATCATCGAGATACGGTTGCACAATGTGCTTGATGTCATGAAACGCATAAGACATCGCCCTTTGAAAAGTGGCTCCGGCATTCTTAAGCCCAAAAGGTAATTTGCAATAAGCAAATGTCCCCCATGGACAAATGAAAGCCGTTTTTGGTTGATCGGCAGGTAGAATATTGATTTGGTTGTAGCCGGAAAAATCGTCCATAAAGGAAAATATTTCACTGCCGGCACAATCATCAATTATTTGATTGATATAGGGTGTTGGATAGTTGTCCTTGGGACAACCACGATTGATATCCCTATAATCGATACATATTCTTATTGTTCCTTGTTTTTTGTTAACCAGAACAATATTCGATACCCAATCCGTTAACGGGATTGGATAAATGAAACCTACTTTCAATAGCTTCTCAACTTCTGCTTTAATCGCAACCGCTTTTCGTGGGTGAATCTGACGCAGACGTTGCTGGACGGGTTTAGCGTCTGGGTAAGTCTTGATTTCATGGACAACAATGGCGGGATCAATTCCTGGCATCTCCTCGTAAGACCAGGCAAACACGTCACGAAATTCTCGAAATAGGGCCTTGTATGTTTGAATTTCGTCATCTGAACACGAGGCACCTATATGAATGTGTTCAACAATTCCGGGCTTGACTGAAATGTCAATGGGAATAGCACGAGAAATATTTCCCAAATTCAGCTCTGAATCAGGATGTTTCATTGGACTCTGAGCTTCTTTGACATATTCAGCCGTAAATATTGATGAGAAATCGTTTTCAAAACGATCATCCTTAGGTAAAAACGAAGATCTATGATGGAGATCTTCCCATGGTAAATCGTCTACGCATAGGACTTCACAAAGTTTTTCATCAGATGACACAACTTCAGGAAACGTTGTTAACTCCGAGGTTGACGCGAAAAGGGATTCTTCACGGACCACATTCATTTGGTCGATTTTGGTTGAACTCGGGTCGGAAAAAGACTGCACGACTTCATAGGCAATTTCATATGGACTCAAAGCATTGCATCACCAAATGAGTCTATCTCAGATTCAGAAGGAACGATCCAAGGATCGTCATAAACAATGGTGTCTGAAGTAATCATATGAATAGATGTAAACAAAGACACGGCGTTGATTGGAGGAAAAGGAAAAGTTCCCACTAAACCGGCATCTTTAACTAATCCTACGCCAACATCCTTGTAAGGGATAGTCGTTTTACCGACATGCTGGATACTCTCTGAAGAGGCTGGGTCGGATGAAAAGTAAGCCAGCTGATCTATGGTTACGATCTTTCCATAATGTGGAAACTTTATTACTCTGAAGACCGATGAAACGACCGCTGTCATAGCGTAAGACCATCTTCGACCCAAAAGAAGGTTGTAGTCTAGAGGGGCATCAACCACCTCCACATCTAGACTAACGGTTTTTCCTTCGACCCCTATAGGTAAATAATGTAGAATGCCAAACGGATGGAACCCACGGCCATCAAAAGCTTTAAGAATTGTCGGGGATTGATTTTGTGAAGGAGAACCAAGCGATCTCCAACACTGTATCAACATAATACACGTGGAAGCTCCCTCATCAATTACAGTCTGATGAATAGGCCTGTTTTTGACTATCACTGGGATCTAGAAAGCCATCTGATGAGGCAAACACGGTGTACTATTTTCTAGATCAAAGATTATTAGGTTTGGGTCCTGAACATCAACAGCTCCTATAGCCGACAAAAGTAATTTTTGCTGTGTTGGGCATGATTGCAGCACTTCTAAAGCCGACATTGCTGAGGGTGAAACAGCTAAATCCTCAAAAATGTTGTAATTCTTGGCTGCTCTCGCATGTGGATTGAAAGCAGACCTTCGAAGTACACCCTTGGCGGGCGGTTTGATTACTAAGTCAGGGTTAGTTTTCTCGATCTGTAGTGGATCGTAACCGGGAGTTGAGGTTGATGGATTTGAATGAGAAGATTCTGCTTCTTTCGATCCATCAACAGGACTTTTACTACCATAATCTTGTGACCGAGTCACAATCCTTACATGAGACATCATCAATATGGGTTCTTCAGTGGCACTCGAGGAAGAACCTATCATCTTACTCTCCTGCTTTGGAAATGGATCTTTCAAAACAGCAGGAGTTGGGGAACCCTTGACTATTTTCACAACCTCGGCCCGATGAGGGCAATCTCTTGTAAAATGATCCTCTTCACAAATAAGACAAGGATATCGAGGTTTGCGCTTTTCGTCATTGGTTTCCGACTTTTCTGTTTTCTCCTTTGGAGTCTTGTCTGCTTTACTCTTCTTCTTACCTTTCTTCTTCCCACCGTTTTTTGATTTAGCCGTAGATGACTCTACAACGTGAATATCAGTGGAAATTTCAAGAGAAGATTCTCCTGTCGGGGAATCTGGTAAGGTTATAATGGGCGAAGAATTCTTTGAAGACTTCTTCTTGCTTTTAGTATTTACCATACCAATCATGCCATCAGCAACATGAGATCCCGAAGGAGCAGCAGCTATTTTATTTGACTTTGGAAGATCTAGGATCTTTTCGTGTAACGTACCTGACTGAGTGTAAACTAAGTCAAGGTACTACGCTTGAGCAATCACTTGCTCCTCAGTAACTACTCCGGCCTTAGCTACGTCTTCAGTAATCTTCGGTAATAATGATTTAACAAACCATTCAGCTAAGTGTTATAGACATTTTTGTGCCTTACAGCTATAAGCATGGAATGTCCATAATCTAAGGGATCCAAAGTCCCTAAACATGTTGTTCCTACCCCTAGAAGAACAAGGCTAACAAACCACAGCAATTCACAAAAGTTCTCCACCAGAAACTGCTCAAAAACAAGTCAATTCAGGATCAATTCAGAGGCTCCACTAGCTGTCTGTGTTGAAATGCAGAGATTAAACTGTCTAGGTGCACTACAATTCAGGTAGAAGCACTACCAGGGTGCGCTGAGCGGGAAATGACAAATGGCAAGTTTATTCAACGAGGTGGAAAGACCCTGGAAGCTTCCAGAATCTTCTCCAATGACACTTGCCTCAATGAATTCGACTAGTGATGAGTAAGAGGCTCTTAGTCCCCAAGTGGAAGCAAGAACTGACAGAGGGAGAGGACACTAGTCAGATCTCAAGCTGACTCATCCTCTCTCCAAACATCTATATATGGATCTCTCCTCCATGAGATCCAAGGAGGATGGAATTTTGTTATTGCAAAGAATTGCTGTTGGTTTGAGATTGGAATCATTGGGTGCTTAATGCTTTGAAGGGAGGTGAAGAAAGGATTTCATTCGCTGGGAGGTAGATGCTGGATTAGAGCCCTCTTGGTTGTATCTCCTCCTGAACCTTGTTATTCATCAATAAAACTATCTTCGTTTCTCCTATATACTGATGTATCTTTGATGTATGATTGCATTAGTATGTTTAGTTTATTTATAATCCTGAACTAGTTATGAATATGAATCTATGTCTTTGTGTAGTGTTCTCTTCCTGTGATCTTGCAGGAACCTGTTGAAGCGGGGCAAGCGAGAAGGCAAGTAGCTAGGAACTCTCAAAGAGAAGAGAAACCGGATCGAGGGACAAACGGAAGACACCGGTTAGTCTATCCATCTCTCTTCATTCTTAATTCATAAAGGAAGAATACTAGAATAGCTGTGTTTGTTTGTTGCTAAGGCACTGTCACACCTTAGGTGGATAGGATTGTCCTGCATAGGCATTTTTCCCCACAACAAATTGGCGACTCCGCTGGGGAGATTTGTTTAGTCATTTTATTTGTGTCTCTATCATTGTTTGTTTCATAGACTCAAGAGCAGCAATCGAACTGCATCTGCTATTTTCAGATGCAAAGTAGACAGCTGCTGCTTTGATCCAATCACTGGATTTGTCTATGACCTGAACAATGGACTCACAAATGATTTGATGATCCTTTGTGATAGATCTTAGCCCTCCTTCAAATCATCCCTTTGATTGTACTTTGCTTGTTGTTTTTATTTGGCCTGAAACCGTAGATTAATCAGCAAACCGTAACCCAGAACCCAGAAACAACTCTCGTTTCTGCTTCAGCGCAGACTCTGTGAAGAGGTTCTGCATTTCAACGCAGGTCCCGTGAAGGCTACCTGCACTGAATGTCAATACCTCTGTGTTGGGAGTGCGCTAATCCAGTTTAGGACTTGTACAACTGGGGTTCTCTGCTCTGTTTTGCCTTGTTTTGATCTCTGATTTCTACAGCCTATAACCAGCATAGGTACCTGTCTGATAACTCCTTTTCTCTGCTTAAATTCCGCCTCCTTTTGTACAAAAATACTGTGAGTGTTTTTATGTGTTTGTGGCGTCATTTACAGTTTTCCTTTGCAAGAGTGAAATAGTCATCCTGTAGCCCTTGATTCAGATCTGTTGACTGTGATCTTAGGAGAGAGTTCATTGGCTGTTGACAGTTGATTATACGTTTACTTTTGCTTTTGGTTTGAGTTTGTCTCTTTTATGTGTCGAAACAAGTGTTCATTTCGAAAGTCGTAAAATGTTGTATTCTCTTCTACCCTTTCTGATTTCGAAAAAGTAAACTTGTTTTTATTTGTCATTTAAAAGCAAATTCAAAGTTGTACAAAAAGCTTTCTTTTTAGGCATCAATATTAAGAGAGCGGAAAACAAACACCTGCACTGTGCATTTGCATCTTGATAGTTTGCGTGTTTGATTTAGGAAAAGTGCATTTAGAGTGTGCTGATTGCTCTTTGAGAAAAGATGGTGTCTTTCTTTTCCCTTTGTAGCTAGGATTTTCATTGTTGAAAAAGAGATAAAGCTTGCTTATCATCTTTAGACTGCATTTAGGAATTGTATCATACATCTCGTGGTGATCCAAAAAGGCAAACTTCTAAAAAAGATCAACCTAAAATAAATTGAATGAACTTAACAACGCTTTGTAACTTAACGCACAACATAGAGGTCTAGGCTAGAGACGTGTTCCGGCGTCGTAAAGCCTGGTGACTGTCGATCTCGCTGATGGTGGGTGATTCCTCCTGAGCGACGATAGTGCCAGTACGAATTGTGCTCCCACGTACCGTCGAGTATATATTGGGAGACCCATATAGGCATAAAACCTTTATCCTTAGGAAGCCGTGTCGGCCGCCCTACTAATCGCAATGCACTGAACACAACATTTAAGAAGATTGACCGCCCGTACCTTAAAAAGTATTCTGCGGTTTTGCGAAAAGTTTGGCACACCCTCTACCTAGAACTCCATAGCAGTTCCTTTTGGCCTTTTTCAGACTCTATAACGGAAAAAGTCCATCCGAGCATTTGTCACTTCGGGCTCGTTAAAACATCGAAGGAGACTAGAGTCATCTTTAGCTTTTTCTCGACTCTTTAAAATTGAAAAAGCAAGTTGTGTCTAAAGCGTCTAAAAAATTCATTTAATTCGGAAACACACTTTCCCCTTTTTGTATTTTGGTTGATCGAGTAATCTGCAATCGTGGAAGAAAGTCAATTGAAACCCCGTCGTTCGTGGAGGCTTACGAGTCAACCGTCTTTGTCTCCGGAATCGAAAACAGTATGGACAAAACGAACTCGTTTAACCGGTTCGAAATCTCCTATCAAAGTTAGAACAAGTGTTCCAACGACATCTGAGATTCCGGTTACTCTAAACATTTCTGGAAGCCCTGCCTCTACAGAAGAAGTTCAACAGCCATAGAGGGACAGTGATACTGATCCTAGTGTGAGAACAAACACTTGTGTTACTGAACCAGTTCCATCTGTAACCAGTTCAGAGAGTCTTGTTCTTCAAACATCTGTCGCTGTTGATTCAACCCCTTCTTCGGCACCAGAAATATTTTACGGACCTGACGGTCTACCCCTTCCACTTGGTTTGATTGCGATAGAGGAAATTGTAGAAGATCCGCAAGTAAGTACTCCAACACATTTTGGAGTCGGGGTCACTCTATTTCCTTCGACATCAGAAGTTAGTCTACCACCAGTGGAAGTTCCCGTAGAATCGCTAGGTAATCTCTTGGATAGACTCAAAATGTCTGAACAACCATCAACATCTAGGACTGTGTCAAATGACACAACGACAGCCGAACTCCCTGCCGTCACTCCGACAATGTTTGTCGGCATACCATCTATCCCGACTAGCTCACAACCGCTAGAAGGAGTTCACCCAGGGACTATTTCGACAGTGTGGTCCATTCCAGTTTGTTCCTCCAGAATAATATCCGGCAACTCTTATGTTGAGACTCGCCAGATTGATCCATTTGGAGGTCAATTTGGGCAATCCAGTCCCCAAGGACAAACAATCCCCTTGAGTTCCGGATTACCACCGTATGGGGGGCAGTATGCCCTTTCATTAACCCCTCCGGGAGGATATCCATACGGAAGTTCACAATAGTATTCATCTTATACTGGAGTTACATCAAGTGGTTGGGTACCTATGCTACCTCAACAACCAAGGGTTGTGTATTCTATGCAAAAATGTGTACCTATGTCGAACATCCTGACCACACCGGCTATTGTGACAGTGTCGCAAGTTCAAACGTTGCCTGTTGTATGTCAACCTCAGATTTCTCAGGTGGTAATGCAACAACCCCTTGACCCTATGACTCAACCGCAATCGCCTACTGGTGGGGCGACACAGGTCCAAACGGGTACAATTACCCCACACCTTGGTCCAACGGTTAGTATAGCGCAATAGAACATAGCTTCGCAACCATGGTTGGTGCAATACCAACAACCACAATTCCAACAAGTATACCAAGGTTCTGAGCAGCAGATCTTTGCGAATAGTGGACAACCGTACATTCAAAACGGTCAAAATCAACCACTTTACAGTGGTCATATCCACCAACCGTATCAGTCATACCAACATCAATTACAATATGCTGGTATGCAAAGGCCAACTGCTCAGGCAATTCCATCATATCCTGGGTATGCTTCACCTAACCTGAATCAACAGTTACCATTCGTGGCAACTTTAGAGTTACCCAATTTACACCGGTTGACAAACGATCCAATTGCTTACGCCCCTTGGTGGCCAGCGATTCCTCACAAACTTCCTTCAGACATTCCTAAATTTAATGGAAATCCAGGTGAAGATCCATCGAATCACGTGATGACATTTCATCTATGGTGTTCATCAAACACCCTGAACGATGATTCGATAAGGCTTCGCCTTTTTCAGAGGACGTTAATGGGTCCAGCGACAAAATGGTATATTGAATTGCCTAGAGCTTCGTTCGACAATTTCAGCACCTTAGCCACGACATTCTTAACCCATTTTCAATTACCGATAAGGTATGAAACGGGAACAGAAATCTTAACCAACTTCAAACAGACGACGGCCACTCACATATCTGATCATATACATGAGTGGCGACGTCGTCATAGGATGGTAAAAACGTACGTTCCTGATCAGCTATTAGCTGAATGGTTTATCAAGTCGTTACGTCCTGCTATAACGGAAGATGTGGCAAAGGGGGGAGTCGTAACGGAAGAGCAAGTTATCGCTCGTGCGCAGTATCTAGACTTAGTCTATACTCAGTCTGGCACTCTCTACGATAAAATACCTGATGCCCCTAGGCCGGAATTCTCAATTCCTCCTCCTCCTAAATCAAACAATGACTCTCATGCCGGTGATGGCGTGATTGGCATGACAAACGCAAAATCAACAAAGGCCAACTCCAAGAAGGCCCGTAAGATATCGGATCAAAATGCAAAAGATGAAATTCTTGCTTCGGAAGTAAATGCCGTATCAGCAGATAAGGGCAAAGAAACCAAACAACCAGGAAGCAAGAAAAAGCAAAACAAAGGGAAGAAGAAGAAACAGGGTGAGTCATCCCCTGAAAAAACTTCTTCAAACCCTCCTGGAAATAGGAAACCTCCCCCCGGGGTGTCAGATATGTGATGAGGACCATTGGACGAAAGAATGTCCATACAAAGCTGAGCTTAAAAGGTTCTTCAAGAGTTCGCAAACCTCAGCTGTGTTAGCTGATCCGTTTCCAAATCCAGGTCAAAATCTGGTTGATAGTGGAAATGCTTCCCTGTCGCAAGTGCTTATGTTGTTGATTTCCAAGCAACAAAATGATGCTTTGATTTCGACAAGGAACAAAGATTACGGGAATCGCCAGCTGTCGAATGGCAAGGAAAAAGATCAACCAAGCAGTTCGACAACAACTTCGACAGAAGTTGTACCACCCATCATTCCTGAATTAACAATTAAACCGCCAAAGGGAGTAGTACACAAGTCGACATTTAATCCTCGCGCCAGAGCAACGCAACATTATAACATAGTGGAAGATTTGGCCCAATCGCCATCCGCTATGTCGACTCTTGAAGTACTACAAAATTGCCCATCCCAAAGGCAGGCTTTGTTATCAGCCATTGGTGGGGTTGATCCTAAGGATTCCAATCTTGTATCCTTTGACCACAAAGGATACGATCCTCAGTTACCAGCTCAACTAGCTTTCCTTATCCAAGTGAAAGCCCTCAACAAAACTGTTCATCGAACAATTATTGACGAGGGGGAATCTACATGTATTATGTCGATGAGTTGCTGGAAAACTTTAGGATCACCAACCTTGTCGCGATCTTCGACAACATTAAAATCATTCGACGGAAGGACATATACCCCGTATGGTATCCTAAATAACTTGAAGGTTGAACTAGGGGGAAAAACGGTAGAAATAGATGTTGAAGTCATCGATGGGAATCTTGATTACAACATCCTACTAGGAAGGCTGTGGATCTATGCCATGGCAGCTGTCGTGTCGACCTATTTTAGAAAGATTGCATTCCCTTTCCAAGGAGGGATTACAATCGTCGACCAGCAAAACTTCCTCCCCAATGGTTCTCAAGTTACGGGAAGCGTTCCAATGATCCATGGCAGCAACCATTCGCTTCAAAATATCGGAGTAGGCCTACTGAAAGACCCCACATTAATGGGAACTTTCGCACTTCCACCTCCAATCTATATAGGAGAAGTAGCGTTGGTAGGAGTCTGCAACATGATATCTTCCACGCAAAAGATTTCAGAAGACGATATTGACATGGATCATGCAATGGTTTTAACCCCAAGCCCAACGGAGGTATTGTAGCAATCAATGTTCCTAGCTTGGGAGGCAAACCCAAATCAACACTCATCGTGCATTTGGGTAGATAGGTCTAGAGAATATGGTACCCCTTTAGATCCTTGGTCGCAAGTGCATGGAACTGACGAAGGAATTCTACAATCAATGTTGATTGAAGGGGCACCATGGAATGATTGCCACCATCGTTCCCTTCTTCCAGATTATGAAGAAGATACTCAAGACGACCTTTATCACCCTTTAGTCTTTGAATTCCTATCAAATACTGTAAATACGGTGGATTCCGAGCGGAACCTATCCAATATTGAAGAGACTATAGCCATAAATATCTCAACCAAAGCAGATGTTGTAGAGAATATTTATGTTGGCAAATGTTGTTCTCCTTAAGAACTGGAAATATATAACGCTCTTTTTCGCGAATTCAGAGATGTCTTTGCTTGGTCATATGATGAAATGCTAGGCATCGACTCGAGTATCGTTGAACATGAAATTAAGATGTATCCGGATGTCAAACCGGTAAGACAACGGCTCAGGTAGGTGCACCCCAAGAAAGCCACTGCAATTAAGGCAGAAGTTGAAAAACTTCTCCATGCTGGTTTCATCTACCCGGTTCCTCTAACCGATTGGGTATCGAATATTGTCCCTGTTATGAAAAACCAAGGAACAATTAGTGTGCGTCGATTATAGGGCTGTAAATCAAGCTTGTCCAAAAGACAACTACCCTACACCCTTCATCGACCAGATAATTGATGAATGCGCCGGATGTGAAATCTTTTCATTTATGGAAGGATTCTCCGGGTATAATCAAATAAATATCCGCCCATAGGACCAGTCAAAGACTGCATTCATTTGTCCGTGGGGCACATTCGCATATCGAAAATTACCCTTTGGTTTAAAGAACGCTGGGGTGACGTTTCAGAGGGCAATGAATTATGCCTTCCATGACATCAAGAACATCGTTCAACCATACCTCGACGACCTTCCGGCTCATTCGCGAAAGCGGACTGATCATCTGCAGCATTTAAGAGCGATATTTCTACATTGCCGACACTACAAGATACGACTCAATCCACACAAATGTGTATTTTGCGTCAGCTCTGGTCGTTTACTTGGCTTTGTAGTCTCCAAGGATGGGATTCGTCTCGACCCCTGTAAGGTTCAGGCAATCATAAATTTTCCTCCACCTTCAAACTTGCTTCAGATTCAGAAACTCCAAGGGAAAGCAAACTTTCTGAGGAGGTTCATTCCAAATTATGCAAAACTTGCTAAAGGTTATACTCGTCTTTTGAAAAAGGATGTACCTTTTGTCTGGGATCAGGTGGCGGAAGCTTCCTTTGACGCTCTGAAATATTCTCTAGTAAAAGCATCATTAATGTATGCCCCGGACTATCAAAGAGATTTTAACCTGTATCTGGCTGCAGCGGATACGACCATTGCGATGGTTTTAGTTCAAGAAGTCGATGGAATTGAACATCCTATATATTATTTAAGTAAAAACTTAAATGATACAGAAAGCAAATATTCGTACGTTAAAAAGCTAGCACTTGCTGCTGTTCAAGCGATACAAAGATTTCGACATTATGTCCTCTTTCGGAAAACTACCGTTCTATCAGATTGCAACCCCATGACTTATATATTGTCGCGACAGTTGTTGGGGGGCAAATATTCAAAATGGATAGCAATCCTTCAAGAGTTTGATCTGGAATTTGTAAAATCCAAATCAAAGAAAGCTTTGGTTTTTGCAGAATTATTATGCGATCTCCCATCGTCGTCCAACGATGAAACATCCCAAGAATCAATCGTGGACGAAAGTTTGTTTCTGATATCCACAAGCGATGAGTGGTATGGAGATATAATCGTTTATCTCCAAACCCAAAAGTTCAGGCCTAACACCTCTCACTCAGAACAGAAACGTATACGATACCAAGCAAAAGACTACATGATCGTCGGTGATACGCTTTACCGTCGTGGTATCGATACAGTTCTGAGAAGGTGCCTCACCCATGAGGAGAAGGTGCCTCACCCATGAGGAGGCCGAAAAAGCCCTGAATGAGTGTCATTCAGGCGCGTGTGGGGGGCATCAATCTGGATATGCTACAGCACAGAAAATCTTACGAGCAGGATACTTCTGGCCAACCATGTTCAAAGATTGCATAACCATAGTCAGAAGTTGCCATGCTTGTCAAATTTTTGATAGCAAAACCAGAAGACCACCCGCACCTTTACAGCCAATAGTTGTTGTTGGGCCTTTCGCCAAATGGGGCATCGATTTCATGACATGTAACCCCACCTCGACCGGGGGGCATGGCTATATTATAGTCGTCGTTGACTATTTTACCAAATGGGCCGAGGTGATGCCTACATTAGATAACACTGGTGAAACAGCTGCCCTTTTCTTTTTCAATCATGTAGTCGCCAGATTCAGCGTACAACATGCTATAGTTACGGATCATGGATTGCATTTTCGCAATCACATGATGGTTGAATTAGCTGCCAAGCTAGGGCTATCTCACGACAGCTCTACCCCGTATTATCCGCAAGCCAACGGACAGGTTGAAGCGATCAACAAAGTCCTGAAGCGTATGTTGCAAAGGATGATCGGAGTTCACAAAAGAAGGTGGCACCTAATCCTGTACTCAGCCTTTTGGGCTTACCGAACATCGGTAAGGAATGTGACCGAGTTCACACCTTTCCAACTGGTGTATGGCCTGGAAGCAGTCTTGCCAGTACAGTGTGAAATCTCGTCTCTTAAACTCGCAATTGATCTCCTCCCCGAAACTTCAGAAGAAGAGGCCCGTTTCTTGGAATTAATCCAATTGGATGAAACCCGTCGTGATGCCACTTTGGCTAACGAATCCCATAAGAAACGAGTCAAGGCGCAGTTCGACAAAAATGTCAAACCCCGTGTCTTCTCAGAAGGTGACTTGGTCTTGCTTTATGACCAAGAATCCGATAAATTGGGAGCGAGTAAATTTAATTCTTTATGGATGGGCCCCTATATTGTTAAATGAGTGTTAGCAAAAGGAGCCTACGAGTTAATGGATTATGATGGAATTCCACTAGCGCAACCCCGTAATGGGTTGTACCTCAAGCGTTACTATGCTTAAATAGTAACCTGTATGCTTTTGTTGTATTTTGTTTTCGCTAAAGTGTTTGTTTTGGTCGAGTAATCCACCTTTATTGCAGATGTCAAACCTTTTGGAGATATGTGTTGGATATGCTGATGGAGCAAGTCGTAGTTCGCGGAACCTGTCCTCCGCAGCTTGGGCCATTTTTGATCCAAGCAGCGAGTTAATAAGTTTCAGAGGTGTATGTATTGGGCAATCAACGAATAACATCGTTGAGTATAGCGCGTTGATAGAACTACTCTCTGATGCCATCACCCATGGTATACGCCGACTAATCGTCAGGCTAGACTCACAACTCATAATACTACAACTCAATGGTATATATTCCGTCCGCAACCCAGCTATTTATCGCATGTTCCTAAGGGTTAAGATTTTGGAAAGACAATTTGATTTAATTCAATACCATCATATTTCCATAAACTTAAACACATTAACCGACTCATTAGCAAACTATGTGTTAGATAGACATTTGCGACATTTATAAAAAGAAACACATCATCAATGTTGTACATATGGATCACATAACTCAACCAGAATAAAACCCCGAAAATCAATATATATATATATATATATATATATATATATATATATATATATATATATATATATAAGTTGTTTATGGTTTACATATAATGTTCTGTAACCAAGACAAAATCAGTGACATGACCCAAAAACTCAAAAGTGCTAGGGGCACCCTAGTCTAGTGATGCTCAAGATAGCACGTCACGGCCTGTGCGATCATGTGTAAGAGACGAGTCCATCGTCTAGGCACACCAGTAGTATGCCGCTGCAACTGTAAGGGCAACTCGTCGATCCTCACATCTGGAATGTCGAGAGTATGGCTCTCGACCTACTCCTGCACAGCTGTAAGGGTCTCAGCCACATCAAGGTCACGAAGAATAACCCTCCCAGCAGTCTCCCCTGCTGGGGCAGCGACTGGCGCTCTCGGGCAAACTGCTGGATGAACAGGACCAACATCTGCATGCACACATGAGTTTGATTAAAGTCTTGATAGAATAAAGCACAAAGACATTATAAATAAAAACAGTAAACAATAATATGGTTGAAGATTTTACCAATAGCGCCCCACTGCTCGCCGTCCAGCAGTACCAAATCCGGATCGCCCCGGAAGTCCATGCCAACATATGGATACTCGGAATAGACCATCTCCTGACGATCGAACCACCTGAAGAAGGTATCAGTGAAAGAGATCTGAGATTGACCGGCATGCCTAGACATGTGATCAGCCCATCTCTGCATGCGTGGTTCAGTAGGAGAAAGCAAGTCGAGTGCAATGTACTGTGGTTGCATCAGTGGTATCTTCTCCAAAGAAAAGGCGGTGAAAATAGAACCAAACCCAAAGTTCTTCAGCTTCCCGTCCTTTACCTTGGTTAACTGACTTTTCATCTGAAGAAGTACTGCATCACACCAGTTGAATATTTTCAGTTGGAGACACTCCAAGGCATGCTGCACATAGGATCTGTTGGCTACGTGAAGAGATGCGCTACCCGCCATCCTACCAATAGTATACAAGATAGACCTGAGGGACCTGTCAGCAATCTCACGGATAACGATCTTGTCGTCTTTGCTTGGCTGAGATCCTTCCCTGCAATACTGGCGGACATAATCTCTCACAGAGTCACTCCCTCGGGCCGAACCTGCCAAAGAAATGGGGGCACCCCGCCTCGACAAGCCAGTCAAGAAGTAAATGTCTACTACGATCAAGGGGATAGATTTGCCCCTAATCTGAAATACTTGGTTGATAGGATCCCAAGCGTCGAGCAAATACTGCAGTAGAGAGATCTGTTGTCTCATGCTAGAGATACGGAAGAACTTCAGCAGGCCATAGTTCCGCAGCGCGTTCACCGTGACAGGATCATGTAGGGCAATCATGTCCTCTTCTTCATGTTCTCGTTCTCGCCATGTAAGGGTCATTTTGCTCCAATATCTCTGAAAAAACAAACATGAGAGGAGTTAGATCCTGAATTTGATGAGAAACTGGCAAAAATCTCATCAAAAAATGTGCAACAAAACTCTTTTTCTGCGCTCAGCGCACCTGCCCAGTGTTCCACCTGCGTTGAAGGTCAAACTGCCTTCATACAGCTTGACATTCAGCGCAGGTTTCGAGTGAACTGGGTGCGCTGATGGCAGAGCGACCCCATCAAACCCCAGGGGCTCAGAAAAACAGGGAAACAAGCACAGAATGCAGAAAGGAAACCATGAAATGAAAGAGCTCAAGTTTAGCTCCTACCTGGTCCAGACGGCACCGAGAATCGTCCACAGAATCTCCCGAAATCAGCTGGTGAAAATCAAGGGGGAAGAGGCACCTCCAAAGCTCCAACAAACCAAGTTCAAATGAAATGGTAAAATGAGAGGTAAAAACACTTTTTAATTGTTTTTTACATAGTTCAAAGCAAAATATTAGGGTTTTAATCTCATTTTCAAGCCAATGTTATTCATTTCTAACTAGTTTGATGCAGCAATTGAAGGTACAGTACTATCTTTGAAAAGGGCAAAGCTAGTTATGGTAAAAAATCAAAATTAGACCATGTTATCGAGCAGTTTTAGCACACAGTTCATGCTCGTTAAAAAATAAATGCAAGATCCGAGCAGTTTTAGCACATAGTTCATGCTCGTTAAAAAATAAACATAAGACTGAGCAGTGTTTTTCCGCGTTTAAGCTCGTTAAAAAATGAACTATCTTCCGGTAAATAACCACCGTGAATGTAATATCATCAGCCATTAAAGCCTTGGTCGTGTTTGCACCGTCACCTCCACTTTTCCATTGGCCGATCGTTCACCTCCATATGATTGTTTACCCATTTTGAGGAACAGCTGCGAAGAGTGATTTCACTAGCCATCCTTGTGACACTGCCGTGATTGGAAAATTCCAACCCGTACCTGGAATCAGCTGCTAACCCGTTTTATCACTCGTTCCTCAAAAGACGAGTCTTCTTTAAGCTCTTTTCATCTGACTCGTAAAATATGAAAAGATTGCCGAGTTTCGGCCTTCCAGCTCGTTAAAGCAACCGGAAGTGCTATCCCTCCTCTAGATTTTAATCTTTTTGGACCTGAGGGATTATTGCACAAAGAGATCGAGCGCTTGTTTTGTTCGGCTCGTTAAAACTATCGAAAACTCATCCCTTCTGTATTGTTTTATACTTTTTCGGACTTAAGGGATTAGATGACGAAAAAGGACTTTTGGAGTTGACTTTACGTACCTTTTCAGACTCTCTAAAAATGAAAAGGACCGAGTTATCTTTGTCGTTAGACTCGTTAAAAGCATTAAATAGCGACAAACTTATCTTTAGACGAGAACGAGTTTCACTATCGCTAGGCTCGTTAAAACATAGCAATGGGCTTGCCCGAAGGGCAAGTTATAGAACAAGCATATGTTATCCTCCTCAAGCTTGACAAAAATAAATAGGTACTGGTCAGCAATGACTGGGGAAAAATTGGCAGAAACTCAAGAAAACTTTGATGGTAGCAAGTCGCTCTTGAACATGACACTTTTCCTCTGTACCACAATTAGGTTGGGTTGTTTCATTCACCGGTCACATCGCCATGGTCTCGCCATACCATCCATATTTGGGGTAATGCTACCGATCCATCACATAAGTGTCGCCATATGTTCAAGAGAAGTCGTTCAGAGAAGTCACCTGTGTCCCATCCACTACCATACATTATACTCTTTCATGACCGCCACCCTGAATCATATGTCATCAGATCGTTTTCACCTCCATCAAAATAATTAGCTCCGTTCCGTGTCATTGATATGGGATTCATTAAGGCCCTCCTTTGACGGATCACTTCTTGTCGACATCAGCTCATTATCCAAGAAGTTGATCTAGGAACACCCCCTTCAGTACTTTGAAGCTTGCATGCCTCAATGGCAAGTTTCTCACTTCCGGCGATAGGTACACATCAATGACCTTTGACCGAAAGATTTTGCGTGGTGTTCGACGCCAAGTCCTCTATTCACACCACGTGAATTGTACTACAGTACCTTGAGGGTCATTATCATTATCGGTGATTCCTCTCGCGCTTGTTAACGGTTTACCTCATTGACCGGTAATCAAGCGATGTCTTTCCATGTTCGACTTCAAAACATTTCTCACATGGATCGACTTGTACTTAGAGTGAAGATCGGATGAGACTGAAGACCCCGGATCTAGTTTCATCCATCCGGGCTGCGATATATATTCAGAAAATAAAGACATAGAAATGTACAGCTTTACAACACAGATAATCATCCTACCAAAAGGATGATGGCTCTATCAGAATCATCAGTCTATCATCAGACGATTATCTGTTATACGTACATGAAAATGAATTTATAAAGTTGAGCATGGGAATGCCCGCCTCAGTTAGATCGTGAAAAAAGTTTGAAAATAATGTATTGTATTGTATTGTATTACAGGTCTCCTCCCAGCATTGAAAGAACTTCGGATCCTCCTAATAAAGCATTTCAACCGATAAATAGCCTCATACTTTAGGGGGCAACTGTTATAGACATTTTTGTGCCTTACAGCTATAAGCATGAAATGTCCATAATATAAGGGATCCAAAGTCCCTAAACATGTTGTTCCTACCCCTAGAAGAAAAAGGCTAACAAACCACAGGAATTCGCAGAAGTTATCCACCAGAAACTGCTCAAAAACAAGTCAATTCAGGATCAATTCAGAGGCTCCACTAGCTGTCTGCGCTGAAATGCAGAGATTACACTGGCTAGGTGCACTGCAACCCAGGTAGAAGCACTACCAGGGTGCACTGAGCGGGAAATGGCAAATGGAAAGTTCATTCAACGAGGTGGAAAGACCCTGGAAGCTTCCAGAATCTTCTCCAATGACACTTGCCTCAATGAATTCGACTAGTGATGAGTAAGAGGCTCTTAGTCTCCAAGTGGAAGCAAGAACTGATAGAGGGAGAGGACACTAGTCAGATCTCAAGCTGACTCATCCTCTCTCCAAACATCTATATATGGATCTCTCCTCCATGAGATCCAAGGAGGATGGAATTTTGTTATTGCAAAGAATTGCTATTGGTTTGAGATTGGAATCATTGGGCGCTTAATGCTTTGAAGGGAGGTGAAGAAAGGATTTCATTCGCTGGGAGGCAGATGCTGGATTGGAGCCCTCTTGGTTGTATCTCCTCCTGAACCTTGTTATTCATCAATAAAGCTATCTTGGTTTCTCCTATATACTGCTGTATCTTTGATGTATGATTGCATTAGTATGTTTAGTTTATTTCTAATCCTAAACTAGTTATGAATATGAATCTATGTCTTTGTGTAGTGTTCTCTTCTTGTGATCTTGCAGGAACCTGTTGAAGCGGGGCGAGCGAGAAGGCAAGTAGCTGGGAACTCTCAAAGAGAAGAGAAACCGGATCGAGGGACAAACGAAAGACACCGGTTAGTCTATCCTTCTCTCTTCATTCTTAATTCATAAAGGAAGAATACTATAATAGCTGTGTCTGTTTGTTGCTAAGGCATTGTCACACCTTAGGTGGATAGGATCGTCCTGCATAGGCATTTTTCCCCATGACACTAAGATTTGGTCCGGGATAAAAACTTTCACTAATCGTCGTCGACGTCTCCATTCATGTATATGATCGGAAATATAAGTGGACGTCGACTGTTTTAATGAAGTTAGTAGCTCCGTGCCATTATCATATCTAACCAGCAACTGAAAATGAGTTAGGAACGAGGTAGCTAACAAACTAAAATTGTAAAAAGAGGCCCGTGGTAACTCAATGTACCACTTGGCCGCGAGACCAATGAGCGTACACTGGAAAAGACGTAAGCGGATCGAATCATTCGAGATGGAATTTGAAGCACACCAGAGGTGGTAAGTCATCACATGATTTTGACGGATCCTCTCCAGACTTACCCTCAAACATGGGAATATCACTGGGCAACTTATTTGGCATTGGTGGCCAGAACGGAAGATAATTTATTGGATCGTTCGTTAGGCGCAACAAGTTCGGTAAATCCAAAGTTGCGATAAACGGTAACTGCCGATTAGGATTCCTAAAACTTTGGGTCACAAGACTAGTCCCAGGAGGAGGATATCCAGGATAACTTGGAATAGGAATCGCATTCGGGATATTGTATCCTCCCGGAAAACCAGGATTAACCGGACCGTACTGGGGTTGCTGAGGTTGTTGATAAGTGTACCCAGGATACGGTTGATACTGGTAAACTGGCTGTTGGACAGCAGGCCCGTATTAGTACTGTCCCTGGTACGGTTGATAAGCGAATTGTGGTTGACTAGTGACAATCGTACTTAAACCAGGCTATCCTACAGGCATCTGAACTGTAGTTTGAATCGTGGATCTAGAAAATGGTAAAGATGTCTGAGGAGTAGTTGCAGAGATAGTAGAAACCGGAGCTGTCGATACTCCAGAAGCAAGTGTGGTGGAAGGAACAGATGTTGCGGTAGTTGCAGCAGTCGTTTGAGATGGAGTACTAGGTGCAATGGGCGACTAAGTAACTACCGAAGGTACAGAAGTTTGAACATTAGACTAGACTGGTTGCTGAGGTGAACCAGCAACTAAGGGTTGTCCAGCTTGAGATGACAACTGTACGCTTGGCTGCAATACCTGTTGAACTTGGGATGGATCCCACACTATGTTCATTCCGGGGTATTGACCCATGACAGGTTGAGGATATTGAGATCCATAACCAGATTGAGGGTAAGATTGATAATTGAAAGGTACATTTCCCGTACCTTGAACATAAGATTGACCTTGAGGTGGTTGATAACCTTGACTCGAGTATTGACCTTGAGGTAGATACCCTTGAGGTAAGTACTGATACTGGGGTTGACCTTGAGCTATAAACTGATACTGTTGTTGACCTTGGGGTACATATTGAGGCTGGGGTTGACCTTGAGGAATGTATTGTACTATGGGTACATATTGTCCTTGAGGTTGCCCCCCAGACGCAATTTGTGTACCTTGAGGTTGCCCCCCAGGCAGTAACTGGCCACCTTGAGGTTGAGAACCGGGAACTGAACCTGACATCATGTAAATGTCTCCTACACCCAATGGTTTATTACCATTGTTTCCAACTAATAACCCATGTTCAATGGGTTGAGGAGATGCTCCCGCGAAAGTACCAAAAAGTGACTGATACCCAGAGGGAACAGAAGGACCGCCGTACAAGAAAGATTCAGGAGATTGAGTGAACATGGACGACTGACCAGACATATTTACAGGAGTATAAATACCTCCAGGTGGATAAGGAGTACGAGGTGGAGAAAAACTTATCCCTGAGTTGTCTAAATAATTGGTTAACAAAAGGTACCAAGTAGTACTTCTAGGAGGACTGTAAAAGATGGATTCACGCTCCCTTAGATCAATAGTAGGTTGATCTTCAAGGATAGAGACGCCAAATTCTTCCTCTGGAGCAAGTTCTTCAATAGCTATCAAACCAGCAGGAAAATTTTCGGTGATGACTCTTTCTACCCTAGGTGAATCAGGTGCACTAGAAGTTGGAGTAACAGGTTTAGATATTTCAGGTTCTTCGCCTATATCACTAGTAGACAAAAAACTACCAGCAAGCTTGGAAACTGCAACAGCTTCAGGATTATAACCTATTTCTAGACCTTCGTAATCTGGATGGACTACCAATGACGACTCTCCTTCTTCAGGTGAACCTACTTTATTGCCACTAGGAGTTACAAGGACTTTCAAACCTTCGTAATGACCCGGAACTTCTTCAGGAGGTTCACCCCGAAGTCTACGGGACTTCCTCAACAAATCGGCCACGGTAATAATCTCAAGAGACTTGCCCCGAAGTCTACGGGACTGTCTCGGTAATTCAGCTACAGTTAAAAACTTTTAACTACTGCACACACAAAAAAAGTAAAATCTGAAAGCAAACAACCTAAAGTCTCTAAAGAACCAAAAAAATTCGAAGCACACGCCTAAAGAATCTAGGGCGTCAAACCATACACAAATAGTAGCCTTCCGGACCGAAAACACTAGTTGGAGATGAAACCCAACATCGCCGAATTCAATACAGAAGTGGTGGGTGGAACAATTACCCTGGCAACCTGCTTAATGAATAGACCGGCACAAGTTCCTCCACTTTAACCGTCTCGAGTGAAGTGAACCCCCCGGAAAATCCAAGTGAGTCTAGCCGACGTCTGCTCCAGGTACAGTGGGATCTTCCCTCCACCGTCACCTCGGTAGAATCCTAAAGATAATGGTCACTAAGGTTACCAACAACAACAAATATACCTGGGGGAACAGTCTACGACCTGATAGCACGCAAGGGCAGAGTAACAAGCTCAATCCCCTTGTTGGTTCCTTGACAATAATCTAAGGTTTACCGACAAGTGACCCCAGGCTCCTCGACAATAATCTGAGGCTTACCATTTGTAGTACGTGCGTATCTAGCGTCTTTCCCAATGAAGGAGGATTGATCCCCTCACTGGTTTGGACACGGTCTCATGCTTCTCCTTTAAGAGGAGCTTTCCTAGAGTACAAATGAAACAGTTGGATTTATCCTATCACAAGATGAGCTACTTGTTTGGTTTTACTGTCTTGGAGAGTTAATTACTCTCCTACTCCAAGACACTAGCCTGATCTATATTGGTGTTTCAGAACCCTAGTAAATAAAAAGTTACTAAGTTTTTTTTACTTTAAGCGTTAATTTTCATGGATTTTCTTTAAGACAAAAGGTAGTGGAGATGAAACTGATGGTGTGTAGACTCGACTCAAATCCACTAAAAAGATGCACTTAGGATGATTTATACTAATTTTCCTTTTTCAATGAATTTCCTAGCTAAGAGAGTTGGAGAATGCAAAATTGATATAAAGACAACTTTCTTGGCAATGAAAATCAAAGAAACAAACTCTTTATCTTTTCAAAACATACAACACATGACCACTAATTACTTCACGAAAATTCGTTTTCCTTTCAAAAACTCAAATGCTACCAAAACAAACTTTCCTTCAAAAGATATTTTTTGTATTTTTTCCTAATTAACAAAGCATGTAAAACTTACTTTAACAGAAATCAAAGTTAAAAAATCTATGGCAATCAAATCAACTCAATTTCACACAAAAGCAAATCTAAGAGAAACGCACCAAAAAGTAAATCTAATGAGGAAAAGGCCTACTAAGTATGATTCCCGGATGTCTTACTCAGTCAAAATTTAACTAAGGACTAGTTAATGCAGAATCAAAAACCAGTCAAAAACAAAAATCAAAATCTTTTGTTCTTTCTCTTAAGAATAAAATTCAAAGTTCAATCAACAAACTTTTTCGAGATTCGCAAAGAGAAGACACAAAGGTAGGTTTCTCACAAGGGTGGATTCTATGAAAGGCCTGACTCCTAAGAAGACTGAACAAAACCAGGGAGATCCAAGGTTTGACAACTTCTAAAGTCAAAGTCACTACAGGACCAGTGCAAAAATCAAACCCTAGGGAAAAATCTCTATGAATTTCACTAAAACTCTTGACACTGACGAAACAAGCTTAGGTGAAGATTTATGGCAGAAAACCAGTGGATCTGGGCAGAAAAAACAAATTAAAAACAAAATCTAAAAGGAAAAAAGGAGAAAATTGAAATTTTCTAAATTTTGACAGGGTACGCAGGCGACCTGTTTGCACAGGTGCGTGTACGCTCTGTGCACAAAGCTGCAGTGCGTACAGGTACGCACTGTGCTCAACGCAGAGGCTCCGTACTTCTAGCAAAACTAAGAAAAACTAAAATCTAAATTAACCCTAAGCTAGCCCACCCAAATACACAGTCAAACAGCCAAAAACCAGAAAACAAATGACTTTTCTCAGATCAAAGTTCCACACAAAGGAAAAATCATTCACATCAATGGATTCCCCAGCAGAGTCGCCATTTTGTCATGCGGAAAGAGTCGATATTGCGGACAAAACCAACCTCCCTAGAAGCAAAGGCTTTCTAGTGACAAACAAGACAAATAAACACTACCTTTCTCTAAAGATGCATTTAGAATACAAGTGATCAGGGAATTTTAACATACTTTTAGTCCAACGCTTTGTAGTAGTCCAGCCTCGCCGATCTGGATGAGCTCCTCCTTCTCTTCGAAACCTGCATTCAGTAACAAGCCAAAAGATTAAATAGCACCTGATAAACTTATAAAATTACACATATCCATCATACAGACCAAGGAGTATATGGAACAAATCATGAATAACAATCTTTTGAGAAAAATGAGTTCATTTGTATTAAGTGGAAACAAAAGAAACCATTACAACCTGAGCCTTGGTGTTGTGCAGGTCCCTCCTAGGGTCCAGCAAGATTTTTCCTTTACTTTGATCAGCTCAGCCACTTCCAAATAAGGCTAGGAAAGGATGGGAATCTCTCCTCTCATGCTTTACAAGGGAGTCCTACTTCCAGCAGCATCTACCCTTAGGAATGTTCAACTTTCAACCTCCCCTCCCTCTGGCCCAATGCCTGTATTTATAGTGCTCTAGAGGAAGTTATTCAGGTCCACCATAAATGGGATAAGCCCCTCTTGATGGGATAAGTTCCTCTTTCATAGGGATACATGAACCATCTAGAGGCGCTCCATACACGTCAAACAAGCTTCTATAATGCTCTAGAAATGACCACAAGTAACTTTTTTGGAGTGAAACTTGCGCCTTTTGACCTTTACAGGAGTACGCACCCTCTCCTTTACAGACAGAGCGTACAAGTACGCAGGTATTGTGAACTTGGGGTGCGTACACGCAGGTAAAGCTAAGAGAAACTGCGTACCCAGAGATATATAGATTTTTAAAGACTTTCTCTTTTTCTTGGAGTTTGACATGGAGAGCAGAGGTATGAGACTTGCCAAGGAGGATAGTATGACAGTTGATGGAGCCATACTAACTGCAAATAGTCATGGTGACAAATTTTAGTGTAACACATAGGCTGCTACTTGTAGAAGGCTACAACCTTCTCTCGTTCTCCAGACTCTCCTGGAAGGGAGCTACAAGCCCCTTAGCTCTTGTACTAGCCGATCCATTTACTAGTACGTAGGTGCCGACCTACTAAATGCTCCAAGCTTCACTCGTTTTCTAGCTGCTACAGGAAGGGAGCTACCACCCCCTTAGCTCTTGTAATAGTTGATGTACTAGTACGTAGGTGCTGTCCTACAGAAGGCTACAACCTTCTCTTTCCTTCGAGGGACCACGTTTCCTAAATTTTCAAACCAGATCCATGAGCATCAATCAAACATCAATTAGATCTGAAATCAACCAACTTCCTTGTACAAACACTGAATCAACCAATAACTTCTCAGAACACAATACGAGTAACTAGACACCAATTCAGAACTTAGAAGATTGCAATAATAAACAGAAGCAGCGAAACCATATTTCAAGAAAAGTCCACAACTTCACCAATAGAAATCTGCATACATACACAGATATGTCAAAGCGAACCTGTGGGTATCTGCACCTCCGCTGGGTCGACCCTGCGAGTATCCTCACTTCTACCGTGTCGATCCTATGGGTATCCGTACCTCTACTGTGTTGCTTCTGTGGAATGCGCACTTGCACTGTGTTCAACCTGTGTATATCTGCGCCACCGTTGTGTCGAACCTACAAGTATACGCGCTTCCACTGTGTCGGACCTGCGGGTATTGATTATTTACCCTTTTTCTTAATTAAGCTTCAGATTATCAGATTTATAGATCTGGTCATGCTTCAAGGAGATCTCGACCCATCAGTAGATCTTCACCATCTTGTAATTCTCGTGTTCCTCGTTCATCAGGTGCATCTATAACTCACCAACTGATCACCAGTATATCAGATCTTGCTCTTCTCAAGATCTTCAATATATTAGTCACATCAAGCCAAATGATCTCCTTTCCTTTTATAGTCTAGGCCTTACTCAAACCATGGTCCAAAACCATAGAGATCCAATACTAGGGACCCAAAACCTGGGTTCAATACTTTAGATGCAAAACCACGGACCAAAACCATAGGTTCAAAAATGTCGGACTAAATACCATGGACCAACCATAAGATTTCCCACGTGCGTGCTTTTCTCCCCATGAAAGTGCATGTACTTTATGTCTGCACTTTTTTTCGGAGCACCTACGTACATGTCCACACCTTTTGTTCGGCGCACCTACATATGTCCATGGCTTTGTGAATAGGAACCTGCAGGTATCTCATTTTCTTCCATTCTGAGAGCCTAAACATCTATTCTTTGCTACTGACCTACTGCACTATGATCTGTCATCTGTGTGAGTTGCCATCAAGGACAACACTTGTATTATAATGCCAACACAGTGGAGTTCCAATAGATGGCTGGGAAAAATTGTGTTTAATTTGGAAATCTCTGTGAGCCAATGGGAGGTGGTCAACATCTAGTTGAGGGGTTTGAAATGGTTTCTGATTTAGAATGATTTGGGAAGCCATAATTTCATTCACTCTATTGAATTACTCTTTCTTTGGCTTTAGGAGTAGGGTTAGGAGCTCTAGAACAATGGGAATATTGAATACAGTTTGTAGGAAAGGGTTTCTTCAGATGCACATTAGGTTTCTTTAGTTTAGTAAGGTTTTAATTAATTTAATTAATTTAACTTTTATAATTATTGTGCAAAGTTTAAGTAGAGATTCATTTTGGTCCTTTCAAGAATAGCTAGAAAAATGGAGACATGGTGTGTAGACAGGGTTCTGTGGTAGCAACAGAGGTTTCTGAGGCTTCAATTATCTATGTGATGCTTCAATTTTGACTCTGTAGGGTTTCCTAGCTATAAATGGGTAAAAAATGGTTGAGCAGAACTCTCGGGGTTCAAAATTGGTCTACATAGGTCTTTGCAATGAAATAATAGTGAAAAGAGTGAAAAGGGGGATTTTTTGGCTTTTAACTGAGAAAGATTAAATTTGGGCACGGGATTAATAAATGAATAGTGGGCAGTTTGCTTTTACATAGGGAGGAATTTTTGTGGCATATCACACCGCTTTTGAGTGGATGGCGGTATTTTTTGAGAGCATGCGATATAACGTGGGGCTTCCATGTAGAAAAAAAGCACTCGGGAAAAACCACGAATCTCGCATGCTTTTGAGGCTTTAATTGTCGGACGGTGAGAGTGTTGGATATGGATATGGGATGTTGGATCTGGGAGTGTTTGATTGGAGGGTTATCGCGTGACAGAGTTGCAAGAACTGAGTTGGGGTTTGATTGGTGGGGCCCGGGGATTAATAATGCCGCGGGTTACATATAATCAAAGGTTTAGTGAGGGTTGGGGATTTATGCAGTGGGAGGTAATATACATAAAGTAGAACTATAGGTTAGGAAATAACTTAGGATAAGGGGTTTAGTGGGTTTTTAAGGGAAAAGGGAAATTAATAAGGGGGAATGATTTTTTAAAGGGAAATGTCTAAGGAAAAGGGGTGAAATTAAAGGAAAAAGGGTTAAAATGAGGGGAAAGGGTATTTTTACAGTGGAAACGAAAGGGAAGGGTCAAAATAAAGGGAAAGTGTTTTACAGTGGTAATGTGTTGGAATAAGAGGAAATGAAAGGGAAGGGTCATAATGAAGGGAAAGTTAGTGAATGAGAAGAAATGAAGGGGTAATAGAGGGAAGTTTAGACATGCAAGGGGTTGATTGAAATGAAGGGAAATTAGTGAATGCATTGTAGTATTTAGGCCTAAAATCATACAGAACCTTTTAGGGTAAATACCCAAAGTAATACACAATTTTTGTGAGTGTCCTCTTTCCTTTGATAGTTTCCTCCTACACATGAAACATAGGATTAAGCATAATGAAGGTGCATTTGATCTTGCAACCTTGTGCACTCCAAAATCTCTTGTACCTACCCTTTATTTACCCTAGCATTTTCTCTTGATTCATTGGGTGAATTTGAGCTTGCTTACCCTTGATTTATTTTTCTTTGATAAGAAAACTATCTAATTCTAACCTTATATCTTCCAAGGGCTCAGATTAAACTGATGATCTCCTTATTATTCTCTACCTAACTAATAATCCACCAAGGTTAAAGAATTTGGCTGGATCTTCATTCTCTACCTATCAACATGAAATTTAAAGCATGAATGAATCGAGATTAAACTATTTGACCATCATGGATTGTGGCATTTTTGACAAGTTACACACAATCTTATTTTTGCAAGGCAAAGTAAAAGTAGTGGCATTTGAATTTGCATCACTTTCAGAATCTATTTTAATTTTTTTTTGGTGGGGTTCATATTTTATTTTCTTTTTTGATCCTTTCTCTTTTAGTCTTTTGATTTTTTCTTTTAGGACTTACCCTCTTTACATTTTTTATTTTTAACATGGGAAAACATTTTGCAGAAAGAAAAAGTATGTACAATATTACAAGACTGATAATAGCCAATTCAAAATTATGAATCCTATTATTATAGGACCCTAACAATGGCTCCACATGGGGATGGAATTTCCTGGTGAAATGTCAAGAACTTTAAGATCAGTAGCTTTGAAACTTTGACTATGCTTGCCTTGTAACTGCTTCTCTGTGATCTTCTTTATTCATACATATGATGGTACACCTTTGAAATATTAGGGCCTTCTCTTTAGGTTTCAACTTCAAAAGATAATCATCCAATCCAATATAAACTTTGCAATGTTATGTACAATGACAAAAGTATACAATTGAGCTAATGTTAACCTAGGGATAAGTAATGCTTCAAGATTCTACCATTGATTGGTCCACCTGGTAGATCTGTTCCATCTAAGTTCTTCAATAAAAATGCATTGTTACCTCTGTAGCCATAAATGATATAAGGTCCTTGCCATAGGAAATCAAATTTCCCATGTTTACCCTTTTCTTCTCTTCTGGAATCCCATTTGAGTACTTTTTCACCTATGTAAAAATCATCAGCTTTGGTTTTCTTCTCAAAAATCTTTTTTATTTTATCTTGGATCACTTGGGATTTGACATAGACTTCTTCTCTGGTATGCTGCAAATGTATTGTCTGATTTATCCTGCTCTTGATATCATTTGATTCTACATGCAGTTCGTGAATCATTTTCATTACTGGAACTCCTAAAGAGGATGAGAAAATAGCATACATTCCATATACTAGCTGATAAGGAGGTGTACAAATGGACCTTTTTGTAGTTATTCTATCTTCCCATAAGACATTAACCAAATTTTTGTTCCAGGTATTCTTATTGTCTTCTAACAATTTCTTGATGATATTAACAAGGCTTTTTATTGAGGATTCTGCAATTCCATTACCTTGAGAGTAATAGGTTGTGGAATGGCCAATGGTAATGTGGTATCTGTTACAAAAGCCTATCATTTTCTTGGATTTGAAAGCGGCTGCATTATTAGTAATGAGATTTTGTTTGCATCCAAATCTTGAAAGGATATTGTTTTCAAGGAATGAGATGATGACAGAATCAATGGCTTGTCTAAAAGGGATGGCTTCTATCCATTTGGTGAAGTAATCAGTGCTTGTCAAAATCCATTTATGTTGGGCTGAGGAGGATCGGTGAATTTCACCAATGAAGTCTAAACCCCACTGTTGAAATGGCATTTCTGTTGAGATGGACTTTAGGGGCAAAGGTAATAGCTTTTTATTTCCCTCAAATATTTGGCATTGGTGACAGGAGGTCACATATTTCTTGACATCTGCGAAAAGGGTGGGCCAATAAAATATTGCTCTTAAAACCTTCTCAGCAATTATTTTCTAGTATAGGTGCCCTCCATGATCTACTGCATGAAATTCTTTCATAACTTTGTCAATTTCTTCTTTTAATAAACAACTCAACAAAATGCCACCATTATCTTTCCAAAATAAAGCATTGTCTATGATACAATATTCATTGATTTCATTTTTAATAATCTACCTTTAGTTCAAGATAAACCAGGAGGAGCTTGTAAATTTAGTAAAACAAATATGGTAGTTGTATACCAAGGTGAGTCTAAAAAATCTTCACTGATCTGTGGAGTTGCCATCTCTTCATGATCTTCTAGAGCACCAATGAAATTTATATCTAAGGCCTGATAGTTTGATTCAGCCATAAGGTTAGCTAAGCCTTGACCTTTGATTAGTTTTGTATGCTTTATTTCAATATCGTATTCCAAAATAGTGGAAATACATTTGCTTCTCCTTCCTTCAGGACCATTTTGTGTTAGAATGTCCTTTACTATTGAATTTGGAACATATGCAATGATATGTGAGTATAAAATGTACACTCTGAAATATTTAATAGCCTTCACTAAAGCAAGTGCCTTTTTTCCATTATATAATACTTTAGCGTAGCATATCTTAAAGGTTTGATGAAGAATGCAATACGCTGCTCATAACCCTGATAATTCTTTTGCAACAAGACCGTTTCAATAGTGTGTTGTGAAGCAAACAAAAAAATTATAAAATCCTTTTAGAAATTAGGACTTATGAGGACAAGTGTTTTAGTAATGGCTTCTTTGATTACCTCAAAAGATTACTTAGCCTCTACTGTCCACTTAAATGTTGAGTCTTTCTTTAACATGTTATTCAATTCTCTAATTAGTTCTGCTAATTTAGAAATGAATCTTCTAAGAAAAATTATTTTACCTAAGAATGATTGCAATTCTTTAATGTTCATAGGGTGAGTGATGTTTAGGATTGCCTCTATTCTAACTAGATCAATTCTAATGCCCTCTTTTGAAATTATGTGTCCCAAGAGTTTACCTTCTTCTAGCCCAAAGAGTGTCTTTTTGGCATCCAAAGAAATGTCAAATTTTCTACATTTAATAAAAACACTTCTTAGTTGATATAGATGCTCATTATCGGATTTGGAAAACATTGTCTATCATCTTGGTAGACAACTAGGATGTCGTGGATTTATTTTGCAAAAGCTATGCCCATTGCTCTTTTGAATGTTGCTCCAACATTCATCAATCCAAAAGGAATTTTTAAATACACGAAAGTACCCCAACGAGTGGTAAATGCAATCTTCGCTTGATCCTCTGGTTGAACTAATATTTGGTTGTATCGAGAGAATCCATCGAGTAATGAAGTTCTGGATGACCCTACTACCCTCTAGAGAATGTGATTCATTTTAAGGAGGGGATAGTTACCCTTTAGTGACACTTTATTCAAGTTTCTGAAATCAACACAAATTATGATTTCTCCTGTCTTCTTTCTAGTAGTGACTAAATTAGAGACCCAATCTGAATATCTAATTGGTGCTATGATTTGTGCCTCATACATTCTTTTTACTTATTTTTCAATCAATGTCATAAGAACTGGATTAATTCTCCTAAGCTTTTATTTAAATGGTTTCTGATCTTCTTTAATGGGTATTTTACATTGAATAATGCTGGTCTCATAACTTGAGGTCTTCATAAATCTAGGCAAAGACATCTTGAAATTCTTTAAACGGACTTATGTATTTCGGTTTTTCAACTAGAGGTAATTCTTTGGATAACTTCACAAGCTTAGGTTTTTCTTCTCTTCCCAAGTTGAATTATTCTATGTATGATCTTAAAGGCTCCATCTTTGGTTTCCTAGTTACCTCATTTGAATCATACAAATTCTCAAATGGGACTAATCCCTTAGGTAAAAAGTTATTTTTAAGGTTTAAAATCTCATAATCATCATTAACTAGTTCTTCTATTTCTACTTTTTCTAAATTTTCTATTTCTACTTTAGTGAATTTAGTGGGTTTATTCACATCTAAAGCATTTATATCTATTTCACTATCCATGGTGTCATCTACTATACAATCAGTATTTATGTTATAGTTTTGGAATTCTCCCTCAGCATTCATAAAATCATAGATTTGAGAATCTTGTGAAAAAATCTACCAATATTCACATTATAAGATATAACATGCCTATGTCTCACCTCTGCAGTGTAGTGATGATTGGGCTTAAAAGGTAATCTGCAGGTGCTGGCAAAAGTAACCAAACTGTGAGCTTGCATGCTCTATTTCCTAAGAATAGCAGCAACATCAATTTCAAGAAGTTCTTTAATGAGATCTCAGACAGTTTCTCTGTATTGGCTAAGTCTAGGATTATTCACAAAATACTCTCCTCTTATTTTCTTTATGATCAATTCAAAACCTCCCATGATGGAAACTCTCTTGGCTCCAATATTTCTTACAATTTGCAATTCTAAGATTAAGGTTTCATACTCTGCCATGTTGTTTGTGCATTTAAAGTTTAATTTAAAGGCATGACCTTCAGAATGGTTATTTTCCATGTTATGAATCCAAACTCTTGCACCTACTCCTAATATTTTCACTGAACCATAAAAGTCTAAGTGCCACCTAAATTCATGAAATATTTTTTCACTGTCAGGTTCTTATGTTCTTGTTTGACAATTGCGTTATTGTCTTTTTCAGTGTCTAAATTACATAAAATGAAAGAATCCATATCAAAAGGTACATAATAAATATGATAGTTCTATGGTTTATTTGTACTACTGACCATGTATTTCATCAAAGTTTCTATATAAAGCTTTTTGGGCTGACAAAATACTAAAACTATGGCATAAGACATGTCTAATTGTAGAGATCCCTGCAATTTTGTTCTCCATGAGTGAGTTAACAACATTTCATACTTTGGAGGGATACCAGTAACTACAATATCCATGACAATACTTTTACCTGGGTATTGAACTAGAGTAACACAAAAGTCTTTAATTAGGTCCATACATTTGAATTTACTTGAATCAAAAGAGAAAATATCTTTATATGGTCTAGTTATATCTAAATCCAATGTTTCCATGATTTCTTTTGGCATTAGATTGTGGGATGCTCCTAAATCTAACATAGCATTGTGCAAGATTTGATCATGAGAAATCAAGCTAATGTAGAATGGAGGGACACCACTTTTTTCATGTTTACCATTTACCTCAGGACCAAATATTAATTCTAGTTGGTCATCATGTAGATTAACAAAGTCTTCTCCTTCATCTGTGTTCAGTGTTTCAGCGATTTGGGCTTTGTAGGAATCATTTCTTATCAATTCTGTTAAATGAACTAATATTTTTAATTTAGCAATTCCATTTTGGATATTAAATGGAGTCTGTGTTTTTCCTCATTGACTGACTTCCTCGTTGGCAACTAGAGTTTGTGTAGTTTTTCCTCTTTTATCCTAAGTTTGTAATTCAGTTTGTATTTGGGTGTCTACTGCTTTACTATCTTCAATTCTTTGATTTGGAATAGTTTTGGAAGAAGTTGAAATCTGAATAGCTATTGAAGCTTGAGGATTAGTTGATTTTTGGTCATCCTTTGAAGTTTTCACAGCAGCTGATTTTTTAGTATCAGTTGAAGTTTTGATAGTAGTATCTACGATATCTACAATTTTTGGACTGGCTGCTTTCTTTTGAGTCAAAGTTTTTTGGGTTTCCCTAAAGAGAATTTGCATCACTTTGGCTGTAGGAGCTCCCACTGTTTTCTTGGTTTAAGTTTGTATAGTTTTATTAGTAGGGTCTTCTATGTTTTTCCTTCTCCTAAGGTTATATTGCTTATGAACTTCATTAATAGAAAATTCATAAACTTGTTCGTAATGAAAATACTCTCCAGGTTCTAACTGCAATTTTTATAACATGCATAATTATTGTTCTTCTTGGGTAAGAAAAATAGTATTACCATCATTTATTCCCATTAAGTTAATCTCAGTGCCTTCATCTTCTTCATTCTGGTGAGAACTTTCAGCATAGTTTTCTTGGAAAGGTGGTTTAATCTACTGATTAGGCAGTCCTTCTCTAGGCTTACTAGTATTGGGATTCTTCCTAAAATTAGGATTTCTTATTTGAGTACCCCGTGGTTGATTGAGGGTGGATTAAACAATCCACCCTCTATACTTAGAATTATGAAGTATTTATACAAAAAATAGTTACAAAATATCCTAAACTATTTTAGGAAGTATTCAAGGAAAATAAATATATCCATTCAAGAAGATAAAGACACCTAGGAATCTAAAAGGCTAGTTGTCCCTTCTTTTACTGATTTTTTTGTTTTACACTTTGATATTTTGCTACTTTCTCTCTATTGTTGTTGCTCTACGTTGGTTGTTCTTTTACTTTACCTTTTGACTTTTACTCTTTCATCTGATACTCTTTGAAATAGTTGATTTGCTGTTTTACTTTCACTGCTTTGTATTCATTATTTACCTTGCATTTCTATAGTACATTATTTATCTTTTCCCAAGTCTCTGTATATGGTAATTTAATATTTACCATCCTTCTGTAGACTTCATCAGATTTTGTATATTTTGCAAAGGTGGGCTTGTTTAGAAAAAGATGTTTTACCTCATGCTGGAGGTAAAAGAGGTCCTCAAAAGTCTGGTAAAGAACCTTTCCTGTGGGCATCCCTTTCATGGAGGAACTGATCGATTGTTCCTTTACTACTTCTCTAATTCTATTATCATAGTCTTCATGTGGCATTAACCTGTCATTAATTACCAATGGATTAGGTAGACCTTTCTGCCTCAAAGCATCAAATTTGACCATGAACTTGCTTATAGCTAGCTCCATTGTTTGGCATTTATCCTCAAGCTGCATCATCAGATTCCTCTTGGTGATTACCTTCTTCACCTCTAGTATACTGCCAGTTTTATTAGTTATTCCAAGCTCCCACAATTCATATTTATTCTTTGAGCTAGGGAACTGGATTATTCTAGAGGCTTCTTTTGGCGTGTTTCCAAGTTCAGTCTTAACCCTTTGAATTGCTTCACTGGCCTCTTTGACTAAATCATTTTGTTCAAAGATCACTTGTACAGATGGCTAAATATCATTGACTGAGTCAATTATATTGGCCCATAAAATTTGTTTTCCCTGGGCTAGTGGCTCCTTTAATTTAATTCATTCTCCAACTTCTGTATATTTTCATTCAACCTATTTGTCTTCTGAATTTAATTTTTATTTATGATCTGGGCCAATTTCTTCTCCTCCTATAGACTTTTCATTTGTTCCTTAATCCTATTTATTTCCATGGTTTGGATGGACATATCCTCCATGGCCTTCACCAGTTTAGCTACATTATCACTGGGATGAGCTGTTGTTGTTGCTGAAGTAGTTGTTGATGTAGTTGGAAGTTTTGTAAATAGTGGAGCTATTGGGGCCAATGAAGCTACCAAAGTAGAAGGAAATGTTGTAGTAACTGTAGGAATATCAGTAGAAGTAGTTGTCTCAATGTTGGCCCGTTTCAGCTGTATTAACTCATCTAATTCATTCTCCATTCCTTTTAATTGCGAATTTAGTTGGAGATTGAGGTCCATGATCTCATATTTTTGGGTTTGGCTTGCTAGGACCTCCTTGGTCTGTGGATGTTCAGAAGAGGGTAATTTTAGTTGCTTCTTTAAGGCATCAATATCTTCATTTTTCTTCTTTATTAATTTTTTTGTAGCCTTGATATCATTTGGATTATATCCAATTTCAATTACCAAGTCTTCTAGTGACTTGATTCTATTACCCTTGTCCTATGATGATGCTTTCTCTATCTTAGATTGTGTTGTGGTGTTGTCTAGAAATTTTTTAAGCTTCTGAACACTCATGCCCTTGTTGGTCATTGTTGAGTATATCATTTCACCTACCTACTTGTGGAATTCAATTTGATCAATAGGGTGAACATCCCTGGCCAAAACTTCAAACTCTGTCTTCCTATAGTCTGATGATGACTTAGGCTGTTGGAATATAGGTTGCAAAAATGTTATTTTCATTTTACCAGTTTTAATTTCAAAAGCTAAAATTAACCTATTCTGATTACCAGAAGGCTATTTGAAGTACTGGGCATATGTTTCAGCTTTCAATGCCTCATTTCTTAATTTTATCTCCTTATACTTCTCCTTTATGTCCCTTTCCTTATCCATTGGTTTGCTTGATGATGAAACCTCTATGCTAAGATGTTTCTGAATGCTTTGAGTATTAGAGGTGGATGGTTGATGATTTTTCTCTTAAAAAAATGGAGTTATATTTTCTCTGACCCCTGTATTTGTGTCCATAATTTGAAGTGTCTTTACTATTTCCATGACCTCTTCTTGCTCTTATTTCTCATTTACAGGATTTCTCTTCGGCGTTTTCCTATACATGATTTCAAATACGTCATGTGTTGTATCTATGCTTGAGCAAGAACCTTCTTCCCTGGTCCTTTTTGTACTTTTATCCTATAGGGCTGGAGTATGCAGAATGGAATTAGTATCCATATGTTTCTCCATATCTATCAAGGTATTTTCCAACCACTCTGATAGGTTGGCATATATTTCAATGTCTACCCTGGACTCATGCATAGGAGGTATTAATTTGAATCTAAGCCTTAGTTTGTTTATGACTCCTAAAGGGTCACAATGCCATTTAAAACTGCTACTAAACTTCATTTCCTATAAAATATTTTTTGCTTCTTCTCCAACCTCCTATTATTATAGATAAAACGACCAAGCCAGTTTTCTATCTTAATATGTGTCTTCTTCCTTACTGATAGAAAATTCACATCATCTGACTTTATACTATGCCTGATATATTCTAATGCAAATATCGTCATGGGAAGATATTTGGGAAGCTTATAGGGAGTGAGATGGAATCCATATATTCTAATTTCAGTGTGGTCTTGGTATAGGTACCAGTCCCCTAATCTATTGTTTTTTTGACAACTGCAAACCTCTTTTTGTCTCATCACCGATCCTAGGTTGATTGCTACTGGTTAGCATATTTAGATTTGATGCACAAAGGAATCAATGAAACCTTTGTAACTAAAAGTAGTGGAAGATTTTTGGATTAAGGGTGTCCAAAAGATAACTGATCTGGGATGGACCTTAGTCTCTAGCTTTTGGATATTGAATTGAAACTTATCTGATTGGAAATAAAAGAACATGTGGAATAATACTAAAGATTATTTGAATAATTTTTCATTTGGAAATCTGATCAATTGATCATGGATTTTGTCTATGAAGTATTGGGAAAAATTGAAAATTTCACCTGGAGGCTTTCCTGGGCAAAAAATAGAAAGGAAAGTAAGAACAGGCTCATCTACATGCTCATCTGTGATGTATCCTATAATACAAGAGAACATGGTCACAATTTGTCTAGCCCTCTCAGAGAAAATGGTAACAGAGTATTGGGGACTGTCTATAGGGCTATGAGACTCTTCTAGGATGAAAGTCTGAAAGATTTGAGTCTTCTTGGGAAGGTTCGGCTTCAAATATTGATCAAGTAGGTATTCAATGGAAAATGGGGTTTTATTTGGCTTTGGCTGGATCTGCAGAATTTGGTTTATTGATTCTGCAGTGATTGTAAACAAAAAATCTGTTGGTTGGGAGAGATTATGGCTCTTTGGCTTGGGATATAATAGTTTTGGCATAGATGGATGATCTCAAGGAACTGGTATACCTATGGGAACAACTATTTGAGCAAATTTGATTCCCATAGATGAATGTCATCATTTTGGTTCACCAATTTCTCTTTACTCCAGCAGTGGAGTTTTAATAAATGGTTGGGGGAAACTGTGTCTTTAATTTGGAAATCTTTGTCAGCCAATGGGAGGTGATCAACATCCAGATGAGGGGTTTTCAATGGTTTCTCATTTAGAATTCTTTGGGAAGCCATAATTTTGTTTACTCTATTGAATTACTCTTTCTCTAGCTTTAGGATTAGGGTTAGGAGCCATGGAAGAGTGGGAAGAATGAATACAGTTTGTAGGAATGAGTTTCTTGATGCACAGTAGGTTTCTTCAGTTCAGTAAGGTTTTTAATTAATTTAATTATTTAACCTTTTATAACTACTGTGAAAAGTTTAAGTAGAGGGTCGTTCTGGTTCTTTCAAGAGTACCTGGAAAAACGAAGACTTGGTGTGTAGACATGGTTCTGTGGTAGCAGCGGAGGTTTCTGAGGATTTAATTATCTGTGTGTTGCTTCAATTTTGAGTCAGTAGGGTCTCCAAGTTGTAAATAGGTAAAAAATGGTTGAGAAGAGTTCCTGGGGTTCAGAATTGGTTTGTAGAGGTCTTTGCAATGAAATAACAGTGAAAAGAGTGAAAAGGGGGATTTTTTGGCTTTTAACCGAGAATGGTTAAATTTGGGCACGGGATTAATAAATGAATAGTGGGCAGTTTGCTTTTACATGGGGAGGAATTTTTGTGGCATCACACTGCTTTTGAGTGGAGGGCGGTATTTTTTGAGAGCATGCGATATAATGTGGGGCTTCCATGTAGCAAAAGCACACTCGGGAAAAACCATGAATCTCACATTCTTTTGAGGTTTTAACTATAGGACAGTGGTAGTGAGCAATATGGATATGGGCTGTTGGATCTGGGAGTGTTTGATTGGAGGTCTATCATGTTGTAGAGTTGCAAGGACTAAGTTGGGGTTTGATTGGTAAGACCCAGGGATTAATAATGTGGTGGGTTACATATAATCAAAGGTTTAGTGAGGGTTGGGGATTTATACAGTGGGAGGGTAATATACATAAAGTAGGACTATAGGTTAGGAAAGAACTTAGGATAAGGGGTTTAGTGGGTTTTTAAGGGAAAAGGGAAATTAATAAGGGGGGATGATTTTTTAAAGGGAAATGTCTAAGGATAACGGGTGAAATTAAAGGAGAAAGGGTATTTTTACAAGGGAAATGAAAGGGAAGGGTCGAAATAAAGGGAACATGTTTTTACTGTGGAAATGTGTTGGAATAAGAGGAAATGAAAGGGAAGGGTCATAATGAAGAGAAAGTTAGTGAATGAGAAGTAATGAAGGGGTAATGGGGGGAAGTTTAGACATGCAAGGGGTTGAGTGAAATGAGGGGAGATTAGTGAATGCATTGTAGTATTTAGGCCTGAAATCATATAGAACCTTTTAGGGTAAATACCTAAAGTAATACACAATTTTTTTGAGTGTCCTCTTTCCTTTGATAGTTTCCTCCTACACATGAAACATAGGATTAAGCATAATGAAGGTGCATTTGATCTTGCAACCTTGTGCACTCCAAAACCTCTTGTACCTACCCTTTATTTACCCTAGCATTTTATCTTGATTCATTGGGTTCATTTGAGCTTGCTGACCCTTAATTTATTTTTCTTTTATAAGCAAACTATCTAATTCTAACTTTATATCTTCCAAGGGCTCAAATTAAACTGATGAGCTCCTTATTATTCTCTACCTAACTACTGATCCACCAAGGTTAAATAGTTTGGTTTGATATTCATTCTCTATCTATCAACATGAACTTTAAACCATGAATGAATCGAGATTGAACTATTTGACCATCATGGGTTGTGGCATTTTTGACAAGTTGCACAAAATCTTATTTTTGCAAGGCGAAGTAAAAAGTAGTGCATTTGAATTTGCATCACTTTCAAAATATTTTTTAATCTCTTTTGGTGGGGTTCATATTTTATTTTCCTTTTGGATCCTTTTCTTTTAGTCCTTTGATTATTCTTTTAGGACTTACCCTCTTTACATTTTTTATTTTTAATATGGGAAAACATTTTGCATAAAGAAAAAATATGTACAATATTACAATACTAATCATAGCCAATTCAAAATTATGAATCTTATTATTATAGGACCCTAACAGAGACAATATGTCAAAATCATTGATTTGAAATAATCTACATTTACTAAGATTGGAATACAAATGATACTCTCTTAGAAATCTCACTATTTCTACTAAGTTTTTGGAATGTTGTTCCTTCTTCTTAGAATATATCAATATATCATCAATGAATATAATAACAAATTTTCCAAATAAGGATGTAACACACTATTCATTAGACACATAAAAGTAGTTAGATCATTAGACAAACTAAAATCAACCACAACAAACTCATAATGCCTATACCTAGTCTGGAAAGTAGTCTTGTATATGTCATCTTCCTTGATGCATATCTGATGGTATTCTGATCTCAAGTCAATCTTCAAGAACACCACTACTCCCTTCAACTAGTCAAACAAGTCATCGATCCTTAGAAATGGATACCTGTTCTTGATGGTTACCTTGCTCAACTTCCTATAATCAATGCATAATCAGAGAGTACCATCCTTCTTATTCACGAATAACACTGGTGCCCCCTAAGGTGATACAATCGGCCTAATGTATCCCTTATCAAGCATTTCCTTCAACTTCAACTTAATTTCCACTAATGTTGATGTGCTCATCCTATAAGGTGACTTTCATGTTGATGTTGCTCTATGTAAAAACTCAATAGAAAATTCTACTTCCCTATGAGGAGGAAACTTTGAAATATCTGTTGGGAATACATCCTGAAACTGTTGCAAGATAGGGTACCTCTTGAATATTTCTGCATCCTCAACATACTTACCCTTATCACTGGAAATATGCACTGCAAATTATACACACCCTTTTCTTCAATTGTGCTTTTCCTACATAGTTGTGACCATCCCCACTGATGTAGGATTCTTCTTTCCCTGAAAAGTTCTCTTTCCCCCATTATCATCTAGGAACTCAATAGCCTTATCATAACAATCTACTTTACTTCTTTGGAGGTACAACCAATCCATACACAAAATCATACTATATGATCCCGATGGAAGCATATTTAAGTGCATTGATGTAGGCATGCCATTCATCTCACATACACAAGCTCTTACCCAATTATGAACTCTCTTCTTAGTACATGTAGCTAACTACACCAACCAAGACTCTGCATGCACTTATTTTCTTAAACAACACTTATTCACTAGGTCAGGATTAACATAACTATAATTAGATTCAGGGTCAATTAAAATAGAAACAGCTTGACCACAAAGATTACCTTCCATCTCAGTAATGGATTCTTGTTGATATACCTACCTGTTGTCCACAAGTACATAAATATGTTGAATTCTATGGAACACATCCCGAACTGTCTTCTCCTCTTGAGAAATGTAGATCTAAGGCCTAGCACCCTGGTACGATGGAAAATCCTTCTTGTGATAATCTTTACCACATATCCAACACTACAACAGTCCCCTACCATCCCCTCTATTTTTCTTCTCTCCAAGCTTTGACCCATGTCCATTCTCAACTACATTACACTTCTTGTAAGGAGAAATATTTTCTTTCTCACCTGCATCGTAAGGTCTTCCTTATTTCAGTGGCCACTTCCCATTACCTTTCTCATTCCCTTTAAATCGTGACTAGGATCATCTCTATGCTTTGATTGCTCATAACAATCACTAGTAGAAAATGAAAAATTAGTGATTAGGCGACTAAAAAAGTTAGTCATCGCAATTTTTCTAAGTCAAATACTAACAAAAATGAGCAATCGTAAGAGACCCAACTAAAAATTACTAACATAAATGACTAATTTAGTCTTGGGCTAAAATATATGACCAGATAATAAGTAATACAACTAAAAATTACTAATGTGAATGACTAATTTAAACTAAATTATGGGTAGCTTCTAATAGTGTGTTAATGACCTTTAAGTGAAGTTCCCCGAAAACATTGGGCTACCTACAACTACTTGAGTTTATTGATAAAATTATTCATATATTTGAAGATATTTTCCACCTCCTTAAGGATTAGTAGATATTACCCTTATGTGTAAACCTCATGTCCCCTTTCCCTCTTTATATGAGCATACTTGCTTATATTAAGGAGTTATTCAATAATTTTTATTAATGCCCTCATGTGAAAATGATCACTCTCAAATTTAAAAATCATTAGATATAGCCTCTACTTAAAGTGAAATATTTTTTCTCAAAAATTAAAATTAAAATTAAGAAAGAAAATTTAACCCCAATATTGGAAACATGCTCAAATAAAAAAAAAAAATTAACCTCAATAATAGCACCATAAGCTACCATGGCAATTGAAATTTTCATCGAATCTAAAATTTTCCTATTAAACTTTATTTTCCCACTACTCTTTTTCCTTTCCTTCCCACGTGGGGAGAGATTTTGATGCTCTTTCTCTATACATTAGATTCCGTTTCAAAATTTAGGAGGAAAGTGTGGATCATTTGTTCATGATGGACAAAGGTTCAAAACCTTAGGAGAAAAAGGAAGGTGAGAAGGGTGGTGCTATTATAAGAATTTGTTCCTCACATCTTAGAGAGATGACACGCTATTTGTTGTGGGTTTTTGTGGTGTTGTTATATACCATGACTGATTCTTGCACTAGATTCACAGAGACAATAATTTTATTAAGTTGAATTCAAAGAATGTTGATTTAAACTTGGCTTAATATAAATCCAAATTACTCTAAAGCCATATTATTCTATAAATATTTCTAAAAATACATTCATTACAAAAATGTGCACAAATTCTAATAGCACATGCACATTCTTAAAATGTGCACACACTATTATTAGAAAACCTTATATATTAACAATTCTTGTGGCTCATTATGTAGAATAGCATGCCATGACTCCCATATCCAAGTTGAAACTTGAATATCCATTAGAGAGTATCTATGTGGTTGTTTGAGTGTTAATTCAAGTTCCTTGAACTCTAAAAGCTTTATTTGGGACCTAAGACCCTCTTTTCTCCTCTCCTCAAGATAGTACATTCCCCAAGACCCATTTTTATCATGTAAACCATACAGATGGTGACAAATATCTCCCATTAAGGATAAATATCCCCAAGATATGTCCTGTGTGGTAATTCAAATACTTCTTCAAGAAGATTGATCATGGGAAGATTCAAATATGAACCAAGCACCTTATGATCCTTCCTTGACCATGGTTAAGGACCCAGGACCCAGTTATGACACACATAACTTTCAAATAGCACCCATAACACACCTGAAAGCTATATTTATTTTAGATAGGATATTTTTGGTGGTTTAAATCCTTATTCACATCCATTAAACTACTAGAGGAGTTTCATTTTGTGATTAAGGATCTTGTTTTCCTTCCCTATCTATTGTAGAGACCATAAGACCAATTCTTATTATGAGAAACATACTATTTCTTTCCATATTCCCATGCTAATATCTTCTTCATGAACATTAAACATAAGAAAAACTTGTTTTAGGCCTAAGATCCATTTTCATTCCCATGAATATTTTCTTATTCATAAATACTTAGTAAACTACCCACATATTTTCATCACAAGCTAGTATGCAATGAATTAATTCACCTAACATTCATCCATTCATATCTTGCCAACAATTTCAAAAATACCTAATCCAATATAAGATTAGGGTGGGCCACCAACATGTGATCAATCCCTAAGGAAATGCACATGATTAAAAACTAAGATCCATTGAATAGCAAAAAATAATCTTAAAAATTCATCAATCAAAATTTACATTAAAAATCATAAATCACAATTTATTACAATGAAACAAAAATGAAAAGCTTTAGTTCCAATTGAAGAAATGGGGCTGAGAAGCTCCCTAGGGTCAATTGAAAAAATTGCATTGAGCAACGCACTGGGGTTCATAGTCTAGCCCAAGATTCAACCACAGGAGTTGTGGAATCAAACCTCCAACACCACAGAAAACCTCGATCGTGCCTGCCATGAAATCATTCATTTTATTATGTAGGGTTTGGGGTTGTGTATTTTCAGTATCTATATGTATATAGAGTGTTACTTTTATGAGTATATTTATCAAAATTTGGGAGTCCTATAATCATTGATGTTGAATTTTTGTGCATATCTTGAATTGCAATTGGAAATGCTAAATTGAAATTGGGTGAAGCCAATGCAATGCACAATGCATGCTTATTTGAGAGCTATCAATATAATCAATATATCTATTTGTAGGACAACGTTTGTTGTAAGGTTGGTGCCTCTATGATCCAATATTATTGATTTCATGCAATGTGTTTGATATTTGGAATTGGGTGTTAGTGTTGTTGCATGCTTTTATCCAAATAATTTACTCAAGGGTGTTTTTTTCGTATTTACGAAGAGTCCAAGATGAAAATTATCCATTAATAGCCATGTTTTGTCTATAAATTTTGATAATCTAATGGTTGATGCGGGTGATTTTCCAAATGTGGGAGAGTTTATTTTAGGGTTTTTTAAATACCCACTTTCATATTTATTGCTTTTAGTACAATTTTCACAATAATTTTCTATATGTGGATGACTTGTATCCTTCTTGTGATTGCAAATAGCCCATTACTATTTTTTTGAGGGCCCAAAAAGGGATTTATCACATAAGGGAACTTGTAGATGTCATTGAATCCAATCTTTTTGAATTATTTGTATATTCTATTCAATAACCCATAATCTCATTGGGTAAATGGAATTTTTACAACTACCTGGTTGAATATCCTATGGCCTAAAATTAATATATTTAGAATCCTCTAACAATAGGGTTTTGGGCTTATTTGCAAGGTTGGCATGTGCGACCTTTAAGGGTAATTTTAGAGCTTCTTCATTTGTTATATCAATTTCCCTACCTTTTAATAGCTTAACAATTGCCCAGCCAAAAGGCTTTGGGCTTGTGTTAAAATCTTGGTTTGTGGGGACTTATAGGGAAATAATTTGACTACCTGACAGATATATTTATTGTGAGTTGTCTTTAGTGAGTCTTTTTGGAAGTTTTTTTGGTGGGTTTTTTTATTTAAATTCTCTCAAATCTTCTAGGAATTTATTGAAACCACAATATTGATGGATAATGTATGCACAATCGAAGTGCCCTAAGGGTTTTTCAGAGTGCTGAATCCATATATACAATCAAAAAACTAGTTTAAATAACACAAATCAATATTCCACCTCAATTTTTTTCACTGGATTTCGACACCGGAAAGTCAAAAACGTCGCACTAAAGACAACTCCTATTTATTTGAAAACCTTTTGATAGCTTAGGAATCCATCTAGTAGGAGCCTTTTGTGCTTCGTTTGGAAGCTATTAATTTCCCTAAATTTTGGTATCTTGAAACCCTTTAGTAGGATGTTTTGTGGGATTTGAGTGTCTGGGGATTTTAAATGTCATTGAAAAGAGGGTCTATAACTTTGAATATTTTGCCATTTTGGCATAATTTGGGTTAGGGAATTGTTGTCAATGGAGTCCAAGATGGTTAGTATTCAAACTACAATTATTCAGTTTATGGCTACAGTAACATTATAAGATAGTGACAGAAGGCAGATTAGTTATAACTGTGCATATAGAGTTGGCTTCCCTGATTGACTTTGGTTATGTTCTTTGCTTGGTAGCTAAATATGATAGGCATGAATCAAGATGAGGAGGAGTTTGAGATTTTTTTGGGAGAAATTCCCCATGAAACCTAAACTCCTCATATAAAGGATCTTCGTGGACTCAATAACAAGTCTCCAAAAGGTGAAAAGAGTGGGTCTTTTTCTAATAATGCTTGTAAGTCTTTCATCCCATAGATATATGAGGATTTTTATCATGTTTATTAAGAAGTTTAGAATATGCGTCAATCCCCTGCATGAAGAAAGATTGCATCAAATTCTCACACATCCAACCATCCTCTTAATAATTTTATAGAAACTTTCCCATGGATGGTTATGGGAGAGTGGAATCCCCTCAACTCAAAGAAGTCAAACTATCTCCATCACAATAAATATTACACCAAAAAAAGAAGATGGAGCAAGGAGAATATCTATCCACATTAATAATGCATCATAATAGGGTTTCCTTACCATCCCAACAATTTTTCCCAGTCCATCAGTCCCTTGTGACTACATTTTCAAATTTGAAATTTGAAAAAAACAATGCAATTGAATAGGAAATTCAAGAGTCAGTTGGGAATGGAGGAGGGTTTGGTAATGGACTTGTAGATGATGGGTACGGTCCAAGTTAATCTAGTGTAGCATATGTTGGCCTCAATGTAACCGGAATGTTTGTTTTATAACCTTTTGCTGATACCTTAAATACTTCAGGCTCAAAGGAAATTATTCCATCTTCAGTAGGCTTACATGGGATCAAGTATCGTATCCATTTTGAAAATAATAGCGAAAATGTTGGAGAGATTGATATGCTTTTGAAATATAACACTTATGGTGCATTTGCATATGGAAAAAGTTCTGTTGGGTCATTTTACGATACTTCAACAATATTATTGGACCCAGACTGTCATTGACAATTTTCTCTATGCCCTTCTGGGGGCCACCAGTGCGCCCCTATCAGGTTCTTCTATGTTAAACTAGCTATCGTATATAGGTTGGGTTTTTTGTATTAGGTGTTCCAAAACAATACTTTTTAGACCTCAATTTTGGATCCTACTTGCAACCTCAATGTTCCCATGCATATGCTCTCCAGTAGATGAATCCAATGTACTTGAAATGACAACAAATTTAGTATGAAAGGCATAACAAAATGCACCAATAAGATATTTTGTTGGAGCAGGCTTAGGCATTGTTTGGTTAACCAATCTGGTGTTTTCTACAATTGTTGCAAATGGATCTAACTTGGGGCTTAGACCGCAAGGCTCTATGAATTTGTTTCAACAACTTGAATCACGACATCCATCAAAGTGTAACAACTACTCCAGGAGGAGATTGTGCTAGTCCTATTCCTTGTATGAAAAGGACATTTACTCATAATCATCCAGAGTTTCCTATACAAACTGGAAAATTTTGGCAGTGGTGAAAGTTTCCCCTCTTCTAATTTTCAAATGCATCTTGTTGCAAGTACAAGGATGTCTCAACCTGGTTCTCTTTCACTGAAGGATCCTCAGATGGTTGCAATTTTGGGTCAACAGGAAAACCCTAATTTTCCTCAAAGGATTTTGACTCGAAATGGTTCACGTGGTGTGAATTCCCTTACAACCATAAGCTCATCATCACTAAGGGGACAAAATAAGGACTTTTTAAGTAATGCAAATGGTGGTGCAAGGCCTTATGTAAATGAACAATATTCTTTTGGTTCATTTTCAGGTCCTTTTCAATTGGATAACCGTGCAAATTCGAATGGAGTACCTTCTCGAATCACAGAACATGAGCTTTAATCTAATGTATTAACTAATCCTCAATAATAGCAAGACAAATATAGTTCATTGGAAAAAGTAGAATGCTATATATATATCTTATAGCAAAGTACCAATATGGTTGTCATTTTCTACAGAAGAAGTTTGAGGAGGAGAGTCTTGAGGATGTATAGAAATTTTTTGTGGAAATTATTGATTGCATAATTGAACTCATGGCTGATCCATTTCCAAAATAGTTTGGAGTTGTGCACTAAAGAAAAAAAATGCAAATACTTCTTGCCGTAACTAGGAAACTAGGTGATCTAGTCAATATATCTCTTAACATGCATGGGTAAGTGCCAATTTTATTGAGATTGAGTTTGTCAATAATTTGTTTGAACTACATTATATGAGGATAAATACAGCATGTGGATTATCTTATTCTTATTTGATATCTCCTTGACTTTAACCATGAGAAGATATTTATATTTCACTCTTTGTTGTTTAAGATTCATATTTTATAGCTATTTGGCTACTGAAACCTAAGTGTTGTTATAGGACACAAGTTGTACAACCATTGATAGAAACTTTAAAGACTCTAAAACAAATTTCTCTTGTTATAGTAGCACTTGAACTGGGTGTTGTTACTTTGATAAATCTCTTGATTGGAAAGCATGTTATACAAAATTGTTTGCAATGCCTCACCAATTAAGACAATCAGGTAATGGTCCCCTGCAACTTGGAATCCTCATTAAACCAACCAAAAATTTCCATCAATATGCATGTATGTATAAAAGGTAATATGGTTTTAAGAAGTTATTTTATGTAGGGTCTATCTAAACTTGTTATATGAACATTTCAATCTATTTGTTTGAATTATTTCACACATAATGCATGTATTATCCATTTTGTTGAAGAAAACAAATCTATATATACAATATTTCAATTTTTAATCAAAATATATGTGCGTATAACTTGAAAGCGCTTATAATATGACATGTTCTTTTTACAAAAATATAGCTTTGTCAAAAACTTCATCAGTCATATATCTGCTTAGTTACAATCATCATAGGCTCCTAAGAGGCAGCCTTCAATCTCAAAAATATTGTTTCTACGTCCTAACATAACTTAAAAACAAACTATGGAGATAAAATCTCTCCTAACAACTTCTAGTAAAAAGAACTTTGCAAAAGGGGGATATTTTCCCTTTCTCTGGATTCTTGAACAGATAAGGATCCCTCTTGCATTGATCCAACTTCTTTAGATAATGTATCAACTATTTTGTTGAATTTTCCCTATGTATCCACAAAGGAATTATCACCAAATTATTGCTTTACCTCCAGTACCTAATTCATTATTGGATCTAATGATATATTATCAATTTTTCATTTTCTATTTTCCTAGTGCACCAATACCTAGTTATTTCGATGCATGGACCATCCTTCCCCTACCTAACTAGAGCTAGCAATATATTGTCAATTTTGCACTTTCTATTTGCCCATTCCATCAACATATTGGAATCTCCAAATACCTATAGTTGTTTCAATGCATAGACCATCCTTCTCTCCACCCCTAAAGGTGGAAAAACATATCATTACTTAGTTTTCCATTCATAGTGAGGACAATTATCATTGGGTGCTATCTACAAATGTAGGTTGACTCATCATTATTATTCAAGAGAAACCACACCGTGTGAAATGAACTACTTGTGGTCTGTAAGGGAATACACTTTGAATGGAAATTTCAAGAGTCAGTTGGGAATGCAGGAGGGTTTGGTAATGGACTTATAAATGATGGATAGGGTCCAAGTCAATATGGTGTATCATATTCTGGCCTCAATGCAATGGCCATACCTATTTCAAAACCTCTTACCCATACATTAAATTATTTTGCTCAAAGGAAATCATTCCAACTTTAATATGCATAAATGGGATCAAGTATCCTATCCATTTTTCAAATAATAATGGAAATGCTAGAGAAATTGACATGCCTTTGAAACATAATACTTACCGGGTGCATTTGCATGTGGAAATAGTTCTATTGGGTCATTTAATGATGCTTCAACAATATTATTGGACCCAAACTATTGAAAACAGTTTCCTCTATACTCTTTAGGGGGGGCTACTAGTGTGTCCCTATTAGGTTATGCCAAGTTCAACTAATTCTAGTATAGAGGTTAGGTCTTCTGTATTGGGTTTGTCACAAAAATACATTTAAGACCCCCATTTTAGATCCTACTTGCAACCTCAATGTTTCCATGTTCCTTCTCTGCAGCAGATGAATCCAATGTACTTTACATGTCAACAAATTGAGGATGAAAGACATAATAAAATGAAGCAACAATATATTTTGTTGCTACAGGTTCAAACATTGTTTGGTTTGCACAGACTGTGTTGTCTACAATTGCTGGAAATGGCTCTAACATGGGCCTCAGACCACAAGGTACTATGAAATTTTTTCAACAGCTTGGATAGCTTCTGACATCCATCAAATTAGAACACCTACTACAAAAGAATATTGTGTTAGTCCTATTCCAGGCATGATAGGGACATTGAATCATAATTACCCAGAGTTTCCTCTTCAAATTCGAAACATCTCAAGGTTAAGTAGTCATTGTTCCTGTGGTAGTAGTGAAAATTTCCCCTTTTATAATTGTCAAATGCAACCTGTTGCAAGCATGAGTATGTCTCAACCTAGTTATATTTCACTCAAGGATCCTCGAATGGTTACAATTTTGGATCAACAGGAAAAACCTAATTTTCATGAAAAGATTTTGACTTGAAATGGTTCACATGGTGCAAATTCCCTTACAAAAATCAATTCATCATCTCCAAGGGGATGAAAGAAGGACTTGTTAAGTAATGGGCATGGTGGTGCAAGGCCTTATCTAAATGGACAAGATTCATCTACTTCATTTTCAGGACCTTTTCAATCAGATAATCATGCAGAATCTAAAGGAGTACCTTCTCAAATCACAGAAAATGAGATTTCATCCAATGTATTACCTAATCCTCAACAAAAGAAAACTACCTATAGTTCATTGGAAAATGTATAAGGACATATATATCTTATAGAAAATGACCAACATTTTTGTCATTTTCTATAGAAGAAGTTTGAGGAGGGAGTCTTGAGGATGTGTGGAAACTATTTGTGGAAATTATTGATCACATAATTGAACTCATGACTTATCTGTTTGGGAATTTTCTTGTCCAAAATATTTTGGAGGTGTACACTAAAGAAAGGACATGCATACAATCTTATGCATGTTAAATTAAAAATAATAGAAACATATCCTCTTCTACATGTAAGATCATTCCTCAAAAGTTTTTACTCGAGAATTGATGTTATCATCTTTCCTTAAAAACTATTGATGAGGCTCATCAATAGGTAAATTATATGGACCTTAATGCCACTCTCGAGCTTATTAAAATCAACTTGTCTCACAGTTCTTTTCATATTTTATTATATTTTGCTTAATGAGAAGGGTAAAGATGATATGCTATGTCATATGGCCTAATGTGCATTAATTGTAGGATTTGGAGCAATTTTTGCTAATTTAAGTGCATGAACATGAAGTAGACAAGCAAGAGGGATTTTAGGATATTTTATCTCCATCCTTAACTCCCCAATCACTCTAATATTCCTCCACCAGATCTCATCAACTCGGAGTTCAAAGAGCCAAGCCCACGAAGGTCATTGGCAACCAAGCCAGTGAATCATAGTTGAAGACAAGTTAATATCAATTTTGGGAGCCAAGCCTCCCTAATTTTAAGGAAGTTGTTTGTAGATTAGTTGTATAAATAAGAAGGCCTAGGGTATCATTAGGATTCAACTTTTTTTGTTGTAGCCAAGAGGCATTTTTAGAACTAAGACATTGTGATTGATTAATCTTATGTATTTTTTATGTTTTGATGAAAATGAGAAGCGTTCCGTTGACCTAGAACTGAGTTAACTTAGAGGGCTAAATCTCTTGGGTTAGGGACCAACCCTAGCAGTAGAGGTTCCTCTTTTTGTACATGTATGCTTAAATTACATTCATAGTTAGCTGCTAAAGTAACTTATGTTTTGTTTAATTTGCAAGTATGTGGATGATTACATAGTTTGCTTCCATTTGTGGAGAGATAGAACAATGGTACAATAGTGAAAGTAAATACTTCAAAAAAGCTTGTGGTAGTGGCCTCTACCTCATCTCCCTTATGGGATCATGGTTTGAGGGTTCCATTCTCACAACCCAAAAATATATTTATTGTTTGATCACTACATAACATAGGATTTCATGTTGCATAGATCACTGTTTCTCAATTCCTTAGAAGTACCTGCACTTGTCATTTTGGGTTCTTGAGTTTTCTATGGCTTAGAAGCACTTCCATTCATAGAATTAGCTAATAGATATTAATAACTCTATTGTTCCTAAATTCAACTCATCTTTCCCATATATCAATGAAGTTGTGCATAAATAAAGAAAATAATGTATGTTGTTGCAAGAGTTTCTGATAGGTAGGGAGACCTCATCTCACCAGCCTCATGCAATTCTTCTCCACCTATGTCATCTAAGTCCACCAGCCCTAATTTGAATTTTTGTTTTGTAGCAAAGTGGACATTTTGCTTGAGAAAGTCCAACCATCTTAAAGACTTGGACTGAGCCTTGGGTAGTGTGGACATCCCCTATGCCTTAATTCCCCATCATATGCCTTTCCCACACTTTATTCTACCTTTCCTACCTCCCTATAGCTTTCGGTTTGTTTCTTGTAGTAAAACAAGGCATCCTGTAGTAGAACTAGGACATCCTGTAGTACTATAGGAAACCCTGTAGTAGCCTGGTTTAAGCCTTAATTGAGCAGAAATGGTCATCTAATCTTAGGTTACGCCTCACATAGCTTTCATAACCTCAAAAACATTATACACCTATTTCCCCATACTTGTCTCCCCTGCCAAAGATCAAATTTCTGAATTAGCATTTACATTCACAAAATTGAAAATAAAGAAGGTTTTTCTGCAATTTCTAGTTAATACATGCACGCAGCAGTCACAATAGTTTTAGGACAATTTCCATGCTAGTTTAGTCTAGATAACTAGATGTTCGATACAAGGTTAAGTTAAGTCTCCTTTCCAAGAAATATTTGTAGATAATTAGCTAGATGATTTCGTGTCACTTTCTATCATTTTCCAATTCAACACTCGGATTTCCTAGAGTAGGCATCATTTCCTTTCTACATTGAGAATAGTTTTACCTTTGTTATTTGGTAGTCAGACTCCTTCTAGTCAATAGAATATTGGTTTGAAAAACCCTGGTGGTCTATCGCCCCAGTAGAAAAGTGACATGAGTAGATCATTACATCTAATGTGTATACAACACTGTCACCTCCAAGCTTTCATGAACCCTGGGTTGATGAAGTAAGTTTGGTAGCTCTAGGAGTTGCAACATCCTTGCTGCAATACATGAGATAATCACTTTTTGGAGTAGTTTCTAGGGAGGTGTCTAAGTAGATGTGATTTCTTCTTTCCTTTTGGCTTTTCATTCAACAAATATTCACAATATTTGCTTTCTTTCCAATTCTGCAAGTAGTTCCTTCAGTAAATAGTTGCAATCTTTGTTTTCTTTCAAATTCTGCAAGTAGTTCCATTCAAAAAATAGCTGAAAATCTTTTCTTTCTTTCCATTATACAAGTAATTGTAAAAAGAAAAACTTGAAAAAAAAAAAAGAAAAACAAATTCCTTTCATGCCTCGTAGGAGTAGAGACAACTTAGAAAAAATTTGCCGAATACCCCCACCGCATATAACAACCAACCTTCTCTCTTGTTTGGTGGCTATGAGCTAGATGACCCATTAGGTGAACAATTAAAGATCTTTGAAGAGCATATTGGGGAAGAAGAAGAGACCGTTCCACCAACCTACACCATGGCTAAAAATAGAAATGTGATTGAAAATAGAGAAGGAGATCAAAACAGAGCTGAGGGTTCTTTTCCCATAAAAGAAACTAATGGAGATGCTAGGATGAAAAAAAAGAGCCCCTCTGATCTTCATCACTTCCATGGATTAACCTTAGAGGACCCAAATACCTTTTTGTTTGAGTTTGTTGTCATATGCAGAAATTATGACTATACCTCTAATGACCAAAAGTTAAAATTGTTCTCATACACCCTCAAAGATGTTGTAACAACCCCGATGTTAAATATAAAAATAATTACATCAATTATGCAATTTATAATTAACACACAATTAATCAACTATTTGACATAGAATTTCTGAAATATGAGCAGAGACAACTTACTTGTGGCGATGATATTCCTTACTTGTGATTTTGGAGTTGAACGCTATCTGAATCATGCTAACTGCAAAAAAGATTTGGGGATGATTGTCCACCCAACCGTAGGCATAATTGCACAAAATATTTCTACAACTGGCCACCCCCGAGCCCTCAATCAACGTACTATTGCTAGGGAATCCTTTGTTTCACAACACTTTTCTCCCAAGAGAATGGATGATGGAATGATCTCTCATCTTCATCATCATTTATTAAATAGACCAAACATTGAAAATGGAACCACATGCACACATTCCATGTCTGAACATGTAGTTTTATTTTTTTATCTTAAGTTTTATCTTAAGTTTTACTTAAGTTTTCTCTTAATTTATTTATTTCTTATTTAATTCCCTTTTACTTTTTGATAACTTTACTTACTTTTACAATTTTTATAGTTCTGTTTTTTAACTCTTTCTTATTTTATTTTACTTTTTGTGAACTTTACTTATTGTTACTATTTTATAGTTTACTTTTATATGTACTTATTTAGAACTCTAGTATTATTATTTACTAATTTGTTTATTTTTTATTATTATATTTTTTCATTATTTATTATCTATTTACTATTATTAACTTTTATTTATTTTTTATTATTTATTTTTTTATATTTTAATATTATATTATATTATTTATTATTATTAGGGGACATTACATACTCCCTCCTTTTAAGGAACTTCTTCTCAAAGTTAAATTGAATCATTTAACATTTCATTTATTTAGATATTTATTACTTCATGTTTGCACTACACCCTCTGTTGAACTAATATAACTAGTAGGCATCGAAAGTTTTCACAACACACGGGAAATATCAAGGAATCTTTGTCCTTTTTTCCACTTTCGGAACCAAACATAAGCTTCATCAGTCTGTATCTTAGCCCTAGGCTGGACCCAAGGCTCGCGTCTGGTTCAAACCTCATCTACCCCAAGGCAAGCATCTGGTCCTAGTACTCAATCACTTCGAGCATCTTACAAGGTTGGCCCACTCCCTCCATACCTACTAAGATGCATAACCCCATGCATTAAAGCCCTTATGCCCCCACTAGACTCCGCCATCCCAATCCAATACTAGACACTTGGCCTACTGTACTAGGAACTTAGGCTCCTTAAGATGGTCCCGCAACCCCTCAAGAGCTATCCATCAAGAGTTATACAAGACAAAGGAACCACTAGCATATGTAGTTTTTGATTGAGTATGTCCCCAACCCATATGGTGTTACATATTCTCCCTTGCAGTTATGGGCTCCTACGAGATCATCAAATAAACTGGCCCTCTTGGCCCATTTGTGGATTTCCTATCCATCACCACATCTCAACATACATCCAATGCATTAGCAATAACCATAGTATCATAGAAAATAATCCACATGCCAACTCTTGCATTTCATCGTGATAACATAACATCATTGTTAATCATCACATTTTGAATAGTAAAGTACTGCATACTCTTGCATATCATAAAATCAACATGCAATTACCACATAAAGTACCCTCATAAATTATAACATCAACATATCAACATCAAAGACATATCATGACATCACATAATAAACGAAGCACATGTCAATATAACCTCATATCATAACATCATAATCCCTATGCCACATTATTCATATCATATCCATCATGAGCATACAAAATCATTATCATAACAAAAATAAATAAATAAGAACCACATGTGCATCATTATCCTCATACCATCATATCATGAAACCTCATCCAAAATTATACTCAATGACCCTATTTGACATAACATTTAACTAAACTGTAATTGAAATCATAGTGTACGATTTATATGTATCAATAAAATTTAAACAATAATACATAATATAGATGATCCATAAAAGTATCTACCTTAGCTAAGTTATGTACTCATGTCTAGCTCATCACACAATTTAATCAAATAGATAAGGAAAGTGATTAAAAATAACATCCGCATCTTCCGAGGTTGTTGACCCTATGCTATACTGTTCCCACTAGGCCTTGACTTGCTAAAAATCAGGATTCCTACGTCAATGAACCTAGCAGTGCAGTATATAGAATGGTTTGACCAAAAGGACTCCCTCCTCAGAAATTTTTGGACTCCAAAATGGTGGCTTGGTCTCATCCTGATGATGGTTTGCAATGGCATCAATTCGATGTTGAGTTTGTATTTTTTTTCCTTTTTCTTGATCTCCTTGTTGTCTCAGCCCAACTTGATACTTTGGAAAATCCATTTTCTAATGTGGACACCCACATTACCAACATTCTAATTGAACTTGATCCCCTATCTGTCCTTGTCCTTGGCCACCAAATCCTCTACGCCCACTATAAGCTCCTCTCAGGTAGGGATGAACCCTACGTCCTCCTAGAGGCAGCCCAAAAGTTTCACTATCAATCCAAGCAACATTGTTTTTTCTTTCCTAGAATCCATATGGGTGCCCCCTAGTCTATTTACCCTTGTTTTTGGGTGTTCCCTCTCTATATTCCCATCAGCCACCATTCAATTTTTCATATTTATCGTCCTCAGGACTTTTTTGGCTAAACTAATGGTTGTTTCCATAGTGGTTTTTGCATACCTATTCTAAAAGGAGGATGGGTTCTAATCCCATTGAAATAAGGGAAACTCTCAACCAATGACTATCTGGTGAATCAAATAAATTATACGTTTATTTTATCACAAAGATGTGCAACATCATTTCTATTATTTTCAAACTAGATAGTCTCTTTTCAATAATGACCAACCCTGTCACAATAGGTACCCTTTAAATACACACATTCCAATATATACCCAAGTCTCAGTCCATTTAATAAAAAGAAATTTAAGATGGCAGTTCAATGAAGCCATCTGAACAAGGACAGAGTTCAAATACTCAAAAAGCTTCAAGAATGAATATTTATTGTTAACAATTCATTCTACTTTTAAAGTGCAATAGACAAGTTTTAACTTCAAGATAATTATGTAGATGTAGTGGAGGATATTAGAACATCAGACTTTTAGCCCAGTTGGTAGAGTGAAGGATGGTAGCTGGAAGAGAAATTATCGTTGAAATCCGCAAGTCGGAAGTTGTTTTTTTTTTGTGTAAGGAAGTATAATATATTTAAAGTATACATGAAATATTATGTATATAACATTAATGGTATAAAGTTAAGTTATATCAGTAGATTCTTACATGCCAACAATGAGTGCATCAATTTTATAATTCTATATATTTTCATATATTATTTTAAATTTATTATAGAAAATTAAAGTAGTTTTTTTTTCTTCAAATTTCTTTGATTAAATTTCCGTAAGTAAAATTATTGATAAGTTTGATTAACTATTTTTTCAAAACTTTATTTGGAGGTCATATAGAGTCGGAAACCGCTCTAATAACATATGTAACAACCCCAATTCTAAAATATACAAATAATTACATCAATTATGTGATTTATAATCAACACATAATTAATCAACTATTTAACATAGAATTTTGGAAATATGAACAGAGACAACTTACATGTGATGATGGTATTCCTTACTTGTGATTTTAAAGTTGAACACTATTTGAATCCTGCTAGCTGAAATAGAGTTTTGGGGATGAGTCTCCACCCAACCGTAGGCGTAGTGGCACAAAATATTTCTACCACTGGCCACCCCTGAGCCCTCAATCAATGTACTACTATCAAAGAATCCTTTGTCTCACAACACTTTTCTCCCAAGAAAATGGATGATGGAATGATCTCTCATCTTCCTCGTCATCTATTAAATATGCCAAACCTTGGAAAGGGAACTGCATGCACACATGCCATGTGTCAACATGCAACTTTTATTTTTTTATTTTATGTTTTACTTAAGTTAAATTTTCCCTTAATTTATTTCTTTCTTATTTTATTCCATTTTACTTTTTGATAACTTTACTTACTTTTACTATTTTTATAGTTCTCCTAGTTAGTCATTTCTTATTTTATTTTAATTTTTGTTAAAGTTACTTATTGTTACTATTTTATAATTTACTTTTATATATACTTATTTAGAACTCTAGTATTGTTATTTACTATTTTATTTATTCGTTATTATTATATTTCTTCATTATTTATTATTTATTTACTATTATTATCTTTTCTTTATTTTTTATTATTTATTTTCTTATATTTTAATATTATATTATATTATTATTATTATTATTAGGTGACATTATAGATGAAATATCGCATATATAACATTAATTGTATAAAGTTAACTTATATCAGTAGATTCTTACATGCCAACAACGAGTGCATCAATTTTATAATTTTATATATTTTCATATATTATTTTAAATGTATTATAGAAAATTAAACTAGTTTTTTTTCTTCAAATTTCTTTGATTAAATTTCTATAAGTAAAATTATTGGTAAGTTTGATTAACTATTTTTCTCAAAATTTTACTTGGAGGTCATATAGAGTCAGAACCTGATAACATATGTAACAACCCCAATTTTAAAATATACAAATAATTACATCAATTATGTGATTTATAATCAACACACAATTAATCAACTTTTTAACATAGAATTTTGGAAATATGAACATAGACATCTTACATGTGGTGATGTATTCCTAACTTGTAATTTCAAAGTTGAACGCTATTTGAATCCTGATGGCTGAAACAAAGTTTTAGGGATGACTCTCCACCCAAACCTAGGCACAGTTGCACAAAATATTTCTACAACTGGCCACTCCTGAGCCCTAAATCAATGTACTACTATCGGGGAATCCTTTGTCTCACAACGCTTTTTTCCCAAGAAAATGGATGATGGAATGATCTCTCATCTTCCTCATCGTCTATTAAATATACCAAACATTGTAAAGGGAACCACATGCCATTTGTCAACATGCAACTTTTATTTTTTTATTTTATGTTTTACTTAAGTTAAATTTCCTCTTAATCTATTTCTTTCTTATTTTATTCCATTTCACTTTTTGACAACTTTACATAGCTTTACTATTTTATAGTTCTCCTAGTTAATCATTTCTTATTTTATTTTAATTTTTGTTAACGTGACTTATTGTTACTATTTTATAGTTTACTTTTATATATACTTATTTAGAACTTAGTATTGTTATTTACTATTTTATTTATTTGTTATTATTGTATTTCTTCATTATTTATTATTTATTTACTATTATTATCTTTCCTTTGTTGTTTATTATTTATTTTATTATACTTTAATATTATATTATATTATATTATTTATTATTATTATTATTATTACAGGACATTATAAATGAAATGTTGCACTGGTTCACTGGTTCATGCGTTTGCCTAGGGACAACATCACGACCTGGGCTCAAATGCAACAAGCCTTCAACAATAAGTACATAGATTATTTCAGGTGTAAAGATGCCAAAGAAGAAATTTTTAGAATGACCTTGGGACATGATGAGTCTTTGGAAGATTATGAGAAGAGGTTTCAACTCAGCTACAAAAGGGTTAGGTGTACCCTCAATCCTGAATCACTTAAGCTAGTCCTTCTTAGAGGGACTAGGGAGGATCTACTAGAAACCCTAAACATGTTCTCAGGAGGGGACATCTATTAGTTAGCCTATGATGATATCAAGACAGATTTCAAGAATCATTCTAGGGCAACCAAAAACAAGCATAGTGATAGTCAAGCTTTGGCCAGTTCATCGTCTTCCAACACATCCATCAAAAGTAAAATTAGGAACATGTTGGAAGAATCCAAGGGTGAAATGTTGCATACCATTGCTTTGTAAATGGATACCATGCAAATCAATAGGAAGCATGAGGAAGAATGAAGACCCTTAGCTATCTTTTTCCTAGATGCACGAGAAGGCACCCTCGAAATGAATGTCCATTGAATATTATAGAGATCTCTTTGGTCTATAAGGAGAACCACTCCATAGAAAAGTGCCCTTCTCTTCTTGGATTGAAATATTTGTATCAAGGAACTGAATGGGTGACTAAAAAACTATGTTATATCAACCAAATAAGAACTCAAGGACCTCGACCATACTAGCAAGGCTTGCAAGGGGCATCCTATTCATATTACAACACTAACCAGAATGCATCCATTCCCTCTTGGTGCCCTCCTACTCATCCTTCATGGTCCACACCTTCTCCCTGGTATTTTACACCTCAATGCGATTCCCCAACCTTCCAATCAATCATTTTGTCCATGTGTTCCTCTGCAACCTTAGTGGAATATACCATCCAAGGGGTGGAAGACCCCACACAACCAATCTCCAACCTTACTGCCTACACCTCCATCTCAACCACAACTCCTTCACCTTTCTCCACCTAAGCAACCTCACATGCATGCTCAACCAAATATGAACCTGAACAAAAGACAAGCACAACAATTCTACAGTGGTACAACATCTTACCCTACCTATGCTATGGAAATTCAAGAAATCAACCTCAGGTCTAGAAGAGTGCTTCAAGATAATCAACCTCCATCTCCACTTGAGGAGATTAAAGAAGAAAAGGATGAGAGTGTTCCTCAAGCCAATCCACCTCTTTTTCCTGAGACATTAATCCATCCTATCCAACACACCCTAGAAGAGATTGAACTTCTCGGTGAATTGAAAAAAATGTGTGTTAAAATACCACTCCTTTAAGCTATCAAGGATGTCCCCATATATAAAAATTTAATCAAGGAAAAATTCTTCAAACATCATAGGAGGAGAAAGAAAGACATCCCTACCATTAATGTCATTGGACAACTGTTTGACTTAATGTTGGGGCGATTTATTTGCCCTAAATATCTTGATCCTGGAAGTCATGTGGTAGATGTGCACATCGATGGTATCATTGTCCCCCATACCTTGATCGATATTGGGTCTGCCATTAATGTGATGACTAAGGAGACTATTCTTAAATTTAATCTCCAATGATCATTAAGGAAAACCACAATGATATTGCAGCTTGCAGATAGGCCCACACTAGCTCCTGAGGGAGTTGTTGAGGATGTGATGGTCTCCATTGATTCCTAGGAATACCCTGATGACTTCTTAGTTCTCCAACCAAAGACTAGGTTCAATTGTTATCCTCTTATCCTTGGAAGACTATGGTTAGCCAGTGTTGATGAATACATAATTTGTAGGGCTGTGAATATGACCATTAAAAATGGGCGTTTATCTAAACAATTGGTCTTGTACCCTCCTGCTCAACCATCTCTAGAGCATGACTTACCTTTATGGTTAGAAGAGGACGAGGAAGAAGAATCCTACTCTTCCCCAATATGTACCCTCGATATAACTATAGGAGGGGGGCAACCTGATGAAGATGACCTGATTGAGAAAATCCCCCAGAGTCAGCCCCCCAACACCATGTCTCTTGAGGAGTTAGTAAATAAAGTTGAAGATAACCCTCAGACTGATTTGTGCCTAGCTCACTCAAATCCTACTGATGTCAAGATGATAGAATTTGGTATAAAAATAACATTGAAAATCAACCCCTCTCTCTCTTCACATCAGGAAGAGGAGTTATGTGACATGCTAAGAAAGCATCGCGACGCCTTTATCTGTAGTTATAAGGAAATGAAGGGAGTGCACCCTTCGGTGTGTACTCACCACATTTACATCAAGGAAGGATACAAGCCATTGCACCAACCTTAGAGGGAAATGAACCCAACCCTCAAGGATATAGTCAAAGAAGAATTGCAGAATTTGTTGGATGCAGGGTTCATTTACTCCATCTCAGATAGTGAGTGGGTGTCTCCTCAGGTTGTAGTTCTAAATATAAATGGGAAATGGAGGATCTATGTGGTCTACAGAGAGCTAAACAAAGCCACTAAAAGGGACCATTTCCCTCTACCTTTCATTGACCAAGTATTAGATGGTCTGGCAGGAAAGAAGTTTTTCTCTTTCCTGGATGGATTCAGTGGTTACAATTAGATCCAGATCAGCCCAAACGACCAAGATAAAACCACTTTCACCTATCCTTGAGGTACCTTTTCTTATAGGTTCTGTTAGGGTCCAATAATAATAGGATTCATAATTTTGAATTGGCTATCATTAGTCTTGTAATATTGTACATATTTTTTCTTTCTACAAAATGTTTTCCATATTAAAAAATTAAAATATGTAAAGAGAGTATGTCCTAAAAGAATAATCAAAGGACAAAAAACAAATAGAAAAAGATCAAAAAAGTGAAAAATATGAAAACCAAAAAGGAAATAAAACAGATCATCAATGTGTGCAAATTCAAATGCCAATACTTTTTACTTTACTATGCAGAATAACATTGTGTGCATCTTGTCATAAATGCCACAACCCATGATGGTAAAACAACTTAATTGTGACTCATTCATGTTTTAAAATTTATGTTGATAGATAGAGAATAAAGATCTAGCCAAACTGTTTAACCTTGGGAGATCAGTAGTTAGGTAGAGAATAAAAATGTGTTCATCAGCTTAATCTGAGCCATTGGAAGTTATAAGGTTAGAATTAGATAGCTTGTCTGTCAAAAGAAAAGGAAATGAAGTGTCTGCAAGCTCAAATGCATGCAATAAAGTGAAGAAAAAATGTTAGGATAAATAAAGGGTAGGTAGAAGAAAGGTTGCAAATGTACAAGGTTGCTCAGTCAGAAGCACATTTATCATGCTTAATTCTATGTTTCATGTGAGGGAGCATTTATAAGAGTGAAAAGATATTCACAAGCTTCTTTGATTAATTTCCCCTCATTTCATTCCACCCCCACATAATTACTTACTAATTTCCCCATTATCCCCTCATTCCTTATAAAATACCCTTTCACCCCTCATTTTGACCCTTACCCCATGGTTTCACACATTCCCCTAGAAAGTACCTTACAAAAATCATCCCCCTACCCAAAACCCCTTTTCCGTAGTGTGAAACCCATTTCCCATTGCAAATATTACCATCCCCATTATTAATTTCCCTATTTCCCTTCAAAACCCATAAAACCCCCCTTATCCTAAGTTTTCATCCCCCCACATAAGTTAACTAACTCCCTGTTTCATATTTCCACGGTAAACCCCTTTTAACCTACCAACCCTTGGTGCAGTTAAAAGACCCCACCACAAAAACCCCTGGTCCCACTTTAATAAACCCCAACTTATTGTATTAATTAATTACAATTTTTTGTAATTAAACCCTGGGCCCCACAAATCCTTGTCCCAATTCCATCCATGCATCTCAACCACATGAAAGTCATCCGATCTCCCACCCCCATATCCAACGGTGTGCATCCATATTGCGCACATTCACCGTCTGATAGATAACAACCCGAGAGAGCACGAGATTCGTGGTTTTGCCTAGGGACTGTTCTTATATGTGGCAGCCCCAGGCTAGATCATGTGCTCGTAAGGAAATACTGCCTGTCCTCCAAAAGTGGTGCAATGGCTCAAAAATTGCCTCTCCACCAAGACCAAAAGCCATCCATTGTTCATTCATAAATTCCTCACCAAAATGTAACTGTTGCTGGTTAAAAGCCCAGAGAAGCCCCATTTCACCCTTTTCACTTGTTTTCACTGTGAATTCCACTCAAGCCATTTTACGACACCCTGAACCTTTGCGACCAAAATTGACCACCATTTGTTGCTTGAAGAAGCTCTAGACACCCAATTTGAGCATCCATTTCACAGCTGAAGCAACCGTACCCTTTGCATTCAGCATTGAAACTAGTTTACAAACCAAACCACCAAACTCCAAGTATTCTTGGGAAAACCAGAATGGATCTTTAATTTGAAAGCGTATCAGTCCAATTAAAATATTAATTAATTGAAATTAATTAATATTTGTTTAAATTGAAGAGTAGTTCACTTGAATACCCAAAACCCTTCGTTTACAAATTGTAATTACCCCCTCACTGAACCAAAGCTTCTAAACCTTACTTCTCCAACAACTACAAGCCTAATTCATACCTCTACCTCTAAATATGGCTTTCCATACCTCTCTTAACATCAGACCCTTGTCAACTCCTCACCTAGACATCAACCACTTGGCATTAGTAGAAGAAGATTTTCAGATAAAAGATACTACTTCACCAGCCTACCTTCTAAAGCTCCACTGCTGGAGTAAGGATAGCTTCCTAAACCAAAATTATGACATCTACCTTTGGGAATCCAATTTACCCAAGTATTTATTCCCAGAAGTGCACCCATTCCTTGATATCATACATTTTTGTCATGCTTGCTATATCCCTAGCCAAAGGGTTGTTATTGCCCCCAACCAATAGTTGTTATTCACCATCACTGCAGAATCCATCAACCAAATTTTTGAGGTCCAACCCAACCCAAATGAAACTCCACTGTCTATTGGTGACTTCCTATACCTTTATGTAAAATTAGACCTGGCTAAAATAGCACAAATTCCAGACCTTCACCATAGAAGACTACCATACTCCCATAGATAGTCCACCTTATGCTCCCACCATTTTTTCAGAGAGAGGTAGACAAATAACTACCATGCTCTCTCACATCCTATGATATACCTCAGATTAGCATGTGGATGAGGTTATCTTGGCCTTTATCTCCATCTTCACCCCAGGCAAGCCTCCTACTATCATGTACAACTATGCTCAGTGCATTGCAAACATGATGCATGAACAGTTTACCAGACTTCCAACTGAAAGAGTTTTCAAGTACTCTTCAGTGTTATTTCACATGTTTTTGTATTATCAAGCAAATAAATTCCTTGATAGCATCTAGAAGTTGGATACCAAGGGAAAGGAGAGATCAGTTATTTATTAGACACCCTTGATCCACAAATACTCCACTGCATTCACATATAAGGACTTCATAGACTCATTTTTCCATCCAGTCATGAACATGCTAACCAGTACCCGTCAACCTAGAATCAGCCAAGAATAACAAGGTTGGAGATTGGTATTTATTCCAAAACCAAACTAAAATTAGAGTTTATGGGTGCCAACTTGCCCCTTATAAACTGTCCAAATACCTCCCTTTGAGGATATTTGCACTTGAGTATTTTAGGAATATCATCAATTCAGGTGAAGTAAACTTACTAGAAGCTAGGAAGAAGACCTATTTTCAGATGAAAAATCAATTGGGCCCCTTCATATGTAATAACAGAGAAGTTGGACTTGAGGCTGAAAAAAATGTTGTAGGACATGAAATTCAGGAACAACTTTATCTGATAGTATGACCCTCATGGGGTCATAATAAGTTAATACTCAAGTTCAAATTGGGACCTTTCATCCACCACCCAAGACCTGATATTGAGAAATTTTCCAACCAATCATAATGGTTGGAAAATACATTAATTGACATGGATAACACAATAGTGGATGTAGAGAACACACTCATTGATGTTGAAAAGCAAATTGACCAGAGTTCTTTCATGTAGGTTCTAGAACTAGGGGAACCAATGAATAATCCTCCTATTTTATAGACTCCGACAAATAAGGACAGGAAACCAAAAAGAAACAGGGAGGAGGGTTCTAGTTCTGCCATGGAGACCACAGATGAACAATTTGAACTCAAAAAAAGGTCTAAGCTAAATCATGTGTCTGAACAGGAAGAAAACATTGAATCAGTGGAAATCACTCACACTGAAACAATGGGGCAAAGAAGCAAAGACACAGTGTCTTCAAGAGAGACACAACAACCATCAACCTCCAACACTCAAATGATTGAGAGACAACTAAGTGTTGAGGTTTCCTCCTTCACTAGGCTGCCTCATAGAGAAAGATACATTAAAGACATGTACAAGGATATTGAGATGAGAAATTAGAAGTTGAAGGCTGAAACATACACCCAACACTTCAAGCACACACCAGCCAACCAGAGCAGGTTGATCTCAACTTTTGATATCAAATTAGGAAAGATGTAGGTCTCATTCATGCAACCAACTATCCAACAGCCAAAGACCTCTGCTGATTATAGAAAAATCGATTTTTATGTATTGGCCAGGGATGTTCATCCCATTAACCAGATAGAATTTTACAAATGGGCTAGAGAGATGATCTACTCCACCCTAACAAGAAAAGACATGGCTACACATAGGCTACAGGGTTCATTGGACAATATCACAGCCCAATATAAATTAGAAAAGGCCTCCTCACAGGCCAAAGACAATAAGACCAAGTCATTAGAGGAATTGGTCATTGAGCTGGGCCATGATCCAAGTGACATTAAAGATGTTGAAAATCTGATCAAGAAGAAGAATGAGGATATAACAGCTCTCAAGAAACAACTAAATATGCCTCATTTAGAACACCCACAAACAAAAGAGGTCGTGGAGAACCAAAAAAATCATGAGGAGATGATGGACCTGGTGCTTCAATTGAATGATCAACTCAAGGAGATGGAGAAGGAGTTGGATAGCTTGATAGAGGTGAAACAAGCTATTTTTGAGACTTCCCATGCCACTGTTATCCCAATAGTAACTAATGCAATACCTTCCACTTTGGTAGCATCCTTAGCTCCTACAGCTCCAATGGCTACAAAACTGCCAGCTTCTACACTGTTTACATCAGCAATATGGTCTACGGGTGATGATGCAAGCAAGTTGGTCAAAGAAAGGGAAGACATGTCCATTCAAACCACTAAAATGAACAATCTCAAGGAAAATGTGACTAGTCTGGAACCTGACTACAAACTTTCCCAGATTATGCACAAGGGAGAAGTGCAGAAAGCAACCAGGATGAATGAAAGAATAAAAAGTATGGAGAAGGAACTTACATTAAAGGAACCCCTAGGTTAGGCTAAGAAACAGTTATGGGCCAATATCATTGACTCTGTCAATTATATTTAGTCATCCATCCAAGTAATTTTTGGGCAGATTGATTTAATAAAACAAGCCACAGAAGCCATATGGAGAGTAAAAGGAGAACTTGGAGATATGCTAGAGGAATCTACAAGGATCATTCACTTCCTCAACTCCAAAAACAAGTATGAGTTGCAGGAATTAGATATACCTGACAGAACATGTGCAATTTTGGAAGTGAAAAGGGTCCTCACCCAGAGGAATTTAATGTTAAACCTAGAATATAAGTGCCAAACCATGGAACTAACCATTAACAAATTCATGGTTGTTATAGACATTTTTGTACCTTAAAGATATAATCATGAAATGTCCATAATCCAAGGGATCCAAAGTCCCTAAAGATGTTGTTACAGCTCCAAAAGGAACAAGGTCAACCAATGACAGCTTCTCCCAGAAGTTCTCCACCAAAAACCACTCAGAAACAGTCAATTCAGGATCAATTCAGATGCTCTACTAGCTGCCTGCGTTGCAAAGTACCCAAATGCACTGGCTAGGTGCGTTGCAATGCACTTGGATACACTACCCAGGTGCGCTGAGTGGGAAATGACAAGTGGGAGAGTCATTCAACGAGGTGGAGAGACCATGGAAGCTTCCAGAATCTTCTCCAATGACACTTGCCTCACTGAATTCGACCAAGTGATGAGTAAGAGGCTCTCAGTCTCCAAGTGGAAGCAAGAACTGACAGAGAGAAGCCACAAGTCAAAACATAAGCTGACTCATCCTCTATGCTTACATCTATATATGGATCCCTCATCCCAGAGATCCAGAGGCTGGAATTTTGTACTTTGCATAGAATTGTTGTTGGTTTGAGATTGAGATTAGTACATTGGGTGATTTATGCTTTGTTGGAGGAGAGGAAGGGATTCCTTTGCTGGGAGGTAGATGATGGATCGGAACTCACTTGGTTGTATCTCCTCACTTTATTATTCTATCAATAAACTATTTGAGTTTCTCCTACATGCTGTGTATCAATGATGTTTTGTTATATTTGCATGTTTAGCTTAATCTGATCTTGAGCTTTTTATGAATGTATATCTATATCTTTCCCGTAGTTTCTCTCTCTTGTGATCTTGCAGGAATTCGGTGAAGTTGGGCCGGTAAGGGAGTAGGGAGCTGGGAACTATTGAAGAGAGGAGAAATTGGATCAACAAACTAGCGGAAGACACAGGTTAGTTACATCCTTTCTCCTCAATTTACATCTCATAAAGAAGAATACTCAATTAGTTTTCCTTGTTTGTTGCTAAGGCACTATCACACCTTAGAGTGGGATAGGGGCATTTCGAATGGATACTTTTCCCAACAACAAATTGGCGACTCTGCTGGGGATCGTATCTAGTTAGTCTATTTGTGTTTCTATTGTTGTTCTTCTCATAAACTCAGGAGTGCCGAATCGAACTGCATTTGCCATTTACAAATGCAAAGTAGAGATCTGCTACTCTAGTCCATTCACTGGGCATTTTTTTATGATCTGAACAGTTGATCCACAAGTGCTCTAACAGCCCTTTGTGATAGATCTTAGTCCTCCTTTAAATCATCCTCCTAATTGTACCTAATTGATAGCTTTTATCCGGCCAAAAACTGTAGATTAATATGCAAACTGTGACACAGAACCCAGAGACAATTCTCTTTTCTGCTTCAGCGCAAGCTCTGTGAAGAGGTTCTACATTTCAAAGCAGGTCCCGAGAGGGCTACCTGCGCTGAAGTTCAGTTTCTCTGTGTTGGGGGTGCGCTGATCAGCCTTTGCCTTGTGCAGCTGTGGTTCTTTGCATCCTTATGTTCAGTTTTATCTCTGTTTTTTGCAGCCTGTTATGAGTGTGTGTACCTATCCGAAACCCCTTTTCTTTGCCTTAATTCCGCCTCAGTTGTATAAAGAAGCTGTATTTGTTCTTTGCGTATTTGTTACATCATTTGTAGTTTCCCATTACAAAAGTAAACTAATCATACTGTCGCCCTTAGATCTGGGCCTGTCGTAAGTGTCGTTTTGATTTTAGGAGTAAGTTTGTTTGCTGTTGACAGTTGATTACGCTTTTACTTTTGTATTTTGGTTTGAATTTATGAATTTATAGTGTCGAAACAAGTGTTTACCTCAAAATCATAAGCGTCGTAATCGTCTTTTTGATTCAAAAAAGAAACTTGTTTGTGTTTTCACTAGAAATCAAATTCAAATTTGTACAACAACTTTCTTTTAAGGCATCAATATTAAGAAAGTGAAAACAAATACATGCATATGTGCATTTGCATTTTGACAGTTTGTATGTTGATTTAGGAAAAGTGCATTTACAGTGTGCTCTTTGCTCTTTGAGAAAAGATTGTGTCTTTCTTTTCCCCTTGTAGCTAGGATTTTCATTGTTGAAAAGAGATAAATGCTTGCTTATCATCTTTAGACTACATTTAGGAATTGTATATATACATCTCGTGGTGATACATAAAGGCAAACTTCTAAGAAAGATCAACCTAAAATAAATTGAATGAACTTAACAACGCTTTGTAACTTAACGCACAACATAGAGGTCTAGGCTAGAGACGTGTTCCGGCGTCGTAAAACCTGGTGACTGTCGATCTCACTGATGGTTGGGTGATTCCTCCTGAGAGACGATAAGCGCCAGTACGGATTGTGCTCCCACGTACCGTCGAGTATATATTGGGAGACCCCTATAGGCATAAAACCTTTATCCATAGGAAGCCGTGTCGGCCGCCCTACTGATCGCAATGCACTGAACACAGCATTCGGGAAGATTGACCGCCCGTACCTTAAAAAGTATTCTGCGATTTTGTGAAAAGTTTGGCACACCCTCTACCTAGAACTCCAGAGCAGTTCCTTTTGGCCTTTTTCAGACTCTATAACGGAAAAAGTCCATCCGAGCATTTGTCACTTCGGGCTCGTTAAAACATCGAAGGCGACTAGAGTCATCTTTTGCTTTTTCTCGACTCTTTAAAATTGAAAAAGAGAGTTGTGTCTAAGCGTCGTTAAAATTTATTTTAAACGGAATAATCATACATTTTTCCTGCGTTGATCTTTAGGTTGAGAAAATGGAGCCCACCAACCAAGGAATTCCCCTTGGTGGAAATCCTAGTCCCTTCTCCTCTTGGGGAGATGTTGTTGCGCCCCATATGGCCACATTGTCGCTTCCAGGACTGACAATTGGCCTGCCGGTCTGGCTATTCTCAACCAATGTCATTCAGAACACCACTATTCCTAAACAGTCGAATCAGCAGTTAGACCAGTCCATATTTACCCACTAGCCTTCTACTTCCTCTAATTCTTCCTCTCTCCCTTCCTCTTCGCTTGACGGAACTGGTAAAACTAAAAACCAAGTTCCTAAGGAGAAGAAGGAAAAGAAGAAGAAGGAGCCAAAAGCGACTGGGGGCAAACGAGTGTCGTCTAATGAAAATCCAGACACTGCACTGACTAGGCCTAAATCGCCATGTGTCATATGCAAGGGAGACCACTTTCACAGAGATTGTCCCTGCATCCCTCAGATACTAAGGGACTGGTCTCCCCGTTTGCACAATTCGGCGGCGTCAACCTTTGATAGCCATGTTGAAAGCACACCGTCAACTAGCGAAAGTGAAGTCCCTGGACAAAAAGGGAGAGCTAGATCTCCCTGTAGACTCTGCAAAGGCAACCACGCCATCCACCGTTGTCCCTTCTTAGACGAAGCGAAAAGAGTTTTGGATGATCGTCCGGTTTCACCGTTACGACTTCCTCCTAGATATAAAAAACTCTTGCCGAGTCCTTCGTTAGTTGAGAATCTAGCTGGCCCGCTCAAGTGGTCAGCTGAAGTGCCGGTCATTGAAGATGAACCAGCTGAATCCATACCCGACGAAAGTCAAAAGGTCGAGGCGGCAGTTGACCCGGTCTTGTCTTCAGAGGATTTATCTTCGAATGACACAGTCACTGAAGAGAACAAGGATGAAACCATCCAAATTCTCTTCATCAACATAGACTCCGACGAACACGGGGGCAATCCCCCCATTCCTTTATCGCAGGAAGGAAGTTCGTCAGAGCGATACCCGGCCGTCTACTCGGTCCCACCACCAAGCAACCTAGTTGTCTCGTTCGACTGGAACCAACTAGGCAGACCCCGTTTGCCAGCAAGCATACCATTCAGAATTATCGTCCAAATATACAGAATGGTCATGGCTGGCACCATCATTGATGAGGGGGCATCTGTGAGTATCCTTTCCTCTATTGCTTGGAAAGCGCTTGGTTCGCCAGCACTTTTGCCTAAAATGAGAAATCTGACAGGCTTTGATAAAGGAACCAGTCGACCTTTGGGATCCTCCCCAATGTGCCTATCACATTGAAAGGGAAGGCCGTTCAAATGAATGTGATGGTCGTTCAAGGACCCTTGGATTATAACCTACTCCTTGGACGAGACTATATATATTGCATGGGAGCCATCGTCTCCTCACTCTTTAGAGTAATGTGTTTTCCGCACGAAGGAAGAGTGGTCAAGCTCGTGGACCAGCTTTCATTTCCCGGATCACGCATCGCAAATAGTCATATACCATCCCTAAATGGTCTCTTCACGCAAGAAATGTCTCAACCCACGGTCCGTCCTCCCGATGAGCGCGAGTAATTCGGAGGGATATGACTGGAACCCAGGGGGCATGCGTCCTGGTCTGCTTCGGCAGGAAAAATTCGGGTATAGGGTAGGTTTCCGCGGGAGAATATGACTAGTCTGTACCCCGTCCGTCTTGGAAGAGGGGTTATTCTAGAATAAGATTCTTTTGTCAAAGTTATGTGTTTGGCGCTCGTTGTCACTCACCTTTGTCTATCTCAGTAGACATCGCCGAAGAAGTGTTTTGTTTGAAAGATTAATAAAACAATCTTTGGTAACCTGAAAGAGGTAGGCCTCTCCTGGTTAAACAAATGTTTTTCCTGCAAATTGAGGGGTAACCTTGAAACTCTACATTATACCTGGGGGCATGCAAACCTTTTGGAGTGCAAGCAAGGGGCGACTATTTATTTTTTAAATTTTTAGGTCCTCCCTTTAAACCCGTAGGTCTAACCCTTTAAACTCGTAGGATTAGTCGTTTCCGAACTTGCATAACGAAAGGATGCGGGGCATAGCTTTGTAAGGCACAAGCTCCATAAAAAATGGCATCTTACATGAGACATTCTTATCATATGACTGGATAATCAAGCAGTTTTAGCGCATAGTTCATGCTCGTTAAAAAATAAACATAAAATCGAGCAGTTTTAGCGCATAGTTCATGCTCGTTAAAAAATAAATATAAGATCGAGCAAGTGTCTCAACCTGTGTTTAAGCTCGATAAAAAATGAACTACCCTCCGGTAAATAACCACCGTGAATGTAACATTATCAGCCATTAAACCCTTGGTCGTGTTTGCACCGTCACCTCCACTTTTCCATTGGCTTATCATTCACCTCCATTTGATTGTTTACCCATTTTGAGGAACAGCTACGAAGAGTGATTTCACTAGCCATCCTTGTGACACTGCCGTGCTTGGAAAATTCCATCCCTTACCTGGAATCAGCTGCTACCCATTTTATCACTCGTTCTTCAAAAGACGAGTCTTCTTTAAGCTCTTTTCATCTGACTCGTAAAATATGAAAAGATTGCCGAGTTTTGGCCTTCCAGCTCGTTAAAGTGATCGGAAGTGCTATCCCTCCTCTAGATTTTAATCTTTTTGGACCTGAGGGATTATTGCACAAAAAGATGGAGTGCTTGTTTTGTTCGGCTCGTTAAAACTATCGAAAATTCATCCCTTCTGTATTGTTTTATACTTTTTCGGACTTAAGGGATTAGATGACGAAAAAGGACTTTTGGAGTTGACTTTACGTACCTTTTTAGACTCTCTAAAAATGAAAAGGACCGAGTTATCTTTGTCGTTAGACTCGTTAAAAACATTAATAGCGACAAACTTGTCTTTAGACGAGAACGAGTTTCACTATCGCTAGGCTCGTTAAAACATAGCGATGGGTTTGACCGAAGGGCAAATTATAGAACAAGCATATGTTATCCTCCTCAAGCTTGACAAAAATAAAGAGGTACTGGTCAGCAATGACTGGGGAAAAATTGGGAAGAAACTCAAAGAACCTTTATTGGTAGCAAGTCGCTCTTGAACATGACACTTCCACTCCATGCCTGAGTCGGGTTGGGTTGTTTCATTCACCGGTCACATCACCATGGTCTCGCCATACCATCCACCTTTTGGGGTAAATGCTACCAATCCAGCATATAAGTGTCGCCGATATGTTCAAGAGAAGTCAACCGTGTCCCATCCACTACCATACATTATACTTCATTCTTTCATGACCGCCACCCTGAACCCTATATCATCATATCGTTTTCACCTCCATCAAAATCATTTTCTCCGTTCCGTGTCACTGATGTGGGATACATCAAGGCCCTCCTTTGACGGATCGCTTCTTGTCGACATCAGCTCATTATCCAAGAAGTTGATCTAGGAACACCCCCTTCAGTACTTTGAAGCTTGCATGCCTCAATGGCAAGTTTCTCACTTCCAGCGACAGGTATACATCAATGACCTTCGACCGAAATATTTTGCGTGGTGTTCGACACCAAGTCCTTTATTCACACCACGTGAATTGTGGTGCAGTACCTTGAGGGTCATTATCATTATCGGTGATTCCTCTCGCACTTGTTAACAGTTTACATCATTGACTTGTAATCAAGCGATGTCTTTCCATGTTCGACTTCAAAACATTTCTCACATGGATCGACTTGTACTTAGAGTGAACATCGGACGAGATTGAAGACCCCGGATCTAGTTTCATCCATCCGGGCTGCGATATATATTTAGGAAAAATAAAGACATTGACATGTACAGCACTGCAGAACAGATAATCATCCTACCAAAAGGATGATGATTTCATCAGAATCATCAGTCTACCATCAGACGATTGTCTGTCCTATGTACATAAAAATGAATTTATAAAGCTGAGCATGGGAATGCCCGCCTCAGCTAGATCATGAAAACAGTATGAAAAATAATGTATTGTATTGTATCTTATTACAGGTCTCCTCCCAGCATTGAATGAACTTCGGATCCTCCTAATAAAGCATTTCACCCGATAAACGACCTCATTCTTTAGGGGGCAACTGTTATAGACATTTTTGTGCCTTACAGCTATAAACATGAAATGTCCATAATCCAAGGGATCCAAAGTCCCTAAAGATGTTGTTACAGCTCCTAAAGGAACAAGGTCAACCAATGACAACTTCTCCCAGAAGTTCTCCACCAAAAACCACTCAGAAACAGTCAATTCAGGATCAATTCAGATGCTCTACTAGCTGCCTGCTTTGCAAAGCACCCAAATGCACTGGCTAGGTGCGTTAACACGCACTTGGATACACTACCCAGGTGCGCTGAGTGGGAAATGACAAGTGGCAGAGTCATTCAACGAGGTGGAGAGACCATGGAAGCTTCCAGAATCTTCTCCAATGACACTTGCCTCACTGAATTCGACCAAGTGATGAGTAAGAGGCTCTCAGTCTCCAAGTGGAAGCAAGAACTGACAGAGAGAAGCCACAAGTCAAAACATAAGTTGACTCATCCTCTCTGCTTACATCTATATATGGATCCCTCATCCCAGAGATCCAGAGGCTGGAATTTTGTACTTTGCAGAGAATTGTTGTTGGTTTGAGATTGAGATTAGTACATTGGGTGATTTATGCTTTGTTGGAGGAAAGGAAGGGATTCCTTTGCTGGGAGGTAGATGCTGGATCGGAACTCACTTGGTTGTAAATCCTCTTGGACTTTCTTAATCTATTAATAAAGTATTTGAGTTTCTCCTACATGCTGTGTATCAATTATGTTTTGTTATATTTGCATGTTTAGCTTAATCTGATCTTGAGCTTTTTATGAATGTATATCTATATCTTCGTGTAGTTTCTCTCTCTTGTGATCTTGCAGGAATTCGGTGAAGTTGGGCCGGTAAGGGAGCAGGGAGCTGGGAACTATTGAAGAGAGGAGCAATTGGATCAACAAAGTAGCGGAAGACACAGGTTAGTTACATCCTTTCTCCTCAATTTACATCTCATAAAGAAGAATACTCAATTAGTTTTCCTTGTTTGTTGCTAAGGCACTATCACACCTTAGAGTGGGATAGGGGCATTCCGAATGGATACTTTTCCCAACAACAATTGTTAAATTTGAAATTTTGAGGCAAAAGGGTTTACCAAATCCCTTGGTAATAAACAATAATTTAATGACATGGGAGGACTACAAAAGAAAAATTAGAGAAGTAGTCAGAGATCAAGTGAATACTTCATCCATGAAGGGCATACCTACTAGCAAGGTCTTGTACCAAACTTTTGAGATTTTGTTTTACCTCTAGCATGAGGTAAAGCACCTTTTTTGTGAATAATCCTACTTTTACCAAGTATATAGTGGCAAATGTGATTTACAGGATGATGTTGAATATCCAATTACTAGATGTTGAAACATGGGAGAAACTGAATGAATTACTATAGAAATACATTGTCAAAAGGTAAAAAGGCATAGTAAAAGGATAATGATAAGTTAGCCAGGTCAAAGTGTATCAGGTGAAAGTGTATCAGTTGAAAGGTCAGAGTAAAGAGAACATCCAATGTGAAGGCCAAATAGCAAAGCAGAAAATAAAAGAAGAAATATCCAAGATTAAAGACAACACAATCTAATAAACAGGGATAGCAAGTAGCAGTTCAATAACTGTCTTTATCTTCTTGCATGAAGATATTTATCTCTCCTAGATTAGTTCCCAAGACAGTTTGGTATATTTTTTAAATTATTTTTGTATAAATACTTCATAATCTGAATTATTGAGTGTGGATTTCTATACATTTGTAGAGTTATTTTGATCTTAAACCTAAATGTTATTGTACCAATTTTCAAGTCAGCAAACTGGAGCAAGTAATAAAGAGATTGTGCTATAGGATTCATGTGTTGAGCTATTACAGTGAAGTATTTTCTTTGTCAATTTTTTATTTTCTTATGTTGTTCACAAACTTAAATGTTTTCTAAAGCCGAATGAATTAAATAGAAGTTTATCTCAGAATTTGTTTAAGTACACTCTGTTTTCAACAATTAATCATTTACATGTTTTCTTCTGATATCCAGATCTGAGAACTCTTAATTTTTCTCCCATCCTAGTTGACCTCTTTCACTTTCTTCATAATACAACCTAAGGAACCCTTAATTTCTCTTTGGATCCGATTGAAAACTATTTCACCATCCATCCTTGAGATTTGAAGTAGCTCTGCTATCTTTCCCTGTAGACATTTTTTTTAGAACTTGATCCAATCCTGTTTGTCTGACATTTAACCCCATAGCCCAATGGTAAAATACACCCCTCTTTTCATCTATCTAAGTGATCCCACCACAAAATCTGAATCAAAACCCGAGCACAAAAATAACTAGCCTAAAATCAAATAACTAAGCAAAGTTAAATAAAAAAGAGAGAGCCCTCTTGGAGATTTAGGAAGGCTAGATCCTAATCTCCAAAGTTGGTTTGTGGTTAACTCTAATAATTTCTTTCTCAAACACTCTAGAGAAATATTGGAGTGCTAATAGGGTCCTTCCTTTTCGATTATGTAATGCCCTTGCCTCCTTTTAGAGGGCGGTCCTGAGCATCTTTGTAGAGCTCGTCAATGACTTTGTCGAAATTTATCTGGATTATTTCACCCCCTATGGGTGTGATTTCCTAGAGGCTCTCTCTATCTTGGGAAAAGTATTAAACAAATGCATTGAAATTAACTTCTCCCTTAGTCCTAAGAAGTGTGAGTTTTTTACGAATATAGGGACTGTTATAGGTTATATCCCAGGATGGACTGCAAGTGAACCCAAATAAAATTGCTACCATAAAGAGGGTCCCTACTCCTCAGAAGAAGATGTATGTCAAAAGTTTCTTGGTCTTAGTTGGATACTATAGGATATTCATAAAGGAATTCAACAAAGTAGCCTCACATTTGTTTGGACTATTGGCCAAGGACTTCAAATATTTATGGTCAGAAAGCTGCCAAGAAGCACTAGAAACTCTAAAGGACAAGTTTACTACTACACCTATACTTCGAGGCACAAATTGGGCTCTTCCTTTCCACATCCATGCTGATGCCTCTAACAAAGCTATAGGAGCAACTCTAGGCCAAATAGATGACAAGTTACATTATGCCATTTACTTCATCAACAAAAATCTGTCCAACGCTGAATTGAACTATACTGTGACTAAAAAAGAGCTCTTTGTGGTTGTCCATTCCTTGAATAAATTTAGACATTACATCATTGGTTACCAGACCTTTGTACATATCGACCATGCTTATATTAAATATTTGATGAAAAATCTTGATGTGAATGCCCGAATTATTAGATGGTTTCTTTTGTTACAATACTTTGATCTAACTATCCTTGATAAGTTTGGTAGAGAAAATCTAGTTGCAGATTTTTTATCTAGACTGGCTTTGCCTGTAGGCGAGGAAGGAATGGTTGATGATCAGCTGCCAAATGAGTTTTTATTCACTATTTCAGTTCTCTCTCTGTGGTTTTCTAACATAGCCAAATACTTAATGGCTTCATTGTTCCCTCCAAGTCTGTCCTTGAAGGAAAAGAATAGAATTATACTAAAAAGAGCACTATTCACTTGGATTGGGGGAAATCACTTCAAGCTATGCCTAGACCAAATTATGAGAATATGTGTCAGGGAGGAAGAATTTTTTTACAACCTTTTGGCCTATCATGATGGGCCTTGTGGAGGTCACTTTACAACAAAGAGGACAACCTTCAAGGTACTACAAGTTGGCTACTACTAGCCCACCCTCCACCAAGATGCATGAAGATATACCAGTTGATGTAACCAGTGCCAATGAATGGGGAAACATAATCCCAGGTATGAAACACCTTTGCAACCTCAAGTGAATCTTGAGCCATTTGAAAAGTGGGGCAAGGATTTCATTGGGCCCATTGGTCCACCACCAGGGCAGAAATAATACATAATTGTCTTCACGGATTTCTTGAAAAAGTGGGCTGAAACCAAAGTTGTCAAGGTAGAAACAAAAGAGAAAGTGGCTGAGTTATTAAGGGAGAATGTGTTTTACAAGTTTGGGCACCCTAGAGAGCTAGTCACTGATCAGGGTGCTCAATTCACCTCACACCTGATTGAGAATATGTGGAGCCAACATAAGATCAAGAACAAGAAGCCAACTTCTTACCATCCTTAGGCCAATGGACAAGTAGAGGTTACCAACAGAGCATTGGAAAGCATTCTCAAAAAGGTGGTGAGAATTATTAGGAAAGATTGGGCTGATAGACTTGTGGAGGCCACTTGGGCCTATAATACAACTTGGAAAACAACCACTGCCTTCACCCCTTATGATTTGGTATATATAGAGAAGTCTCTGGTCTCCATTGAGTTTGAGTAGAACACTTTGAGAATGGAAGTATATTTAGATTTGGATGTTACAAGGGCACAACAAGAGATACTACTCCAACTCAATGAGTTAGATGAATTCAGGATGTAGGACCTCCTACATACAAAGGTTATTCAAGTACAAAGAAAGTTTGGAATGAAAAAAACATCAAACAAAATTTTTTTCAAGAGGGTGATTGGGTTCTTCTATATGACTCTAGGTTCAAGGATTTCAAAGGAAAATTGATGAACATATGGTTTGGCTCATATGTGATGCAAAAATTATAGGACAATGGGGTTGTTCACATAAGAACCATAGATGAAGAAGGTATCACGTTGCTTGTCAATGGGTACATATTGAAAGATTACAAAATACCTTTGTCAAAGGAAGAATTTTTCAGCACTATAAGTAAGAAAGTGAATGTGATTGGAAGTGTCTCAGCTTCCAACTCACGAATTCTTGTAGACAGTTTTATGTAAAAAAAAAGGGAGAAAAAACAACAAGGGACGTAAGTGAAAACCTCCATGAGACACCTGAGGCCAAATTTTGTGTTGAAAACCTCCTTGAGGTAGTCCTAGAGTGAAAAAATGAAAATAAAAGATCCATCGGCAAAGACCTCCCTTGAGGCACCTAGGGCAGGCAAATAGGTTGAAAACCTCCTTTGAGGCGACCTGTGTGTCTTTCAAAAAAAAAAAATAACAAAAATGTTATGGCAAGGACCTCAAACCTGCCCACTAATAAAATTCCGTCATTTTTGTAGGTTTTCAAGGCAATAAAGCAGACCAAGTTCAGAGGGAAGAAAGCCAAGAAACAAACCATTATTCCTTCATTCACTCAATACCTTCCACGACCACCATGTCTCTAGCATCCAATCTCATATCCAAGCATCAAAAATTAGTTTGCAGGAAATTTGCTGACTTCTACACAGTTTCCTGTAGTTACTACAAGAGTTTCATGTAGTACTACAAGATGTCCTGAAACTCCACGGGAATGGAATTCCAGTTGAGAAATGATGATGCAGGCCTATTCTAGGTTGAAAAATGAGACCATTGACCTCACCACATCTCACCCAACAACAAATCATGACCATGCCACCCTCTGTGTCCATAAAAAAGAAGAACCACTAAAAAACAAAGAGATATATAAAAGAGAAAAAAAATGGGGAAACATAGAAAAGTCCAAGGACCATACCATCAATGACCTACCTCACCTACCACTCCATATCCCCCATTTCCACCCCTTCCACTCATATCTCACCACCTATCCCTCTTCCAAGAAGAAAAACAATTAAGAAAGCGGCGGCTACAAGATTTCCCATGGTACTACAAGAAACCCTGTCGCAGCCCGTGTTATGGCACAACATTGTCCATGCTCCTCCTTCATCATCCATGTAGATAAAGAGTATCAAAACCCCTACCAACACTATGTCACCTATCTAGATCTCAACAATAGCAAACGTGACTGACACCTACACACCACAACAAAGAATATAAACATATAAGATGGGTGAAATCAACAAAACAAGAGCAAAGGAAAACATGTACTTGAACAAGAAGAAACATAGCAGAGCCACCCTCCATCATGCATCAACCAAGAGAAGGAAGCCACAGGTATGGCACCTCCTCCACACTCTTTCCTAAGTAAAAATATGATAAAAGTGTAGGAATATGGAAACGTTTATTTTATAAGCTCAAGGTGGCCAGTTAACTTAGCCACCCTTAGCCTGAAAACAAAAAGTGAAGTCCTAGTCAAGAGCCCACGTGGAAAGGTCACATCAAAGAAAAAAAGTGAAAAAGGTGGTCAAGTTAAGTTGTCTAGGAGTAGGTGATGATTACGAGGAAAGGATGCATGATAACTAACGGTTTGCCAATGGTCCGAAAGGGGAAATCACACACACTTCTAGCCAACACAATGCTCCAAGGAATCGACCATAAATAGCAAAAATTCCTAACCTTCATGCACACATCGTTCATTTCGAGATTTAGAGAACTAGGGACACCTGGAGGATCCATCAAAGAAGAAAAATAGTTTCGGCCATCCTATTGTGAACACCTACATGAAATGCAAAGAACTACAAGAAACAATGGGAATTGTCAAAATACTCTGCAAGGGGGTGACTAGGGCCAAACTATTTAGAAATTATCATCACCTAGGACATCACAGTGAAAGGTAGGTGGCCCATATCCTCTTTGTTTTGACTTGATAACAAGGAAAGACAAAAGAGAAAAAAAAATCTTCATTTTTTTCTAGTAATTACAGTGTGCATGGGGATAGATAGAATTGTGTGGAGAAATTGTGTGGGGATAAAGAGAGAATTGTATTCATCACCATCCTAGACTCTAAACCCAAAATCACCTTGGAAATCTCTAGAGATAATCCACCAAACTACCTATAGGAAACTTGACAAAGAGGAGAAAATGATAGGAGGTTTCAATAGAAGGGAACCCACAGTGACATCCAGAATACAACTCCATTGCCCTGTGGTAGAGATATTTAGAAGGCATAAATGATTGGTATTCTTTGAGCTTCTTAAAGGATATGAGGATGATGTAGCTCAGGAATTTTCCATGTCACTCACACCTCAAGCTAGAGGCTATGCTACTTCTATGGGGAGAGGATTTTCAGTAGCAATTACCCTTGAAATCATTAACAGAATCACTGCACTTCCTCTAGGCATGAAATGGAGAAAGGAAGATAAAGCTAGAAACACTTATGCTAAGAAAAAAACTTTCTTGAGAGATGAAGAGCTAATTGAGGACAAAAATGAGACTATAAGGGAGAGCCTTCCTTATCCTTGGGATGAAGAAATCTATCTCATTCTCAAGTATATTTCTTATGAGGGAAGAATCAATATAGTCTATGGTTAACAATTTTGACTCCTCCATGAGCTGAGATTTGGAGAAGAGTTAACCCTTAATAGAAGACTTAGTGTGACCTACTTCTTTTTGTAATCAATAATAGACATGAGCATAAAGGTATAGGAAGGAAAAATTAGTAATTAGCACATCATGGACTAATCAAACTCATAGTAGAAGATGCCTTAAGCCAATTAGGAGTCCCTATCCTATGGTCCACATTTAGGGATACAGATATGGAGACTATAATTAAAGCAATTAAATACTAGAGGGACACAACCACTAGTGGTGAGGAGGAAGAAGAAGAACCTAAGGAGGAATAATAAGAACTTGAGGAAGAAGAAGAACAGTAAGAGGAGGAATCTAAAGATGAAGAGGAAGAACTAGAGGAACAAGAGGAAGTAGAGATAAATAAAAAAAAGGAAGAAAATGGAGAAGAGAATAGTGGAGAAGATGAACAGAAGGATGAGGCAGCCCTTGAAAAACATACCAAGGAAGGGGAGGAATCTCACATAAGGTCTTTTGAACCCACAGAGAAAGAGGTAGTTGCTGCCTTGACTTCCCTAAGAACACCCATAAAGTCAATAGGAAAAATGCAGAGGTAGACTCCCGTATATTTAAAAAAAAAGGAGGATCACTAGGATCAAACAGGGGAGACCACAGACATCTACCAAGACTCCTATCATCATCGAAGACTCACCAAAAGGACAAGAAAAACTAGTCTCCCTGGAAATGAAAGGTGAAGAGGGAACATCAAAATAGGCTTCGCCAAAGTCACCAATCACTTATGTTATGAGGCTTCTTACAAGGCCAACCTCAGAAAAGAAAATTAAAGAACCTTTGACCCCATTTCAGAAAGGGAAAATCAACCTATAGGAAACACATACAGTCCTATAAGAAACTCTGTCAACACTATAGGAAACACAAGAAAAGCAATAGGAGGGACAACAAGGATAAATGAAAGGCAAGGAAGCAACAACACAAGTACAGGGGGAGGCAGATGCTCCAAACACATTAAAGGGAGAATCCCAAGAGCTACAAGAACCTGGCCCACAACCAAATCTCAGCTCCTGTTATAGATTCATTGAGGGAGGAAGAGTAATACCATATAAATTTTCCATCCCTCTCTTGTTTGAGCTTGAGAAGGAGAAAGCAAGGAGGAGACACTACTAGAGATGGGTAGAGAGTTGAGTAGGATAAGAGACATGGAAAGAGTTATGAAATCTCAATTAAAGGCTAAAAACACATGACTAAGGAGGCATTTACATGAAAAATAGAGCCAATTGGCAACTATGGAAAGCCTCTATATGGAGGCACTCTAGTGCAGAAGGCCACCATAGAAATACACTTTGTACCTAAAAGATTAATGGCTACAGATTTAGATAAATACCTTAGCACAATGAGAGATTGTGCCTTTCCAATACTATAGGAAGTTCATTGAGCTCTGTGATGAAAGCACCCTACAGGATAAGACCAAGATATCTTAATTCTACTTACACAACTTGGCCTAAACATATTTCAATTTGTGGGACCCCAATCCAATTTTTGGGGACATACAAATAATGGCCTTTGCATCATGGATGATTCATAAGGACTCCAAGGCTAAGGAAGTAAAGAGGGTGTTTGAAAGAGAAGATAAAGAGCCCCTTTATATCAAAGAAAAATAGATCAATTCCATTGCTATCCCCCACAACATCATCATCATCAATGATCCCCAACTTGCACCGAGATATTTAGCTACACAAGAGAAAACAGTCACTCATTTTGAAGACACCTTGAGATTGATAGGGGATGAAAGCCAACAATAATGTTAAAGGAGATGGGTAATTATACCATATAGCCTAAGGATCAAGGAGTGCCATTCCCCTAAAAGAATGAGGGATGCAATAGAAAGGACCCCACTGTATAAGAAGGAACTATAGAGACTCAAAATCAATTGGGTTGGTTTGAAATTCAATACACAATTTCTCTTGGGTATGTTAGAAGGAAGAATGGAAGAAGAGGAAATAAAGTAGTAGGAGGAAATAGAGAAGCATGCAATATTTTATCCACAAGAGGAGAATACATCAACAAAATCATGGGATGTCAGAGATGCCACAAGAGAAATGCAATACATGGACATAGATTAGGTTTCTTAGAGGATGAGCAACAATTTTAGCAGGGGGCTGATGATGAGGCTCATCAATAGGTAAATTATATGGACCTTACTGCCACTCTCCAGCTTATTAAAATAAAATTTTCTCCCATTTGTTTACATATTTTATTATACTTTGCTTAGTGAGAAGGGTAAAGATGGGATGTTATGACATGTGGCCTAATGTGCATTAATTTTGGGATTTGGAGCAATTTTGGCTAATTTAAGTGTAGGAACTTGAAGTAGACAAGCAAGATGGATTTTAGGAGATTGGTTCTTCCTCCTTAACTCCTCAATCGCTTGAAGATTCCTCCACTAGATCTCATCATCTCGAAGTTACAAGCAACCAAACCCACTGAGGTCATTGGAAGCCAGGACAATGATATTCGAATAAAAGTTAATCTAAATTTTGGGAGCCAAGCCCCCCTAATTTTAAGGAATTTGTTGGTAGCTTCAGTTATATAAATAAGGATGCCTACAACCTCATTGGGATTAAACTTTTTTTATTGTAGCCAAGAGGCATTTTTCGAGCTAAGATATTGTGAGTGATTACTCTTATGTAATTTTGACATTTTGATGAAAATGAGAAGCATTCCCTTGATCCAATTATGAGTTGAATGAGAGGGCTGAATCTCTTGGGTTAGGGCCCAACCCTAGTAGTGGAGGCTACTCTTTTTGTAGATGTATGCTTAGATTAAATTCATAGTTAGTTGCTAAAGTGACTTTTGTTTTGTTTAATCTGCAAGTATTTGAATGATTACTTACTTTTCTTCCATTTGTGGATAGATATAATAGTGGTACAATAGTGAAAGTAAATACTTTAGAAAATCTTATGGTAGTGGCCTCTTCTTCATCTCCCTTATGGGATCATGGTTTGAGGGTTCCATTCTCACAGCCCAAAAACAGATTTATTGTTTGATGACTCCATAACTTAGGATTTCTTGTTGCATAGATCATTGTTTCTCAATTCCTTGGAAGTACCTGAAATTGTCATTTTAGGTTCTTGAGTTTGCTATGATTTAGAAGCACTTCCATTCGTAGAGTTAGACATTAGCTATTAATAACTCTATTTTTCCTAAATTCAACTCATATTTCCCATATATCAATGAAGTTGTGCATAAATGAAGAAAATAATGTTTGTTGTTGCAGGATTTTGTTGCAGGATTTTCTAATCTGAAGGGAAACCTCATCTCATAAGCCTCATCCAAGTCTTCTCCATCTATGTTTCTAAACTCCATCAACCCTAATCCGAATTTCTATTTTGTAGCAAAGTGGACATTTTCCTTGAGCAATTCCAACCATCTTGAAGACTTGGACTGAGTCTTGGTTAGTGTGCACATCCCTTGTGCCTTATTTCCCCATCAAAAGCCTTTCCCACACTTCATTCTACCTTTCCTACCTCCCTATATCTTTTGTCCTATCTCCTATAGTAAAACATGGCATCTTGTAGTAGAACTAGGACATCATGTAGTGCTACAAGAAACCCTATAGTAGCTTGTTTTAAGCACGAATTGAGAAGAAATGGTCATATGAGCTTATGTTAGGTCCCCACTTGTCTTCCATACGCTCAAAATCATTCCATATCTATTTCCCCATACATGTCTCCCATGCCAAAGATAAAATTGGTTAAATTAGCATTTACATTCATAAAATTGAAAATCAAAAAGGCTTTTCTGCAATTTCTAGTTAGTAGATGCATGCAGCAGTCACAATAGTTTTCGGATAATTTCCATGCTTATTTAGACCATATGTCTAGATGTTAGATGCAAGGTTAATTTAGGTCTCCTTTGCAAGGAATATGTCTAGATACTTAGCTAGATGGTTTCATGTCACCTTCTAGCATTTTCCAATTCAACACTTTCATTTCCTAGAGTAGGCAACATTTCCTTTATGCATTGAGAATAGTTTTCCCTTTGTTATTTGGTAGTCAGACTCCTTCTAGTCAATAGAAGGTTGGTTTGAAAAACCCTAGTGGTCAATCGCCTCAGATGAAAAGTGACAAGAGTAAACCATTGCATCTAATATGTATACAACACTATCACCTCCAAGTTTGTACTAACCCCGGGTTGATGAAGTAAAGTTGGTAGCTCTAGGAGTTGAAGCATCCTTGCTGCAATACTGGAGCTCATCACCTTTTACTCAAGAATTGGTGTTATCACACAAAAGGAGAATTATGATATAAATTATATAAAACAAGACTAATAATTGAAAACTATATATTGGTTTTCATCTCTGTTTTGGCAACTAGGAATATAATAATGTTATTTTTCTTTATGACAATGTTATTTTAAAAGAAAAATAGATACATGAGATTTCCTTCTCCAAGTAGATGCGAAGGTGAATGCATGTATATAAGTTAACAAAAGGAGTAATATATATATTGTTGAGAAAGTAAATATGAAAGTATGCAAATTAGAAGGTTGACTAAGAGAATAATCACCGTATCCTCTAAGTCAGTACCCTAAATCCTGGCATAGAGAGTTAAGACACATAGAGATTCCCCACTACAGGGATCCTCTATGGACTAGATATCATACAATTGTTTATGTGTATTAATAAAATGTCGATCTAGAGTTAATAATCAAATGACACATAGCAATAGTAGAACATTTTTATAATAGAAAAATAAATAGTCTCAAAGACAAAATGGCATGTCTACAATCTTATGTCTATTAACTATCTTATTTGTTGACATGTAACTAATAAATATGTTCACGTGAGAATAAAATATTCACCACTTAGGTTGTTCGGAGAAATGTGTTCAACTTTCATGTCAACAAGACCTCCATGTAACTTTGGACAACCCTCAACACTCTTCATGATGCATAGAAGTCCATCCAAAATATAGAGCTCTTATAATTTGAAAATTGGTAGTTATAATCATGCAGAAAATAGAGCTCCAGAAAATGGATTATTCTGTTAAAATTCACCCAAAAAATAGAGCTCTTATAATCATCCATTTTTAGCTTGTTGAGAATTCAACCCTGATTCATATTATAAGATCTCTCTCAACTAAACCGGAATATAGAACTCAACAATTGATCGCTGAAGTATGTGTGGCACATGTCAGTAATAACATGTTGTTATATATAATCCAGTAGTTAGTAGTTTATTGATTAAGAGGAATAAAAATTTGATAATTGGTTGGAAAATATTGTTTTGGAGAGTTTAGGTTAGAATTCATTGTTGGGTTATGTTTTTCATAAAATTCTATGTTGTGAACATCCAACCCCATGTTTTTTCTTTAGTGCCACATGGCAACAATGCCTGTGCTTTTTCTTTTTTTTCATATTGCGACGTGGCTCTTGTTTTATTTTTGTAATTGTGGATGTGTTTGTTTTGTAATTCTAGATGAAATGGTGTACATTTTTGTGTAAGTAGGAAACCAGGTGAGCTTGTCAATATATCTCTTAGTATGCATGGGTAAGTGTCAATTTTATTGAGTTTGAGTTTGAGTTTGAGTTTGTCAATAATTTATTTGAACTATATTATATGTGGACAAACACTGCATGTGGACTATGTTATTCTTATTTGACATCTCCTTGAGTTTAACCATGAGAAGATATTTATATTTCACTCTTTCTTGTTTAATTTTCATAGTCTACAACAATTTGGCTACTGAAAATTAAGTGTTGTTACATGGTATGAGTTGTACAAAAATTCATAGAAACTTTAAAGCCTCTAGAAAACATTTCTCTAGTTATAACAACACTTGAATCAGGTGTTGTTAGAATGGAAATCATGTTGTACAACGTTGTTTGCAATGCCTCATGAATGAAGACAATTAGGTAGTGTTGCCCTGTAGCTTGGAAGCCTCATTAGGTCAACCAAATATTTCCATTTGCATATATGTATAAAAATTAATATGGTTTTAAGCAATTATTTTATGGTAGGGTCTGGTTAAGCTTCTTATATGAACATTTCAATCTATTTATTTTGAATTTTCTCCCCATGTAATGAATGGATTATCCTTTTTTATCAATGAAAAAAAATCTATATATTAAATATTTCAAGTTTTAGTAAAAAAGCACGTGTTTGACTTGAAAGCACTTATAATATGACATGTTATTTTTACAAAAATATAGATTTATTAAACACTTCACCAATCCTATATCTTCTTAGTTATAGTCATCCTAGGCTCCTAAGAGTCAGCTTTTAATGTTAACAATATTGTTTCTATGTCCTAACATAACTTAAAAAAAAAACTATGGAGATAACATCTCTCCTAACAACTTCTAGTAAAGATAACTTTCCAAGAGAGAGATTGTTTCTCTTTCTATGAATTCCTGAGCAGGTAGGGACCCCTCCTAAATTGACCCAAATTCTTTAGATAATGTATGGGCTCTTATGTTGAATTGTCTATATGTACGCACAAAGGAAATATAATCAAATTGTTGCTTTATCTCTAGTACATGATTCATTATTGGATCTAATGGTATATTATCAATTTTGTATTTTCTATTTTCCCAATGCATAAATATCTAGTTGTTTCGATGCATGGACCATCCTCCCACTTCCTGAAGGTGGCACAAAGGAAATATCATCAAATTGTTGCTTGTAGGACTTAATTGGATCTAACAATATATTGCTAATTTTTGCACTTTCTATTTGTCCAGTCCATCAAGATCTTGGAATATCCAAATACCTATAGTTGTTTCAATACATTGACCATCCTTCCATCCACCCCTAGAGGTGGAAAAACCTATCATTACTCAGTTTTCCATTGATGGCGAGGAAAACTATGATTGAATGCTATCCACAAATGCAGGCCGACTCATCATTCTTATTCAAGAGAAGCCACACCATTGAAAACGACCTACTTGTGGTACATGTATCTACCACAACTTTATTATCATAAAGTGATCAAAATATTTCAAGGTCTCCAAAACCCTCTCTATGAAAATCATGAAAGCCTTGTCCACCACCAAATACCTCCAACAAACAAGCATCAACACCAACAAGTCCTCATTGGCTTCAACATAAAGCTTGTGTCTCAAAAGTTGTACACACTAGCTAGCATTATTATTTTCCATAGGGTTAGAAAACCCCATCCATGTTGCACTAGAAAAGTATGTGGGAAGGAAACTCTAGTGTCAGTCTCCAAATCCACATGTCTATCTTTGGGTTTGAATCCTCAAACGCTAAGTTTTCCACACTTGCATCATCAATAGAATCAAGACCTCCATGGATCATTAAGAATACAAAACTACATGATATTGAACTATCCTTACATACCATAAAAACAAAGCTCCAAAACCATTAATGTTGTTAGCTCCACTCTCCAGGCCTTCTACTATAGGTTAGAAACCATAATGCTACAACAAGAAACACAATAACCATTATCATATTCAACATCATGTTCTTCTCTTGAGTATACATATATAGCATAAAACCTACTCATCACAAGAGAACCATAGCATCACACAAGTAAAATCTCCTGAAGAACATCTAAGAAATCTCTCTTCCTTCTTATGTTCTTAGAGGGATTCCATCTGAACCCCAATATCTAGCTTCTAGAGTTTCCTCATGAACCCTAACATCTCCAAGGAAAGTACAAAGACGAGTACAAAATGATGAATGAATACAAGATCTCTCTCCTCCCTTCTATATTCAAGTAAGAGAGGGACAATATCATAAAATAAGGGCATGTGTATATACAAGTAACCAACAAAGCAACCCCACATAGAGACCTATACAATACAAGGATGCACATGGGTCAAACTAGGGTTTATCCGACCCCCAAAGTGAGACATCCTCCTCTTATGAAATCAATTTTCTGGATTCTTTTATTTTTTTTGTTCGAAGATAAGTGTCGTATTGTTTATGATCACAATAAATGTTAAATTTTATGGAAATATTATTTGTATTTTGTATGTTGTGTGTGATTATGATTAAATTTGGTCATGGGAATTTGGTTGTTATGAATTTTTGTAAATCGATTCTTGTTTATTTTAGGGGCATTTTAATTATAAAATTTCCCCCACTAGGAGACTTTCTTTGTTGGTTTTGTGGATATTTGGTCTTTGAGGATGAGAATTTGAAAGCATTGTTTCAAATTGTGCAAAAATTTCAACTCCCAATTTTCATTAATCAAATAGCATTGTAAAAAAAGCTATAAAATAAATGAATTTTATCTCAACAACCAACATTTTTACAATAATAGGGCCAAGTATTAATAATCTAACTTGCATAATTGTACAAACTTTGGGAAGAGGAAGAGACAAATAGAAGACGTTGATCTGTATTATTTGTTGGTCTTTTATGCAGCACAATTTGTTGATCTCTCCACCCTCTCTCATGAGCCTACACTGATTTGGAATGGGTGCATGCAACAAAGGTTAATGCAGTAGTGTATTAACATGACTGAACTTTGAGACTATGTGATCACTTTGTTGTAATTCTAGAAACACTTGACTAAGAATATTACTATGTTTGTGTCACAATTCTAATTTTCCACTTTGATCCACAACGAAGTTTCTCATTGCAATTCACATTTGGTATTGATGATTCTTTGTTATCTTGCACCTTTGATACAATGATTGAATTTGCATGCCCATTCATGATGAATTTGTGTTGGACTTGTCCCAATTTTTTACTCATTCTAGGATCAGACAATCTCACTTAAGAGTTTTTCATCTCAACCACTCCCCTGCAAATTGGGGAGTGTTAGAAATGACAATAAAAGATTTGTGTGGAATTGTTAAGCTTATGCAGATTGATGAAACTATTGGGGTGGATTTTTGTTGTATTGCACATGCAACCTAGGTACAAAATTCAGGGGACATTTGCACATTATCATCTTGGGAGCTTGGAAAATGTTGCTATCTTGGAATTCTTTCTTGGAGACGTTATGAATTCTATGCACAAGGTTGTTGGTCAAGTCAAACATGATAACTTGAGTCTATAGGTGCTAGAAACATTATCGTTGATAGTGCAATCTTTGTAATTTATTAACCCTTGAGGAAATTAGTGTTTCACATAGTGAGACTTGATCATTTTACTTCTTATATATACACTTATATGTGATAATGTAAGGAAGCATAAGAAAAATTGTATGTGTGAAAAAAAATTGAGAAAGAAGAAGTGAGCCAAGTGTTAATATGCTTGCAGTTTCTATAAGAGAAACTTGTTTTGTAGCTGAAAAGAATCACAAGTACATATCTAGTTTATTTTTAGGTTGCATGACATTAAAATACATTTATATCAATGCTATAAAAATCATTAAGGTTGGGTGTGTTTTTTGTAGTTAACAACACTTGATAAGCTCTTCTTTGAAAGTAGAAGCATTGTGGAATAGTTTCAACGCACATATCAATTTTTCCTCCTCTCGCATATGGTGTTAGAGCCAAGTTTATTATGATCTGGGAGATTTGCAGGTTTGTATTAAAGTGTATGTTCTTTGATTCTAGAAGAGATTGAAAGTTTCTTGTTGTTGACATCACTAAGAAAGGGGGGGATATGATATCGACTTCAAGCATTCCCTTTCTGAACATCAAGTTGGTGTTAACTTTTGGGGCTACTGCAAAAGTGTTTTTCTCTTGTTAGGAGAGAACTATATCTCCTAACTCCTTCATGATTCTTTTTTGGCATATGGATGGCTCAATTGGGGTGGATGCTTGACATTAGAGTGTTTCCTTAGTGTTCTTACCTATGGGGTTGATGCCCTAGTCAATTTGTTGACTAAACCATTGGGTGTGGACAATGGTGTAGTTAGTTGCTAAATTAGAACAGGTACCTACCTAGGAGGAGCATTGGGTAGTAAACCCTTGGATCTTGAGACAAAAATTCAATTCTCAACAACAACAAGAATGAATCATAATTCACTTCTCAACAACCACAATATGCTAGGTAATCCAAGAGAAAATATACCAAGTGTATGCCACCAATTTTCATCCCTTCGGGTAGACTTTTTCAAGCATAAACTAGATTTGAATTTATATTACTGCATATTTACAATAGTAAATCTACTATATTATCTTAAAATTTTTGTGAAAGCACTCCACCATTTTGGCACTTAATATGTAAAATTAGTATGAAAAGTTTCAAAATTGGTGCAACCAAGAAAACAATGAAAGGCTGCAAAATAAAATCTAAAACAACATTATAAAATATTCTTCAAAAGTAGAAGTGTTGTGGAATAGTTTCAATGCACATATAAGTTTTTCCTCCTCTCGAACATTATGTTAGAGCTTAGTTTATTAAGATTTGGGAGATTTGCATGTTTGTATTAAAGTGTATGTACTTTGATTCTAGAAGATTTTGATAGTTTCTTGTTGATGTTGATGTTACACAAAAATATCGTCACCATGATTATTTGCAGTAAGTATGGGTCTATCATCACTTGTACTGTCCTCCTAAGAAAGCCATGGACCTCAGCTCTTCAAATCAAGCTTTGGAAATGAGAGAAAGACATTAAAAATCAATGTAACTTTGGTTCCGCACTTTCTCTCACTGTCACCTGCGGTCCCGCACCTTCTGTGTACAAAAACTGCGGACTTGCCCGCTCTGTCCCTAACGGTGTAGGTGTGGATCCCTGTGAAAGTCAAAAGGCGCAAGTTTTATCTTAGAAAACTCACTTTGGGTTAATTATAGAGGTTTCTAGCAGGAATTTTGACGTGGATTGTTCGCTCTGAGGTGGTTCATGCATCCCAAAAGAGAAGGAGCTAATCCCTTGATGAGAGGAGCTATCCCTTTGAAGGAGAGCTTTATCCCTTTGAAGGAGGACCTAGTAACCTCTCTCCATTGCACTATGAATACAGGCATTGGGTTGGTTGCTGAGGAGGTTAGAAGCTGAACATTTTTGAGGGTAAATGCTGGTGAAATGAAGACTTCCTAGTTGAGCTTAAGAGGAGAGATCACATACCTTTTTGGCTTCATTGGGGAGTGAGTGAAACTTGTCAAAGTAGAGGAGACTTCTTGCTGGACCCTGGAGGAGCTTGTACATTGTCAAGGCAAAGATTGTAAAGTTCTTCTTCTTTTGAATTAATACAATCAAACTCATTCTTCTCAACAAGTATCTCATGTTATTTTTTTCATGGACTCCTTGACTTTCATGTTAAATATGTTTTATGCAATTGGATTTTCGGGTGCTATTTAATTTGTTTGCCTTGTTTGTGTTTGCAGATTCGTGACAAAGGATCTCATTTGGATCGAAGGAGCGAGGGCATCCTCAAGCTTGTGTTGGACCTAAGGTAGGCCCTAAAAACACTTGTTTTCTATTGTTAAGCAAAGCATATTTAGAGAAAGATAGTGTCTGGTTGGTTTTCTTGTCATTAGGTCTTCTTTAGATTCTAGGAAGGTCTATCTTGTCCGCAAGATCGACTTATTCCGTGTGAAAAAATGGTGACTCCACTGGGGACTTGATTGTTTTCCTTGTTTTTACTTTGACCTGAGAAACTGTGTTTTTGTTTCTGTTTTTGGCTTGTTGTGTGTAAAATTGGGTATAGTTTGTAGATCCAGAGTTATTTTTTGTTTTTCATAGCTTTGGGAGAGGACCGCACCTTATCTGTTTGACACAGTGCGTACCTACCCGCAACTTGGCTTTTAGCACAGAGCAGGACCGCACCTGTGTCAACTATGGGCCTACGGACCCTGTCAAAATTTTGAAAAAACCTTAAGATTTCCTCTATTAGTCAGCTTAGTGTTTGTTAAGAAATTGTTATCCACTACCCAGACCTGCATATAACTTCTCAGAAGCTTTCCTTAGATTGATTTCATTAGTGTTAGGGTTTTAAGTGAAATTCCTAGGAGTTTTTCTTTTTGGGTTTGTTTTTCATTTTGGTTTTGTAGTGGCTCTAAGCTTAGAAGCTGTAGGGACTTTAGATCACCTTAGTGTCTACCAACCTTCTTATGAGTCTAACCATTTATGAAATCTCCCCTTGTTTGAGGAATCTGCTTTAAGTTTTCTCTTTACAAAACTTCAAAAAGCTTGTATTTTCATTTTCAAAAAGAAAACAGAATTGGTTGTTCTTGACTTATTTGTGATTCTACATAAATCGGTCCTTAGCTTACATCTAGCTAAGTAAAACATCCTTAAGAAAGACTTTTAGTAGGCTTTGACTTCAAATAGGTTTTTATAATTTGTAGATCTCAAAGTTAGTCATTTTCATAGTTTTGAGTGTTATTAAATAAAAAATATAAAAATCTCTTTTGGAAAAAGTTTTGTTTTGTAGTGATTGAGTGCTTTGGAATGAAAAAGGGAATTTTTTGTGAAATAACTAGTTTTCGCGTTTTGAGTGCATTGGAGAAGGACAAAAACTCTTCTTTTAATTTGTTGAATTGAGAAAGATTTGTGTTTACAAAGTATTTGCATTTTCAAACTCTTTCTTAGTTTAGAAGTTCATCGAAGAGAAAAAGATTGTTTAAATCATCTTAGGTGCATTTTTAGTGATTTTGAGTCGAGTCTTCATACCACGAGTTTCATCTCCACACCTTTGGACTTAAACAAAAACCACTAAAATTAATGCTTAAAGTAAAATTCACCTAGTAACATTTTTATTTCTAGGGCTCTGATACACCAACTTAGCTTAGGCTAGTGTCTTGGAGTAGGAGAGTAATTAACTCTCCAAGACAGTTAAAAAAAACAAGTAGCTGTATCTTGTGGTAGGGAAGAAATCCAATTGTTTCATTTATGCTCTGGGAAAGCTCCTCTTAAAGGAGAAGCACGAGATCGTGTCCGAACCACTGTGGGAATCAATCCTTCCTCACTGGAAATGATGCCAGATATTCACGTATTAAAAATGGTCAACCTTGGATTAACCATTGTCGAGGAGCCTGGGGTCACTTGTTGGTAAACCTTGGATTATGTCAAGGAGCCTTCAAGGGGATTGAGCTTGCTACTCTACCCTTGTGTGCGTATCGGATCGTAGACTATTCCCCCAGGTATATTTGTCTTAGTTGGTAACCTTAGTGGCCATATTCTTTAGGACTCTTCCTGGGATGACAGTGGTGGGAAGATCCCACTATAACTGGAGCAGGCGTTGGCTAGACTCACTTGGATTTTCTAGGGGGTTCACTTCACTTGAGACAGTTAAGTGGAGGAACTTGTGCCAGCCTATTCATTAAGCAGGTTACCGGTGTAACTGTTCCAACCGCCATTTCTGTATTGAACTCTGCGACGTTGGATTTCATCACCAACTAGTGTTTTCAGTACGGAAATTTACTATTTGTTTGTGTTTGATCACCTAGATTCTTTAGGCGTGTGATTCAAATTTGTTTGGTTCTTTAGAGACTTTAGGTGCTTTTCATTGAGATTTTACTTTGTTCGCATGTGAAGTAGTTAAAAGTTTTCAACTGTGGCTGAATTACCAAGACAGTCTCGTAGACTTCGGGGCCAGTCTCCTGAGTTTGTAAACGTGGCTGAGTTACTGAGGAAGTCCTATAGACCTCGCGGCCAACCTCCTGAGGAAGTACCGAGCCATCTTGAAGGCTTGAAAGTCCTCGTAACTCCTAGAGACAGTAGAGTAGGGTCACCTGAGGTAAGGAGAATCTTCTTTGATAGTACATCCTGATTTTCAACTCTTAGTAGCAGATTATAATCCACAGTCAGTGTCTGTTTCCGAAATTGCTGGTAGCTTTTCATCTACTAGTGACATACGTGAGGAACCTGAAATATCTGAGCCTGAAAGTGAATTTGCTGCTACTCCGACATCGGGGTTTGTTTCTCCAACTTCTAGTGGTCCTGGTTCACCTAGGGTAGAAAGAGTAATCACCCAAGATATTCCTTCTGGACTTACTGCTATTGAAGAACTTGCTCCGAAAAAAGAAGTAGGCATCCCTATCCCTGAAAATCAACCTATTATTGAACTAAGGGAGCGTGAATCAATTTTTTGTAGTCCACCTAGGAGTAGTTCTTGGTATCTTTCTTTGACTAATTTCTTAGAAAACTCAGGGTTAAGATTTTCACCACCTCGTGCTCCTTATCACCCAACACCTAGAGGTTTTTATACTCCTGTAAATATGTCAAGACAGTCATCCATGTTTACTCAATTGCCCGAATCATTTTTGTACAGTGGTCCTTCTGTTCCCTCTGGGTATCAGTCATTTTCTGGTATTTTTTCGGGAGCATCTCCTCAACCCATTGAGCAAGGGTTACTAACTGGAAACAATGGTACTAAGCCGTTGAGTGTAGAAGACATTCTCATGATGTCAGGTTCTATTCCCAATCCTCAATCTCAAGGTGGCCAGTTACCGCCCGGGGGGCAACCTCAATTAACACCTGGGGGGTAACCTCAAGGTACACAGTTTGCATCTGGGGGGCCACCTCAAGGATAGTACATACCTATGGGACAATACATTCCTCAAGGTCAACCCCAGACTCAATATGTACCCCAAGGTCAACCCCAGTATCAGTATGTGCCTCAAGGGTATCAACCCCAAGGTCAATACTCGAACCAAGGTTTCCAACCACCCTCCGGTCAAACGTATGTTTAAGGAACGAGAAATGTACCTTTCAATTACCAATCCTACCCTCAATCCGGTTATGGTCCTCAGTATTCTCAACCAGTTATGGGTCAGTACCCTGGAATGAATATAGTGTGGGATCCATCGCAAGCCCAACAGCTATTGTAGCCAAGTGTACAGTTGTCATCTGAAACTGGACAACCCTTAGTTTCTGGTTCACCCAGCAACCAGTCCAGTCTAACATTCAAACTTCTGTACCTTCGGTAGTTTCTCAGCCTGGGCCTATTACACCTCGTACTCTGCCTCAAACGACTGCTACAACTGCCGCAACATCTGTTTAATCTACCCCACCTACTTCTGGAGTATTGACAGCTCCAGTTTCTACTATTCCTGTATCTACTCCTCAGACATATTTACCACCGTCTGGATCTACCATTCAAACTTCGGTTCAGATGCCTGTAGGACAACCTGGTTTAGGTACAGTTGTCACAAGTCAACCATAATTCACTTATCAACCGTACCAGGGATAGTACCAATTCAGTCCTGTTGTGCAACAGCCAGTCTATCAGTATCAACCGTACCCTGGGTACACTTATCAACAACCTCAACAACCCCACTACGGTCTGGTTAATCCTAGTTTTCCGGGAGGATACAATATCTCGAACGCGATTCATATTCCTAGTTATCCTGGATATCCTCCTCCCGGGGCTGGTCTCATGACCCAGAGTTTTAGGGATCCTAATTGCCAGTTACCGTTTATCGCAACTCTGGACTTACCAAACTTGTCATGCCTAACGAATGATCCCATTAATTATCTTCTGTTTTGGCCGCCAATGCCGAATAAGTTTCCCAGTGACATTCCCAAGTTCGAAGGTAAATCAGGAGAGGACCCATCGAACCATGTGATGACTTACCACCTCTGGTGTGCGTCTAACTCCATTACAGATGACTCAATCCGTCTTAGACTTTTCCAGTGCACTCTAATTGGTCTCGCGGCCAAGTGGTACATTGAGTTACCACGAGTCACTTTTTACAAATTTAGTCAGTTAGCTACCTCGTTTTTAACTCATTTTCAGTTGCCAATCCGATATGCCAATGGCACGAAATTGTTAACTTCGCTAAAAAAATCGACATCCACTTACATTTCAGATCATATTCATGAGCGGAGACGTCGATGGCGTTTAGTGAAGGTATTTATTCCATATCAGATCTTGGCTGAGTGGTTTGTAAAATCTTTGTTGCCAAAGATCACTGAAGATGTTGCTAAAGGCGGAGTTGTTACTGAGGAGAAAGTGATTGCTCAAGCACAGTACCTTGACTTGGTCTATACTCAGTCAGGTACATTACACGAAAAAATTTCCGATCTTCCCAAGCAAAATCAAATCATTGCAGCTCCTTCGGGATCTCATTCCTCCAATGGTATGATTGGCACGGTTAACACTAAAATTAAGAAGAAGTCTTCCAAGAATTCTTCGCCTATCATAACCTTGCCTGATTCCCCAACAGGAGATTCTTCTACAGAGATATCTGCCGATATTCACATTGTAGAGTCATCTACAGCCAAATCAAAATCCAGTGGGGAGAAGAAAGGAAAGAAGAAGAATAAAACAGACAAAAGTTCAAAAGAGAACCCTGAAAAGGAAGAATCCAATGATGAAAAGCGCAAACCTCATTATCCTTGTCTCATTTGTGATGATGAACATTTTACAAGAGACTGCCCTCATCATGCAGAGGTTGCGAAGATTGTCAAGGGTTCCCAAACTCCTGCTGTTTTGAAGGATCCTTTTCCAGCTCAAGACAGTAAGATGATAGGTTCATCCTCGAATGCCAATGAAGAACCCATAGTGATGATGTCCCATGTTTGGATTGCGACTCGATCACAATATTATGGTAGTAAAAGTCCTGTTGATGGTAAAGAAGCAGAATCTTCTCATTCTAATCCATCAACCTCACCTCTCGGTTCCGATCCAATACAGAACAAGAAACCTAATCCAGACTTGGTAATCAAACCGCCCGCCAAGGGTATACTTCGAAAGTCAGCTTTCAATCCACATGCGAGAGCGGCTCAGAATTATAACATTATTGAGGATTTAGCTGTTTCACCCTCAGCAATGTCGACTTTGGAAGTGCTGCAATCATGTCCAGCACAACGTAAATTACTTTTGTCGGCTATAGGAGATGTTGACGTTTAGGACCCGAACCTAATAATTTTCGATCTAGAAAATAGTAGACCGTGTTTGCCTCATCAAATGGCTTTCCAGATACCAGTGATAGTAAAAAATAGGCCTATTCATCGGACTATAATTGATGAGGAAGCCTCAACGTGTATTATGTCGATACAGTGTTGGAGATCGCTTGGTTCTCCTTCGCTAAATCAATCCCCGACGATTCTAAAGGCCTTTGATGGCCGTGGGTTTCATCCTTTTGGCATTCTAAAGGATTTTCCTATAGGGGTTGAAGGAAAAACCGTTAGTCTAGATGTGGAGGTGGTTGATGCCCCTCTAGATTACAACCTTCTCTTGGGTCGAAGTTGGTCTTACGCTATGACAACGGTCGTTTCATCGGTCTTTCGAGTAATAAAGTTTCCACATAATGTAAAGATCGTAACAATAGACCAGCTGGCTTACTTTTCATCCGACCCAACCTCTTCGGAAAGTATTCAGCATGTTGGTAAAACAATTATCCCATATAAGGATGCTGGAGTAGGACTAGTTAAAGATGTTGGTTTACTGGGAACTTTTCTTTTCCTCCAATCAACGCATCATCTTCATTTGCATCCATTCATATGATTACATCAGACACCTTTATTTATGATGATCCTTGGATTGTCCCTTCTGAATCTGAGATAGACTCATTTGGTAATGCCATGCCTTTGAGTCCATATGAAATTGCCTATGAAGCCGTGCAGTCGTTTTCCGACCACATTCAACCGAAAATGACTTAATGAATGTGGTCCGTGAGGAATCACTTTTCACATCAACCTTGGATTTAACTACATTTTCTGAACTTGTTCACTCTAATGAGAAAATCCGTGAAATCCAATGTGTAGATGATTTACCATGGGAAGATCTCCATCACAGATCTTTGTTTTTACATGAGGATGATCGTTTTGAAAATGATTTCTCATCAATTTTTACAACTGAATATGTCAAGGAACCTCAGAATCCAATGAAACATCCTGATTTAGAGTTAAATTGGGAAACATCTCTCGAACTATTCCTATTGACATTTCAGTTAAGCCCGGAATTTTTGAGAACATTCATATAGGTGCCTTGTGTACAGATGACGAAATTCAACTATATAAGGCCCTATTTCAATAATTCCATGACGTGTTTTCCTGGTCCTATGAGGAAATGCCAAGAATTGATCCCGCGATTGTTGTTCATGAGATCAAGACTTACCCGGACGCTAAACCCGTCTGGCAACGTTTGCGTCAGATTCAACCGCAAAAAGCTGCTGCAATTAAAGCAGAAGTTGAAAAATTATTGAAAGCAGGTTTCATTTATCCGATCCCTTTAACGGATTGGGTATCAAATATTGTTCCGGTTAACAAAAAGCAGGGAACAATAAGAATATGCATCGACTATAGGGATATTAATCGAGCTTGTCCAAAGGACAATTACCCAACTCCCTATATCGATCAAATCATTGAAGATTGTGCCGGCAGTGAAATATTCTCCTTCATGGATGGTTTTTCTGGATACAATCAAATCAATATTCTACTTGTCGATCAACCAAAAACGGCTTTCATTTGTCCATGGGGGACATTTGCTTATTGCAAGTTACCTTTTGGGCTTAAGAATGCCGGAGCAACTTTTCAAAGGGCGATGTCTTATGCGTTTCATGACATCAAGCACATTGTGCAACCCTATCTCGATGACTTGCCTGCTCATTCATTACATCGAGTTGATCACCTCATCCATTTACAAGAAATATTTATGAGATGTAGGCATTATCGTATCCGGTTGAACCCACGCAAATGTGTCTTCTGTATAGAAACAAGTCGATTGCTAGGGTTTGTAGTTTCGAAAGCCGGCATTCACGTTGACCCCTCGAAGGTCGAAGCTATCATCAAATTGCCTCCTCCTTCGAGTCTTCACCAACTCCAAAGTTTGCAAGGGAAAGCAAACTTTTTATGACGATTCATTCCTAACTATGCCGAGGTCACAAAGGGTTTTACCCAGTTGTTGAAGCAAAATACTCCATTCTATTGGGATGAGATAGCTCAGAAATATTTTGATGCACTCAAACACGCGTTGACCCATGCACCGTTGTTGCATCCTCCCAACTTCAACGAGGATTACTTCTTATATCTCGCCGCCTCTCATTCCACCATTAGAATGGTTTTAGTTCAGGAAGATGAATTTGAAACTAAACATGTGATATATTACCTTAGTTGAACTTTAAATCCAACTGAGCTAAAATACTCACATGTGGAGAAATTTGCATTGGCAGCTGTTCAAGTTGTCCAACGTTTTTGTCACTACATTCTACTACGTAAAACTATGGTAATTTCGGATTGCAACCCTATGATCTACATTTTGACCAAGAAATTGCTAGGGGGCAAGTACTCTAAATGGATCATTATCCTGCAAGAGTTCGACTTGGAATTTGAGAAATCTAAGTCTAAGAAATCTTTAGTTTTTGCGGAGTTAATGTGTGATTTCCCGCATGCTGACACGGAAACTGTGGCAGAGGAGCCCATTGCGGACGAATCCTTGTTTCTAATCAGCACTTTAGATCCATGGTATGGGGATATCATCGTTTATATCCAGATCCAATCCTTTCGGCCAGAAATTTCAAGGTCAGAACGTCGAAAGATTCGATTCCAGTCCCAACAATTCAGGATTATTGGAGATACTCTTTATCGCAGTGGGGCGGATTCTATTTTTCGACATTGCTTAACACACGAGGAAGATGAAATGGTTCTAAATGACTGTCACTCTGGAGCGTGTGGCGGTCATATTTCTGGGTTTGCCACAGCCCAAAAGATATTACGCGCTGGCTACTTCTGGTCGTCTTTATTTAAAGATTGTATTACGATGGTCCGAAAATGCCAGAACTGCCAGATTTTTTATCGTAAGATGCACGATCCACCTGCTCCTCTCCACCCTATAATTGACGTTGGTCCTTTTTCCAAATGGGGTATCGATTTTATTACATGTAACCCTCACTCGGCCGGGGGGCATGCGTATATGATCCTTGCGGTAGATTATTTTACTAAGTGGGCCAAGGCGATGAATACATTTGAGGCAGACGGAAAGACAGTTGCAATTTTCATGTTCAATCATATAATTGCTAGGTTTGGTGTCCCAAAAGCAATAATCACTGATCATGGACGTCATTTTCGAAATGTTATGATGACCGAACTTACAGGCCAGCTTGGTTTACATCACAATAGTTCAACCCCTTATTATCCACAAGCGGATGGTCTGGTTGAATCCATCAACAAAGTTTTAGTTATCATGATCCAACGAATCATTGGGATTCATCGATCGAATTGGCACAACATGCTATTTTCAGCACTTTGGGCGTACCAAACTTCAGTAAAAACATCAACAGGGTTCACTCCTTTCCAACTAGTCTATGGTTTAGAAGCTGTGTTACCCATTGAATGTGAAATCCCGTCACTGCAAATGGCCATCGAGTTACTTCCAACCACTTCCGAAGAGGAAAATCATTTGTTATACTTGGCTCAATTAGATGAGAGTCGACGTGATGCTGCATTGGCGATCGAGACTCACGCAAAATGAATGAAAGCTCAGTATGATCGAAATGTGACCCCTCGAAATTTCTCGGAAGGAGATCTAGTCTTAGTTTATGATCAAGCTAATGATAAATTAGGTGCTACAAAATTCATTCCTATGTGGCATGGTCCCTATATTTTCAAGCGAAAGCTAGCCAAAGGGGCCTATGAATTGGTACACTTTGACGGGGACTCTTTGGGTAAACCCAAAAATGGCCTTTATTTGAAGAGGTATCATGCTTAAAAGAATGGGTATGGAGATTTGTAGTTAGGATAGCTTTTTTTTCTTTCTAGCTGGTGTGTTTTAGTTTAAACAGTGTGCTTAGCTTAGAGAGTGTTTTTTGTCATTATTCCTGCTTATCTTGGTTTTACTCTTGATATTGCAGATGTCGATGCCTCTCCAAACATACATTGGTTTTGCTGATGGTGCTTGTCGTAATACACAGAACATCTCTTCCGCAGCTTGGGTTATCTATTCGCCCTCTGACAAGTTAGTATCTATGCATGGGGTAAGCCTCGGTCATTCAACGGACAACATTGCCAAGTATAGTGCAGTGATTGAGTTATTATCTGAATCTATTTCATTTGGGATTCGGAGTTTGATAGTGAGGTTAGATTCTGAACTCGTTGTATTATAGCTTAATAGAGTGTATGCCATTACGAACCCAATGTTATTGAGATTATTTTTGAGAGTGCATCTCTTGGAACATGAATTTGATTATATTGAATATCAGCATATTCCAAGATCTTTAAATACATTAGCAGATGCAATTGCTTCTCGAATGGTAATAGACATTTGCAATAATCATACATGTAAATTTAAAACCATTCCATAACATGATTTACAAGATAAGCCGGTAATAGTGATATATATATGTATAGGAGTGTGTCAAAAAATACATCGTCCTCAATCATAGGTTGAAAAACATCTTATGATAAAAAAAAATGATAAGTACAAAAAAACAAAAATGTTACATGTGCCCACAATAGGCGATCATCCTATCACTTGTGATGATCTCTATAAGAAACCACTGCACGGGACACCTTGCAAAGGAACCTCCTAAAAGGTCCCGGGACCCCAACATAGCGCTAAAGTCGACGAGGAATGTCATCTATAATGGTCTCAGGAATGTCTCCTGTCAAGTGCTCGGGATGACCCTCCAACTCGGACAAAACCTCTGCTGATTCATCCTGTGGGGCTGGCGCAGGTGCAAATGATTGCTTTCTCTCGTAAGGCCGGAGAGCGGCTGGTCACTGTGGACCCACATCTACATTTGAAATTTTTACTATCAGTTTTGAGATGATAAAAAAAAATAACAAAAAAATTAAAATAGGAAAAATGTTGAAAAGAATTTTACCTGACTCATCCCACTGCTCTCCTGGTGGAAGAACCATGTCTGGGTCACTACGAAAATCTATCCCAGCATAAGGGAAGTCCTGAATAGAAAATAACTGGTTTTCCAGCCATTGGAAATACTCATGTTTGAATCGAGCAACCTCTGTCCTCTCGTCCGGGTGACGGGCCATAATTGCGACCCATCGCATCAGGTTGGGCTCTCGAGGAAGCCCAGCTCCAACAGTAAGGTGTTGTGGGATCAGCATAGGAACCCTCTCCAGGCCAAAACTCACAACCAAAGCCCCATAACCAAAGGTATTTAGTTGTCCATTTTTGGCCCTGGTCAGTTGGCCTTTCAGATTGGCCAACACGGCATCGCACCAGTTGAAGATGGTGCCTCGAAAGCAATCAACTGCCATACGCATCTGGGATCCGGTGGAAATATGTAATGCGGCAACTCCACAAAGTTTGGTGACAGTGAACGCAATCACCATGAGCTCAGGACGATATATGGTCTTTATGTCTATCCCTTTGTCTCTAGCCTCGCTGTTGCAGTACTCTAGCCTGAGGCTATCGATAGACTGGCCACCTGGCCTAGCCCCAAATAGAGTCAAGTCTTTGCCTCTCTTAGGCAAACCAGTCAAGAAATATATGTCCGCCGGCTCGATTTCGAGCTGGTGGCCACCAATGAAGAAGCACTGGTCCTGTATGCTCCATCTGTCAACCAACCACTGTAAGAAATCCACCTGAGCCCTCATGCCAGGAATGGCCCAGAATTTGTACAAGCCGCATGCCCTCAAAGCATCAAGTGAAGGCTGATGATTCCATGCGGTAGCATCCACGTCCTCATGCTCTCGTTCATGCCAATCTAGCATGATGTATTCTCTGCATCAAGTATAAAGACAAATTAAATTGCTAGAAATTATTTTGTGTGGTCCATTTTTGAGAATTTTTGGGTTAAAAACCCTTGCGATGGGGATCACATCCTCCGGGTTAGACACAATGCGTGGGACCGCACTTTGTCTACATGGAAGGTGCGGACCCTGAGCTTTTTCCCAATGAAGAAAAAATCGTGGTCCGCAGGCCCGCAATGGTAAACCTGCGGGCCCCCGCGCATAGGTTTTGTGCCTAAAAACCCTCCCAAAAATGAAATAAATGACTAAAACAAAAAATTAAACTGTTAAAAATGAAGAGTGGGATGATGTGGATTACCTGGAGAAGATAGCGTTCGATTCCGACGGTTGGATTTCCCACAATCTTCGCGGGAAGTTTTCTGAGCAAAAGCACTATTTTCTCACCCAAACTCAAACGGTAAAAATGAATTGACAAAGACCCTTTTTATAAGTTTTTTGAGTAAATAAATTGCAAATTTGTTTATGTTTCACTTTGAAAAGGTATTTTTGTGACATTTTTTATCTATTTCAAACAGGTATGAGTAATGTTTGTGTTTTTGTACAGAATAAAGGATTATTCAGGCAAAATCTATCATTTTCGACGAAAAAACATGTAGAGTCACCTTTAAGCTCTTTTCTGACTCCTGAAACATGAAAAGATTACCGAGTGTTTCTTTTAAACTCGTTAAAACGGAATTAAAAGACAGTCCACTTACAACTCTTTTCCGACTATAAAAAACATGAAAATATTGCCTAATTTTTGTCGTTTCAAATTCGATATCAGGTATAAAATGACGTGTCGTTGATCGCTTTTTTACTTTTTCTGGTCAAAGGCACTAATGATGAAAAGTATTCCTTGGTCGTAAAAGATCAAGGGGTTCTCTCAAGTATTATTTTATACTTTTTTAGGCTTGGGAGACACAAATTTATGAAAAAGGTCAACCCTGGAGTCTTCTTAAGTTTTCTCAGACTCTCTAAAATTGAAAAATACCGAGTTTCTCCTATATTGGACTCGTTAAAATTTCACAGTAAAGGACCTGTTCAATTACAAATAGGAACGAACCACTCCTTCTTAGGGTTCGAATTTAAACTAAGTTGGACTCATCCGAAGGATGAGCTTATAATCAAGCAAATGTTATCCTCCTCAAGCTTGTCAAAAATAAAGAGGTACTTGCCAGAAATGGTGGGGGAAAGGAGAGAAAAATTAACCTGTTTGTCATACTTTGTAACCACTCTTGAACACGACACTTTTATTCACCTGGGTTGGGAAATCCTTTGCCTAACAGTTGATCAAACCACATTGAAAGTCTTCAGCCAGTTTCTGGGTATTAACTTTGGGTCAATTGTCACCAAGGCATCTATCGTGTCGTTATGTGTTCATGAGGTCACTGCCAATAAGCCATTCATCTGCAAAATATTTGTCATCCATCTTGACCATCCCTGAGTCAGTCCTTGCAACTAAATTTCTTCAACTTGATCTATGATTTTGTGTTGTGGGCTTGCCTACGTCAGATCGATTTCTATCGACATCAGCTCATTATCTAGAAAGATGATCTAGGAATCGTCAGTACCTTGAGATCTGCATGCCTCAATGGCAGGTTTCTCGCCTTTGATGACAGTTTACATCATTGACTTTCGATCAAAGGATTCCGTGACATGTTCGACATCAACACATTTATTCGCATCTCATGGATTGTACTGGGTACTTTGAGAGCCAATGACATCACTGGTGGTTTCTCTCACACTTGTTAACAGTTTACATCATTGACTGGTAATCAAGTGGTTTCTACCACATTTGACATCAACACATTCATTCGCATGGATAGAATCGTACTGTTTCGGGAAGTAGAAATGAAGACCCTGGATCTAGTTTTCACAATCCAGGCTGCGAGGAATTTTGTATTCATTATATAATGGACTATTCATAAACAGATGGCTGCACCCATACTGTGTCCACATGAGTCTTTACTTGTGATGTTTTACAAGATCATTCCTATATTAGAGCAATAGTTAGTTTTCTAGTCAGTTTTGGTCTAAGTATGGGAATGCCTACCTCAGCGATGATATGATCTCATATATATATCTTGCATTGAATGTTTTTACAGGTTCCAACCAGGCTCTCCACAAGATGATCCTCGAAATGATAAAGTACTTCACTCTTCCTAAATGATAAGAAATCCTCATCTACTATAGACTTCGCATTTTCGGGGGCAATCTGTTACACAAAAATATCATCACCATGATTATTTGTAGTCAGTATGGGTCTATCATCACTTGTACTATCCTCCTAAGCAAGTCACAGACCTCAGCTCTTCAAATCAAGCTTTGAAAATGAGAGAAATACATTAAAAATCAATGTAACTCTAGTTCCACAATTTCTCTCACTGTCACCTGCGGTCCTGCACCTTCTGTGTACAAAAACTGCGGACCTGCCCACTTTGTCCCTAATGGTGTAGGTGTGGACCCCTGTGAAAGTCAAAAGGCGCAAGTTTTATCTTAAAAAACTCACTTTGGGTTAATTCTAGAGGTTTCTAGAAGGAATTTTGACGTGGATTGTTCGCTCTGAGGTGGTTCATGCATCCCAAAAGAGAAGGAGCTAATCCCTTGATGAGAGGAGCTATCCCTTTGAAGGAGGGCTTTATCCCTTTGAAGGAGGACCTTGTAACCTCCCTCCATTGTAGTATAAATACAGGCATTGGGCTGGTTGCTAAGGAGGTTAGAAGCTGAACATTTTTGAGGGTAAATGCTGGTGAAATCAAGACTTCCTAGTTGAGCTTAAGAGGAGAGATCACATACCTTTTTGGCTTCATTGGGGAGTGAGTGAAACTTGTCAAAGTAGAGGAGACTTCTTGCTGGACCCTGGGAGGAGCTTGTACAGCGTCAAGGCAAAGGTTGTAAAGTTCTTCTTCTTTTGAATTAATACAATCAAATTCATTCTTCTCAACAAGTATCTCATGTTATTTGTTTCATGGACTCTTGACTTTCATGTTAAATATGTTTTATGCAATTGGCTTTTCAGGTGCTATTTAATTTGTTTGCCTTGTTTGTGCTTGCAGATTCGCGACAAAGGAGCTCATTTGGATCGAAGGAGCGAGGGAATCCACAAGCTTGCGTTGGACCTAAGGTAGGCCCTAAAAACACTTGTTTGCTATTGTTAATCAAAGCATATTTAGAGAAAGATAGTGTCTGGTTGGTTTGCTTGTCATTAGGTTTTCTTTTGATTCTAGGAAGGTCTATCTTGTCCGCAAGATCGACTTATTCCGTGTGACAGTTGACATTGCTAACCGGGGGGGAGGAGATGACATTGATTTCAAGCATTCCCTTTCCGAACATCAAGTTGGTGTTAACTTTTGGTGTTAATGAAAAAGTGTTTTTGCTCTTGTTAGGAAAGGACTATATCACCTATCTCCTTGATGATACATTGTGGGCATATGGATGGCTCAATTGGGGTGGATGCTTGACATTAGAGTGTTTCTTTGGTGTTCTTACCTATGGGGTTGATGCCCTATTCAATTTGTTGACAAACCCATTTGGTGTGGACAATGCGGTAGTTAGTTTCTAGACTATAAGAGGTACCTACCTAGGAGGAGCATTGGGCACTTATACCTTGGAGCTTGGGATAGACATTCAATTCTCAATAACAACAACAACGAACCATAATTCACTTCTCAACAAACCCAATATGCTAGGTAATCCAAGAGAAAAGAGACCAAGCATATGCCACCAAGTTTCATCCCTTCATGCACACTTTTCCAAGCATAAACCAGATTTGAATTTATTTTACTTACTGCAAATTTAAAATAGTAAATCTGCCATATTATCTTCAAAATGTTTGTGAAAGAACTTCATAATTTTTTCCCTTAATATGTCAAATTATTATGAAAAGTGTAAAAAATGGTGCAACCAAGAAAACAGTGAATGGTTGCAAAATAAAATCTTAAACTACATGATAAGATATTCTTCGAAAGTAGAAGCATTGTGGAATAGTTTCAATGCACATATCAATTTTTCCTTCTCTCAAACATGGTGTCAGAGCCTAGTTTATTATGATTTGGGAGATTTGCAGGTTTGTATTAAAGTCCAAATACTTTGATTCTAGAAGATATTGATAGTTTCTAGTTGTTGTTGAAATTGCTAAGCAAGGGGGAGGAGATGACATTGACTTCAAGCATTCCCTTTCTAAACATCAAGTTGGTGTTAACTTTTGGGGTTACTGCAAAAGTGTTTTTTCTCTTGTTAGGAGAGAACTATATCTCCTAGCTCCTTGATGATGCTTTCCGGGCATATGGATGGCTCAATTGGGGTGGATGCTTGACATTAGAGTGTTTCCTTGGTGTTATTACCTATGGGGTTGATGCCCTAGTCAATTTGTTGACTAACCCATTGGTTGTGGACAATGGGGTAGTTAGTTGCTAGACTAGAAGAGGTACATACCGAGGAGGAGCATTGGGAACTTATCCCTTGGAGCTTGGGACAGGAATTCATTTCTCAAAAACAAAAAAAAAAAGAACCATAATTAACTTCTCAACAACCCCAATATGCTAGGTAATCCAAGAGAAAAGGTACCAAGCATATGCCTCCAAGTTTCATCCCTCCAGGCACATTTTTCCAAGCATAAACCAGATTTGAATTGATTTTACTTACTGCAGACTTACAGTAGTAAATATTCCATATTATCTTAAAAAATTTTGTGAAAGAAATTCACAATTTTGGCCCTTAATATGTCAAATTAGTATGAAAAGTTTCAAAAATTGTGCAACCAAGAAAACAATGAAAGGCTACAAAATAAAATCTAAAACTACATGAGTATTGGATAGCTAGAAACTTGATATGTGTTTATAAGGATGAAGTATATGCATATACCACAACTTTATTATCACAAAGTGATCACAATCTTTCAACGTCCAAAGAAGGGTTAGCTATTCAAAAATAGATTAAGGAGAAGCATCACCTATAGGCATATAATGCCAAATCATGTGTAGAAAAATAGAGAAAAACTATAGCAATTTCTTTTACCAAGATAGATATCAATTTTCCTATAAAATTGATCCAAAATGGATCTTGTAGGTCAAAGTCCAATTTTCTTAACGACCAAGATGGTCCCATGTAGCAACTTTGTTTTTAACTTGTGTAAAAAATGGGTTGTCCTAGATCATCCCGAAAAGACCATCAAGTTGAAGTGTCCATTGTTATGAATTTGATGCTTCTTATGGTTTCTCATTTGGACTCTGGATGATGGAGAAATCATCTATCAATGTTTATGAAGCACCGGTGCAAAAGAGGCCTAGCTGGTCATATGGTGCTTCCATCACTCGACATGGTATTTCCATTGCTTGACACATGGCGTCAAGTCAAATCATACCTCAAGTGCACATCTGCAGATTGAAAGGTATATTTTGGTTTATACTTCATAACATGGGCACATGATTTTTAATTATGTCATGGAATAAAGTTTTTCCACAAAACTATGTTATACAATGATGGAAATATAGGCGCATATGTAAAACATTGGTGGAAAAAAAAAACATAATGTTGTATTACCTTTTTAACATAGCGCACCATTAAAGTTTACAAAAAAATACACAAAAGAAAAATGTCATTGTAAAACAATGGCAATTGGTACGTTAATGTCAAACCGTGTAAACCATTACGTCAATATCAATGGAAAAACTATTGTGACATCCATGTAATCCCTCAAGGTACGACGAAACCAATTTAGCATCCATTTAGCAGAGTCAATGTTATGCCATGGAGGTGGCTACGTCAGCAATCCAGCGGATTCAATAGATGACATTGACTGCCGAGACTTAATTTATGGAAAGATCTAATGGTGAGGAACTATGCTTGTGGTCTAGTTAGCATGAAGCCAATGATCCAACAAAGACAGAGCTGGTACAGTGCAGGTCAACATGCTAGATGCCAAAGGTCACGATTTCATCATTTACTACTGAGGAATCAATCAATGACCGATTCAGTCATCCCATGGCCAACTGTAGTAGCAGCAACAACGACTGTGGAAGTAAGCGAGAATCACAGAAATAGGTTTGGGCATGGAAGAAGGGGTCGACCCTGTTATGCTCCTATACCAATAGGTGTCATATATCACGATTGACTTGATGGGCTATGTAATATGTTCATACCATTCCTTATTGCAAAGGTTTTCCATATTGTCAAAAAATCAAAAAAACTAAAAAATGTAAAGAGGGTATACCCTAAAAGAAAAATCAAAGGGTGAAAAGAATAAAATGGTCAAAAAATTGAAAGAAAATGAACCCCACCAAAAGAAAGACGAAGGAAAGTGTGAAAGTATAAATGCCACTACTTTTTACTCTTATGTAATAAAAAAATTATGTGCAACTTGTAACTTATGCCACAATTGATGAACAATCAAACAACTTAAGCTTGACTAGTTCATATTTTCAATTTTATGTTTTAGAGATAGAGAATAAAATCTGAACAAATTGTTTAATCTTGGTAGATAAGTGTTGGCATTATGAGATAAGTGTTGTCCTTGATGGCAAACCTCACTGATGACAAATCATAGTACAGAAGGTCAGCAGCAAGGAATTGATGATCAGACTATAAGAAGAAGAGAAAGTTCATACACGCAGGTTCGTTAAGCCCAAGTCGCGTGTACATGCAGGTTGGCTTCAGCAAAAGCGCGTGTATGTGGAAAAGTACCTTTGGTCCATGGCGGTTATTCCTTGGAAGTTGTGCCTATGGTTTTGGACCTTGGTGTCTCGGCGGACGTGTTGATCCCTAGTTTTGAAGTTGATGGTATTGGATTTCTATGGTTTTGGCTCTTGGTATTGAACAAGGCCTAAGGCTATATAAAGGGAAGGAAATCATTAGGCAAGTGTATCTGAAATGTCTTGAATATCTAATGAAGCATTAGATCCAGTATGCAGGTTATGGTTTGATGATGCATTGCTTGATCTGAGCTAAGGAGAGATCTCATCGGTTGATGGAGAGCAAGATCTAAGGAGAGATCGGGATCAAATGGTTTGAAATGAACTATCTTTATGATGCTTATTCTAGATCTACATACTGACGCATGTATTGTTCTATAAGTATTATGAGTATGATTGATGTCTGGTACAACTGCAAGTTATGAGAAATTATTTTTAGATCTGTACGCGGGTTGTCTTTGGCAAAAGCGCATATACACGCGGGTTTGATTCATCAAAGTAGCGTATACATTGTAAAGCTTGATATTTGAAGTTGCAGATGGGTCAGATGGTTATAACAGAGTTCTGTGTCTGCTCTGTGTTCTGGTGACAGTGTTGTTAACAGGGTTTCAGTGATTCAGAGTTTGATGATTGTTTTTATCTTCAATGATCGTTATGGGTCCAGTATGAAAATTGGATGAAATGTGGCCTTTCAGATTATGTGTTGTGCATCAGTGTATCCAGTCTGAAAATTGATGAAACGTGGTACCTGGAGGAGAGAAGATTGTAGGCAAGCACCTACGTACTAGTATCTAAGCTAGTACAAAAGCTAAGGGAGATCTTTGGAGCATTATAGCAGGTAGTAGCCTGCGTACTAGTAAATGGATTGGCTAGTACAAGAGCAAAGGGGGTTGTAGCTCCCGTACTGGTATAAGACTGCACCAGTACAAATATTGTAAAAGGATTTTCTTATTAAGAAGAAGATTGAGATGACTTGCAGCAGGTGGTTTTCACCCACATTGGGTTTCCACCTTATATCTTTGTGTTCATGTGTGTGGCTCTTGTGTGATGCTCTATTCTGTTATTCTGCACCTGGTTACTGTTAATATGCTTAATAATGATCTGATGTATTTACTGAAGACTAAGCTAACTGAATCATAAGATTTCTGGATATATGCAAGTTTCTTTAGACACAGTAGCGTGTACACGCGGGTTAGCTTAACTGAAGTAGCGTATATGTTTCTGAGCATTGAAAAAGTTTTATAGTTCTGATAATACTGATTCACCCCCCCCTCTCAGTATTATTTCCAACAATTGGTATCAGAGCAGGTCCTTTGGTAGAAGCTTGATCGCTTGAAGGAGATCCGTGGAACAATGGGAAAGAAGCTTAAGAAGAAAGCTCATAAGAAGAAGAAGACATCTCAGAAGATCTATGACAGTGGGAGAATCGATTGGGGATTAGGTATAAGAAGCTCTTCAAATTCAGAATCAGATTCAGAATCATTATCAGGTATGAATGTGTTATCCTCTGATGTTCCAGCCATATTTCCTTGTGAGACAGATGGAAGTGATAGTGAAACTACTGAACTTGCTCTTATGGGTGAACAAGAAGGAAATGAGATAGAAGCAGAATTTAGAAGACTAAGAAGAAAAATTAGAACTCAAGAAGATCTTCTGAACATAAAGGATAATACTGCTAAGGCTCAATGAGAGTTATTCAAGGAGAAATATCAAAAGTTGCAGGTTGAAGCAACTTCTCTAAGAAATGAAGTCAATGACAAAAACACAACCATCAAGAAACTCAAAGATAGATCCAGCTACTATGAAAATCTTGAAGCTACAATCCTCTCACTAAAAGGAGATCTTGAAGAATCAAAGAAGCAGAATGAAGATCTACACCAAGCAATTGAAAAACAAGACAACGAAGTCATCAGCTTAAAATCACAGTTGGAATGTGCCTTCAGAGTTCGTCAAATTCAGCAGGATCTGTATGAAAAGCAAGAAAAGGAGATACTCAATCTAAGGCAACAAATGGAAGAAGGAAGAAAAGATGGAGAAGACATGAAGAAGCAATGTCTAGAAAAGGAGGAACAACTTCAAGTTGAGGTAAATATCTTGAAAGGTAAATTAGAAGAAAAGGATAAACTTTTGAGATTTCAAGATAGTACTAAAGCCTTGGATGATATTCTTAGTAGTCAAAGGTCTCCTGCAATCAAGACTGGTCTTGGTTTTCATGAATCTGTTGAAGGTGAATCTAGCTCACAAGGTGAGGCAAGGAACTCTAAAGAGAAAACTAAAATGATCAAAAGGGAGATGAAAGGTCAACCCCATCAACAATCAAGGAAAGAGACTCCTCAAAGAAAATCGTTTACTCCTCCTATGAATAATGTTGAATGTTATGTATGTCATAATCTTGGACATGTTGCAGCTAGATGTGGAAGAAGAAGGGTTCAAGACCATCATGTAGAAAGATCATCACATTCAAGGTACTTTAATGGATATTGCTTTGCTTGCAATATGTTTGGTCACAAAGCTGCTGATTGCTACAGGAGGAATATGAAATATGTAAGATGTTATGCATGTAACACGCTTGGACATATAGCAAAGGAATGCAAGAACAAAGGATGGACATCACACCAAAAGGAGAAAACCTCATCACACTTGAAGATATGGAGGAAGAAGGAAGTACAGTCAGCACAATGTACTGAGACACAGCACAACACAGACATATCAGACTCAGGGGGAGCTGAAAGTGTAAAACTTCAGTGTCCTGAATCTCATACGCAAGTTCCTTAAAGGTAAGTCACGTATATACGCGAGTTAGACACTGCAAAGTCGCGTATATGTCAGTCTGAGGAAAAGCAGTGGGAACAGGATCAGAAAAAGGATCTGATATGATTCAGTCTATTATTTGCTCTATTGGTTACAGTCTGCTGAGGATGTGTGGAAATGTTTTGTTACTTGTATGATGTCTAGAAGTGTTTTGATCCTAACTTGAGGATGATGATGTTTTGATGCTTATGCATGATCAGATCTAACAGATGGCACTGGTTGAGGGGGAGCATATGCCTTTAGTAATTCATTGTTGGCATTATGGTTAATAATCCTTGGTGATGATTCTTATATGGCTAAATGATATATCTTGCTATGATGTGGTTGTGAGTTGTCTATGATAAAATCTCATATGATTCTTGGGGTTACATAGTTGATGTTCAGATCAGATTTATGGATGATTCTTTGATGATGCATATATGGTGCTTACATGGTGATCTTCATAAGGACAAGGAGAAGTACAAAGCTTGAATATACATCTTCCTCACTTGATGATGGGTCACTCATATACTGCTGTTGTCATATGCATAAAAATCATACAGTTATGATGCAAGCACTCTTGTGGATAAGGATTGTTGCTGTTGATGATATCAAGAAGTTTTGTCAAATGAGCTTGAGCTCAAGATACATAATGCTGATACATGGATGACTACTCAAAGTTGCTTTATTGGAGACATGGTGATGAGTTCTTATCTATATGATGATAGGTTTATACTTACATATGTTAATTGATGCAGATGTTCCCAAGTAATGATACTTGGATCATGTAGAGCTTGATGAAATAGCTATGGTGGTTTCACACATGATACAATGTGAATGACTCTGAATTCTGTTCAAAGGGATGAATTGATGCAGACATACCTTGTTATAGGTTGATGACCTATTCTCTACAGGACATTTACAGGTTGCTGATATGGAAATTTGTGTACGCGTGTTGTTTAAAGGATATCCGCGTGCATACGCCGTTTTACAAGGGGATAGTCGCGTATATGGTGTACGCGTGTTGCGTAAGGGATATCTGCGTATATACGCTTGTTTATGTTTATACAGACGCGTATATGGAGATTTGAAGGAAATCAGCAGGGACAGATGTTGGTTGCAGAAAGTCTGATATAGGTCTGAGAGAGATCATCTGGCACAGGTTCAGGGGGAGCAGATAATCTTCCAATGATGCATTGTTGGCATTATCTTAAAGCTTTTGGTTCTAGTTCACATTTGGTGTTGATTTCAGGAGGAACAAAGGCGAAAGGAGAACTGAAGGATCTCTTGGTTGCTGATCTGAATGGTGATTATCAGATGCTGCTGGTGACTTTCATAAGTCTTGGTCTAGTTATTTCGTCTCTATGTCATATATCTCTTTTGTGGTATCTCTTTCATGGTGTCAAGGTCATGTAACGGCCTATTTTGGTTTCCCCACTATGCCTGGGATGATTGATGCAATGTGATTGGTTGTCATATGTAAACTTTTGATGTATCCCCACTTGGTTGGGTGGATGAGTCAATTTTTGTATATCCTCACTTAGTTGAGATATGGATGTATGTATGAGTCTTTGGTGATAGGAAGGTCTTTTATGATGTATAGAGTCATGTTCTTCTTGAAGAACATCTTTTGCAGATCTTGCCTACAGTCAGGAAGAGCATGTACAACACACTTCAGCGGTACAAAGATTCAGCATGTACTCAGGGGGAGCATGGACAGATTGGTACACCTTGGCATATACAAAGGGGGAGATTATTCAGAGATTTCAGCAGGTACTCAGGGGGAGTATGGACAGTGGAATGATTCAGCAAAGGAAGATAATATCTTGGTCCACCCTTTGCCCTTGATGTCAAAGGGGGAGAGTGATTTGGTGTTGTTGCCATCAAGTCCAAAGGGGAGATTGTTGGCATTATGATGCATGTGTTGTACTTGATGGCAACCCTCTCATAGAAGAATATCTCACTTATGTATAACTGGGTGAATCTTCAGAAGAGATATCAGATGTGACTGATGGAGGACAGCTCAAAGGAATCAGATGATAGTTCTAAGTGTGACAAGTTAGCTTTGCCATCAAGTCCAAAGGGGGAGATTGTTGGCATTATGAGATAAGTGTTGTCCTTGATGGCAAACCTCACTGATGACAAATCATAGTATAGAAGGTCAGCAGCAAGGAATTGATGATCAGACTATAAGAAGAAGAGAAAGTTCATACACGCAGGTTCGTTAAGCCCAAGTCGCGTGTACACGCAGGTTGGCTTCAGCAAAAGTGCGTGTATGTGGAAAAGTACCTTTGGTCCATGGCGGTTATTCCTTGGAAGTTGTGCCTATGGTTTTGGACCTTGGCGTCTCGGCGGACGTGTTGATCCCTAGTTTTGAAGTTGATGGTATTGGATTTCTATGGTTTTGGCTCTTGGTATTGAACAAGGCCTAAGGCTATATAAAGGGAAGGAAATCATTAGGCAAGTGTATCTGAAATGTCTTGAATATCTGATGAAGCATTAGATCCAGTATGCAGGTTATGGGTTGATGATGCATTGCTTGATCTGAGCTAAGGAGAGATCTCATCGGTTGATGGAGAGCAAGATCTAAGGAGAGATCGCGATCAAATGGTTTGAAATGAACTATCTTTATGATGCTTATTCTAGATCTACATACTGACGCATGTATTGTTCTATAAGTATTATGAGTATGATTGATGTCTGGTACAGCTGCAAGTTATGAGAAATTATTTTTAGATCTGTACGCGGGTTGTCTTTGGCAAAAGCGCGTATACACGCGGGTTTGATTCATCAAAGTAGCGTATACATTGTAAAGCTTGATATTTGAAGTTGCAGATGGGTCAGATGGTTATTACAGAGTTCTGTGTCTGCTCTGTGTTCTGGTGACAATGTTGTTAACAGGGTTTCAGTGATTCAGAGTTTGATGATTGTTTTTATCTTCAATGATCGTTATGGGTCCAGTATGAAAATTGGATGAAATGTGGCCTTTCAGATTATGTGTTGTGCATCAGTGTATCCAGTCTGAAAATTGATGAAACGTGGTACCTGGAGGAGAGAAGATTGTAGGCAAGCACCTACGTACTAGTATCTAAGCTAGTACAAAAGCTAAGGGAGATCTTTGGAGCATTATAGCAGGTAGTAGCCTGCGTACTAGTAAATGGATTGGCTAGTACAAGAGCAAAGGGGGTTGTAGCTCCCGTACTGGTATAAGACTGCACCAGTACAAATATTGTAAAAGGATTTTCTTATTAAGAAGAAGATTGAGATGACTTGCAGCAGGTGGTTTTCACCCACATTGGGTTTCCACCTTATATCTTTGTGTTCATGTGTGTGGCTCTTGTGTGATGCTCTGTTCTGTTATTCTGCACCTGGTTACTGTTAATATGCTTAATAATGATCTGATGTATTTACTGAAGACTAAGCTAACTGAATCATAAGATTTCTGGATATACGCAAGTTTCTTTAGACACAGTAGCGTGTACACGCGGGTTAGCTTAACTGAAGTAGTGTATATGTTTCTGAGCATTGAAAAAGTTTTATAGTTCTGATAATACTGATTCACCCCCCCCTCTCAGTATTATTTCCAACAATTGGTATCAGAGCAGGTCCTTTGGTAGAAGCTTGATCGCTTGAAGGAGATCCGTGGAACAATGGGAAAGAAGCTTAAGAAGAAAGCTCATAAGAAGAAGAAGACATCTCAGAAGATCTATGACAGTGGGAGAATCGATTGGGGATTAGGTATAAGAAGCTCTTCAAATTCAGAATCAGATTCAGAATCATTATCAGGTATGAATGTGTTATCCTCTGATGTTCCAACCATATTTCCTTGTGAGACAGATGGAAGTGATAGTGAAACTACTGAACTTGCTCTTATGGGTGAACAAGAAGGAAATGAGATAGAAGCAGAATTTAGAAGACTAAGAAGAAAAATTAGAACTCAAGAAGATCTTCTGAACATAAAGGATAATACTGCTAAGGCTCAATGAGAGTTATTCAAGGAGAAATATCAAAAGTTGCAGGTTGAAGCAACTTCTCTAAGAAATGAAGTCAATGACAAAAACACAACCATCAAGAAACTCAAAGATAGATCCAGCTACTATGAAAATCTTGAAGCTACAATCCTCTCACTAAAAGGAGATCTTGAAGAATCAAAGAAGCAGAATGAAGATCTACACCAAGCAATTGAAAAACAAGACAACGAAGTCATCAGCTTAAAATCACAGTTGGAATGTGCCTTCAGAGTTCGTCAAATTCAGCAGGATCTGTATGAAAAGCAAGAAAAGGAGATACTCAATCTAAGGCAACAAATGGAAGAAGGAAGAAAAGATGGAGAAGACATGAAGAAGCAATGTCTAGAAAAGGAGGAACAACTTCAAGTTGAGGTAAATATCTTGAAAGGTAAATTAGAAGAAAAGGATAAACTTTTGAGATTTCAAGATAGTACTAAAGCCTTGGATGATATTCTTAGTAGTCAAAGGTCTCCTGCAATCAAGACTGGTCCTGGTTTTCATGAATCTGTTGAAGGTGAATCTAGCTCACAAGGTGAGGCAAGGAACTCTAAAGAGAAAACTAAAATGATCAAAAGGGAGATGAAAGGTCAACCCCATCAACAATCAAGGAAAGAGACTCCTCAAAGAAAATCGTTTACTCCTCCTATGAATAATGTTGAATGTTATGTATGTCATAATCTTGGACATGTTGCAGCTAGATGTGGAAGAAGAAGGGTTCAAGACCATCATGTAGAAAGATCATCACATTCAAGGTACTTTAATGGATATTGCTTTGCTTGCAATATGTTTGGTCACAAAGCTGCTGATTGCTACAGGAGGAATATGAAATATGTAAGATGTTATGCATGTAACACGCTTGGACATATAGCAAAGGAATGCAGGAACAAAGGATGGACATCACACCAAAAGGAGAAAACCTCATCACACTTGAAGATATGGAGGAAGAAGGAAGTACAGTCAGCACAATGTACTGAGACACAGCACAGCACAGACATATCAGACTCAGGGGGAGCTGAAAGTGTAAAACTTCAGTGTCCTGAATCTCATACGCAAGTTCCTTAAAGGTAAGTCGCGTATATACGCGAGTTAGACACTGCAAAGTCGCGTATATGTCAGTCTGAGGAAAAGCAGTGGGAACAGGATCAGAAAAAGGATCTGATATGATTCAGTCTATTATTTGCTCTATTGGTTACAGTCTGCTGAGGATGTGTGGAAATGTTTTGTTACTTGTATGATGTCTAGAAGTGTTTTGATCCTAACTTGAGGATGATGATGTTTTGATGCTTATGCATGATCAGATCTAACAGATGGCACTGGTTGAGGGGGAGCATATGCCTTTAGTAATTCATTGTTGGCATTATGGTTAATAATCCTTGGTGATGATTCTTATATGGCTAAATGATATATCTTGCTATGATGTGGTTGTGAGTTGTCTATGATAAAATCTCATATGATTCTTGGGGTTACATAGTTGATGTTCAGATCAGATTTATGGATGATTCTTTGATGATGCATATATGGTGCTTACATGGTGATCTTCATAAGGACAAGGAGAAGTACAAAGCTTGAATATACATCTTCCTCACTTGATGATGGGTCACTCATATACTGCTGTTGTCATATGCATAAAAATCATACAGTTATGATGCAGGCACTCTTGTGGATAAGGATTGTTGCTGTTGATGATATCAAGAAGTTTTGTCAAATGAGCTTGAGCTCAAGATACATAATGCTGATACATGGATGACTACTCAAAGTTGCTTTATTGGAGACATGGTGATGAGTTCTTATCTATATGATGATAGGTTTATACTTACATATGTTAATTGATGCAGATGTTCCCAAGTAATGATACTTGGATCATGTAGAGCTTGATGAAATAGCTATGGTGGTTTCACACATGATACAATGTGAATGACTCTGAATTCTGTTCAAAGGGATGAATTGATGCAGACATACCTTGTTATAGGTTGATGACCTATTCTCTACAGGACATTTACAGGTTGCTGATTTGGAAATTTGTGTACGCGTGTTGTTTAAAGGATATCCGCGTGCATACGCCGTTTTACAAGGGGATAGTCGCGTATATGGTGTACGCGTGTTGCGTAAGGGATATCTGCGTATATACGCTTGTTTATGTGTATACAGACGCGTATATGGAGATTTGAAGGAAATCAGCAGGGACAGATGTTGGTTGCAGAAAGTCTGATATAGGTCTGACAGAGATCATCTGGCACAGGTTCAGGGGGAGCAGATAATCTTCCAATGATGCATTGTTGGCATTATCTTAAAGCTTTAGGTTCTAGTTCACATTTGGTGTTGATTTCAGGAGGAACAAAGGCGAAAGGAGAACTGAAGGATCTCTTGGTTGCTGATCTGAATGGTGATTATCAGATGCTGCTGGTGACTTTCATAAGTCTTGGTCTAGTTATTTCGTCTCTATGTCATATATCTCTTTTGTGGTATCTCTTTCATGGTGTCAAGGTCATGTAACGGCCTATTTTGGTTTCCCCACTATGCCTGGGATGATTGATGCAATGTGATTGGTTGTCATATGTAAACTTTTGATGTATCCCCACTTGGTTGGGTGGATGAGTCAATTTTTGTATATCCTCACTTAGTTGAGAGATGGATGTATGTATGAGTCTTTGGTGATAGGAAGGTCTTTTATGATGTATAGAGTCATGTTCTTCTTGAAGAACATCTTTTGCAGATCTTGCCTACAGTCAGGAAGAGCATGTACAACACACTTCAGCGGTACAAAGATTCAGCATGTACTCAGGGGGAGCATGGACAGATTGGTACACCTTGGCATATACAAAGGGGGAGATTATTCAGAGATTTCAGCAGGTACTCAGGGGGAGTATGGACAGTGGAATGATTCAGCAAAGGAAGATAATATCTTGGTCCACCCTTTGCCCTTGATGTCAAAGGGGGAGAGTGATTTGGTGTTGTTGCCATCAAGTCCAAAGGGGGAGATTGTTGGCATTATGATGCATGTGTTGTACTTGATGGCAACCCTCTCATAGAAGAATATCTCACTTATGTATAACTGGGTGAATCTTCAGAAGAGATATCAGATGTGACTGATGGAGGACAGCTCAAAGGAATCAGATGATAGTTCTAAGTGTGACAAGTTAGCTTTGCCATCAAGTCCAAAGGGGGAGATTGTTGGCATTATGAGATAAGTGTTTTCCTTGATGGCAAACCTCACTGATGACAAATCATAGTATAGAAGGTCAGCAGCAAGGAATTGATGATCAGACTATAAGAAGAAGAGAAAGTTCATACACGCAGGTTCGTTAAGCCCAAGTCGCGTGTACACGCAGGTTGGCTTCATCAAAAGCGCGTGTATGTGGAAAAGTACCTTTGGTCCATGGCGGTTATTCCTTGGAAGTTGTGCCTATGGTTTTGGACCTTGGCGTCTCGGCGGACGTGTTGATCCCTAGTTTTGAAGTTGATGGTATTGGATTTCTATGGTTTTGGCTCTTGGTATTGAACAAGGCCTAAGGCTATATAAAGGGAAGGAAATCATTAGGCAAGTGTATCTGAAATGTCTTGAATATCTGATGAAGCATTAGATCCAGTATGTAGGTTATGGGTTGATGATGCATTGCTTGATCTGAGCTAAGGAGAGATCTCATCGGTTGATGGAGAGCAAGATCTAAGGAGAGATCGCGATCAAATGGTTTGAAATGAACTATCTTTATGATGCTTATTCTAGATCTACATACTGACGCATGTATTGTTCTATAAGTATTATGAGTATGATTGATGTCTGGTACAGCTGCAAGTTATGAGAAATTATTTTTAGATCTGTACGCGGGTTGTCTTTGGCAAAAGCACGTATACACGCGGGTTTGATTCATCAAAGTAGCGTATACATTGTAAAGCTTGATATTTGAAGTTGCAGATGGGTCAGATGGTTATTACAGAGTTCTGTGTCTGCTCTGTGTTCTGGTGACAGTGTTGTTAACAGGGTTTCAGTGATTCAGAGTTTGATGATTGTTTTTATCTTCAATGGTCGTTATGGGTCCAGTATGAAAATTGGATGAAATGTGGCCTTTCAGATTATGTGTTGTGCATCAGTGTATCCAGTCTGAAAATTGATGAAACGTGGTACCTGGAGGAGAGAAGATTGTAGGCAAGCACCTACGTACTAGTATCTAAGCTAGTACAAAAGCTAAGGGAGATCTTTGGAGCATTATAGCAGGTAGTAGCCTGCGTACTAGTAAATGGATTGGCTAGTACAAGAGCAAAGGGGGTTGTAGCTCCCGTACTGGTATAAGACTGCACCAGTACAAATATTGTAAAAGGATTTTCTTATTAAAAGAAGATTGAGATGACTTGCAGCAGGTGGTTTTCACCCACATTGGGTTTCCACCTTATATCTTTGTGTTCATGTGTGTGGCTCTTGTGTGATGCTCTGTTCTGTTATTCTGCACTTGGTTACTGTTAATATGCTTAATAATGATCTGATGTATTTACTGAAGACTAAGCTAACTGAATCATAAGATTTCTGGATATACGCAAGTTTCTTTAGACACAGTAGCGTGTACACGCGGGTTAGCTTAACTGAAGTAGCGTATATGTTTCTGAGCATTGAAAAAGTTTTATAGTTCTGATAATACTGATTCACCCCCCCCTCTCAGTATTATTTCCAACAATAAGTAGATAGGTAAAGTAAATAAAAGGAGCTCAACGACTTAATCTGAGCCCTTGGATGTAATAAGGTTAGACTTAGATATATTTCTACATGTAAAAGAAAAGAAAGTGTGATAAGGGTTTGCTAGTTTAAGTGCACCCTAACAAAGAAGAAAAAATGTTAGGTTAAAGTAGGTAGGGTAGGTAGATGATGTTGCAGAATTACATGTGATGGATAATGACTCTAAATGTGTTAATTTTCACTTTCATCACAAGTTCAAGGTAGACATTACACTAGAAGCATTTCAAGCAAGACAAGGTCAAATAATTAACTCCCCTTCTCATTTTTCCCTAAAAATTTCACTAATTCCCCCTAAGTACTCAGGCATTTCAAAATTAAAGGGGCTCAAAGCATTTCTTTCACTTCTGGAATGACTGGACCCTCGAGCCAATAAATTAAAATCCTAAGTACTTAAAACCATCATTCATTCACTCTCATAAGTCTTTTCCTAAGTAAAATCCTATTTTACTAAGGAAAAATACACAATATCACATAAAAACCCCTTTTTCCACTTAAGCCTAAGTTAAATACCCATTCTAATGTTTTACTTAGCGCTTTTTACATTTCATGTCATATTAACTATTAACCTATTTAATCTATAAATCCCGCACAATATTACCTTTTCCTGTATTATTTAAATATAATAAAAATCCCCAAATTTTATTTATTATAACCCTTTGGTTAATTATAACCATAAATACTTTTAAATAGGATTAACTAGTTAACCCGTAACTATTTAATATCCTAATCCCCCCGCTGCATTAATTGGGATTAATTAACCCCTATGGTTAATTAAGAATCCTCCCCAACAAATCATATCACCCTCGATACAGTTAAACAATTCTTAACTGGATCGGGCCCGCTCACATTAAACCCTGCCGCATCGCGCCTCCCGTCAGCTATCCGATCGTGACTCCATCATCCAACGGCCATTAACGATATCATGCACCACTTTGTGACGACATGTTAGCACGCATTCGCAAACTTATTTTCGCACAGTGCCCCGCCACGTGTCGCAAAACCTATGGAATCACTGGCTCCCGGCCAAATGTTACCCGTCTCCAAAAGTGGTGTGATACCATATCACTTACCGCCCTCTGCATACGACAAAACATCCTTTCCCCCTTATGTCATTCGCCCGAATAATAAAAACTCCCGCCAACTTTGACTTTGTGAATAAAACCAACAAAGTGTCGTTTTCATTATTCCGTACATCAACCTGTGCTCCCATGCAAAGAAGTCCAAGTCAACTGTCCAAGCTTTCCAACTGCCACCTTGCTAAGAAAATTGCGGTCGGCGCAGCCCGAAACCTATTAGCCACTATCAGCACCTATCATTACACTGTTCATTCCCCAAATACAGGTATTTATCCAATTTCGACCAAAACCCTGCAAGTTTTGGTTTTACATTATAAAATCCACAGAGATTGGCAAAATTCATTGCAAATGCAGTCTTTGTTTCACCATATAATTTCTGAGACCGGTTAATTTACCTATTTTTCACCAAAAACCCAAATTCCTTTCTGAATCCACAAGATCCAGAAATGGAAACCCCTGTGTCTTTGTCTGTTGCACCCATGAATGCCACTCATAAAGATTTAGACTATTTTCCTCTTGTGGATAAATACTTTCAGATAAAAGACTTATCCACTGACAAAAACCACTTTAAAGTCCTTTTGCAAGCTAGAGACCACTACCTAAATGGCTCAGACATCCTGGGACTATGGGAATCCAACCTTCCCGGTACTTTCTCCCCTTAGTCCATATTTTCCTCGATCTAATTCATCAATTCCAGGCAAACTATGACCCTAACCTCAGAGCTGCTATTCCCCAAGTCAAACAATTCTCTTCCCCATAACAGTTGCATCCATTAATGAAATGTTGCAATTTTCCCCTGGTTAAGATCTCACTCCCCTTTCTATAGGATATTTACTTGAGAAATCCACTCAATTGTCTCAGTCAGAACTGAACCGTATCTGTCAGACTTTCATGTTGCCTAAACATTAGCCCAAAGACACACCTCCCTATCTGCAAACTTTCTTCACAGACATGGGCAGACTCATTGTTGATATGATATCCTTAATCATGGATTCAACACTAGTGAGTATGTTGATGACATAACCTTAGTTTTGTTGTCAATTTTTACTCCTGGACATCCCCCTACTGTCAAGTATGATTATGGCTCCTTTATTGCCAATAAGATTCATGACTAATTCCTGAGTCTGGACAATGAGGGAGTCTTCAAATACAACACCTTCATCTATCACCTTATGTTGTATTCTCAGTCAGAGAAATTCCCTTTCCCTATTAGAAAACTTGACACTAAAGGCAATCCAAGGTCGGTTATCTTTTGGAGTCCCATCTTCCATGCACCCTTTGAATCCCCTTACTCATACAATGAGTTTATTGATCAATTCATTCATCTAACAACCTCCTTATTGACAAGGGTTTCCCCTCCTAGGATCAATGGTGACATCAAAAGAATCCTACAGCTCTCCAAGTAGTACAAAATGGGTGATTGGTACCTATACAAGAACCATACAGAAATTAAGATATATGGATGTGAGCTCTGCCCTTTCAAGATACCAAAATACGTTCTAATGAGACTATTTGCATTCGAATATTTCAAACAAATGATACATACAGACATGGTTCATTTTTGCAAAGCCAAAAACAAAGCTCAACTCAGAATAAAAAATCAGTTAGGCCCTTTTGTCTGCAACGATAGGGAAGCATGGAGAGAAGAAGAGAAAATTGTAGAAGATCATCTTAAGTTGCACAAAAGTTTTGGTTGGAGGCCATATGACCCTAATACCTTCATCTATGATAGGAGAATGAAAAACAGGTTGTGACCATACATTCACCATAGGATTCCAGAGATTGAACAATTTGAAAACATGGATGAATGGAGGGAAGGGACCCTAATAGAACATGATAGTGAGCAGGTCAATATTGAGAATGTTATGAGAGACCTTTAGAAAATCCTTGATATGGATTCTTTTGGGTAGGTACCATTTGAGTTATCTCAAAGATCAAGAATTGGTGCCTCCATTGTGGGAACCTCTCAGCAACCTTTACAGGAAACCAGCACGTCAGCCATAGGAACATTAAAAGGCAAGGCAATTAGAGACCAGCATTCAAACCACATAACAGTCTACAATGTCTAAGTAGCTACAAAGTTCCAAAGAACAGGCCCAAATACATACTCCTCCCACTTAGGTCAATATGGGAGAGCCTCCAATCTTGCAAACTCCTCTTAATGAGGAAAGAAACAAAATGAGAGACAGGGAAACAACTACCCCTGCAAGTGAACCTTCAGGACAACCTGGAATAAAAAGGCAAAGACTAAATCCCCTTTCAGAGGAGGAATTTACTAAAGAGACTACAGATAGTTAGAGAGAAGAAAGAATAGATAGCCAACAAACTTTTCCAGTAGGAGGAACATCCACTAGCTCATAGAGGTAGGAGCTAGAAAGACAGCAAAGTGCAGAGGTATCTTCTCCAGGCCACCAGGGACAGATGCCTCAGGTATCAAGGAAACATTTACATAAATAAAGGCCAGGAATGATCCATTGAGTCTTCAAGTTTATAATCAATATTTGAAAATGGCCCCCACAAATCAACAGAGATTGATGTCAGCCTATGACATCAAGGAAGACAAAATGATAATGAGCTATTTCAAACCAAAAGTGCAGTAGCCTAAATCAGTAGCAGATTATCTCAGGACAAATTTTGAGGTCATGGCAAAGGATATTCATCCTTTGAATCAGACTGAATTGCATAAACGAACTGGAGAAATGATTTATTCAACCTTGACTAGTAAGGCAATAATGGCCCAAAGGTTGCAAAATCCCTTGGATAACACAACTACCCAATTACACTTGGAGAAGGTCTCCTCCCAAGCCAAAGATAAAAGAATAAAGTCTTTAGAAGAAATAATTATTGGATTGTGTCATGATCCCAAAGATGTAAAGGCTACAAAAGCCTTAATCAAAAACAAATATGAAGATATTGCTGCCTTAAGGAAACAATTAAAGTTGCCACCTTCAAGGCATCCATAGATTGCTGAGATTATAAAGAAAAAATCTAAAGAAGAGCTGATGGATTTTCTCTTAAAACTTAATGAATGACTAAATGAGACTGAGCAAGAACTTGAAAAGGCATTGAAGGACAAGCAGGAAGAGTTGACCTCTCAGCCTTTCGATGTGATACCAGTAGTCTCAACAACAATCCCTTCAACTCTTGGAGCAGCTCTGGCACCAAATATTCTAGTAGCCACAACAGAGATGATCATAGGTACAACAACAATAGGAACAACAAGAGCAACGTCAATAGCACAGGGCAGCATTGCTAATTTGAGCATAGAGGAACTAATAAAATCAATGGAAGACATGAAATCACAAGTTTCAGAGCTAAATAAGGTAAAAGAGTAGTATGCCAAATTGGAGCAAAGGTATGATCTCTCAAAAATAAATATTGCAGAAAAGACAAGAGAGATTAAAGGATTGGAAAACAAAGTGAAATTATTAGAAAACGATCTTACTTTTGACAAACCTCTGACAGAAATCAAGAAAATTCTTTGGACCAACATCATTCAAACAATAAATGATGTTTGGGCATTAATTCAAATAATTTTTGAGCAAATTGATTTAGTAAAGCTAGCTCAAGAAGAAGTTCAAAAGGAAAGGGCAGAGTTAGGAAATATGCCTAAGGAAGCCAGTAGGCTCATATAGTTTTTGAATACAAGGAATAAGTACTAGCTTGAAGAGCTTGGCATTCAAGATAGAACAGGGACAATTTCAGAAGTCAAAAGGGTTTTTACTGAAAGAACTCTGATGCAAAACTTAGAGAGAAGGTGCCATGACATGCAGGAAGAAATTAATGCTTTCATGAAGACATTTGATATTTTACATAGTAAAGGGTTGCCAAGTCCTTTAGTTATTCATGATAAACTAATGAGTCATAAAGACTATGTGGAGAAATTGAATAAGTATGCAGGCAACCAAGCAGGTCCATCAACAAGTGCATCAGCCACAAAAGCATTGCCTACAGGCAGAGTTCTCTATAACAATCTAAAGAACTTGTTCTATATCGAGCATGAGATAAAGCACTTGTTTCCAATTCAACCTACCTTTTTCAAGTACACAGAAATTGATGAGACCTTGAGAAAACTTCAAAAAACCAGAATGCCACAAGCACAATGGTGGGAAGACATGTTAGAAATTTTGTAAAATTACCCTTGGTAAAATGTAAATTTTGGTTATTTATTGTAGTAAGTAATGGTAAAGAGGATAAAAAAAGATCAAATATGTCGAAGTGTATCAGAACAGGTAAAGAGTATCAGTGGCAACAAGGTAGCCAGCACAAAGTTACCAAAGAAGACAGCAGCAAGCCAAATCATAGGGCCTATCTCCAACACACTCACAAGAATAGGAACAACACAACATCAGTTTACCTTTTCTCCTATCTTCGAGACCATTTGTCTCTATTTTCTTGTAACTTATTCATATTCATCCTAGAATATATCTCACTCTGTTATGAGATATTTTTTGTAAATTTTTTATACAAGTACTCCCTCAATTGGATTATTGAGGGTGGATTCTTAAACATTACTGTAATATTGATTATTTTGGAATAAAGTGCTATTGGAAAAAATTTTGTATGGTTGGCTGGATAAAGAATTGATGCAAAGGATTTTTCACAAAATTCCTGAGTTATACACCAGATCAATAAGTCTTCTATACCTGATGTTTTAAAGTTTTCCTTGTTTATTATATCATATGTGTTTCATATTTGAATGATAAACAAAAAAGAGTAATTCAGAAAGTGCTTGAGTGCAATCTGTTTTTAATTGTTGTTATTCTTAATGTTTTCCTCTGAACTAGCATAAATAGTGAAATCTTAATTGCTCCTGTTTCCTAGTTTATTCATTTTGATTATTTAGTAAAGAATTCTTAACTGCTCTTTATTATTAATTGTTCAAGTTCCCTCTTTCGAATATGGTGAAGGATTTTTGACTGCCCTTCACCCATTTTGTGTCCATTCCATCTGCTTTAAATTCTTATTTGTTTCATGTTTGACTACCTTGCCCTGTGAAACCATCCCTTGTTAAGAAACCAGATCTAGTTAAGCCATCTTCTTTGACTCCATTAGCCCAATGGCCTAAACTACTCAGTCCTACCCCTCTGCTATTGAATTTCACCACCCAAACTCAACCAAAACTCCTAAACTTCATAACTAGTCTAATATATTTCAAAACAAAGATAAAACTTAAAGAGAGAGCCCTCTTTGGGTACAAATTGGCTAGATTCTATACCTAAATGTTGGTTTGTGGTTACCTCAGACCCCTTTCCTCTTCCCAACAACTTCAAGGAAAATCTGAGTAATAACATAGTGGCGAATCCACTGGGAAACAAATAATTTGTTTGTTACTATTGTTTACTTTATAAACTACAGACGAAGCCTGAAGTTATCCAGGTAGCCTTTGAACTGCTCTTGCTTTGCAATTTCATAAGTAAATGAATGCTTCTTCAATATATCTCCCGTCTTGTTTATGGATTGAACATCTAGTTTCAAACACTTGATCAGTTCCTTTTGTCAAACAAGTCTTTAATAAAATTCAAATCCCATACCTAAATTCTCTTAAAGAAACTATTGAAGTTGTATTGTCGAACCCAATTAGAGAAAAACCAAAAATATACCTAGAAACCTAGCTTCAGAAAGGATTCATTACACCAGAGCTAATCTTGATCCAAATCCACCACCTGTGTTTGAAAATCCTAATCTGATCCCTAGAATTCTTAGGAGACAGGAAAGCCAAGAAAGTTCTGCTAGTTCTCGACCTCTATACCGATCAAGATCTTGTCCTGTAAAGTGGATCTACCTTAAGGATGAACCCTTTGATGAGCAATTTGAGACCTCTTTATTTGTAACTTTTTCTAAGTCTGAGTTGGTCCGCTTGGTTCACGACCCATTATTTATTGAAGATTTACAACTTAAAGTTGTCACTTCACATCTTGATAGACATTTGTAGAACTCCATACAATCTGAGCTTACCTCTGAAGGAACACCAAACATTTATGTGATCATAGCCTCTCCAAGTTCATCAACATTTCCTCATACATCTCAACCTCAAACCACCCCTTCCACCCCTCCATCCACCACTCCAAGACCAACCCCAACTATTGTTTCATCGCTATCTACTGCAATGGAAAATAGATATACTCCCTTCGTATTACCATCCAATCCAGGGGCTATGCCCCAAGACTATCAAAGTAAAATCACTCCTTTCGATGGCTCTGATACCCACACTGCACAACAACATACCAAAAAAATGACTGATTACTTTGAGATATATGAAATAGATGCAGATGATGTAAGAATGAGAATATTTGTTCAAACCCTGACTGGAGAAGTTAGAAACTGGTTTAGAGCCCTTCCTGCAAATAGTATCAATGACCTAGAAGCTCTTTATAGAACATTCTTAAAAATATGGGAAAAGAAGAAAGATCCTCTCCAAATGTTATCAGAATATGAAAACCTGAAGAGAGGAACACAAGAAACTGTGCAAGATTACTGCATAAGGTTCAATAATGTTTACAATGTCATCCCACAAAACCTCAGACCTCCTCCATATTTAGCATTAATCAAATTCCCTGATGGATTTGATTCTGATATGGCATACCAACTTAGGGAAAGAGATCATCGTACTTTAGAAGATATGAAAAGTATAACTGTCATTGTTGAAGCCAACCTGATATCCAAATGAGCTAAAGTAAGAAGTGAAAGGAGAATACCATTAAAGGAAGAACCCTTGGCCTTTGAACAGAAGCTTGATGCTATTATTAAAGGGATGGATAGGCTAGGATATAGAGTAGAAACACTTGAAAGGAAATCCCCTTGGGATGGTCAGCCTTCCAATACTGAAAGAAATCCAAATTTTAGGAAAAACCAAAACCAGAACACTAGAAAGACTGGTCTTGATCAAAAAATTTGGCCCCCATTCCAGGAAAATTATGTTGAAGCCTCAAATTCTGATGAACCATTAGAAGATACTCAAATAAACTTAATGGGACTCAATAATGAACAACAAGTTTTCTTAACCCAAGAGGATCAAGAAGATCACATTCTTAAGCAATTCCAAACTCAGTTAGGTGAATCATTTGACTTTAGGGAGGGATATGATACAACCATTTATGAAGTCCACAAGCAATATAATTTAAGGAGTAGAAGAATTGATGTCCCTGAAACCAACAAACAGAAATCTACAAAACATCCTAACAAAGGCAAGACCAATACCACCCTTGTACATATTCTTTCTAGTTCAGATCCTAATCTTGCTAATCCAATTATTGAATATGTATCCGATAATCAACCTAATAATAGATAACTCTCCACTTCTCTTACTCCCAAAAGAAATGTAGGAGAACCTCTAGAAGTTGATTTGGAAACAACTTCAAATCATAACCCCACTCCTGAGAAGGAGAGAAACACAGAAAATATAGAAGATAAAGAGAATCCAACTGTTTGAAATACAAGAACTTAGACTAAAAAACATTTTAATCTAGAGACTGAAGTAGGAAAATTAAAAGTAGTTGTTCCCTTATCTGAATTAGCTAAACATGACTTCTACCGAAGCCAAATTAATAGATCACTCAAAATATCTGGAAATGAAGACTCAGTAAATGTTTTTGATGACCAACCTGAATTAATCTTTGGTCCTGAAGTAAATGGAAAACCCTTAGATGAAGTAATTTCTCCTTTCTATGTAAGTTTAAACATACATGATAAAATACCTCATAATGGCATGTTTGATTCTGGGGCATGTCATAACCCAATGCCCAAGTCTGTAATGGAGAAATTAGACCTAGATATCACCAGGCCATATAAAGGCCTCTTTTCTTTTGATTCGAGTCAAGTGGGATGTTTAGGATTAATCAAAGACTTGGTGTGTTTCACTAGTTCAATATCCTGCCAAAACAATCTTAATGGACATAGTAGTAGCAGATATTCCACCAAAGTAGGCATGTTATTATCCATATCTTGGGGTGAAAAGCTTCAAGGATCTCCTTAGTTAGATATGTCATATGCGACTACTTTAGTTTTCAGCCAACCTAAGAAACTATACAGAGAAACTTTAATGAAATATGTAGTAAGTAGTCAGGAGAAACCTCAAAATTTCGTTATCTACTCAGTACACTCTGATATGGATTATTTAATTCTTTGCAATGCTAAAAGTGATCCCTCAAATGAATTAGAAGTTTTAGCAGCAGAACCAAAAGAAATTACAAATGGAAACTCTAGTGTTCAAATCTAGGAAATCTTTGAGAACAATGAAACATCAGATACCCAAGAGAAACTAGAAGAAAGTGAAAACCCAGATCTCACTGTTAAACATATTCCTGAGACTCCTGATACCAATTATGAACATGAAATTCTTTGGCACTTAGAATTTGATGGTTCAGTTAACAAATTAGGAGCAGGAGTAGGAGTTTGGGTGTACAATCTTGAAAATGATGCTGAAGGCCATGCCTACATATTAAACATTAAGTGCACCAATAATATGGCAGAATATGAAGCTCTGTTGCTAGGTCTTAAACTTGTCAAAAGATTAGGGGAAATTAGAGTATCTGTCATAGGGGATTCTAAATTAATAATTCAACAGATCAAAGGGAAGTATCTAACAAATGATCCTAGATTCAGATATTACAGATGAGCAATTATAGAGATTCTCAATACATTTCTGGAAACTCAACTTGCCAAAATCCGAAGAAAACATAACTTGCAAGCTCATAGTCTGGAAATGTTTTCCAGCACCTGCAAATTACCAATCGAACCTAATCATCAGTTCACAACTAAGATTAGACACAGACTAGACATACTTGACAATTTAAAGAACCTGCAAGTGTTTGATAGTGATAAGTAGATTAATAATTTCTTAACTTTAGATGAAGAATTTTCTAACAGTAACATAGATGTAGATAGAGTTATTGAGTTTGATCAAACAAATGAGGTAGAAATAGACATTTCACAAGAAAGTGCAATTCAAATGCTTCATCCAACAAAGTTTACCAACAAAGAAATGTAGGACCTTAAACAAATGGATATTGATGAGATTATTGAAGGAGAATATGAAGTCATTAATTTAAAAGACAATTATTTGCCTAAAGGATTAACTCCTTTGGAGGATCTCTTTGATTCTAATGATATTCCAAAGAAACCTAAGATTGAACCATTAAAAGCAGATATTAAGGAGTATAACTTGGGGACTGAAGAAAATCCAAAAATGGTAAAGTTATCTAAATCTTTTCCCCCTAACCAAAAACTAAAATATGTTGAACTAATGAGAGAATTCCAGGATGTCTTTGCCTGAAGCTATGAAGACTGAAATCATATGACACCTCTATAATTCAACATACAACACCTCTGAAAGAAAATCAGAAACCATTCAAACAAAAGCTCAGAAGAATTAAGCCTGTACTGCTGCCCTTAATTCAAAAAGAAATCAAATGTATGTATGAAGCATGGATAATTGCTCCTATTAGGTTTTCAGAGTGGGTGTCTAATTTAGTACCCACTAGGAAGAAAATTGAAGAAATCAGATTATGTGTTGATTTAAGAAATGTAAATAAGGTTTCTTTGAAAGATAATTACCCTTTACCCAAGATGTATCATATTTTACAAAGGGTAGTAGGTGCTTCTAGGATTTCACATTTAAATGGGTTCTCAGGCTATAACTAGATTCTGGTTCATCCTGATGACCAGGAAAAAACTACTTTTACAACACCATGGGGCACATTCAAGTACGTCAAAATTCCATTCGGACTAAAAAATGCAGGAGCAACCTTCCAAAGAGCAATGGACATAGCATCTTCAAAAGAAATTCATGATTTTTTGGTTACATATCTAGATGACTTAACTGTTTTTTCTGAAACATATCAACATCATTTGGATCATCTTAGACAAGTATTCCTCAAATACAAAAAATATGGTATTTCTTTGAATCCAAAGAAGTCCTTGTTTGGTCTAGAGGAAGGTAAACTCTTGGGCCATATAATTTCCAAAGATGGCATTAGAATCAATCCTGCTAGAATAGAAGCTATTATGTACATACCCCACCCTAGAAATGTCAAAGAACTTCAAGCTTTCCTAGGGAAGATAAATTTTTGGAGAAGATTCATATCTAACTTAGCTGAACTAATTAGATTACTTAATAATATGTTAAAAAAGGATTCAAGTATTAAATGGACAGTAGAAGCCAAACAAGAATTTGAAGAAATTAAAATGGCTTTGACCAGAACACTGGTCCTTACAAGTCCAAGGTTTGATAGAGACTTCATAATATTTTCGTTTGTGTTAGAACACACCATAGCAGCTGTTTTATTACAAAAGGATGATCAAGGATGTGAGAAACCCATAGCCTTTTTTAGTAAATCACTTAGGGATGCACCATTAAAATACAAAATCATGGAGAAACAAGATTTTTCACTTGTAAAAGCTATTAAAGACTTTAGAGGACTTCTACATATTATACTCCCATGTGATAGCCTATGTACCAAATGCTGTTGTCAAAGACATCTTAACCCAGGATGGAATAGAGGGCAAAAGGGGTAAATGGATTGCTACTATATTAGAGTATGATATTGAAATAAAACCTACAAAGCTTATAAAAGGACAGGGATTGGCCAAGCTCATCACTGAAGCAAATTGTCAAGCCCTAGACGTTAATGAAATGGATAACGAACAGGAGATGGCGACTCCATAAATCACCTAGGCCTTCTTAGATTCACCTTGGTATGGTGATGTAATTTATGTACTATTAAACCTGCAGGATCCTCCAGGGTTATCCAGAACAAAGAAAAGGATTTTAAAGATGAAAGCTTCAAATTTTTGTATTTTAGATAATACTCTTTTTTGGAAAAATCATGAAGGTATTCTATTGATTTTTTTATTAAAAGAAGAAGCTAGCAAGGCTCTCCAAGAATTTCATGCAAGAGAATGTGGTGGACACCTTTACTGGAAATCAACTGCAAACAAGATCCTAAGGGCTGGATTTTATTGGCCAACCTTGTTCACTGATGTAAAGAAATTTGTCACTACTTGCCATAAATGTCAAATTTTTGAAGGCAAGAGAAAACTATTACCCTTACCTCTGAGACCAATTTCCACTGAAAACCCTTCCAACAATGGGGTATAGACTTCATTGGAGAAATCCATCCTCCCTCTTCCGGCGAACACAAATGGATTCTCACTGCCATAAGCTATTTCACCAAATGGATAGAAGCCATTCCTTCCAGACAAGCCAATGACATAGTGATCATAAGATTCGCAGAAACCAACATATTGTCTTGATTTGGTTGTCCTAATTAAATCATAACTGACAATGCTACTGCCTTCAAATCCAAGGATATGATAAGTTTCTATAACAAGCACCATATCACCTTGGGCCATTCCACAGCATATTACCCCCAAGGTAATGGTCTGGTTGAGTCTTCCAAGAAGAGCCTCATTAATATTATTAAAAAATTATTGGAGGAGAATAAGAAAAATTGGCACAAGAAGCTGACAAATTCACTATGGGCAAACAGACTCACCACCAAAAAATATATTGGAACTAGTCGTTATGAGTTAATCTATGGCATGGAGGCTATATTTCCTTCATCTTTAGGAGTTCCTATAATGAAATTACTTCAAGAAGCTCAGGTGGAACCTAATGATATTCAAAAGAGGATAAACCAGACCCTCAATCTGTAGCAGACCAGAGAGGAAGTATATCAAAGATCCCAAGTGTTGCAGGAGAAGCTTAAGAAGATATTTAATAAAAGAACCAAGGCAGAATATTTCTACCTTGGAGAAAAAGTTTTAAGATGGGATTCTAGGAGAGAGGATAAGGGAAAACATGGAAAGTTTGACTTCGTATGGAAAGGACCTTATATTATCTATGCCTTACAAGGAAACAATACTTATTATCTGAAAGACTTGGATGGCACATAAATAGAAGAAGGGCCAGTTAATTGTTGGATTTTGAAACATTACTTTGATCCTACTTATTAATATATCCTGATTTTTAACATGTACATCCTATATCCTTTGTAATGTCACAGTTTTGACTGGATAGTAACTTGCCAGAGTTGAAGCCCGAAGAGAAGGCTCTAAGCTTCAGAAGTGTCACTGTCATACATACAATAAAGCAACAAGCAGAAGAAGATTCCATAGTTCAGCCAAAACCATTCTGAGGCCATCTGACCTGATGTTCTTGACTTTCCACCAAGAAAGGCCATCCCCAAGTGGAGCTAGTGTTATGTTCCTATACTAATAGGTGTCATATATCATGGTTGACTTGATGGGCTATGTAATATGTTCATACCTTTCTCTGTTGCAAATGTTTTCCATATTGTCAAAAAATCAAAAAATTTAAAAAATGTAAAGAGGGTATATCCTAAAAGAAAAATCAAAGGGTGAAAAGAATAAAATGGTCAAAAAAGTGAAGGAAAATGAACCCCACCAAAAGAAAGACCAAGAAAAGTGTGCAAATCTAAATGCCACTACTTTTTACTCTTATGTAATAAAAAAGTTGTGTGCAACTTGTAACTTATGCCATAATTGATGAACAGTCAAAAAGCTTAAGCTTGACTAGTTCATATTTTCAATTTTATGTTTTAGAGATAGAAAATAAAATCTGACCAAACTGTTTAATCTTGGGAGATAAGTAGATAGGTAGAGTAAATAAAAGGAGCTCAATAGCTTAATATGAGCCCTTAGAGTGTAATAAGGTTAGACTTAGATAGATTTCTACATGTAAAAGAAAAGAAAGTGTGATAAGGGTTTGCCAGTGTAATTGCACCCTAATAAAGAAGAAAAAATGTTAGGTTAAAGTAGGTAGGGTAAGTAGATGATGTTGCAGAATTACATGTGATGGATAATAACTCTAAATATGTTAATTTTCACTTTCATAACAAGTTTAAGATAGACATTACATCGGAAGTATTTCAAGCAAGAAGAGGTCAAATCATTAAATCCCCTTCTCATTTTTCCCTAAAAAATTCACTAATTCCCCCTAAGTACTAAGGCATTTGAAAATTAGAGGGGCTTAGGGCATTTCTATGACTTCTAGAGGGACCAGACACTTGCCCCAATAATTTAAAAGCATAAGTACTTAAAACCGTCATTCATTAACTCTCATAAGTCTTTTCCTAAGTAAAATCCTATTTTACTTAGGAAAAATACACAATATCACATAAAAACCCCTTTTTCCACTTAATCCTAAGTTAAATACCCATTCTAATGTTTTACTTAGTGCTTTTACATTTCATGTCATATTAACTATTAACCTATTTAATCTATAACTCCTACACAATATTACATTTTCCCGTATTATTTAAATATATTAAAAATCCCCAAATTTTATATATTCCACCCGTTTAGTTAATTATAACCATAAATATCTTTAAATAGGATTAACTAGTTAACAGCCTAATCCCATGCTACATTAATTGGGATTAATTAATCCCCATGGTTAATTAAGAACCCTCCCCAACCAATCATATCACCCCTGATACAATTAAATAATTCTTAATTAGGTCGGGCCCGCTCACATTAAACCCTGCCGCATCATGCCTCCCGTCAGCCATCTGATCGCACCTCCATCATCCAACAACCATTAACGATATCACACACCACTTTGTTATCACACATTAGCATGGGATCTCAAAGTGGTTTTCGCACAGTGTCCTACCATGCGTCGCAAAACATGTGGAATCGTTGGCTCCCAGCCAAATACCGCCTGTCTCCAAAAGCGATGCGCTACCATACCACTTACCGCCCTCTACATACACCAAAACATCCTTTCCCCCTTACATCATTCGCCCGAATAATAAAAAATCCCACCAACTTTGACTTTGTGAAGAAAACTAACAAAGTGTCATTTTCATTATTCTGTACAGCAACCCGTGCTCCCATGCAAAGAACGTCCAAGTCAACTGTCCAAGCTTTCCAACTGCCACCTTGCTAAGAAAATTGCAGCCGACGCAACCTGAAACCTATTTGTTGTGGGGAAAAATGCCTATGCAGGACGATCCTATCCACCTAAGGTGTGACAGTGCCTTAGCAACAAACAAAAACAGCTACTCTAGTATTCTTCCTTTATGAATTAAGAATGAAGAGAGATGGATGGACTAACCGGTGTCTTCCATTTGTCCCTCGATCCAGTTTCTCTTCTCTTTGGGAGTTCCCAGCTACTTGCCTTCTCACTCGCCCAGCTTCAAGAGGTCTCTGCAAGATCACAAGAAGAGAACACTACAGAAAGACATAGATTCATATTCATAACTAGTTCAGGATTAGAAATAAACTAAACATACTAATGCAATCATACATCAAAGATACACTAGTATATAGGAGAAACCAAGATAGCTTTATTGATGAATAACAAGGTTCAGGAAGAGATACAACCCAGAGGGCTCCAATCCAGCATCTTGTTCCCAGCAAATGAAATTCCTATCTTCCCCTTCCTTCAAAGCATTAAGCACCCAATGATTCCAATCTCAAACCAACAGCAATTCTTTGCAATAACAAAATTCCAGCCTCTAGATCTCATGGAGGAGAGATCCATATATAGATGTTTGGAGAGAGGATGAGTCAGCTTGAAATCTAACTAGTGTCCTCTCCCTCTGTCAGTTCTTGCTTCCACTTGGAGATTCTTGCTTCCACTTGGAGATTGAGAACCTCTTACTCATCACTAGTCGAATTCACTGAGGCAAGTGTCATTGAGGAAGATTCTGGAAGCTTCCAGGGTCTTGACACCTTGATGAATGAACTTGCCATTTGTCAATTCTCGCTCAGCGCACCATGGTAGTGCTTCTACCTGCGTTGCAGTGCAGGTAGCCAGTGCAGACTTTGCATTTCAGCGCAGACAGCTAGTGGAGCCTCTGAATTGATCCTGAATTAACTTGTTTTTGAGTAGTTTCTGGTGGAGAACTTCTGTGAATTGTTGTGGTTTGTTAGCCTTGTTCCTCTAGGGGTAGGAACAACATGTTTAGGGACTTTGGATCCCTTAGATTATGGACATTTCATGATTATAGCTGTAAGGCACAAAAATGTCTATAACAGTTGCCCCCTAAAGTATGAGGCTGTTTATCGGGTGAAATGCTTTATCAGGAGGATCCGAAGTTCATTCATTGCTGGGAGGAGACCTGTAATACAATACAATACAATACATTATTTTTCATGCTGCTTTCATGATCTAGCTGAGGCGGGCATTCCCATGCTCAACCTTATAAATTCATTTTTCTGTACATAGAACAGACAATCGTCTCATGGTAGACTGATAATTTTGATGAAATTATCATCCTTTGGATAGGATGATTATCTACTGCAATGATGTACATGTCAATGTCTTTATCTTTCCTGAATATATATCGCAGCCCGGATGGATGAAACTAGATCCGGGGTCTTCAAACTCGTTCGATCTTCACTCTAAGTACAAGTCGATCCATGTGAGAAATGTTCTGAAGTCGAACATGGAAAGACATCGCTTGATTACCGGTCAATGAGGTAAACCGTTAACAAGCGCGAGAGGAATCACTGATAATGATAATGACGCTCAAGGTACTGCAGTAAAATTCACGTGGTGTGAATAAAGGACTTGGCTTCGAACACCACGCAAAATCTTTCAGTCGAAGGTCATTGATGTATACCTGTCGCCGGAAGTGAGAAACTTGCCATTGAGGCATGCAAGCTTCAAAGTACTGAAGGGGTTGTTCCTAGATCCTCTTCTTGGATAATGAGTTGATGTCGACAAGAAGCGATCCGTCAAAGGAGGGCCTTAATGAATCCCACATCAATGACACGGAACAGAGCTAATGATTTTGATGGAGGTGAAAACGATCTGATGACATATGATTCAGGGTGGCGGTCATGAAAGGATGAAGGATAATGTACGGCAGTGGATGGGACACGGTTGACTTCTCTGAACGACTTCTCTTGAACATATGGCGACACTTATGTGATGGATCGGTAGCATTACCCCAAATATGGATGGTATGGCGAGACCATGGTGATGTGACCGGTGAATGAAACAACCCAACCCGATTGTGGTACGGAGGAAAAGTGTCATGTTCAAGAGCGACTTGCTACCATAAAAGTTTTCTTGAGTTTCTCCCAATTTTTCGCCAGTCATTGCTGACCAGTACCTCTTTATTTTTGTCAAGCTTGAGGAGGATAACATATGCTTGTTCTATAACTTGCCCTTCGGGCAAGCCCATCGCTATGTTTTAACAAGCCTAGCAATAGTGAAACGTGTTCTCGTCTAAAGACAAGTTTGTCGCTATTTAATGCTTTTAACAAGTCTAAAGACAAAGATAACTTGGTCCTTTTCATTTTTAGAGAGTCTAAAAAGGTACATAAAGTTAACTCCAAAAGTCCTTTTTCATCATCTAATCCCTTAAGTCCGAAAAAGTATAAAACAATACAGAGGGGATGAGTTTTCGATAGTTTTAATGAGCCGAACAAAACAAGCGCTCGATCTTTTTGTGCAATAATCCCTCAGGTCCAAAAAGATTAAAATCTAGAGGAGGGATAGCACTTCCGGTCGCTTTAACGAGCTGGAAGGCCAAAACTCGGCAATCTTTTCATATTTTACGAGTCAGATGAAAAGAGCTTAAAGAAGACTCGTCTTTTGAGGAACGAGTGATGAAACAGGTTAGCAGCTGATTCCAGGTAAGGCTTGGAATTTTCCAATCACGGCAGTGTCACAAGGATGGCTAGTGAAATCACTCTTCGCAGCTGTTCCTCAAAATGGGTAAACAATCATATGGAGGTGAACGATTGGCCAATGGAAAAGTGGAGGTGACGGTGCAAACACGACCAAGGCTTTAATGGCTAATGATATTACATTCACTGTGGTTATTTACCGGGATAGTTCATTTTTTAACGAGCTTAAACGCGAGTGGAAACATTTGCTCAATCTTATGTTTATTTTTTAACGAGCATGAACTATGCGCTAAAACTGCTCGGATCTTGCATTTATTTTTTAACGAGCATGAACTGTGTGCTAAAACTGCTCGAATCTTGCGTTTATTTTTTAACGAGCATGAACTGTGTGCTAAAACTGCTCGAATCTTGCGTTTATTTTTTAACGAGCATGAACTGTGTGCTAAAACTGCTCGATTACCCAGTCATATGATAAGAATGTCTCATTAAGATTCTATTTTTTATGGAGCTTCATCTTACAAAGCTTTTCTCCAGATCCTTTCGTTATGCAAGTTTGGAAATGACTAATCCTACGAGTTTAAAGGGTTAGACCTACAGGTTTAAAGGGAGGACCTAAAAATTTAAAAAAATAAATAGCCGCCCCTGCTTGCACTCAAAAAGGTTTGCATGCCCCCAGGCATAAAGTACGGTTTCAAGGTTACCCATTCTTTAGTCCAATAAAACATTTGTTTTACCGGGAGAGGCCTACCTCTTTCAGGTTACCCAAAGATTGCTCCATTCGCGGCCACGAATAAAACACTTCCTCGGCGATGTCTATCGAAATAGAAAACGGTGAGCGACGATGCCCGCCAACTCACATAACTTTGACAAAAGAATCTTATTCTAGAATAACCCCTCTTCCTAGACGGACGGGGTACAGACTAGTCATATTCTCCCGCAGAAACCTACCTTATACCGAAAGTTTTCCTGCCGAAGCAGACCAGGAGGCATGCCCCCTGGGTTCCAGTCATATCCTCCTGGATTACTCGCGCTCATCGGGAGGACGGACCGTGGGTTGAGACATTTCTTGCGTGAAGAGACCATTTAGGGATGGTATATGACTATTTGCGATGCGTGATCCGGGAAATGAAAGCTGGTCCACGAGCTTGACCACTCTTCCTTCGTGCGGAAAACGCATTACTCTAAAGAGTGAGGAGACGACGGCTCCCATGCAATATATATAGTCTCGTCCAAGGAGTAGGTTATAATTCAAGGGTCCTTGAATGATCATCACGTTCATTTGAACGGTCTTCCCTTTCAATGTTATGGGCACATTGGGGAGGATGCCTAAAGGTCGACTGGTTCCTTTATCAAAGCCTGTCAGATTTCTCATTTCAGGCAAAAGCGCTGGCGAACCAAGCGCTTTCCAAGCAATAGAGGAAAGGATACTCACAGATGCCCCCTCATCAATGATGGTGCCAGTCATTACCATTCTGTATATTTGAATGATAATTCTGAATGGTATACTTGCTAGCAAACGGGGTCTGCCTAGTTGGTTCCAGTCGAACGAGACAACTAGGTTGCTTGGTGGTGGGATCGAATAGACGGCAGGGTATGACTCTGACGAAGTTCCTTCCTACAATAAAGGAATGGGAAAATTGCCCCCTTGTCCATCGGAGTCTGTGTTGATGAAGAGAATTTGGACGGTGTCGTCTTTATTCTCCTCTGTGATGGTATCATTCGAGGATAGAGCCTCTGAAGGCAAAACCGGGTCAACTGCCGCCTCAACCTTTTGACTTTCGTCAGGTATGGATTCAGACGGTTCATCCTCAATGATAGGTGCTTCGACTGACCACCTGAGCGGGCCAGCCGGGTTCTCAACTGGTGAAGGACTTGGCAGGAGTTTTTGATATCCAGGAGGAAGTTGCACTCGTAAAATCGGGCAATCTTCCAAACTCTTTTAGCCTCGTCTAAGAAGGGACAACGGTGGATGGCATGGTCACCTTCATACAGTTTGCAGGGAAATCTAGCTTTCCCTCTCTGTCTTGTGACTTCACTTTCACTAGTTGACGGTGAGCTATCAACATGGCTATCAGAGGTTGACGCCACCGAATTGTGCAAACGGGGAGACCAGTCCCTTAGTATCCGAGGGATGCAGGGACAATCGCTGTGGAAGTCGTCTCCCTTGCATATGACACATGGCGATTTAGGCCTAGTCAGTGCTGTGTGTGGATTTTTGTCAGACGCCACTTGTTTGCCACCAGTCGCTTTTGGCTCCTTCTTCTTCTTCTCTTTCTTCTTCTTTTCCTTCTTCTCCTTAGGAACTTGGTTTTTTGTTTTACCAGTTCCGTCAAGCGAAGAGGAAGGAGGAGAGGGAGAATTAGATGAAGTAGAAGGTTGTTGGGTAACTCTAGTCTGGTCTGACTGTTGATTTGACTGTTCAGGAATAGTGGTGTTCTGAACGACATTGGTTGAGAAGAGCCAGACCGGCAAGCCAATTGTCAGTCCTGGAAGCGACAATGTGGCCATATGAGGCGCACCAACATCTCCCCAAGAGGAGAAGGGATTAGGATTTCCACCAAGGGGAATTCCTTGGTTGGTGTGCTCCATTTTCTCAACCTAAAGATCAATGCAGGAAGAAGGGGTGATTGTTCCGTTTAAAATAAATTTTAATGACGCTTTAGACACAACTTGCTTTTTCAATTTTAAAGAGTCGAGAAAAAGCTAAAGATGACTCTAGTCTCCTTCGATGTTTTAACGAGCCCGAAGTGACAAATGCTCGGATGGACTTTTTCCGTTATAGAGTCTCAAAAAGGCCAAAAGGAACTACTCTGGAGTTCTAGGTAGAGGGTGTGCCAAAATTTTCGCAAAACCGCAGAATACTTTTTAGGGTACGGGCGGTCGATCTTCCTGAATGCTGTGTTCAGTGCATTGTGATCAGTAGGGCGGCCGACATGGCTTCCTAAGGATAAAGGTTTTATGCCTATAGGGGTCTCCCAATATATACGCGACGGTACATGGGAGCACAATCCGTACTGGCGCTATCGTCCCTCAGGAGGAATCACCCACCATCAACGAGATCGACAGTCACCAGGCTTTACGACGCCGGAACACGTCTCTAGCCTAGACCTCTATGTTGTGCGTTATGTTGCAAAGCGTTGTTAAGTTCATTCAATTTATTTTAGGTTGATCCTTTTAGAAGTTTTCCTTTTGAGGTTCACCACGAGATGTTTGATACAATTCCTAAATGCAGTCTAAAGATGATAAGCAAGCTTTATATCTTTTCAACCATGAAAATCCTAGCTACAAAGGGAAAAGAAAGACACCATCTTTTCTCAAAGAGCAATGAGCACACTCTAATGCACTTTTCCTAAACCAAACATGCAAACTATCAAGATGCAAATGCACAATGCAGGTGTTTGTTTTCCACTTTCTTAGTATTGATGCCTACAAAGAAAGCTTTTTGTACACCTTTGAATTTGCTTTTAAATGACAAATACAAACAAGTTTACTTTTTCGAAATCAGAGAGAGTAGGAGAGATTACAACACTTAACGATTTCCGAAATGAATACTTGTTTCGACACTTAAAAGAGACAAACTCAAACCAAAAGCAAAAGTAAATGTATAATCAACTGTAAACAGCCAATGAACTCTCTCCTAAGATCACAATCAGCAGATCTGAATCAAGGGCTAAAGGATGACTATTTCACTCTTGCAAAGGAAAACTGTAAATGACGCCACAAACACATAAAAACACTCACAGTCGTTTTGTACAAAAAGGAGGTGGAATTTAAGCAAAGAAAAGGAGTTATCAGATAGGTACCTATGCTGGTTACAGGCTGCAAAAATCAGAGATCAAAACAAGGCAAAACAGAGCAGAGAACCCGAGCTGCACAAGGCCTAACTGGATCAGTGCACCCTCAACACAGGGGTTTTGACATTCAGCGCAGGTAGCCTTCACGGGACCTGCGTTGAAATGCAGAACCTCTTCATAGGGTCTGCGCTGAAGGAGAAACGAGAGTTTCTCACTGGGTTCTGGGTCACAGTTTGCTATTTAATCTACAGTTTCAGGCCAAATCAAAGCAACAAGCAAGGTACAATCAAAGGGATTCTTTGAGGAAGGGCTAAGATCTATCACAAAGGATCATCAAATCATTTGTGAATCCATTGTTCAGATCATAGACAAATCCAGTGATTGGTTCAAAGCAGCAGTTGTCTACTTTGCATCTGAGAATAGCAGATGCAGTTCGATTGTTGCTGTTGAGTCTATGAAACAAACAATGATAGAGACACAAATAAAATGACTAAACAGATCTCCCCAGTGGAGTCGCTAATTTGTTGTGGGGAAAAATGCCTATGCAGGACGATCTTATCCACCTAAGGTGTGACAGTGCCTTAGCAACAAACAGAAACAACTACTCTAGTATTCTTCCTTTATGAATTAAGAATGAAGAGAGATGGATGGACTAACCGGTGTCTTCCGTTTGTCCCTCGATCTGGTTTCTCTTCTCTTTCGGAGTTCCCAGCTACTTGCCTTCTCGCTCGCCTAGCTTCAAGAGGTCTCTGCAAGACCACAAGAAGAGAACACTACACAAAGACATAGATTCATATTCATAACTAGTTCAGGATTAGAAATAAACTAAACATACTAATGCAATCATACATCAAAGATACACTAGTATATAGGAGAAACCAAGATAGCTTTATTGATGAATAACAAGGTTCAGGAAGAGATACAACCCAGAGGGAATCCAGCATCTCCTTCCCAGCAAATGAAATTCCTATCTTCCCCTTCCTTCAAAGCATTAAGCACCCAATGATTCCAATTTCAAACCAACAGCAATTCTTTGCAATAACAAAATTCCAGCCTCTAGATCTCATGGAGGAGAGATCCATATATAGATGTTTGGAGAGAGGATGAGTCAGCTTGAGATCTGACTAGTGTCCTCTCCCTCTCTCAGTTCTTGCTTCCACTTGGAGATTGAGAACCTCTTACTCATCACTAGTCGAATTCACTGAGGCAAGTGTCATTGAGGAAGATTCTGGAAGCTTCCAGGGTCTTGACACCTTGATGAATGAACTTGCCATTTGTCAATTCTCGCTCAGCGCACCCTCGTACTGCTTCTACCTGCGTTGCAGTGCAGGTAGCCAGTGCAGACTTTGCATTTCAGCGCAGACAGCTAGTGGAGCCTCTGAATTGATCCTGAATTGACTTGTTTTTGAGAAGTTTCTGGTGGAGAACTTCTGTGAATTGCTGTGGTTTGTTAGCCTTGTTCCTCTAGGGGTAGGAACAACATTTTTAGGGACTTTGGATCCCTTAGATTATGGACATTTCATGCTTATAGCTGTAAGGCACAAAAATGTCTATAACACTATTAGCCACTATCAGCACCTGTTATTACACTGTTCATTCCCCAAATATAGGTATTTATCCAATTTCTGCCGAAACCCTGCAAGTTTTGGTTTTACATTATAAAATTCACAGAAATAGGCAAAATTCATTGCAAATTCAGTCTTTGTTTCACCATATAAGTTCTGAGACCGATTAATTTGCCCATTTTTCACCAAAAACCCAAATTCCTTTCTGAATCCACAAGATCCATAAATGGAAACCCCTGTGGCTTTGTTTGTTGCACCCATGAATGCCCCTCATAAATATTTAGACTATCTGCCTCTTGCAGATAAACAATTTCAGATAAAAGACTTATCCACTAACAAAAACCACCTTAAAGTCTTTTTCCAAGCCAGAGACCACTACTTAAATGGCTCAGACATCCTCGGACTGTGGGAATCCAACCTTCCCAGGTATTTTCTCTCTGTAGTCCATATTTTCTCTGATTTAATTCATCAATGTCAAGCAAACTATGACCCTAACCTTAGAGTTGTTATGTCCCCAAGTTAAACAATCCTCTTTCCCATAACAGCTGCATCCAACGAAATGTTGAAATTTTCCCCTGGTCAAGCTCTCACTCCCCTTTCTATAGGATATTTACTTGAGAAATCCACTCAATTGTCTTAGTCAGAACGGAACCGTATCTGTCAGACTTTCATGTTGTTTAAACATCAGCCCAAAGGTCCACCTCCCTATCTGCAAGCTTTCTTCACAGACAAGGGAAGACTCATTGTTGATATGATATCCTTTATCATGGGATTCAACACTAGTGAGTATGTTGATGACATAAGCTTAGTGTTGTTGTCAATTTTTACTCCTAGACAGCCCCTTGCTGTCAAGTATGATTATGCCTCCTATATTCCTAATAAGATTCATGACCAATTCCTAAGACTGGACAATGAGGGAGTCTTCAAATACAAAACCTTCATCTATCATCTTATGTTGTATTATTAGTTATAGAACTTCCCTTTCCCTATTAGAAAGCTTGACACTAAAGGAAATCCAAGGTCTGTTATCTTTTGGAGTCCCATCTTCCATGCATCCTTTGAATCCCCTTACTCATACAATGAGTTCATTGATCAATTTGTTCATCGAACAACCACCTTATTGACAGGGGTTTCCCCTCCTAGGATCAGTGGTGACATCAAGAGAATCCTATAGCTCTCCGAGCAGTATAGAATAGGTAATTGGTACCTATACAAGAACCATATAGAAATTAAGATATATGGATGTGAGATCTTCCCTTTCAAGTTACCAAAATACATTCCAATGAGACTATTTACATTGGAATATTTCAGACAAATGATACATACAGACATGGTTCATTTTTGCAAAGCCAAAAAGAAATCTCAAGTCAAAATCAAAAATCAGTTAGGCCCTTTTGTTTGCAATGGTAGGGAAGCATGGACAGAAGCAGACAAAATTGTAGAAGATCATCTTAAGTTGCACAAAAGTTTTGGTTGGAGGACATATGACCCTATAGCTTCATCTGTGATAGGAGAATGAAAAACAGGTTGTGACCATACATTCACCATAGGATTCCAGAGATTGAACAATTTTCAAACATGGATGAATGGAGGGAAGGGACCGTAATAGAACATGATAGTGAACAAGTCAATATTGAGAATGTTATGAGAGACCTTGAGAAAACACTTGACCTAGATTCTTTTGGGAAAGTACCATTTGAGTTATCCCAAAGATCAGGAATTGGTGCCTCCATTGCGGGAACCTCTCAGCAACCTTTACAGGAAACCAGCATGCCAGCCATAGGAACATTAAGAGGCAAGGAATTAGAGACCAACATTCAAACCAAAGAATGGTCTACGATGTGTAAACAGCCTGAAACTTCCAAAGAACAGGACCAAATACATACTCCTCCCACTCAGGTCAATATGGGAGAGCCTCCAATCTTGCAAAGTCCTCTTAATGAGGAAAGAAACAAAAAGAGAGACATAGAAACAACTACCCTTGCCAGTGAACCTTCAGGACAGCCTGGAACAAAAAGGAAAAGACTAAATCCCCTTTTAGAGGAGGAATTTGATGAAGAGACTACAGATATTCGGAGAGAAGAGAGAATAGATAGCCAACAAACTTTTCCAGTAGGAGGAACATCCACTAGCTCATAGAGACATGAGCTAGAAAGACAACAAAGTGTAGAGGTATCTTCTTTTAGGCCACTAGGGACAGATGCCTCAGATATAAAGAAAAAAATTATAGAAATAAAGGCCAGGAATGATCCATTGAGGCTTCAAGTTTATAATAAATATTTGAAAATGGCCCCCACAAATCAACAGATATTGATGTCAACCTATGACATCAAAGAAGGCAAAATGATAATGAGCTATTTCAAACCAAAGGTGCAACAACCTATATCAATAGCATATTATCTCAAGACAAATTTTGAGGTCATGCCAAAGGATATTCATCGTTTGGATCAAATTGAATTGTAGAAACAAACTAGAGAAATGATTTATTCAACCTTGACTGGTAAGGCAATGATGGCCCAAAGGTTGCAAAATTCCTTGGATAACACAACTGCCTAATTACACTTGGAGAGGGCCTCCCAGGCCAAAGATAACATAATAAAGTCTTTAGAAGAAATAATTATTGGATTGGGTCATGATCCCAAAGATGTAAAGGCTACAAAAGCCTTAATAAAAAACAAATATGAAGATATTGCTTCCCTAAGGAAACAACTAAAGTTGCCACCTTCAAGGCATCCACAGACTGCTGATATTATAAAGCAAAAATCTAAAGAAGAGCTGATGGATTTGCTCTTAAAACTTAATGAACGATTGATTGAGACTGAGCAATAACTTGAAAAAGCATTGAAGGTCAAGCAGGGAGAGTCGACCTCTCAGCCTCCCTGTGTGATACCAGTAGTCTCAACAGTAGTCCCTTCAACTCTTGGAGAAGCTCTGGAACCAAATATTATAGCAGCCACATCAGAGATGATCACAGGTACAAAAAAACAGGAACAACAGGAGCAACAGGAATAACATAGGGAAGCATTGCTAATTTGAGCACAGGAGAACTAATAAAATCAATGGAAGACATGAAACTACAAGTTTCAGAGATAAATAAGGTAAAAGAGTAGTATGCCAAATTGGAGCAAAGGTATGATCTCTCAAAAATAAATTTTGTAGAAAACACAAGAGATATTAAAGGATTGGAAAACAAAGTGAAATTATTAGAAAAGGATCTTATTTTTGACAAGCCTCTGATAGAAATCAAGAAAATTGTTTGGGCCAACATCACTCAATCAAGGGTGATAGACTCAAGAGAAACTTTGAGGAGAGCGATGGCTTGCGCGAGGGTTTTCCCCTGTTGTGGTATCGAAACCACAGGCTCTGCGGCTGCTGGAGGAGGCGTTTCTGGGTTGGCCACAACCATTACTCTCCACTGGATGGGTCAGAAGAGCGCACTTTCTGATGACTTCAAAGCTGTAGGCACGGGTTTGGCTAAGAGGCCTAGAGTCTGGATAACATCTGAAGCTTCTGGCGTTACAGAAAACCCACGCCCAAAACACCATCTGCGTGATGGGCCAAAGATAACAAGGGTAGATCTGGAAGGAAAGCTCGTCAAGAGGTATGAGCCGTACACAAAAAATGCTTCTAGTTTCAGAACCCACCACGGAGGCGAAAAAACGTCAGGGTTTGGATCCTCCAATACTGCCCATCTCCTCACGATTTCTGCATGCAAGGTTGAGGGACTGTGGGCTGCAGATCCGACCCACCTCAAAACCGTAAGGCCCAATCTCGGCAGATCTGGGTCGGATCTACCAGATCTGAGACCCAAACAATGTTGATCTTGGCCAGATCTAACCGTTTGGAACAAGATCCAGGATTATACAGCACCCAGGCAAAAGATCAGAAGGAATAGGCAGCGACTGAGAAGAGGGCGTGCAGTATCTGACATGCAAAAGGCAGATCGACTTAATAGGAGGCAAGATCTGGAAGAATTCTCCTACCCGGATCATTTGGTAGCCAGCCTTCAGCCAGAGCAGGTAACAAATCCTTGTTTTCAGATTCTGATTAATCCCCCTCAGGGGAAAACATGCATAGTTTGGGTTCATGCAGGAGACTCCCCGTTGCAGTTGAAACAAAAAATATGGGCTGAACTGGGTTACCCAGTCCAGATCCAACACCTGGTCAGTGGTAGGCGGTCCCTCCAGGACGGTAGATCGCTGGAAAGTTATGAGATTGGGCCAGGATCAACCATTACGTTAAACTTTAGATTGAGAGGAGGGGCTCTGCCTCAGGGACAGACAAGCTCCTCAGGGGCAGATAAGGGGAAAAATGCTGCAGCCCAACACCAACCCAAGGGAGGGCTATCCTACAAAAACATCTTACAGGGCAGCAGGAATTCAGGACCCGCACCAGAACAAGGCGGACACATTCCCAGGCCATACATAGTAGATCAGTCAGAGCAAACTCCAGCCTTAAACTTAGATTCGTCAGGGATTGATGACTTCGTTAAGTCTTATGAAACACAAGCTTTAATCTGCCGCTTCAACAGTTTCTGGCCAAAACCCACGGATTTATTCCACTGGATCTTCACCAGCTGGACCATGGAGTGTGATATCCATCTATGCTCGAAGGGGTTCTTCATAGTAAGATTTACATCCAAGGAAGTCAGAGATACAGTCATAAGTGCTGGGCCATGGTTCTGGGGAACAGCGGGGCTGTTTATGACCCCATGGTTCCTAGATTTTGATCCAAATAAAATGACTATAACCAAAATGCCAGTCTGGGTCAGATTATACAATCTTCCACTGCACTTTTGGAATGATCGAGTGCTGGAAGGCATTGGGAACAACATAGGGAAATATATTAAAAAAGATCTAGAAAGGATCGATGAAAGGATCTACACTTTCGCATGTATCTGTGTGGAAGTAGATTTAAGTAAAGCGATGCCAGACAATATAAGGCTGATCTACAAACAACAGAACTGGTTGCAGGTACTAGACTATGAAAACACCACTTTCAGATGTAGGTTCTGTAGGCAGACAGGACACCTACAAAGCTCATGTCCAGAAGTTAAGAATAAAAAGAAGTAGAAAGGGAAGCAGAAAAAAGGATGGCAATTTTCACACTCAGATTCAGAGGACGAAGAATCAAAAGTAGCAGAGGAAGAGATCCCAGCAGAAAAGACCGAGGCATCTCAAGAAATGGAGAATCAGAAGGAAATCCCATCAGAAAACAAGGCAGAGAAGTCAAACATGGATCTAAATACGGGAGGCATCAAATGGCAACACCACTCAGATACCTCAGATTCAGACAAAGAAACTGGCCCACAGAATATAGGAACACAATTAGTCATTGCTTCGATCGAGCCCACTCCAGACGAGTGGCGTAAGGTCGAAAAGAAAAAGGGGAGAAAAACCTGAAGCGTGAGTCCAACTCATTGCGGGAATTCAGTTTTTTGCCTCTTTTCTCTCCTCCCTCATTTTATTCTTATTCTTTGTGCACGTTAGTCCTCTAACATTGCGTGGGGTGCGAAAGCACTCAAGCCCTTGTGGCCGCTTACGGAATGCTTCATTGCATCTGCTAGTGTAACTTTCCATTATCTTTTTTAAAAAAGTTACCGTTTTTTTCCTTGGAAAAAAAAACATCACTCAATCAATAAATGATTTTTGGCCATTAATTCAAATAATTTTTGAGCAAATTGATTTAGTAAAGCTAGCTAAAGAAGAAGTTCAATAGGAAAGGGCAGAGTTAGGATGTTATGAAACCAGCTCAAGAAAAGATAGAAAGATAGATCAACGCCTTAGGATTCAGCCTCTTCGAGGGGACAACTTCCTTTACATTACATAAATGAACAATTCTTTGATGGTTCAAATGACAAAGACACCTTTCTATATAGAGGAATCTAAGGAGTCACAATATAACCCAGCCAACCTAACAATAATAATGTAAAGCCACAAAAATAACAATATGGGGGCAATAGGGGCACAACAATATTAATAAGGGGTATAAATACAATAGTAATGGGGTAATCACTAGTATTATAGGGACCCAACATGCCCCTCTCCTTCAAAAAAGTGTTGTCCTCAATGCTTGAGTAGTTTTGGATACTTCTGTATAAAATTCTCATCCTCCCATGTGGAATCTTCAGCGGATAAGTTCTTCCACTTGATAAGATACTCCAAAATTGATCAATTTCGTAGCTGTTGAGTTCTTGTTTTTGTGTCTGCTTCCGGTTCCAATAAAATTTTTCCTTCTTCGTCAAGTTCTGGCAATATTGTTTGAACTGGGAGATTTTTGCCTACAACCTTCTTTAAAAATTAAACATGGAAAATTGGGTGCAATCGAGAAGTTGTAGGAAGCTCCAATTTGTATGCCATAGTACCAATTTTTCGCAAATCCTTGTATGGACCATAATACTTTGGTGATAATTTATTATCCTTCTTAGCTTGCTTGAGGAACATTTGCTTATATGGTTGTAGCCGTAGGAATACCCAATCACCTACATCAAAACTTCTTTCACTGCGATGTTGATCTGCCTATTGTTTCATTCTATTTTGTGCCAACACGAGGTTATCCTTTAAGAGTTGGAGGACTTGTTGTTGATGTTCGATGTGATGTTCCACTGCTTTAACCTTAGAATTTTCTCTTAAATATGATGTGAAGGATGGTGGTTGATACCCATAAAGTGACATAAATGGGGTCATTTTTATTGCTGTATGGAAGGAAGTGTTATACCACCATTCAGCCAGAGGCAACCATTTGACCCATTGTGTCTGTTTATCAAATACAAAGCAACGAAGATATCCTTCCAAATATTTGTTTACTATCTCAGTTTGCCCATCAGATTAAGGATGATAAGATGAGCTATGAGCTAACTGAGTACCAAGACAAGAAAATAATTTTGTCCAAAAATTTCCAGTGAAAATGGGATCTCTGTCACTTACAATAATATTTGGGTTTCCATGTAGCTTTTGAATTGTTTCCATAAATGCAGTAGAAACTTTATTGGCTTTAAATGGATCTGATAATGCACAAAATTGTGCATACTTGGTAAGTCTATCAAGTACCACCATGATGACACTCTTTCCCTTAGACTTGGGTAAACCTATAATAAAATCCATTCAAACCTCCTCCACACGTCGGCTTGGAATGGATAAAGGTTGTAATAGACCCGGTGTCTTAATTGTTTCAACTTTATTTTGTTGGCAAAGCAAACATTCTACCACAAACTTTTGAATATCTGATTTAAGGCCATCCCAAAAAAATTCCTTCTTAACCCTGTGGTAAGTTTTTAAAAATCCTGAGTGCCCTCCTAAGGGAGAAGTGTGCAATTCCATAAGAATCTTTTGTTTTAGCTGGGAATTCTTACAGAGGTATAAGCGATCTTTGTACCATAATGAATCATTTTGCCATCTAAATGTATCAAACGTACTGGAATCTTGTTGCAACTTTCGAATAAGTGCCCACACTTCTTCGTCATTCTTCCATTCCTCCCTTGCTTCGTTTATCCAATCTGGTTGGACAATAGAAATGACGCACAACAATGCTTCCACATCCTCATCCTTTCTTGAGAGTGCATCTGCCACCACATTTTGCTTCCCTTTTTTGTAGATGATTTAAAAGTCATAACCAACATATTTGTGACCCACTTTTGTTGTTCTTCAGAGGATAATCTTTGTTCTAAGAAGTATTTAAGGCTATCATGATCCGTTTTTACCTTGAAGTGTCTTCCCATTAGGTAGGGTTGCCATTTCTTAAGTGCATGGAGTATTTCCAACATTTCCTTCTCATAAATAGCTTTGCTTAAAAACTTTCCCTTGATTGGACGACTTTCAAAAGCAAAGGGTCTTTCATCTTGCATTAGAACAACACCAATTCCATTTCCTGAAGCATCACATTCCACAATAAAGGTTTTTTTGAAGTCCGGTGTAGCTAAGACCGGTGCTTGGCACATTGCCTCTTTAAGATGTTCAAAGGCCTTCGTTGCTTCTGGAGTCCATGAAAATGCATCTTTCTTCAATAATGTTGTTAGAGGTGCTGCTATTCTCACATAATTCTTAAGAAACTTGCGATAATACCCTGTCAACCCGAGAAATCCTCATAGATGCTTTATCGATGTGGGGATTTTCCATTCCTTAATGGCTTTAATTTTGCTAGGGTCTACCTTAACTCCTTCATGAGATACAATATGACCCAGATATTCCACCTCTTGGACTCCAAAGAAACATTTGGATCTTTTTGTATATAATTGTTTCTCCTACAATAGTTGTAGCACCTTGTCAACATGTTCAACATGATCCTTCCAAGACTTGCTGTAGATTAGTATATCATCAAAAAATACTAACACAAATTTTCTAAGGAATGGTTTGAAAATTGAATTCATCAAACCTTGAAATGTTGAAGGTGCATTGGTAAGGCCAAAAGACATGACCAAAAATTCATAATGAGCCTCATGAGTTCTAAATGTTGTTTTCAGAATGTCTTTAGTCTTCATTCCAATTTGATGATATCATGAACGAATATCCAACTTGGTGAAGTAAATTGATCCATGCAATTCATCCAGTAATTCATCAATGACAGGAATGGGGAACTTATCTTTAATAGTGAGCTTGTTGAGCTCCCTATAATCCAGACACATGCGCCATGATCCATCCTTCTTATGCACCAATACTACTGGAGCAGAGAAAGAATTTTGACTCGGTTGAATTATGCCATCCTCTAGCATTTCTGCAACCATACGTTCAATTTCACTCTTTTGGACATAGGGATATCTGTACGGCCTGATGTTTGGAGGAACACTTCTGGGATCAGATGAATAGCATGATCATGATCATGGATAGGTGGGAGACCTTTGTGATTCTCAAATACCTTGGAATGATTTTCCAAGACTTTTTGAAGAGCTGAAGAAATAAATGATTCCGAAGTGGAAACATCTAGCGAACATAATTGTGAAATTCCACCTCTTTGTTCCTTTTCTAGAAGCTTTGTCATACCATTAGAGCTAATTATCTTTCCTGGTTTCCCTGCAATACCCCTTAAATCAACTTCCTTTCCTTCCGTAGAAAATTTGATGAAAATTTCTTGAAAATTAAAAGCTATTGTACCCAAGGATTGTAGCCATTGGACTCCTAGTACAACATCAACACCTCCCATTGGAATGGAAAGCATTGGGCTAGTCAATACATATTCTCCCATGGATAGCTTGATATTATGGAAATTTCCAGAGAAATTTATTGTTCCTCCATTTGCAATCATCACTTGAAACTCTGGTGCTGGATATAGGAAGCAATTCAATTCTTTTGATACCTTACAATGAATAAAATTGTGGGTGCTTCCTGAATCAATCAACGCTATTACCTTTTTCTTGTTGATTTGTCCTTCTATCTTGATGGTTTGAGGAGTGGTAATTCCCGCCAATGCATTACAACATATGGTCGGATTTATTTTTTCTTCATCTAGGCTTTGTTCCTGGAGTATATCCTCTTATTTTGACCTTTCTTGCTCCTTTTCTTCTTCCTCTTCACAATCTATGTAGAATAATTTCTTCTCAGCAAACTTATGAAATTTAGTGTATTTGTTATCACAACTGTAACAAAGCCCTTTTGCTCTTTTTTCTTCCAATTGTTGTGGTGTCAAACTTATAGGTTGTGGAAGACTAGGGGCAACAACACTTCCATCTTTATAGTTGTGAGTGGTATGCTTCTTGGTTGCCATAATTCTTCTTTCCATTTTTCTTGCTAACCTGAATGCCTTCTCTAATGAATCAGGTTCCCAAAGGCGAACATCATGTTGGATATTATCCTTTAAAGACCCTATGAATACATCAATCCTATGCTCCTCTGGAATATCTTTTACCCTTATGTTCAATTTTTGGAACTCCTCAATGTGCTCCATTATTGAACCCTTTTGTTTGAGACTTATCAATTGGCTAAAAAAGGGTGTTGCTTTTTGTATCCTCATAATTGTAGGTTTTAACCCTGTACAGAAATTACCTGCATACGAATTCTTAAACAAAGAAAATAAACAATGCGAGAGCATAACCCATAAAACACATATGCACAGAGATTTTTCCCTGGATCCCAAAACCGGGACTACCAGCTTGATTTTTCATTATGTTCCTTTCAATGTTACAATACATATTTATACATGCCGAAGCATCCAATACCATGGACCGAAAAACCATCGCGTCCAATACCATGTGCGAAAATCATGCAGAAAACCATAGGTAGGTTCGCCCAACCTAATATAGGGTCCAAAAAAAAATTTTCCCGGGGCGCTGCCCCGGACCCCGTAGAGGGGGGCTACCCGCCCCCCTTAAACCCCCGGACAAGGGGGCCTGCCGCCCCCCCTGTGACCCCCCGCTGCGCAATCGGCGCAACGAAGGGGGGCTTCCACCCCCGTTTAACTACGTGGGTTAGTCTTGGAAAGAATATAACACAACCCAACAATCTCCCACTTGTTGTTTTCTTTCCACAGGGGGCCACAGGAGAGCTTAGTCATTTTTCCAGCCCTGAAACACCCATTGTTTCTCTACACCAAGAGAACTTCTCAGAGCTCACAGATTTTGTCAATGCATCTGCAGTATTATTCAAAGTGTCCACCTTTACCAGCAACACCTTTTTGTCTTCTATCATATCCCTCACAAAGTGATACTGAACATCAATGTGCTTTGTCTTTGAATGATAAGCAGAGTTCTTTGCCAAAAAAATTGCACTTTGGCTGTCACAGTCTATTCTTATAGCTCCCTGTACTAACCCCATACTTGAACACAATCTCTGCAACCAAACTGCTTCCTTGCTTGCATGAGTGGCTGCCATGTATTCTGCCTCTGTAGTTGATAGTGCCACTACAGATTGTTTCTTACTCATCCAACTGACTGCACCTCCAAATAGGTTAAACACATACCCACTTGTAGATCTTCTCTGATCCAGATCTCCAGCCCAGTCTGCATCAACAAAACCATGAATATCCAACACTCTGTCCAATCCTGGTCTTCCTTGGTAGCACAAACCATAATCACTAGTGCCACGCAAATACCTGAAAACCCGCTTCACCGCTGTCCAGTGCTCCTTCCCAGGTTTTGACATAAACCTGCTCAATACTCCCACTGCATGTGCAATGTTTGGTCTAGTACATACCATTGCATACATCAGGCTACCGACTACACTTGCATATGGAACATGGGACATGTCCTCTTCCTCTTCTTGTGTCTTGGGACACTGTTCAGCAGATAACCTCACACCTACAGGAATAGGAACCTTCACCGGTTTACTATCCTGCATATTAAACCTCTGCAGTATTGTCTCGACATACTTCCTCTGGTTTAACCAGAGCTTCCTCTTTGCCCGATCTCTTTTAATTTCCATGCCCAAAATATAGTTTGCAGCACCAAGATCTTTCATGTCAAATTTGGAAGACAATTGGGTCTTCAAATCCTGGATAATTTCTTTGTCATTTCCAACCAACAACATATCATCCACATACAAGACCAGATAAATAACACGGTCACCAATTAATTTAAAATACACACAATGATCTGCTTTGCTTCTGGTGAAGCCAAGTCCCCGTATAAATGTATCAAATTTCTGATACCACATCCTTGGTGACTGTTTTAACCCATACAGAGACTTCTTTAACTTGCATACCAGTTCTTTCTTACCCTTCACCGCAAAGCCTTCAGGTTGCCTCATGTAGATTTCCTCTTCCAAATCCCCATGAAGAAATGCTGTCTTCACATCCATCTGTTCTACCTCAAAATCAAAAGCAGCAACAACAGATAAAAGTAATCTAATAGAAGCTACCTTGGCAACAGGAGAAAAAATATCACCAAAATCAATTCCTGGCACCTGGGAATAACCTTTTGCTACCAACCGAGCTTTGTATTTCTCCACCTTTCCTTCTGCATTAGTCTTCTTCTTGAACACCCATTTGCTGCCAATGGGTTTCCTTCCAGCGGCAACTCTACCAGATCCCAAGCCTCATTTTTGTGCAAAGATGCCATTTCATCAACCATGGCCTCTTTCCAGAGTTTTCCATCCTCTGAATCCACTGCTTCCTTCACAGTTCTAGGATCATCATCAATAACAGACAAAGCAAAATTTGAACTGAAAGCAGATGGACTATACCTTTCTGGCTGCCTTCTTTCTCGATCTGATCTTCTCACAGCCGGAGTTTGTGGCTCTTCATCTTCTGATTCCTCCTCTGCTGCAGAGTCTGATTCTTCCTCCTTTGGCTCAAACTCTATCTTCTCAGGTTCCTTTGGTTGGACTTCAGATTGAATAACATCTTTTACCTCTCTGAACACCACATCTCGGCTATACAAAACCTTCCGTGTGACTGGGTTCCAAAGCTTATAACCCTTTAAACCATCCTTATACCCAATAAAGATGCACTTTTCAGATTTACTATCCAACTTGGTTCGTTTCTCCTTTGGAACATGTACATATGCATCACATCCAAATACCCTCAGATGTGAAAGAGAGGGTTTCTTACCAGTCCATACTTCTTGTGGAGTCTTATCCTCCAACGCTGATGAGGGTGATCTGTTGATCAGGTAACGTGCAGTATCCACCGCCTCTGCCCAGAATTCCTGTCCTAACCCGGCACCACTGAGCATGCTTCTTGCCCTTTCCATCAACGTCTTGTTCATTCTTTCTGCGACTCCATTTTGCTGAGGTGTATATGGAGTAGTCTTCTGCCGTGCTATACCACACTTCTTACAAAATTCTTCAAATTCCTTGCTGCAAAATTCTCCACCATTATCTGTCCTCAGCACCTTTATCTTCTTCTCTGTCTGATTTTCCACCAGAGCCTTAAATTCTTTAAACCTGTCAAAGACTTCAGATTTCTTCTTAAGGAAATATATCCATGTATTCCTTGAGAAGTCATCTATGAATGATACATAGTACACAGACTTACCGAGTGATGGAACCTTCACAGGTCCAAACACATCACTATGCACAAGCTCTAATATCTGTTTCGTCCTCTTACCACCAGAGGGGAAACTCACTCGATTCTGCTTCCCATACACACAATTTTCACAGAAATCAAAATCCAGAGAGCTATCATTCATACCTTCTACCATACCTTTATTATGAAGTATTCGAAGGCCCTTCTCTCCAATATGTCCAAGCCTTTGATGCCACAACATGGTCTTCTCTCCAGAGACCACTAGATTTTCTACTCCATTTTCAGGAACCATAAAACTATTGCACCCATCAACAACAGTGCTACCTTGCAGTTTGTACAGAGTTCCAGTTTGAACTCCCCGCATCAATATCAGTGCTCCTCGAACCATCTTGCAGGTATCTTTCTCGAACATCGTCTTTACACCTGCATCATCCAACTTGCTTACAGAAATCAGATTTCTGGCCAATGCAGGAATATGTAGAACACCCGGAAGTGTTCTAACCCTTCCACCTTGCAACTTCAACTTTACTTTTCCCCGACCAATGATTCTAGCCTTCCTATCATCTCCTAAGAAGACATCACCACCATCGTATTTCTCATACTTGCAAAACCACTCTCTATGGGGAGTGAAGTGAAAGGATGCACCTGAGTCAATCAACCATGCGTCATGATCTACATGTGTACTTCAAGAAGCCAAGTACACATCCCCACCTTCATCTGAGGTGGTTTTCGCCTCTGCAGAAGGAGCATCATCAGATCCCTTTCCTTTATCAGGAGCTTTAGATTTACAATCCCTTCTGAAGTGCCCTTCCTTTCCGCATTTCCAGCACACCACATTTGTAGGTTTTCCTGGAGATTTAGATCTCCCACTCGATGACTTATTTTTGTTTCTGTTCTGGGACGTCCTCGTACAGACAAGGCATCACCATTCTGGTTGTCCATATTCTTCCGTCTCATCTCCTCCGTTAGCAAGGCTGAGACTATTTCATCAAACTGCAAAGCAGTTGCATTGCTACCTATTGCAATAACCAGACTATCCCACGAATCTGGTAGAGAACACAATAGACTGATGCACTTATCTTCATCTGAAATTTTAATATCAACAGATAATAATTGACTTACCACAGTATTAAACGCATTCAGATGCTCTGTCACCGAGTCTCCATCTTTCATCCTCAAGTTATACAGCTTTTTCCGCAGGAACAGTTTATTCACCAGAGACTTAGATTGGTACAAAGTCCCTAACTTGACCCACAAAGCCTTTGCCGTAGCTTCCCCTGATACATTCAGCAATACTGAATCTGAGACACACAATCGTATTGTGCTCTTTGCCTTCCGATCCAATTTCTTCCATTCTTCGTCGGTCACTCCCGATGGTTTAGTACCCGGATCTACCGCGATCCACTGATCTTTATCGACCAACAGATCCTCCATATTGAGTTTCCACAACTCAAAACTCTGACCATTGAACTTCTCAATCTCGATCTTTCCACTGCTCGCCATCTTCTTTCACCACCAGAATCGATCTCGCAGATCTCCCACTAAACAGGGTCTACCACAGGCCCGAGCGAAACCCCTCAGCAACAAAGGCATCCCCTTGAAGCCAAAACAGCTCTGATACCAAATGTAGGTTTTAACCCTGTACATAAATTACCTGCATACGAATTCTTAAACAAAGAAAATAAACAATGCGAGAGCATAACCCATAAAACACATATGCACAGAGATTTTTCCCTGGATCCCAAAACCGGGACTACCAGCTTGATTTTTCATTATGTTCCTTTCAATGTTACAATACATATTTATACATGCCGAAGCATCTAATACCATGGACCGAAAAACCATCGCGTCCAATACCATGTGAGAAAATCATGCACAAAACCATAGGTAGGTTCGCCCAACCTAATATAGGGTCCAAAAAAAAATTTTCTCGGGCTGCTGCCCCAGACCCCGTAGAGGGGGGCTACCTGCCCCCCTCAAACTCCCCGGACAGGGGGGGCTGCCGCCCCCCCTATGACCCCCCCGCTGCGCAATCGACGCAACGAAGGGGGGCTACCGCCCCCCTCTAACCCAACAATAATGTGCTATCAATTCTTCCGTAAAAATTGTCCAAGTGATAAATTTTTTATGAGAGTAAAGCCATTGATACCATACAAACTGATTTGGTTCCAAATATAAAGTTTCCATACGTACCTTTTGTGTGTTTTGCACATTATTGAGATCGAAAAATTGCTCCATTTGTAATATGCATGTTGCGGGATCCTTGCCATCAAACTTCCTCATATCAATTTTTGGAATATGGTGGGTTTTTTATCCCACATTAGAGTCTAAGAAATCATGATTAACATTTCTTTTGTTCGCATCATGAGTTTCCTTTACTACCTTTTCACCATTGGTAAGTATTTCTTGTAGAAAATTTGTCAAATCTGTCTTCTAATCTGTCATGCCTGTCTTCAAATTTGTGTTCAAATCTATCTTCAAGTTGTCCATCTTAGCTTCCATGCCATTAATTTTATCTTCCATGCCATTCATCTTAGCTTCCATGCCATTAATTTTAGCTTCCATACCATTCATCTTAGCTTCCACGCCATTTATCTTAGCTTCTGTTAACTTTTGTGACAGTGACATTTGTTGCACTTGTTCTTGTAATTTTGATATATCATGTAGCATTTCTTACTCTTCTTCATGAGTCATGCTCGAGCTTTCAGGTTCCTTACTAGGTGTTTTCATTTTCTTTCCTCAGGGCATCAGTTACCGATAATAATGCTCTACTATGCAATTTGAATTCCTTCAAGATAAATTTTCAAACCAAGCTTAAGAAAAAATTTAAGAAAATCTACACACCTGTTTTCACTTTGTAGGAGCTCGATATTGCCTCTGATGTATCTTTGTACTTTCCAATCATCTAGTTCTAAATTTGTGACTTGCAGTAGCCCTCTATGTCATCTTTCCAATGCCACAAGTCTGACCCAATTTGGATTCTCCAAGGAAGAGTTATGCGAAATCTCCCACAGTGACTTGACTATAGACTAGTTCAGTAGAGTGAACTTGTATGACGTGCCACGAGTCACTGTTTTGACCTTGGGATCTGAAAAATGCATACAAGAAACTATAGTCTATTTTTGTTCTGTACGTTCTTACGCAATTTCAATCTGATCCCCAGAGAGAAAGTTATGACTATTTTCCCCAGGTCACTTGTTTGGAATGTAATTCAGGAGTCTGCAAAAAGACCAACTTCCTTAGATCATATCTCCACAAATATAACGCGAAAATCTCTTAAATTCAGAGCCGAGTTTCAACGCAATTTCTTCTCAAATGGGATTTTTTTTCAACTTCTGAAACATCGCAGAAAAGAAGTTATAGCGAAAATGCCACGATGACCTGTTTGGAGCAGCGAAACCCTAGAATCCAAAGCTCTGATACCAAATGTTATGAAACCAGCTCAAGAAAAGATAGAAAGATAGATCAACGCCTTAGAATTCAGCCTCTTTGAGGGGGAAACCTCCTTTACATTACATAAATGAACAATTCTTGGATGATTCAAATGAAAAAACCTCCTTTCTATATATAGGAGTCTAAGGAGTCGCAATATAACCCAGCCAACCTAACAATAATAATATAAAGCCAAAAAAATAACAATAGAGGGATTCTATGGGGCACAGTAATAACAATATGGGGGAAATATGGGCACAACGATATTAATAAGGGGTATAACTACAATAGTAATGGGGTAATCACTAGTATTATAGGGACCGAACATAGGAAATATGCCCGAGGAAGCCAACAAGCTCATACAGTTTTTGAATACAAGGAATAAGTACCAGCTTGAAGAGCTTGGCATTCAAGATAGGACGCGGAAAATTTTGGAAGTCAAAAGGGTTTTTACTAAAATACCCCTGATGCAAAAGTTAGAAAGAAGGTGCCATGACATGTAGGAAGAAATTAATGCTTTCATGAAGAGATTTGGTATTTTACAGAGTAAAAGGTTGCGAAGTCCTTTAGTTATTCATGATAAACTAATGAGTCATAAAGACTATGTGGAGAAATTGATTAAGTATGCAGGCAACCAAGAAGGTCCATCAACAAGTGCATCGGCCACAAAATCATTGCCTATAGATAGAGTTCTCTATGACAATCTAGGGAACTTGTTCTATGTCGAGCATGAGATAAAGCACTTGTTTCCAATTCAGCCTACCTTTTTCAGGTACACAGAAACTTATGAGACCCTGAGAAAACTTCAGAAAACTAGAATGATACAAGCACAATGGTGGGAAGACATGTTAGAAATTTTGTAAAATTATCCTTGGTAAAATGTAAATTTTGGTTATTTACTGTAGTAAGTAATGGTAAAGAGGATAAATAGAGATAAAACAGGTCGAAGTGTATCAGAATGGGTAAAAAGTATTAGTGAAAATAGGGTAGCCAGCATAGAGTTACCAAAGAAGACATCAGCAAGCCAAATCATACGGCCTACCTCCAGCACACTCACAATAATAGGAACAACAAAACATTAGTTTACCTTTTCTCCTATCTTCGAGACCATTTGTCTCTATTTTCTTGTAGCTTATTCATAGTCATCCTAGAATATATCTCACTCTGTTCTGAAATATTTTTTGTAAAATTTTTGTATAAATACTCACTCAATTGAAGTATTGAGGATGGATTCTTAAACATTGCTATAATATTGATTATTTTGGAATAAAGTGCTCTTGGACAAAATTTTGTATGGCTAGCTGGATAAAGAATTGATGCAAAGGACTTTTCATAGAATTCCTGAGTCAGACATCGGATCAATAAGTCTTCTATACTTGATGTTTTAAAGTTTTCCTTGTTTATTATATCATCTGTGTTTCATATCTGGATGATAAACGAAAAAGAGTAATTCGGAAAGTCCTTGAGTGCAATTTGTTTTCAATCATTGTTATTCTTAATGTTTTCCTCTGAACTAGCATAAACAATGAAATCTTAATTGCTCATGTTTCCTAGTTTATTCATTTTGACTATTTAGTAAATAATTCTTAACTTCTCTTTATCATTAATCATTCAAGTCCCCTCTTTCGAATATGGTGAAGGATTCTTGACTGCCCTTCACCCATTTTGAGTCCATTCCATCTATTTTAAGTCTTTATTTGTTCCATTTTTAACTACCTTGCCCTGTGAAACCATCCCTTGTTAAGAAACCAAATCCAGTTAAGCTATCTTCTTTGACTCCATTAGCCCAATGGCCTAAACTACTCAGTCCTACCCCTTTGCTATTGAATTTCACCACCCAAACTCAACCAAAGCTCCTAAACTTCATAAATAGCCTAATATCTTTCAAAACAAAGCTAAAACATAAAGAGAGAGCCCTCTCTGGGTATATATTGGCTAGATTCTATACCTAAAAGTTGGTTTGTGGTTACCTCGGACCCCTTTCCTCTTCCCAACAACTTCAAGGAAAATTTGAGTGATAACAGGCCCTGTCATCATTGATGCTCAGGCCTTACCATTACCTCTCTATGCAAGGCCACTTGGTGGAGTGGGCACATGATAAATTTTTGGGTTCTATGCTCATGTGGCCTATGATTGTTGAAGTGGACGGGAGGGTGATAGTGCAGGAAATTCGAACCGTTGCATCCTCAGATCCTTAAACCCCCTAGATCCATGGCCATATTCTCGCCATTGCATGAACCAAGAAGGAGGAACCAGAATGTTCATGTAATGAAGCGGTTTTTAGAAGCAGATAATATACATTTGACAATATGTGCTTAATCATTTAGCACTGAGTCGTTGAAAACTAAGTTGTTATTATTGGATCCTTAAGGTTTGGTTTAAGATGTCCACACAAAATTCTTTGGTATACTATGGTAAAGAAGAAATTTCAAATCAAATACGGAAACAACTTCTTAAGTAGTTAATTTATTCTCTATCATGTTAATTAGGTCCCCTTAATTCAATGATTTGTTTGTTTGAGGATCTGGTTTAATAAGGTGAGTTGGCAAGAGTATCACTAACCTATTCATGCCAAACTAGATTGGTGAGAAGATGGATTTTTTTTATATTAATTCTTGAATCAAAATAGACAAATATGAATCAGTCAGGGATTTACACTTGTAATATTTTGCATACAGGGAATTAAAAGGTCTTAAAAGTAATAAGGCTTTGTCTATAGAGAATTAAAAAGTGCTTTAATTTTTAAATATTATTTGACTCTCTTGACAAGATATTGGATTGTAGGCCCTAGAAACCAATTGTCTGAAATTTATATTATAAAATGGTCAGTCATTACAAATCCTCTTTCATTCTATCCTTGTTAATGATGCATGATAATGGCAATAACTTCCAGCTGTGCCTAGAAGGATGATAACAAAGTTTTAACTTTGACAATGAAATTTAATTTTGAATTCATATTCAACACACACATTTTACAATTATTTCAATTACATGTTTCTTGATCCTTTCTCTATTCCATCAATGTTGTCGAGAAAGGTGAAAACATGACCTTCTCAAACTTGGCAACAATTTCCTTCTAGTTACAGATCTTACTGTTATGTCCTTTAGATTGATCCATGATATACATTTTTCCAATCCATAATAGAAAAATGTGTTATAGATTTTGTTAAGAGTATAGTAATGGCTAGTTTTAAGAAAACATTCTCTTCCTTTAAAAGTACAAGGAAGTTGCAAGTGGGTACTATTGTTTTGTTTAAAAATTATCATATGAGTTCAACATTGATTATCTATAAAATACAAAATTGGGAATTTATAAATTTTAGTTATCTTTTCTTTGAGTAGATCTTTTAATGTCCCGACACATTTTTTCTCCCTCAGAAATTCAAGTTTGGAAATCTTGATTCCCTACCAAGTACTCCGAACATATTAGTGGAATAATCGAGGTTCCCTTCGAAATATAGTGTGCTAGTAGAGTTTTGACATCTATTTTTGGATCAGGTATAGATCCTTTTAGAGTATTCTTTAGATAAAGCCTTTATATTTTGATCATGCCTTCTTTACTCTGCCATGTGAAATGGAGATGTCCTTGCAAATATGAAAATGGGGTAGCTACTACTTGTTTCCCTGAAATTGTTTGCACATATTGATTGGTGATTGTTAACTACTAATTCAATTCTTGACTACGACAAGAAATATTTTGCTGATGGAAAATTTTCCATTGACATCTTTTATCAAGGTACAAGATGCCTCTCTATCACATTGCTTGAATAGAATAGGGTCATATCCTTTCCTTAATCCATATTCCATATTATGTTATTGCATTGTCATGGATATTAAAAGATGGTGTTAAGGGACTTGATGTCGAGACTTGAAAGTAAATTGTGGGAAAATGCTACTCTCTAGATTCTAGACATTGGTATAGCCATCTCCATGCAAGCCTGCCAATTCCACCCATTTTTTCCACGAGGATCAAGATTTACAGCATTACATATTATTATCCTATATAGTTATAATAACCGCTCACACCAAAATTTCAATGACCTTTTCATAACTCTCTTATTGGGTAGGTACACAATAACACGAAGAAACTAGCTAGATATGGATATTCCATCACAACAAGGTTACTATATGTTGAAATTTTTGTCTGTGTTATTCAAATCACTGCTCATGTGAAACTTGTCACTAATATTTTACAACCCTTCATATTTTTCACCGGAGGTATCCATGCTTTCCATGATTCCTATATAATTTTGAAAAAGTTCTCCATATCCTACTTGAAGTCATTGGAAACAAGATCATGGAATATATTAGATGGTACAATTCCTTCAAACTACAATGGTGATGTAGCTAGTGCCCCTGTGGATATTATAATCTCATCCATACAGTTAACATTCCACATAGTAACCACTTATAAACAATGCAACTAGACAAGCCTCAACAAATGGGTTCCCTTTTAGGTCTACTATTGAAGTTACAAAATCAGCTGGTGATTCCTCAACTATGAGATGAGATAATGAATTTTCATCCCTTGATAGATTGAAAGTATGTTAGGCCCCTATACTACTAGTGTAACCCCTTATGGTTATTAGTACAACCCACTTATTATATTGATGTACCCATGTAGTGCCCATATTGTTACTATTGTACCCCATAGAAGCCCACTATTGTTATTATTGTGCCCTTACATTATTATTGTTATTTCGGCTATGATTATGTTATGACCCCTTAGACTCCTATATATAGAAAGGAGGTCTTTTCATTTGTATCATCCAAGAATTTTTCATTCATGTAATGTAAAGGAGGTTGCCCCCTCGAAGAGGTTGAATTTTAATCCGTTGATCTATATTTTCTATCTTTCTCTTGAGCTGGTTTCATAACATTTGGTATCAGAGCTTTGGATTCTAGGGTTTCGCTGCTCCAAATAGGTCATCGTGGAATTTTCATTATAACATTTTTCTACGACGTTTCAGAAGTTGCCAAAAAACCCATTTGAGAAGAAATTGTGCTGAACCTCGGGTCCAAATTTTAGAGCTTTTCGCGCTATATTTGCTGAGATATGATCTGAGGAAGTTGGTCTTTTTGTAGACTCCTGAATTACATTCCAAATAGGTGACCTGTGAAATATCGTCATAACTTTCTCTCTATGGATCAGATTGAAATTTCATAAGAAGGTACAGAAAGAGGACGGACTGTAGTTTCTTGTATGAATTTTTCAGATCCAAAGGTCAAAATAGTGACTCGTGGCACGTCGTACAAGTTCGCTCTACTGAACTAGTCTATAATCAAGTCACTATGGGATTTAACATAACTCTTTCTTGGAGAATCCAATTTGGATCAGACTGGTGGCATTGGAAAGAGGACACAGAGGACTACTACAAATCACAATTTCATAACTTAAAGATTTGAAAGTACAGAGTTACAGTCATTTCAAGATCGAGCTCCCAAAATCAAGAAAAAGCAAGATGAGGAAGTTTGATGGCAAGGATCCGGTAAATTGGATACTTCAGATGGAGCAATATTTTGATCTACATGGTGTACCACTATTACAAAAGGTATGTATTGCATCTTCATATTTAGAACCTAATCAATTTTTATGGTATGAAGGGCTTTGTTCTCATAAACGACTTGTTACGTGGTCAATTTTCATGGAGGAAATGATAGCACATTATGAGGATACAAAGTGAAACACCTTCTTTAGAGAAACACCACAACAATTGGAAAGAGTAAAAGGGCTTTGTGGCATAGTGGAAAGAAAATTACGGAGACCAGGAAGCATACACCTCACAACTATAAATATGGAAGTGTTGTTTCTCCTAGCCTTCCACAACCTACAAGGGTTACACCACAACAATTGGAAGAAAAAGAGAAAAATGGCTTTGTTACAATTGTGATATAAAATGTACTAAAGGTCATAAGTGTGCTAAGAAGAAATTATTTTACATAGAATATGAAGAGGAGGAAGAAAAGGATCAAAAAAATCAAAAGAAGAGGATCTACGCCATGACCCCACCCCAGGGAAAGAAGAAATGAATCAGACCATATCTTGTAAAGCATTGGCAAGAATTACCACTCCTCAAACTCTCAAGATAGAAGGACATATCAAGAAGAAAAAGGTGCAAGAAGTGAAATATCACATCGAGAAAGAATAGATGAATCCAACCATATCTTGTAATTCATTGGTCAAAATTACCACTCCTCAAACTATCAATATAGAAGGACATATCAAGAAGAAAAATGTTCAAGAAGTGAAAGATCACATCGAGCATCAAGAAATGAATCCTACCATATCTTGTAAAGGATTGGAAGAAATTGCCACTTCTCAAACTCTAGAGATAGAAGGACATATCAAGAAGAAAAAGGTTCAAGCAGTGAAAGATCCCGTCGAGCATCAACAAGATGTTCTCCAACTTTTAAAGGATAACACCACTTCGGTGCAAAATCAAAAGAAGCAACAGGTAGATCAACATCATAGTGAAAAATGTTTTGATGTATAAGATTGGGTATTTTTATTGCTACATCTCAAGCAAGCTATTTATGAGAAGGAAATGTTGGCAATACTACATGCACTTAAAATATGGCGACCTTACCGAATGGGAAGACTCTTCAAGGATGAGGATGTGGAAGCATTGTTTTGTGCTATTTCTATTATCCAACCAGATTGGATAAACGAAGCAAGTGATTAATGGAAGAAGGATGAAGAAGTATGGCCACTTATTCAAAAGTTGCAAAAGATCCCAATTCAAACAATATTACCAGAAATTGAAGAGGAAGGAAAAATCATGTTGGAACCTGGAGCAGTCACAGAAACAAGAACCCGATAGCTACGAAATCGATCAATTTTAGAGTTTCTCATCAAGTGGAAGAACTTACCCACTGAAGATTCCACAAAGGAGGATAAGAATTTTATACAGAATCATCAAGAACTACTCAAGCGTTGAGGACAACACTTTTTGAAGGAGAGGGGCATGTTAGGCCCCTATACTACTAGTGTAACCCCTTATGGTTATTAGTACAACCCACTTATTATATTGATGTACCCATGTAGTGCCCATATTGTTACTATTGTACCCCATAGAAGCACACTATTGTTATTATTGTGCCCTTACATTATTATTGTTATGCCGGCTATGATTATGTTATGACCCCTAAGACTCCTATATATAGAAAGGAGGTCTTTTCATTTGTATCATCCAAGAATTTTTCATTTATGTAATGTAAAGGAGGTTTCCCCCTCGAAGAGGCTGAATTATAAGGCATTGATCTATCTTTTCTATCTTTTTCTTGAGCTGGTTTTATAACAAAGTATGATATTACAAACCTTTACAAAATTCCATAAAACCCAAGAAGGGAGCTCTAACTAACAACTCCATATCCCTATTTGATTTGTCATTCACACCTAATGCAACAATATTCCTTCCTATAAGTAGTTTGACTAGAAAGAGCCTAAAGTTGTATATATTAGTTTATGTTGTAAAAGGTGTTTGTTGATAGATATTCAAGGTCATTGTCATCATATGTTTCCTTAAGGCTTGAATTCTGACCATAAAGTATTTGGTCTTTAAAAATTCCAAAATTTGTCATACTTGCTCTCATAAGATTGTGTAACAATATATTGGCATACTTAATGATGCAATGCATAAAATACTCACCTTCAGTTGATCAAATGCTATAGGTTGGCCAAAGAAACCTATTTTTCAACTCATTTAAGGATTCATTCAAACATGTAGATACAATTAGGAAGCATGATAAGAATGCATCTCAGAGGGCATGCTTGGTTTCTCAAGAAAAATCACTACATCAAGCCCTACATGAAGCCATTTTAGCATGTTCATCTTCCATATTTGATGCCATTAAAAGACAATGAAAAATATCATATTGGTCTCCACCTCTAACATGCTCATCCTAATCACCAGAATACTGGAAAGAATGCCGCAAAATGCAAATGCATTTTGAGGAGTAACAGGAGGATTCCTATGACTCTTACCCCCACACCATCTGAGACTACACCCTATCCCTATCTTTGACCTCTACCCCATGAAATTTTGGTCTGGAAAAGAGGGAAAACTCCATAGACATCTCCATTTTACTATTTTTCATGATTACTCCATTCCTTACATCTTGAAGGCTTCCACCACTCATTAAGTGTTCTATTTCCTATCTAGGGTTGACTATGGTGGTGATGATAAATCATCGGTTGATTGGTTAGGAAGGTGCACTCCACATGTTCCCCTTCTCTTATGTTGTTAATCATCACTTGGAACTTAGCAAGACATAGGTGGGTTGATATTTGAGTTTGTTTCTTGAGGTTCCCTTAAATTTATTGATATGTTTCCTATGGTCATCACATGTTGGCAGTCACATTTGAGGAAAGTGTTTATCATGTTCCTTCTTTTTTCTTTATTTATTATTGGGGTTGTATTGGCACATGTCGAAATAGCATATTATTATTTTGGTATGGGCACATACTATTGCACATTATATCGTATAGTCCTACCCTTGATTTGAGCTGCCCCTACATATGGTTGGCCCCACTCTTTATCCACGACACATTTGTTTACATAGAAATAATATCATATTCATTGGGGTTGTACATCACTATTTCATGGAGTTGTGGGTAAACATGCCTAGCCCATGAGTTATGAAGGATACACGATTTATCACATGGTCTATCCACCTTTTAATATTATGGAGCTGCCATTGTGATGTCACAAGTCCAAATGTTCACATATTCTTATAGTGGTGGATGCATATAGTATGCTATGGAGTTTTTTTTTTTCTTGGAAGATGGTTCCATCATGTGATACTTTTTCACGTGAATGGAGTTATGTTTTTCAGCTGTGGTTTGACCTTTCCATTACATAGCCCATGACCTTTAAGGAGGACATGTGACACTTTAATTTAATGGAGATGGATTTTTATTACATTGCCTCATTGAGCCTGCATAATGATTGATTAATATGTCACGTGTATCAAGGATATCACATCAATCTGCCTTAAACTGGATCCATTGTTTGGTTGGATTTTTGGGTCCTTCACACTCAAGTGGGTAAATATATTATTTTAACATTTTTGTCTTGTCTAATGGATTTCATTACATAAGAAAATTTTTGAATTTGTTTTCCTTGGATATTTGATTCATTCTTCTAGGATAAGTGTATCTCAACAATTTATTTCCATTTCTAGTAAGGAAGTTGTCAAGGGGGTTATTTTATTGTATTCCGTGGAAAAGTAATGCATCTAGGAAAATTGTTACTTATTTATGTTGAGATTTTCCTAAAGGTTAACTATTAGGTTCCTAAGGTGTTCCTTTCTATGGTGACATTTTATTTTCTTTGTTTATACAGGTCATTTGGCCACAACAACCACTATCGCCCAACTAAAGAAAACTTGTTCGAGTTTCTTCTTTTTTGAGAAAAAATGGCATTGAAATTGTTGATGTTGAGGTATATGTCGTATAAATCCTTTATAGTATACTTTATATTTATATTCCAATGTTCATCTTATTTAATGCCTTATACTTTGAATTGTATCTTCTTTCATTTTCAGAGGAGGAATTTAGTATTGATGGTAAAAAGAAGACATTGTAGAAGGAGGAGAATAATAACAATGGAGTGATGAATGTAGAAAGAGAGGGAGAAGAGAAATGGTATAGTGATATTCTTAAATCCAATATCACACATGAGATCTAGACTGATGGTCAAGTTTTTAGAGTTGGTGGATTCACCTGAAATGCCTTGGCAACATAATGTTGATGTTTTAAAGTGATGAAGCAGTATTTCATGTGTAAATTGTAGTGCAACCAATATTAAGTTGGGAATTCATATTGTAATACTGGACATTTCGTATAATATGATTTATGTGGTTGAGATTATTTATAGTTGTACTTGATATTATTTAGTATTTTCATTAACATATATAGCTTTGTGTTTTTATATTAGATGAACATGCACATTTTATGACATTTTTTTAATTTAGTCGCACAACCATACTAATTAATATATGTTGATTAATAATGAGCACATAAAAATAATCTAAAACTACTAAATTTAGTAGCCTATATTGATTAAATATCAGACTAAATAAAATTAATTTGCAACGACTAAATTAGTCATTTATAGTTATTATTAATGAAGTTAAATGAAATGAATATAAACTAATAAAACAGTAATTACCAAAAAAATATAAATGACTAATGTAAATGATGAATTTGTGATTACAAATAACAACTAAATTTTGCATATATACTACTATTAGTAGCTAATTTATAGTATCTTACAACAAGATAAGATTTTAGTCATATTTTTTTGTCATTAATTGGTTTCAAACAATGATTAAAATTTGCACATATATGACTATTAATAGCTAATTTTCAGTATCTTATAATGAAACCAAAATTTTGGTCATTAATTAGTTTTATTAGATGATCATATAGTAGTATATTTTGTTGTGTATTTATTCATTAATTGTAGCAATTAATGACTAAATCGATGACTAAATTAATGACCAAATTTATGATAAATATACTACTAGATGATAAATTTGAGACAGCCTATTAATGACTAATCTAAATGCGAAAAAAATTTGGCCATGTTATAAGATACTCTAAATTAGCCACTATTGGTTACCGAGTAAAAATGGTCATTTATATGCAAATTTTAGTGATTTTTATAGTAACTAATTAGCCATTTTGTACTAGTGAATTCTTTAATTTCCTGATGGCTTCCTCCAACGAATGAGGCTCATCAAACTCAATCTAGTATTTATGTTTTGCTGGAAACCTACTAATGAACCTTTGAATCTTTTCTTTCACATCCTTTAGGTAATGCACATACCTCAACATCTCCAGGAACCTACTAGTATACTCATATTCTGTCATGGAACCCATTTGTAGCTCATAAAAATACTTAGCTATATCATCATTATATCTCTTACACAAGTAATTATTCTTGAAGAGTCTCTCAAACTCATCCCAAACCAACTCTTCTTCTGGAATGCCCTTGAAATTCTTCACATCTTCCAACCAAATATCTGCTTTTCCTTTGAGATTGAAGGTACCTATTTTTGGTTTTCATGTTCTATGAATAATTACGCAATCTAAAGAATTTATTCATCCCAAGAAACCATGCCTCTACATATTATGACTTATTCATCTCTCCATCAAATGTAGGATGCTTGAATTTCTTGAACTCTCAAGAAAGTATTCACTCCTCCTATAAGGATGATGGTGGTGACGACTATGATGATGTCTCCTGGATGAGGAACTAGAGTGATACCCATACATAGCAATCCTCTTATCAGGTGTATCCAATGGTTTTACACCTCTAAATTTTTCCCATTTATCCAAACTATATCCCGATTGAGACTTGCTACCATAGGCTCCATTAGTCTTCTATTCTTATTATTGACTAATCCTCAACTATCCTTGTCTATGTAAATCTGACAAACTCTGAAGGATCACTGCATTGACCTCTACATGCTTTTCTTAGGCCCTTTCATGTCTTTCCTAAGCCTCTACCAATATCTCATTGTTTTCTTTGTAACTTATTATCTTATCCCTTCCTTAATGTATCTTCTATAACTCGAGAATAATCACCTCCTTATTGTCCAACTGATCTATAGGGAGATTCACGTGAACTGTAGTCTACCATTTTTCTCATTATATTTGATTCTTCTTTTTTGACATGCATGCCATTTTAGATAAACCAAAATGGAAACATAATCAACATACCTCAGTCAATTTCAGTGGAGACTTATTTCATCTGTAAAATCAGTCCAAATTAGCATGATACATGTATAATCATAATAATATAAATATGCCAACATCATGCATTACCATAACAACCAAAAACTATAATCTCATGCATGACAAACATAACCATGACAATGCATGCCTAACCATATGCATCTAACTGCTTGGGCTGAATGGGTTAACCATGCCACCCAAAGAGAGCGCAACCCACTCTAATACCACCATGTAATGCCTCCTCCCATACCTACCCATTTTAATCGTCCTTCTCGGGGTAAACATGATATGAGGGATATAATGACATGACTCAAACTCCTAAATAACCTTAAGGAAATGGAGTGAACAAAAGAAGACCTAACTAACCTTCCTCAGGTGCAGAGGATCCCCAAGGGCTAAACCACCCTTCGAGGTGTCCAAAGGTGACTAAAATCCTCCATTCACATGGATAACTACTACAAAGGTGCGACTATAATCTTTTTCAGCTAGTTATGTTCCTAAGACTACGAAATTTGTGCCACCTTTTTAGGACTAAACTTTAGGTTACTACCCATAACTTGAAAAAACTTTCTAGAATGAAAAATTACCCAAGGAAAGATCCTCTAACACAAAAATCAATCAAGGGCTTGACCTAACAAGGCTTAACCATGAAAATAATCTCGTCAAACACATAGTAAACATGAAATATATATGTCATGAATTCATATCTGAACATAGAGATATGAAACTTATCTAAGAAACGTCAAGAAGGTCTGATTCCATCTCAAAATAGATGCAATAACATGTATTGTATCATGCATCCATTAACCATTCAGTTACAAGTAAAAGCATGATAAGAGCCATAACTTGAACGTGTCATAAAACCATGCTTATAACCATCATATAACTCGATAAATAATAATGATAGAACAACCACTAAAGCCAAATAATAAAAAATGTAATTAGTCATGATTTGAAAGGGAAGAAATCTTTTATCGTTCATATTTAAAAGCACACCAAGTCAAGGACTTCCATTTACCACTCAACCATATATTCAGTTGAACCAAATCTTTCTTTCAGCCAATGACCCCCATGCCATATTCCAAGCATGAATGTGGGATATCATGGGATAAAATGATCCACAAACAACCAAGGGAATCTAGAGGTTAAACCACCTTGACCCCCACACTACTATGATCTTAGGTAAATAGGTCTCGAGATCACAAAACAAAACTAGGCTTGGATGCCTCAAAATTCCTTTACCATCCATTAAGGAATTTTCCTATCTGCACCTGCCTATTGAGGGCTTCCAGGAGAAAACCATCTCTACCCAAAAATCTTGGCATTTTTCTGAGACCACCTCACTTGGATCGAAAAATCCTTCTATCAATCCAAATATCAACTAAGAATGAATGTCATCACACCATGGCTATCTGAAAATGGAAAGGCAAGGCTAAAAACCGCTAATAAACCAGGGAAAACCCATGCCATTAACAACAATGAACCAAATACACACATGAATCTACCATGCATGCCAAAACCAACTAATAAATCATACATGCAACCTCTTATCTGCAAGTATTCCCACTGAATCCACTTGATCCAAACTTTCCTTTCTTGCTCCTTTCTTTCTTTATCCCCCCTTTGCTTTCTTTTTATTTCTTTCTTAATTTCTCCTCTCTGAAACCAATTCCAAAACTAAACTGACCAAAAGCCCCAAACTGATTCTCAAAATCCTTTTTAATATTGACGCCTCTAATTTCTTCATTTTCCCTCTATTTTCCTTCAATTTCCTCCTCACATGCAACCTATGACCTTTCACATTCCTTTTATCCTAATTTCCTTTATTTTCATAAATAAAATGAAAAAAAAAATCTTTTTCCTTTCAAATTCCCCTGCCATTGCCTTTTCCTATTCCCCCTTGGCCATAATAAACAACGAGTGATGTCCACTAGGATGTTTTACCAACATTTAGCTTGGAATATCTTTTCCATTACTTTGGTCTTATTTTTCCTTTATTAGCTTTATTACATGAACATTTAACCCATATCTGTTACATTCTACATCCATACAAAGTGTCTTTTCCCTTTGATGTTTCCAAGTTCAGGTGTGATTCTGTCTCAACTCATAGGACATTCAACTTTTCTACCAATTTGAATGTTCTTGTACTAGGTTCCTACGTTTGTGACTTTGTTGAAATAGCTCTGTTACTCATTTAAAAGATTCTTAGCGTGTTCTATTTTATTACTTCCAATTCTTTGGAAGAGTGTAATATTTAGACCCATGTGCCTATATGTATTTATTGCATAATTTTAACTTCAAATGTTGCTCATTTTAAGGTCAATGTTTTGACCTTAACTGTTGTTTAAAAGTTATTTCCTATATTATCTTGTAAATATTTAATTGAATTAACGTCATTTACTTATTGTTTATTATTGTGTACACAATTATGCCTTATAGGTAATATGATCATTTTCTGTCAACTAACAATTATTTCCTTACTACCTTATATTCATTAACTATTTTTCTTATTCTTTTTATGGTGGATATGTTTTAACTGAAAGTTTTTCTATGTGACGTATGTTTACCCATAAGAGTAAATATGCTTAGTTTTACCTCTATTTTATATAGAGTTCTAAATGTTTAGTCCATAATGACCCAAAATGTCGATTATATGTAGTAGACTATAATAAAATTACTTCCATGAGTACTAATTATTCAAATTGAATTTGTGAATGAAAACTATTTATTATTTGCTTTCTTTTTCTTTTTAATAAAAGGAGCCTAGCAATGCTTTTGTTGTTACTTTTCCTCATTGAAAGATAATACTTGTTTACATTAGAATCTTCCTAATATATATATATATATATATATATATATATATATATATATATATATATATATATACTCATTATCCATGTTGCTAGATACTTATCAAATATAAGCCATTTATTCTATAATTTATCTCTATGTACATAACACATTATGATTTCATTCTTTTATAAAATGTTAAGATTAGGTATGTTCTATGCTAGAGCAATTTATTTAAATTTTCACAGTTAGCAATCACATCAGCATTATGATAAACTGCAGATAGAACATAAATATAAAACACAGAAGACAAGCCAAGACAAGAGGACACAAGATGTGGCGCAAGCCAGGGACAAACCCCACAATTTGTGGGGAAACCCTTTAATCAAATCTTCTTTTATCTTCAGAGTTCAGCAGAGAGAGAGAGAGAGAGAGAGAGAGATAGATAATACATTTACAACAGAAATCAACACTTTGACTTATCCAGATCTGAGCATAGATAATTTTCTATTATGATGAGATCAGTTGAAGACATTCTGCTTCAACTGAATCTCCTAGGTGACGACTTCACCTATCCATTTCATTCATCTGCTACACCTTACAGTGTAGCATCATCATTATGCATCTTGCATATTCATGTTGCTCATGATCACTGCTGCCCATACATCAAGTTATCCATGACTTCATACTTCAGCTGCTCATGCATCATCATGCTTCATGCTACCCATGCTGCCCATGATCTCATAATGCTGCTGAAGGATTTTATAGATCCTCTTTGCCATAGGAATACGTTGATAATACATAAGCCAAGGATCTCCTCACTGAACACTTATCTCATCATTGAGTCATAGCAAGACAGTAATTTGCTTGACTGTGGCTCCCAGCAGCTTCACGCCTTTACTGTGGCTCCATGCATTGTTCATGTTGTGGCTTCTATGTTGTATTCTCCATGCGTATATCATGCATAGAGTCTTCATGATGTTCTTATACCATGGTGCAGATATCAGTCACTTTTGACAATGGATAGGGTTTATGTCTGTGTGTATATTATCCATGCTGTGCATATACTATGATGCTCATGATGCTCGGCATATACATAACAACATATATGTTAATGTCTGCGTATACCATGATGCTCTGCACATACATTCCATGACTACGTTATACATTCCATGACTACGCATACATTCCATGACTGCGTTATACATTCCATGACTGCGTTATACATTCCATGACTGCGTATATATTCCATGACAACGTTATACATTCCATGACTGCGTATACATTCCATGACTGCGTTATACATTCCATGACTGCGTTATACATTACATGACTGCGTATACATTCCATGACAACGTTATACATTCCATGACTGCGTTATACATTCCATGACTGCTTTATACATTCCATGACTGCGTATACATTCCATGACTGCGTATACATTCCATGACTGCGTATACATTCCATGACAACGTTATACATTCCATGACTGCGTTATGACATCGTACAACCTTCCTTTACTACGATTGTCACAGTTATAATTTTCCATAAATAGTGTATATCACGTGGAATGGCCATACCTGTTCCAAACCGTAAAATGGCCATCCCTGTTCCAGACTTCACGAAGAATGGGCATACCTGTATAGCGTATATATGTTTAATTCATAGGTATGCTGAGAGTGAATTCAGCCCAGAACTTTGGTCAATACTGCGTCCTCCGAGATGTGTTCATAACTGCACCTCTGTCATGCGAGATCAACCTATCATTGTAATACGAAGACTACAATTCATAGACATGTCGAGAATGTACAAAACTCAAATCACTATTGTGTCCTTACACGAGGTCATTCCTGCTCCATTTATCCAGGATTGTGGTTGCACCTAAAACCCAAATGAGGTGCAATCAAACCCTTATTGCAGCTTTGCGCCTTCAAGCGAAATTTAAGAGGAAATGTGATATTCTTTCTCTTCATAAGCCTGTTGCTTACTGTGGCTAGGGCATTACTGCGTCTAGGGTATTACCTGCAGCTAGGGCATCAACGACTTAGCCCAGCATACTCTTAGTGTCTCTCTCCTTCACCAAAAAAACCAAGACGTGGAGAGGAGATTACCTAAAGAGTGTGTGAGTAAATGATATCAAATCCTCATCTATTTATACCAAAACAAGGATGATGAATAGACACGTCGGTTGGGCTTCTAGAGCCTACATAAGAGCTGGTCGGCTTGACTATAATTACATAAACAAAATAAATTCATATCTCCATAAATACTTATCGGAATCGGATGATCTTTGGATCAATCATACACCTATTGATGAGAGGGATCCAATAAAAATATCAGCTGCCATAAATAAGCCGACCCACATGGAGTTTGGCCCTAGTTGCCAATTTAACACTCCCTCTCAACTAGGGAGAACTCCCTTCGCTGATCCATATGTATGACTGTACTATCTCTGCCATTAATTCCTTGCACTACTCTGCCTAGCTCTGCTGGTTCTACTCAACTATGTTGGCTCGGCTCTGGTCTGCTCATCCCCGCTGAACTATGAAGAAGAAGAATTGATCGAGAATGAGTCATATCATTCTCCACTAACCTGAAGTCAGTCTCAGAATGCATACCACTAGTCCCAGATCAGTCTCAACTGACCCGAAGTCAGCTTCATAGTAAGTAGCACTCCTACCATTGGTCCCAGACTAGTATCGCAGTCTCAGAGAGTGTACCACTGGTCCCAGACCAGTCTCAACCGACGCAAAGTTAGTGTCATAGTATGTACCACTCTCACTGGTCCCAGACCCGTACTGCACTGACATGAAGTCAGTCTCGGAGTATGTACCACTGGTCCCAGACCAGTCTCAGCTGACCCAAAGTCAGCGTCATAGCATGTACAACTCCTACCACTGGTCCCAGACCAGTATCATTGATCCCAGATCAATGGAGGACATCCTACCGTAGGGAGTACGGTAGATACAACAATGCGTCCATCGGTATTACTATGGTCCCTAACTTCATTTCCCTACTCATTGATCATATGAGAGGTACTTCCCATGTGTCCCAGACTGCATGGGTAGGAAGCCTCGACAAGAGAACTTAATCAATCCTGTCCTCACAGGAGAACACATCAATCCTGCTACAATCGTCATGGAGAACACATCAATCCAAGCTGCCATGGAGAACACATCAATCCAGGCCTCACAGGAGAACACATCAATCCTGCTCAATCACCATGGAGAACACATCAATCCAGGGAGAACACATCAATCCTGCTCAATCACCATGGAGAACACATCAATCCAGGCCTCACAGGAGAACTAATCATCCTGCTACACAAGAGAGGAAAGCATCTTGTCCCACAAGAGAGCGAATCATCTTGTTTCAGTGCGCACAACCAAGGGAGGGTGAGTCACCCTGTGGTCGTTTGTTGCTCCAATAGAACTGCAAGCCTCCCAAAGCTCCTAGAGCTCAATGTATGCAGCATGCAGGACCCTTTTACAAAGGTCTCTCGACGACTCCAAGTTGTTCGGAAAATCACAAATTTGATCTTTCCTCAGGGCTCTGTCCTGTACATCATCTCAGTGTGATGGAGCCTCCTTGATCATCGACTTACCATATCCTAGATAAGACAGTAATTGATGTCTATCTGCTGGAGCAATTGTCAAATACGGGATTCCTCAATAATCGAATCCCATCTCTGGTTGTCACAGAGATTCACAGTGGTATTCATCATGTGTACAAACAGCTCACTGAAGAGCTTCAACAACCAGACTGCCTCACAAAAGGCCATACTATCAACAATGTATTCTGCCTTGGTGGTGCTCAAAGTCATCAACTTCTGCTTCCTGCTCATCCAGGATATCGAGGCAGATTCCAAAGAGAAACAACACTGAGAAGTGCTCTAGTGATCCTCCATACTGCCTGCCCACTCATCATTCGAATAATCATGTGGTTTCATATTTCCAGCACTGAATCTCAATTCATGAGAGATTGTGCCCTGAAGATATCGTAGAAGATTCTTGGCACCAATCTAGTGAGGCTCAACCAAATATGAGCTCACCATGCTAACTGCAATACAGATGTCCGGATGGAGGTTCTCCAAGAACATCAACGCGAATGAGTTTATGAAACTCAGAGGCATTTCCCAAATCTGGTCCAACATCATTACCATATAACTTCTAAAAGTTAAGATCCTCGAGGCAGTCACAAGCTTGCATCTTATCTTCCCACATACAGAATCCAACTCCCTCTGTCTCCTATAAATGAGAGGATCTGCACCTGTCAGACATAGGTGCCGGTACGAGAGGTTTATCATCCACAACCTTTGAGTAATGGTTTGGATCGGTTTCACTCCTAGTGAATCTCAACTGCATTAGACAGCTATCAATCCTCTCATATTATTCCTGAGGTGTTTTTCTTCAAGCCATAGAGGGATTTCTTCCACCTGTATACATGATATTCCTTGATCATGATTCTCAAACTCCTCGGGTTGTTCCACACTTGTGAACCTGCTGCATGAGGGGAATGGTACCCTTATAATATTTTCCTTTGGTACATTTCAGACATGTACCTTCATGCCTCCTTTTGAATTCAGGCATCCTAGTCACCATTTGACTCACAGAGCTCTAGAGCTGAGTCAATGGACATGGTCCCCAGTGGACTTCCTACAACTTGATACAACCCTAAACTCAAAAGCATCTTTAAAAGATCTATTTTCAAACACATACCTTTCCATCGATAAGTGCCACCCTGCAACCTTTGAATTCCATTAGGTTCGATCAGGTACATAAAAGAGATTTTGGGGTTCCTCGCTTTCATGGAAGAGTCGACCATTTCCTTGATGACATGCATTACCAGTCATTCTTTTGATCATTGAAGATGTCCCAGGAATGATTATTATCTTCATCAAGAGATGTGTCTCTGCCATTCAGACACTCCTTCACATAACGACCGAACTTATTTCAACAAGGCATCCGCCCTTCCTTCCACCCTTAGATCTGAACTTCCCAATAAAGTGATCTTAAGATGGCCCATCAAAATCTTCCACTGCGCCATTCTGATAACATTCTTTGCTTTGAATTCACCCTCGGTGAATTATGACGAACCCATTGATCCTTCTGTCTTGTCCCAACTGTCTTTGGTGATTGCTATTTCACTCTTGCTTGGGCATTGTCTTCACCTCAGCTCCGATACCATGTTAATATTAGGTATGTTCTATGCTAGAGCAATTTATTTAAATTGTCACAGTTAGCAATCACATCAACATTATGATAAACTACAGATAGAGCATAAATATAAAACGCAGAAGACAAGCCAAGACAAGAGGACACAAGATGTGGCGCAATCCAGGGACAAACCCCACAATGTGTGGGGAAACCCTTTGATCAAATCTTCTTTTATCTTCAAAGTTCAGCAGAGAGAGAGAGAGAGAGAGAGAGAGAGAGAGAGAGAGAGAGATAATACATTTACAACAGAAGTCAACACTTTGACTTATCCGGATTTGAGCATAGATCATTTCCTATTATGATGAGATCAGTTGAATACATTCTGCTTCAACTGAATCTCCTAGGTGACGACTTCACCTATCCATTTCATTCATCTGTTGCACCTTACAGTGTAGCATCATCATTATGCATGCTGCATATTCATGTGCTCATGATCACTGCTGCCCATACATCAAGTTATCCATGACTTCATACTTCAGCTGCTCATGCATCATCATGCTTCATCTTGCCCATGCTGCCCATGATCTCATAATGCTGCTGAAGGATTTTATAGATCCTCTTTGCCACAGGAATACATTGATAATACATAAGCCAAGGATCTACTCATTGAACCCTTATCTCATCATTGAGTCATAGCAAGACAGTAATTTGCTTGACTGTGGCTCCCAGCAGCTTCACGCCTTTACTTTGGCTCCATGCATTGTTCATGTTGTGGCTTCTATGTTGTATTCTCCATGCATATATCATGCATAGAGTCTTCATGATGTTCTTATACCATGGTGCAGATATCAGTCACTTTTGACAACGTATAGGGTTTATGTCTGTGCGTATAGTATCCATGCTGTGCATATACTATGATGCTCATGATGCTCGGCATATACATAACAACGTATATGTTAATGTCTGCGTATATCGTGATGCTCTGCACATACATTCCATGACTGCGTTATACATTCCATGACTGCGTATACATTCCATGACTGTTTATACATTCCATGACTGCGTTATACATTCCATGACTGCATATACATTCCATGACTGCATATACATTCCATGACTGTGTTATACATTCCATGACTGTGTTATACATTCCATGACTGCGTATACATTCCATGACAATGTTATACATTCCATGACTGCGTTATACATTCCATGACTGTGTTATACATTCCATGACTGCGTATACATTCCATGACTGCGTATACATTCCATGACAATGTTATACATTCCATGACTACATTATGACATCGTATAACCTTCCTTTACTGCGGTTGTCACAGTTATAATTTTCCATAAATAGTGTATATCACGTAGAATGGCCATACCTGTTCCAAACCATAAAATGGCCATCCCTGTTCCAGACTTCACAAAGAATGGGGATACCTGTATAGCGTATATGTGTTTAATTCATAGGTATGCTGAGAGTGAATTCAGCCCACAACTTTGGTCAATACTGCGTCCTCCGAGATGTGTTCATAATTGCACCTCTGTCATGCGAGATCAACCTATCATTGTAATACCGAGACTGCAATTCATAGACATGCCGAGAATGTACAAAACTCAAATCACTACTGCATCCTTACACGAGGTCATTCCTGCTCCATTTATCCAGGATCGTGGTTGCACCTAAAACCCAAACGAGGTGCAGTCAAACCCTTATTGCAGCTTTGCGCCTTCAAGCGAAATTTAAGAGGAAATGTGAGATTCTTTCTCTTCATAAGCCTGTTGCTTACTGCGGCTAGGGCATTACTGCATCTAGGGTATTACCTGCGGCTAGGGAATCAACGACTTAGCCCAACATACTCTTAGTGTCTCTCTCCTTCACCAAAAAAACCCAGACGTGGAGAGGAGATTGCCTAAAGAGTGTGTGAGTAAATGATATCAAATCCTCATCTATATATACCAAAACAAGGATGATGAGTAGAAATGTCGGTTGGGCTTCGAGAGCCTACATAAGAGCTGGTCGGCTTGACTATACTTACATAAACAAAATAAATTCATATCTCCATAAATACTTATCGGAATCGGATGATCTTTGGATCAATCCTACACCTCTCGACGAGAGGGATCTAATAAAAATATCAGCTGCCATAAATAAGCCGACCCACATGGAGTTTGGCCCTAGTTGCCAATTTAACACAAAAATTTTGTACAAATTTATACAAAAAGTATAATCATCCTTTTCTTTTAAAATTTTCAAAATTTATAATTAAAACACAAATATTTATTTTCCTTTCATAGTACATAATTCATAGATGAAAACATAACTATTTTATTTTCTTACTAGAGAAAGTAAACATTATAGGTAGAAATATGAAATTAAATTTGATAGTATCAAAAAATAAAAAGTTAACTACTTGGCTCCTCCCAAACTTGATACTTCCTTTAGAAGATATCCTCCCAAGCACAAGTCTACAATTTTTTTATTTCTATTTCTCCCTTGCTTTTCTTTAGTCTCCTCTCTTTTCTAGAATGAGACAAAAAGAAAGAAAATGAATATATATTTTTTTAATTACCCATCTACCACTCTTTTGGTGGTTAGAAAATTTCTCCACCTCAATAACATGATGCAAGTAGTTATGAGCTCATTAATGAGATTTTGTTTCCCACTCCCAAAGACAACATCTTGTCTTTTAGGGAACCAATTAATTGGCCAATTCCATAATTTCTCAATAAATGTAATCATCTAAATTAGATGCCTATGACTTATTGACAGGTAATTGATATTCAACAATATTTTTGCAGCATCATCTCTTTCAACCACATTTGCTCAGAAATGAGTTTTCTTGACTTCTTTATTTATGAGAACAAAACATGATCATTACAAATTTTATAATCATTCTTTATCAGTAATAAATTACTGATAATTAAATCTTTCACATGTTTTTCAAACTTTAACATTCATAAAGGAAACACAAATATACACAATTAACTACACAAAAGCATCAAGTCAGGGGATATCATATCCTACATTGCTTGAATTTGATATTGCCTAAATGTTTGATTATAATTTTCTGGAATTCATTTCAACTTGTTAAAATAGAGAATGATATGCTTCTTTATAGGCATCCGCCATCTCCCAATTTGCCTCTTTTGGACTAAAATTTTTCCATTTAATTTTTTACTATGATATGTCTTTATTCCGAAGTGTGACTACCCTCCAGTCTAAAATACATAGTGGTTCTACTAGGAACATTCCCTCTAGTTCCACTTGTACAACATTCAAATCAATTATATGAGTTGGGTCATGCACATACTTCTTTAATAAACGCACATGAAATACACTGTGTACTTTTGTGTTTGCTGGAAGGGAAAGTTGGGAAGAAACTAGTCCAATTCTAACTATAACTTCAAAAGGTCCATAGTATCTAGGTGATAAATCAACACAATTTCCAAGTCTATCTGTGTTTTTCTTCGGTTTTACTTCTAAATATATATCATATCTCACATTGAATTCCTTTTTAAGCCTGTTTAAATATGCATAACTCTTTTGTCGATTGCGTGTTGTCTTTAAATTATCTCTGACCTGTTTAACTGCTCCATCCACTTCCTTTAACATATCTGGCCCCAACACCAACTTACCTTCAAGATGATACCAAGTCATAGCTACTTTGCATTTTTTGCCATAGATTGCTTCAAAGTGACTCATCTTAAAAAGTGTTTGGTACACATTTTTATAAGAAAACTCAACTAAGTGAAAGTAGTTTTCCCACTTAGTTTGTTTATCCATAACATACATTCTTAACATATCTTCTAATATATGATTAGTTCTCTCTAATTTTTCATCGATTTGAGGGTGATAGATTGTACTAAATTTCAATGTTTTTCCCATTCTTTTAAATAATCCCTTCCAAAATTTTAAATTTAATTTGGAATCACATTTAAAATTATAGTTTTGGGCTTAACGTGAAGCTTAAATATATCATTCATGAAAATTTCTGCTACGTTGATAGATTTAAAGGTAGAGTTAACAAGGAGAGTTTATGCAACTTTTCTATGCTTGTCTACCACTACCATGATTGAGTCATTCTTCCTTCTAGACCTTGGAAATCTAGTAATGAAATCCATGGATATAGCTTCTCATTTCCATTCTAGAAATGTAAAAGGTTGTAACAACCCTACTAGGTGTTGAGGGGAAGCGTTAACTTGCTATCACTCTAAACACCTAACCACATATTTTGTTATCTCATATTTCATATTAGGCTAATAATCTAGAATTATGATGTATATTGGAAACATCTTATGAATTTTTAATCAAAATCACAAGACACAAACCTACTCTACTGATCTGCAGAAATAAATTCATAACTTAGAGAAAAAGCTCAGAAATGCAATAAAAAATAATACATATGCACACAATATTTTTTCCAGGGAAAGAAATCTGCTAATAACCCCCATTCCCACTTGCATAATTTGATGAATAGAGATGTATTACAATTGCCTTTCTCAACTAAGCACAACCTGAAATTGAATAACCTATCCATCTTCTCACTTAGACGCTTTGACCCAGACTTAGTCAATTTTTTACTCTAATTGGGCCCCTATATCCTTGTGGAATTCCTTGAGAAATTAGGCCCCTATTACTTAGGAATTTCTCCAAAATGGATTACACAATTCCTTGGGTTAATCATTTAAATGCATGCAACACCAGTACACTCAAGACTAGTATAGAACTGATGTTACACTAACTTAGGATCTGCACCACAACTGGGGAACTCAAATTCTTTTCATGCACTAGATATTTTGGGCTAATTGATCAATTAACTAGATGATCACTAAGTTTTACTGAAGTCCCACTGCTTAACTAACCTTTCATTAGTTCCTTGAATAGTTAGAACTAGTTTAATTGTAAAAAAATTGAAATGAATGACCTTGATTACTACAAATTAACAAGCACATATGCTTAACTGAACTCTAACTCCTCCAACTCAAATTTACTCAGCTAAATGAGTGGAAAGAGCCATGTCACTTCAGCTAATTGCGTCTAAGTTGTCTTTGGATGTGGAAATTTAAATTTTCTCAATTTAATCAACGAAAAATCAAATTAAGAATTTCTTGCTGCATTTTTCAACAAATAATAATCCTTTCTTAACATCGTTATCAGTATTTGTACCCATGATGACCAACCATTGGTTTCTTACGTAACTCATCTAACACAAATGTTTTCAATTTTGGGTCACTAGGAAAGTTAATTCCACCTCTAAATAACAACAAATTTCCATCATTTACTGAAAAATTAGCTTCTTTTCCATTTAATAAATCAATTTCGTACATCTTCCTTCTAATTTGAAACTATTCTTCATCAAACTATATTGTTGTTTTTATCCTTTTAATCGAATATGTCTGCTAATTTGTTGTTGAAAATGTGCAGATTTGATGTACTTGTCTTCTCAAATCATCAACAATTTTATTTTATTTCCCTTTAATATGTACAATTTCAAAATCATACTCACTAGGAAATGTTAACCATCTATTTTGCCTAGCATTTAGGTTTGGATGGTCAAAAATATATTTGAGGATAATATTGTCTGTTTTTAACTGAAATTTTCTCCAATCAGGTAATGTCTCCATATTTTTAAGGCATGTATTATGGCTACCAATTACAAATCATGCGTAGCATAATTCTTTTCATGGTCCTTTAGTTTCCTAAGCTCATAATTGAGTAGATGGCTTCTTGCACTAAAACACATCTTAAATATTCTTTACAAGCATTTGTGCATACAAAAAATTATTTATTGGGATCAACTACTTTTACGATGGAGGTGATGATCAATAACTACTTTAGCTTCTAAAAAATATCCTACACTTTTGATTCCTGATCAAATTTTGTCCCCTTCTTTGTGAAGAAGTAATAAGATAGGAAAATCTAGAAAATCCCTCTATAAATTTTTAGTAGTAACCTGTAATCCCCATAAATGATGTAACATCAACAACATCTTCAGGCACTGGCCACTCTAATATATCTTTAATATTTTCTGGATCCACAATAATCCCTTCCTTAGATACTACATGTCCCAAATACTAAATTTGTTCTTGATAGAATGAGCACTTTCTAAACTTAGCATATAGCTCATTCTCCCTAAGAGTTTGAAGAACAATATGAAATCAATGATCATGTTCGTCCTTACTCTTAGAGTAAACCAAAATATCATCTATAAATACTATGAAAAATTTGTCAAGAAAAAGACTGAAAACACTATTAATCAAACACATGAAAGTTGTTGGTGCATTAGTGAGTCCAAATGGAAACACTCAAATTCATAATGTCCATATCTTGTTCTGAGTGATATCTTATGTATATCTTCATCCTTGATTTTTATTTGATGATATCCTAATCTTTGATCAATTTTTGAAAAGATTGTTGCTCCTCGGAACTTGGTCAAACAAATCGTCAATTTGGGGTAAAGGATATTTCTTTTAATGGTCATTTGTTTAGCTTCCTATAGCCAATACAAAGCCTAATTTTCCCATATTTCTTTTTGAAAAATAAAATTGGTGCACCCCAATGAGATACACTAGGCCTTATGTACTTCTTATCTATTAGCTCTTGCACTTGAATCTTTAGTTCCATTAAATCAAGGATAATCATCCTATATGGAGCTTTGGATACTGGAATAACTCTAGGAATGAGATCAATAGTGAAATCTATATCTCTCCTTCGAGGAAGTGTTGGTATCTCCTCATGAAAATAATATTTTTATTATTGTAAAACAAGGTTGTCTTCTAAAGATGGCTTTTTGTTGTTTTCAGCTAAATCCTCAACCTAAAAAACAAACATTTTACATCCTTTACAAGACTATTTCTTTAGTTACAGAGAGAAAAATTGCCTCACATAAACAACTCGTGGCACCCATTCAATAGTGTAGTTCTCTCCATCATCATTAATAGAGGTGAAATATTTCTTGAAGCAATTCATAATTAATTTATGAGATTATAACTAGTCAATCCCAATTAAAATGTCATATCACCCCAATGGTAAAACATTTAGACTCAGTTGAGTGTTCAATTTATTCAAGTTTAATAAACAATTTTTGTTAATTTCACTTACTTTCTTTTTTGTTCCTATGGCTATTTGTACCAACCAAGGTTTTCTTTGTTTTTCCTTTCTAAGTTCATGCTTTTCAATTGTAGTATGGGAAATGTAACTTATGGTAGACCTATTTTATATTAATACTCAAACATTACGTTTAGAAATTTTACCCTGGACTTCCACCATTGTCAATTGGTGGTCTACCTATCTTCTATCTAATGCTACATTGATCCTCAAAATATTACAGGAAATGTCATTATCTATTGAAGCTTCCTACAAGTTATTTACCATACCCCTTTTTTTTGTTGGATTTTGTGGATAGTCTCTCCACAAACAATTTTCGCTGCAACCCCAACATTTAATCGATGGTCTAGTTACTTATAGTAAGTTTTTATTCCCTAATCCAACTCCTTGTCCACTTTTTTGTCCAAAATTCCTTGACTGGTTCAAATTTATGTTATAATTCCCTCCTTGATTACTTTTGAAATTGTTCGAAAATTTTTATTTCTTGAACCATTTTTTTTTATTGTTGAACTTCTCATGCCTTTTGGCCATCCAACGTTTTGAGTTGTCACCTTTCTTCTGATTTTGAGAACACAACTTTGCCTTTTGTTTGGCCTTGTAATTGTTTCACCTCTCTCATTTAACTCAGTTTTATATCAATTTGTTGTCCTTTTTAACTCATTCTCATGTTCCTTTTATCTTTATGGCCTTGATCTTGGTAAAATTTATTTTTTCATATAATTATGATTTAATAAGATATATAAAGGTTGTTTTATTTATAATTGAGCTAATAATATGTTGCATAAGATATTTTTATAAACATGGATTATGAAGATGAATGAATGGAAATCGCATCCAATTTTATTCGTGGCTAATTCAAGTGGAGTTGTTCCCAAAATGAGGATTTAGTTACGGAGACAAAACTTTTGGTCTCTCAATCAAGGGTAGAAGACCCATCTTAATTAGGAAGAATGTCCTAAGAATATCTGATTCTTAGGACATTTCTTATCTCAGATATCTTCTATTGTAACTCTCTTTTTGTAATATAAAATCATAGGAAGTCGCCTCTAGTGAGATGATGAGAAATTGTGTTATGAAACCAGCTCAAGAAAAGATAGAAAAGATAGATCAACGCCTTAGAATTCAGCCTCTTCGAGGGGGCAACCTCCTTTAAATTACATAAATGAACAATTCTTCGATGATTCAAATGACAAAACCTCCTTTCTATATATAGGAGTCTAAGGAGTAACAATATAATCCAGCCGACCTAACAATAATAATATAAAGCCATAAAAATTAACAATAGATGGATTCTATGGGAACATTAATAACAATATGGGGGAAATGGGGGAACAACAATATAAATAAGGGGTATGACTACAATAGTAATGGGGTAATCACTAGCATTATAAGGACCCAACATGCCCCACGCTTTCAAAAAAGTTTTGTCCTCAACGCTTGAGTAGTTCTGGATACTTCTGCATAAAATTCTCATCCTCCCATGTGGAATCTTCAGCGGATAAGTTCTTCCACTTGATAAGGTACTCTAAAATTGATCGATTTCGTAGCTGTCGAGCTCTTGTTTCTATAACTGCTTCCGGTTCCAATATAATTTTTCCTTCCTCGTCATGTTCTAGTAATATTGTTTGAACTGGGAGCTTGTCGCCTATAACCTTATTTAAGCATGAAACATGGAAAATTGGGTGCAATCAAGAAGCTACAGGAAGCTCCAATTTCTATGCCATAGTACCAATCTTTTGCAACACCTTGTACGGACCATAATACTTTGGTGATAATTTATTATCCTTCTTAGCTTGCTTGAGGGACATTTTCTTATATGGTTGTAGCCGTAGGAATACCCAATCACCTACATCAAAACTTCTTTCACTACAATGTTGATCTGCCTGTTGTTTCATTCTATTATGTGCTAACACGAGGTTATCCTTTAAGAGTTGGAGGACTTGTTGTTGATGTTCGATGTGATGTTCCACTGCCTGAACCTTAGAATTTTCTCTTAAATATGATGTGATGGATGGCGGTTGATACCCATAAAATGCCATAAATGGGGTCATTTTTGTTGCTGTATGAAAGGAAGTGTTATACCACCATTCAGCCAGAGGCAACAATTTGACCCATTGTGTCTGTTTATCAGATACAAAGAAACGAAGATATCCTTCCAAACATCTGTTTACTATCTCAGTTTTCCCATCAGATTGAGGATGATAAGATGATCTATGAGCTAACTGAGTACCAAGACAAGAGAATAATTATGTCCAAAAATTTCCAGTGAAAATGGGATCTCTGTCACTTACAATAATCTTTGGGTTTCCATGTAGCTCTTGAATTGTTTCCACAAAAGCAATAGAAACTGTACTGGCTTTAAATGGATGTGATAATGCACAAAATTGTGCATACTTGGTAAGTCTGTCAACTACCACCATGATGACACTCTTTCCCTCAAACTTGGGTAAACCTGTGATAAAATCCATTGATACCTCCTCCCAACGTTGGCTTGGAATGGATAAAGGTTGTAATAGACCCGGTGTCTTAATTGTTTCAACTTCATTTTGTTGTCAAACCAAACATTTTGCCACAAACTTTTGAATATCTGATTTAAGGCCATCCCAAAAATATTCCTTCTTAACCCTGTGGTAAGTTTTTAAAAATCCTGAGTGCCCTCCTAAGGGAGAAGTGTGCGATTCCATAAGAATCTTTTGTTTTCGCTGGGAATTCTTACAGAGGTATAAGCGGTCTTTGTACCATAACGAATCATTTTTCCAGCTAAATGTATCAGACGTACTGGAATCTTGTTGTAGCTTTCGAATAAGTGCCCACAATTCTTCGTCATTCTTCCATTCCTCCCTTGCTTCATTTATCCAATCTGGTTGGATGATAGAAATAGCCCACAACAATGCTTCCACATCCTCATCCTTTCTTGAGAGAGCATCTGCCACCACATTTTGCTTCCATTTTTTGTAGATGATTTAAAATTCATAACCTAACATCTTTGTGACCCACTTTTGTTGCTCCTCAGAGGATAATCTTTGTTCTAAAAAGTATTTAAGGCTATCATGATCCTTTTTTACCTTGAAGTGTTTTCCCATTAGGTAGGGTCACCATTTCTTAAGTGCATGCAGTATTGCCAACATTTCCTTCTCATAAATAGCTCTACTTAAAAACTTTCCCTTTATTGGACGACTTTCAAAAGAAATGGGTCTTTCATCTTGCATTAGAACAGCACCAATTCCATTTCCTGAAGCATCACATTCCACAGTAAAGGTTTTTGTGAATTCCGGTGTAGCTAAGATCGGTGCTTGACACATTGCCTCTTTAAGATGTTCAAAGGCCTTTGTTGCTTCCGGAGTCCATGAAAATGCATCTTTCTTCAATAATGTCGTTAGAGGTGCTGCTATTCTCCCATAATTCTTAACAAAATTGAGATAATACCCTGTCATCCCAAGAAATCCGCGCAGATGCTTTATGTATGTGGGGATTTTCCATTCCTTAATGGCTTTAATTTTGCTAGGGTCTACCTTAACTGCTTCATGAGATACAATATGACCCAAATATTCCACCTCCTGGACTCTAAAGAAACATTTGGATCTTTTTGCATATAATTGTTTCTCCTCCAATAGTTGTAGCACCCTGTCAACATGTTCAACATGATCCTTCCAAGACTTGCTGTAGATAAGTATATCATCAAAAAATACTAACACAAATTTTCTAAGGAATGGTTTGAAAATTGAATTCATCAAACCTTGAAATGTTGAAGGTGCATTGGTAAGGCCAAAAGGCATGACCAAAAATTCATAATGACCCTCATGAGTTCTAAATTCCGTTTTTGAAATGTCTTCAATCTTCATTCTGATTTGATGATATCTTGAACGAAGATCCAACTTGGTGAAGTAAATTGATCCATTCAATTCATCCAGTAATTCATCAATGACAAGAATGGGGAAATTATCTTTAATAGTGAGCTTGTTGAGCTCCCTATAATCCGGACACATGCGCCATGATCCATCCTTCTTGTGCACCAATACTACTGGAGCAGAGAAAGAACTTTGACTCGGTTGAATTATAAAAGCCTCTAGCATTTCTGCAACCATATGTTCAATTTCACTTTTTTGGACATAAGGATATCTGTACGGCCTGATGTTTGGAGGAACACTTCTTGGAATCAGATGAATAGCATGATCATGATCACGCATAGGTGGGAGACCTTTGGGAGTCTCAAATACCTTGGAATGATTGTCCAGGACTTTTTGGAGATCTGGAGAAATAGATGATTCTAATGTGGAAACATCTAGCGAACATAATTGTGCAATTACACCCCTTTGCTCCTTTTTTAGAAGCTTTGTCATACCATTAGGGTTGATTATCTTTCCTGGTTTCCCTGCAATACCCCTTAATTCAAATTCCTTTCCTTCCGTAGAAAATTTGATGAAAAGTTCTTGAAAATTAAAAGCTATTGTACCCAAGGATTGTAGCCATTGGACTCCTAGTACAACATCAACACCTCCCATTGGAATGGAAAGCATTGGGATAGTCAATACATATTATCCCATGGATAGCTTGATATTATGGCACTTTCTAGAGCAATTTATTGTTCCTCCTTTTGCAATCATCACTTGACACTCTGGTGCTGGATATAGGAAGCAATTCAATTCTTTTGCTACCCTACAATGAATAAAATTGTGGGTGCTTCCTGAATCAATCAACATTATTACCTTTTTCTTCTTGATTTGTCCTTCTATCTTGATGGTTTGAGTGGTAATTCCGACCAATGCATTACAAGATATGGTCAGATTTATTTGTTATTCATCTAGGCTTTGTTCCTAGAGCATATCCTCTTCTTTTCACATTTCTTGCTCCTTTTCTTCTTCCTCTTCGCAATCTATGTAGAATAATTTCTTCTCAGCACACTTATGACCTTTAGTGTATTTGCTATCACAACTATAACAAAGCCCTTTTGCTCTTTTTTCTTCCAATTGTTGTGGTGTCAACCTTATAGGTTGTGGAAGGCTAGGGGCAACTGCACTTCCGTCTTTATAGTTGTGAGTGGTATGCTTCCTGGTTGCCATAATTTTTCTTTCCATTTTTCTTGCTAACCTGAATGCCTTCTCTAATGAATCAGGTTCCCAAAGGTGAACATCATGTTGGATATTATCCTTTAAAGACCCTATGAGCACATCAATCCTATGCTCCTCCGGAATATCTTTTACCCTTATGTTCAATTTTTGGAACTCCTCAATGTGCTCCATTATTGAACCCTTTTGTTTGAGACTTATCAATTGGCTAAAAATAGTGTTTCTTTTTGTATCCTCATAATGTGCTATCAATTCTTCTGTAAAAATTGCCCAAGTGATAAATTGTTTACGAGAGCAAATCCATTGATACCATACAAACTGATTTGGTTCCAAATATAAAGTTTCCATACGTACCTTTTGTGTGTTTTGCACATTATTGATATCGAAGAACTGCTCCATCTGTAATATCCATGTGGCGGGATCCTTGCCCTCAAAATTCCTCATATCGATTTTTGGAATATGGTGGGTCTTTGATCCAACATTAGAGTCTAGGGAAACATGATTAACATTTCTTTTGTTCACATCATGAGTTTCCTTTACAACCTTTTCACCACTAGTAAGTATTGCTTGTAGAAAATTTGTCAAATCTGTCTTCAAATCTGCCACGTCTGTCCTCAAATCTGTCTTCAAATCATCCATCTTAGCTTCCATGCCCTTTATCTTAGATTCCACGCCATTTATCTTAGCTTCTATTAGCTTTTGTGAGTGTGACATTTGTTGCACTTGTTCTTGTAATTTTGATATATCATGTAGCATTTCTTCCTCTTCTTCATGAGTCATGATAGAGCTTTCAGGTTCCTTACTAGGTGTTTGCATTTTCTTTCCTTGGGGCATCAGTTACCGATAATAATGCTTTACTATGCCCTTTGAATTCCTTCAAACCAAGCTTATGCAAAAAAAAAAAAAAAAAACTACACACCTTTTTTCACTTTGTAGAAGCCTGATATTGAATCTGATGTATCTCTGTAATTTCGGATCATCTAGTTCTAAAATTTTTATCTACAATAGCCTTGTGCGTCCTCTTTCCAATTCCACAAGTATGACCCAAATTGGTTTCTCCAAGCAAGAGTTATACCAAATCGTCCACAGTGACTTGCTTATAGACTATTTCAGTAGAGAAATCTTGTACAACGTGCCACGAGTCATTGTTTCGACCTATGGATCTGAAAAATGCATATATGAAACTACAGTCCGTCCTCTTTCTATACCTTCTTATGAAATTCTAATCTGATCCTCAGAGAGAACGTTATGATGATTTTCCCCAGGTCACCTGTTTTGAATGTAATTCCAGAGTCTGCAAAAAGACCAACTTCCTCAGATCATATCTTCGAAAATATCACGCGAAAAGCTCTGAAATTTGGACCCAAGGTTCAGTGTGATTTCTTCTCAAATGGGTTTTTTTTGCAACTTTGGAAACTTCATAGAAAAAAAGTTATAGTGAAAATGCCACGATGACCTATTTGGAGTAGCGAAACCCTAGAATCCAAAGCTCTGATACCAAATGTTATGAAACCAGCTCAAGAAAAGATAGAAAAGATAGATAAACGCCTTATAATTCAGCCTCTTCTAGGGGGAAACCTACTTTACATTACATAAATAAACAATTCTTCGATGATTCAAATGACAAAACCTCCTTTCTATATATAAAAGTCTAAGGAGTCACAATATAATTCAGTGGACCTAACAATAATAATATAAAGCCACAAAAGTAACGATAGAGGGATTCTATGGGCACATTAATAACAATATGGGGGAAATGGGGGAACAACAATATAAATAAGGGGTATGACTACAATAGTAATGAGGTAATCACTAGTATTATAGGGACCCAACAAATTGTAAAGTTGAGACGAAGTTGTGAATTAAGTTGTGATTCTATTTACTCTTTGAAGGATCTTACTGCAAATACTTATCAATTAATTTTGACTTTCACTGATTTTATCTTTATCTGAGTCAAATACTTATCAATTAATTTTGAATTTCACTGATTTTATCTTTCTCTGAGTGTCTTTTAAAGGAAGTCTGAATCATGGGAAGTTTGGGCCCACTCCTTGGATGAAGTACTTTCTTACATATGTAAAGTAAATTAGTTTAATTCTCTGCTATTCCTTTCCGATTGGTTTTTGTTTCTTTATCATAGTAGTGAATAGCTATTGAAGAATTTTGATTCATATTTTCGATAACGATGAGATTTATTATATTGTTCCTAATTTTTGTTTCCTGAGTAGGTGTTTGTTGTTTCCTTGGTTCCATATTTCCACTTCTTGGAACACTAATGTTTCTTAATTAGTTGTTGGTTTATTTCATGAACAATTAAATAGTTGAAAGCCTAGAATTGACATTTCATATAGTTGCATGTTTGAATTCTATTCTCGCAAGTGAGGATTTGATTTCATTTATATATAGAGCTTATTTTTAGTTCGATTATCATCCTCTATCACTAGATAGGATCAATTTAATTTTACAATAAATATTTAGATCTTAGATTATTTCATGTAGCACCAACATTAGTGTCTAGTAGTTCCCTACATAGGTTTCGATGACTACCATAAGATAAAAGGATGATAACTTGGTTGACAAGTTAATGTTAGATGATTAGTTTTCCATTTTTAGAAATTAATAGTCCCAACATTTTGATCCCATTATCGGGGAGGATGTGAAAAGAGTGCTACCATACTAATGACTAGTTGTAGATTCATACCTAATTCTCTCAGGATTGGATATTAAATATGAAAGGTAACAACCTACACATGCACCTTGGATAAAATTGTGGTGGAGACTACATTTAGTGTATAGTTTCAAGTGATATAGTATGCATGACTAGAAGAGGAAATAGAGGTAAAAATAAAAATGAAACAAATCCAAAATCTACTGTTGTGAGTAACAAAACCCAAGGCTAAGTTAGCCTTGGGAGACCAACCTTTATAGAATAAATTATATGGAAAACATAATTTCAAGCTTCAGTACGCCCCCAGCCAGTATCCATAAAAGGATCTACTTTTTTTATCACTCTTGTGGCAGAATCCTCTATTGCAACAAAAGATGATATTCATGATAAAGTTTTGGGGTCAATAGAAAAAAAGGATGAGAGTTTCCAATCCTCATCAACTGAGAATTCTGATATCCATAATAAGTGTGAGGGGTACTCTTATAACTTGAGAGAAGAAGGAGGTGAAACAAGTATTTCAAATTTCCAACCTCCTAAACAACGTTCTTCCGCAGCACCAATATCAAGGGAATGAACTGTCATCCTTAGTTGGGAAGTGTTGTAAGGCCTATGAAACATACATAATCTCAACATCACACTGGTCCCTCTCAACTAGTTCCTTATAACTTTAGAATACCAGAAGGATACTGAAAAATATTTGACCAAATATTGAGAAAAGTGAACACATCAGCCACACCAACCTCAGCAATATAATTTCCTATTGTTAACCCACGAGAAAATTCACCCATGAAAGCTATACCACTACAAGGTCTTGGAAATTTTAATGGATTAGCATCTGAATATCCAAATACATTCCTATTCAAATTTGATGTCATGCGCTAAGGGTATGACTATACCACTGATCCAAAAAAATTGAATTCTTTCCCCTCTACCTTGAAGGGAGCAATATTACGATGGTTTATGGGATTAGGAGGTGGTACCATTAAATTTTCATATGGAATGAAGGAAGCATTTCCTAAAAGATACCAAGACTATTTTCGGTCAAGGGATTTAAGAGAATAAATATTTAATATGAATTACAAAGAGGATGAAAATTTATAAGAGCACATTAAAATGTTTCATTATAACCTGTAGAGGTCCTGATACACTACCCTTCCTAAATAAGTATTCAAAACTACCCTTATTAGAGGAATGCAAGATAAATGGTTAGAAAAACTTATTTTAATCAGGTAGGTAGATATTTCAAAGGAAGAGTATGATGATATTATCAAACTATGTATCCATTGCTCCTAAGAAAGCATAATGAGTGAGAATGGACTACAATATCCTTTGAGTAGCACTAACAGGGATACTAGTGGAGGAGTTGCTCGAGCAAAAATCAATAATTTATTAGAATATTTTAAAATTGGTATTTTGAGTACCATGACCATAGAGCGGGATGTTTTGTAGGTGAAAAAAAAATAGCTAGAGATGGAATATGCATTAACTATCTTTTGTTTATTCTTTCATGGTAAACATGGCCACAAGCAATTCCCATTAGATGTGATTGAAGTCTATGCCATCTTGTAAGAGAGAATTTGACTTATCACTATCCATCTCTACCAGGATTATACAAGGAGGTTAGGGAGGAACCTGAACCACTGTACCTTGTGGCCCAACAATGACAATGATAGTCTCTTCCTCTAGGTATGGCCCAATATCCTTCTATGTTTTTTTTTGGTCAATATAATCAACAAAAATATCCTGGACCAACCTGGAAGAGTCAATAATATCCTAGATCATCTTGGTAGAGTAACAAATACTTTATACCATCTTGGCCAAATCAACCATACCCTAGGTGAATCATCATGGAAAAACCAACAATACTTTGGATCACCTTGGAAAAGTTTCCAAAACACACAATACCTTCCTAATGGAAAAATCAGGCCACTCATGGGCCAATATGGACTCAAAAGTGGCAACACCCTTTTGGTCCAACTAAACAATCTGTAGGGGCATTACCTCAACCAAAACCATCACCACAGTTACAGCAATCACAACCACAACTTAACCCTTGAATATTTCGCCACCATTACACCATCAACTACTCGCATAACCAAATAGACCCATCCAATGCTTAGAAATATTAGATACTTCTAACCATTACCTTACCCTTTAGATTGCAACAAAATCCATTTGATATATGGGTGGACAAGTTTTACAGAAAATTATCCAATAAATTATGAGCAATTAGAAAATGAAAGATGTAATAAAGAGCATACCCAAATTCAACTTGAATTTCCTCAACATCTTCAACTTATGGAAAGTCAGAGTCATTTTCACTACCAACATTGGACTCACTTCCCAAACCTATTAGAAATAAAAAATCAACTAAGGTTACAACTGCCCCTCCCCCATTTCTAAAAATATTAACTATAATCAAACAACCCATATACCCTGAATTTGATTTAACAGGGGAATTATGAAATCTGTATGTCAAAATTCCTCTCTTACAAGGTATCAAAGACATACCCACATATGCAAAAACTATAAAATAATCCTCACACTATCCATGTAATAGGTAAACTATATGATATAATCCTAGGAAATCAAATTCCTATGAAATACAAATACCTTAGGAATCCCATGGTCACTGTACAAGTGTAAGGCATTGATTTTCCAAACACTTTGGAAGACATGGGAACTGCTATTAATATTATGGTATTAAAAGATTGTGCTTTTCTTGGATTACATGAGCTGAGATCAACTCCCACTATGCTGGAATTAGCTGATAGATATGTTATTAAACTAGAAGGAATTCTTGAAGACAATATTGTTTTTGTGGACCCTTGGGACTACCCTGCTAATTCATTCATACTTAATCACAAATAAAAATTGGGAGGAAATCCCCTTATATTGGGTAGGCCTTGCCTTGCCACTTTCGATGCATATATCAGATTTTAAATTATGAACATTACAGTTGCCCGAGGAACAACCATTACGAGTCTCACCATTTATCCACCTTCTAAACCCAACATAGAATTGAGTAACCCAACATGGTTTTCTCCTTATCGTGAGGAATAAAATTGTGCCCTATTCCGTTTATTAAAAAATCTCTTACCTTCAAACATCACAATGAGGATGGTACCATGAGTAGATTCATTAGTCAACCATATGTAGTAAAAACCTAACTTTCCAAATGATGCAATATGTGTTGGATAATGAAGCTCAAGGTAACCCTATGAAAGAGTCCACTAGCGATCACATCGCTACAATAGTGGTTCATAACAACATTTTAATTGAAACCAAACTTGGTAAAGCATTAAACATTAATGCCAATTCCAAATGGGAATAATTAATAGATGTCCTCCAGAAGCATAAACAAGCTTTTTCTTGGGATTACATATATATTAAGGGCATTGATCTTGAATTTTGTACAAATCACATTTATAGAGAGAAAGATGCTTTCCCTATTCGTTACCTCAAAGAAGGTTGAACCACACCTTAAGGATATATTTAAACAAGAACTTTAGAAATTTCTTGATGTTGAACTTATATATTCCATATCAGATAGTCAATGGGTTTCACCACTAGTTGTCATCCCTAAGAAGAAAGGGATTTGGCACATTTGTGTAGTTTATAGGGAATTAAATAAAGCTACAAAAAAAACACTTTCCTATTCCATTTATTGATCAATTCCTTGATGCTCTTTCTGGAAAGAAATATTTTTCTTTTTTGGATGGATTCAATGGATATAACCTGATCCAAATTTCTCTAGAAGACCAAGATAAAACCACATTTACTTTCCCGTGGAGAAAATTTTCATATTGAGATATCCCATTCGGTCTCTACAACACACCCACAACCTTTCAAGAGCCGTTTTAGGTATATTATATGATTTAATTAATAATGAACATGGAATCTATATGGAAAATTTCTCACCTTATGGTGTTGAATATGAAGAAGCTTCGAATAACCTAGAAAAAGTTTGCATCAGATGTATATTAACAAAGCCATGCCTCAACCATGAAAATTATCAGATGCTAATGACAGAAGGCATGGCCTTGGGACATTTTATCCTTGCTGTAGGAATTCAGGTGGACCCAACAAACATTTAGGTAATTCTTAGACTTCCTATTTATTGGAAACCGAAAGAGGAATGAGGATTTCTTGGATACATTGGTTTTTATCAACAATTTATAGAACATTTTTCAAAAATTGTAGAACCATTATATGTACTCATATGAAATGTGGAATTTATTTGGATTGATCGATGTGATAATTCTTTTGCAGAACTAAATATATTACTATCAACACCACAAATATTACAAGGTCCTAATTATAAAATAGTATTCCTCATATCCTCTGATGCATCTGAAACTTCCATAAGAGCGGTACTTGGCAAGAAAGAATACAATAATCCTTGTGATATTGACTACATTAGAAAAAAGTTGGCACTAACAAAACTAAAATATATAGTCACAGAAAAAGGGTTCTTGTTTATTGTTTATGTTGTTAATAAATTTTGTGACTATATCACATGCTACCGTATTTTATTATATATGGATCATTATATTATTAAGTACTTAGATAATAAATCAATTACTAACAATAGAGTGACTCACTAGATGCTTCTGTTGCAGGAATTCGATATCACGATCAAAGGTAAGCTAGGGAAAGAGAATCTCATTGAAGAATTCTTATCCATAATTCTTCCTACAAGTGATCCATCTCATGTAGAAGATCGATTTCTAGATGAGAATTTATTCACAATATCTATTAAAAAATCATGGTATGATGATGTTGTGAATTACATTGAAGTGGGGAAATTACTTTCGCATCTGTCCTACAGAGAGAAGAAATAGACAATTCTATGTAGTGCTTGATTTTCATAAATAGATGGGTATCTTTTTCATACAAGAGCATACCTTCAGATTCATAGATGCATAAGAGAAGACAAAATTTACGATATCATTAAAGAATGCCATGATTAACCCTATCGTGGCCATTTTTCTACTTGAAGAGTATGGCATAAAGTGTTGAAAATGGGTTACTTCCGGCCAGCAATATTCAAGGACGTTAAAGGGTATGTTGAAAACTGTTCTAACTATTATAGAACGGGGCATCCTATTGAATATGATGAAATTCCTCTTCAAATGCAATTGGTGATGGAAGCATTTGAAAAATGGCCTATGGATTTTGTGCGCCCCATTAGCTCTCCCTCAAATAATAAATCATATATTTTGGGTTTTACCGACTATGTGATGCAATGGGTGGAGGAAATAGCCATTTCAAGAGCTAAAAAAAGAGTAATTAAAAATTTCTTGTTTGATCTCTTTGTTCAATATCACCTACCTAAAGAACTAGTCACTAATGGAGGACTACAATTCACAACTGCTAAAATATTATAAAAATTACAAAAACATCACATTAAGCACAAAGTTACTTCATCATACCATCCCCAAGCAAATGATATGGTTGAAAGCAAAAACAAAGTTATGGAAAATATTCTGAAAAAAATAGTGGCTACTAATTTCCAAGACTGGGCTTCCAAGCTTCTTGAAGCCTTATGGGCTTAACAAACTACTCGCGTAACTCCACAATCTTCTCATCTTACTTGCTTGTGTATGGTAAAACTCCAAGTTTTCCAAATAAATTCTAAATCAAGACTTTTAAGAATACCCTAGAAGTCGACTTGGATCTAGAAGAACAGAAACAATAGCTAGAACAACTTAATGAATTAGACAAAATGTGGCTTGCTTCTCTCCACCAAACATCTATAATTCAGTAGTAGATGGTCGAATCTCATGATTATCTCATTAAAAGAAAAACTTTTCAAAAAGGAAATTATGCATTATTATATGATTCTAGGCTCCAAGACTTCTTAGGGAAACTTCAAACTAGACGCTTAGGCGCTTATGAGGCTAGTGAAGTATATGATAATGGAACAATGTGCCTCATTACTATCGATGACTCTAGTGTTTCTTTTCTTGCCAATGGCCATCGATTGAGATTATACCATCAACTAGTCACAATAGAGTATTTTCTTCATAAATTCAAAGATGATGCAAATTTGTAGATTATAGATGGATAGGGGTATGTCCCCACACACGTGATCAAGTAAATTTCTTTCTTTTTCAATAAACAAAAAAGAAAAAAAAAATGAATATCATAATTCTATTGTTTATTTTTATTTTCTTTGTTTTTATTGTTTGGTGTATATATCACTTGTTATGTCTTAAGTAACAGTTTTTGTAACTCCAAGTAATGATTATTGTAATTTTAAGTCTCGATTGTTAAAGCTTTAAGTTACAATTATTGTAACCACAAGTCATAATTGTTTTTACCTTAAGTTACTATGGTTGTAATCAAAATCCACAATTGTTGTTAATTTAAGTCACAAATGCAGTTAGCCTTAGATACTAGTATTATTCCTTTACTCAAATTTTAACAAGAGTATTTCCATTATATATTAGTAGGACTTCTCAGATATAATGATCTCTTTACCCCTATCATTTTTTTATTATTATGGTTAATTGAAGATCTTACCCTTTTCCCCTCACTATTCACCTTACCATTTTCACAATTAGTTGGGGGCAGAGACTATTGTGTTATCATTGCGTTTTCAATGTTTGAATGACTATTACTACTTTCATGTTAGTTATTGTTTTCAAGTACCTTCCTGAATAATTTTGTACAAATCCTTATCAAGATAAGCACTAGTGCCATAACTTTCTATGGAAGACCCTTTCCATGAATGTTTACATTAAATATTAAAGATAATAACATAAGAACTAATGCATGTATAGAAGTTTTGTGTTATTCCCTAAAATGATCCATCTTATTTCACATTAAAATAACCATGCTAGAGCAACTATGGTGAAAGATGTGCTCAAAAACCTAACCCACAAAGTAAAGTAATGTGCTTGGTAAATAAAATCTTCTACCATCCATCTTCCACAAATTTAAAAATATTATATAAATAAATATTGAATAGGAAAATGGAAGTACAAGTAAACCGACCGGGGTACTGAACAGGTTTGCTGGCAACAGTGCCATGCTTATATATTACCAAGGTAAACATGTTAAGGTACTTAACAGGCCTGCTGGCAGTAGGGCTATGGTAGGTAAAAAGGAGATATAAAATAGTTAGTACACCATTTATCACCTTGGGAAATATTTTTACCACATTCAATAATCATTAATCCTATAAGTCAAAGTTAAGGAAAATGAACTCCACACTTTGGCTTTCAGGGAATGGATTAAAATTTCCTATAAGACTAATGTTTTGATGTTATATTTAAAATATTTTAGAACACCATGGGATGTGGGAAATTCATTAGTTTTCACACTTCGTTTATATCATTAGGATTTATTATAATTATTTTATGATAAAAGGGAAAATATTATTGAACTAACATTGATGACTATATTATTCGAATATCATTATTTTATTCTCTGCATTAGTTTACATCCACACTCTTCAACTATTATATGTCATTAATTTTATAAATGGGTGTGAAGTGGATCAATCGTTAAACCAAATCTTTCATATTTCACAAAGATATCTCTTGTTGCAATGTTGAGTTTTTAGCGACAACTAAATAATTTTCTCCTGTGGTTTACCATACAGAGGTAGGATAATTATCTTTGAATTATCATTTGCAATGACCAATTTACTAACCCCTCCCTCTCCATTAATTTTGATGTGATAATTCGTTGAGGACAACTTGTAAATTTGTCGGGGTTGTGGTAGTGTAATGTCATAAATCTTTTATATCATCCTATCAACATCGTGTGCCATTTTTCCGAAGCTGTTACCACAACTATGATTATGAAAGCTGGGAAATTAGAAATTCCACCCTCAGTATCTCATAGAGTTTGTAGCCATTTCTGAACAACAGGAGTAAGCAACAATGAAAAGAATGGGGTCAGTCAATTAGATATGATTTGAGCCAACTGCGAGCCACATATGAGGCACACAAAATATTGAACCACACAAGATAGGTTTGTTACTTCAAAAGAATTCATGATTTTTGATAAAATAATCACATTAGAATCCATACAAAATTTGAATGACAGGATGACAATGTAAGGAACTTACAAGTTTAAGTAAATGAGAAGCATGTGACTAATGTTATAGGGCTAGCAACAGAAGGAGAAAAGTGGTATGAACCACACACTTGACTACAATATGAAGCTCAACTATTTTTAGATATTGGAGAAGAATTGTTAGAGAAGGGGAAGGGGTAAAATCTAAATTAACTTTCAAAACCAGGGAAGGAGATGATAGAGATAATTGAGAGATATATTACATGTGATAGGAGAATCAACATGGTTCCATCTCACCACCTTAAGCCGATGACACATTTTAGACAGAATGTATCTCTGAACATTCCCTTTTTCCTGAAAGTTATTTTACATGGGACTGCACATAGAGTTAGAAAAGCTAAATAACCTTCTCTAGTTGTAAGCCACGATGGATTAATCAAGTTGTTAGCTATAAGAATATTATAAAAAACAAAATAGACTTAGGAGAAATTCATCATGGGGAATGAAGAACCCACTAATGAACATAAGAATAATGAGGAGGCTCTTTTAGAAGATGGTCTGGAAACCCCGAAGCTATTGTAGGTGGTTAAAATCCTAAAACTGTAATTGGTAGTGCAAACTCTAAAGCTACTATAATGGTAGTGGAAACCTTGAAACCATAATTAGTAGTGAAAAACCTGAAGTTGTAACCGAGAGATGGAATCTAAAAGTGATAATTGAAAATGAAAGCTATGATAGTGTGGATAAGGAAGAGAATTTAAAAATTAATACTAAGGGAGGTGATGCAGACAATTTGGATGATCAACTATCACATGAGAAGTCTATCACATGAGAAGTCTAATTCCCCTAAATAAGGAAGAAGTGGGAAAGGAAATTTTTGTAGTGATAGAAGAGAAAATTCTAGTTGTACAAGAATCTCCCCAACTTGAAATACCTCACTGTAATACTATCCAGTTTGAAACTCTTCATACTAAATCCATTCACATAGAAAATCTTCACTCTAAGGCTATCCATTATGAAAACTTCCATGCATAAATTCCTCAAACTGAAGTTCCTCAGTCAGAATGTGTAATACCTTAATTTACTCCACCATAATCTTTGTAGACTGATGATTTTGTATCATAATTCCTGATCATTGATAAACCTAGTAAGGTAGAGAAGAAAATTACATCTTTTATGGCCACCTTACCTAGATGAAGGAGAAAGTTAGCTTGATTTTCTAAATTGTTGGAAGAAAATATATTGTTCACACTTATGTCTCTGGGAAGGTTGGCCACTTTGATGAGTGAAATAGATTTAACTGAGGAGACATTTGGTGAAAAAGGAGAAACTTGTCTGGATTAGGTACATAGGAATAAATGGAAATAATATTGGCCTTGGATAAATTAGGTAAATAAGAAATAACCTTGAGAGTATGATATAAAGGAGAAGAGGTGCATGCAAAAGTGAAGGACCTTGAAAAAGAAAAAAAATCACAAGGAATGGACTTGGACCTAATTGCCCAGACCATTGAAGATGCACAAGTATCAAAGAATATGGATTTAGTCCAAAAAGTTCCTACTGTAGAAATCATGTAGACACTAGAGAAGGCGGAATATTTATTAGAAACTATGGATATGGAAGAAGGAACAACTGTGGTGACCCAAGAACATCGTATTGATTCCCCAATAAATATAGCCCAAGAATTTACTATTGATTTTCAGCAACTATAGCCTAGGTTCACTCCATTGACTCTCCAACTACCAAAGTTCATGAACCCTCTACTGAATCTACAACCACCACATTCCAAGGACTCTCTACTAATTCTACAACTACTATAATCTAAGAGCCTTCCATAAAATCCACAATTGACCTTTTAGTTAATACAATTCACTAACCCTCTATTGACTTCGTAGTCATTATACTTCAAGAACATCTCATAGATTCATTAACAACCATAGCACGACTTCATATTTTAATTTCTACAATTTAGAAACTTTTTTTTATTCCTTAACCACTATGGGTCATGAATTTTATATTGATTCTTCAACTGTGATAGCTCAAAAAGATTTGATTGATTTTTCTAGCTATCAAAACTCAATATCCCCTTGTTAATTATCTAGTGATCAAAGCCTAAATTCCTCCTACTATTCCTTCAGTAGTTCCCTCTAGAAGCAGTAAATGACAATCTAAAATTCTGGTGGTCATGAGGGACAAAATGAGAAACAAGATTTTTAGAAGGGTTGTTACCTTGAAAAAGGAAAATGCTACCCTAAAAAGGAAGATACAAGAGTTGTAAAGACAACTGGCAGCTGGGAAATAACCTCACACTAGTTAGAAGAGGAAAGCTCTGAGACAGCTTAGGGGTAGTAAGAAGAGGACAATTTTTGAATATCAGACCATAGAAAATCAAATTGAAGAATTTATTTTGATAGGAAATGGAGTACAAACAGATATTGTTCCTACATACTCTCCGTTAATATTGGAAGTTGAAATGAAAACATTGAGAAAATTGTTGATAAGCACTAGGGAGAGAAAATCCCTCAAGATCAATATAAAAAATCAGTGCTGAAGAAGTTATGTGGATTGACAAATGTGGAGATAAAAATGACTGTAGAATTGGATACTTCTTTGGAAATTATTCAAAATTTGCAAGAATGAGTTCATAAGATAACTTAGGAGAGAGATGAAATTTTTTCCATGATTCTAGATGTTATGGCTTGTAGGGCTCCATCTTGAAATTATGATTTGTTTTGGTGGAACAATACCTAATGCTCAAGATCTAAGTTGTACAACATGGTTTCTCTTATTAGTTTTATAATGTTTTGGATTTTATAACTATTTTCCATAAGAAAAGTGAACGCACACAATATCATTTATGCATAATTTCTTTTAAATGGAGCAAGGGGATGAAAATATTATGCCATTTGTTGGAGAAATTCATCTCTAAGTGTTTATATCCTTTGCTTAAGACCATATTAAATGGAGAAAGGAGTATAGTACTTCTGATAAAAACATGAGAAGAATTGTGATATATGGGTTATAGGACAACCTAAAAATGCATTCAAACCATTTCACAAGCATGAAAATGTTTCTAGACAATTTAATGTTCCCTCTACACTCAAGGATATTCATATAAGAATATTGATATCTGGACTTGATTACTTGAAGGATATTAGAGAATATGTATTCAAAGGGGATAAAATGAGATGGATGAAGTCTTCAGGAGAACTTAAGAACATGGAACCCTTTGGCCTCCATAACTTTCAACAAGCTCTTTCTAAGATCCATTCTTATACTGCAATTGTGATGGAGGTAGGTGTCAGTTGGATGGGATGTAGATATTATTATCCATGCTATGGTATCCTCTATCACATTACCAACTTTATTATGAGTTTTCTCAACAGGGTGAGTATTTGGCTTTCCAAGAGATCAAAACTAGAGTTGGATTCAAATGCAAAGGGGAGGAAACTTATGAAGCTTATTCTTTGAATTCCCTATATTTCAATTTTTTTTTCTCAATAAATAATAATTGCATGAGGACATGCAATCAGGTCTGTTGGGGGATGATGTTTGACCTTATAATTATTTCACTTCTCTCATTTGATTCCTATTCATGTTCATGTTCTTTTGCTCGATATGGTCTAGACCATGGTAAAATATGTTTTTTCATTTAAAAATAAAATGAACAATATTTTTTATTTATAATTGAGCTAATGATCCATTGGATAAGAACTTGTTATAAAAATGAATTATGAATATGAATGCAGGGTGATTGCATCCAAGTTGATTCATGGCTAATTCAAGTGGGATTTCTCCCAAAATAAGGAGTTAGTTACAAAGACATAACTTTTGGTCTCCCCATCGAGGGTAGAAGATCTATGTTAACTTACAAAGAAACCATTAAGGCTGACGGTTAGCAGCCAAGCTTCTAGTGAGAAGGAAGCCAAAAGGGTTTGGAGAACCTAAGGCAAAGGAGAAGAAAAAGACAGAAAAAAAGTAGAGATAGATGAGCAAGCCCAGAAGGCACAGGAATAGGTGATGGTCACATCATTCATGAGAGATCTCAAGTTGGCTAGCCAATGAGACTCATTGAGTTCTAGTGACTAGAGATGGTTATGACTAGGTAGTCCATAAGGAAAAAATGTCATATTTGATGTTTTTGAGTGTGAGATTGGCTTAGGGGGAGCACCAAGATCGAACCTAGTACTCATAGGTTGGGTGGTGCATAGTAGTTTTTGCTGTCGTCTGTAACTAATTGTGTGGGAATGCATATAAGTATTTATAAGTCTGATACTACTAAAAGTGGTTCATAGAGATTTATATGAATCAGACACAAATACTGAGTATAAGTTACATGAAGGAAAAGGTTTTAATTTGTGTAATTTTATTTTTCTTAAAAAACAATGGTATTTTATGAGTCTAGTAGACAAATAATGAGTATTGAAATAAATGTTATATATTTGAATACAATTTTCTTGGAACGTTGTGTTGATAGAAAATATTAAGTATGCATGAGAAGAAAAAATGTACATGACTAGTATTATAATACCAAGGACCATAATGAATACAATAACACAAACTATACATTATGTCAAAAAAAAATATTATAAAAAACAGAAGCATGGAAATGAAGAACATGCATATAATCTCTTACATTGAGAAACTCAAATAATGTGTGACTTATAAACAGGGAAATGGCTGAAGACTGTGTTAGCCCTGTAGCGGGGCTGAAAACAGTACTTTTTGGATAGTCCCATCTGTAGGGATCACATGATGTAACAAAGGAACATGTAAAACCATTTTGAGAAACCCTTAGAACCAGTAAACCTAGAGTGTAACTTACAATATGAAAACAAAACCATTTGAATTGATAAAAATTGTATATGCTAAGTTAGATGAAATTCAATAATTGTTGTGTCCATGGTAAAAACAAAAAATTTATATACAAAATGAATTAAGTAAAAAAGGAGATACCGAGGTTAGATATCCATTGTTTTCATTCGAAACCTCAAAAAAATCAATATTATGTTTGCTACCAATTCTAGCCCGGAAGGCGAAAAATAAAAATGCAACCCAGAAAACAAGTAACGACACCCTTGGACCAAACACATTATGCTCGGTGATAATGAAAATGAATATCTTGTGCCTTAGAATCATGTTTGAGAAGGGAGTAAAACTCATATTCAAATTGTAATGACACCAGAGAACATAAGTAAAAAACTCGGTTGATCACGTGGTAAGGATGCCAAGCATTTAGGGGCAGGTGTTTCATCCAGATCACCTACAGAAGAAAATGGGAAAAATGGATGAGTTCATCCCTTAAAAATCATGGCATAAAACAAAAATAATAAGTTTTCGGACTATAAACAGAACATGAGGAAAATTTATAACTTACCTAAACCCTTGAGGGCTGAGAGGACGAAAGGTACCATGGGTGAATGCTGGTGTAAATCCCTCATTGACCTTGTGCAAAGGAAAGAAAAAAGAAATAATTAGCTTGATGTCAACTCAAACTGTAAACTGGAACATTCATAAATAATTTGAAACCAATATAATAGGGTTACATTGCAAATTGCAGCCATAAACAGGCTTTGAAGGCTCCCTCTCATTGTTTGCTTGGCATATGGTCTAGAACAGATGAATAAAACCCTAGTGAACCATAAAAGTGGTAGTTTAACACAAAACCTAGCTGTATGGAGAGAGGAACAATTTCAAACAAAATGGACAAGATGGGTTGTGAGTGAGGATATGGTGATTACCCTCTAACGTCCACACATTAACCAAGACCATAGATTTGATTTGTGATATCGGTCAATGAGGTGTGGATACTAAGGGGTGGATCCACCATTGATCAAACTTCAAACACAATGCACAGACTACCATGTGGAGTAGGTGGGAAGTCTCTAGATCATTTGGTAGGGTAGGGCATTGAAAGACCAGGTACAAGTTCATTTAGGCAAGTAAAGGTTAAAATAAATATATCAAGTTAGGTTAAATATAATAACCATGAAATCACGAAACCATAGAATGCAGTGTTTGGGAATTAAATAAGAATAACCAAAGTTTCATTTACAGTACCAATAAGTCAACATGATCATTATTTGTATGTATATAAACCAATATTAATCCTTGCATTCCAATGTAGTGTAAACATTATTTCACATTGTGCCATGTGCATGTAAATTTTTTTAGTGACGAGGGGACATTATAGGTGGTATCATAGCTTGGGTTTCTACACTGAAGGCCTAACTCAGTAAAGGTAATTTATGTAGTGAATTCATAGTGAAAGGGCACTATGAGGAGAAGAGGTGGAGAAAATTTTACACCACCAGTAAGGCCTAATAGTGAATTTGAAGCAATGACTTTAGAAAGCACCAATCCTTAACAATGGATTCAACTAGAGAACGAATCTCACAGTAGAAATATCACTATGATGGAAACAATACATTAAATTTAGGCTGAAATGACAAGACTTTGGATGGAAAATGAACGTTTACTACATGAACAAGAGCGTATTATGAAGAGCTTAAAAAACTAACAAAATCATGGAAAATCTAAACCTATCTTTGACAACAGAAACATGGTAGAGTCTCACAAAAGGAGAGAAAATAGCATACTATAATGAAGTTAAACCCAAGAGTCGGAACACATAGAAAAAGGAGGGTGGAGACATCTCAGACAGTGGTGAGAGAAAAAAGGAAAAGAAACAGAAAGTTGAATTGTGGTGTGAATTCAAGAAGATTAAGCCCTGGGTTATGATGGTGAAGCTGAGGAGACAACAGAGTCTTGGTTGATAAATATTGCAAAGTACTTCCAAATCTATGAGCAAAACGAGAACTTAAAAGCCTGACTATCCGTTTATCAGTTGCAAGGAAAGGCAACCCTGTGGTGGGAGGAGGTAAAAGTAGTGCATGGTTTGAATGAGAAATCAATTACTTGGGAAGCATTCGAGAGAAATTTTAGAAATAAGTATTTAACTGAACAATTTTATGATGATAAGGCTAAAGAGTTCCATGATTTGCAATTAGGTCAGATAACTATGGATGTGTATGTGGCCAATTTTACCTCTTTGTTACAATATGTATCATACATACTTGGGGAAAAAGCTAAAGTGAAAAGGTTTATTAGTATCCTTCCAATGCATATGAAGGAACAAATCAAGTTTAAATACCCCAAAAATATGGACGACGTTACAAAAAAAGAATGAATTTTCTATCAGCAGATGCAAAAGAAAGATAACAGTAAAAGATGGATAGGCAAGAAGGGGGAAATAAATGTGCAAAACAATAGAAATAATAGGACTGCTAATCCTAAGAATATATTTGAGGAGCCAACAAAAATTTTGATCCTAGAGTGAATCCAAAACAATGAAAACATCTACTAAGTCTATAGATTTTACTATCGAATTAATTCAAGGGGTTGGCCCATTATCAGGAGCCCTCTACAGGATGAGTATACCAAAGATCATAGAACTGAAAATTAAACTACAAGAATTGTTAGATAAAAACTATATATGCCCCAGTGTATCACCATGGGGAGCTCTGGTGTTGTTTGTTAAAAGTAAATATGGCACTCTGAGTTCATGCATCAATTATCAACATCTAAGCAAATAAACCATCAAAAATAAATCTCCAATGCCAAGAATTAACGATCTTTTCGACCAAGTCAAGGGTGCCACAATATTCTCAAAATTTGATTTACAATCAGGATACCATCAAATTAGAATAAAGGAGGAAGATATATGTAAGACTGCATTCAACACCCACTATGGATATTATGAGTTTGTAGACCTACCCTTCCAGTTGACTAATGGCCTAGCTACATTCATGAGTCTTATGACTGAGATATTTCACCCATATATTGATAAATTTGTATTTATTTTTATCGATGAAATTTTAATTTATTCCAAAAGCCTGGAGGAACATTAGAAGCACTTATAAATTGTGTTACAGACCTTGAGAGAACATAAATTTTATGCAAATTACAACAAGTGTGAATTTTATAAGGAAAAAATACAATATCTGGGGCATATCATCGTAAAGGAGGGTATAGCGATAGACCCAAAGAAAATTAAAACAATCATGGAGTGGCCTGTCCCCAAGAATGTGGCAGATATTCACTCTTTCCTATGTTTGCTTGGATATTACTGTTGCTTCATAGAGGGGTTTTCTAAAGTGGCCTATCCTACAACACCAATTCTAAATATAGTAAATCCGAATAAGGAATTTCTAGTCTATACATACACATGCCAAACTAGAATTGAGGGCATACTGATCTAAGAGGTTAGAGTGGTGGCATATGGATCACAAAAAATGAAGGAATGCGAACAAAACTACTCGGCTTATGACTTAGAGCTTACAACAATAGTTCATGCCTTGAAAATTTGGCAACATTATCTGTTAGGGAATAAGTTCATTTTTATGAAAAACCACAATAATGTCACTAATTTCTTTCATCAACCAAACTTGAATGTCAATCAATCACGATGGATTGTGTTCTTAAGCAAATTTGATTTTTATATTAAGCGTTTGAAGGGCAAGGAAAATCGAGTGGTCGATGCTTTAAGTTGAATATTGAACTTTATTTATGATATTTATTTTATTAAAATAAAATTTGACTTTTGAAGTCAAATTAAAGAAGCTTCCCTAAAATATCCTAAATACCATTTCTTATGGAAACAAGAAAAGTAGGAAGGCAACTCTGAAAGAAAATTAGGCTATGATGTTAACAATGAAGGTATGCTGATATATAGAAATTTTATTTACATACCAAATCTACAAGTTGTTAAGAGATTTATTTTGGATGAGTATCATAAAGATACATATATTGTGCACCCAGGATACCAAAAATTGATCACAGCGATAATGAAAGACTATTTTTGGCTAGGTATGAAGACAAAAACAACCCAATTTTTGGCACAGTGTCTGGAATGCCAGTAAGTGAAAGAAAAACGTCATCATCCAACTGGTCTGCTCCATCCCTTGACCATTTTTGAATGTAAATGGGTGATTGTGACATTGGATTTTCTTACTGGGTTATCGAAGTCAAAAAAATATAATGATTGCATAATGGTGGTAGTGGATAAGATGAGAAAAACATCTCACTTTATACTAGTCCAATCAACCTATAAGGTTGTACAAATTTTTGATATCTTCATGAGAGAAGTTTTTATATTACACGGGATACCCAAGATGGTTATTTCAGATAGAGATGTAAAGTTTACCTCCACCTTTTAGAAAGCCCTATTTATTGCTTTAGGCACTTAGGTGCAATTCAATATTGGCTACCATTCGCAGAAGGATGGGAAAACCAAATGTGTAAACCAAGTGCTAGAAGATATTATTAGAATATATGTGATGTAGAAACCTACAAGGTTTAAATAGTACATACACTTGGTGGAATTTTCTTATAATAATGGTTACCATGCATCACTAAAAATCAGTCCCTTTGAAGTGTTGTACAGGAGGAAATGTAGAATGATGATTAACTAGAATAGCTCAGAAGAAAAACAATTATTAGGTCCTCATATGCTCAAGGACATGGAGGCTACAGTGAAAAAGGTTTGAGCTAACATAAAGGCTGCTCAAGATTAGTGAAAGAATTATGTCAAACAATGAAGATCCTAATGGGAATTCCAAGTAGGAGATCATGTATATGTAAGGATAAATCCCAAGTGAAGCACGTTGAGATGGAATGGAGGCTCCAAGTTATGCCCTTGGTTCTATGGCCCCTTCTAAATTATTGTCTAGATTGGTCAAGTAGCCTATCATCTAGCTCTACCTGGTCATAGACATGTGAACAATGTTTTCCATGTCTCCTGATTAAAAAAATATATACTTGACCCTAGAAATATCATACAATGCAAAAATGTACATGTAATGCAACTAAATTCTATTGAGGGATGAATTAACCAATAATTTTGAGTGGTAATAATAATTGGTATTTTGGTTGTAGGTTGAACTAGATGGGGAATTTCTGGTTGAGCCTCTGCATATTCTTTATCAGAGAGAAACATTGTTGCAGAAATGAGTTATCTAGAAGGTTAAGGTGCAATGGTAGAACTTTAGCCTGGAGGAGCTTTATCGGGAAAAACTAGTGTCTACGTAGAGCTGCTAGTCCCACTAAGGCTGGTAGCTACCTTAGAAACAAACACACTAAAAACTACTTTCGTTTTCCTTTATGAGAAATAGATAAGAGAATAATAAGGAGACCAACCTCTGTCTTGCACTTGGTTCCTTCCTTGATTCATCTCTCTTCTGGTAGGTCTTTGCCACTCGCTTCCTTGTCTACCCAGCTTCAAAGAGTACTTGTAGAATCAAAGCAGCATAACATTATCCAAGAACATAGATCTATTATCATAAACAATATAGGATCAGATGTACATTGACCACACAAATGCATAAATCATCAATCATACAACAATGTGGAGGAAAACTTGAATAACTTTATTGATAATCAAGAAAGAGCAAAGAGGATTACAACCAATTGTTCTGACCCAGCATCATCCTCTCAACAAGAAAGCCAATATTCACCTCATGAAAAGCTTAGATCACCCAACACTATGATATTGCACCAAGAAACCAACAACACTTCCTTACAAGATACAAAATTGCAGCCTTTGGATCTCTGGGGTGAGGGATCCATATATAGATGTCTGCAAGGGAGGTGAGTTAGCTTTTGAGATTTGATTAGATTCTTCTCTCTGATAGTTCTTGGATTCCACTTGGAGATTGATGATCTCTTACTCATCCCTGGTCGAATTCAGAGAGGCAAGGGTCACAGAAGAGGTTTCTGGAAGATTGCATGCTCCTCCACCTTGCAGATTGACCTTGCCATTTGTCCCTTCTCGCCCATCACAACCCATCGAAGGGCTTTTTGACATGCATCACACCTACTATGTGCATTCAGGTGGGATGCAATGCACTTTGCCTATGGAGCAGGTGAAATGATCCAGTCTTACCAGTTCTGAGTAGTTTTTCATGGAGAACTTCTAGGAGATACTGTAATCAGTTGACCTTGTTCTTTTAGGGGTTGGAACAAAACCTTTATGGACTTAGGAGCCCTTGGTTTATGGATATTTATGCTTGGGGTTACAGTGCCAAAAAATGTCTATAACAGTTGCCCCCTAAAGCATGAGGTCGTTAATCTTTTGATGCCGGGTGAAATGCTTTATCATGAGGATCCGAAGTTTTTTCGAGCTGGAAGGCGACCTGTAATAAGATACAATACAATACATTATCTTCATATTATTTTCATGATCTAGCTGAGGCGGGCATTCTCATGCTCAGCTTTATAAATTCATTTTCATGTACATAGGATAGACAATCGTATGAGTGTAGACTGATGATTTTGGTAGAGTCATCATCCCTTAGATTGGATGATTATCTGTGCAGCAATGATGTAAATTTGATGTCTTTATTTTCCTGAATATATATCGCAGCCCAGATGGATGAAACTAGATCCAGGGTCTTCAATCTCGTTCGATCTTCACTCAAAGTACAAGTCGATCCATGTGAGAGATGTTTTGGAGTCGAACATGGAAATACATCGCCTTATTACCAGCCAATGATGTAAGCTGTTAACAGGTGCGAGAGGAATCACCGATAATGATAATGACCCTCAAGGTACTGTAGTACAATTCACGTGGTGTGAATAAGGGACTTGGCATCGAACACCACGCAAAATATTTCAGTCTACGGCCATTGATGTAAACCTATCGCCAGAAGTGAGAAACTTGCCATTGAGGCATGCAAGCTTCAAAGTACTGAAAAGGTTGTTCCTAGATCAACTTCTTGGATAATGAGCTGATGTCGACAAGAAACCACCCGTCATAGGAGGGCCTTAGTGAATCCAACATCAATGACATGGAACAGAGCAAATGATTTTAATGGAGGTGAAAATGATCTGGTGATATACGGTGTGGCGGTCATGAAAGAATGGAGCGAAAATGTATTATAGTGGGTGAGACACAGGTTAATTCTCTAAGCGACTTCTCTTGAATATTTTGGTGACACTAACATGATGGATTGGTAGCATTAACCCCAAATGTGGATGGTGTGATGGAACCATGGTGATGTGACCAGTGAATGGAACAACCCAACCCGACTCGGATGCGGAGTGAAAGTGTCATGTTCAAGAGCGACTTGCTACCAACAAAGTTTCTTCAAGTTTTCTTCCTAATTTTCCCTAGTCATTGCTGACCAGTACCTCTTTATTTTTGTCAAGCTTGAGGAGGATAACATATGCTTGTTCTATAATTTTCCCTTCGGGCAAACCCATCGCTATGTTTTAACAAGCCTAGCGATAGTGAAACTCGTTCTTGTCTGTTATGGACAAGTTTGTCGCTATTAGGTTTTAACAAGTTTAATGACAAAGATAACTTGGTCCTTTTCAATTTTAGAGAGTCTGAAAAGGGACGTAAAGGAAACTCCAAAAATCCTTTTTCGTCATCTAATCCCTTAAGTCCAAAAAAGGATAAAATAATACAAAAGGGATGAATTTTCGGTAATTTTAACGAGCCAAACAAAACAAGCGCTCGATCTTTTTGTGTAATAATCCCTCATGTCCAAAAAATGTTAAAATTTAAAGGAGGGATAACACTTCCAGTCACTTTAACGAGTTGGAGAGGCCAATGGCTTGGCAATCTTTTCATATTTATGAGTCAGTTGAAAAGAGATTAAAGGAGACTCATTTTTTTGAGGAACGAGTGATAGATTCGGGTAGCAGCTAATTCCAGGTAAGGTTTGGAATTTTCCAATCACGGCAGTGTCACAAGGATGGCTAACAAGATTACTCTTCACAGCTGTTCCTCAAAAGGGGTAAACAATCAAGTGGAGGTGAATGATTGGCCAATACAGAGTGTAGGTGATGATGAGAACATGACCAAGGCTTAAAAGGCTGAAGTACTACATTCACGATGGTTATTTACCAGAAATTGGTTCATTTTTTTATTTTAAAATGAGCTTAAACGCTGGGGGAAACACTTGCTCGTTTCTTATGTTTATTTTTTAACGAGCTTGAAGTCCACGTTAAAACTGCTCAATATAACGGTCATTTCTTGACATTACCATTAATGACTTTGTTCCTTCAAAGGTTGTGTTGCATGCTCAATTGCTTCATCAAACCAGTTAGAAATGAACAATACACGTTTCGAAAATGAGTTGAGACACTAATATTTTACTTGAATTACATAAAAATTAATTTAAAAGTGCTTTTACCCCTCATTTTACCATTTCATTTTAACTTTGGTCTGTTGGAGCTTTGGAGGTGTTTTCCCCCTTGATTTTCACCAGCTGATTCTCGGAGATTCTGTGGACAATTTTTGGCGCCGTCTAGACCAGGTAGGAGTTGAACCTGAGCTCTTTCATTTCATCCTTCCCATTTTCATTCTGAGCCTGATTTCTGGCTTTTCTGAGCCTCTGGCGTTTGAAAAACTCGCTCTGGCACCATCGCACCCTTTCTATATTGAAAGGTGCGTTTCATGTTGGCCTACCCACTGGACAGCTAGCATGCAACTCACTCATAACATTAATGGGGGTGCGATGGGCGCAAGGAGGGAAATTTGTGCACAGTTTTTAATGGAAATTTTTGCCTGTTTCTCATCAAATCATGATCTAACTCTTCCCTTCTTTGTTTTCAGAGATTTATTGGAGAAAAATGCCTATCACATGGCGAGAACGTGAGCATGAAGAAGAGGACATCCTTTCTTTACATGATCTGGTTATGGTAAATGCACTGCGGAACTATGGCCTGTTCAAGTTTTTTCGCATCTCTAGCATGAGGCAACAAATCAACTTGTTGCAGTATTTGCTCAATGCCTGGGAACCTACTAGCCAAGTGTTCCAGATTAGGGGCAAATCCATCCCTTTGACTGTCGTGGACATCTATTTTTTGACCAGATTATCGAGGAGGGGTGCCCCTATCTCCTTATCAAGTTCGGCCCGTGGGGGTGAATCCATGAGAGATTACATTCGTAGGTATTGCAGAGAGGGATCTCAGCCGAGTAAAGATGGCAAGATCATGATCCGAGATGTCACTGACAGGTCCCTGAAGACCATTTTGTTCACTTTTGGTAGGATGGCTGGTGGTGCGGCTCTTCACGTGGCCAACCGGTATTATATACAGTATGCCTTAGAATGTCTCGTATCGAAGGTGTTCAACTGGTGTGATGCAGTACTCTTTGTGATGAAAGAACAATTGACCAAGGTGAAAAATGGAAGATTGAAGAACTTTGGATATGGTTCTATTTTGACCGCCTTTGCCCTCGAAAGGATCCCGCTGATGTAGCCGCAGTATATTTCACTTGGTTTACCTCCACCGACTAAACCACGGATGCAGAGATGGGTCAACCATATGTCCAGACATGCTGGTCAGTCTTAGATTTCCTTTTCTGATACCTTCTTCGGGTGGTTCGATCGTCAAGAGATGGTTTTTTCTGAGTATCCATATGCTGGTATGGACTTCCGGGGTGACCCGGATTTGGTACTGCCGGTTGGCGAGCAGTGGGGTGCCATTGGTAAATTCTTTGACCATATTTCTATTTATCATTTCTCTTTATAATTTCCATGTGATTTATTCTGTGAAGACTAATCAGAACTCATGTTCTCATGTAGATGTTGGTCCCATTCGGCCAGTAGTACACATGAGAGTGCCAGCTGCCGATCCAACAGGAGAGGCTGTGGGAAGGGCTATGCTTCGTGACCTTGATGTGATCCAGACTCTTTCAACATTACAAGCTCAGGTTGAGGGCCTCACTCTCGGTATTCCAGATGTGAGGACTGACGAGCTGCCTCTGAGGTTGCAGCGACATACCACTGGCGTGCCAAGTCGATGGACTAGGCTTTTACGCATGATTGCACAAGCGGTGACTTGTTATCACCAGCATCATTAGACTAGGGTGCCCCCTAGCGTTTTGAGTTTTGGGTCATTTGACCAATTTTGTCTTGGTTACAGAACATTATGTGTAAACCATAAACAGTTATATATATATTTTTGATTTTCGAAGTTTTATTTTGGTTAAGTTACATGATTCGAATGCAAATATTGATGAAATGCTTCTTTTTATAAATGTTGCAAATGTCTATCTAACACATAATTTGCCAATGAGTCAGTTAATGTGTTTAATCTTCTGGAAATATGTTGATATTGAATAAAATCAAATTACCTTTCCAAAATATTGACCCTAAGGAACATGCGATAGATAGCTGGATTTCGGACGGAGTAGATACCAGTGAGTTGTAGTATGACGAGCTGTGAGTCTAGCTTGACGACAAGTCAGTGTATTCCATGTGTGATGGCATCAGAGAGAAGTTCTATCAACGCACTATATTCAGCGTTGTTATTCGTTGATCGACCAATACATACCCCTCTGAATCTTACTAACTCGCCGCTTAGATAAAAATTGGCCCAGGCCACAGAAAATAGGTTCTGCGAACTACGACTTTCTCTGTCGGCATATCCAACAAAAGATTCCAATAGATTCGCCATCTGCGACAAATGTAAGAAGTGGATTTACTTGACCAAAACAATTACCCTTAGAGAAAACAAAAATGTAACAAAAGCATACAGGTTACCACACTGAATCATGCATAGTAATGCTTAAGGTACAACCCGTTACGGGGTTGCGCCACTGGAATTCCATCGTAATCCATTAACTCGTAGGCTCCTTTTGCTAATACATGTTTAACAATATAGGGGCCCATCCATAAAGACTTTAATTTACTTGCTCCCAATTCATCGGATTCTTGGTCGTAAAGTAAGACCAGGTCACCTTCTGAGAAGACACGGGGTTTGACATTCTTGTTGAATTGTGCCTTGACTCGTTTCTTATGGGCTTCGTTAGCTAAAGCGGCATCACGACGGGTTCCATCCAATTGGATTAGTTCCAAGAAACGAACCTCCTCTTCCGAAGTTCCAAGGAGAAGGTCGATTGCGAGTTTGAGGGACGAGATTTCACACTGAACTACTAAGATTGCTTCTAGCCCATACATCAGTTCGAAGGGTGTAAAACCGGTTACATTCCTTACCGACGTTCGGTATGCCCATGAGGCTGAATACAGGATCAGGTTCCAACTCCATTTGTGGACTCCAATCATCCTTTGCAGCATGCGCTTCAGGACTTTGTTGATTGCTTCAACTTGTATGTTGGCTTGCGGGTAGTATGGAGTAGAGCTGTTGTGAGACAAACCTAATTTGGCAGCTAATTTGACCATCATGTGATTGCGAAAATGCAATCCATGATCTCTGACTATAGCCTGTGGAATGCCGAATATGGTGACTACATGATTGAAAAAGAAAAGGGCAGCTATTTCACCAGTGTTATCTAATGTAGGCATTGCCTCGGCCCATTTGGTAAAATAGTCCACTGCGACTATGATATACCCATGCCCCTCGGTCGAGGTGGGGTTACATGTCATGAAATCAATGCCCCATTTGGTGAATGGCCCAACAAGAACTATTGGCTGCAGAGGTGCGAGTGGTCTTCTAGTTTTGCTATCGAAAATTTGCCAGGCATGGCAACTTCTGACTGCAGTTATGCAATGTTTGAACATTTTTGGCCAGAAGTATCCTGCTCGGAAAAAAAATTTCATTATAGTGTAACCAGATTGATGCCCCCCACACGCGCCTGAATGGCAATCATTCAGGACCTTCTCGGCTTCCACATGGGTGAGGCACCTCCTCAGAACTGTATCGATGCCACGACGGTAAAGTGTATCACCGACAATCATGTAGTCTTTTGATTGGTATCGAATACATTTTTGTTCAGAGTGGGAGGTATTAGGCCTATATTTTTGGGTTTGGAGATAGATGATTATATCTCCATACCACGGATTGCTTGAATATATCAGAAACAAAGATTCATCCACTATTGTTTCATCTGATGTTTCATCGTTGGACGACGATGGGAGATCTCATAGAAATTCTGCGAAAACCAAGGCTTTCTTTGATTTGGATTTTACAAATTCCAGATCAAACTCTTGTAGAATTTCTATCCATTTTGAATATTTGCCCCCCAATAACTGTTGCGACAATATATAAGTCATGGGGTTGTTATCTGACAGAATGGTAGTTTTTCAAAAGAGGACATAGTGTCGAAATCTCTGTATCGCTTGAATAGCTACGAGTGCCACCTTTTCAACATAGGAATATTTTCTTTCTGTATCATTTAAGTTCCTACTTAAATAATATATAGGATGTTCAATTCCATTATCTTCTTGAACTAACACATTGCGATGGTTGTATCCGCTGCAGCCAGATACAGGTTAAAGTATTTTTGATAATTAGGAGTGTACATTAATGATACTTTCATTAGGGATTCTTTTAATGCATCAAAGGAGGCTTGCGCAACTTGATCCTAGACGAAGGGCTTTTTCAATAGACGTGTGTAACCTTTAGCAAGTTCGGTGTAATTTGGAATGAACCTCCTTAGAAAGTTTGCTTCCCCTTGGAGTTTCTGAATCTGAAGCAAATTTGAAGGTGGAGGCAAATTTATGATTGCCTAAACCTTACATGGGTCGAGACGAATCTCGTGCTTTGAGACTACAAAGCCAAGTAAACGACCAAAACTGACACAGAACACACATTTGTGTGGATTGAGTCGTATCTTGTAGTGTCGGCAACGTAGAAATATCGCTCTCAAATGTTGCGGATGATTGGTCCGCTTTCGTGAATGAGCTGGAAGGTCATTGAGATATGGTTGAACGATGTTTTTGATGTCATGGAAGGCATAATTCATTGCCCTTTGAAATGTTGCCCCTGCGTTCTTTAAACCAAAGGGTAATTTGCGATATGTGAATGTGCCCCACGGACAAATAAATGCAGTCTTTGACTGGTTCTGTGGGCGGATATTTATTTGATTATACCCAGAGAATCCATCCATGAATGAAAATATTTCGCATCCGGTGCATTCATCAATTATCTGGTTAATAAAGGGTGTAGGGTAGTTGTCTTTTGGACAAGCTTTATTTACATCCCTATAATCGATGCACACTCTAATCGTTCCTTGTTTTTTCATTATAGGAACAATGCTCGATACCCAATCAGTTAGAGGAACCGGGTAAATGAAACCAGCATGGAGAAGCATTTCAACTTCTACCTTGATGGCAGCAGCTTTCCTGGGGTGCACCTATCGTAGCCGTTGTCGTACTGGTTTGACATCTGGATACATCTTGATTTCGTGTTCAACTATATTCGAGTCAATGCCTGGCATTTCATCATATGACCAAGCAAAGACATCTCTGAATTCGTGAAAAAGAGCGTTATATATTTCTAGTTCTAAAGAAGAACAACATTTGCCAAGATAAATATTCTCTACAACATCTGTTTTGGTTGAGATATTTATGGCGATAGTTTCTTCAATGTTGGACAAGTTTCGCTCAGAATCCACCATGTTTACAGTTTTTGATAGGAAATAAAAAACTGAAGGATGATGAAGGTCATCAGGAGTATCTTCTTTACAATCCGGAAGATGGGAACGATGGTGGTAATCTTCCCATGGCACCCCTTCAATTACCATTGATTGAACAATTCCTTCGTCGGTGTAATGAACTTGCGACCAAGGATCTAAAGGGGTGCCATATTCCTTAGACCTATCTATCCAAATGCTTCATAAGAGTTGATTCGGGTCTGCCTCCCATTCCAAAAACATTGATTGCTACAATATTTCTATTGGGCTTGGAGGCAATACCTATGTATGATCAATGTTTATATCGTTTTCTGAGATCTTTTGAATCGAAGATATCATATTGCAGGTTCCTACCAACACTACTTCCGCCAGATTGATTGGAGGCGGAAGGGAAAAAGTCCCGATTAATATAGGGTCTTTTAGTAGACCTACTCCGATATTTTGAAGCATATGGGGGCTTCCATGGATCATCGGAATGCTTCCCGTAACTTGGGAACTATTCGGGAGAAATGTTTGTTGGTCGACGATCGTAATTCCTCCTTGAAAAGGAAATGCAATCTTCCTAAAGTAGGTCAACACAACTGTAGCCATAGCATATATCCATGGTCTTCCCAGTAGGATGTTGTAATCGAGGTTTCTGTCGTACTTCGACATCTATTTCTATTGTTTTCCCTCCTAGTTCAACTTGCAAGTTTCTTAGAATACCATATGGGGTATACGTTCATCCGTCAAATGCTTTTAATGTTGTTGAAGATCGCGACAAGGTTGGAGATCCTAAAATTTTCCAACAACTCATCGACATAATACATGTAGATGCTCCCTCATCAATAATTGTTCGATGAACAGTTTTGTTGAGAGCTTTCAATTGAATGAGGAAATCTAGTTGAGCTAGTAACTGAGGATCGTATCCTTTATGATTAAAGGACGCAAGATTAGAATCCTTTGGGTCTATCCCACCGATTGCTAATAATAAAGCCTGCTTTTGGGATGGGAAATTTTGCAGTACCTCAAGTGTCAACATAGCAGATGGCAATTGGGCCAGATCTTCCACTATATTATAACGCTGTGCTACTCTGGCACGAGGATTAAATGTCAACTTGTGTACTACTCCCTTTGGCTGTTTTATTGTTAGCTCAGGAATGATGGGCGGCGCAACTTCTGTTGAAGTTGTTGTCGAACTACTAGGTTGATCTTTATCCTTGTTGTTCGACAGCTGTGGATTCCCGTAATATTTGTTCATTGTCGATATCAAAGCATCATTTTGATGTTTTGAAACCAACAACATCAGTACTTGGGACAGGGAACCATTTTCACTAGCAACCAGATTTGTTCCTGGATTTGGAAACGGATCAGTCAATACTGTCGAGGTTTTTGAATTCTTGATGAATATTTTAAGCTCAGCCTTATGTGGACAATCTCTTGTCCAATGATCCTCATCACATATTACGCATGGATTATTTGGTTTCCTATCTCCAAGAGGGTTTGCAGAAGATTTTTCAGGTGATGATTCCTCCTGTTTCTTCTTCTTCCCTTTGTTTTTCTTTTTGCCTCCCGGTTGCTTGGTTTCTTTGCCTTTATCTGTCGAGACGACATTTACTTCCAAGGTGAGAAGTTCTTCTTTTTCATTTTGACTAGAAATCTTACGGGCATTTTTAGATGTAGCCTTTGTTGATTTTGTGTTTGTTGTACCAATCATGCCATCACCGGCATGAGAGTCATTATTCGATTTAGGAGGAGGAGGGACGAAAAATTCCGATCTGGGAGCGTCAAGGATTTTATCGTAGAGCATGCGAGACTGAGTATAAATCAAGTCTAAATATTGCACACGAGCAATAACTTGCTCTTCAGTGACGACTCCTCCTTTTGCCACATCTTTTGTAATGGAAGGTAATAAAGACTTAATAAATCATTCATCTAAAAGCTGATCAGGAACATACGTTCTTACCATTCTACGATGATGTCACCACTCATGAATATGATCAGATATGTGAGTGGCCGTTGTTTGCTTGAAATTGGTAAGAAGTTTTGTTCTCGTTTCGTACCTTATCATTAACTGAAAATGGGTTAAAAAGGTTGTGGCTAGGGTACTGAAGTTGTCAAACGAAGCTATGGGTAACTCAATATACCATTTCGCTGCCAGACCAGTTAACATCCTCTGAAAAAGGCGAAGCCTAATCGAATCATCATTTAGGGTGTTTGATGAACACCACAGAGGAAATGTCATCACATGATTCGACGGGTCTTCACCCGGATTTCAATTAAATTTAGGAATATCTCACGGAAGTTTATGTGGAATCGCTGGCCACCAAGGGGCGTAAGCAATTGGATCGTTTAATAACCTATTTAGATCCGGTAACTCCAAATTTGCCACGAAGGGTAACTGTTGATTCAGGTTTGGCGAAGCATACCTAGGATATGACGGAATTGCCTGAGAAGTTGGCCTTTGCATACCAGCATAATGCATTTGATGCTGGTAATTTTGGTAAGGTTGATGGGCATAACCATTATAAAACGGTTGATTTTGACGATTTTGAATATACGGCTACCCACTATTTGCAAAGAGTTGTTGCTTAGATCCTTGGTATACTTGTTGGAATTGCGGTTGTTGGTATTGAACCAGACATGGTTGTGAAGCCATGTGCTGTTGTCCAATACTGACTGTTTGACCAAGATGAGGGGTAATTGTACTCGTTTGGGCCTGTGTCATTCCACTAGTCAGCGATTGTGGTTGAGTCAGAGGGACAAGAGATTGTTGCATTACCACCTGAGAAACCTGAGGTTGGCATACAACAGGCAGTGCTTGTACTTGCGACACCATCACAATAGCTGGCATTGTCGGTATATTTGACATATGTAAGCATTTTTGCATCGAATATACAACTCTTGGTTGTTGAGGTAGTATCGGAACCCAACCGCTAGATGTAATTCCAGCATAACCTGAATTTTGTTGTGAACTCCCGTATGACTGTCCTCCCGGAGGAGACAATGAAAGGGTATACTACCCCCCATATGGCGGTAATCTGGTACTTAAAGGAATTGTTTGCCCTTGAGGACCGGACTGCCCAAGTTGACACCGTGAAGGATAAATTTGTTGAGACTCAACATAAGAGTTATTGAATACTATTCCGGATGAACAAACAGGAATGGACCATACTATCGAAATAGCCCCTGAGTGGGCCCCATCTAGCGATTGAGATCTAGCTGAGATAGATGGTATGCCAGCGAAAATTGTTGGAGTGATGCAGGGAGTTCTGATGTCGCTGTGTCGGATGACACAGTCCTAGATGTCGATGGTTGTTCAGACATTTCTAGTCTATCCAAAAGATTGCCTAGCGATTCTATAGGAGCTTCCGATGGTGGTAGACTAATTTCTGATGAAGAAGGATATAGCGTGATGCCAACTCCAAATTGTGATGGAGTACTAGATGGAGGATCCTCCACAATCTCTTCTATAGCAATCAGACTTGGTGGAAGAGGTAGACCGTCAGGTCCGTAAAATACTTCTTGTGCCGAAGAAGGTATGGAATCTGTAGCAACAGATGTTTGGGGAATAACACCCTCCGAATCAGCTATAGATGGAGCTGGCTCAGTAACACAAGTGTTTACCTTCACACTAGGATCAGTTCTACCGTCCTTTGGTGGCTACTGAACTTCTTCTGTAAAGGCAGGGATACCAGAAATGTTTGGAGTAACCGGAATCTCCGATGGTGTCAGAACACTTGTTCTAACTTTACCAGGGGATTTAGAACTGGTTAAAAGAGTTTGCTTTATCCGTAACAGTTTCAACTCTGGAGGCAAAGACGGTTGACTCGTAAGCCTTCGCGAACGACGGGGTTTCAATTGACTTTCTTCCACGATTGCGGATTACTCGATCAACTAAAAATCAAGGGGAAGTATGTTTCTAAATTAGATGAATTTTAGATGCTTCAACACAACTTGTTTTTTCAATTTTTAAGAGTCGAGAAAAAACAAAAGATGACTCTAGTCACCTTCGATTTTTAATGATCCTGAAGTGACAAGTGCTGAGATGGACCTTTTCTGTTAAGGAGTCTGAAAAGGAATGAAAGGGACTACTCTGGAAATATAGACAGAGGGATTACCAAACCAATCGAAAAACTACAGAATACTTTTTACGGTACAGTAGTCAATCTTCCCAAATGTTGTGTTCAGTGCATTACGATCGATAGGGCGGCAGACATGGCTTCCTATGGATAAAGGATAAAGCCTATTGTGGTCTCCCAAAATATACTCGACGGTACGTGGGAGCACAAGTCTGTACTGGCACTTATCATCTCAAAGTGGAGGAATCACCCAACCAACAATGAAAACAACAGTTGCCAGACTTTACGACGCCAGAATACATCTCTAGCCTAGACTTCTAGATGTTGTGCATTAGGTTCCAAAGCGTTTTTAGATTCATTAAATTTATTTTATGGTTGATCTTGCTTAAGAAATTTTCCTTTCAGGTTCACCGCGTGATGTATATGTACAATTCCTAAAATGCAATCTAAGATGATAAACAGTCGTTTAATCTTCTTTCTGCAATGAAAATCCTAGCTACTAAGGAAAGAGAGATGGCGTTCTTTCAACAAACAGCACAGAGCACACACTATATGCACTGTCCTAAATCAAGCCAACAAACAGTCTAAATGCAAATGCACATGCATGTATTTTTTTCAGCCTTCTTAATGTGTGAATGATAAAAAGAAAGCTAAGCACAAATCTGAATTATTTTCCAAAGCGACAATTACTAACAAGTTTCTTTTCAAAACAAAATGAGGACAATGACGACACTTTGTTATTTGGAATTGAAAACTTGCTTTCGACACTTGAAAAACTACTAACTCAAATCAAATACAAGAGTAATAGTGTAATCGACTATCAATAACAATCAAATTCTCTTCTATGACTAAAAACGACACTTGCGACACTTTCAAATCAAGAAACGACAGTACAATTACGGTACTTCTTTGTAAAGGAGAACTGAAAATGACTCAAAAATACATAAAAACATTTACAGTTCTTTGCACAATGGAGGCAAAATAACAACAAGGAAATGGTTTTCAAATAGAGCTATACTAACTACAGGCAACAAAACTCTTGAATAGAGCTGAAAAGAGTGAACACAGAAACCAAAATTTAGGAACAAAGCCTTGTCTGATCAGCGCACCTGCAACACAGTTAAACTGAAATGCAACGCACCTACTACACTCGGGAAGTGCGATGCATTTGATGTTCACAGAACAGATAGTGCGCTGGACCAGGGACGAGACTTTGATTGGATTTTGGGTCACAGTTTGTAGTTCAGTTCAGGGATTTAGGCCGAGCAAGTGGTAATCAGTAAATCAATCACAAGGGTGGATCTAAGGAGGTTACTAGAGCCACCACGAGGGCAATTAGAAAGCTTGTAAATCAATCATTTAATTCATAAACAAAACCCAAAGATTTACTGAAGCAGTGTTGATCTACTTTGCACTTGCATAGTAAATGCGGTTCGAAGGCTAGCTGGCTTGACTTCAAGCTCCGTCTGTAAGTTTATAAAGTAAACAAATGTAGATGAACAAAAAATCTACTCGCTCCCTAGTGGAGTCACCATTTTGTTATCAGGAAAAACTAGTGTCTACACAGAGCTGCTAGTCCCACTAAGGCTGGTAGCTACTGTTACACTAAAATTTGTCACCATGACTATTTTTAGTCAGTATGGCTCCATCAATAACCATACTGTCCTCCTTGGAAAGTCTTATACCTCTTCTCCTCATGTAAAACTCCAAAAAAGAGAGAAAGCCTTTAAAAAATCAATATAACTCTGGTTCTGCACTTTCTCTTACTCTTACCTGCGGGCACACACCTCAAGTACATAATACCTGCGTACTTGTACACCCTGTCTATAAAGGGGTTGGTGCGTACCCCTGTAAAAGTCAAAAGGCGCAAGTTTTACTCCAAAAACTTACTTGCGGTTGATTCTAGAGCATTCTAGAAGATGGTTTGACGTGGATTGAGCGCCTCCAGATGGTTCATGCATCCCAATGAAAGAGGAACTTATCCCATGAAGAGGGGAGCTATCCCTTTGAAAGAGGGGCTTATCCCATTGATGGTGGACCTGTTTAACTTCCTCCAAAGCATTATAAATACAGGAATTGGGCCAGAGGCAAGAGAGGTTGAAAGCTGAATATTCCTAAGGGTAGATGCTGCTGAAATTAGTACTCCCTTATAGAGCTTTAGGGGAGAGATCACATTCCTTTCTTAGCTTCATTTGGAAGTGGTTGAGCTGATCAAAGTAGAGGAGAACTCTTGCTGGACCCTTGTTATAGACATTTTTGTGCCTTGCAGCTCCAAGCATGAAATGTCCATAAAACAAGGGATCCTAAGTCCCTAAAAGTGTTGTTCCAACCCCTAAAGGAACAAGGTCAACAAATTACAGCTTCTCCCAGAAGTTCTCCACCAGAAAATGCTCAGAATCAGTCAAATCAGGATCATTTCAGCTGCTCCACTCGCTAGCTGCGTTGCATAGCACCCAAATACACTAGCTAGGTGTGTTGCAACGCACCAAAATGCACTATCAGGGTGCGTTGAGCGGGAAATGACAAATGGCAGTGCCATTCCGCGAGGTGGAAAGACAATGGAAGCTTCCATAATCTTCTCCAATGACACTTGCCTCACTGAATTCGACCAAGGATGAGTAAGAGGCTCTCAGTCTCCAAATGGAAGCAAGAACTGACAGAGAGACGACACTAGTCAAATCATAAGCTGACTCATCCTCCTTACATACATCTATATATGGATCCCTCATCCCAGAGATCCAGAGGCTGGAATTTTGTACATTGCAAAGAATTGTTGTTGGTTTTGAGATAGATATTAGAGTATTGGGTGATTTATGCTTTGTTGGAGGTGAAGAGGGGCTTCTTTGCTGGGAGGTTGATGTTGGATCAGGAATCATCGGTTGTAACTCCTCCTGGATCTTCTTGTTATATCAATAAAAATATTTGAGTTTCTCCTACATGCTTGTGTATCATTGATGCTTGTTACATTTGTATGTTTAGCTTAAATCTGATCCTAAGCTTTTTATGAATATAGATCCATGTCTTTGTGTAGTTTTCTTCTTCTATGATCTTACAGGAACTTGGTGAAGCTGGGCAAGTAAGGAAGCAGGTAGCTAGAAGCTGTCAAAGAAGAGAGGGATTGGATCAAAGGAATAGAGCAAGACACAGGTCGGTTCTTCCTATCCCCCTTTATCTCTAATTCATAAAGGAAATACAAAAGTAGTTTTCTCTGTTTGTTTCTAAGGTAACTGTCACACCTTAGTGGGATAGAGTCGTTCTAAATAGACACTTTTCCCGGTAACAAAATGGCGACTCCACTGGGGACGATTGTCTAATTAGTTTGTTTGTGTATCTTTTGTTGTTTGTTTCATAAACTTTTAAGTAGCGTTCGAACTGCATTTGCCATAGCAAATGCAAAGTAGACATCTGCTACTTCAATCCATTCACTGGATCTGTTTATGATTTGAACAACTGATTCACAAATGATCTGATTTCCCTTTGTGATAGCTCTTACACCTTCCTTAGATCTACCCTCTGATTGTGCATTACTGATTGCTTTTACTCGGCCAAAAACCAAAGACTAAACTGTAAATCGTGACCCAGAACCCGGATAGAATTCTCGTTTCTGCCCCAGTGCAGGTACTGTGAAGAGTTCCTGCATTTCAGCGCAGTTCCCGAGAGGGCAACCTGCGCTGCAATCCAGTTTCTCTGTTTTACAGGTGCGCTGATCAGACTAGCCTTGTGCAGCTGAGGTTCTTGTGCTTCATTCTTTCCAGTTTTGTCTCTGATTTTTACAGCCTGTGATCAGTGTATGTGTCTGTTTAAAAACCCCTTTTCCTTGCTATAATTTCGCCTCCTTTGTACAAAAATACTGTAGATTTTTTTGTGTGTTTGTTGAGTCGTTTACAGTTTTCCATTGCAAAAGTAGAATAGTCATACTGTCGTCCTTTGATTTAAATCTGTCGCAAGTGTCGATTTTCATCATAGGAGAAAGTTTATTTGTTTTTGACAGTCGATTATGCTTTTATTCTTGCCTTTGGTTTGAATTTGTGACTTTCTAGTGTCGAAACGAGTATTTATTTCAAAATTATAAAGTGTCGTAATCATCTCTACCTTTTGATTTTGAAAAGAAGCTTGTTTATGTTTGTCACTTGAAAGCAAATTCAGATTTGTACATCAACTTTCTTTTTAGGCATCAATATTAAGAAAGTGAAAAAACAAATACATGCACATGTGCATTTGCATATTGACAATCTGTTTGGCTTGATTTAGGAAAGTGCATTTACAATGTGCTCTTTGCTCTTTGTGAAAAGATTGTGTCTTTCTTTTCCCCTTGTCACTAGGATTTTCATTGCTAAAAAGAGATAAAAGTTTGCTTATCATCTTTAGATTTCATTTTAGGAATTACATCTACATCTCGTGGTGAACCCAAAAGGAAAACTTCATAAGAAAGATCAACTTAAAATAAATTCAGTGAATCTAACAACGCTTTGGAACTTAACGCACAACATTTAGAGGTCTAGGCTAGAGACGTATTCCGGCATCGTAAAGCCTGGTAACTATTGTCCTCACTGATGGTTGGGTGATTCCTCCACTTTGAGACGATAAGTGCCAGTACGGACTTGTGCTCCCACTTACCGTCGAGTATATATTAGGAGACCCCTATAGGCTTAAAACCTTTTATCCATAGGAAGCTGTGTCGGCCGCCCTATCGATCGTAATGCACTGAACACAGCATTCGGGAAGATTGACTGCCGTACCATAAAAAGTATTCTGCAATTTTGCGATTGGTTTGGTAATCCCTCTACCTAGATCTCCAGAGAAGTCCCTTTCGTTCCTTTTCAGACTCCTTAACGGAAAAGGTCCATCTGAGCACTTGTCACTTCAGGCTCATTAAAAATCGAAGGAGACTAGAGTCATGTTTTGTTTTCTCTCGACTCTTAAAACCTGAAAAAACAAGTTGTGTCAAAGCGTCTAAAAATTTATTTTAAACGGAATATTCATTACCCCTTTCCTACGTTGATCTTAGGTTGAGAAAATGGAATCTACCAACCAAGGAATTCCCCTTGGTGGAAATCCTAGTCCCTTCTCCTCTTGGGGAGATGTTGGTGCACCCCATATGGCCACATTGTCGCTTCCAGGACTGACAATTGGTTTGCTTGTATGGCTCTTCTCAACCTCTGTCGTTCAGAACACCACTATTCCTGAACAATCGAATAGCAATTAGATGAGTCCAGAGTTTCCCACCAGCCTTCTACTTCCTCTAATTCTTCCTCTCCTCCTTCCTCTTCGCTTGATGGAGCTAGTAAAGCTAAAAGCCAAGTTCCTAAGGAGAAGAAGGAAAAGAAGAAGAAAGAGAAGAAGAAAAGGGAGCCAAAAGCGAATGGGGGAAAACGAGTGTCGTCTAATGAAAATCCACACACTGCATCGACCAGGCCTAAATCGCCATGTGTCATTTGCAAAGGAGACCACTTTCACAGAGATTGTCCTTGCATCCCTCGGATACTAAGGGACTGGTCTCCTCGTTTGCACAATCTGGTGTCATCAATCTCTGATGATCATGTTGAAAGCACACCTTCAACTAGCGAAAGTGAATCCCTAGGACAAAAAGGGAAAGCTAGATTTCCTTGTAAACTATGTGAAGGCAATCATGTCGTCCACCATTGTCCCTTCTTAGACGAAGCTAAAAGAGTTTTGGATGATTGTCCGGTTTCACCGTTACGACTTCCTCCTGGATATAAAAAACTCGTGCCGAGTCTGTCGCTAGTTGAGAATCCAGCTGGCCCGCTCAAGTGGTTGGCTGAAGCGCCTATCATTGAAGATAAACCATCTGAATCCATACCAGATGAAAGTCAAAAGGTCGAGGCGGCAGTTGACCCGGTCTTGCCTTCAGAAGGTTCATCTTCAGATGATACAGTCAATGAAGAGAACAAGGATGACATCATCCAAATTCTCTTCATAAACACAGACTCCGACGAACATGGGGGCAATTTACCCGTTCCATTACCGCAGGAAGGAAGTTCGTCAGAGCCGTATTCGGCCGTCTATTTGGTCCCACCTCCAAGCAACCTAGTTGTTTCCTTCGACTGGAATCAACTAGGCAGACCTTGTTTACCAGCAAGTGTACCATTCCGAATTATCATTCAAATATATAGAATGGTTATGGCTGGTACCATCATAGATGAGGGGGCTTCTATGAGTATCCTTTCCTCGACTGCTTGGAAAGCGCTTGGTTCGCCATCGCTTTTGCCTGAAATGAGAAATCTGACTGGCTTTGATAAAGGAACCAGTCGACCTTTAGGGATCCTTCCCGATGTGCCCATAGCATTGAGAAGGAAGATAGTTCGCATGAATGTAATGGTAGTTCAAGCACCCTTGGATTATAACCTACTCCTTGGATGATACTATATTTATTGCATGGGAGCGATTGTCTCCTCACTCTTTAGAGTAATGTGTTTTCCGCACAAAGGAAGAGTGGTCAAGCTCGTGGACTAGCTTTCATTTCCCGGATCAAGCATAGAAAATAGTCATGTACTATCCCTAAATGGTCTCTTCACGCAAGAAACGTCTCAATCCCCAGTCCATCCTCCCGATGAGCGCGAGTAATTCGGAGGGATATGACTGAAACCCAGGGGGCATGCGTCCTGGTCTGCTTCGGCAGGAAAACTTCGGGTATACGGTAGGTTTCCGTGGGAGAATATGACTAGTCTATACCTCGTCCGTGATTGGAAAAGGGCTTATTCTAGAATAAGATTCTCTTGTCAAAGTTATGTGAGTTGGCGGGCATCGTCACTCACCTTTTTTTATCTCGGTAGACATCGCCGAAGAAGTGTTTTTTCTGCTGTGTGAATAGAACAATCTTTGGGTAGCCTGTAAGAGGTATACCCTTCCTGATAAAATAAATGTTTGCCAGCTTGAATAGAGGGTGACCTTGAAACTCTGTTTTATACCTGGGGGCATGCAAACCTTTTGGAGTGCAAGCAAAGAGCGATTATTTATCTTTTTTTTGGATTAGTCGTTTCCTAACTTGCATAGAGAAAGGATGTGCGACAAAAATCTAAAAATTGCCATTTTTATATGAGACATTCTTATCATATGACTGGATTGATCGAGCAGTGTTACCGCAAGGTTCAAGCTCGTTAAAAAATAAACCCGCATCGAGCAAATGTTTCCACCCGCGTTTAAGCTCGTTAAAAAATGAACTATTTCCCCGGTAAATAACCACCGTGAATGTAGTACTTCAGCCATTAAAGCCTTGGTCGTGTTTGCACCGTCACCTCCACTTTTCCATTGGCCGATCATTCACCTCCAATTGATTGTTTACCCATTTTGAGGAACAGCTGCGAAGAGTGATTTCACTAGCCATCCTTGTGACACTGCCGTGATTGGAAAATTCCAAACCTTACCTGGAATCAGCTGCTACCCATTTTATCACTCGTTCCTCAAAAGACGAGTCTTCTTTAAGCTCTTTTCAACTGACTCATAAAATATGAAAATATTGCCGAGTCCTTGGCCTTCCAGCTCGTTAAAGGGATAGGAAGTGCTATCCCTCCTCTAGATTTTAATCTTTTTCGACCTGAGGGATTATTGCACAAAAAGATCGAGCGCTTGTTTTATTTGGCTCGTTAAAACTATCGAAAATTCATCCCTTTTGTATTATTTTATACTTTTTCGGACTTAAGGGATTAGATGACGAAAAAGGAATTTTGGAGTTACCTTTACGTACCTTTTCAGACTCTCTAAAAATGAAAAGGACCGAGTTATCTTTGTCGTTAAACTCGTTAAAAAGGTTAATAGCGACAAACTTGTCTTTAGACGAGAACGAGTTTCACTATCGCTAGGCTCGTTAAAAAATAGCGATGGGTTTGCCCGAAGGGAAAATTATAGAACAAGCATATGTTATCCTCCTCAAGCTTGACAAAATAAAGAGGTACTGGTCAGCAATGACTGGGGAAAAATTGGGAAGAAAACTAAAAGAATCTTTATTGGTAGCAAGTCACTCTTGAACATGACACTTCCACTCCGTGTCTGAGTTGGGTTGGGTTGTTTCATTCACCGGTCACATCACCATGGTCATTCCATACCATCCACATTTGGGGTAAATGCTACCAATCCATTACATAAGTGTCGCCGACATGTTCAAGAGAAGTCATCCAGAGAAGTCACCTGTGTCCCATCCACTACCATACATTATACTTCATTCTTTCATGACCGCCATCCTGAACCGTATATCATCAAATTTTTTTCACCTCCATCAAAATCATTTGCTCCGTTCCGTGTCATTGATGTGGGATTCATTAAGGCCCTCCTTTCATGGATCGCTTCTTGTCGACATCGGCTCATTATCCAAGAAGTTGATCTAGGAACACCCCATTCAGTACTTTGAAGCTTGCATGCCTTAATGGCAAGTTTCTCACTTCCGGCGACAGGTTTACATCAATGGCCTTCGACCAAAAGACTTTGCATGGTGTTCGACGCCAAGTCCTTTATTCACACCACGTGAATTGTACTGTAGTACCTTGAGGGTCATTATCATTATCGGTGATTCCTCTCGCGCTTGTTAACAGTTTACATCATTGACTGGTAATCAAGCGATGTCTTTCCATGTTCGACTTCGGAACATTTCTCACATGGATCGACTTGTACTTCGAGTGAAGATCAGACGAGATTGAAGACCCTAGATCTAGTTTCATCCATCCGGACTGCGATATATATTCAGGAAAATAAAGACATTAAATGTACAACATTGCAGCACAGATAATCATCCTACGAAAAGGATGATGGCTCTATCAGAATCATTAGTCTACACTTAGATGATTGTCTGTCCTATGTACATGAGAATGAATTTATAAAGCTGAGCATGGGAACGCCCGCCTCAAATAGATCATGAAAAATAGTATGAAGATAATGTATTCTATTGTATCTTATTACAGGTCTCCTCCCAGCATTGAAAGAACTTCAAATCCTCCTAATAAAGCATTTCACCCGATAAACGGCCTCATACTTTAGGGGGCAACTGTTATAGAAATTTTTGTGCCTTGCAGCTCCAAGCATGAAATGTCCATAAACCAAGGGATCCTAAGTCCCTAAAATTGTTGTTCCGACCCCTAAAGGAACAAGTTCAACAAATTACAGCTTCTCCCAGAAGTTCTCCACCAGAAAATGCTCAGAATCAGTCAAATCAGGATCATTTCAGCTGCTCCATTGGCTAGCTACGTTGCATAGCACCCAAATACACTAGCTAGGTGCGTTGCAACGCACCTAAATGCACTATCAGAGTGCGTTGAGCGGGAAATGACAAATGGCAGTGCCATTCTGCGAGGTGGAAAGACAATGGAAGCTTCCAGAACCTTCTCCAATGACACTTGCCTCACTGAATTCGACCAAGGATGAGTAAGAGGCTCTCAATCTCCAAATGGAAGAAAGAACTGACAAAGAGAAGACACTAGTCAAATCATAAGCTGAATCATCCTCCTTGCATACATCTATATATGGATCCCTAATCCCAGAGATCCAGAGGCTGGAATTTTGTACATTGCAAAGAATTGCTGTTGGTTTTGAGATAGATATCAGAGTATTGGCTGATTTATGCTTGGTTGGAGGTGAATAGGGGCTTCTTTAATGGGAGGTTGATGCTGGATCCGGAATCATAGGTTGTAACTCCTCCTGGATCTTCTTGTTATATCAATAAAACTATTTGAGTTTCTCCTACATGCTTGTGTATCATTGATGCTTGTTACATTAGTATGTTTAGCTTAAATCTGATCCTAAGCTTTTTATGAATATAGATCCATGTCTTTGTGTAGTTTTCTTCTTCTGTGATCTTACAGGAACTTGGTGAAGCTGGGCAAGTAAGGAAGCAGGTAGCTGGAAGCTGTCAAAGAAGAGAGAGATTGGATCAAAGGAATAGCGCAAGACACAGGTCGGTTCTTCCTATCCCCCTATATCTCTAATTCATAAAGGAAATACAAAAGTAGCTTTCTCTGTTTGTTTCTAAGGTAATTGTCACACCTTAGTGGGATAGGTTCGTTCTAAATAGACACTTTTCCCGGTAACAACCCTGGGAGGCTCCTGCACAACACCAAGGCATTGGTTGTAAGGTTTCTTTTGTTTCCAATTAATACAATTAAGTTCATTTTTCTCAACAAGTTGTTATATATAATTTGTTTCATAAACTCCTTGGTCTTTATGATGAATATGTTTTATTATATGATTTATTCAGGTGCTATGTAATCATTTGCTTGTTTGTGTCTGCAGGCTTCAAGGAGAGGAGCTCATATGGATCGAAGAAGCTTGGCTGCTACAAACAGCGTTGGACTAAAGGTAAGCCTTAAACACCTGGTTGCTTTTATTTTAAATGCATATTTAGGGAAAGATAGTTCTTGATTGTTTTGTTTGTCACTAGAAACACCTGCCGCAAAATTGACTCTTTCCGCATGACAGCTACCTTAGAAACAAACACACTAAAAACTACTTTTGTTTTCCTTTATGAGAAATAGATAAGAGAAGGATAAGGAGACCAACCTCTGTCTTGTGCTTGGTTCCTTGCTTGATTCCTCTCTCTTCTGGTAGGTCTTTGCCACTCGCTTCCTTGTCTACCCAGCTTCAAAGAGTACCTGTAGAATCAAAGTAGCATAACACTATCCAAGAACATAGATCTATTATCATAAACAATATAGGATCATATGTACATTGACCACACAAATTCATAAATCATCAATCATACAAGAATGTGGATGAAAACTTGAATAGCTTTATTGATAATCAAGAAAGAGCAAAGAGGATTACAACCAATTGTTCTGACCCAACATCATCCTCTCAGCAAGAAAGCCCTTCTTCACCCCATGAAAAGCTTAGATCACCCAACACTATGATATTGCACCAAGAAACCAACAACACTTCCTTACAAGATATAAAATTCCAGCCTCTGGATCTCTGGGATGAGGGATCCATATATAGATGTCTGCAAGGGAGGTGAGTCAGCTTTTGAGACTTGATTAGTGTCTTCTCTCTGATAGTTCTTGATTCCACTTGGAGATTGATGATCTCTTACTCATTCCTGGTCGAATTCAGAGAGGCAAGTGTCACGGGAGAGGTTTTTGGAAGATTCCATGCTCCTCCACCTTGCGGATTGACCCTGCCATTTGTCCCTTCTCGCCCATCGTACCCCATAGAAGGGCTTTTTGAAATGCATCGCACCTACTGTGTGTATTCAGGTGGGATGCAATGCACTTTGCCTATCGAGCAGGTGAAATGGTCCAGTTTGACCAGTTTTGAGTAGTTTTTCATGGAGAACTTCTCGGAGATGTTGTAATCAGTTGACCTTGTTCTTTTAGGGGTTGGAACAACAAATTTAGGGACTTAGGAGCCTTTGGTTTATGGACATTTATGCTTGGGGTTGCAGTGCCCAAAAATGTCTATAACAAGGAGGCGACCTAGGAAGATGAGCAAGTCATGCAGGAAACATACTAAACCCTATTTCGGATGTACAGAAACACTAAGGACAATGTTAAGACTGAGGGAGAGGAGATTTAACACCCCTCAGTCACTGGGGTAAATTTTAGAATTTACTTCGTTTTACCGAAGTAAATATAGAAAGGAGACTTAATTAAATAATAATATATATATATCTAAATATATATATATATATATATATATATATATAATAAAATATATATAATAAATATATATATATATATATATAATAAAATATGTATTTGTAGATTTTGTAAAAGAAATAATTTGTTACAACTCATGGGAAATATGGGATGCAAGAGAAGATCTCGCACTCAAAGCCGTTAAAAAGAGAAATATTTAAGACTGACGACTAACAACCAACCTTCTAGTGAGAAGGAAACCAAAAGGGTTTGGGGAACTTGAGGAAAAGAGGAGTAGAAAAAAAGTAGAGAGAGATGAGCAAGCCCAAAAGGCATTGGAATAGGTGATGCGAACATCATTCATGAAACACCTCAAGATAGTTGGCTAGTGAGACTCATTTAATTCTGGTGACTGGAGTTGGTTATGATTAGGTGTTTTGTAAGGAAAAACTATTATCTTGCATATTTCAGAGTGTGATATTAGCTCGGGTGGAGAACCAGGAGCGAAATTGGTAGTCATATATTGGGTGGTGCATCCTAACTTTCCTATGATTTGTAACTAATTGTATGGGACATCATATAAGTATATATAAGCCTGATACTGCTAAAAATTGTGTATAAAAATTTATATGAATCAGAGGCAAATACTGAGTAGAAGTTAGATGAAAGAAAAGGTTTTAATTTGTGTAATTTTATTTTTCTTAAACAAGTGTTGTATTTTATGAGTGTAATAGAAAAATAATGAGCATTGAAATAAATATTGAATATTGGAATACAATTTTCTTAGAATGTTGTGTTGAGAGAAAATATTAAGTATGCACGAGAAGAAAATAGGTACATGACGAGTATTATAATTACCAAGGCCCATAATGAAGACAATAACACAAATTTTACATTGTATCAAAAAAAAATATTATGAAAAACAAAAGCATGGAAATGAAGAACATGCATATAATCTCTTACGCCCAAGAACTTAAATATTGTCTTACTTATAAACGTAAAATGGCCGATGACTCGGTTAGTCCTGCAGCATGGTTAAAAGCCCTACCTTTTGGTTAGCCCCATATATAGGACTTCCAGGACGTAATACAGGAACATGTGAAACCATTTCAAGAAACCCTCAGAACTAGTAAACCTAGAGTGTAACTTACACTATGAAAACAAAACCATTCGAATTGATAAAAACTGTATATGCTAACTTGGATGAAATTCAAGAACTGTTGTGTGCATGGTAAAAGACAAACATTTATATACAAAGTGAAATAAGTACAAAATGGATATGCCCAAGTTAGGTATCCATTGTTTTCATTCAAAACCTAAAAAATATTAATATTATGTCTGTTACCACTTTTGGCTTGGAAATTCGACAAATCAAACTGTAACCCAAAAAACAAGTAACAACGACCTTAGCCCAAACACATTATGCCCAGTGAGCACTAAAAATGAAAATCCTGTGCCTCAGAATGATGTTTGAGGAGGGAGTAAAACTCAAATTCAAATTGTGACCACACTTGATAACTTAAGTAAACAAATCGATTGATCACATGCCAAGGATGCCAAGCATTCTGGCGCAAGTGTTTCATCTAGCTCACCTACATAAGAAAAGGGAAAAAATGGGATTAGTTCATCCCTTAAAAATCATGATATAACAAAGTAATGAAAGTTTTCTAACTATAGCAAGAACCTGAGGAAAAATTATAACTTACCAAACCCTTGAGGGTTGAGAGAAGGAAAGGTACCATAGGCGAAAGATGGGGTAAATCCATAATTGGCCTTGCATCAAGGAAAACGAATGAAATAATTAGCTCAGTATCAACTCAAATTGTAAATTTTAACATTCATAAATAATTTGAAACCAATATAATAGGGTTACCTTGAAAATTGCGTCCAGAAACATGCTTTGAAGGTTCCTTGTCATTGTTTGCATGACATACGGTTTGTAACAGATGAATAAATCCTAGTGAACCATAATAGAGGTAGTTCAACATAAAACCTAGCTCAGATGAAGAGAGGAACAATGTTAAATGAAATGAGTGAGATGAGTTGCAAGCAAGGAGGTGGTGTTTATCCTCTAACATCCACCCAAAAACCAGGACAGTTGATTCGATCTACGATAGTTGTTGATGAGTTGTGGATCCCAAGGGGTGGATCCACTGTTGATCAAACTTCAAAATCAACAGATAGACCACCACGCAGAGTAGGTGGGAAGTCTCAAGGTAATTTGACAACGATGGGAATTGATAGCCCATGAACAAAGTCATTTAGGCGAGTACAACTTAAAATAAATATATCAAGTTAGGTTAAATACAATAACCATGAAATCATGAAACCATATAATTGTGTAATCGCGAATTAAATCCAAATAACCAAAGTTTTAATTACAATAATGATAAGTCAACACAACAATTATTTATATGTATATAAACCAATATTAATCCTTGAATTCCAATCTAGTGTGAACATTATTTCACTTTGTGCCATGTTCATGTCAATTTTTTTTAGTGATGAGGGGACATTACAATAATTAATTATAAATACTTGATATATTTCTCTTCCTTGTATTCATTTCCTTCCATGAAATCTCTATTATCGATATACATCTATTTTAATCAATAGATCCTTGAAGATGCATGATATTTTTTTCTAAAAGAGGATTAGATTCACTAATGAAAGTATATTATTTCTTATCCATCAATATACTTTATTGATATACATATACCTCTCTATAATCTTATATCTATTCCATGTTTATAAATATAACATCATCGACATCGTTTCAAATCCTAATTACAACATCACAAGAGCTTTTAATATGTATCAAGTACATGGCATATATATATATATATATATATATATATATATATATATATATATATTTCTCATAGCTATAGAGCATATCATCAAGCCTTTATTAATTCATTTTGCTCAAGTTCATTGTTTAAATGTGGTACTATATATATCATAGTTTTTGGCATCAAATTCATTATAATTGATATAATACTATATATGTAATACCCTCTAGATATTTCCATGCATTCATGTGTTGACCTATGGTATTTCCATGGATTTCCTATCGACCTACCATATCGGTGGTTGTAATATGATCTTTCAAAATTATGGTGTCAAAAATTATTAGGGTTTTATTGTAATAAAAAGTCTATATTTCTATATTCAAACTTGTGTGATCCATAATGAATTAAACAAAGTCTTTTGGTAGAAATCACATGAGAGAATTTTTTGGCTGACGCATTTCAAACCAATAAGTGTCGTTCATCATCAGGACCAGATGAAGAGGAAAACCATGGCAAAGGCTTAAATAGAGAGCAATGTAGAGACATAATTTCAAGTAATGGCTATATTTGAACAATAATGTTTAAATTATAATATTAATTTATTAATATATTAAAAACAAATATTATTAAGTAATGGATATGTTAAATGGCTAGTTTTTGAAAAATATTTAAATAATGATATTATTTCATTAATTTATTAGAAATATTAATAGGTAACAGCTATATTAAACGACTAATTTTTAAAAAATGATATTTAAATTAATTTATTAAAACCAAATATTACTAGTTCTTGAAAAATAATATTTAAATAATGATATTAGTTTATTAATTTATTAAAATACTAATATGTAACGGTTATATTAAACAACTAGTTTATGAAAAAATATTTAAATAATGATATTGTTTCATTAATTTATTAAAAATATTAATAGTTAACAGCTATATTAAACGGCTAATTTTTGAAAAATAATATTTAAATAATGATATTAGTTTATTAATTTATTATATGTAACGACTGTATTAAACGACTAGTTTTTGAAAAATAATATTTAAATTAATTTATTAAAACCAAATATTACTAGTCTTAGAAAAATAATATTTAAATTGAGATATTAGTTTATTAAATTATTAATTTATTAAAAAGAAATATTAATAAGTAACTGCTATATTAAACAGCTAGTTTCTAAAATAAATAAATATATAATCAAAGTCAAACTTTAAAGGAGGGGAGTCAAAAAATATAAAAACGAATGAAGACCCTAATCGGGACAAGATCATTTGATAAATAAAATAACTAATGGAAATAAAATGAAATAAATTAAAAATAATTAATGGAAAAAAAAAAAATATATATATATATATATATATATATATATATATATATATATATATATATATATATATATATATATATATATCTAATCAATAAATAAAACAGGGTCAAAAATAAAATATGGGCGTCTGGCCCATTAAAGAAATAAAAAAAAAATACTAAAGGGAGTTAAGAACGAATAGGATGATAAAATACATAAAAAACATGAAGGATGAAGAAAATAAACTCTAATGAAGAATAAATCAACAACAAATACTATAAAAAGGATGACAATACCTACACAGGTAAAAAAAAAAAGAAAAAAAAAATAGGAGGACAAGACAGGGACCAAACTTCTACTAATATTCCAACCATCATATCTATTCAAATTATTGGGTCTTCTTTCAATTTCTAGGGCCTCCCTCCCTCAATTTACGATGATGAAAATGACTAACCTTAGCAACGACATGGGCCTTCTCAATGCAGATGTGATGCTTAGATTCATCTGCATGCTCTGCCAAAGTAGAGGAGCGGGTCCTTCCATGCTTGATGTCAGCGGCATGCTCATGAATCCTTTGATGAATCGAGCAACCAGTCTCACCAATGTAGGGAGTCTCACAAGAGCATGGGATAACATAAACAACCTTCATATTCTTGGGGTCCACTCAGTCCTTTCCAAATCTAAGGCAGGTTTTTATGGTATTTAAAGGCTGAAAGGTTGAAGCCACCTTATGCTTCCTTAGGATCCTTGCAATCTCGTCAATGGTCCCTTGGATAAAAGGAAGATGAACATCAGAAAATTGATCCTTGGTATGTTTCTTAGCACTAGGACGCTTTTTAGCTCTGTGAAAAGCCTTAGTACATTGGTGTCTACTATACCCATTACTAAAGAAAACACTTCTTAAATCTCTAATTGTTAAGGTGTTGAGAACACCAAGCTTTTGAGCTGGGAAATGATGAGAATTAGCATGAATATATTGTTCTGTATGAGTTTTCTTACTATATACCTGATGAGAGAAAGAGATATTATCATTCCTTGAGATGAGGACGTCAAGGAGGGGAATACTACCATTACATTGAAATTCCATGGTGAAATTTACAGAACTAGATTGATTGTTAAGATGGAGGAAAAATAGTTCCAAATTTTATTTACCATGGGACTAGATGATAAAATTTTCATCCACAAATGTGTTCCACAACTTAGGCAAATGACGTGAAGAGGCTAAGGCCTTTGATTCAAAATCCTCCATGAATAAATTAGCCACCATAGGGGAGAGGGGGGAACCCATGGTGACATTGCAAGTTTGCGCATAGAATTCCCCATCGAATGAAAAGAAAGTAGAAGTAAGACAAATACCAACTAACTAAGCTGTATCAGGATCTGTGATGTGCTTGATGACTTTGATGGCCTCATTGATAGGGATATTAGTGTAGAAAGAGACCACATCTAAGCTCACAAGCTTGTCATCTAGATCAAGCTTGAAGCTCTTTAACTCATTAGCAAATGATGCAGAGTCCTTGAAGAATGATTCTGTATGGCCAAAAGAGGGCTTAAGCTTTTGGGATAAATATTTAGCAAGAAGATAAGTTGGCCCTCCTAGCATGTTGACAATGGGTCTCAGAGGAGCCCCTTTCTTATGAATCTTTGGTAGACCACAGATTATGGGGGTAAGAGGGAAACTTTCAATAACCTTATGACTAATCGAGCTGACTGAGCTACTAGCCTTTATAGCAAAAGCCACACTTTTAGAAATCTTCTACAAAGGATCCTTATTGAGTTTCTTGTAGCTCCCGCTATTATGGAGGTTGTCCAACATCTTTCGACGGTAATCATCTTTTTCAAGAATAACCACAGCACCACCTTTGTCGGCTTTGAGAACAACAATATTCTTATTATCATTTAACGATTTCAGAGCATCAAACTTAGGTTTGTTGATGTTATTCTTGGGGGGCTTTTCCTTTCTAAGGACAACCACATAGTCTTGACGAATGATATCTTTAGTGACATCCAGTAAGACTCTAATACTATATTCAGTGTCACAGATGATATCGTTGACCAAGATCTTTCTAGGAGAAAGAGAAAAATTTAAACCTTTCTCCAAAAGACTAAATATAGGGGGATCAAAAGAAAATCTAGAGAGATTGAAAACCATATTACTAGAAGAGGAAAGAAAATTAGAACAACCAATATTATCCAAACTTAGAGTCTTATTACTAATCTTATTATTATTACAATTATCAGAATTGAAAATAGAGTCACTAACCTCATTAATATTAATACTATTATTATTACTCCTAGTGACATTATTATTATTATTCAAACATAAATTATTATTGTTATTCTTAATATTAATATTCCTATGTGAGGTGAAAATATAATCACTATTATTATTATTATTATTATTATTATTATTATTATTATTTAATTGAATATTATTATTAATAGAACCACTTCCACTATTATTGAAACCAACAGAAACCAAAGAAGAATTAACAGACAACGAACCTGAGGGAATCTGACCCAGTGAATACGAGATTGTTCCAGCTTCACCTTCTATGGAAGAAGGGTGAGAAACACTGTCAACCGAAGATTGGAGAGCAAAATATTTGATTCTAATTAATTTTGCTTCTATAAGGACCATGAAAACAACTAGACTCATTAGGTTGCGAGATGAATTTCTCTGAGAGCTTACTGAACTTCTTGGACTGCATTAGTTTCCATATTTCTTCCAAACGAGAATATTTCAGAGGCGAGCATTCTTCGATCCTTGACCAAAGGGGAGCAGAGATCTGATTTGAAAGTTCCAAATGGAGAAACAACAAATTATGAGAAATGAAATCCGAAACCTTTCTCATCCTTCCAATCTACAAACAAACCAATGCCATGCTAGCATTAAGAAAAATAGGACATCCACTAGAATTATTGAGAGGGTGTTGAATCTGAGTGAATGGAGGAACAAGGGAAGAGTCTCTACATTGTTTTAGAAAAGCTGGATCTATATTCAACTTGGAAACCCTTACAGGAGACTGTTCAAAGTGATGAACTTTAATAGTAGTCACCCTTCTGTATAGGGTAGTAATTTCTGTATTCAAGCTTCTATGATCCATAAAGAATTAAACAAAGTCTTTTGGTAGAAACCACATGTAACAGGTCTTGATTATCTTCGCGTAAACATATAGTCTAACTTGACTTGACTTAACAATTACAGTTATATATATTCGTGCATCATATGAACAATAGAAGTAAAATTCATACCAAATATATTCGATGCATAAAACAGGAAATAAATACATAGAAATGATAGAAACTTCTCTTTATTATTTCTTCCAAATGATTACAAACTTCGACTCACCTTGTGCACTCAGCTGCAGGGGCCCGCGCACTCAGCTGCGGACTACTAGGCCTCTGTGCGCTCAGCGACAGAGCCTCTTCCTACTCTACGACCCATGTGATTTCTATTGAAATAATTTGTCTAATTCATTATGGATCACAGAAGCTTGAATACAGAAATTACTACCCTATACGGAAGGGTCACTGTTATTAAAGTTCATAACTTTGAACTGTCTCGCGTAAGGGTTTCCAAGTTGAAGACAGATCTAGATTTTCTAAAACGGTGTAGAGAATCTTCCCTTCTTCCTTCATTCACTTAGATTAAGTAGCCTTTTAATAATTCTAGTGCTTGTCATATTTTTCTTAACGCTAGAATGACATTCGTTTGTTTGGAGATTAGCAGGGTGAGAAAGGTTTTGGATTTCATTTCTCGTAATTTGTTGTCTCTCCATTTGGAACTTTCAAATCAGATCTCTGCTCCCCTTCAGTCAACGATCGAAGCATGCTCGGCTCTAAAATATTCTCATCTGGAAGAAATATGGAAAGTAGTGTAGTCCAATAAGTTCAATAAGATCTCAAAGAAATTCATCTCGCAGCCTAATGAATCTAGTTGCTTTCATGGTCCTTCTAGAAGCAGAATTAATTTGAATCAAATCTCCACTCTCCAATCTTGGGTTGATGGTGTTTCTCACCCTTCTTCCATCGAAGGTGAAGCTGGAACAATCTCATATTCATCGGGTTAGATTCCCTCAAGTTCGTTGTCTGTTAATTCTTCTTTGGTTTCTGTTGGTTTCAATAATAGTGGAAGTGGTTCTATTAATAATAATATTCAATTAAACAACAATAATAATAGTAAGAATAATAATAATAATAATAATAATTGGTTTAATAGTAATACTAATAATAGTGATTATATTTTCACCTCATATAGGAATAATAATATTAATAATAGCAATAATAATTTATGTTTGGATAATAATAATAATATCACTCGGAGTAATAATAATAATAATAATAATAATAATGAGGTTAGTGACTTTGTTTTCAATTCTCATAATTGTAATAATAATAGGATTGGTAATAAGGCTCTAAGTTTGGATAATATTGGTTGTTCTAATTTTCTTCCCTCTTCTAGTAATAGGGTTGTCAATCTCTCTAGCTTTTCTTTTGATCCCCCCTCTCTTTAGTCTTTTGGAGAAAGGTTTAAATTTTTCTCTTGCTCCTATAAATATCCTGGTCGACGATATCAACTGTGACATTGAATATGGTATAAGAGACTTACTAGACATCACTAAAGACATCATTCGTAAAGATTGTGTAGTTGTCCTTAGAAAGGAAAAGCTCCCCAAGAATAACATCAAAAAACTTGAGTTTGATGCTCTCAAATCATTAAATGATAATAAGAATATTGTTGTTCTCAAATCCGACAAAGGTGGTGCTATGGTTATTCTTGATAAAGATGATTACCGTCAAAAGATGTTGGACCACCTCCATAATAGCGAGAGCTAAAGGAAACTCAAGAAGGATATTTTGAAGAATATTTCCAAAAGTGTGTCTCTTGCTATAAAGGCTAGTAGCTCGGTCAGCTCGTTCAGTCATAAGCCTATCGAAAGTTGCCTTCTTACCCCCATAATCTATGGTCTGCCAAAGATTCATAAGGAAGGGCTCCTCTGAGACCCATTGTCAACATGATAAGAGGGCCAACTTACATTCTTGCTAAATATTTAGCCCAAAAGCTTAATCCCCTTGTTGGCCATACAGAATCCTTCGTTAAGGACTTTGCATCATTTTTTAATGAGTTAAAGAGTTTCAAGCTTGATCTAGATGACAAGCTTGTGAGCTTCGATGTGGTCAATCTCTACACTAATATCCCTATCAATGAGGTCATCGAAGTCATCAAGCACATCACAAATCTTGATACGGTTTATTTAGATGGTATTTGTCTTACTTCTAATTTCTTTTCATTCGATGGAGAATTCTATGAGTTCCCCCCTCTCCCCCATGGTAGCTAATCTATTCATGGAGGATTTTGAATCAAAGGCCTTAGCCTCTTCTCATATTCTGCCTAAGTTGTGGATGACACTTTTGTCATCTGGTCCCATGGTAAAGAAAAGTTGGAACTATTTTTCCTCCATCTTAACAATCAATCTAGTTTTATAAATTTCACCACGGAATTTGAATGTAATGGTAGTATTCCCTTCCTTGATGTCCTCCTCTTAAGGAATGATAATGGCTCTTTCTCTCATCAGGTATATCATAAGAAAAATCATACGGAATAATATCTCCATGCTAATTTTCATCATTTCTGAGCTCAAAAGCTTGGTGTTCTCAACACCATAGCAACTAGAGCTTTAAGAGTTACTGATGAGAACCATCTCAAGGAAGAGAAAGCACATCTCTTAAGTGTTTTCTTTAATAATGGGTATAGTAGACACTAATGTACTAAGGCTTTCCTCAGAGCTCAAAATGGTCCTAGTGCTAAGAAACATACCAATGATCAATTTTCTGGTGTTCATCTTCCTTTTATCCAAGGGACCACTGACAAGATTGCAAGGATCCAAAGGAAGAATAAGGTGGCTTCAACCTTTCGGCCTTTAAATACCATATGGAGCTTCCTTAAATTTGTAAAGGACCCAGTCAACCCCAAGAATATGAAGGGTGTTTACGTTATCCCATGTTCTTGTGGGACTCCCTACATTGGTGAGACTGGTCGCTCAATTAATCAAAGGATTCATGAGCATGCTGCTGACATCAAGCATCGCAGGACCTTCTCCTCTGCTTTGGTGGAGCATGCAGATAAATATAAGCATCACATTTGCATTGAGAAGGCCTAATTCGTTGCTAAGGTTAGTCATTTTCATCATCGTAAATTGAGGGAGGCCCTAGAAATTGAAAAAAGACCCAATAATTTGAATAGCGATGATGGTCGAATATTAGTAGATGTTGGGTCCCTGTCTTTTCCTTCTAGTTTTTTTTAATTTTTTTTTTTTTTTTACCTATGTAGGTATTGGCATCCTTTTTATAGTATTTGTTGTTGATTTATTCTTCATCAAAGGTTATTTCTTGAACCTTCGTGTTTTTTATGTATTTTATCATCCTATTCATTCTTAACTCCTTTTAGTATTTTTGTTATTCATTTAATGGGCCTGCGCCCCATAGTTTATTATTGACCCCATTTTATTTATTGATTATTTTTCTTTGGATATATATATATATATATATATATATATATATATATATATATATATATATATATATATATATATATATATATATATATATATATATATATATATCTGTGTGTGTGTGTGTTTCTGTTTTTTATTTATTTATTTTTATTTTATTTCCATTAGTTATTTTATTTTTCAAATGATCTTGTCTCGATTAGGGTCTTCATTCGTTTTTATAAATTTTGACTCGCCTCCTTTAAAGTTTGACATTGATTATCTATTTATTTATTTTAAAAACTACTTGTTTAATATAGTGGTTACTTATTAATATTTGTTTTTAATAAACTAATAAAGTAATATCTTAGTTTAAATACTACTTTTCAAAAACTAGCCATTTAATATATCTGTTACATATGGAGAGAGAGTGGGAGAGCCGAAGAAACCAGGGTTTCTGAAAACAGTAGAGTACGTCTCTTATGGTCGGCGGAAGAGGAGGGAGCTCAGCTCCCTCCTACAAAGAAGTTGTGGCCAACAAAAGTAAATCACCGATGGGGAATAATGGAGATTGCACTAATGAAAGGATCAAGGAGAATGAAAAGGAAATAGGGGGGACCAAAACCAAGGAAAATAGTAGCACAAAGGACAAAGAGGAAGACGACAAAAGTCAGGGTTCAAGAGAAAAAAACAAAAAGGACCTTGCAAACCAAAAGCAGAAATTACTCTGAGAGTAATATTAAATGATCCTACTCTGCAGGCGCATAGGGAACACATGAGGACCTATGCCATTATCTGTAAATTCATGGGATTATGGCCCACTAAAAAAGCTTTACAAATGTGGGTTAAGTGTCACTAGAAACCCAAAGGAAGCATTGACCTACATCTTGGGTCAAATGGATTCTTCACAGTGGTGTTCTCAAACATCAAAGATAAAGATAGAATATTCGAAGGAGGACCCTACTTTTTTGCAGCAACCAGTCTCTATATGAGGCCTTGGAGGATGAACTTTGTACCAGAGAAGGAAATGTTCTCTTTGGTACCAGTTTGGGTAAGGCTCTACTCTCTACCTCTTGATTACTAGCAAACTAAATCACTAGCTACCACTGGAAATAAACTAGGATGTTTTATCAAAGCTTTCGAAGCCACAAGAAGAGGAAAATATACCTCCTTTGCTAGGATATGTGTAGAAATGGATCTGTCAGGTGCGCTTCCGGATGAAGTCATCCTGGAAGTTTTTGATGAGGAATGGGTGCAGACAGTGGACTACGAGCATATCCCCTTCAGATGTCGTAGATGCCATGAACATGGACATCTGCTCAGAGACTACCCTCTTAATAAAGCAGACAATAAAGATAAAATCCATCCAAAGAAGGACTCAAATAACTTTCAGAAAGTGGCAAGCAAAGAAAAAGGGGGAAAAAGGGGGAAAAAGTAACAACATAATGAGGGGCTGAGGATTAATCAGAACAAGTTTCATGTGCTGGAAGAGAAGGAAGAAACCACAAGAGAAAACCAATATCAGGAGAAAGGCACTAATGAAAAAGACAACGAAGAGGACAAGATACATTCTCTAGATATTGATTCTCTAAAAGAAACGATGATAAGTGAAACAAAAAAGGAGATGGAACAGGAAATGACCCAAAGTGAAACATACTTGGAAGATCATGAACTACAAGAAATTCTCGACAAGGAAAACCTAGATCTGGAAGGATTCTTGATGCAGGGAACGAAAGGAGGAATAGATTCATTGCCTCAAGAAGAATGCAATAGAATACATCAACTGTTTTTATGGAAAACTCAAGAAAAATGACTGGGTAAATGTAAAAACATTCAGAAACAGGAGCACAGAGTGGTGAAAACAACGAAATCAACTCCCAGATTAGCTACGAGAAATTCAGGAAAGAAGAGAGGCAGAAAAAACAAAATGAGCTCTTGATGAAGTATGTAAAGCTAATGATAGATTCTGGTAGGATGAAAGATCTAACCAGTTACTCCAATCATGAAGTTCATATCTTGGAATATCAGAGGTCTAGGTAGTAAAAGGAAGCAAAGAATGATAAGTAACAAAATGAAAATAGCAACACTAGACATAATCTTCATTCAAGAAACAAAATTCTCCATTCAGAAGCTAAAACAAATCCATAGAAAATGGCTTAACAGGTTTGAGTTTCTAGAAGTTAAAGAAAAGAACACAGTTGGGGGCATTCTCACTCTATAGAATCCCTAGAAAGTTAGCATAACAGACGCAAAGGCATCGAGAAATTATTTATCAGTCATCATTCAACTAGTGGGGGTGTCGGACACCTTCCTGGTTACAAATGTTTATGGTCCACAACGAATAGATGAGAAACTCAAATTTCTTGAATCCTTGGTAAATCTCAAAGTAGACATGCATAAGTTCCTTGGGTCTTGGGAGGAGATTTTAATATGATTAAATCTCTTTCGGAAAAGAAAGGAGGTACCAGATTGCTAAGTAAAGATTCAGTAACGTTCCAATCCTTCACAGATGACATGAAATTGGTTGATTCTGAAATCCACAACGGCCCTTTTACTTGGAACAACAAAAGAGGAGGTGAAGCCCAGGTCACCTCTAAGTTAGACAATTTTTTTATCTCAGAGGAGATGATGCTCACAAATAAATAAATAACTACTAGAGTTTTCCCTTTTGGAGGCTCTGATCACTGGCCGATACAACTAGAAATCAAGTGGATTGATTCACCCAGAAATAGACCCTTAAGATTTGAGAATATCTGTCTTTCCCACCCTGATTTTATTAGCAACATTGAAAAATGGTGGTCCGAAAATATGCAGATGCAGGGCACGAGAACGTTCCTCCTGCATAAAATATTGAAGCACATTAAACTCCGACTCAAAGAGTGGAACAAGAAGGATTTTGGCAACATTTTCGTAGATAAAAAATCTGTGGAAATCAAACTGCAGGAACTAAACCAAGCATTAATCATAGAAGGTTTTGATAAAGTCAAGAGTAAAGAAGCTGATAAATACAATCAAGAATGGGAAAATTTATGCAAACAAGAGGAAATCTTCTGGAGACAAAAGTCTAGAGTTCAATGGCTCAAAGAAGGGGAACGAAATACCAAATTTTTCCACAGATCCACTATGGCCAATAGAGCGCACAATAGAGTCTCTTTATTATTGAATGAGAATGGGGAGCTCCAGACCACCCATAAGAATATCGAAGTTGTGCTAGTTCACCATTTCAAAGGCATCACAAAGGAAAGTAATCTAGACAGAGAACAAAGCATCAAGGAAATCACAAAAAATATCCCTCAGATGGTGTCTAGAGAGGATAATTTTAACCTGAATAAACCTGTTACCGAAGAAGAAATTAGTGAGGTCATTAAAGACATGCAGAATGGCAAAGCTCCAGGTCCAGATGGCTTTAATGTAGATTTTTTCAAGGCCTGCTGGAATGTTGTCAAATAGGATATTCTGAATGTTGTAGAGGACTCCAGAAGAAGTAAGTCCATTCTGAAATCCCTCAACATCTCCTTCATCTCCCTGATCACCAAACAGGAGTCGGACCTGACTCTTGATAAGTACAGACCCACTACTTTATGCAATGTGGTGTATAAAATCATATCCAAGATTTTGGCCAATAGGCTCAAACCTCTTCTTCCTTCTTTAATTTCATGGGAACAATCTGGTTATGTGGAAGGAAGACAAATCCTAAACAACATTATTCAGGCTCACGAGGTGGTTCATTCACTTACCAGTAAAAGGCAGCCTGGAATGATCATGGAATTAGATATTGCTAAAGCGTACGATAACGTGAACTTGATGTAGATCAAGAAGGTCCTTATTGCTTTTGGGTTTGATCACAATTGGGTCAGATGGGTTATGGCTCTGGTTACCTCTTCCAGCTTTTCTATTTTGGTGAATGCCTTGCCCTCAAAGATATTTACTCCATCTAGAGGACTTAGGCAGGGAGACCCACTCTCTCCCTTTCTCTTTATCCTCATGATGGGAGGATTGGGCAGATCCATTAAACAAGCCAAAATCTCAAGAAATATCAAGGGATTGCAATTAACAGAGAATGGTCAAGCAATGACTCACCAAAAATTTGTGGATGACACCATGCTGCAGGGGAACCCCACAGTCAAAGAAGCTTCAACGTACAGATAAATCCTAAATGACTTTGCCTTGGCTACAGGTATGGAAGTCAATCTCTCCAAATCAAATTTTTTTTCTTTAATATTAACATTGCAATTGAGAGGAATATCTCCAGAATTTTGGGCTTTCAAAGGGATTCCCACCCCTCAAAGTATTTGGGAATTCCCCTTACGGCTAAATCTTTGCACAAAATCATTTGGTAACTGGTGCTCAACAAGATGCAAGACAAAGTCAAAAAATGGATTTTCAGATATTTGAACCTTGCTGGTAGGTTGATTTTGACAAAGGTCGTGTTGCAATCTATCCCTGTTTTCTTTTTATCTGCCCTTTTAGCTCCCAAAGGGGTTTTACAACAATTTAGGAATATCTAGAGAGATTTCCTTTGGGGCAAGGAGGAAACAAGGAAGAAATGGGCCCTTGTTGCTTGGGACAAAATCTATAAACTGAAAAGTCATGGAGGTCTAGGCTTAGATGATCAGGAGATTCTAAGCAAAGTTTTAGGCACTAAGCCCTGGTGGAGGTAGGTTAAAGAACCAGAAGCTTAATGGATGAAATCCTGGAAAGATAAATATGCTAGCTCCTGGCACACAAATGATCTTATAAGAATGTTGGGAAACATAAAAGTCTCTTATATCTGGAACAAAGCCTGGGCTAATAGAAGCCTTGTTCAAAATAACAGCTTTTGGAAAATCAGAGAGGGAGATCTTGCTCTCTTCTGGGAAGACAAATGGCAACAAGAAACAATGCTGATAAGAGAGGACTTTATAAGCCTCAAGCAGGAAACAGAGTCCCAAGGTTTAATAAAAGTTAAAGATTTCTGGAATCTTCCTCATGATTCGGGAAAGTGGAGAAAGTGGAAAGATATAGAATGCAGAGAGGACAGTCCCAACAAAACAAAAGCCGAGGAACTCATGAATATGTTGAATCAAAGGAAGATCTTGGTAACAGAAGGGAAGGATCAATTAAGATGGGGTCTCAATAAAGAAGGTTCCTTCAACATTAAGGAAGCAAAAAGATTCATTCTGAACCTTGATCCCTGTATCTTGGCGAAATCCTGGCAACAACTTTGGAGTCACCAAGGTTGGATGAAGATCAAGCTCTTTATGTGGTTAGTTCTTCACAAGAAAATATTAACTTGGGACAATATGAGGAAGAGGGGGGTTATTGGACCTTCTAAATGTCAATTATGTGAAGCTCAAGAGGAGACAATGGAGCATATTCTCAATAGTTGCACCTATACCACCTGGCTGTGGGATTCTTTTTACACCATTTTCCAACAGATAGACAGAGATAAGGGTAGCATCATTAATACCCTGAATAAGTGGAGGAAAAATTATTCAGAGTATGAAATCCTCAATCTGGCCTGGACCTTTACACCAAGTTTCATTATCTGGAATGTTTGGAAAGAAAGGAATAAAAGAATTTTCAAGGATGAAAAAACTACTCCTCTTAGCCTGATGGATCTGATCTTGAAACAGATTAAGGAGACAGTGTCCACCACTATGAGCACTTATCCCAAGAACCCTCCCACTCCAAGTGAATTAAAATCTCTCAGGCATCTGGGCATGCAGGAGATCATCTTTAATGGTCTTAATAGAAAGGAAAGATATTTAGACAAGGAAAAGGAGATTTGGAAACCTCCACTGAAAGGTTATCTGAAATGCAATATTGAATGTGATTCAAAAAGCAACCCTGGTACAACAGGTTATGGAGGGTTATTAAGAGATGAAGAAGGAAATATAATCTTTACTTTCCACTACCATTTACATAGAGACACCAATAATATGGTTGAATTAATGGCCTTGGAGCAATGTGTAGAGCTTCTTACACTAATTCATAGCTCAAATGTCATTATCGAAGCTGACTCAGAGATCTCTATAAAGGCGGTGAAGAGAATCAGTTGTGTAAAAGCACCAGAAAGGGTCTCAAAACACTTGATACTATTACAAGTGTACCAAATAATTCAAAAACATCTCCTGAGTCTTAGAATGGTTATCTTTAATCATGTTCACTAGAAAGCCAATAAACTAGCGGATTTACTCGCCAACCAAGGAGTGATCAATTCAGAAAGCAGGATTGAGATGAATTGGCAGGAGGTGTCGGAGAGCAGATTAAAGGCTCTCTGCAATGAATAAGCGATAGAGGACAGAGAAATTTTTAGCTATTGGGAAAACAGGGAAGGCACAGAATGAAGCTCAGTATGTAGATTCAAACACAGTTCCATGGTTGGTACCTTGAAGAAGGTAAAACTCTAATTGGATACTTTAGCCTCTGGGGTAAGTTTACCAGTCTCGTTTTCCTGCATATTGCTACACAGGGTTTTTATGTTCAGTCAACGGATGCGTCAGTCAAGAGTCCTGAAGTAAGATATTGGGGGAAGAATGGGGGGATCCTCCCGGCGACAGAAATTCTCATGTTTTCCTATTTCAGGCTGGTGATCCAGGCTTTGAAGCAGTTTCCAAGCGGTTTCCAGGCGATCATTGTGATTTTAAATGGTAAGTGGTTTGGGAACTTTGAGAGCGATTCAACTAGGCTCTCGAAACATAGAAAGTGTAGGGTACGATTTACCACCCTCCATTGCGCCGTGAGGCTCAAGCATCTTGGCTTTCCGAATTTTCTTCGGGCCATTCGTTTGAGTAGCTGGAATCAACGGTCCGATTTAGTCGTGCAATTTTGTGGGGCCACTTGTATGTTCAAACTTTGTAAGTTTATGTTGAAGATAATGTGAAGTTCGACGGGGAGCTTTTGGTTAACCGAGAGAACCATTTGCGAGAATAGATGATCCTTTAGTTAGTTTGGAGGGTTTTATTCATGGCCAAATAGACTGGATATCTCTGGAATCCATGATTTAGTCTGGATTGATTGTACACTTTGTAATACTTCTTTTGATTGATGGAAATAGAAGGATATTCACTTGCTTTAGAAAAAAAAAATATAGCCATTACATATTAATATTTTAATAAACTAATAAACTAATATCATTATTTAAATACTATTTTTCAAGAACCAGTAATATTTGGTTTTTAATAAATTAATTTAAATATTTTTTTTCAAAAACTATCCGTTTAATATAGTCATTACCTATTAATATTTTTAACAAATTAACGAAATAATATCATTATTTAAATATTATTTTTCAAGAACTAGTAATATTTGGTTTTAATAAATTAATTTAAATATTACTTTTCAAAAACTAGTCATTTAATATAGTCGTTACTTAATAAAATTTGTTTTTAATATATTAATAAATTAATATTATAATTTAAACATTATTATTCAAATATAGTCATTAATTGAAATTATGTCTCTACATTGCTCCTTATTTAAGCCTTTGCCATGATCTACCTCTTCATCTAGTCCTAACGATGAACCACACTTGCTGGTCCGAAATGCATTGGCCAAAAAATTCTCTCATGTGATTTCTACTGAAAGACTTTGTTTAAAGTTTATATTGATAGTTTTGTGAGTTGAATCATTTCCTTTATGGCGCTCTAAGAACTGGTTATTATGGAGCTTTTTTTCCTCTGAAATTTCTCCAGTATGGAAGCATTTTATGAATATTTTCACCATCTAACATGTTATTAAGTCGTTTGGATTATCATTCATTCATTGTATTTATGATTCTTCAAATGTCTACCAAAGGTAAATCACATTTCTAATATATGAGATTCTTTTCATGTTTAACTTTTCTCTTTGGTGAAATTTGTTAACATGTATACCACTTGGAATAATTTTGGTTTGTTATATCCTCCTTAGGATACTTATTTCCAATTTTACTACGCTCCTTTGATGATAGTTCATTTCAGAACATTTAGCTATTGACCATTTGTGGTAATGTTTAAAACCTGTAAAAACTGCATCACTATGTTTCCTTTTAGACGTTGATAGCCTTTAGGTAAACCTTTATTTTGAACTTATCTTGTACACTGATTTCTCGTATGAACTCTCTATTCTAGGTTTTGGGTTTCTGATTAATGGTGGTATGGAACTAGTTCATAGGTTTCCCTTTTTGGAGAATGAATTTTTTCGGAGAAAGAAAATCTCTAGGGTTTTGGAACCTCTATTTCTTGCGCTTTCATTTATTTGGCTATTGGACTTCCAGGTAACTATATAACATGTTTGTTGCGCTTGCATTTAAACATAGATTTACAACTCTCCATTGTAATTTCCATTTTCATTCATTGATTTCTCTGAAAAACCCTTTTAGGGTTGAATCTTGTTTTCAATCGAGAAAAATGTTCTATTATTTCTTCTAGTCTATATAAGGGTTTAGGGTTTCTCAAACCCTAATTTCATGTTAATGATATCATATTTCAATTATGTTCTTTATATTTAGGTATAGTTGCACAAAGGTAATTGTATGTAACACTTTTGAGAATATACTATAAATATGGCTTAGATATCATTGGTTAGGGTTTATACCCTCTTGATCATATTTTTTTATCATTATATATTTATGTTTGTATCCCAAAGGAACTCAAAAACATGCCTAACATGTAGTTATATTAAAACCTTTGGGGACCTACAACCTATCCTCCTCTCCATAAATCGGGTCACAAACATGGGGATTTGAACCTTGGATATCTCAGTTTTCATACATTTCACATTACTTTGATCACCAATTGAGCCATCACCCTAGAAATTTAGTTACTTAGATACTAAGAAGCATATTTGTCTTGTTTTATTTTCTATATAATAACTTATTCACTTTCTTGCAATATCTTCTCCACTGCAAATAAATATTGAACCATTCGTTCTCTATTTTTAATTATTAACTTGTTATAAATTATAGATTTGTAGCTATAGAATTTACAATGTTACTCACATCATAATATTTGGGTACAATTTTATTTTTACATATAACGCTACTCCATGGGGGCTTCTAATCCATTAATGAAAAAGGTATTATAGACTTTATGTGAAGTTGCTTATGTTACTTAGTGCAATGGATCGAAAAGTTTGCAAATAACATAAACACATAAGAAAATTGAAAACAGAGTCAAACACATCAACACAACAAAATTTAATGAAGGACTTCACCAAACTTCCTGGATACCTCTCCTAGTCCTTTAGCTTCTAGTGCTGACCTCTTTATTTTGTCTTCAAAATGATGTTAGAGGTATGAGCTAAAAAATAGAGACTCAAATGAGAAAATGAACCTCACCATTGCGTTCAGCTCAAAATTTCGAGTCAAACAAGTATAAACTTGACCATATTTGGTCATTATGACCTATGGTCCCCTTGGAATGATCCAAAATTGCCTTTATCCCTACAAAACCACTCTTTTCTAACAAAAACGACCTTGGCCTGCTCAAAACTGCCTCGATCTGTGCGTTGGTGGTATGGCTGGTTTGGCACCTGAAACTATTTAAATAAAATTATGGTGGCTTGGTTAACCAAGTCCCACCCTTGACATGTTGGTTAGCCTGAATTTTTGAAGTCATTAGTATATAAGGTTGGAGGTCGGCGAGTCGAAACCCCCACTCGACACTCCCGTCATTTTGCATTGGATATACATGGATATTCACACTATATGATAATGTTTCGGGCTATATGGTTTCACATGTCGTTGCTTGTTATATGGTTTATTTGGTTCATATATGGTATATGGTTACCATCGCCCATTGCATGTGGGATATTACATTAATAAAATTAAGGGTTCCGATGGTCGTGGGGTTGACCCCGGCTATTGGCCCTTTTTCTGGTGACCCAAGTGTTGTACACGATAAATATAACCTAATCACTTCCATTAAAAAGACATGTGGTAGCCCAACCGGTGAGCTAGTTCCACGAAGACTTAGCCATTCTAGGAGGTCAGGGGTTTGATCCTCCGTGATCCAAAAAATTTTGGAAATAAGGCCACATTAGGAAAAATTTGGGCTGCCATGTGTCAGCACCGGACTAGCCCATATCAACCTATCACATCGAAACATGTCACCTCCTTTGCTGATGTCATCTAGGAAAAGTGGTGTATTCCGAGCATGACACATGTCCTGCTGACATCATCTACTTGACTGTTGACTATTGACCTTTGACTTTTTTCCCTAATTTTTCATAAACTTTGACTGGATTTAACTTCTTCATCCGGACTCAGTTTCACACCATTGGAAACATATCAACGAGCACTTCACTTGATCCCACTTTCATCTGCATTTGAAGATTTTGATCTAGAGGCAAAAATAGATCCATTTTGGATTAATCCTCCCCACTGTAAGCTTTTAGACCACCGAAAGTTGGGTTTAGTTGTCGATTAAGTGAGGATAAAGTTCCCTCACTTTTCCGATAACGATCCATCATGATTTACTTGGATTTGTTCCTTTGAGTCCAACTCAAAGATACTCAACATTTCCCCGTTGTGATGTCCTTATCCTTATGTCAAGAACTGTGTCCTCCTGTAGCTCATTTAGATACTTGGGAAAAAGATCTTCAATGGAAGGTAGTTTACCTTTGTCTTTAGGATCTTCAATTAATGAAGGTTCATACAATTGCAAATTTTCAACGTTTATGATGGAATAGATTTTCATATAAGCTGGTAGATCTAGGTGGAAAGCATTTTCACCAATTTTGTCAAGTATTTTGAAAGGACAATATCTAATTGGTTTCAACTTCTTACCTTCCCCTTGCAGACTTTCTTTGCTAATGTACAACCAAACTTGATCACCAACTTGAAAACTATGCTCAACTCGATGATTGTCATGTCGTGCCTTATACATTGCTTAGCTTCTTTCCAATTGTTTCTGTACTTCCTGGTGAATTTCCTACATTTGTTCAATGAACTTGGTTGTTTTTTCCACATCACTGTGTCCATCAACTGCTATGTATTTACCAAATACAAAATCCAAGGGAGACTTTGGTATAAAACCAAAACAAATATCAAAAGGATATGTCTGAGTAGAAGAATGTTTTTCATGGTTGTAAGCATGCTGCACATAACACAAATGCTCATCCCAAAGATTGGGATTCTTGTTGCAATATCCTCGAAGAAAATACATCACTGTCCTGATGACCACTTCTGTCTAACCATGTGTTTGTGGATGAAATGTTGTGCTCTTATTTAACATTGTGTCCATGAACTCCCATAGACTTGACCAAAATTTCCCGACAAATCGAGAATCTCGATAAGATATAATAGAAGTGGGTAACCCAAAATGAACTCATACATTTTGAGAGAACAACTTTGTAGTTTGTTTAGTTGTGAAATTTTTATTACATGGTGTCAAAATAAACATCTTACTAAACCTATCCACAACTACTTACAAATAATCATGACTCTTTCTAGACTTTGGTAATTCCCCAACAAAATCCATGGATACACTTTCCCAACGATGAGAAGGAATTGGAAGTCGAGTATACAAGCCTAATTTTCTATTACTTGGCTTGCTTGTTGCACACATAATACATCCTTTAATATATCTGGAAATGTCTCATTCATTCGTGGCCAATAGAAGAATCTTTGTAATTGTGCAACTGTTTTACTTGCACCAAAATGACCTGATATGGGAGAAGTATGTGCTTCTCGAATTATATTAAATCTTTTAGTTTGTGGAATGCATAACTTTCCCAAATGATATAAGAGTCTTTCCGTTATGGAATAATCCAATTCTTCTATCTACTTGCCATGAATTAAATTTTCATATATATCCTTAAAATCTGTGTCTTGAGCATATTTCTCAATGTAACTTTCATGAATTACTAAATTATTCTCAAGTATTGTGGATGCATTTATAATTGGTCTTGATAACATGTCCGAAACCTTATTATGTATGCCCTTCTTAAATCTGATAACAAGATGAAATTACTGTAGAAAACCCATCCACCTGTAAGTTGTGATTTTTGCAATTTAGTTTGTGAGTGTAAATATTGAAGTGGTTAATGATCTGTGTTTATGATTGTTTTTTACCGATTATGTAATGTTTCCACTTTTCAACACTCTGAACTAATGTGTACAATTCTTTATCATATGTACGATAGTTAACTACTGCTAATGTGAATGTCTCAGAATGAAATCATATAGGCTTCCTGTGTTGCATCAACAATACCCCCATGGCATATTCACTTGCATCTGTCTCGATCTCAAATGGATGCTGAAGATCTGGCAGTGCTAGTATTGGTGTTGTACTGATCCTTTCTTTCAATGTGTCAAAGGCTTTCTGTTGTTTTCCTCCCCACTGAAGCACATGTTTCACACTTTCCAAACCATGTAAAGGAGCTACAATCAAAGAAAATTTAGCAATAAACTTTCTCCAATATTGTGCTGCCCCTAAGAAACTTCTAACTTCTATAGCAGTATTGGGCTTAAGTAAATTTACAATGACTTCAACCTTAGAGGGATCTATCTTCAATTCACCACCCCCTACAATATACCCACATAATTCAAAGATGCTCCGCCAAATTCACTTTTTGATAGTTTTACATAGAGATTTTATCTTTTCAAAACATCTAAAACTTGCTTTACATGCTTTACATGTCCATCCCATGTTCTATTAAAAACAAGAATATCATCTAAATATACTATTACAAAATCATCAATGAATGGTCTAAATACATCATTAATGACTCACATGAATGTAGTTGGAGCGTTAGTTAAGCCAAAACTCATAACCATCCATTCATAGATTCCTTGCTTTGTTTTGAAAGCAGTCCTCCATACATCCTGTTCTATGACTCTGATATGATGGTAACCGCTTTGCAAGTCCAATTTAGAGAAGTAAATTGGATCTTTTAACTGATCTAACAAATCATCAATACAAGGAATAGAATAATGATTTTTTTTATTGTGATTTTATTTAATGCTCTAAAATCAATGCACATTCTCCACTAACCATCCTTCTTTTGCACTAACACAATAGGTGTTCTGCACCGTGATGTGCTTGGTCAAATAAACCCTTGATCAAGCAACTCCTATACTTGCTTCTTTATTTTTGCATTTTCTAGAGCTGATAACCTGTACATTCCAATGTTAGGTAGTAGAGAATCTTGCTACAAATAAATCTCATGTTCTCTCTCTTGCTTGGGTGGAAGACCTTTAGGCTCTTTAAACGGAATATCATAATCGGAAACAACTTTAACTAGATCTGCTTTATGTTTAGTATTTTAGCCTTGGAAAGCATTGGATTTATCAATATCCTTTGATTTCACAATCATAAGTAGAAATTGTTCACTTGAATTTACAATTCTTTTCATTTGTTCTAAATTTATGAGAGAGAAATTATCTTTGAGTTTATGAGCCCTTACAATATATTCAATTCCATCCTTAGTGAGTTGATACTTATTTTCAGTTCGACAGAAGATAACATTTCTGTCGTACAAGTATGGACTTCCTAATACAATTCCACATATGTCCAATGGGACTATGTCTAACTCAAACTCATCTACAAACTTTGACCCAATAACAAAACGAAGTTTACATTGTTTCATAACTTACAGCTTAGTTTTATCACACACTCAACCTAATGGATATGGCTTTTTAGGAGGTTTTGTTTATAGACCCAACATCTTCACAATTGCTTTAGAAATCAAATTAACTTGTGACTCAGTATCAAATAAAGTATCAATTTTAGTATGCTTGGAAATGACTCTAATGTGAAATAGCTCATTTCTTTTCCTCTCATCATTATCATTATCAACATAATGCAAATAAGTACTTGTATATGCTTTAGAATATTTACCTTTTATACCTGTAGTTGTAATCATTGTCTCATCACCTGAATCTGATCCCAAGTCCTTTTGAATAGCAACAACATTCTTCGCTCCTTACTCCCAAACTTCTTAGGCTTCAATTATGGATGCAATGACCAACAGTGTGTCTCATCATGACCTTCCTTCTTACAATGAGTGCATGAAGGTTTATCTTTCTTCACAATGTTTGTTTTCTTCTCCTTCCATTTAAGTTTCTTCTTGCCTTCATTCTTTCTTTCAATAGGTTTGGATGATCTCCCAACATCTTGGGTTACATTTTTAACTCTAGCTTCTAGATGATTTGCTTGAACCGATACATCATCTAAGCTAGCTGGATTAAACACAAGTATGTTATGCCTCAAATAACTATGAATACCACCTATGTATTTCAACAATGTCTCTGGTGAGTCCAATAATATGCCTAATGTTAAAGCTTTCTTACGGAATTCCTGAGTATAACTTTGAACACCTTGACCTTTTAATTGACATAGTGTTTTCCAACCCATCATTTCTTGTTGCATATAAGCCAAAGGATAAATTTCATTTTAATCACAGAAACAAATTCATTCCAAGTTGAAATTATTTTACCATGATTTTGGAGATTTGCTTGTGTCTTGCCTTTCCACCATCAAGTGTGGTTCCTCCAAGTTGAAGACTAGCAAGCTAGGTCTTCTTCCTTTCTGAAACAACTTTCTGCACCCTACAATACACTTCAATTTTTCTTATCCAATTAACAAGATTTTTAGCATTAAGTTCTCCATCATAAATTGGCAAATAAAATTTTACATTTAATTTGATCAAAGAGGATTTCTTCTTTTTCTTCTTAGAAGGACTAGATTTATGAGAAGAAGAGGATGATGATGACTATGATGGTCATGATGGAGGATATGGTGGAGGAAGCATTCCTCCCTTTCCCTTATCTTCTTGATCTTTATGTGATGAAGTGCCTTCATATTTGTTCTTCTTAAACTCACAATACATCTCTTCCACCATTGCATGTATCGTCAGGAAACTATCCAAGAATTGAGATTTTGACCCAAGTGGAGTTTCATCCACCATGATTCTTTGTGAAAAGACCCTTCCAATCTATGGATTCACCTCAACATGTTAACCTTCACCTCGTCTGAGCCTCAACCTAGTAAGCACTCTTCACACAAACTTGTCAAACCTTAAAAATCTTGAGCTCTAATACCACTTGATATGTTAACGAAAAAGGTATTACAAACTTTATCTAAATTTGCTTATGTCACTTAGTGCAATGGATCGAAAAGATTGAAAATAGAACAAACACATAAAAAATTAAAAACACATTCAAACACATCGACACAACAAAATTTAATATTGGAGTTCACTAGACTTCCTAGCTACGTCTCCTGGTCCTTTAGCTTCCAGTGTTGACCTCTTTATTTTGTCTTCAAAATGATGTTACAGGTAAAATATCAAAAATAGAGACTCAAAAGGGAAAATGGACCTAACCATTGCATTTAGCTCAAAATTTCGAGTCAAACAAGTATAAACTTGACCATATTTGGTCATTGTGACCTCCAGACCATGTAGAGTAATCCAAAACCACCTCTGTCCCTGCAAAACCACTGTCTACTGACAAAATCCACCTTGGCCTTCTCAAAACTGCCTCGGTCTGCACGCTGGTGGTATGACGGGTTCAGTACCTACAACTGTTTAAATAAAATTATGGTGGTTTGGTTAACGAAGTCCCACCCTTGACATGTGGGTTAGCCCGAATGTTTGAAGTTATTGGTATATAAGGTTGGAGGTCAGCGGGTCGAAACCCCCGCCTGACACTCCGGTCATTTTACATTGGATATACATAGATATTCGCACTATATGATAATTTTTCGGGCTATATGGTTCCACTTTTCGTTGCTTGTTATATGGATTGTTTGGTTCATATATGGTATATGGTTACCACCGCCCATTGCATGTGGGATATTACATTAATAAACTTAAGGGTTCCGATGGTTGTGGGGTTGAACCCGATTGTTGGCCTTTTTTTCTGGCGACCCAAATCCTACACACCATAAATATAACCTAATCACTTCCGTTAACAAGACCTGCGATAGCCCAACCGGTGAGCTAGTTCCGATGAAGACTTAGCAATTCCTGGAGGTCAAGGGTTCCATCCTCCTTGATCCCCAAAATTTTGGAAATAAGGCCACACTAGTGTGGAGTACTGAAGAAGGTATGTTTTATTGATTATTTTGTCATCTTTTCATTAAAAACTCATAATCCCTTTGCATCATGAACTAGGTAAATAAGAAGAAATTATGACAAAATCGATGAGATTTATACGCAACACGAAAACACTAATAATTTCTATTTCTTATGCAGGAAAAGAGAAAAACGAAAGATTGTTGTTCCAAGAAAAAGACAGGGCCAAGTTAACTATTGTCCCTTTGGTAGAGAACCATATGCAAACAAGGCGATCTAAATTAAAACATATCACCCAAGGAAAGGAAAAGGAGATATCGACTCAGCACAAGAAAACAAATGGATAACTGGGAATTAACAGTTTGGTGAATCCCTCAGGATCCTTTGATCCTGAGGGATAACAACCTTAACTATTTTTGCATCATTGGTATCTCTACTCGTCTATTATAAAAAGGGGTAGCACTACTAGCCTAGGGGAATGGTTGTTGTTACTCTTATGTAATTTCCCTTTGTATTTAAAAATTTGATCATCAACCCTCATTGAGAAGTGATCCAGTGTAACTTTGTTTGGATGCTTTAATATAAATTTTGTTGTTGTTCCATCTTTGATCCTGGAGCAATCTCAAGCGATGTATCCCTGGAGGCTAAGGGCCCGGCCCTGGTGGAGCACTTGCTCTTGTACCATTATCTTTAATTCACGCGTGGTCTTTATTATCAGCTTTGATCGGTAATTTGGTGTGTTTTTTTAGTTTCTATTATAGCTCTGTTATATTTACAAGATCATTTTCTATAACAGGATGTTGTATTGTTCATTCTGACTTCATAATGCATTTTTGTTCTTTTAAATTATTGATGTAACGTTACTATTCTTTACAGAATGCTATTGTTGTTCAATTACAGAGCAACCAGGCTGTAATATTCTTAAGTTGGTGTTACTGTATTCATCTATGGTTTATACTTAATTACGATTGTTGTTCAATTGACATTGTTGTTCCAGTATGAATTGTGATAATTATCCTTTATAACTGAGATTAATATTTGTGGTATTGGAGTCAGATTACTGTTTCTCTCAATATCAATGTGTGTTGTGTGTGTTATTTATTTTGGTTTACTGTACATTCACAATTGGCTCTAAGCACTGTTCTATATTTCATTGCTAATTGGTTGTCATTCCATTTCTATTTGCTATCCGATTTATTCTTAGAGTAAGGATTTCTCTCTCATTTCTGTAGGATATGATTGCTGCCGTTATTTCCTTAGAGTAAGGTTTCACTGTTTATCAAAACTAGTTGTTGTTCCATTTCCTAGTTGCTATTTCAATTACAGTTATTGTTCCATTTCCTACTAGTTGCATTGCCATTGCGTTGAATGATCTAAAACTGTAGTGAGCATTGACATTCGTTGTCTAGTTCCCAGGTTGATGATCTATTCCTTGATTGTCTTTAGTTACATATGTTTATAGAGGGATGAGTTATTGTTATTGTACCCTTGATTGATAATTTATTTAGTCTTCTGAATGCATAATTTAATTCTTAAAGTGCTTTGCTCTAAGTAGATCTTATTTTAAGCATCTGTTTACTCTTGTATTTTCTTGAGCACTATACTACTAGCATTACTCTGACAAATGATCGCCTCAAACTAAGTACACTATTCGAGATAACAAATTGCTCCTGGATTGACAAGTTAATGTGAGTTAAATAGAGGTGAAAAAGACCCTTTTTATGGTTCAACATTTTGGCGCCATTTCTGTGGAAGAGTGTAGCCATTTGTTTCTTTTCCAAAGTAGTGTAAGAACATGTTAGGAAAGAACTGGGTTTTAAAAGCGAAAGGTAAGAACCTGCTTGTGGAGTATGTAATAGCCCTGCTCCCCTGCCCGCTTTCCTGCAGATTTGTTGCTATTTTGTTTGGGTAGAACTTAGCAATTAATTTGAGTGCATGACTAAGCATAAAGAGCCTGAAAGGAATCCAAAACCTCTACCCAAGCTCGATAAAGCTAAGGGGCCGGTGACCCTTGGCCGATTGACCTTTATAAACGAAATCCTTAAAAAAGAAAAATCTCAACCTTCAGTAGGACCTAGAAAAGTTGCTTCTAGACAACCTACTAGTTCACTTCAAGCTGCAGGATCACCATCTGTAGCCTTTACTGAGGTGCATAGTCAAACCGAAGGGCAAGATTTTCAAGAAATTGAAAATTCTAGCCCAAAATGATTGCAGGAAGGGAACCTTAGCAATCTTTGTGAAGGAAGAGGATAAACAGGAGAAATTGAAGAACCAAAATCTCCTTTTGGGGTAATATAGCCATTAAGCAGCCCAAATAAGTGAAGTGCTGCAGAAATCATTTATAACAAAGTTGAAGAAATTCAATAACTTGAACCCCCCCAAACATTAGACACTCTCATCATCCCAGATAAAGGAAGTGTTGTTAAATCCATTCCCATTAGAGCCATTCCCCCTCGACAACCTGGGAATACCCTCCTAGACATCCAGAAGGTTATTGGCATATATTTGACCAAATGGCCCAGAACCAGCCAAGCACCCAACCCTCTACACTGCAATAACCTATTGTGGATACTGTAGCTAATGCACCTATGAAAGCAATTCCTCTCCAGCATATCCGTACATTCCATGGCCTTACATTAGAAGATCTGGATGCATTTTTATTCGAATTTGACGTGCTGTGTAGAGGATATGACTATACCACCAACCCCAGAAACAGAAATTATTTCCCTCCACATTAAAAGGGGTTGCTCTAAGATGGTTTATGGGATTAGGTGGTGGTGATATAAATAACTGGGACCAAATGAAAGAGTCTTTTCTAAAAAAATATCTCGACTATTGTAGGTCTAGAGAGTTAAAAGATGAAATATTTCAAATGGTACCTAACCAAATGAAACATTAGAAGAATATGTAGAGAATTTCCAGTACAATCTTCAAAGATCACCTTATGCATCATTACCATTACCTGATAATGTATTAAAAACAACATTAATTAGGGGAATGAAGGAACAATGGATTGAAACACTAAATATTATGGGAAAAGGAGATATTTATCAGGAAAATTTCACTAACATTATTAATTTATGTATCAGGAGCTCGAGAGGCAGCACAAGACTAAAATCAGTAGAACATGATTGGTTTGCAAGAGATAACAGAACTTTGGCAGAAGGAGTAACTTGTGCAGAAATTCGAAATTTATTAGAAAATTTTAAAACTAACATATTTGGGACACTCACAACACAACTTGATATTGTGCAGGCCAAACAAAAGTAAGTAGAAGCAGAACAAAATTTGGCTATCTTCTGTCCCAGATGCAGAAAAAAACACAGCCATAAGGAGTGTCCATTAGATGCAGTCCAAGTTTGTGCCATTTGTACAAAAGACCACCCCACAGAGAGCTGCTTCTCACTTCCTAGATTGAAAGCAGTATACAAGGAAGCAGAAGAAGAACCAGAATCTGTGTATCTACTTAATCAGCGCCATCAATGGCAACCGCGACAATTAGGTATGTTTTTATACCCAACTTCTTCTTTTCAGCCTCCACAATATCATGCTCAACAATATAATACAATGTGGCAAAATCAACCTCCCTTCCAGAATTGGTCACAACAATCATTTCCTTCATCATCTCCATGGCCAAAACAAGCAAGCCAACCCAATTGGCCAAATTTTCCATATACCCAACCATATTGGCAAAACAATGCATATCCAGCACAATGGGCTCCTCCTACTTCACAGAGTCGAGCTTGGCAGACAAACTGAGAAAGACCAATGAATCAGCCACTAGGAACCATCCCATTCCCTCAACCTACACTGCCATCATTACAACAAAACCCCCAGCCCAACCCAACCCCAATCGAAATAATAGACCAATCCAATCCATTCAAATAATTGAGACCCTAGAGATAGGAACCGATTTAAGGGAGTGTAATGATCTTCAATTAAGATTTGGGCGTATCATTGAAATAGAAGGAGATAAAACAACTCAAGTTGAAAATCAATTACCTATGGAGAAACCTCCACAAGAAGAGGAAGTGACCAGACAGCAAATTCATAATCCAACAACCACATCCTCTCCTCCATTCCTAGAATGCTTAATTATACCTTGACCTATACAATACTCTGAATTTTGACATTCTAGGAGAACTACAAAATTTATACATAAAAATCCCACTCCTCCAAGCCATTCAATACGTTCTGATATATGCAAAGACTATCAAAGAGATATGTATAAAGAAACCGAGGAGGAAAATAAAAAGCAACCCAAAATTCCATGTAGTCGGCACTCTATCTGATTTATTATCAGGGAAAGAAACACCTGTTAAATACAAAGATCCAGGAAATCCAATAGTAACTGTACAAATCAATGGACAAACCTTCTCAAATTCCTTAGTTGATCTAGGAGTTGCAATTAATATCTTAACAACCACCACTTGCCAAAAACTGGGCATTACATCAGTAGAACCAACCTCCACTTTATTAGAACTGGCTGACTGATCTGTGGTTCGGCCAGAAGGCACACTACACGATGTCATGGTATCTGTTGACTCCTGGGAGTATCTGGCCGATTTTCTGATAATAAACCCCAAAAACTGACTTGATGGACATCTGTTGATTTTAGGCAGACCTTGGCTTGCAACTTCCGATGCTTATATTGGCTGCCGACAAGGCAGTATGACCATAGCTAGGGGGGAAAATATCAAGAATCTAGCTTTATATCCCCCACTGCAGCCAAGTGTCACAATAATAAAAACTAACAAGAATCTTGTATCATACCTTATCGAAAATATTAGATCTCCATTAACCATAGAAGAGGCCCTCGATTTCAAAGACCGAACAAAAGATGATGCCATTAACAATTTTATTAGCCAAACTGAAACCCGATCCCGCATAAAATGTCACATGATAGAAGCAACATTTGATAATGAATTAGAAGAATATCCTCTTAAAGATATGCACGATCAAACAATACCTACTACCTCTGTCTCAAATAGTAAAATTGTAGAAATTGACCCAGGAAAGACTTTAAACATTAATGCCAACCTGACTCCCGAACAAGAAGAAAAGCTCATCCAACTACTGAGGAAATATAAAGAAGCATTTGCATGGGACTATAATGATATGAAAGGAATTGATCCCTAGTTATGTACACACCACATTTACATAGAAGATGATGTGAGACCTGTTCGCCAACCACAAAGGAGACTTAATCCTCACCTAAAAGACATTGTAAAAGCTCAACTTCAAAAACTTTTAGATGTGAACTTCATCTATCCTATCTCCAATAGTAAATGGGTCTCTCCACTTTTCGTGGTACCAAAGAAGAATGGGAAGTGGAGGATTGGTGTAGATTATAGAGAATTAAATAAGGAAACACAAAAAGACCACTTTCCCCTTCTATTCATTGACCAAGTATTAGACACTCTGGCAGGAAAGAAATTCTTTCCTTTCTTAGATGGCTTTAGTGGATACAATCAAATTTAGATTGCCCTTGAAGACCAAGACAAAACCACTTTTATGTTGGAAATAATACTGAGAGGGGGGGTGAATCAGTATTATCACATTAATAAAACTTTTTGTGTTTCCATAATCATATTCATATATGCTACTTCCATAACTTCTTATGATTAAGTTAATTGATCTTCAATCAGTGCATTAGAACATTATCAATCATATTATCAGTTAAAAGATGCAGTAACATGGAATAGATCATCACACATAAGGCACACACATGAACACCATGATATAAGGTGGAAACCCAATGCGGGAGAAAACCACCTGCTGCAAGTCATCTCAATCTTCTTCTTAATAAGAAAATCCTTTTACAATGTTTGTACTGGTGCAGTCTTGTACCAGTACGGGAGCTACAACCCCCTTTTCTCTTGTACTAGCCGATCCATTTACTAGTACGCAGGCTACTACCTGCTACAATGCTCCAAAGATTTCCTTTAGCTCTTGTACTAGCTTAGATACTAGTACGTAGGTGGTGACCTACAATCTTCTCTCCTCCAGGTACCACGTTTCATCAATTTTCAGACTGGATACACTGAAGCACAACACATAATCTGAAAGGCCACATTTAATCCAATTTTCATACTGGACCCAACAACAACATAAACAAGCTTCTGAATCACCCAAGCACTAGATCCATACATATACAAGTGAGTCATCAACCAGATCTAGTCCATCAGATCACATGAAGATAAGTCATTATGAACCCGATCCATTCATCTATAAAAACTGAAACATACTATATCACTTCTCAGAATACTGTCATAATATCAGAAACCAGACATCACTTCAAAACCCAGAACACAGCAATGATAAACATGGACAGCTAAATATATTTCAAGAGAAGTACGTAGCTTCACCCATGTAATGCCTGCGTACAAGTACGCACTGTTCTTCTGTGGCGCCGCGGACCTCCGCACCTGCCCCTCCTGTGGCGCCGCGCACCTCCGCACTGCGCCTTCTATGGCGCCGTGCACCTCTGCAGTTGTGCCTTCTGTGGCACCGCGCACCTCCGCAGCTGCGCCTTCTGTGGTGACGCACACCTCCGCAGTTGCGCCTTCTGTGGCGCCGCGTACCTCCGTAGTTGCGCCTTCTGTGGCGTCGCGCACCTCCGCAGTTGCGCCTTCTGTGGTGCCGCGCACCTCCGCAACTGCACCTTCTGTGGTGCCACGTACCTCCGTAGCTGCGCCTTCTGTGGCGCCGTGGACCTCGGCACCTGCAGCGCTTCTGCGCCTGCGTATCTCCACGCTTTTCTTTCTCTACACTTGCATACCTCCGGGTATAGATAATTTCAAGACTTCAAGAATAACCCAGACTGTCAGATCTACAGATCTGATCATGTGCCGAAGTGATCTCAACCCATCAGTAGATTCGCCTTATTTAGATCTAGACATTACTCCAAGAGATCATAGTATTTCAGATCTAGCTCTCATAAGATGTTCAACCCAAAAACATGCACAAGTCAAATGATCTCCTTTGCTTTATATAGGCAAGCTCTTCCTCAAATCATGGATCAATACCACGAGCCAAAACCATAATAACACAATACCGTCGGCTAAATACCAAGGGTTAAACATAAGAAACCCCACGTGTGCTTTTCTTTGCCTTGAAGTAAGTGAACTGGGGGTACGCACTTCATGAACGGGACAACTGCGGGTATGTACGCACTTTATGTAAGATAGATCTGCGTGTACGCACCTTCTGTAAGGTGTACCTGCGTACCCCTTATTTTCTTCCAATCTGAGAGGCTACTCATTAATCTTTGCTACTGACTGGTTGTACTGTGATCCATCACCTGTATAGGTTGCCATCAAGGACAACACTTTAGCCATAATGCCAACAATCTCCCCCTTTGGACTTGATGGCAAAGCTTACTTGTGAACTGTCACCTGATGCCTTTGAACTGTCCTACATCCATCTCTTCTGTGGATTCGTCTGAATGTATACAAGTGAGATGATCTTCTATGAGAGGGTTGCCATCAAGTACAACACATGCATCATAATTCCAACATTTTACTTGTCCTTGGGGAACATTTGCCTACAGAGTTTTACCTTTTGGTTTATGCATTGCTCCTGCCACATTTCAAAGGGCTATCCTCAACATCTTTTCATACTTAATAAGTGAAGGACTCGAAGTATACATGGATGATTTTACACCATATGGAGACGATTTTGATCCAGCATTGGACACACTGAAAAAAGTTCTCCAGCACTGCATTGCCACTAGGCTTTGTTTGAGCCATAAAAAATGTTATATGATGATGACTGAAGGACTTATTGTAGGCCATTATATCTCAGCAGCTGGCATATAGGTAGACCCATCCAAAATTCAAATAATTTTACTAATTCCCACTCCTACCACTTAGATAGAGTTACAAAGTTTTCTTGGATTTTCTGGTTCCTATAGAAGATTTATAGAATATTTTTTGAATATTTCTCCACCTCTATATGCATTGACATGTAATGTTGACTTTCTATGGATAGAAAAATGTGACCATGCTTTCCAGGATCTGAAGAGGCTTGTGTCAACAGCCCTAGTCTTCAGAGGACCAAATTGGACCTACCATTTCAAATTTCATCAGATGCCTCAGATACAGCTATTGGAGCAGTTCTTGTGCAGGAAGAAGATAAAAAACCATATGCAATTTATTATATTAGCAAGAATTTATCCCCTGTTGAATTGAATTATACCGTTACTAAAAAGGAATTTCTAGCTGTAATACATGCTATCAAAAATTTTAGGCATTACATTACTAGATATCCTGTTATCTTGTATACAGATCACTCTGCCATAAAGTATTTAGCAAATAAACCGATCACAACTGGTAGAATAACTAGATGGCTGATTTTATTGCAGGAATTTGATATTACAATCAAGGACAGACCTGGAAAAGAAAATCTTGTAGTTGACTTTCTCTCATGGATGCCCAAACAGGTGGATTCAGCACCAATTGAAGATCAATTTCCAGATGAGCATTCGTTTGCTGTCACTATCAACACACCTTGGTATGATGATGTTGCGAATTACTTAGCAGTAGGTAAATTACCAAAACATTTGACCCCCAATGAATGAAAATAGATTGTCCAGCGAAGTGCTCTATTTTCTTGGATTGGGGGCTACCTGTTCCATACAGGGGTAGATATGCACATCAGGAGATGCGTCCATGAGGATGAAATTTTTGACATTTTGAAAGCTTGTCACGATGGACCATGTGGCGGACACTTTTCTGATCGGATAACTAGACATAAGGTGCTGCAAACAGGGTATTATTGGCCCATGATCTTCAAATATGCAAAGAATTTCATTCAAGCTTGTGACAGTTGCCAAAGAACAGGATGCCCTGGTCAGTCTGATGAAATGCCCCTGAATCCATAGCTGGTTATTAAACCATTCGAGTGATGGGCACTCAATTTCGTTGGTTCAATTAACCCATCCTTGAACTAGAAAACATATATTCTGGTAGCAACAGAATATGTCACCAAATGGGTTGAAGCAGAGGCATTGCCAAGAGCTACAGAAGATTCCGTCATACAGTTCATGTTCCATATATTTGTGTGATATGGGCTTCCAAGAGATATAATTACAGATAGTGGACCACAGTTTGTTGGTAACAAGATTACCACAAAACTAAAAAACTATCATATCCAGCATAAAATTACTACTCCATACCACCCACAGGCAAACGGTCAAGTAGAAAGCAGCAATAAAATAATAGAAGAAATCTTTACAAAAACCATTGCGTCACATAGACGAGATTGGGATGCAAGATTACCAGAAGCCTTGTGGGCTTACAGAACAACATGGAGAAGCACTACTAGCTATTCATCATACCAATTGGTATTCGGAAAGGAACCCATTTTTCCCATAGAATTCGAAATCCAAACATTGCGAATAACACAAAAAGTTGCTCTAGATCTAAATGAGGCACAGATTAATAGATTACAACAAATCAATGAGCTAGATGAGATCAGGATCTTTGCCCTTCAACATATTGCATTAATCCAACAGTAGCGAGCTAAATGGCATGACACTCTCACTAAAACGAAAGTCTTCCGCAAAGGAGATTGGACACTCTTATACGATTCCAGGTTTCAGGATTTTCCCGGGAAGCTTCAGACTCGTTGGCTGGGGCCATACGAAATCCAAAACGTACATGATAATGGCACCCTTACCCTAATCACCATTGCCAGATTGAACAAACCTTCGAGGAAAACGGCCACCGAGTTCGACTATACCGCAAACCACTTACTTAGGAATCCTTCTACCAGCAACTCTGTGAAGATTCCAACATGCACATTTTGGTGGAGGAAGAGAAATATTCCTCACCTCTGGTTCATTAAAGTGATTTAACTATTATTACATTTTTTACATAATTCTTTTTCTTTATTAGCATAAATTATTCTCTGTACATATTTTTTCACTTTGCTTTTCCTTTTCAAAGAATTAGCAATTCTATTGCTTTTGTTGTTCCTTTTAGAAGGAACAACACCTTCACTATCTTGCTGATTCCTTTTTTTAGCTTGTATTTTTCTGCTGCTCCTTTTTCAAAAGGGACAAGACTGTTGTTTTTGTTGTTCCTTTTCCAAAGGGACAACATTTGTGTGCACTTTTGTTTTTTTGCTGTTCCTTTTCCAAAGGAACAACACTTTCGTTTTGTTGTTCCTCTTCTGAAAGAACATAACTTTTTGTATTAGCTGTTCCTTTTTCACTTTGTTGTTCTTTTTCCAAAGGAACAACACTTTTGGTTTTTCTGTTCCTTTTCCAGAGGAACGACACTTGCATTTTTTTTGTTCCTTTTCCAAAGGAACAACACTTTTGGTCTTCGTTGTTCCTTTTCCAAAGGAACAACGCTTGCATTTTTTTGTTGTTCCTTCTCCAAAGGAATGACAATGGCATTTTCTATTGTTCCTTTCCAAAGGAACAACACTTGTACAGTTTTCTCTTCCTTCTTGAAATAACAACATTCTCGTATTCCTTTTATTGATTCTTGTTCTCCTTGCTGTTCCAGTTAAAGGACAGCTACCATTCTTCTCAATATATGATAATTTCAAGTGTTTTTGGAGCATAGTTATAAACTTATGCAATGGATACAAAACTAGAGCATACTAAAATCAGTAAATCATATGAAAATCGCTATTTTTATAGGAAATTTCTTTGAATTGATAAGAGGAAAGAGGAAAGGACACAATTATCCATCACTTTTGTTGTCATTATCCTACTAATACTGATATAATTGCTTATCTTTATCATGGTGGTTCTTTTTTAAAAATTCCCATAATCTTCTTTCATCATTATTAAAGAATAAGAACAAAGGGTATATTTTTCTATTGAGATGTTAAGACTTATTCCACCATTCCTACTCTTAAGGAGTGCTAAACCACTCTTTGTGTATACATAGGAAAGTACTTTATAAAAAGCAAAAAAAAAGAAAGAGAAAAATGATTATATAACTTATGGGTTTTCAAATGCAGGATAGGGGGTCTCATCAAGAGCCAGCCTACCATGATCATAAGGAAGAAAGTGAAGTGGCATTCCCACTATGGCCACCACACCAAGGATATGATCCAGGAGGAACATTAGAAAAAATAAAGAGTCCTTGGAACAGGATGTCTCATCATGAGCCAACCTGCCCACCTTTCACTCCTTCCTGGTGAATGGAATTATGGTTTAACTGGTTACCAAGCTAGCATAATGGCCTCCATTTTGACATTATACAACACTTCCTAAGCATACACAAAGGATCATGGTTCCATGGGTGAAATAAACAACTCTATTAAGGTTATGGACACCTGTCGGCAACAGAGCTCTGTTAATGGTATTTAAGTCACATTCCTTATACACCAATAGTAATCATTAACACCCTTATTTATCTTATACCTTTGTAATACGTCACATGATATTATGTATATCATTTCCCCGAACCATTAAACACATGAAAATCTATTACAGCCAATCATGACAGAAAAAGTTGATAATGACAGCATCGGACTTTTTGTGCACGTCAGCTATCCTCTACTCCCAACCTCGCATCATATCATAGCATTCTCTTATTTGTTAAGAGATCCTATTATATACCTCAATTTCGACAATCTGCTCCTTTTTTAAAACATGGCATTTCGGCATAAGTTGTTCCTTTATGACTCTGTACTATGGCAGGTCGGCGCCACTCCCTCATTTGATGGCCAAGGGCGGCCTATCACATTGTAGGGGGGAGGTAGGTGACCTCATAATTTGTTGGCATACATGTCAGACTATTATTCAGAAAATTGTTTACTTGGAAATAGCAAGGCTCAACGGTATATTGTTTTTCAATCTACATGGCTTGTTGTTCCTAAGCCATTTCTGTATTATGCTCTGCAGCAATTAGTAAGTAACCCAAGATTTGAATGAGCCTTGCTATTTTGTTATTTCCTCTGTATTTATAATAGTTTGAACAACCTATTGTTCCATTTTTGTCTCTGCGTTTTTACAGTAACCCAAGCATGGGGGGAAGATCAATTCGGAGAGAACCACAAGTATAGATAGTTTCTGATGCTACACGGGAAATCCTGGCAAGTGCAGATGCCTAGTTTATCTTAATCATTTATAGGAATCCAACAATACCATAGCAATTTCTTGCAGAACTTGCAAGAATATCACTCCATAGTAAGGGAGAGACACATAGCAGTCACCGATGACATAATTGCAGAGGTCTCGAGACTGCGAGCCACTGGACATGCGTGGACTCTAAAGAAGGAGAGATCGTGTAAGATCATGAAGATCTTCCAAGATGAAGGCCAGAACCTGACATTCAGAGGAAAGGGAGTCCTACTAGTAGCATTGAGCAAGCCATGGGCAGAATTGGTGAAGATCATCCAGAGCTACATCACCTATGAAGGCAGGAAAGATGTGGTAGGACCACGACACCTTAAACTCTTAGCTGTATTAAAAGAGAAATGCTCTGTGAACTTACCTGCATTTTTAAATTCATTACTTCATGATGTCGCCTGAAGTATGAGGAAATCACAACATGTAGAATTGGTTGTAAGTCACCATGGGCTAATATGGCTAATAGTTAGCCACAGTCTTGCTCAACAACAGAGTAGCTGGGAAGAGCTAATTGCCATGATAGAAGGGGGACTGACTATGTCGGCCCCAAAAGGTAAGCATGCTGCGAACACACCAGATAGACCATTCAAATGGACGAAATCAGTTAGACTGGCATGGATTAGAGGGAGGCTAGAAAAATCCCAAGGGGATACTAGCCAACTAGTGGAGATAGACGATTCAGGGGATGAGCAACCCTCACAATTGGAAGGAGAAGAGAATAAAAAAGAATTGGAAGGGAATGAGGAAGGAGAAACGGAGGAAGAGGCTGAGTAGCCTGGGTAGGAGGAGGTAGAAACAGAGCAGCGCGAAGATAGTCCACTGCAAAATCCATTGCAAGAGGATGAGTTGGCCAAAATTCTGGCCAATATGGGTGAATATGCCCAACCTCTCAGCCTGCTAGGCCTCCATATTTAAGAAGAGCCAAAAGAGCATTCTGCTCAGGACAAGAATGCACCCGAAGAATTATGCGACAAGGAAGTAGAAGAAGAGAGTCATCTTGTTCATGATGAAGGTATGACAGGAAAGAGAAGTGATACAAAGGAGGAACAATTTGTTCCCAGCCAGACTACACCGAAAGAATTCCAGGAAGAAGAAGTGGTGGAAAAAGAGGTCACCTAGGAAATAACAGAGCCAACTAGGGCTTTTACTCTGGAGCAACCTCAACAAAACAGCGAAGGAGCACCCGAAGAAGAAAACCAGGGAATTGGCCAAGGTGACAGCCCAGGCCCGACTAAACAAACAATTGTTCTTTCTAAGGAAACATAAGAACAAAAAATATTGTTGAATGTGATAGCACAACTTTGACAACAAATCAAGGTTTTGAAAATGAGAAATAGATCAAAAAGGACTTCAGGGGTAATCCATGCAACCACTCCGGTGAGCCCCCCTAAGAAAGAGATTCGGAGGACCCACGTCCAGCCTACTGTTTCAAACCCTGTTTAAGAATAGTCTGCTATTCAAAACACTATTGAAGAATAGTTTTTCATTCAAAACCTTGTTGAAGTGCAGACTGCCATTCAAAGGCAAAAGGAATAGCATTCAACTGTTGCCCATGTTGAAGTGCAAACAGATGGTATATCGGCCTGTGACAAAGAAGTTTAGACAGAGGCACAGCCCTCTGAAGGAATGCAGACTATAAAAATGAGGTGATGCAATAAGAAGATTCAAGTAAATCTTCCACTTGCAACTACTATGTGGGACAGTAATATAAGGACAGTAACTCTACGAGAGGGTTTTATGCAAGCTCAACAAGTAGTAGAAAAACTCACAAAACAAATGGTTTCTCAAGAAAAGTATGAAGAATTAAAATAACGGCTAAGGAATTTCAATCTATCCGAAAGCCAGGCTTTTGAACGTGTTAGTGTCAATCTTTGCAGCCTTCCTCCAGTGATCAAACATGCTCTTACAAAGTGATTTTAAGGTGTCAAGGTCAAATTTTGTCATTTCAATGAGTCTTCAAGAAAAAATTGGTCACTAGGTATTAGGTCTAGGGTTTGCTTTACTCCTGTCAAAGTTGTCCAAATTTTGGTCCATGTCACCATTCAGCTGAGTGTACCATGATTTAGAGGGTTTTCATCATCATGTCAAAGTTCCACTAGGTCATTTTACATCTTGTTCATGCTTCAGTTGTGCCTAGGTAAGGTTCATTTCCCTCTCCTAGGGTTTTGAAGGTAATTTCTCTTGGATGGTAAAATCATTAGCAAAAATTGTATCCTAATTTTCATACACCTTCCCCTATCCTTAATGTACCTTATTAAACACTTCCCATCACTGAGATCCCTTGAATTCCTCATTTTTGCACAAACCCTAGTTTCTTGCTACAACTTGACAATTCTCTAGATTAGACCTGTGTTTTTCCCTTTTTGACCCCTTCCCCTCACTCAATCTATGAAATTCCACTTTCCCCTACTTCCTAACATTGCTCCCTACTTCCCAAAATTTTCTGAAGAATTTAGAAGCCCCTTATCTCCTTCATTTCGCTTCATTTCGAAAAATCTCTTGTTCCACACATCGGGATAGGTTTCACTAAGATGATGTTTCTCAGCAATAAAAGATGAATTTGGTAAACCTAAGAGAGGTTTTTTTCCAAAATAGGCCAAGGAAGAAAAACCTCCTTCATGTTTTACACAAGTGTCATGGTTTTAGAGAAATTTCAAAAATACAGTTGCCTCGGGAGAATTGATGCACCTCTGAAGTGACCTTGGGAAAATCAATATTTCTCCTAGCTTGGTTGGCCAAATGACTTGGTTGATGAGTCAAATGATAACTAGACACAAATATATTTCCAATTAGCTACCATGATCTCAATTTGGAGTTGAGGAAGGCCTTCAAAAATTGATTGCAACAGCACTCTGCCTTTATGCAGCCTCATTTTGCACATTTTGACTAGTATTGGGAGATTTGATTTTTGATAGGGTAAATGAACTATAAATTGCAAAATTATAGTTTTTTTGGAAAGTAGACTCAAATACCTTTCTAACAAGCTATCCCACACCAAATTTGGACACCCCGAAGGCCTCCAAAAGTCTCTTGCAAAACGTTCTACGCAATGGGCAAGTGGCACGGCGCATTGGGCTGCAATTTCCAGTGTAAATTTACACTGATGTGGCGCATAGGGAAGGCGTGGTGCATTGGGCTGGATGCATAGTGCATACAGCCAGAGAGCCCAAAAAATTCTAGGATTCACTCAAATCGCCCAAAAACGAATGGATCGGTCTTGTGACAAGTAGGTAGAGCTTCCATCATTGTTTTTTATCCTATGTTGGTGTTTGTTTGATGGTGCTTGTGGCATGGTGAGTGTTCAAAGGGAAGAAAACCCTATTATGACATATTTCTACTACCAATTGATTTTGATGATGATGCACATATGGAGCATGATGGATGCTAGGTTATTATGACTTTACTGTAGGATGTTCATTGATGGCCAAGGTGTTGTGTGGCCATGTACTAGCATAAGATGATGTTAATACCTATATTTTTTGCTGCTACATTTTGAGAGCTTATGTCATAGCTCGTGGAGGCCTTGCACTTGATGGATATTCCATGTATTACATTTTTATTGCTGTTTCCACATGGATCATATGTTGATGCTCATTGTTGCCATGTACTCATGAAATTTCATGTTTTGGGCATGTATTAATGAGAGCACATTTATGTGCAGATGTAAAATCCATGTACTATCATTGTTTCATCTTTTGTAGAGGATATTTCTGCTAGGGTTTTATATTGACTGTTTGCCTCCAAACATCTCCTCATCTCATCACTTCCTCATTCCATATTTGCCTTGTTTTCCCTATTCTCCAAAATCATACCCCCTAAATTCACTAATCCCATACCCCCAATTCCTATTTCCCAAAATCCCAAGCCCTAGTCCATATACAAAACACCTAAGTCATTCCCTAATTCCCTATCTCCCTAACTAAACCCTATCCCAAAAATCCCTCAAATCCATCATTGTTTTCTCCCTCCTACAGTCCCCTATATCATTGTTTTCCCTTGGTGGCAAAGTCAAACACATCATCAAAGACAATTTAAGACACTTCAACACATCAGCATCTACAGCTCCAAAACAGTTCATTCACTAGAAATGATGGCATATGATTCTTCATATGAGTATGAGGAGGAGACCCACAGTGACTCACCAACAGGGGTACATGCACCCAGGAGGCCTCATAGAGGTGGCAAAACATCCGTGAAGACCAGCAGGCTGCCCAAAGAAGCCTAAATGAGATGACACCCATTCAGCAGGAGATAGAGGCTGATCGAGAGATTTGGCTCGAGAGAGTTAACATCCACTTAGAGAGACTACTGGAAAATGCTGATAGGGACAAATAATTGCTGAGACACATGGTTTTCCATTACATGGCGCGAAACAAGGTTTGCAAGGCACGAATAAGAAATTTAAAGGCAAAACTAAGGCATCCAAAAGGCAAAAGAGGAAAAAAGAGCATGATCGACTCTGGATATTGGTTGAGGAATCCTTGGCCCATCATAGCTCTTCATGAAGAAGGTCCAGCCCAAATTTCAAGAAATTTGGAGCAATTTTTGCATTTTGAAAATTTTTTGCACTAAAAAACAGGGTTTTCCTCCCTATGCGCCACACCACGTGGCGCTCGCTTTCGCTAGAGGGCTCAAAATCCAAAAGACTTTGCATTTCTAGTTTTCTCATGATAAATTGTGTTTTCCTACCTATGGCCAAGAAATTTGGGCAGATTTTGAGCCCTCAAAAGGTCAAAAAACACTCAAAAAATGACCTCACTGCCCCTATTTTGACACACAGGAAGTAGTCTTGGGAGATTGGACATTTAGAGGGAAAAATGGACGCAAAATCCAGAAATTCCACTTGGGTTGGAAAATAGATAGGCAGGGATTTCTAATGAGATATCTTGGGCTCCATTTGGACTTCGGGAAGTGCCTCAAAATCAGCTCCAAAGTGGTGCGATGCATAGAGAATTTAGGCACGGCGCCTAGAGAAATTTGGCCTCATTTTCACTCTTCAGCTTAGAAATTTGCCCAGTTTTGACTAGTCTTACTTTTTGATGTTACTCTTGATCTTCCATAATGTAATTTGATTACCATGATGTAATTTTGGGACATTTTTACTTGTTCTAGAGGATTCATTCACTAAAAAGTGAAAATTAAATGAATGAATCAGTTTCCTAGCAGATAGAGGCAAGTTGTTTCATTGCCTATTTTTCAGTTCCTTGTTTAGATATGGTTGAAACATCTCCTAGAATGATGAACTCGACCCCTAGAGGTAAGGGAATGGGTTAGACTTGTCTATATCATGTAATTTCTCAATCATTTTGAGGGTTGGATACTTGGGATTGCTTGGCACTCTATTGTACATTTTATTTCTCCAATTTTGGCAAAGGAAAGACCAGGGTTTTGCAGCACTTGTGGGGATCCTTGTGGCTCTGTATTTTGATGGTGTGTTTCTTCATGTAATTTTAAGTTCATTGATGTTTTATGTATTCCATTTCCCTTCTATTTGCTTCTGAGTTAAACAAGTTAAGTGGCAAAGGTAGAATCCATGAGTTTGTTGTGCTCCTCCTATAGTTTTGTTTAATTCTTAATGTTTTCTTTAGTTTGAGGAGGATTCTTGATACCCTCATGCCCTCTTCAGCTCCTCAGTGGTGTTTTCCATCCATTCATTTAATCTAAAGCATCAAAACTACTGCCTACCTTGCCCCAACTAGAACTATGGAAAAATCTGGCCTCATCCCCGGACCGAAAATTTGACTTTCCCTTTTTCCCAACAAAACCCACAAAAACTCAAATTAAATCCTTGCACTTCATACCTAGCCTAAGATTAGTTGTTAAATCAGTCATCTCAAGCCCCATATGACTATATTTTGTTGAGATTGACCCAGAGAGAGCCCTCTCATGTCCTCGTAAGGCTAGCTACGAGGTTGAGCGTGGTTTGATGTGGACCTAGAATCTTACCTTTTCAGCCTGAGGTAAATCTAGGCTCTAACAAAAGGATGGCGAAAGGAAGAAGAGAAAGTTGCAAAAGTAACTCATAGGTTAGATGTAGTTTTCAAGTAGATGGATACCTTATACTCTTTTTACATTGACGTTGTAGCATGTAGAGCGCCTGCTAAGAGTTGTGCCTTGTTTTTAATGGAACGATATTTGCAATTGAAAATTAACGTTGTCAAAGCAGGAGCCCCTATACAAATTAATACTATTGATGATTTTATAAATTTTTGTAAGCACTATGGAGTAAAGGTTCAAAGACTACTATGTGAATTTTATCTGCACAACCTCGTGTTAGATCAAGAGACACAGCAGAACCCTGGCCCTTTCGTTGGGGATATCTAATTGTAGGCATTTGTTTCATTTGGGGTTAATCAAATCAAATGGCTTAAAGCCTATAATGCCTTCCAAAGACAAGAAAACGGATTAGACTTATGGGTAAGAGCTGAGCCTAGAGATCCATTACAGTTATGGAATAAACATAGGAGTCTCATGAGGACTCCGGGTATGATTAAAGCATTAGGACCCATTCATACAGCAATCAATCGACAAGGGATAGAATACTTCTTTACCATTAAGGACCTTACCATTGCAGCTACTAAATTTCAATACCAGACCTCTAATCTGAACATCCAACTCAAGGAAACATTTAATTATGAAAACTTTAAGTTAGTTGCTCATCACTTGAGCCTCTGTGGTGAACTTATCTTGAGGGCAGGGCCATCTTGGTTAGGATATAGGTTCAGGAGTCCGATTATTTGGCACCTTGCACTTGGGTACCAAGCCCTGTATGAGATGCCTGAGGGCCATACAGGCCATCTTTTTGAACACCTAGTGAGGCATCATGGTTGTAGACCACCACATGAGATCCCGTCTCCAGCTTACTCTCTCAATGCCTTACATGTCAACTACAATGCTTTCATGAGGGCATGAAAAAGAGTAAGCAGGGGGGTGTGTGGAGTACTAAAGAAGGTATGTTTTATTGATTATTTTGTCATCTTTTCTTTAAAAACTCATAATCCCTTTGCATCATGAACTAGGTAAATAAGAAGAAATTATGACCAAATCGATGAGATTTATATGCAACATGAAAACACTAATAATTGTTGTTTCTTATGCAGGAAAAGGGAAAAACGAAAGATTGTCATTCCAAAGAAAAAGACACGGCCAAGTTAACTGGTGTCCCTTTGGCAGGGAACCATATGAAAACAAGGCGATCTAAATTAAAACATATCAGCCAAGGAAAGGAAAAGGAGATATCGACTCGGCAAAAGAAAACAAATGAATAACCCGGAATTAACAGTTTGGCAAATCCAATAAGGTCCTTTGATCCTGAGGGATTGCAACCTTAACTATTTTTACATCATTGATATCTCTGCTCAGCTGTTATAAAAAGGGGCAGCAATGCTAGCCCAGGGGGATGGTTGTTATTACTCTTATGTAATTTCCCATTGTATTTAAAGCTTTGATCATCGACTCTCATTGAGAAGTGATCCACTGTAACTTTGTTTGGATGCTTTAATATAAATCTGGTTGCTATTCCATCTTTGATCTTGGAATAATCTCAAGTGATCTATCCCTGGAGGCTAAGGGCCCAACCCTGGTGGAACACTTGCTCTTGTACCATTACCTTTAATTCGTGCATGGTTTTTATTATCATCTTTGATCGGTAATCTAGTGTGTTTTGTTATTTTATATTATAGCTCTGTTATATTTACAAGATCGTTTTCTATAACAGGAATGTCGTATTGTTCATTATGACTTCATAACGCATTGTTGTTCCTTTAAATTATTGATGTAACATTATTTTTCTTTACAGAATGCTATTGTTTTTCAATTATAGAGCAACTGGGTTGTAATATTCTTAAGTTGGTGTTACTGTATTCATCTATGGTTTATACTTAATTACGATTGCTGTTCAATTGACATTGCTATTATGTTATGAATTGCGATCGTTGTCCTTTATAACTGAGATTAATATTTATGGTATCGAAGTCAGATTACTGTTTATCTCAATATCAATGTGTGTTGTGTGTGTTATTTATTTTGCTTTACTGTACATTCACAATTGGCTCTAAGCGTTGTTCTATATTTCATTGCTAATTGGTTGTCGTTCCATTTCTATTTGGTGTCCGATTTATTCTTAGAGTAAGGATTGCTCTCTGATTTCTGTAGGATACGATTGCTGTCTTTCTTTCCCTAGAGTAATGTTTCACTGTTTATCAAGACTAGTTGTTGTTCCATTTCCTGTTTGTTTCATTGTCATTGCATTGAACGATCTGAAACTGTAGTGAGCATTGACATTCATTGTCTAGTTCCCAGGTTGATGATCTGTTCCTTGATTGTCTTTAGTTACATCAATTTACAGAGGGGTGAGTTATTGTTATTGTACCCTTCACTGATAATTTACTTAGTCTTCTGAATGCATGATTTAAGTCTTAAAGTGTTTTGCTGTAAGTAGATCTAATTTTAAGCATTCGTTTACTCTTATATTTTCTTGAGCACTATAATACTAGCATTACTCTGACAAATGACCACCTCAAATTGAGTACACTCTTCGAGATAACAAATCATTCCTGGATTGACAAATTAATGTGAGGTAAATAGAGGTGAAAAAGTCCCTTTTTATGGTTCGATAACTAGGTGAAATCCAGGTTTCTATGTTTCAACACCGAATTGGCCCATATCAACCAATCACACTGCGACACATCACCTCCTCTGTTGATTCCATCTAGAACAAGTGTTGTATTCATGAGGCGACACATGTCCTGCTGACATCATCTCGTTCATAGTTGACTGTTGACTGTTGACCTATTACTTTTTGACATTTTGCCCTAATTTTTCGTAAATTTTGACTAGATTTAACTTCATCTAGACTTAGATTTATGTGTCATTCACACTGTTGGAATCGTAACAACGAGCACTTTGACTTGATCACACTTTCATCTACATTTGAAGACTTTGATCCTGAGGCAAAACTAGATCCATTTTGGATCAATTTCACTTGGGGATAAATACCCTACAAAGTGTCTTCATATTGGGGGATATATATTAAGGAAAAAATGAGATAATATATTGAGCATATAATAGGGGATAAAGGGTTTTTATAGTGATAGGTATAAAATATGGAGCTCAAAGTTAATGTGAAAATATAAAGGGGTATAAAAAAACGGTAATGGAAAAATGGATACCTATAATATCTAGTGAAATTGATGGTTTTCTAAATTGAGAATGTGTCTTAGGTTTGTATTGGTAGGGGGTTAAATAATGCGATTTTTAGAGGTATTTTCTAATATGTATCCAAATTAAGGGTACTTTTTAGTATTCCACAAATGCACATGATATTCCAAAGGTTCATTGAGCGAAGCCCCTGTGCCCTACTCTTTTATTTCAAAAAATAGTCCTTCTTATTTATACCAATGATTAAGTTCATTTATCTCCTTTGTAAGTAGAGGTGTGGAAATGGAACTTGTAACTATTCCAAGGTAATTTTTATAAACTCATTTTTTCATTTATCCTCTTATTACTAATTTTTCATTCATATTTTCTATCTAGTTTTGGTTAATAATTATTATTACTATATATATGTTTACTCCAGGTTGTTGAAATATGTAATTAGGTTCGGTCTTCATAATTGCATGTGTAAATCATTATTTTATGTAACGAATGAAAATAAGAAAAATAAAAATATTTTTTTATCCTTGAGTCATGCGTTTCATTCTCAAGAAATTTTATTTTGTAGATCGAGCTCCTAATATGAACTATTAGGTTTGGTTATTAACTCCTAAAGTCTAGTAACTGAATGTCATGTATTGAAGACCCATTTGGGCATGTTACATATTATAAAAAGGGAATTTGTTTAAGTCATTAACCCTCCAAGAAATTGTAAAAAGAACCCATTTAAGTTAGTCCTCAAAATAATATGGAGATCATTATAGAAGATCATGTTAGCCTACTCACTTGAAAAAGTCATCCTATTTCATGGGAAGATCACTATATATATAGAGATGACTCGGCCTCTCTTGGGAAGACATTAGATAAGCATCTAAAATAGAGTAAGAAGTGAAATAATCACTAAAATGGATATCTCTCACACGTGTGAGAAGGATTAACACCACCTACTATAGAGGAGTATGAATTATCACAATCACACTAGAAGACTGAATTAAGGAAGAAAAAAAAGTTTATCCTTAAGCCAAATTGTAGGATAAGGAGTCTCCATCTAAGCTAATCAATCAAGGGATATATCCCTCACACGTGTTTCAAGTAGGATTTCTGAGTAGTTCGAGAGTTGCAGACCTGAACCAATAGGTCGAAATTTGAAGGGTGGCCAAGTTCCAAGGAGAAGCAAGTAGTTCGACTAACGTTTACTCAAGGAAGAAGAACTCACTTAAAAAAGGATTTGTGACTTTATCTTGGAGAGGTTAATAGGTCAAGGGTCTTGGTCTTGGAATTCATCACTTGAAGATTCCATAAGAAGAAGAATTCATTTGGGTTTTCTTCTCAAGTAGGAGAGGTTTTGGCCCTGGCTAATAACCTACATTTTGTGTCCCTTTTCTGATTCTTATTTATGATTTGGTAGTTGTTTGATGACAGAAAGCATTAACATAATCAAGAGAAAGAAAGAATATAATTAAATATTAAGTAAAATTTACATCATAAGAAGTTATCATTCAAGAGAAATCACTTCATCCCTAAACCCTAGATTTCTCAACATGGTATCAGAGCTAAGGTGACAAGTCAAGGAAGGTACGATCAATAAAGGACTCTAATGAACTCAATAACCGAATTTCTAGAAAGGAGTCAAGGACATTAAAGAATCAAGAATACCCTCTCATCTCCAAGAAGGCAAGGGCTACATCATCATCTAGAAGGAAAGAGTCAAAACCATAGATCGATCAAGGAAGATGTCTACATGAGAATAATTCTTGGGACCCTCACTCAAGATTAAGGAAATAGACAAAAATAATCTACCTCTACTCAAGTTGAAGATTTGTACAAATCAAAGTAAGTTAAAGTCAACTCATCGAGGAGAAAGATTAAGGATGTTTTCATCATCATCAAAGCATTCAAAGTGATATATCTCTCTTTGGAATCAAGGATCACTCTTGAAGAAAACCATCTTCATCAAGGAGACGTTGTTTATTATGTATATCAAATTAAAGGAGGAAGCAAGTTTCAAAAACATATTTACAAGTAAGTATACTTATGTCTAAATCTGAATATGCCAAAATGTATTTTTGCAAGGAAAGCAACAAGTTGGTTGGGGCTTCAAATTTTCTTGCATGGAAGAAAATTACATATCTAAACCTCATAGAAAATGATGTAATGGAACATGTTAAGGGATCAATCACCAAACCTCTTTTGGCTTATGGGGGCCTGACCCAGGTTCTGAGTTATTTAGCTAAACAAATACCTACACTACTGGCCCTTTCAACATTAGCCCATAAAGCGTGGACTGAAGTCTCACCCGAAGTAGTATGGGGGGATGATGGAACCAATTTTCCGCACCCTTGAGATGTTTGTGATGTCAATTTAGTCAAATTAGACCTGCCTTCATGCAGGTCCCTTCGTGCACTGTTCCAACCCTTAGTACCCTCGCTAAGTGTTACTATCATCTTTTGTGCAGCCCTAACGAGGGGATGAGATGATTTTGCGCTGCTATGGTAGCGAACTGCAGTATTTCCCAAACTATGCCAGGTATCTTTCTTATCTTATTAACAGGTCTTGATTATCTTCTCGTAAACAGATAGTCTAACTTACCTTCACTTAACAATTATAGTTATATATATTCAAGCATCATATAAACAATAGAAGTGAAATCCATACTCAATATATCTAATGCATAAAACATGAAATAAATACACAGAAATGATAGAAGCTTCTCTTTATTATTGCTTGCAAATGATTACACACTTCAACTCACCCGGTGTACTCAGCTGCATGGGTTCACGCACTCAGTTGTGGACTACTAGGCCTCTGTGCACTTAGCTACAGAGCCTCTTCCTACTCTACGACCCAAAAATAGACTTTACACCTCAGATCTATCTCTCATACATCATTATTGATCCTTCGACTATGCTATCGAACTATTTAGAGCCTCACTCTATTTATACAATTCCATGGTCTGTGGACCATGGGTAGATCTTCTACAGCCAACATTACATCAAAAGTAAGGGCGGCAAACCCTATGACTCTTTAACAAACTATGCGCTCTGCGCCCACAAAATGTGGAGTCTTTACATTGGAGTTACAAAATTATATCAAAATATGGGCTCTAAGCCCCAAAACTGCCCCTGGAGGATCCTGTGTCCAACAGGCCCCCAACACAAATGTTGTGACTCACCCTCAAGTCATAATGTAGGTGCAGAAATCTTTGGACGAAGACCTCCCAACTCTGATTGGATTGCTGTCAGTTTGGCAGCGCACTGAGCGACTACCTATTGCACTTCCTCTATGCACTATTCAGTGACTACTGTGGCTAAACTATTGCCCTGAATCTTCTCCTGTGTTTCTTGTAGCTGCGCGAGTTTTGCTTCAATGGAGGTTATAATGGTATAAGCCTCATCAATCCATGGTTGTAGGCGCGTCTTCAAAACTACTTCCTTATGCCGAGGAGCATCCACTTGCTTGAGCACCTTTGCCTACTACATCCTGGCGAGCCTCTGCATAAGGGAAACTGTCTGTGTGGTCCCTTTTACCTTGTCGTATCTCTGCTGCAGCTTGTGTGCCTCTGTCTCTAGGCACTCTATGTTAGGGTGCTCTTGCAGGGTTGTGAGGACCTCGAACGACTTCTCGAATAGCTTTGTCCAGTCTATCACGACACTGTTAACTATTGCCATTGTTATTGTGATCACGGTGGTGCGCTATTCCTTAACCTCCAGTGGAGTTGAAGGTTGCACCTTCAACTGAATTTTTGCTATCTGAAGGTTGACTCGAACTGAACCCTGGCCATTTCAGCTCTGGTGTCGAGCACCCTTGCTGCTAACTTTCAAATGCATGCCTCCATTGGTTCCTATGCTTGGCTGCCCAACTCTAGGACCATCTGGTAGGATTCCTCCACCACCTGCACTATCTGTCTGTTATGCTCCACAACCTCATTGCACCGTAGGCTCAACTGCTCAATGTTGATGTGCTGCTCGCTCATTACCTATAGTGCACAACTCTCCTTGGCCCATAGTTCTACAGTGACTCCATCCTATAAAATATAGAGCATCTCCCAAGGGAGCACAGCCATGTTTAACCCAATCCCTTTCAACCTACTAACCATAGGCATGTCGACATCATTTTCTATAACGAGTGCTCCATCTGGTAGCACAATTTTGTTTGTCATCCGGGCGCACAACATTTCCTCGGTCGCTGAAGTACTGATTGCGAGGCTGCTTGACAAAGTGCCAGTCTGTGGAGTGTGCACCTGCAACTCCTGTTTCTATGTGTGGAGAGCCCCCAATACCATCTAGTGTTGCTCCTCAAACTACAGGAGGGCCTCCGCGGTGAAATCCCTCACTGTCTCACTAATATAATGTAAGTCCCCTTTAGTAAGGGTGATAGGGTTGAACGAAGCCTTTGATGCCTTCATCTTCTTTCACAACCCTACCTGCTCCCTTGGGTGCAGATGTTTTAGCTAGGTGGACGTTGTCTGCAGGTCCATGCCACCTTTTTTATGTGTCTATTTCTGGCTCCAGCGAAGGTGACTTTTGTCCTTCACGCTCTTCTTCTGCAGTCTTTTGTTGCTCCTCAGCCAACTTTGCAACATCACGCATCGCCTGGGCCTTAGACGCTTCTTCTTCCTTCCTGCGCTTTCCTGCTAGCTGTTCCATCTGTAGATTCATCTCTTCCTTCTTCCAATGCATGATGGACTTATCTACTTCCACCACAGAGCCAGTTGGAGCATGCCACTCCGACGGCCAAGACTCAAGGACTATGAATATCACATCGTCGGTCGCAAAGTACAGTATCTCATGCCATGTCTTTGTGGGGTCCTTCGCACCCTTATGAAGACATGGTGGAAGTATACTTTGAACTCTACGAAGCTCTGTAGACTTTGGTAGACCGTGGGCAACAACCGTGGCTTGGGATTAATCCCCATTCTGATATTCATCTCCATGAGCACCAAAAATATCTTGCTCACCCTTATCCTTTGTCCGTCCCTGGTTGCCCATAGCAAGGCATACTTCAATGCCTCTGGAAGGTCCTGCACAATCATTGGGAACTGGCTATATTCGACAATTCCCATGCCGAAATAAATAAATAAATAAATAATAAAAATAAAAATATGAATATTAACAAACTAAATGGATAATGGCCGACCTATTTCTTAGATTATTTCTCTCATAACATATATATATATATATATAGTATATATAGTATATATATATATATATATATATATATATATATATATATATATATATATATATATATATATATATAACATAAAATATAGCTCATGGATAGATCATTAATATCTTTAGAATATCTATTGACGCATCCCCTGATGATGGACTCATTTAGTAGTCCTAAACGTTGGGTTTACAAAACTCTATAACAGGTCATTCCTCCTCTATCTAAAATTCCCATGCCACTAGTACTATTGACAATGGAATCCATGCATAATGAAATGTTTTTTTGTTGCTCATGTGCCTCGCGGCAGTTCTCAAGGAACTGTTCGCATAGATAGTTCTACTAGTTGAACTGGACCCCTTCTACGTGTTGCGCTGCTAGTGCAACCACCAGCGCAGGCACCTCATCCATGCGGTACTTCCGCATGACCTGCCCTGTCAATATCTATGTCATGACCTTAATTGCAAGGTTGTTGATGCTGGAAATGGTGTACCCTCACTTCTTCTTCTCCAACTTAAATTTCTTTTACATGGCCTTCGCGATGGCCAAATTTTCACTCTTTCCTTCTAAAATGTTTTTTGGGTCCTCCCCTGCACCAGAGAGTCATGTAATCCTATGAATAAGATGGTTTGTGATGGGGATGGGCTCCTCCAGCCATAAGCACCCATCATGCATGAAGCAGAGCAGCTGCCTGATGACAAAAATGGCCACTAAGGCTGTTTTAGAGAAGTTGGTATCTATGATAAATACTAATTCCCTAGATAAGTAGCCATATTTAGAACAACAATTTAAAGCACTTTAGCCTTTTCATATAAGCAATAGATAAGACAAATAAGATGGGAAAACCTACTTGTAGTTCCATTTTCCTCTTGTCTCCTTTGTATTGATCCTATAGCTCCTTCCTGTACTTAACACGCTCAAGAAGTACCTGTAAACACCAACAGAAGAAAATGAACTGATCAAAGCAAAATATGTATTGAATATAAGTGAATAAAATCAAATACATTTCACACATATGTAGCATACGACAATAAAAGCATATGGGAAAAAGGTTCAAATAATTTATTGAGTAGAAGAAGGAATTATAACCATCAAGTTTGATTTGAAGTCACTCCTCTAGCTTTGGTTCCATCCACATCACATCATAAGCATGACAACGCGGCAACATAATGACACTTACAATAGTTTCAAACATCAAGCTAACATTATCTCCTTACAATCATCAAAGTCTAGCCCCTTGACCACTTAGATGAGTGCTCAATTTATAGGAAAATGGAGGAGGTTTTGTCATCAACGAGGGTATTGGATGGCCTTCCAAAACTAGAGTTTGTTTCCATGGAGGAAGGGATGAGAGGATAGGAGGTTAATGGATCCTTAGCTTATCTAATTTCGAGCTCATAGGAGGGGATAAGATGTGGGATCCTTCTAGAATGATCTAGAACCAAGGAATATTCCCAGAACCCTATGCAAATTTTTCTCAATCTCACCGAGTGTAGGTCAAAGTGGGCCTAAGAGCTCTTCAGAGCACCCTTACATGGGCCTACTTGCGTTGGTCCTTCAAAGTCATTTCAAGATGTCTTCCAGCCATGAAATTATCTGGGAAGGAAGCATTCAATAGGTTGACTTGTTTAGGGCATGTAGCAACTGAAATTAGGGTTTGATGAGCCATAAAACACTGATCTAGATGATGGGAGTGATGTGCAAAAATGGATCTGTAACATCTGCCCTCTAAAGCATGAATTAGAAAATAATAATATTGAGTGATATGCTTTACGATGTGATGAGGAGGTTTCAAAGTGGTTGGTGACTTGCATCAATTACAATACATATGCCATGATGTTTTTATTTTTTCTCATAAATTGTTGAGGGAAGGTATACCCATGCTTGGAATGACCATCAATGTAAAGCCATTTTATGGATGATTTGGTACATTTCCTGAAAACGCAGCCCGGATTGATGAAACTAGATCCAGGGTCTTGTATCCCGTTGAATCATTCGCTCAAGTATGAATCTCACCATGTGAATATGTGATCTGAAGTTGAACATGGGAAGACACCATTTGATTACCAACCAGTGATGTAAGCCATTAACAAATGCAAGAGAAATCATCGATAATGGTAATGATCCTCAAGGTACTATAGTACATTCTGCATGGCGTGAATGGATGTTTTGATGTCGAACACCATACAAAGTCTTTCGGTCAAAGGCCAGTGATGTTACCCTATTGTTGGAAGTGAGAAACCTTCCATTGATGTATGCAAGCCTAAAGGTACTGGAAGGGTGTTTCTAAGTCAACTTCTTGGATGATGTGTTGATGTCAACAAGAAGCGTCTTGTCGTAGGAGGGCCTTGATGTATCCCACATCAAAGACACGAAACAAGTGTAATGCTTTTGGAGATGGAATTTTACTGACGACACAAAGTTTAGGAATGATGATCATGAAAATGAACATTTATGGTATTGCAAAGGATGAAGCTTAACTGAATGACTTCTCTTAAACATATCACCGACACTGAATGAATTGGTAGCATTGACCCAAAACCAAAGTAATGGATGGTGTGATAGACCATATGTATGATAACTAGCATGTAGATTACCAAACCCAAATAGTCTGAATGAATTTGTAGCACTGACCCAAAACCAAAAGTGATGGATGGTGTGATAGACCATAGGTATGATAACCATAAAGTAGGCAACCCAACTTAAATAGTCACGAAGATGAAGTGAAAGTGTCATGTTCAAGAGTGACCTACTACCATACAGTTGTTTACCCCTTTTTCCATTTTCCCCAGTAATTGCTGACCAGTAGCTCTTTATTTTTTATCAAGATTGAGGAGGATAACATATGCTTGTTGTATAATTCCACCCTTCGGGTGAATCTATCACTATGTGATATTTTAACAAATCTAGTGTAGGTGAAACTCAGTCTTGTCTAGATGGACAAGTTTTTCACTATTTGATGTTTTAATGAGTTTAACGACAAAGATAACTTATTTCTTCTCATCTTTAGAGAGTTTGAAAAGGGACAAAATGAGAAATCCACAAGTTTGTTTTCATAAATTTTCCTATCAAGTCTGAAAAAGCGTAAAACAATACGAGCGACAACCTATTGAGCATGTTCGATCAATGTATTCCTTTTTCGTAAACAATCTATCTCAGTCTAGAAAAGGGTTAAACTTATACTGAGTAGATGATGTTTCCAATTCGTTAACGAGCTGAAAAGGACAAGCGCTCGACAATATTTTCATATTTCAAGAGTCCAAAAAGAGCTCAAAGAAGACTCCACTTTGAGGAACGAGTGGTGTCTAGGATAACAACTAGTTTCAGTGATATTGGAACTTCTCAAAACATGTTGATTTATGTGAAGAGGCTAGCTAATAAGACCACTCATTGCAATTGTTCCTCAAAAAGGGTAAAACAACCAAGTGAAAGCGTATGATCAGCCAAACAGATAGTGACGTGGAAGGAGAAAAACCCAAGGCTCATCTGATGAAAGAGGCTGATAGAATGGCAATCATGAGGGTTAAAATGGAGATGGGTTCATTTTTACACAAGGTTGAACCATAGGAAACTATTCTTGGATTCAGTTTCATGTTTACACAACCTTGAAATGAAAAACTATGCTTGAAACTAGTTTCATTTTTACACAAGCTTAAAACGAAGAATGATGCTTGAATTCAGTTTCATTTTTAGACAAGATTAAAATGAAGAACTATGCATGAATTCAGTTTCATTTTTACATAATATTGAAACAAACAACTATTCTTGAGATTGGTTTACATGCTCCCAGCATGATGAAAGGGAGAGTCCCGTGTAACCAGATGGAAGTCACTACGGTGAAGCAGGACGATTATCCAACACCTTTTTGGATTCATCTAGATAGAGACAAAGGTGAATGGGGTGATTCCCTTCACATAAACTACAAGGAAAATTAACTTTACTACTAGGTGCATGCCCCCCAAGCTTCATTACATTCACCTAAGTAGAATACTTGTGGCTATCAGGTGGATGGAATGAAGGTTTGTTTTCAAGATCAAGTGAAGGACTCAACTGGGATTTTACGAAATCTAATCAAATACTCGACTTGGAACTTTGATCTAGGGAACCTTGTTTTATCTTTTAATTAGCTTGATACAAGACAAGGAATTCTTCTTAAATTCTGTGTTTCATTGTTTAACGAGGTTAACACAAGACAAGGAACTATCCTTGTGTTCCTTGTTTCATTTTTTAACGAACTTGACACATGACAAGGAACTATGCTCATGGAACTATTTCATTTTCTAATAAGGTTGACACATTAAAATAACTATCCTCATGGGAGTTGTTTCATTTTCTAATGAGGTTGACACAGTAAAATTACTATCCTCATATTCCTTGATCACGACTCATAAGAGGTATGCCTTCCCTCAAAACTCTTTTGAGTGATGTGTTTCCTACATGAGGAAGCCGAGAAAGCATTGAATGATTGTCATTCAAGTGCATGTGGTGGACACTTATTTGGATATGAAACCGAACATAGAATTCTTCATGTCAATTACTTATGGCCAACAATATTCAAAGATTGTATTATTGCTGTCGAAAGTTGTCATGCATGCTAGATATATGACCAAAAAACTAGATTACCACCTACACCAATGCATCCAATCGTTGCTATTGGACCATTTTCCAAATGGGGAATTGACTTCATGACATGTAACCCTACCTCAACTAGGGGGCATGGGTATATTATAGTCATCGTTGACTATTTTACCAAATGGGTCGAGGCGATGCCAACATTGAACAACAATGGTGAAATGGCTGCTCTTTTCTTTTTTAACCATGTGGTTGCTCGGTTTGGTGTACCACAAGCCATAGTTACAGATCATGGGTCACATTTTTGCAATCACATGCTGGTTGAGTTGAATGCTAAGTTAGGACTGTCACATGATAGTTCTACCCCTTATTACCCACAAACGAATGGAAAAGTTGAGGCCATCAACAAAGTCTTGAAGTGGATGTTGCAGAGAATGATAGGGGTTCATAAGAGAAACTGGCACTTAATCTTGTACCCTGCCTTGTGGGCATATTGAACCTTGGTGAGAAATGAAACTAGATTCACACCCTTTCAGTTGGTGTATGGTTTGGAAGAAATCTTACCAATACAATGTGAAATTTCATCTCTCAAACTCTCGATTAACCTATTACCCAACACTTCTGACAAAGAAGTGTGTTTCTTGGAATTAATCCATCTGGATGAAACCCGTCATGATGCCGAATTGGCTAACGAAGCACATAAGAAATGAATCAAGGCACAATATGATAAAAATTTCAAGCCTCATATCTTCTCAGAAGGAGACCTGGTCTTTCTTTATCATCAAGAAGCTGATAAAATTGGAACATGGAAATTCAAACCAATCTGGATGGGTCCTTATATTATCAAGCATGTTCTGGAAAAAGCTGCCTACGAGTTTGTAGATTATGAAGGGATTCCATTATCGTAGCCCCGAAATGGGTTGTACCTCAAACACTACTATGCTTGATTGAGTGTATTAAAACTCGCTGTATAAATGCTTTCATTGCATGTGTGTGTGTGTGTGTGTGTATCTTTTAGAGTTTTTATCTGGCTAGTAATCCGCTTTGCATTTGTTGCAGATGTCGGAGTCTTCAGAAGCTTTTGTTGGTTACATTTATGGTGCTAGTCATAGTAAGCAGAACTTGTCTTCTGCAGCATGGGCTATTTCACTCCAAATGGAGAGTTAGTGAGTTTTCAAGGTATTTGTATTCGTTGATTGACAAAAAACATTGTTGAGTATAGCGTGTTGATTGAACTAATCTATGATGCCATTTCAATTGGCATTCGGCGAATCATCGTTAGGCTGGACTCGCAACTCATTCTATTACAACTATCAAACATTTATAATGTCTAAAATCCAATAATTTTTGTATGTTCCTTAGATCAGTTCGTATTTTGGAAAGACATTTTGAACACATTTAATATCAACATATTTCCAGAAACCTTAACACATTAACTGATTCTCTAGCGAATTATGTGTTAAATAGACATTTGTGACACATGTAAAAGTAATATCTTCAATTCACATCATTAGTTGAATATGATTGCACATAACCATAGAAAACTCTGAAAGTAAGATAAATAGGTGTTTTAAATGTTTTTACAAAAATTTTGTCCAAGACAAGTTCGGTCATCTGACCCAAAAAATTCAAGATCCATGCAAAATATCCTAAGTATATCTAGTGGTGCTTGTGGTAACAGGGCACAACCTATGTTATCATGCACAAAAGCCTCACGTAGTAGCTAGGAACACTAATAGTGTGGCTCTATAGCCTCATAGGCAACTCCTCGATCTGCACATCTGAAATACCAAGGGTTAATCCCTCTATGTGATCCTGCAACTCTGCTAAGGTCTCAGCCAAATCTAAGTCCTGCATAACTTCTCTCCCAATGTTTCTCCATGCTGGCCCACATGCACCTTGTTGGTGCCCCACAGATCAAACAGTACCCACATATGCATGCATAAGAATGATTTTAGTTTAGTCTTGGAAACATTAAAAACACAAAAGACATGTAGAAACTTGAAAAATCAAAAAACACTTTTGGTTAAGCAATTTATCCATAACACCCCATTGTTCTCCAACTGGTAGAATCAAATCTAGATCTCCATGAAAATCCATCCCTGAGTATGGATGGTCCTCAATGACAATGTTTTTTCGCTCAAGCCAACTGAAGAATGCAGTGGAAAAAATGATTGTTCACTGACCCGCATGTCGAGCCATCAATTCAACCCACCTCTGCATACGTGGATCTCTATGACTAGCTACACCCAGTGATACATATTATGGTTGCATCAATGGGATTGTCTCTAAGGTAAAAGCTACTAGGATCAGACCGTAGCAAAGATTCTTCATCTTACCACTTTTTACCTTGGTCAGTTGTTCTTTTAGTGAGGAAAGAATAGCCTTGCACCAGTTGAAAACTTTTGGCTCTAGACACTCCAGTGCATACTACATATATGATCTATTCGCCAAATGTAGTGTCATACTGCAAGCCAATTTTGTGATTGTGAAGAGGATTGTTCTCAAAGGAAAATCACCTACATCCCTTATGTTTATTTTCCCATCCTTGCTAGGCTATGTACCTGGCCGACAAAACTGACTAATATAATCTCTCATCGGTTCACCTTCATGAGAAAATCTCGAAAGGTAGATGGGGGCACCTCGCGTTGACAGTCTGGTAAGAAAGTAAATATCATCAATGGTAATAGTGACCATCTTGTCCCTAATGTGAAAAGTCTGATTTGTTGGATCCCATGCATGAAAAAGGAACTTCAGTAGTTCTATTTGTTGCCTCATTCTGGACAACTTGAAGTATTTGAGCAACCCACAGTTTTTGAGGACGTCAATTATACATGGATTGTTGAGGGAAACCATGTCTTGTTCATCATGCTGTCTTTCTCGCCATGTAATCGACATTTTGATCTGATGAAATCCTGAAACACAATCATAAGATTAGTTAGGATACTTTCTGTGAAAAAAATAGGGCAAAGTTAGGAGCAAACATCTAAATCAAACTTGTGAAACTCGCCCAGTGTATCCCAGGCACAGAGACAGTGTGTTGTAGAGCATGCATCCTTCTATCTGGGTGCTCTTCATGTAATTTTTGATGTGAAATCCTACGTTGATCCCAGGGCGAAAAATGAAACCACAGGGGCCTAAGAAACCCTAAAAATTACATGAAATGACAAAAGAATGACATGAAAATAAAGAAGAGAGATTTAGCTACTGCCTAGTCTAGATGGCTCGATAAATGGTCCACATAATCTCTCACAATCAGTTGATGAAGTTCAAGGTAAGAAAATAGCTTCAAACACAAAACTAAATGGGAAGTTCCAAATGGTTAAAATGTCATGGTAAAAACTTGTTTTATGTTTATTTCATGTTCATTAATTGAGTAAACATTAGTATTTACCTATTTTTTCCCATGAAACGGGTAGTTTTAATCCATTTGGTGGTATTTTGAGCAGGTTTTGCAACTGACTTAGAGAATTCAACGTTCTCGATTGTTAATTGTACTTTTTACCAAAGAGCACACTTTTATCTCTTTTTCGAGCTCTGTTAAAAATGAAAAAGGAATCCCTAGTGGAGTCGCCAATTTGTTTTGGAGAATTTCATATGTATGGATAAACACTAATTCCTAGATAACTAGCCATATCTAGAACAACTGTTTAAAGAACTTTAGCCTTTTCCTATAAGAAATAGATAAGACAAAGAAGATGAGAAAACCTCCTTGTAGTTCCGCTTTCCTCTTGTCTTCTTCGTATCGATCCTGTCACTCCTTCCCATACTTAACGCACTTGAGAAGTACCTGTAAACACGAATAGAAGACAAAGAATTGATCAAACAAAAAGATCTATTGAATATAATTGAATGGAATCAGATAAATTTCACACATATACGTGTCATATGACAATACAAACATATGGTAAAATGGTTCAAATACTTTATTGAATAGAAGAAGGAATTACAACCATCAATTCTGACTCAAAGTTAGTCCTCTACCTTTAGTTCCATCCACATCGCATCATAAGCATGAAAATCTGGCAGCATAACGAAGCTTACAATAGTCTCAAATCTCAAAGTAACATTATCTCCTTACAATCATCAAATTCTAGCCCCCTGATCACTTAGATGATTGCTCAATTTATACGGAGATGGAGGAGGTTTTGTCATCAATGAGGGTCTTGAATGGCCTTCCAAACTTAGATTTAGTTTCGATGGAGGAAGGGATGAGAGTATAGGAGGTTAGTGCATCCTTAGCCTATCCAATTTTGAGCTCATAGGAGGGGATAAGAGGTGGGATCCTTCTAGAATGATCTAGAACGAAGGAATATTCCCAGAACCCTATGTAAATTTCACTCAATCTCGCCCAACGCAAGTCAAAGTGAGCCTAAGTGCTTTGCAGAGCACCCTTGCATGGGCCTAAGTGCTTTGTAGAGCACCCTTACATGGGCCTACCTGCACTGGTCCTTCAAAGTCATTTCAAGATGTCTTCAGGCCATGAAACTATCTGGGAAGGAGGCATTCAATAGGTTGACTTGCCCACATGGATCTATAAAGGGTCATGATGGTAACGCGACACTTAGAGTAGGTTTAGCAATCCTTCCTTCTCTACACCTCTTAGCCATTTACATGGATCCAACTCTATGATTCTAGCCAGTGCATCTTTCTTTTGGCACATTACCTATGCGGTCGCGAGAGGCGGGAACTTCTCATGGTCCGCGAGGTCCCAATCTTCAAATTCAACATGGGCACCCATCCCAAATGCGCTCCTTCAAACACAATATCATATGGGAGTAGTGAAGTCTCCAGAGAGCTCTTTCTCTCATCTATATCCTTGGGCACCTTTGCTTTAACTTTCCATGGGGAAACATATGTAGGCAACCTAGTGAGAGGGTCTACACCCTCGGTTTCGACCTCCATCTTTACATCCTCCTCCTCAACCAGGATTTCTTCAAACTCTTCCTCCTGATCAGCCTCCAGATTGATGGCCTTCCCCTTTTCCTCCATTATGAACTTGGCCCTTAGGAGATTTCTGAGTGAGAAATGCACTGGTACCATCGCATGCTTGTCCTTATTAGGTCTCGGCATGTGCGGTGATTTAGGGATTTCAGTAACTATCCCAGTGCTCTCTAGGGCTTCTACTTCCATAATTGTTTGCCACCTGTGTGTAGCTTTAGACGACTACCATTCACTTTTCCTGGGAAGGGATATCCATTTAACTTTACCAAATGTACCACACCACCAGCTGTAATTTCCTTAATAACATATGGTAGCAACCAATACATTCTGAGCTTCCCTAGAAATTCATCAAAATTACTATCATATAACAACACCAAATCATTCATCTTGAAGGTGTGCAGCTTAATATGTCGATCATGACATGCCTTTTCCCGATGCTTTTGGACCTGTTGGTGAAATCTAGCCAAAAATCTCTCTTCTTCAAGCTCCTCCAACTGTGTGAGCCTCTCCTCTTGGGCTCTGTGATCTGTCATACCTATGAGTGCTGCTATGCGCAAACTAGGCATGATGTATTCCATAGGAATTACAAATTCCACTCCATAGACAAGCCTAAAATTTGTCTATCCCATCAATTTCTTGATGTTGTTTGATAAGCCCATAACACTACAGGTATGTGTAGGTCTGAATCACTTCCCTGCATGTTGCATACTTTGGTCAGCACATTGCATACCTTGTTGAATGCTTCTTGACGTAGCATCTTCTGCGCAATTGCTCTTCCTGCATACTATCTTCCCAACATTAAGAGCCATTTGCAAGGTCACCGCCCAACACATGCTTCTTGACCAGGTATTTTAGCGCAAAGTACATGTGCATTTGCGCAGGTTGGGGCTCTTCTCCATATGCCTGTGTCCACTTGGCTAGATGCGCATGGATCATCTTGTCCATTGTACTTGTCTATGAGTCACACCCTAGGCTTCCCAAATCAGGGATGCATCATTCTCCTACATTCCCGCTAGTTGTCAAAGCTTCCTTTGTGCGTACCCCACCATCTCGCAGGCGTAGCGTGTAGTACCCAATCCAAGGCCTTGAAGCCTTTATTTTCTAGAACCTTTGTTTCAAAGGCATCCAAGAAGGTATCTACCTCATTTAGACCATCATAAGTAGGTATATCTCTTACTTATGTCGATATGCAACACAGTGACCTGGTCATCATATTTCAGTTTAGCATATTTATCTCATGTAACCTATTCTGCCATCGTTCTATTTCTTCATCAGAATCCGAAGTACAGGAACTCTCACACTCCTATGCAATCAAACCATCTGCAGTGGGATTCACATAGCCTTGGTCTTGTGTTGTTATCTTATAGATACAATCAAGATCATCATCACTCTCATAGTCATGAATCAGTTATGTGTAGTGTGATCCTTCAACAGGGTCTATGGGTAGAATTGCACGTATTGATTTCTTCTCAAAGATCATTTTGCGCTTCTTCAGATTAATAACCCTGTTACACAATAATTTTTCACTGCCTTCATCCCAGTCCCTCTACTGTGTCATGTGTAAAATAAACATGCTCATATTAAGAAAATTCTCTCTAATGTTGCTAATTGACCCTCATTTCCTAAGTTTTCTACCTCGTCGCAAGAATAGACTTCATACATGCGATAGACCTCTGTCATAAACAGTCCCATCACAACCTCATCACAGGAGTACACCTATTTCCTATGACGGTCAGATTTCAAGCCCCAACGTGAGGCTATTAACTATCTTTAGTGATGGTTGGTCTACATACATTGCTTCCTAGCAATGTCGGCGCTAAGGCTTAGTTCACGACCAACGACGATCCAGATTGGGCTAATTTGTTCCAATAATCAGCCTTCTGGATGTCTCTAGACCTGGTTGTTGGGTCAGTTTGGGTCACCCTTCCCCCTATGGGATGGTAGTTCCGTCTTTTACGCTGCCTCCCTTGAGGATAATCTCCCTCTCCCTCATTTCATGGAGACTCATTCTCCAATAAAATCACTCACCAATGTTATGATCTACTAGCTTTTTTAACTAGTTAGTTCTTTTGGTTGTATAGTGCTATTGTTGCTTTTGAGTTTGGTAGATAGCTTTGGTGTGAGTGTGACAAGTGTGGGATTGCTAAATAGTTTGAAAGAGGTTATGGAGTGCCCTTAACCTTGTATTAGAGCTTGTGAGTGAGAGAGAGATATTTTTGTTTGGGGACCCATCTTTGAGAGTGAATGCTTGAAGAAACATGCTAGCTGGACCCTCTGAGAAGGCTTGCGACGTCAAGACTTGGTTGTAAGCATTACTGTTGATTTATTATTAATACAATCAATGATGATTTCCTATGTCTTATATGTAATTTACTTGATATCTCATGACTTCTTAACTTTATGATTAAATATATCATTGTTGTTCTCAGTTACGTGCTCTGTTGTTTTCTTGTGGTGTTTCACGTTGATTACTCATTAATGAGAAGGAAACAAAAGCTGAAACAATGCAATGAAACTTCATCAACCACCGGTTTGAGGTAGGCCTCCAACAATGACTATTTAAGGGAATTAATTTTTTTTTGTCCTTGTTGTGACTAGACCCACTCTAGGGCTAGAGGGGTTGCCTTTGTCTGTAGAGGGAACACTTTCCTACTTCACAAGTTGGTGACTCTGCTGGGGAGTCCTTTGTATGTTTCTCTCTTGATTTCTTTTATTTGGTTTTGATTTAGTGTCTCTTGAATTTTGGGGTTAAACCATCAGTTTTTTGGGTTACCTGGGTCAATCTGGGAAGTCCCCGTACTATCTGGAAGGATAATATGGTGTCATTTAGGTGATTTTACTTTGTATTTTTCTTAAGTAAGATCATCGCTGAAGGTAGCCTAACATTCGTGGCAATGTCGTTGATGTTATAGCTTTGTATTTACAACTACTTGGCTTTCATCTCGGGTTTCTAGTTTAATTCCCGCGACAACTCTTGAAATCAGACTGTCGCTGAAAACATGTGTACTTTAGCGACTAGTCTCTAGTTGTCAGTGTAACACCAGTGACTAGTCTCTAGTTGTCAGTGTAACACTAGTGACTAGTCTCTAGTTGTCAATGTAACATTCGTGATGATTCCTGTAAAGTTGTTTTTACAACTTTACCTCCTGAATTCATCAATCTTGTTTATCCCCTGTTGTTTCTTGTCTCTCATTAGCCTGTTTTGATTGCTCTCGGTTAAGGTACTTTCTCGTTGATTTCATTTGAGTGAATCTTGTGTTTTTAGACCCTGTGACCTAGCTCTCTTAAGCATTTCAAATTGTTTTCTTGGGTTGCTCGTCTGTCTAAGGTTCATCCACAACCGTCTTATTGATTTGCTTGAGGCTTTTTCGCTGCTTGTTTTCTTGCTGGTTGATTTTTAGTGTCGATTATTGAACTGATTTTTTATGTTGATTCAATTTCTTCACTACCAAGCATAGATCAAAATTGTTTGGGTCAATCAATTCACACTTCCTTGTTTCTCTCTTTAAATTCAAAGAAAAAGTAAAAAAAATTGAGGGTTTGCATTCATTTGATATACGAAAGCGAAAGTATATGTGCATTTCAAATTTTCATGTTTGAGAAATTGAAAAGCGAAATCTAAATCTTTCATTAGTAGTATCAATGCATCATGAGATTAGTGTATTGATGCATTGTGTTTCTTAGTGTTTTCATTCACTTGTCTTGGTTTGGGAATGAACTCTCTACCTTTCTGTAAGTAGGTGTTCATCGAAATGAAAGACTCTTTACTCATTCTAGCTACATCCTAAGGTTTTGATATACATATGATAGGGCCTGGAAATTGAAACATAATTCAAGATCAAATCTAAAATGAACTTAAAAATGCATTGGAACATAATGCACATTATTTATAGGTCTAGGTTAGAGACGTGCTCCGGCGTCGTTAAACCTAGTCACTATTGCTTTCACTTAAGGTTGGGTGGTTCCTCCTTCTGTGACTCAATAGCTGCCTAGTACGGACTTGCGCTCTTAGTACTGTCGAGTATATGTTTGGAGACCTGATCCAGGTGGATATTGGTGGCCACCCACTAATTCCACTTGGATCCCCTCTAGTGCTTCTTACAGTTTTTATCAGTTTCCTTAATTATAGCACAGTTTACTATTTTTAGCAGTTTTTCGGGTCCTAAACTTCCGGAGCCATTTTGAGGCCCTAAACGACATTTTTTGGGAAATCCACCGCCAGCGATTTTTTTGATAAAAATCATCTTTTCCGTCGTAGTCCTCGGAGAGATCTTTCCAATAGGCTATCATGCACATCAAACGGAGATAGTATGACTAATTCGTGACCCCGGGAAGTTGATGTACCAACTTACCCAAAAACGGGGCCCACAATTTGGCGTTTCATCTTCTAGGGTTAGGTTTTGGAATGTGAAGGGTTTTCCATTGTTTTTCAACAATAAATAGGCCCTCGAGCCTCATTGTAACACAGTTCAAAATAGTTCAGAGGCATGTAGCCGACACATCTCTTCTCAGAGATAAGCTACCATCGCCCTAGCTGGGTTATTTCTATTTGTAAGCATATTTCAGTATTCTCCATTAATGAAATGAAGTATTATTTCCGCGGCATCTCCGTTTTTATGGTTATCACATATTATTATTTCTGTTGCATCTCCGTTTTTTATGGTTATCGCATCTCTGTATTTATGGTTATCTCTGTAATCTATTGCGTTCCTGCTTAAATCCGGATCAGTGGTATCAGAGCGGTCTGCGTTTTCTCTGTTTTTCTTTGCATGTCCCCAACGAGGTCGGGATATAAGGAGTTAGGGCTTGAACTGGTCGAACCTTTGCAAGACCAGCCTCGCAAATCTCGACGTCCTCCCATGGCGGATGAGAAGAAGGATGAGGGGGCAGGAGATCCTATCAAAATCTTGCTCGAAGAAGCGCTTGAGCGGCAAAGGAATGCGATGATGGATAGCTTTGCGCAGATCCTTCAGCGGCTACCCAGAGGCGACGCATCGGCTTCCAACAGCTACTCTGGAAACGCCACACCGTTTAAGGTACAAGTTAATTTTTAAATCCCCATCTTAGAGGGTCAAATAGACGCAGATGTCGTAGATAAATGGTTAAATCTGCTAGATGGGTATTTTTCTGTTCACGAATTTTCAAGTCGGGAGAAGATTGTTTTCGCTCTTCTCAAAGCAACCCCCCACGTCAAGGACTGGTGGGAAACCTATTGTGAGCAGAAGGGTGAAAGTACAGGCTCACTATTTTCAACCGCACCCACTTGGAATGACTTCTGGGATGCCATCAAGGAGCAGTACTACCCCGTCGGAAGCTATGAGGACAAATACATCAAATGGACCACACTGCGGCAGGGATGAGACCAAGATGTGCCGGAGTTCACAAACATTTTTCATACCCTTCGCACACAGTTGGGTATCAAAGATTCTGAGCTGCATCTGGTACTCAAATACCGTGGCTGCCTACACAGATACATCTAGGAAGAGATGGAGTTCTTGAACATCTCCTCACTCGGCACAGCATACCGATACGCTGTCAAAAACAAGCAAAAGTTCAAACAGAAGAAGCGAGACTTTGGATCTGCAAATCCAAAGCCCAAAGGACAAAGCCAAGGCGGGGTGACCCAAGACAACCTGTCGAAGCTACAAGAAAAGAATAACACCACGAAGCCAAAGAAGGACACAGGAAAGTGGTGTGAGTTCCACAAGAGTCCCACTCATAACACAAGTGAGTGTCGGACCAAGCAGTCGCTGGTGGCCGAGTTGAAGGCTTCCGAATCAGATGCATGTTCCGACTCTGAGTCAGAACCCGACAAGGGGAATGACAAAGGGAAGCAGATTATTGATGCGGATCCCAGCACCACTGTTGCTACTGCCAAGATCCAGAAAAATGAGCCCGAAGATCCAGAGGAGGGGGAACGTCTTTTCCACTCACAGATGTGGGTGAAGGGTTCGCTGCTGCAATTCATTATCGACAATGGCAGCCAAAAGAACCTCATTTAAGAAGAGGTCGTGAAGCGGTTGGGCCTACCAACTACACCACACCCACAGCCGTACAGTATCGGTTGGCTTCACAAAGGACGAGATCTCAAAGTTTGCCAGCAGTGCCACCTTCCCTACAACATCAAGCCCTTCACAGACGAGGTATTGTGTGATGTTACACCTCTGGATGTTTGTGATGTACTATTAGGCCAGCCATACTTGTGGAGGCGACATGCTGTGTATGAGTCAAGGCCTCGCGCTGTCATCATTTCTTTGGATAATTCATTATACAGGATACCGGAGGTAGCCCCACCTACCGCCACCTCTTTGATCACTGCTAAGAAAGGCAGCAAGCTCATCTCAGAGACTAGGAAATTTATTTTCTGTCTGGTTCGTTCCCAATGTAAGGGGAAGATCATTGCTACATCCATGACCCTCGCGAAGGGTTCCTCCACACAGCAGCAGCAACAGAGGGATACAGTCATGACAGAACATAGGAACAACTTCTCGTTACCTGGAGGGGTACCACACAAGTTTCAGGTGGGCGATAAAGTTTGGTTACATCTGCAGAGGGAGCGCCTTACCGGAACCCATCAGAAACTCAGACCACTTCGACATGGTCCTCACACCATTACCAAAGCTATGGGAGACAATGCATTTGAGCTCAGCATTCCCCCATTCCTTGGCCTGCACCCGGTGTTCAATGTCGACCGCCTTCGGCCATACTTTCCACCATTACTAGACAGGTCCGACATTGCAGAACAACTCACACCCACAGAGTTAAATCCATCTTGCATGGAGCAAGCTGCAACTGATCGGATCATGGACACACAGATCAAGCACACTCACCAGTAGAATATCCAACTGTATCAAGTTGTCAAAGCAGGACAACTCCTTCACCAGGGCAAGTGGCTCACCAGGGACCAAGTGCAGCAGAAGTTCCCTCATCTCATGGAGGAACTCAACGCAATGGGGACCATTGCTTCCTAAGGGGGGAGGAATGATCCAGGTGGACATTGGTGGCCACCCGCTAATTCCACTTGGATCCCCTCTAGTGCTTCTTACAGTTTTTATCAGTTTCCTTAATTATAACACAGTTTACTATTTTTAGCAGTTTTTCGGGTCCTAAACTTTCGGAGCCGTTTTGAGGCCCTAAACGACGTTTTTTGGGAAATCCACCGCCAGCGATTTTTTCGATAAAAATCGTCTTTTTTGTCGTAGTCCTCGGAGAGATCTTTCCAATGGGCTATCATGCACGTCAAACGGAGATAGTATGACCAATTCGTGACCCCGGGAAGTTGATGTACCAACTTACCCAAAAATAGGGCCCACAATTTGGCATTTCATCTTCTAGGGTTAGGTTTTGGAATGTGAAGGGTTTTCCATTGTTTCTCAACAATAAATAGGCCCTCGAGCCTCATTGTAACACAGTTCAAAACAGTTCAGAGGCATGTAGCCGACACATCTCTTCTCAGAGATAAGCTACCATCGCCCTAGCTGGGTTATTTCTATTTGTAAGCATATTTCAGTATTCTCCATTAATGAAATGAAGTATTATTTCCGCGACATCTCTGTTTTTATGGTTATCGCATATTATTATTTATGTTGCATCTCCGTTTTTTATGGTTATCGCATCTCTGTATTTTTGGTTATCTCTGTAATCTATTGCGTTCCTGCTTAAATCCGGATCAAGACCCCACTAGGTTATCATCTTATATCCTTAGGAAGCTATGTCTGCCGCCTTGCAAACCATAATGCACCAAACATAGAATTTGAGAAGATTGACTGTCATATGGAAAGTCCTTGGTTTTCATATGATCACCAAGGTGTATATGTAGTTTTACGGGTTGTTTAGTAAACCTTTTGCCTAGTTCTCCAGAGTATTCACTTTTATTCCTTTTCGAACTCCTTAAAAGAAAAGGTCCATCTGAGCACTTGTCCTTTCAGGCTCATTAAACCTCGAAAGAGATAGAGTCACCTTTTTGTCTTTTTCTCGACTCTTGAAACATGAAAAGGTCAAGTTTTGTTCCTGTGTCATAAAATTTACTACCCACGAAATATTCCTTGTAATAGTTAGAGTTCTTCATCACAATTCGAGTGTTTTCAGGCTCGTTACCGATGGCAACATTCCCCGAGTCTATTGGCCAAGGTCTTTCCCCAGATGTAAATCCTGGTCCATTTCCACCTTTTGTAAATGTTGGTTCTCCGTATATGGCAACACTATCTTTGCCTGGGTTAACCATTGGTCTGCCCGTTTGGTTTCTTTCAACCTCAGTGGTCCCAACTATCGTGACTCCTATTCTGTTGTCTCCTTCGTCTGCATCACGACATGATGATTCCAAGGTTGAGCCTGTGCCTTCTTCCCCTATTTCTTCACCTTCATCTCCTCCTTTTCTTGGTGAAAGTTCCACATTTAGTGACCAGGAGAATAAGAAGGCGAAGAAGAAGATGAAGAAGAAGAAGAAGTCCAATAAACACGAGGCCACCTCTTCAACTATTGCTTCAAGTACATCTCAGGTCGGACCACCCTCTGCTCCTCTGTGGAAGGTTAAGTTTCCTTATAAATTGTGCAAGAGTGACCATCTTCTTCATGATTGTCCTGGCATTCTTAGGATCTTAGAAGTATGGTTTCATGATCTGGCTCATCCCTCATCATCGTTTGAAGCTCATGACGATGCTACCCTATCCACTGGCAATGGTAAGAAGAAAGGGAAGATTCGATTCCCCTGTAGACTGTGTGAAGGCAACCATCCCCTTCACCATTGTCCGCTCATGGATAAATCTTTCGCTATTTTGGAAAGTCTTACAACTTCTTCACCTCAACTCCCCATTAGCTATCAGAGGCTCTCTTCAGACCCTCTCCCCGTTGACAAAGAGATTGACCTAGATTCTTCTCTTGTCCATCCTCCTCTTTCCGAACCTCGCTGTGCTACGCCTGTTCCAGACCAACCATTGGTCGGAGAGAGTGTTGACTTTGATTCACCACCTATTGATCACTCTATTCCGGAGGAGCATAATGATCACACTGCTCATGTTCTTCTCATCTCGTCAGATTATCCTGAGTTCGAGAATGACCCTCCTATCCCAGTTAATTCATAGAGTCCTTCTTCGGTTCCTGTAGAGCATGGGGGAAATCATATGATACCACCACCAAGTAGTTCGTTCATTTCCTTCGACTCGAGTCACTTGACTACTTTTCACCTTCCATCTTATGTGCCTTTCCATATTATAGTACATGCCTATGCTAAGGCAATACCTGGCACTGTCTTGGATGAAGGTGCATCGGCTAGCCTCATGCCTTTTACTACTTGGAAAGCTTTGGGCTCCCCACAACTTGTGTCGATCACACAGAATCTGTTGGCATTTGATGGAGGAACCAATCAACATTTAGGGATCCTTTCAAAGTTCCCTATTACTTTTGGAGAAAAAACCATCTATATAGACACAATGGTTGTCCAAGGTGCTTTAGATTTCAGTCTTCTCCTTGGCCTTGACTATATCTATGCCATGGAGGCTCTTGTGTCTTCATTTTTCCATGTGGTCTATTTTTAGCACTATGGAAGAATGGTGACCATCAATCAACTGTCGTTATTTAGTCACCCAGTGCCTCCGGTACCATTATCGTCCCCTATCTGTCCTTGCTCACAAACAATACCTTCTTTGCCACAGGTCAATTATGTGGCTACCCGTTCCATCTCCACCTCTGCTAATTATTATGCAGATGGTCTAGTACATCATGTACCGGGGGCATTGGAACCCAATCTGTCATTGGTGTCTCATTATTGGGTTGTGTTACACTCCTTCCACATAGTTAACAGGGGGTTGAGGAGCACTCGTAACCCCACTTTATGGGTCTAGGGCAGCGCCTCGGAAAATTTTGGTTTTGGACCCTATTTTAGGTTGGGCAGACCCACCTATGGTTTTGTGCATGATTTTTACACATGTTTTTTGGACGCAATGGATTTTCAGCCCATGGTATTGGATGCGATGGTTTTTGGTCCATGGTATTGGATGCGATGGTTTTTGGTCCATGGTATTGGATGCTTCGGCATGTATAAATATGTATTATAACATCTAAAGGAACATAACGAAAAATCAAGCTGGTAGTCCTAGTTTTGGGATCCAGGGCAAAATCTCTATGTATATGCGTTTTATGTGTTCTGCTCTCGCATTATTTATTTTATGTGTTTTAGAATTCATATGAAGGTAATTTCTGTACGGGGTTAAAACCTACATTTGGTCTCAGAGAAGATTTGGCTTCAAGGGGACGCCTTTGTGGTTGAGGGGTTTCGCTCAGGCCTGTGGTAGACCTTGTTTAGTGGGAGATCTGCGAGATCGATTCTAGTGGTGAAAGAAGATGGCGAGTAGTGGAAAGATAGAGATCGAGAAATTTAATGGTCGGAGTTTTGAGTTGTGGAAACTAAGAATGGAGGATCTGATGGTGGATAAAGATCAATGGAATGCGGTAGATCTGGGTACTAAACCAATGGGAGTGTTTGATGAAGAATGGAAGAAGTTGGATCGAAAGGCAAAGAGCACAATACGATTGTGTGTCTCAGATTCAGTATTGCTGAATGTATCAGGGGAAGCTACAACAAAGGCTTTGTGGGACAAGTTAGGGACTTTGTACCAATCTAAGTCTCTGGTGAATAAACTGTTCCTGTAGAAAAAGCTATATAACCTGAGGATGAAAGATGGAGACTCAGTGACAGAGCATCTGAACGCATTTAATATTATGGTAAGTCAGTTGGCATCTATTGATATTAAAATTTCAGATGAAGATAAGTGCATCAGTTTGTTGTGTTCTCTACCAGATTCGTGGGATAGTCTAGTTATTGCAATAGGTAGCAATGAAACTGCCTTGTAGTTTGATGAAATAGTCTCAACCTTGCTGACGGAGGAGATGAGAAAGAAAAATATGGAGAGCCAAAATGGTGATGCCTTGTCTGTACGAGGACGGTCCCAGAACAGAAAAAAAAAAGTCATCAAGTGAGAGATCCAAATCTAGAGGGAGATCTAAATCTCTAGGAAAACCTGTAAAGGTGGTGTGCTAGAAATGCAGAAAGGAAGGCCACTTCAAAAGGGACAGTAAATCTAAATCTCCTGACAAAGGAAACGGATCTGATGAAGCTCCTTCTACAAAGGCGAAAACCACCTCAGATAAAGGTGGGGATGTGTACTTGGCTTCTTCAAGTACACATGTAGATCATAAGGCATGGTTGATTGACTCATGTGCATCCTTTCACTTCATTCCCCATAGAGAGTGGTTCTATGAGTATGAGAAGTATGATACTGGTGATGTCTTCTTGGGGGATGGCAGGAAGGCTAGAATCATTGGTCGTGGAAAAGTAAAGTTGAAGTTGCAAGGTGGAAGGGTTAGAACACTTCTGAATGTTCTGCACATTCCTGCATTAGCCAGAAATCTGATTTCTTTTAGTAAGCTAGATGATGTATGTGTAAAAACAATGTTTGAGAAGGATACCTACAATATGGTTTCAGGAGCACTGGTATTGATGTGGGGAGTTTGGATTGGAACTCTGTACAAGCTGCAAGGTAGCACTGTTGTTGATGGGTGCAACAGTTCCATGGTTCGTGAAAGTGGAGCAGAAAATCTAGTGGTCTCTAGAGAAAATACCATGTTGTGGCATCAAAGGCTTGGACATATTAGAGAGAAGGGCCTTCGAATACTTCATGGTAAAGGTATGGTAGAAGGTATGAGTAATATCTCTCTGGATTTTGATTTCTATGAAAATTTTGTATACGGGAAGTAGAATCGAGTGAGTTTCCCCTCTGGTGGTAAGAGGGAAAAACATATATTAGAGCTTGTGCACAATGATGTGTTTAGACCTGTGAAGATTCCATCACTGGGTAAGTCTATGTAATATGTATCATTTATAGATGACTTCTCAAGGAATACATGGATATATTTCCTTTAGTAGAAATATGAAGTCTTTGATAGGTTTAAAGAATTTAAGGCTCTAGTGGAAAACCAGACAGAGAAGAAGATAAATGTGCTGAGGACAGATAATGGTGGAGAGTTTTGTAGTAAGGAATTTGAAGAATTCTGCAAGCAGTGTGGTATAGCACGACAGAAGACTACTCCATATACACCTCAGCAAAATGGAGTTGCAGAAAGAATGAACAAGATGTTGATGGAAAGGGCAAGAAGCATGCTCAGTGGTGCCAGGTTAGGATAGGAATTCTGGGCAAAGGCGGCGGATACTGCATGTTACCTTGTCAAAAGGTCACCTTCATCAGCATTGGAGGATAAAATTCCACAAGAGGTATGGACTCGTAAGAAACCATCTCTTTCACATCTGAGGGTATTTGGATGTGATGCATATGTACATGTTCTAAAGGAGAAAAGAACAAAGAAGGATAGTAAATCTAAAAAGTGCATCTTTATTGGGTATATGGATGGTTTAAAGGGTTATAAGCTTTGGAACCCAGTAACAAGGAAGGTTATGTACAACCAAGATGCGGTGTTCAGAGAGGTGAAAAATGTTATTAAACATGAAGTCCAACCAAAGGAACCTGAGAAGATAGAGTTTGAGCTAAAGGAGGAAGAATCAGACTCTACAGCAGAGGAGGAATCGAAAGATGAAGAGCCACAAACTCTGGCTGTGAGAAGATCAGTTCGAGAAAGAAGGCAACCAAAAAGGTATATTCCATTTTCTTTTTGTTCAATTTTTTCTTTGTATGTTACTGATGATGATCCCAGAACTATGAAGGAAGCAGTGGACTCAGTGGTTGGAAAACTTTGGAAAGAGGCCATGGTTGATGAAATGGCATATTTGCACAAAAATGAGGCTTGGTATCTGGTGGAGTTGCCGACTGGAAGGAAAACCATTGGCAACAAATGGGTGTTCAAAAAGAAGACAAATGTAGAAGGAAAAGTGGAGAGATACAAAGCTTGGTTGGTAGCAAAAGGTTATTCCTAGGTGCCGGGAATTTATTTTGGTGATATTTTTTCTCCTGTTGCCAAGGTAACTTCTATTAGATTACTTTTATCTGTTACTACTGCTTTTGATTTTGAGGTAGACCAGAAGGATGTGAAGATAAAATTTCTTCACAGGGATCTGGAAGAGGAGACGTACATGAAGCAACCTAAAGGCTTTACGATGAAGGGTAAAAAAGAACTGGTATGTAAATTAAAGAATTCTCTATATGGGTTAAAATAGTCACCAAGGATGTGGTATCAGAAATTAGATACATTTATAGGGAGACTTGGATTCACCAGAAGTAAAGCAGATCACTATGTGTATTTTAAATTAATTGGTGACCGTGCTATTTATCTGGTCTTGTATGTGGATGATATGTTGTTGTTTGGAAATGAAAAAGAAGTTATCCAGGATTTGAAGACCCAATTGTCCTCCAAATTTGACATGCGAGATATTGGTGCTGCAAACTATATTTTGGGCATGGAAATTAAAAGAGATCGGGAAAAGAGGAAGCTCTGGTTAAACCAGAGGAAGTATGTTGAGACAATATTGCAGAGGTTAATATGCAGGATAGTAAACCAGTGAAGGTTCCTATTCCTGTAGGTGTGAGGTTATCTACTGAACAGTGTCCCAAGACACAAGAAGAGGAAGAGGACATGTCCTGTTGTTATAGACATTTTTGTGCCTTACAACTCCAAGCATGAAATGTCCATAAACCAAGGGCTCCTAAGTCCCTAAAAGTGTTGTTCTAACCCCTAAAGGAACAAGGTCAACAAATTACAGCTTCTCCCAAAAGTTTTCCACCAGAAACTGCTCAGAATAAGTCAAAACATGATCATTTGAGCTGCTCCACTGCCTAGGTGCGTTGCATTGCACCTAAATACACTGGCTAGGTGCGTTGCAATGCACCTAAATGCACTATGAGGGTGCATTGGGCGAGAAATGACAAATGGCAGTGTCATTCCGCGAGGTGGAGAGACAATGGAAGCTTCGAGAATCTTCTCCTGTGACACTTGCCTCACTGAATTCGACCAAGGATGAGTAAGAGGCCTTCAGTCTCCAAGTGGAAGCAAGAACTGACAGAGAGAAGACACTAATCAAATCACAAGCTAACTCATCCTCCTTACACATATCTATATATGGATCCCTCATCCCAGAGATCCAGAGGCTGGAATTTTTCACATTGTAAGGAATTGTTGTTGGTTTTGAGACAAACATCAGAGTATTGGGTGATCTATGCTTTGTTGGAGGTGAAGAGGGGCTTCTTTGCTGGGAGGTTGATGCTGGGTCAGGAACCATCGGTTGTAACTCCTCCTGGATCTATTCTTGTTTATCAATAAAAATTATTTGAGTTTTTCCTCCATGCTTTTGTGTCATTGATGCTTGTTACATTTGTATGGTTAACTTAAATCTGATCCTAAGTTGTTTATGAATATATATCCATGTCTTTGTATAGTGTTCCTCTTCTGTGATCTTACAGGTACTTGGTGAAGCTGGGCAAGTAAGGGAGTAGGTAGCTGGAGGCTGTCAAAGAAGAGAGGGATTGGATCAAAGGATTAGCGCAAGACACAGGTTGGTTCTTTCTATTCCTCTCTATCTATAGTTCATAAAGGAAATACAAAAGTAGTTTTTCTCTATTTGTTTCTAAGGTAGCTGTCACACCTTAGTGGGATAGAGAAGCTCTAAATAGACACTTTTCCCGGTAACAAAATGGCAACTCCACTGGGGAAGTCTAATTAGTTTGTTTGTGTATCATTCTTTGTTGTTTGTTTCATAAACTTATAAGTAGCATTCGAACTGCATTTTCCATAATAAATGCAAAGTAGACATCTGCTGCTTCAATCCATTCACTGGATCTGTTTATGATTTGAATAGCTGATTCACAAACTATCTGATTGCCCTTGTGATAGCTCTTAGACCCTCCTTAGATCTACCCCTGATTGTGCATTACTGATTGCTTTTACTCGGCCAAAAACCAAAGACTGAACTGCAAACTGTGACCCAGAACCTAGACAGATTCTCGTTTCTGGCCTAGCGCAGGTACTGTTAAGAGAAACTGAATTTCAGCGCACTTCCCGAAAGGGCAACTGGCGTTGCAGTGCAGTTTCTCTGTATTACAGGTGTGCTAATCAGACTATCCCTGTGCAGCTGTGGTTCTTGTGCTTCATTTTCTCCAGTTCTATCTCTAAATTTTGCTGCCCGTGATCAGTATATGTGTCTGTTTGAAACCCCTTTTCCTTGCTATTATTCCACCTCCTTTGTACAAAATAACTGTAGATGTTTTTGTGTGTTTGTTGAGTCGTTTACTGTTTTCCATTGCAAAAGTAGAATAGTCGTACTGTCGTCCTTTGATTTGGATCTGTCGCAAGTGTTGATTTCGATCATAGGAGAAAGTTTGATTTCTGTTGATGGTCGATTATACTGTTACTATTGCTTTGGTTTGAATTTGTGATTTTCTAGTGTCAAGAACAAGTGTTCATTTCAAAATCGCAAGGTGTCGTAATCGTCTCTATCTTTTGATTTCGAAAAGAAGCTTGTTTGTATTTGTCGCTTGAAAAAATTCAGATTTGTACATCAACTTTCTTTTTAGCATCAATACTAAGAAAGTCGAAAACAAATACATGCATGTGCATTTGCATATTGACAGTCTGTTTGGCTTGATTTAGGAAAGTGCATTTACAGTGTGCTCTTTTCTCTTTGTGAAAAGATTGTGTCTTTCTTTTCCTCTAGTAGCTAGGATTTTCATTGCACAAAAGAGATAAAAGTTTGTTTATCATCTTTAGATTTCATTTTAGGAATTACATCTACATATCGTGGTGAACCCAAAAGGCAAAATTCATAAGCAAGATCAACTTAAAATAAATTCAATGAATCTAACAACGCTTTGGAACTTAACACACAACATTTAGAGGTCTAGGCTAGAGACGTATTTCGGCATCGTAAAGGCTAGTAACTGTTGTCCTCATTGATGGTTGGGTGATTCCTCCACTTTGAGACAATAAGTGCCAGTACGGACTTGTGCTCCCACGTACCGTCTAGTATATTTTGGGAGACCCCTATAGGCTTAAATCCTTTATCCATAGGAAGCCGTGTCTGCCGCCCTATCGATCGCAATGCACTGAACACAACATTCGGGAAGATTGACTGCCGTACCGTAAAAAGTATTTTGTAGTTTTGCGATTGGTTTGGTACTCCCTCTACCTAGATCTCCAGAGCAGTCCCTTTTGTTCCTTTTCAGACTCCTTAACGGGAAAGGTCCATCTGAGCACTTGTCACTTCAGGCTCATTAAAAATCGAAGGAGACTAGAGTCATCTTTTGTTTTTTCTCGACTCTTAAAAACTAAAAAAACAAGTTGTGTCAAAGCGTATAAAAATTTATTTTAAATGGAATAGTCATTACCCTTTCCTATGTTGATCTTGGGTTGAGAAAATGGAGTCTACCAACCAAGGAATTCCCCTTGGAAGAAATCCTAGTCCCTTCTCCTCTTGGGGAGATGTTGGTGCGCCCCATATGGCCACATTGTCGCTTCCAGGACTGACAATTGGTTTGCCTGTATGGCTCTTCTCAACCTGTGTCGTTCAGAACACCACTATTCTTGAACAATCGAATCAACAATTAGACGAGTCCAGAGTTGCCCACCAACCTTCTACTTCCTCTAATTCTTCCTCTCCTCCTTCCTCTTCGCTTGATGGGGCTGGTAAAGCCAAAAGTCAAGTTCCTAAGGAGAAGAAGGAAAAGAAGAAGAAGAAGAAGAAGAAGAAGAAGAAGGAGGAGCCAAAGGCGAATGGGGGAAAATGAGTGTCGTCTAACGAAAATCCACACACTGCACCGACCAAGCCTAAATCGCCATGTGTCATTTGCAAAGGGGACCACTTTCACATTGATTGTCCTTGCATCCCTTGGATATTAAGGGACTGGTCTCCTCGTTTGCACAACCTGGTGTCGTCAACCTCTGATGATCATGTTGAAAGCACACTGTCAACTAGTGAAAGTGAAGCCCCAGGACAAAAAGGGAAATGTAGGTTTCCTTGTAAACTTTGTGAAGGCGATCATGCCGTCCACCGTTGTCCCTTCTTAGACGAAGCTAAAAGAGTTTTGGATGATCGTCCGGTTTCACTGTTACGACTTCCTCCTAGATATAAAAAACTCTTGCTGAGTCCGTCACTAGTTGAAAATCCAGCTGGCCCGCTCAGGTGGTCGGCTGAAGCACCTATCATTGAAGATAAACCATATGGATCCATACCAGACGAAAGTCAAAAGGTTGAAGAAGCAGTTGACCCGGTCTTGCCTTCAGAGGTTTCATCTTCAGATGATATAGTCACTGAAGAGAACAAGGATGACACCGTCCAAATTCTCTTCATAAACACGGACTCCAACGAACAAGGGGGAAATTTACCCATTCCTTTACCACAGGAAGGAAGTTCGTTAGAGCCGTACCCGGCCGTCTATTCGGTCCAATCTCCAAGCAACCTAGTTGTCTCCTTCGACTGGAATCAACTAGGCAAACCCCGTTTACCAGGAAGCATACCATTCCAAATTATCGTTCAAATATATAGAATGGTTATGGCTGGTACCATCATATATGAGGGAGCTTCTGTGAGTATCCTCTCCTCAACTGCTTGGAAAGCGCTTGGTTCACCATCTCTTTTGCCTAAGATGAGAAATCTGACAGGCTTTGATAAAGGAACCAGTCGACCTTTAGGGATCCTTCCCGATGTGCCCATAACATTGAGAAGGAAAACAGTTCACATGAACGTAATGGTAGTTCAAGGACCCCTGGAATACAATCTACTCCTTGGACGAGACTATATTTATTGCATGGGAGCAATTGTCTCCTCACTCTTTAGAGTAATGTGTTTTCCGCACGAAGGAAGAGTGGTCAAGCTCGTAGACCAACTTTCATTTCCCAGATCACGCATAGCAAATAGTCATATACCATCCCTGAATGGTCTTTTCACGCAGTAAATGTCTCAATTTCCAGTCCGTCCTCCCGATGAATGCGAGTAATTCGGAGGGATATGACTGAAACCTAGGGGGGATGCATCCTGGTCTGCTTCGGCAGGGAAACTTCGGGTATAAGGTAGGTTTCTGTGAGAGAATATGACCTCCGTGCTCCCGTACGTGAGTGAAAGAGGGAGTTGGACTGGAACAAGATCCTCTTGTCAAAGTTATGTCAGGGATGGTCACACTATACCATCCACTCACCTTTGTTTATCTCGGTAGACATTGCCAGAGAAGTGTTTTGTTTGCGCTCTGAATAGAGAAATCTTTGGGTAACCTGAAAGAGGTATACCCTTCCTGATAAAACAAATGTTTTGTGAGCTCGAATAGAGGGTGACCTTGAAACTTTGTTTTATACCTAGGGGCATGCAAACCTTTTGGAATGCAAGCAAAGAGCAATCATTTATCTATTTTTTGGATTGGTCGTTTCCTAACTTGCATAAAGAAAGGATGTGGGGCAAAACTCTAAAAATTGTCATTTTATATGAGACATTCTTATCACACGACTGGATTAATCGAGCAGTTTTAGCACATAGTTCAATCTCGTTAAAAAAATAAACATAAGACATGAGCAAATGTTTCACCCGCGTTTAAGCTCATTAAAAAATGAACTATTCCCTGGTAAATAACCATCGTGAATGTAGTACTTCAGCCATTAAAGCCTTGGTCGTGTTTGCACTGTCACCTCCACTTTTTCATTGGCCGATCATTCACCTCCATTTGATTGTTTACCCATTTTGAGGAACAGCTATGAAGAGTGATTTCACTAGCCATCCTTGTGACACTGTCGTGATTGGAAAATTCCAAACTTTACCTGGAATCAACTGCTACACGTTTTATCACTCATTCCTCAAAAGATGAGTCTTCTTTAAGCTCTTTTCAACTAACTCGTAAAATATGAAAAGATTGCCGAGTCCTTGGCCTTCCAGCTCATTAAAGGGACAGGAACTACTATCCATCCTCTAGATTTTAATCTTTTTGGACCTGAGGGATTATTGCACAAAAAGATCGAGCGCTTGTTTTGTTCAGCTCGTTAAAACTATCGAAAATTCATCCCTTCTGTATTGTTTTATACTTTTTCGAGCTTAAGGGATTAGATGATGAAAAAGGAATTTTCGAGTTACCTTTACGTACCTTTTTGGACTCTCTAAAATTGAAAAGGACTAAGTTATCTTTGTCGTTAAACTCGTTAAAAAGATTAATAGCGACAAACTTGTCTTTTGACGAGAACGAGTTTCACTATCGATAGGCTCGTTAAAACATAGCGATGGGTTTGCCCGAAGGGAAAATTATAGAACAAGCATATGTTATCCTCCTCAAGCTTGACAAAAATAAAGAGGTACTGGTCAGCAATGACCGGGGAAAATTTGGGAAGAAAACTCAAAGAATCTTTATTGGTAGCAATTCGCTCTTGAACATGACACTTCCACTCCGTGTCCGAGTCGGGTTGGGTTGTTTCATTCACCGGTCACATCTCCATGGTCACACCATACCATCCACATTTGGGGTTAATGCTACCAATCCATCACATCAGTGTCGCCGACATGTTCAAGAGAATTCATCCAGAGAAGCCACCTGTGTCTCACCCACTACCATACATTATACTCCATTCTTTCATGACCGCCACCCTGAACCGTATATCATCAGATCGTTTTCACCTCCGTCAAAATCATTTGCTCCGTTCCGTGTCATTGATGTAGGATTCATTAAGGCCCTCCTTTGATGGATCACTTCTTGTCGACATCAGCTCATTATCCAAGAAGTTGGTCTAGGAACACCCCATTCAGTACTTTGAAGCTTGCATGCCTTAATGGCAAGTTTCTCACTTCCGGTGACAGGTTTACATCAATGGCCTTCAACCGAAATATTTTGAGTGGTGTTCGACGCCAAGTCCTTTATTCAGACCACGTGAATTATACTGCAGTACCTTGAGGATCATTATCATTATCGGTGATTCCTCTCGCGCTTGTTAACAGTTTACATCATTGACTGGTAATCAAGCGATGTCTTTCCATGTTCGACTTCAGAACATTTCTCACATGGATCGACTTGTACTTCGAGTGAAGATCGGATGAGATTGAAGACTCCAGATCTAGTTTCATCCATCCGGGTTGCGATATATATTCAAGGAAATAAAGACATTAAATGTACAAGCACTACAACACAGATAATCATCCTACCAAAAGGATGATGGCTCTATCAGAATCATCAGTCTACAATCAGACAATTGTCTATCCTATGTACATGAAAATGAATTTATAAAGTTGAGCATGGGAATGCCCGCCTCAGCTAGATCATGAAAAACAGTATGAAGATAATTTATTGTATTGTATCTTATTACAGGTCTCCTCCCAGCATTGAAAGAACTTCAGATCCTCATAATAAAGCATTTCACCCGACACCAAAAGGTTAACGGCCTCATACATTAGGGGGCAACTGTTATAGACATTTTTGTGCCTTACAACTCCAAGCATGAAATTTCCATAAACCAAGGGCTCCTAAGTCCCTAAAAGTGTTGTTCTAACCCCTAAAGGAACAAGGTCAACAAATTACAGCTTCTCCCAAAAGTTCTCCACCAGAAACTGCTCAGAATAAGTCAAAACAGGATCATTTTAGCTGCTCCACTGCCTAGGTGCGTTGCATTGCACCTAAATACACTGGCTAGGTGCGTTGCAATGCACCTAAATGCACTATGAGGGTGCGTTGGGCGAAAAATGACAAATGGCTGTGTCATTCCGCGAGGTGGAGAGACAATGGAAGCTTCCAGAATCTTCTCCTGTGACACTTGCCTCACTGAATTCGACCAAGGATGAGTAAGAGGCCTTCAGTCTCCAAGTGGAAGCAAGAACTAACAGAGAGAAGACACTAATCAAATCACAAGCTGACTCATCCTCCTTACACATATCTATATATGGATCCATCATCCCAGAGATCTAGAGGCTGGAATTTTTCACGTTGTAAGGAATTGTTGTTGGTTTTGAGACAAACATTAGAGTATTGGGTGATCTATGCTTTGTTGGAGGTGAAGAGGGGCTTCTTTGCTGGGAGGTTGATGCTGGGTCAGTAGCCATCGGTTGTAACTCCTCCTGGATCTATTCTTGTTTATCAATAAAAATTATTTGAGTTTTTCCTCCATGCTTTTGTATCATTGATGCTTGTTACATTTGTATGGTTAACTTACATCTGATCCTAAGTTGTTTATGAATATAGATCCATGTCTTTGTATAGTGTTCCTCTTCTGTGATCTTACAGGTACTTGGTGAAGCTGGGCAAGTAAGGGAGCAGGTAGCTGGAGGCTGTCAAAGAAGAGAGGGATTGGATCAAAGGATTAGCGCAAGACACAGGTTGGTTCTTTCTATTCCTCTCTATCTATAGTTCATAAAGGAAATACAAAAGTACTTTTTCTCTATTTGTTTCTAAGGCATCTATCACACCTTAGTGGGATAGAGTAGTTCTAAATAGACACTTTTCCCGGTAACACCCGTGTTCCATATGCAAGTGCAGTTAGTAGCCTGATGTATGTAATGCTCTGTACTAGAACAGACATTGCAGATGCAGTGGGAGTATTGATCAGGTTTATGTCAAAACCAAGGAAGGAGCACTGAATAGTAGTGAAGTGGGTTTTTAGGCATTTGTGTGGCACTAGTGATTATGGTTTGTGCTACCAAGGAAGACCATTATTGGACAAAGTGTTTGATATTCATGGCTTTTTTGATGCAGAACGGGCTGGATATTTGGATCAGAGAAGATATACATGTGGGTATGTGTTTAACCCATTTGGAGGTGTATTCAGTTGGATGAGTAACAAACAATTTGTAGTGGCACTATCAACTACAGAGGCAGAATACATGGCAGTCACTCATGCAACCAAGGAAGTAGTTTGGTTGCAGAGATTGTGTTCAAGTATGGGGTTAGTATACGAAGCTATAAGGATAGACTGTGATAGCCAAAGTGCAATTTTCTTGGAAAATAACCCTGCATATCATTGAAACAAAAAAGCACATTGATGTTCAGTATCACTTTGTGAGGGATATGATAGAAGACAAAAAGGTGGTGCTGGTAAAGGTGGACACTTTGAAGAATATTATAGATGCATTGACAAAATTTGTGAGCTTTGAGAAGTTTTCTTGGTGTAGAGAGACAATGGGCATTTCAGAGCTGGAAAAATAACTAAGCTCTCTTGTGGCCCCCTGTCGAAAGAAAACAACAAGTGGGAGAATGTTGGGTTGTGTTATATTCTTTCCACGTAGTTAATAGGGGGTTTGAGGGGCACCCGTAGCCCCACTTTATGGGGTCTAGGGCAGTGCCCTGAAAAATTTTGGTTTTGGACCCTATGTTAGGTTGGGTGGACCCACCTATGGTTTTGTGCATGATTTTCGCACATGATTTTTGGATGCGATGGTTTTTCGGTCTATGGTATTGGATGCGATGGTTTTCGGTCCATGGTATTGGATGCTTTGGCATGTATAAATATGTATTATAACATTGAAAGGAACATAATGAAAAATCAAGCTGGTAGTCCTGGTTTTGGGATCCAGGGGAAAATCTCTGTGTATATGTGTTTTATGTGTTCTGCTCTCGCATTAGTTATTTTTTGTGTTTTAGAATTCGTATGCAAGTATTTTTTGTATGGGGTTAAAACCTACACTCATGACATGTGTTCCTCCCAAAGCATGTTTCTTCCGTCCTGCGAAGACCTCTTTGGAGCCATGTTCTCATATGGACCATGAACAGGATCATTGAGCATAGTTCCCAATCTTGTGTCAAGATCATTAAACAATGAAATAAGGTGTACGTGGATAGTTTGTTCTTGTGTCAACCTTGTTAAAAAATGAAACTAGGAGTGATGAGCATAGTTCCTAATCTTGTGTCAAGCTCGTTAAACCATGGAACAAGGGGCCGAAGGATAGTTCTTATCTTGTGTCGACCTCGTTAAAAAATGAAGCAAGGGACCGAGGATAGTTTGATCTTGTCTCAACCTCATTAAAAAAAATGAAACAAGGATCATGGAGCATAGTTCCTTGTCTTGTGTCAAGCTCATTAAAAATGAATCAAGGAGTTTTGAGGAAAGTTCTTGATCTTGTGTCAACATCGTTAAAAAATGAAACAAGGGTTATGAGGATAGTTCTTCTACTTTTTCAACCCAATTAAAAAATGAAACAACTCCCTTTTCCAAATTGAGTCTTTGATTAAGATCTCATAAAATCCAAGTAGATTCTTTCCAATATCTCGAAAGTGAACCTTCATTCCATCCACCTCTGTTGGATGCAATGAAGCTTGGGGGGATGTACCTTGATTTGCATCATTATGTTGGGGGCATGCAAACTTATAACAAGCATATTTTTTCATTTCAAGCTTGTGTAAACATGAAACTGAATCCAAGAAGAGTTCTCCATGGTTCAAGCTTGTGTAAAAAATGAACCCATACTCGATTTACACCTCGTGATTGCCATTTTTATCTGCTAATTCTGCTAGATGAGCCTTGATTGTCTCATTCCATCGCCACCATCTCTTTGGCCGATCATATGCTTTCACTTGGATGTTTGTCCCTTCCTGAAGAACTGCAGTGATGAGTGGTTTTATTAGCTAGCCTCTTGACTATTACATGTTTTGAGCAGTGCCACCATTGACAGAACCAGTTGCTACCCTTTATACCACTCATTCCTCTAGGATGAGTCACCTTTTGAGCTCTTTTCTGACTCGTAAAATATGAAAAGATTGCGGAGTTTTTCCCTTTTTGACTCATTAAATGGAACAAAAGGCAGTCCACTTTTAGCTCTTTTTTGACCATATAAACATGAAAAGATCGCTAGACTTTTGTCATTTTGAGTTCGATATTGGTTACGAAATGACGTGTCTTCAATCACTTTTCTATTTTTTTGGATCGAGGCCACTAATTATGAAAAATAATTCCTGATTGTAAAGTTCAAGCAGTTCTCTCGAGTAATATTTTATATTTTTTTGGGCTCGAGGGACACAAATTTACGAAAAAGGACACCCCCTAGAGTTTTCTTTTCCGTGTCCTTTTCAAACACTCAAAACATGAAAAGGACTCCGAGTTTTCCCTATGTCGGACTCGTTAAACTCTGATGACATTGGACTCATCACTATGACGAGACTCGAGCTTTTCATCCTTAGAGCTCATTAAACTATCACTAGGTTGGATTCGTCTGAAGGACGAAATTATATTACAAACATATGTTATCCCCTTAAATCTTATTTTCAAAAATAATTAGGGTACTCACCAGTAATGGTGGGGGAAAATTTGGAAGTCATCATTGGTTACCTGTGGTAGCTAGTCACCCTTTAACATTGACACTTTTTCTTATTGTTGGGTTGGCATATCCATACATTATCATTTGACCTTCAGGGGTTTTGGCTTGCCACTTTGCCTCATTCCATCTGATCCATGTTGTCTCCTTCAATCCTCCGATCCTTTGGTACTTGAATTTTGCCACATTCCGGAGTCATGTCACTGATATGTTCAAGAGTATAATCCTTCTCTAACTCACACCCTTACCTCCTCCCCTGATACTCTGTTTGACCATCTACCACTTGTTCCTTATCTCGTGTCGTTGACGAGGGAAACATTATGGCCCTCCTAAGATGAATCGTCTCATGTCGACGCCAACTCATTATCCAAGAGATTGGTCTAGAAATTCCCTTTTGGTACCTTGGAGCTTACATGCCTTAATGGAAATTTCTTCGCACCTAATGATAGACTTTCATCATTGGTCGTCGATTGGTTGATTCCACAAGTTTTCGACTTTAGCTCATTTTTTGCACTTAGTGGATTCTACTGGATAGTATCTTGAGAGCCATTGGCATTATTGGTAGCTTCTCTCATGCTTGTTAATGGTTTTCATCATTGACCGGTAATCAAGCGTATTTCTATCATGCTCAACTTCAGCAGATCTATTCTCATGCTAGAATTTATAATATGATCAGTTGGGTTTCAAGACCTCAAACTAAGATTACACATGTTTGGTTTGCGTGGATTGGTTTGTGATTACATACATGACTCTATGATGGATGGATGCGACCATACTTGAGTCTTCATGCATGGCTACGACCATGCCTTTATCATTATCATGGTCTTATTAGCTAGGTGGCTGCATCCATACCACAAACGAAGTTTGTATGTCTTTTGTATGGCTGCGCCCATGCCTAGACTACATGTATTTCGCTATCAGAGATCTCAATTGTACTTGTGCCTGTAGGTTCTTCTAGGTGGTGTTCTAGTCCAGACAGTTTCGTAAAGCATTTCACCCCTCCCACTCTCTCAGGCTTCATGCTTTAGGGGACATTTGTTACATAGTGATTTGTCACTGCCTTCATCCCAGGCCCTCTACTGTGTCATGTGTCAAAAAAACATGCTCATATTAAAAAAATCCTCTCTAATGTTGCCAATTGACCCACATTTCCTAAGTTTTCTACGTCCTTGGGAGAATACACTTCATACACGCAACGAACCTCTATCATAAATGGTCCCATAGCGACCCCGTCGCAGGAGTACACCTGTTTCCTGTGACGGTCAGATTTCAAGCCCCAGTGCGAGGCTATTAACTATCTTTAGCGATAGTCGGTCTACATACATTTCTTCCTAGCGATGTTGGTGCTATGGTTTAGTTCACGACCAACAAAGATCTAGATTGGGCAAATTTGTTCAAACAGTCAGCCTTCTGGATATCTCTAGACCTAGTTGTTAGGTCAGTTTGGGTCACCCTTTCCCCTCTGGGATGGTAGTTTTTTCTTTTGTGCTGCCTTCCGAGAGGATAATCTCCCTCTGCCCCATTTCATGGAGACTCCTTCTCCTATAAAATCACTCACCATTGCTATGATCTGCTAGCTATTTTAACTAGTTAGTTCTTTCGATTGTACAACGCTACTGTTGCTTTTGAGTTTGGTAGATAGCTTTGGCGTGAGTGTGACAAGTGTGGGATTGCTAAATAGTTTGCAAGAGGTTGTGGAGTGTCCTTAACCTTGTATTAAAGCTTGTGAGTGAGAGAGATATATTGTTGTTTGGGAGACCCATTTTTTAGAGTTAATGCTTGAAGAAACATGCTCCCTAGACCCTTCGAGAAGGCTTGCGACATCAAGACTTGGTTGTAAGCTTTATTCTTGATTTATTATTAATAAAATCAATGATGATTTCCTATGTCTTATATGTAATTTACTTGATAGCTCATGACTTCTTGACTTCATGAGTAAATAGATCATTGTTGTTCTCGGTTACGTGCTCTGTTGTTTTATTGTGGTGTTTCAGGTTGATTGCTCATTAAGGAGAAGGAAACAGAAGCTGGAATAGCGCAACAGAACTTCATCAACCACTGGTTTGAGGTAGGCCTCCAACAATGACTATTTAAGGGAATTAATTTTTGTTTTGTCCTTGCTATGATTAGACCCACTCTAGGGCTAGAGGGGTTTCCTCTGTCAGCAGAGGGAACACTTTCCTACTTCACAAACCCCATTCATGTCAGTAGCCCAGAAAGTTTCTAAGAGAGTGCAGTAGGGATTGCTATCATCAATGATCTCTATCACTTCAGAATCTGCCAGTGCGCTCGCTCCCTCAATATCCACAATTATTCCCTGCAATCACCCCATGGGTATTATTTTCTATTGGTTCGCCATCCTTAACTAAATTGGATATCATTGCAACATAGGTCACCCCATTTGTTCCCATGTCTATTGTGGTAGAATATTTGCATCCGATCAAAAATCTAGGATGACTTGATCCATCTCATATTCTCTGATCTATGCGATTAATCTCATTTCTCATCCCAACCTTGTTTTATGTTTTCCAATCTTCTTGACTACACACGGTTCTCCTGGCACAGTCCCAGCACATCTTTTGATGAGTTCCTGTAACCCTTTCACAACCTTACTATCATGTAGTAACTTCATATAGGTTTCTAAGAACGTTATGAGCATAGATGGGTCCATTTCTAGCTCCGGTCTATCTTTTCTTCCTGAAGTGGAGGCATTAGCAAAGCTCTTCTTAGCTTGCATGAAGGTTTCTTAAGTGCACTCCAAATCAAACTCAGCCTCTTTCGTTGGAGCTTTGCGAACCCAAGTACCCTCTTTTGGTTGTTTTCCCTTGTCATCTCCTGTCACGATTCCACTTCAGATCACAATGTTTACATTTGGGTCTTCCTCACGTGGCTCAGACCTCATCATCTACAAGTTCTAAGTTGGGGGAGGTGGTAGCGCTCCTTTGTCACATATCATAGCTATCAGCATAGGAAAATCTTCTATCCCATGGTCAAATAGCATGTAGTACTTACATGACGGGTGCGTTGGATTTGCGCAATCATAGGCATAATGTCCTGGCCCTCCAAAATTGTACTAAATCAACTATTTGCGACCTCTTCCAAGTCCTCCTCCACCTCATCCTCATCCACACACCTGAAATCTTGTTCGCACCATTCCTACATTCTGGTCAAGGGGTCACGTTTTTGCCTAAACTCTGTGGGTGGGAGTTCTATCTATCAGCAACTCATAACTTCTACAAGTACGCTCATCATGTCCCACGGACTTTCAAAAGTCGTAGAACAACTCTTGTGAATTTTTCATATACTTCTATAACAAGTGATAGTTTTCTATGGCATGTTTTCCATCTATTTGATGGATCACACACCACAAAGCAGGAACCATGCTAGGTCCTTCTTGATCTTCTAGGCTTAATGGCACGGTCCTCCTCCTATGAGGTAATTTGTAAAAACTGGGCAATGGTCTTTGTCATGAGCTTGACTCTTGCATTTCACACACCATAATTCTTCGCGCACTTCTGGTCAAGCTGTCCTATCCTATTTTAGACTCTTCATCTCAAGGCATAAATTCCTCAGCTGCACGTGGATCTACTAAACTCCTAGGTCAAGATCCTACATCGGGGTCTCATGTAACCTCATAGAAATCTATAGGGCCTCTGCCTCGATCTTTTGTTGTGACAGTGCACTCCTTAAACGTGGTAGTAGCAAAGCTACAAACCACTCACGATATTGTCCATCCGTCAGATTCATATCGGCTTCACGAATCATACATTTCAACCTCTCGTATTGCACCCAAGTAGTCTTTCCTAGTAGCATTGTAATCTCTTTAAATCCCACAATCAACTACACTTCATACTTCATCCTACTAAATTCTTTATAGTGATATTTGGGTATTCGTGACTCCTGCATTTGGATTATCATTGGAGTACCTAATATACCATGTCAGCGCATGATCCTGTAGGGTGCTAACCAGTGTCGCTTTGTTTATACGGTCATATATAATGCCTTTTGCTTCCTATATAGCCCTTACAATGAAGCAAAATTGGTCTAAATCGTGATTTCCCAAACCTTTGAACACATGCAACTTGATTGTGCTTGCCATACTGAATTGCAGTGGTGGTGGAGTTGATACGGGTGAAGATGGAGATGATGGTGGTGAAGTTGGTGGTGGTGTGGGTGGAGGTGGTATTCACGGAATTATTTGTCTTATTAGCTGAATAACACTTCATGGAGAGACGTTTGCAAGCTCTTCCTCGTCTCCTTGTGGAGGTGAAATCAAGGGGCTATTTTTTAGATCCTTATTTCCTTCATTCCTGTAAAATTTTCTACTTCGTGTAGCCCTGAACATCAAGGTACCTACATAACTCGCTTTTTGCACAACAACATTTTAATCCAAGTATTCAAAGACTTTATGTACGTACCTTGCGGTCCTTTGAGAAAGTATCGCTCTGCCTCGTTGTAGTTGACTGAGTTGTTGACCGCAAACTCAGTAATGAATCCTCCTATAGTAAGATCAAGCCAATTATCGAAGGCATGTACGATCTTATTGTTCAATGCTTCCAACCTTCGCACTAGCTCTAGGGTCCACACAATAGGACCGTTAAGTTTTCACCTTCCTTGTCTATCTGCTAACTTCACGATTCGCCCATATAGCTCGGTAGGGAAGGATGTGAAAAATATTTGTGGATCTCTATATACAGGTAGCCATGTAACCACTATTCTTTTGAAAGTCATGGGTTTCTTTTCTCCTACGCCATGAACTCATGAATTCTTCTATCAAACCAGCCTTCAATTTCTTTCTTAGTTGGATTCCAATGATATGACATCAGACTTATGTATGGAGATTCCAGTCCTGGAAATGGAACCATTTTTTGGTTTATGGAGGTCTGACCCAAGTTCAGAGTTATTTAGCCAAACAAATCTATACACTACTGGCCCTTTCGGCATTAGCCTACAGAGCGTGCACTGAAGTCTCACCCGAAGAAGTATGTGGGGATGCTAGAACAAAGTTTCCAAACCCTTGAGATGTCTGTGATGTAGATTTAGTCCAAGTAGACCTGCCTTTGCGTAGGTTGCTTTGTGCACTGTTCCAACCATCAGTACCCTCGCGAAGTGTTACAATCGTCTTTCACGCAGCCCTAACCAGGGGCTGAGATGCTTTTTTGCTGCTATGGTAGCAAACTGCACTATTTCCTAAACTACACCAAGTATCTCTCTTATCTTATTAACATGTTTTGATTATCTTCACGTAAAAATATAGTCTAACTTTCCTTCACTTAACAATTTCAATTATACATATTTGCACATCATATAAACAATAGAAGTGAAATTCATACCCAATATATCCGACGCATAAAACAAGAAATAAATACACAGAAATGATAGAAACTTCTCTTTGTTATTGCTTCCAAATGATTACATATTTCGACTCGCCCTCCACACTCAGTTGCAGGCGTCCGTGCACTTAGCTGCGGACTACTAGGCCTCTGCGCACTTACCTGCAAATTCTCTTCCTACTCTACGACCCAAAATTAGACTTTACACTTTAGATCTATCTCGCATACATCATTATTGATTCTTCGATTATGTTATCAAACTACTTAGAGCCTCACTCTATTTATACAATTCCATGGTCCGTGGACCATGGGTAGATCTTCTACCACTGACATTACATCAAAATTAAGGGTGTACAACCCTATGAATTTTTAACAAACTACATGCTCCGCACCCACAAAATGCGGAGTCTTTACATTGGAGTTACAAAATTAGATCAAAATCTAGGCTCTAAGCCCCAAAACTGCCCTTGGGGGATCCCGCGCCCAACAACCTCAAAAAGAAAATGCTCAATAACTTGCAAGGTATATGAAAGTGGAGGTAAGGGCTCAAAGGATTCTCATATAATCCATCAAGGATATCATCATTCCCTATGTATCTATACTAGAAACATCAAAATAAATATATGGAAAACTTGTAAAATTGTTTTCCATAAGCATTACAGAAGAAGTAATATCATTAAGACAAGAACTCTACAAGATGAAAATATCAAAACAATAAGGAATAACCTCATACTTTATGAGGATATCTGAAATAAGGGACTAACTACAAGAATTGGGTGAAGTAATGTCTATTATGGAGATGACTACCATAGTACTAAATGCACTTCCATAGGAATGGGGTAACTTTACATCAAGAATTTATGGGAAGAATAAATCTACTCCATTCAAAGATCTATTATCACTATGTAAAATAAAAGAAACCAAGTTGAAGGAAAAATTCGATGTAGGATCAAATGAGAAAACTCAAGCATATGTTATTATAACAAAGAGAGAAAGGGAAGTTTTGGAAATTTGGTCCTCAGAAAATAAAGAAGAACCTGTCAAATGTTCAATGCTATGGATGTCAAGAATATGGGATCTACAAGAGAGATTTTACTAAAATCAAGAAGTAAAAAACAAAAGAGAAAGAGAAGAAGTTGAAATCACTGAAGAAGTGGAGGAAGATGAAAAGAAGAAATCCAAGAAAGAGTAAGTAAAATATCTCTACTATGATTGAGATAGTCTTCCTCACCTATTTATTTTCAACTTTCAATTTTATCATTGTATAGCTATCATGGTAGGAAGTACTAAGAAGAATGATAGGATTCATCATGGCATCATAGAAGCATACAAATGAAAGCAAGAGCTCATGACATTAAATATAGATGAAATAGAAGGCTATGGTTGTCACCTATAGAATGATGCAACTCTTGATATCACCATTACAAGAATATGTAGTACTGATGGGAAAAAGAAATTCATCCAGTATAAAACTCATTATACATCATTCAAAAGGAACATTTGAAAGCTGAGGATGATCGATATCCTCCACTGGAATCTTCATTAGAAGGTTCACCTTCTAGAAGTAGAAAGTGTCTCACTAAGAATTCAAACATGTATGGGATTTGTGGGATGATGGAATGATGTGAAAATGAAGTGTAGGAAGTGAAGGGACTGAATTTATTTCAATCAAGGAAGATACCGAAGGAAGCATATATGACCAAAAGAAATATATTATGTATCTATGCTCGTACTTGATAAAATAGAGTCATATCATATGGTTGTAGATACCATGAATAAGTGATCTACCTCAAGAGCATGATCAAAAGAAAGGATTTAGTCCTTTGAAATGATGCATGAAAGCATGGTTAACACATTGACTAGATGAAATTAACATAATATGTCCTCATATAACATATGAGGTGGTTGAAAAAGTTGAAGGAACTATTATTGAATGTTCCTGGGAGGAAATGTGTGAATAAAGAAAGGAGGAAATCATGAAAAATTCAACTATGGAGAAGGAAATAAAAATCCAAGGACTAGAATATTTGACTATGATATCTCCATGAGAAAGATACAACGGATCCTAATAAAGTTTGAAAAAGAAAGATACCCTTGAAATTATATATATTGTTGGAGACATGTCAATATATATGTAGGATGATGATGCAAAAAAGGAGATGTCATGATGAATGAACATCAAAAAGGATTTTTTATTTATTTAATGTTCATTTTCTATTTTTGAATAATATCTAGATGGGCTAATGTAGGGCTACCAAAGGAAGAGTTGTATATTTCATCTACAACTGAAACTCATCTTGTAGGATGAGATATCCTAAAGGAAACATGATGTGAAGAAGGTAGCAAGGCACCAAGGAAAGTTCAAATATGGACTAATGGATCACTCTCCAATGAAATAAAGGATGACATGACTCACATGATTCATGAATGAAAGTGATGGATGGTTGATGCCCTACAAAGAAGTCCCAAAAATATGAAGACTACTGAATAAAGAAAAATAATTTCGTGACATTGAAAAGAGGAGATCTTAAAGAATATGGTTGTCCCATGATATCCACCTAAAGAGTTGGTGGAAGCAAGTCCATGGTCAAGAAGGAGCATGGATAAGTCCCTGATTAAGAGGGAGATTGGCTACATTCTTTTTATGGAATGAGTTGGTCATCCTTGGTTAAGAGGGAGTGAAATATATGGTTCTCTATTTCATGTGTCATGCACTAGAACATGACTAGCAGTCATAAGTCTTAATGAATTCCATAAGGAGCGATAAACACATAATTGTTGTCTTCACCTCGGAAGATAGAATGGAGTATTGGGTAAGCATATGGCATCCAATACTCTTTGAGGATGTGGTAGGGAATCCAAGATAGGAGTAGTTGTAGAGAACCGATATTCTTTGAGGATTGGGAATCCAAGATAAGAATAGTCCTGGTGGAACATACTCTGAGAGAACTTGGGTGGGGTATGTTCCGAGAGAGACAATTATGTGGGTGTCTATAAATCATTGGTCTCACCAGAAATGTATTATGATCTTATGGAGAGATAGATATCTTAGTCAAGGCCTTACTATGTGACAATGCTAAATGATATGATTCTAAATAGATGGGTTACCAATCTAACTCCTCTTATGAGAATTCTTCATATTGAAAATGTCGAAGTACCTTGTATGGATTACGAATATCTCCCTAGTTAAGAGGGAGTGTTGAAATGTGTAACTAGGTTTAGTCTTCATAATGACATGTGTAAATCATGATTTTATGTAATTAATGAAAAAAAAGAAGAAAAGAATTTATTCTGTTATGCTTAAGCCATGGGTTTCATGCTCAAAATTTTTTATTTTGTATATCTATCTCCCATTGTGAGCTATTAGTTTTGGTTATTAAGTCATAAAGTCTAGTAAGTCAATTTCATGTATTGAAGACCCATTTGGGCATGTTTTTTTTTTTTTTTTCTTGGTAAAGACTAAATCTATTAAGTAGAAAATATAGTACAATCAGGAGAAGCAAGAGACCGGCAACCGGAAATGATGTGTCCATCAACCTCGGTTCCGGTGAAAAGAATCAAACTAAGGCCAACAACAGATAACTTGTAATCACAGACATACTAACTGACCTTTACACTGTAGGGGTAGAAGCTACAACACATTGTTTTTTCCCTTTCTTCTTGTTGACTTTTATCCAGCCATCCTGGGGAGGATGAGCTAAGACAACTTGAAGACTGGGATACTCTGTACTCGGAAATTCCTTTTCTGATTCAGAGGAGGTCTCATGACTGCGTTTCTGGGTGATTGCTATGTCCTGGGGATGGCCCATTGTATCCATGGGGGGATCCATCGGCTGAGGCTCCTGATCAGGTTCTAAGTCGCTTTCCCCATCCTTCGGACCTGGGGAGCTGGGGCTCCTAGTTGGCGGAGGGCAGGGAGCCCAGCGCTTGGGCTTGGATTTTGCGTTGAATCCCTTTTTCGATCTTGCTGTCAGCGATGGGCAGGAGTTCTGCAGGTGCCCTGTAAGGTGACAATGGCGACATCGAAAGGCCGTGTTTTCATAGTCTAGACTCTGAGTCCATACAGAGTCTTTGATCTTGAGATTGATTTGCTCTGGCAATCCCTTGCTTAAATCTAGCTCCACACAAATTCTGGAATATGTGTAAAGACCTTGTATTTCCCTCTCGTAGTCTCCCATTAAGAAGCTGCCCAAAGTGTTGCCTATTTGCCTGTATACCCCTGTGCTCCACAGGTGAATTGGGAGATTAGGAAGGCTGATCCAGACAGGGGCTTTTGTGATAACTGCAGATGCTGGATCAAAGTCTAGGAACCATGGAGTTAAGAAGAGGCCTGCCGAACCCATGAACCAAGGGCCCTCTTCTAAGGCATCTGTGTAGTTCTCGAGATTGTCGAACAACACTATAAAATATCCTTTAGCACAGAAATAAATCTTGTATCGGTGAGTCCAGTTGTCTTTGATCCAGTCATAAAGATCCTTGGAGCAAGGCTAGAGTCCATTGAATCTGCAGATGATAGCCCTTTCAGCGAATTTCTGGGTGTCTTCTGCTAGGTCAGGGTAAGAGATCTCAACAGAGGGGACCTCTTCCGATTTGTCAACCAGAAAAGGCCTGGGTGGAGCCTGAACTAGCGGATCTGTCTTTTGAGGCTTATTTGCATGGACTGCATCTTTAAATGAAAATGCCTTAGCTGAGGAGGACTCTCCAGCAGCTCCTCCCCTCAGGCGAAGGGTTAAAATAATGGAAGCATCTTTCTTAATGCCGAAAAAAGAAATAGGATAGGGATCCTCAAGTTGTTTACCTTCGTGGAGAAGCCGTTGAGCTACAGAGGGGATTCCCAACTTGATGCTCAGTGCATGCTTGAGATTCTGCACTAGATCCATCTGGTTAACCCATTGTAGCATAGTTTTTCCTGTAATGAGCTTGATTTGTATCTGGAATGATGCAGAAAGGTCCGGATGCCTCTTTCCATTGCAGATCTGCACAGAGAGACCACATGCATGATGATTGGTTTTCGTATTCTGGATTTGTCTCTTTTGCAGAAGAGGCATACAACCCATTGAAGCAGGCCTTTCCTTCTCAATAGCCCATATCCGTGGATACGCTGCGTGGGGTTCTGTTGGATCGCCCTTGGCTACTGTGTCTTCAGTCTGAGGATGGCTCCCTGAACTCTTTTTGAAAGCATGGATCTGAGGCCGTGCAATCCTAGGGCTTTCTGTAATGATATCCTCGCGAGTATTCTTGTTTGCGGTAGCAACAATCATGAAATGAGCATCCCGTGTGTCTTCATTGAGGGCAGAATCTCTTGACCTGAGCCTGTGATGCTCGATTCCATTTGCAGCGGGGGCGAGCCGAGAGCCGATGGCGGCCAAGGGCATGGCAGCGGCGGCAACAGAGCTAGGGTTCTTCAAGGAACATGCCATCGTCCAATCTCTCCGATATAACACCCCCCATTTGGGCATGTTACATGTTCTTAAAAAAAGAATTTATTTAAGTCATGAACCCTCCAAGACCTTGTCACAATCACCCCTTCAAGTTAGTCTTAAAAAGAAGATGGAGATTAGTCTAGAAGAGCATGTCGACCTACTCACCCGCACAAGTCGACCTATTTCATGGGTAGATCACTATATATAGAGAAGACTCAGAATTTCTTGGGAAGCTATTTGATCAAGTGTTCGAAATAGAGTAAGAAGTGAGAGAATCACTAGAATAAAAATCTCTCATCTAGCAAGGAAAGGAGAAGACATTAGAGGAAATTTTAGCCTAAAAGTGGCCTCCTAAGGAAAAATAATAAAATAATAGTTAAAATAATAAAATAAGAGTTGTGAATTTTGGAGGAAAGAGAAGAAAATTATATTTTTTTTAATTGTATTTTTGGCTTATCTCCTGATATGTCTACTCAAATTTCAAGCGTAAACACTCATTATATGTGGAATTAAATTCCACATCCAACGACTACCCATTATGCATAATTTTGAGAAGACCCACATTGATAAAAATTTAATATACATTAAAAAATCATGTTGAAAACATTTTTATTATATATTCAACTTTTATTAATGTGGGTCTTCTCAAAAGTATGCATAATGGGTACTCATTTGATGTGGAATTTAATTCTGCATCCAAAAAATGTCTACTCTTGAAATTTGAGTAAACCTGTAAGGATATGAACCAAAAATACAATTAAAAACGTATTTTTTTCCTTTTCCCTCCAAAATATTTACATCTACCTATTTTTAAATTTAAATTATTTTGATTGGATTAAAAATTATGACATTGAAATTACATGAAAATTTCATGCGAACGTTTTGGCTGTAATTTCCATTAATTAGAAGCTAAAGCGTTTCGAGTCTATTTTGGGTGAATATATCTCACACATGCAAGATGATTAGCACCAATTTCTGCAAAGGAAATCAAGCTATCATAGTAGATGAGCCTCATTATTGCAACAAGAATGTTGCAACTCCCAACGCTACCAACTTAAATTATCAACCTGGGGTTCGTACAAAATTAAGAGGTGTCGACACTATATGTGAAGCATGCAACATGTCCTTTTTTAATTGATCTTATGCAATGAAGTGAATGCCATGAAATCCAAGCCTAAACTAATTGCGGAGAAAGAGATGGTACTCTATTTAAAGAAATTAAATGTTAATCTAATTTGCATAAATGTAAAGTTTAAACTACTTGCATGAATGTAAATGCTATTCTATTTGCAAAATGTCACTGTTGCATCAAAAGGAAACCTTCAAAATGTAAATGTTGGAAATGGAAACCATAGCTTAAAATGAAATCATTCTTCTATCACTGCATTCAAGATAAAAAATTTCAATAGAGATCGCAAGGTGATTCTTACAATAGTCATGAAAATCATCATTATGCTCTTCAAGTCATGTTTGTCCATTAATCCAACCTGTAGAAGTGAATTGCAATGGAGAAGAGGCATGGCTTAAGAAGTATTTTATTTTTACCCAATCATGGATTCATAGCCTAGGGGTCATTATTTAAGCCTAAGATAGAAAAATAAATATTTTTTAGAAAATATGGTCAAGTTTACACGTGTTGTGGGAGTGTTATGGGAGATGCTACAAGAGGCCCTATTTTGCTACAAGAGGAGATAACTTGCCGAATTCCCAAGAAAATCAAATGAAGATGGGATGGGAATTTTTTCATTATTAATTAGGATTATTATAACTCTATTCCAAGTGGAATAGATCCAAAATACCCCTATTAGCACTTGCTAAAAAATAGTAGAAAATTACTACTCTAAAAATTGAAAATTCAAGAACTATTGAGCTAGTTAAACTACCAAATCCCTAGCATAATCAAGTGAAATGATATGGGATATTTTTTTTTATTAAATTGAATATTTTTGTGACCCAATACAAGTGGAATCAGATCAAATGAATCTCATTAACACATTCTAAAAAATAATAGAAAATTACTACTATTTTCCTACAAGGGACTTCAAAACATTCTAGATTTGTGAACTAGTAAACCAATCCAAGTAGCTCAATGATGAAGATGAATTTTCAAAGTTCTTATAAGGATGAATAATTCCTTTTAATATTTAAATAAACTTCAAAAAAACTGACTTCAAACATTTATCTATTGTAACCTACAACAAAAGAAACATGAACAGTAAATGCATAAATAAGAGATGCAAGTGAAAAAAGCATTAAAAGGAAATAAAGAAATTTTATAAGAGGTATTTGAGTCTCCTAGGATGGCCAAGTCCAAGGAAACTTAGACTCATATGAAGTAAACCAAGCTTTAGAAGCTAAAAGTGGCACCAAACTTCATTATTCGAATCAATCCAAATACATCCCTGCTAGAAATGAAAGTGGAGCTACTAAATAACATTTTTTCTCCACAGGAAGACTAAGAAATACATGAACTAAAGGAAAATTCGAATTGGTACTCATAAAAATTGATGGGGAAGCATTATCCTTGAAAGAAGAAATATTTCCCCTTCAAAATCTTTCAAATAGTGCATTTTTTTCCCAACACTAGGAATTTTCTTTACATGATAAAGAACAAATTCCTAGATTTTCTCAATCACTGGAGGTACAAAAATTTTCAGTAGTTTCATGATATTTTGTTCATTTATTATTCAATATTTACCCTCCTATAGTAGGGATCAAGTCCCTAGATTATTTCATTTTTGAATTATTCATAATCTGCCCAATATTCTCACAATATTCTACAAAATTAAATAATATTAGGCACAAATATGTAATTATCTATAAACCTTCCTAATGAACATATTAAAGCTATAACTATGAAATATAATTAAAAGAACACAGGTTTAATGTGTTGAAGGATGGCCATATGTGTTTTAATTTATGTCTAATTTGGAGGCCCATCATACCCCCCTGCTGAAAGTGTTTCTCATCCCCTTGGCAACTTAGTGAACTAATTGTGCCTCATTCATAGTCATGGTGTCCTCCTTAACATCCAAAGATAACTCATAAGGACTTTTGTGACATATTATATTGCTCCATCCTCTTCCTCTTCTTCTCCATCTCCTTCTTCTGGAGATTCATCCTTTTCTCCAAGTTCTAACTAGGCTTGTGCTTATGCCTAAAGAAAAGTCTCCCTATTAATATCCACAATGTTTTTTCGTGATACTATTTTTCAAACATTATGCACAACATATATGATAATTAACATCCTTGATGAGTCTATGGACTCTCTTCAATTGAAACTACACCCCCCCCACCATGCTTTGTCTTTGTGATTTTCCAAGGTTTGGGAAAATAATACTGCTAGTCTACTACAAGGGTAAAAGAGTAGTTTTAGCCATATGGTTAGAAGAAGGAAAAATTCAGAGTCAACTCAAAAACAATTCCATTTATTTCTTATCATTCTTAACTCAAAAGAAACATCCTCATTCAATTTTTTTATTCTCAAACTGCTATTAGATTTTTGGTTAAAGGAATGAAAGGATTTGTAGGTTTCTTGTCCATTTATGGTAGAGAAAAATGTGTACCTACCATTCTCTTATATGTACCTCTTCAAATATAGGGTAAAGTTGCTCGAAATAAGGATTTTGCAACTCTCTATACTTTTCTATAACACATTATCTCCTCGTGTAGCAAAGAGTCTGTCTCTACTATAGCGGCCATGTTTCTCCCATAGCAACTATGACTAATCCTATTGCACCTACAAATGAACTTTGTATCTCTTATGTAGTACCTTAGTTATCCCCTGGTAGCATCTAGCTCGACCTTCAATGCCTTAATGAGCCTCTCGGATTGTTTTGGGAATGATCATCGATACAACTGAAGTTGAGCCCTGTTCTTTTATTTCTTTCTATGGTAGTGGGTTGATTACTTTGTGATATGGTCCTAATTCTTCATAATTATTACTTTCCCCACTTTAACTTCTCCACGGTGCATGGGTATTTGAGTAAACTACAGTCTTACTAGAAGAGGGTGGTTATGTTTACTGGCCACCTTCAACCTATAAAAATTCTCTCGTGTGCATTGAAAACAATATTTTTAAACCAAAATATACTCAACAAGAGAGGTGAAAAAATATGCATACATGTGCCTACCTATGATATTTAAAGGTTGGAGATGCCTACATGATGGAGTTGGTCCTCATAACATGATTATCTTGAAGGTGTTGATTTCCTTTGGTTGCTTTTGAACATGTCTTCATAGATTGATGATTCTTTGAATGATAAAGCTATTATGTGTTCAAGTTTCTTCCCAGTGTCTAATATTTTGCTAGTATATTAAATGGAATGATTCCCTAGGAAGGTGTGCCCCTTATCAACTTTAGAAATGGATTCATGATGCTCAAGATGGCTGGATCTTCTACTATATTGGTGCAAACTGAATTGATGTTGAGTTCTGTTGTAACTATATAGGATGCTACAGGAGGAATCTCCTTCCTAAAACAGTAACTAAGTCTTTTTTTGCGACCTCATATTACATGTAATATTAAGGTCAAGTCATGAAAGGTATAAGGAAAAAGTTAAAATCATCAGGAAGTGGTGTAGGTGGTGTAAAAATTGAAAGAAAATAGTTTATTTGTTTCTTATGTATGGAAAAGTGGAAATTGAAGCTGACTTTTGGCTAGATGGAGTGGATGGGTGATGAAAGTGATGCTGGTGGACCTCTCTCAACATTTCCTAAGGAATACATGACCTTTTGGTCTGTTTCTCCAATCAAATTTGCCTCCTGTAGCACTTTTGGTTCCTCATGTAGCATTTTAGGACAATCTCCTATACCATATTTGTTTTATCCATATCTCTCAAATGATAGAATATATTGACCTAAAATCATTTCAGCATGTTACCATCATCCTTATGCAACTCCCCATAAAAACTCTTCATCAATGGATGGAAGAATCTCAAGCAAAATAAAAAATGGCTATAGTTGTTGGAGGCCAATTGCTCGAGCAGTGTGCACTATAATTTACTGAAATTTATTGAGCATGTTACGATCATCCATATGCATTTCCACATGAAACAACTCTGCTAATCGAACCATGCTTTTCAAGATATGGTAAAAATGATTTTCTACCCTATGTATTTTGGCCTCCCGTAGCAAAATAAAACCTTCCTATGAAATTTTAGGACATCGAGGGAAATGAATGAGAAAGGATTGGAAATGATGGGTGGATACTGGAAATTGATGAGGGTGACAAATTTACATGGCCTTAGTCCTATTGGAGCATCTCGGGAAAGGAGGAGAAAGCTGAAGTTTTACTTCCTTTGACTAGGTTTTTGTGAATTTTTTTATTATGGTGGTAAATTGTTCTTGTTGCTTGCGAAGGTTCGAGAGAACCTGCATTCATTAGAGAGATATACATGGAGCAAATATTTTTTTTCCTTTTCTTTTTCTATTTTGTTTTTCTAGGCCTACTAGTTGCCTTAATGAAGTTTTCAACTAATAGGTCCACCTAGGCACCTCAAAAGAGGTTTTCACTTAGGATATTTTCCTATTTTCCTTCTTCTTATTTCCAACCCACTAACTACCTGAATGAGGTTTTCAATCAACGATCCAATCTCAAGTGCCTCGAAAAAGGTTTTCACCTGAGATTTTATTATTTTCATTTTTTATTTATTTTTCTCTCCTACTCTATTTGAAGAAAATAAAATCTCTTTCAAGTATAGGAATACTTCCAATGGAGGAATGTGCACATCAAGTATAAATTGTTGTGTAGGCTCAAAATATATACTTTGGCATGTACCTGAATATGAGAGACAAATTTCTTTGACTAAGATGAGTTTAGAAATTGTTGAGGAAGAGTGCATTGTTGAAATCTAATGATTGTTTGGAACCATATTTCAATATAGTTGTGATGCCCCTGGTCCACTTGCACATTTGGATCTCTTTTTGTGTCCTCTTCTACCATGAAATTCAAATATTCATCTTTTTGTTGATTATTTTCTTCAACACATGGTAGATCTAATTGTAAACCTTAGGGAACTTTCTCAATTTATCATCCTGATGTCTAATCTTTATCAAGTGCAATCCATTATTCTTCGGTCTCCTCATTTAAATATTATTTTTTTGAATGTTGTCCTTCAATGACATCAAGAGAACTCTTCTTTCCAATACTCTTCCTGAGCTGAGATGAATACCATTTATATCAAGAGGAGTTATTTGGAGGTATTGTACCTCAGCATTGTAAGTGGGATGAGCTACTTGTGTGGGTTTGGAAATGGTGGTATAGGTAATTGAGTGGGAGTGGATATTTGAGATGGATGTGGTTGATGTTTTTGTTGTGGTGGAGGTGGATGGTAGAGATAACATGGAGTTGACTATGGATGATATTGAGGAAAATATTGTGGATTTATCCCATAAGGTACTTACCAGCCTTGTTTCCAAGATTGGTTTTGGGGTTGATATGGCCAAGGTTGCCAAGGAAAAGGTGTGTTCCAATTACTTTTAGATGTATGTGCATAAACTTTAAATTGTAAATTAGGTTCTTGCATCATGTTGAATTGACTAGGATTTCATGGTCTTCTTGGAGCTACATAACATAGCTTCTTTGGTGATTGACTTGCTCCATTTTGATATTGGTAAACTTCCTTCAACCTCAATAAAAATGGGAAATATTCAATAGCATGTGATTCTAGATTGACAACGAAAATATCAACATCTTTTTTTTTTTTATCATCTTGCATTCTTAAAATTTATGCTTGTTTGGATAAATTGCTGAGATTTTTTTCTTAAGTTATCAAGAAAATTTCCAACTTTAGCTTGACTTACAAATATTTATGTTGATTTACTTACTCTTTCCCTACCTCTTGATATGTTCTTGCATTTTTCACAATTTTCTTCAAATGATAATTGGTACACATCACTTCTACTCATGATATCAAGAAGATCAATACACTCATCTCTAATTGTTCTAATTAAGAGGGCTTTTAGTGTGTCAAATCCTAAATGTGTAATTTTTCCCTCTTAACATTATACATGAATCTCTATATTAGATCTTCAAGGCTCTCATCTTCCTTTTTAGTCATTCTAAAGATTTTTTGTTTAAGATCATGATATTCATATTTCTCTAGAAATATCTTTTACATATCATTCTACAATCTTATTGAATTAGTCCCTAAACTCATAAACCATTTAAGAGCTCTATCCTTCAATGGTTCCAAAAATAATATCAACTTTTGAGTGCTTAGTAAGTAACCATAATACCTACAAATTATTTCAAATTCAAAGAGAAATTTTTTCAAATCTTCTACCCTCATACCATGGAAGTTGGGAAGGAAATATGGAGGGATGTTTTTCATATGAACACTACTATCAATGTATTAAATTGGAAATCCAAGCAGTTCATCCTCATTGTCATCATCTCCATCCGTTTCTCGTACCTTATCTGTCACCTCCTATTTCTCTACTTGCAAAAGTGGATCGTGATATGGCTCTTAATGCACCACATGATCAAGAGGGGGGTGTGGTATTGAAGATTTTTTTATGATTTTTTTGAATGAAAACGCTAACGAAATGCAATTATATGCTTTTGAAATGAAAGATGCATAATGCATTTTTTGTGTGTTTTTTCATAAAGTAAAAGAAATGCATTGATTATGGAAGAAAACAATGCATTCTTTGACACCTCCCCAGAAATGATGCCAAAAAGTGATGAGCCCCAGTATTGCAACAATAATGCTAAAACTCCCAAGGCTACCAACTTAAATTATCAACCTGGGGTTCGTAAAAACTTAAGAGGTGTCAACCCTATATGTGTATCATGGAATGTGTTCTTCTTTTGTTGATATTATGCAATGAAGTGAATCGCATGAAATCCAAGCCTAAAATAATTGAAGAAATGGAAATGTTACTCTATTTATAGAAAGTAAATGTTACTCTAATTTGCATAAGTGTAAAGATTAACCTACTTGCATGAATGTAAATGTTATTCTATTTGAAAAATATAATAGTTACATCAAAAGGAAACCTTCAAAACATAAATGTTGGAAATGGAAACCATAGATTAAAATGAAATGATTCCTCAATCACTGCATTCAAGATATATTTTGTGAATAGAGTTCATAAGGGTATTCATAAAGTAATCATGAAAATCATCATTATGCTCTTGAAGTCATGTTTTTCCACTAATCCAATCTGCATAGGTGAATTGCAATAAATAAATGGCAAGGCTTAAGAAGTCTTTTAGTATTACTGAACCATAGATTTAGAGGCTAGGGGTCATGATTCAAGCCTAAGAGGAAAAAACCAAGCTTTTGGAGAAAATATGGTCAAGTTTACTTGTGTGTTACACAAAATTTTATCACACATCTTTCTCTTCCCTGTGTTACACAAAATTTTATCACACATCTTTCTCTTCCCTGTATCATATCCCAGAGTGCTCAAAACTTGGTAACTATGAAATGTACCCATCCTAATATGCAATCCATATCCTCGTTGAAGAACTAATGAAAACATGCCTTGAGTCTTCCCTAAAGAAATGAGCTCAAAACCCTAATTTCAGTGTCAGCGCGACTATGACACTGCCAACTCGTGCTGATGGCAGGTTGCACCATATTAGTGTCGTGCTATTAGTGTGGTTTTTACATAGATACTTGTGTTGATCCCTAAAAGGAAATTTTTGCCAAAGAGGACAAGAAGCTTCATGATCTAGAGGCTTCTAGAATGATGCGCTGGAGGTTGTTTGTTGTGGATGTGGTTGAATTCTCCCAATATTTCCCTTTGGTATTATCCTTATGAGCTTCCTCATTGAGATGAGGGCCTTCCCCTATCTTTGGTGAGATCCTAACTCACTTTACCTACCTATATATTCATCCTTTTCCATTCCCAAATGGTTTATCTTTGGTTATTTGCACCCTTATGCTGAGACAGTGCCTACATGCTATTCACTTTGGCTGGAGAAGGAGTGCTTGGAGAGCTCAGCTTGGACTTGGCATTTACTCAAGGAGGGCTTACTAACATCAAGGTATAGGTTTTATGCTTCCTCTTTTATTCATTAATATATATATATATCTGTTGGTTCACTTTCCATAAATACTTGTTTCAATGCAACATTTAACTTAATGCTCCTTGATCTGTTAAGTGGATTACATTCGATTATGCTTTTGGTACTTGTATGCTTTGTTGTGTCTTTGTTCTCTTGTGCAGGTATTCAAATGTTGTGAGTAGTGGGGATGAGCTTGATGAGAAAGCGATCAAGATCTTCAAAAAAGGAGTGTGTTATAACATCAAAACGAGCTAGGTCTCCTTCCTCTTCTCTCATTTTGATTGCAATTTAGGAGAGTCTCGTAGATTGTATCATTGGTTTCTAGTCCCACTCATTGGACTAGAGAGATCATCTCTGTCCACATGCATGATCTAACTAGACAAAAAAGTGGCGACTCCATTGGGGAATATATAAACTTTCCATGCATTCCTTCAATCAGATTCTCTGATGAGTTTGACCAACCGTTGATTTCTTGGCTTGTGTGTATCACTGTAGGTTTATACAATCACTTTTTTTTGCTTGAGAGTGTTGAGCCTACTCTAATTTTGAATATTTTTTATTTTTTCCTTATTTTCATTGCCCAATGCATCTTCTACTTTGATGGAAGAACTGGAAACACTGATTTTGAATTTATAGTCACGTTTATTTTCCTTTCATTGCCCATTTTCCTTTAATAGGCACGTTGATCCTAGAGGATAGAAGAAAATTAGTGTTTCTTCTTATTTTTAGTGGATTTAAACCTCTCTGAGTGACTTTCCAATGTAATTACACCGTGTTTGTCTTGATTGTTGTCATTTAGTGGTTCCAATTGTCTCTTGTCTTTTGTTTATGTGTGCTTTAAGCTTGATTTCTTTTTAGGGTTTCTAGGCCAAACTTCACTCATCACTTGGATTGTTTCTGTGAGATTGATTGCCTCCATTTAGGAGTCTTACTGCAGTTAGGACATTATTTTCAATTTGCTTTCAGTTAATGTTTGTGAAGTTATTTTTATTAGTGTTGGACCATTTTAGTACTTTGAAAAATTCTTTTGCTCCATTGTCAAACATAGATTACAATTGTTTTCTTTGGTGAAACTGAAAGTCAATTCTTGTTTTTATTTAATTGTTTCGAAAAGAAAAGTGAAACGATTTCTTCATTTTAAGTACTTTTGAAATGATTTGTATTCAAAACAAAAAAGTTAATGGAATTTTCATTTTAGTTATTCTGTTTTTCCTTTATTTGTGCATTAGTTTGCATTCCTGAGTCAAAGTGAAAGGAAAAGAACAACAATATTAGTGCATCTTGGTGAAATAAAAGTGAATTTTGTTTCTCATAGGATTTCATTTTGGCATTGCATTTTTTAGTGAAAGTGAAATAGTAGTTTTCATTTTTTACATCTTACATGGGAAAATTAGGGAGTTATATTTTGATGCATTTTGCTTGATTGATGCAATTTGCTTGATTGATGCATTGTTTGCTTGTCTCTCTTCTGTCATTAGTTTAGATTTCATCGAATGAAGATATTTCATTCTTCTCATTTAGTTACATTATATGAATTTAGGTGACATCGTTGAGCCATAAAATTGAAACCTAATTCAAAATAAGCTTAAAATTTACCTCAATTAACCTAAGGAGCATTTTAACCTAAAACAAATATCTAGAGCTTTGGGCTAGAGATGTGTTTCGGCATGTCTAAACATAACAACTACCTTTAACTTCCTAAATTGTATCCCGAGGGGTGAAATCTCGTTCCAATAAGGAAGTATATCAAAGTTTCTCTAGTACTTTCAGGTATATAGGAGGCACTTTAGTATGGAAAGTATATAAGAATGCTCTCACCGAATGGTTATGCATTAGACAATGCTAAAACAAACTTGTGCTCCCTGTACCATTTAGCATATATTGGGAGACCCCACTAGGTTGCTATCCTTTAGCCACAAGTAACTATTCCAAAAATTTATGGAGCTCCTAAAGTCCATAAACCTAACATACCTCTCGGACCTATAGTTAATACCATAGGTTCCCCTACTTACCTTTTGGCAAAACACCTAGCCTAAAAACTCAGAACCTTGTCCGGTAATACCCCTTCTTATATTAAAGACTCCTATTCTTTTGTTCAATGGATTAATAACATAGGAATGAAAGATGAAGACCTTATGGTTAGCTTTGATATTGTATCCCTTTATACCATGATTCCTATTGATGAAGCTATTGAGATCATGAGAAACATCACGGATAAAGAAACTATGGATCTTCTGGAGCTATGCTTGAAATCCTCTTACTTCAGTTTCAAAGGTAAAATTTATGAACAAACTCATGGTGTGGCTATGGGCTCTCGTCGATCCCCCATAATTGCGAACATCTTTATGGAGCACTTTGAACAGAAAGCTCTTAAGTCATTTCCATACACCCCTGAAGAATGGAAAAGGTTGTTTGACGACATATTTGCCAAGTGGAGTCATGTAAAAGAAAAAATTGACCTATTCCTCAATCACTTAAATAGCCTATCTGACCATATAAAATTCACTATTGAAATTGAAAATAACAACCAGCTTCCCTTTCTCGATATCCTTCTAACTAAAAGGGATGGGTCTCTTGGTTTCCAAGTCTATAGAAAGAAAACCCATACATAAACATATCTTCATGCAAATTCCCATCACCACCCCAAACAAAAGATTGGCATCATTAGGACCTTAACTACTAGAACAGCGAGAATATCTGATGCAGACCATCTAAATGATGAACTTAACAACCTTCACAAGGTGCTTGAACTAAATGGCTACAATAAAAATACCATCAAGAAAGCCATGTACCTATCCCTAAACAAGATTAACAATGATATTAAAGATCAAAATTTATCCACTCCTAAAGTCTCCCTTCCATACATAAAAGGCACCACTCACAAAATCTCTAAAACTCTTAATAAACGAATGTAGCATTCACCCCTGCTAATAACATCAGACAATTATTCAACTCAGTCAAGGATCCCATAAACCCTAATCTTCAGAAAGGTGTTTATGTGATTCCTTGCTCATGCGGTAAGGAATACATAGGTGAAACAGGTAGGTCTCTTAATATTAGAATTAAATAAAACACTGCTCACTTAAGAAGAGAAAGGACCTCTAAATCAACCTTAGGTGAACATGTTCACTCTGTTAGAAAATTATATATTATGGAGCAATGGAACACATAAAATATTGCAGAAATATAAACACAGAAAATGCACAAAACACGAGAGACATAGATATACGTGGTTCACCCAGTTTGGGCTACGTCCACCCCTAACAGCTAGTCCTTCCTTTCTATTATCCAGCAAAATGAAGAGACACAACCTACAACAAATCTGTTGTAATATCCTCTGTTTTCTCTCACAGTCTCACCTCTCTGTTTCTCACTCGCATAATACACATCTATATCTCAGCCTCAAATACAATGCCTTCATACAAAGAGAGGGGTTTCCTTCTAGGGAAAAAAACCCTAAAATAAACATAAGTTCTACCATCAGATCATCTGCCTAATGAACGACCCAGATTGACTAGAAATTACTATACTTTTACAAGGCAATTTTACATTTGTTTTTAGCTTCGGGGGCACTGCCCTTGGACCCTCGCGGGGGGGACACATCCTCCCAGCACCCGCCCCGCATGGAGGGGTGTACAAAATTCCCGGGGTATACATCTAGCTGAAACAAAGACCTCTGAACAATCATGCTCCACACACAACAATCTCCCACTTGGAGAATGATTGTAGAAACTCCACCGTTGCTTCATTTGCTGGAAAATGGCTCCTCTTTGGACCTGGTTGTTTCTCATCTTCATCGTCATCCTTGAAGACCAATTGAAACTGAGCATATTCTCAGTTTCTCCCTAGATACAACTTTTGTTAGCATATCTACAGGATTCTAGCTAGTGTGTATCTTTTCCATCTTCAACTCTCCATCTTCCAACACTGATCATATGAAATGGTACTTGAGCTGTATGTGTTTAGTCCTAGAATGAAATGCTGAGTTCTTTGCAAAATGAATGGCACTTTGACTATCACTGTATAATGTGCCCATATCATGCTCCTTACCCAATTCACCCATAAACCTTTGTAACTAAATCATTTCTTTACTAGCCTCTGTAGCAGCAACATACTCTGCTTCTATTGTTGAAAGTGCAACAACACTTTGGATTTTTGAAACCCAAGTGACAACTGTTCCTCCAACAGTAAATACATATCCTGTAGTGCTCCTCCTGTTATCTCTGTCAGCTGCCATATCTGCATCAAAATATCCTTGTAGGGAGATGTTTGAACCACCAAAGCATAATGCTTTATTTGTGGTACCTTTAAAATATTTGAGAATCCATTTCACTGCCATCCAATGTTCCTTTCCTGGATTTTTCATGTACCTGCTTACAACTCCCACTACATGTGCAATATCAGGCCTTGTGCAGACAATTGCATACATTAAGCTTCCAAGTGCTGATGCGTATGGAACTTTAGACATATAATCCATGTCTTCTTGGGTCTTTGGGCACATTTCCTTGCTAAGTTTGAAATGGCTAGCAAAAGGTGTACTAACTGGTTTTGCATTGTGTGTGTTAAATCTTGTCAACAACTTTTGTATGTACTCATTCTGAGACAATGTTAATTTATGACTTTTCCTGTCTCTAGTTATTCTCATACCAAGGATTTTTTTTGCAGCTCCCAAATCCTTCATCGCAAATGAATTTGCTAATTTTCTTTTGAGCACATTTATTTCCTGCATGTTAGATCCTGCATCAAGCATGTCATCTACATACAATAACAATATAATATAGCTGCCATCATTTTGCTTTTTCAAATAAACACAATGATTAGAGTGACATCTAGTATAACCTTGTTCAGACATAAACTTGTCAAATTTTAGATACCACTGCCTTGGAGCTTGTTTTAAGCCATACAAGCTCTTCTTCAACCTGCACACTAGTTTTTCCTTCCCTTTCACCTCATATCCTTGTGGCTGCTGCATATATATCTCTTCCTCCAAATCCCCATGGAGAAAGGTTGTCTTTACATCTAACTGCTCAAGATGCAAATCTTGAGCTGCTACAAGACTTAAAATGGTTCTGATTGAAGTCATTTTAACAACAGGAGAAAATATTTCATCAAAATCAATACCTTTCTTCTGTGCGAACCCCTTCACCACAAGTCTAGCTTTATACCTATGTTTTCCTCCATCTTCTTCCTTCAGCCTGTAAACCCATTTATTCTTCAATGTAGTTTTCCCTACAGGAAAACTGACTAAATCCCAAGTCTGGTTATGCATTAAGGAGTCCGTCTCTTCTTCCATGGCTACCTCCCACTTCTTCCTGCTTTCAACCTGCATTGCTTCTTCATAACATTCGGGTTCACCGGAATCAGTCAACAATAAATAATATAATGAAGGAGAGTATCGTTCATGGGGTCTACTTATCCTGGTAGATCTTCTAACACCACTTTCAGGTGTTTGGGATGCCTGTTGTTGTTGTGTTGGTTGCTATTGTTGTCGTTGTTGATTATTATTATTTTCAGGCACCTTTCCTTTTTCAGTGATTTCATCAAGAACATCGTATTCCTTGTTTTTCTTTTCCTGTTTCTTTTCCTGCAACTGATTCTTATACAAGACCTTTTCATTGAATATTACATCTCTGCTCCTAATGATTTTTTGATTTTCGTAATCATATAAGCGATAACCAAAATCATTAACACCATATCCAATAAAGGTACATTTCTTTGACTTTGCCTCAAGCTTTGTTCTAGTTTCTTTATCAATATGGACAAAGGCCTCACAACCAAAAGGCTTTAAAAAGGAGTAGTTTACCTTTTTACCTGTCCATGCTTCCTCTAGAACACCACCATCCAAGGAACTTGAAGGCCCTCTATTTATTAGATAAACAATAGTATCTACAGCATCTGCCCAAAACTGTAAAGGCAATCCTGCATGCAATCTCATGCACCTTGCATGCTCCATGATTGTTCTGTTCATCCTTTCTGACACACTATTTTCTTGTGGTGTTCTTGGAACTGTCTCCTCTCTGTGAATTCCATGCTCTGAATAGTACCTATCAAACTCTTTGCTGCAATATTCACCTCCATTGTTTGATCTAAGACACTTCCATTTCTTTCCTGTCTCAATCTCAACCAAAGCTTTCCATTTCTTGAAAGTATCAAATACATCAGATTTATTCTTAATACAGTAAATCCAAGTTTTTCTAGTTGCATCATCAATAAAAGTAACATAATAATGAGAGCCATCGAGAGATGATACCTGAGCAGGTCCCCATACATCTGTATGCATAAGCTCTAATTTTTCATTCTTCTTTTCTTTCCCAACTCTGAGAAATCTGACTCTCTTTTGTTTTCCATAAATGCAATTCTCACAGAAGTCCAAATCAACATTCTTCAAACCCGGCAACAAATTCCTTGAGTGAAGAATCTTCATCCCCTTTTCACTCATGTGTCCGAGCCTATGATGCCATAATGTTGCATCTGCTCCTTTGGAAGTTAAAGCATTAAAAAATTTAGAAATACCATTGCATAAATACAATGTACCAACCTTTTCACCTTTTGCTATTACCAGGGCTCCTTTGGTGACCTTCCAAGCTTTATCTGTGAAATTTGTCACACAACCTTCACCGCCTAACTGCCCTGTTGAAATCAGATTTTTCTTTAGATATGGAACATGCCTTACCTCCTTTAATAGCCATTGGTTTCCATTATGTTGTTTTACAAGAACCTTACCCATTCGAACGATTTTATAGGGTTTATCATCACCCAAACGAACTTGTCCAAAATCTCCTTGAACATAGTCATGAAAGTATTTCTTATCAGGTGTGGCATGGAATGAAGCCTGTGAATCTACCACCCAGGAATCAGTAATATTTTCGAAAGAAAGAATCAAAGCATCTTGTAACACCTCACCTATCACATTTGCTTCATGATTGTTTTCTTGTTGTGCATCTCCTTCTTTTCCCTTACGAGATCTATAGTCTTTCTTTAGGTGTCCTTTCTTTCCACATTTCCAGCACACTATCCCCGATCTGGACATGGATATGCCTTTCCTTGATTTACTGCGATATCCTGAGCTCTTTCCTCTTTCCATTTTTCTTCCTCTAGACTCTGCACTCAAAGCATTTCCTGATGTCTCGCCGGAGCTTTTCCATTGCATTTCCTCGCTAAGGATAGCACTGACAACATCATCAAACTTTAAAGTACTAGATCCAGAAACGGAGTTACTAATGGCCATTACCAAACCATTCCAACTTTCTGGTAATGAGCACAAGAATAATAGAGCTCTAACTTCATCATCAAAGTTTACCCCTACAGAACTTAACTGACTTGTAACTGTATTAAAATCATTTAAATGGTTTGCAACAGATCCACCTTCCGACATATTCATATTAAATAACCGTTTCATAAGAAATACTTTTCTTGAGGCCGAGGGTTTTTCATATAGTTTCGACAACGTCTGCATCAAACCCTATGTCTTGGTTTCATTCGAAATGTTGAAGGCGACTCACGCAGTAAGGCACAACCGTATTGTTCCAAGTGCCTTTCTATAGAGAAGGTTCCATTCTTCATCTTTCATACCCATCGGCATCCTTGTTTTTCCGCCCAATGGTAGGTATAGATCTTTCTGATACAGATAATCTTCCATCTGCATCTTCCACAACGAGAATTTTTGACCGTTAAATTTCTCGACCCTAAACTTACCATCTTCCGCCATTGCTCCCACTCGAACCAGGAACCCTTCTTTCCTGCGAGTTTATCAACCAAATAGACCTTCGACTCCGATACCAATTGTTAGAAAATTATATATTACGGAGCAATGGAACACATAAAATATTGCAGAAATATAAATACAGAAAACGCACAAAACACGAGAGACACAGATATACGTGGTTCACCCAGTTTGGGCTACGTCCACCCCTAACAGCGAGTCCTTCCTTTCTATTATCCAACAAAATGAAGAGACACAACCTACAACAAATTCGTTGTAATATCATTTGTTTTCTCTCACAATCTCACCTCTCTGTTTCTCGCTCACAGAATACACATCTATATCTCAGCCTCAAATACAATGCCTTCATACAAAGAGAGGGGTTGCCTTCTAGGGCAAAAAACCCTAAACTAAACATAAGTTCTATCGTGAGATCATCTGCCTAATGAATGGCCCAGATTGACTAGAAATTACTATACTTTTACAAGGCAATTTTACATTTTCTTTTAGCTTTGGGGGCACTACCCCCGGACCCTCGCAGGGGGCACAAGTCCCCCATGCCCCCCCCCCCCCCCCCCCCGCGTGGACGGGTGTACAAACTTCCTAGGGTATACATCCGGCTGAAACAAAGACCTCTGAACAATCATGCTCCACACACAACGCACTCTTCCTCTCATTACATCTGCGTGGAAGACGTCAAACTAGTTAGAAAAGAAAACCACTATCTCGAAAGGAAAATCAAGGAAGCCATTGAAATAGAGAAAAGGAAGAATAACCTGAACCGGGACGATGGATTAAAACTAAGCAACACCTCGAAACCTTTACTTGAAACCTTAAAAGCCAATAATTAACTCTGTTCCCTTAAAAACCCTTTAAAATAAATAAATAAATAAATAACAAAAACATCAATTATGTAACATCCTCCTTAAACAGTAGATTTAATTAACAATCATAACCATGAATTATTAATTGATTTCTTCACATATAATCATTTGATATCATGGAAAAATAACTAATAAAATGCATATAGGTGTAATTACTCAAAACTTAAAAAAATAAAAATAAATCAATCAATCAATAAAATTAACTAATAAATTAACTCTAGAAATTATAGATAATATTATAGCAAAATTAATCGACTAAATCTATAAAAAATTATTAATTAGATTAATTAAACAAATAAAACAAATTAATCAAATAAATAAATAAGTAAACAAAGAAATAAATACATAAAATTAAATTAATAAACTTATTAAAAAAATAATAAATAATAAATAATAAATTTAGTTAACTAATCTATTCTTTGAATTAACTAACCAAACAAATTAGTTAATTAGTAAAAACATAGTAATGAATTAATCCATCAAAAAAAAAATAATAAATTAATTTTTCATAAAAGTAATAAACCTAATAATTAATTCAACAAATAGAAAAATAAGTAATTAATTTATCCCTTTAAACTTATGAATTAATGAATAAATTAATCAAATTAATAAATTAATAATGTAATAAATGAATAAACATATTAATAAAGAATAAATAATTAAATTAATTAATTTTATTAATCAAACAAATTAATTAATTATTTAAACAAATTAATGAATCAATTGAATCATTTATTTAAAATAAAATTAATAAACATAATAATTAATTCTATAAATAATAAAATTAATCAATTAAGTTATCCCTTTAAATAAATTAAATAAATAAATTAGTTTATTTAAAAAAATATAATAATAATAATAATAAAATAAATAAATAATTTAATTAAATAAATAAATAGATAAGAGCGGACCTATTTTCTTATTTCTTTTCTTTAATAACCTATATATATACCCTAATTATAGCTCTTGGATACATCATTAAGATCTGAAAAATATCTATTGACGCATCGTCCCCTGATGATGGACTCACTTGGTAGTCTGAAATGTTGGGTTCACAAAACGCTACAACAAGTCATTCCTCCTCTATCTAAAACATCCTTCTTGTGAAAATGCTCCTTAATAGATATTAGGGTTGATCCTAATGGAAACATTTCCTGGGTCTACTGTCATGGAAACCTCTCTCACAAGAATCCTAGTTCTTTTCCTCCGTTGGAAATACTGGTGCTCCCTATATGGTAACGTTGTCCCTTCCTAGATTGACCATTGTTCTGCTAGTTTGGTTATTTTCAACCTCGGTGATTTGGAGTGTCCAAACAACTTTTCAACCAAGTTCTCCTCCATTTGAACCACATCAACCAAATGTTGATCCTAAAATTGACCCCTCTCCTTCCTCGCATATTTCTTCACCCCGTTATTCTTCTTCGCCTCGTGAATGTTTTGATTCTACTAACAAGGAAGCTAAGAAGAAGAAGAAAAATAAGTAAGGGGACAACCAAGCATCCATTGCTATAGATGCACCTGATGTAAAAAAACCTTCTAACCAACCCCATAAAGTAAAATTACCTTGAATTTTATGTAAGGATGACCACTTCTTCGGAATTGTCCTCGCCTTCCCAAGATATTAGAAGTGTGGTCCATAGTTTCAAGTCAACCTTTGTCATCAACCTTTGGAGATCATGTTGGTGATAAACCATCAACTAGTAACGTTAAGGTCCATGGGAAAAAGGGAAAAGTCAAATTTCCCTATAATTTGTGTCAAGGTAATCATCCCATTCATGGTTGTCCTCTTATGGATGAGGCTTCCAAAGAGTTGGAAAACCTTACAACGTTTTAACCTCGTCTTCTAGTTGGTTATCGAAAGATTTCCCTTGACCCTCCACTAGTTGATCCATTGATTGATCAAAATCCATCTTTGGTCAACCCCACTCTCTCTGAAAGTGAGTCTCATTAGTCCATTCTCGACCAACCATTGGTTGAGAAAATGGTAGAATTAGATAAACCTTTAGTTAGTCGTACCTTTCCAGTAGAGAGTGTACCTCATACTACTTAGGTTCTTCTGGTTTCTTTAGTTTCAAATGAACTAGAGGGAAATCCTCCCATTCCTCAGGTGCATGAGAGAATTTTTCCTGTTCCCATAGAGCAACGGGCTAGCTCACATGTTCCTACAACCCCCCCTCTGAGTAGTTTAGTCACTTATTTTGATTGGAGTCGACTGGGAGGATATCGTCTTCTATCTTATGTGCCTTTCCAAATTACAGTACAGACTTACCATATGGCCATACCTAGCATAGTCATAGACGAGGGTGCATCTGTTATAATTCTATCTTCAACTTCTTGGCAAGGTTTAGGTTCTCCTCAGCTTGTCCCTGTTACCTAGAATCTATTAGCTCTTAACAGAGGAACCAGTCAACCGTTAGGAATCCTTCCTAAGTTTCCTATTATTTTGGGAGAAAATACTGTCTATATAGAGATGATGGTTTTCTAAGGCCCTTAGATTTTAATCTACTCCTTGGTCATGAATATGTTTATGTCATGGGAGTACTTGTTTCTTCCCTCTTGTAAATGATGTGTTTCCCACATGAAGAAATCATTGTGATCATTAATCAGCTCACATTCATTGGTCTTGAATCAACTCCCCATCAACCATCATCCCTAAATGGTTCTTATATGCAAGTGGTATCACTCCCACCACATGTTAATTATGTGGCTACCTATTCCCTGCCCACATCTACTGATGATCTAGTAGGAGATGTAGTACACCATGTACTGAGGGTATTGGAGCCCAATTTTTCTTTTGGATCAATGCACATGTATCCCTTCCAGAGTGTTATTCTACCATCTTATGAGAACCTCTTGGAAGCCATGGCCTCTTTTGATCTTTGATCAAGGGCTTAGAGCAGAGTTCATTGTCTTGTGTCAAGCTCATTAAAAAATGAAACAAGGCCCATGAGGATAGTTATTTACTATGTCAACCTCGCTAAAAAATGAAATAGGTCCCCATGAGGATAGTTATTTTACTATGTCAACCTCATAAGAAAATGAATAGGTTCCCATGAGAATGGTTCCTTTACTTGTATCAAGCTCGTTAAAAAATGAAACAAGGTGTCATGAGCATTATTCTTTTCCTGTGTCAAGCTCGTTAAAAAATGAAACAAATCCCCTTTCAATTTGAGTCTTTAATTAGATTTCATAAAATCACAGTCAATTCTTTCACTTAACCTCATAAGTAAACCTTTATTCCATCCACCTCTTAGTAACCAATAGTCTACTTAGGTGAATTAAATGAAGAATGGGGGGCATGTACCTTGAATTGAGTCATTATACTGGGGGCATGCAAACCACATTTTCAAGCATAGTTTGTCTATGTTTCAAGCTTGTGTAAAAATGAAGCCAAATCCAAGCATAGTATTTTTCATGTTTCAAGCTTGTGAAAATTTAAGCCACTTTCGAGTATTCTCAAGCATATTTTCCCATGTTTCAAGCTTGTGTCAAAATGAAACCTTTCCCTTTTTACCTCTTGTTATTGTCATTTTATCTACCTGTTTTTGCTAGATGAGCCTTGGTTTTTTCCTTTCCATCATCACTATCTCTTTGGCCAATCATAAACTTTCACTTGGTTGTTTCAACCTTGTGTGAGGAACATCTCCAATGAGTGGTATTATTAAACAACCACTTGACCTTTACATGTTTTGAGTGGTTCCATCATGATCAGAACCAATTGTTATCCTTTTATAGCTCACTCGTTCTTCGAGGTGGAGTCATATTTAAGCTCTTTTATGACTCTCAAAAGAAGAAAAGATCATCGAGTACTTATCTTTTCAAAGTCTTTAAATTAAATTAATTAATGTCGTCTCAGTATATGTTTACCCATTTTCCGGACTGGGATTGTCTATTTATGAAAAAGGAACACCTTGGTCGACGTGGTCAAGAGGTTCTCCCGAATATTTTTTTCTACCTTATCGAGTTCAAGAGACAAATTTTGAAAAAGGGACCTGATGGAGTGTTCTTTTTTGTCCCTTTTTCAAACTCTCTATATATGAAAAAGACATTGAGATACTCTTCCATAGGACTCATAAAAATTAAACGATGAAAGACTTGTCACCATCATGAGACAAAGTTTCTCCTTCCTCGCGTTTGTAAAAATTACTAGGATGGATTCATTCGAAGAATGAACTTATATGAAAAGCATATGATATTTCATTCAATATTGTGATTAACAATTATTGGGGTACTCACTAGAAATAATGGAGAAAAAGTGAAAGTGAAACATCTCTTGTATAGGCAGCATGTCACTCTTGAACATGACACTCATCTGTTTCTCGCATTAGGTTTGGGATATCCTCACTCATTCACTTTTCCTTGTTATTTTGGGTAATCCATTTTGCCTATCATTTGACTATTCCACTTCCTCATTATGACCCTTGGTCCAATGTTGAGTCAAATTCTTCCACAATATGAAATCGTGCAACCAATATGTTCAAGAGAATTCCTATCTTCAGATTACTATATATACATTGTGTGACCTTTTACCATAGTTATGGATCATACTTGTTTATTTCACTTTATTCCTTGTTTCGTTTCAATGATGAGGGAATCCCTATGGCCCTCCTTCGATGGGTCAATTCCTATCGAATTCAACTCATTATCTCGGAAGATGACTTAGAGACCCCCTTTTAGTAACTTAGAGCTTTCATGCCTTAATGGTAAGTTATTTGCATTTGATGATAGGCTTTCGTCATTGGCCTTTGATCGGATGATTCCATGAGTGTTCGAATTTAGCTTCATTTTCACATTCACAAATTGTATTGTCGTGCCTTGAGGACTATTGTAATTATTGGTGGTTTCTCTCGTGCATGTTAATGGTCCACATTATTGGTTGGTAATCAGGTGGTTTTCTAGCATGTTCGACTTCGACACATTCATTCACATGTTAGAATTTGTACTTTGATCGGGTTGGGATGGAGCACAAGACCGTGATCTTTGTTTGATATAACTCAGGCTGTGTGGAGGTATGTATTTTTCATGATTGTATACATGTTTCCAATATATGAATGGGTGTGACCATACCGTGGGACATTTTATTTATGATTATGATGATCCTTCTATATTGGGTGGTTGTGTCCATACCTTGGATCTTAGGCTTCGAGACAATCCTTTTCATTTAGATGGTTGTGGCCATACTATGGATCTTTTCACATGGTCCTTCCCATTCGGATGGCTGCGTCCACATCATGGATTCATGTTTTGATATCAGATATGTATATGTATATGTATATGTGTTCTTGATTTGGAGGTCCCCTCATAGTGTTTGTTCTCATCCTTGCAAAATATCGTAAAGCATCTCAACCATCACTCCATGTTCTTCCTTCATGTTTTAGGGGGCATCTATTACACAATATTTTGTCACACCTCCTGCACTTCCCTATATCATACCCGAGAGTGCTGAAAACTTGGCAACTATGTAGTGTAACAATCCTAATATGTAGTTCAGATCCTGCTTGAACAACTAATGAAAACATGCCTTAAGCCTTCCCTAAATAAATAAGCTCAAAACCATAATTTCATGGTCAACATGACTGTGACACTACCAAATCGTGATGATGGAAGGTTTCACCCTATTATCCTTGTGCTTCCAGCATGGTTTTTACCTGGATACTTGCGTTGATCCCTAAAGGGAAAGTTTTCCCAAAGAGGACAAAAAGCTTTGTGATCTAGAGGCTTCCACAACGACAAGCTGGAGGTTGTTTGTTGTAGATGTGGTTGAATTATCCCAATATTTCCCTTTTATCTTATCCATATGAGATTCCTCCTTGAGAAGAGGAACTTCCCCTATATTTTTTTAGATCCTAACTCCCTCTCCCTGCCTATATATTCATCCTCTTCCATTCCCAAATGGTTTCTCTCTAGTTATCTCCACCCTTATTCTAAGATAGTGCCTACATGCTGTTCACTTTGGTTTGGAGAAGCAGTTCTTGGAGAGCTTGAGCTTGGACTTGGACATTCACTCAAGGAGGGCATACTAACATGAAGTTCTAGGTTGTATGCTTCCTCTTTTATTCATTAATATATACAAATGCTAGTTCACTTTCCATAAATTCTTGTGTCAATGCATCATTTATATTAATGTTCCTTGATATGTTAAGTGCATTAAATTTGATTATGCATGTTGTAGTTGTATGATATACTATGTCTTTTGTCTCTTTTATAGGTATTTAAACACTATGAGAAGTAGGGTTGAGCGTGAGGAGCAAGCGATCAAGACCTTCAACAAAGGAGTGTGTTATAGCATCAACATGAGGTAGGTCTCCTTCCCCTTCTCTCATTTCAGTTGTAATTTAAGAAAGTTTCTCATAGATTGTCATGTTGGTTTCTAGTCCCACTCATTGGGCTAGAGGGACCATCTCTGTGAGTAGAGAGGATTTACCTAGACAGTAACGTGCCACAAGAGTGATATGAGAGGTGCTACAAGAGGCCATATTTTTCGACACGAGCAGATAATTTGCAGAATTCCAAAATAAATCACATGAAAATGGGATGGGAGTTTTTTTTTATTAATGATGATTTCTTAGGACAACATTCCAAGTGTAATAACTCCAAAATACCCCTATTAACATGTGCTAAAAGGTAGCATAAAATTACTACTCTAAAAACTAGAAATTCAAGAAGTAGTGAGCTAGTTAGTCTAAGAGATGCCTAACATCATAAAGTGAAAATGATATGGGGTAATTTTTTTTATTAAATTGATATTTTTTTATTACCCAATAAAAGTGGAATCGGATGAATCTCATTAACACACTCTAGAAAATCGCAGAAAATTGCTACTATTTTTCTATAAGGGACTTCCAGAAATTCTAGATTTGTGAACTAGTAAACCAATTCAAGTAACTTAATGATGAATATGAATTTTCAAAGTTGTTATAAGGATGAATCATTCTTGTGAATTTTATATAACCTTCAAAAAATCTCACTTCAATCATTTTACCAATGCAAACTACAAAAAAATAAGCATGAACAATAAATGCGGAAATAAGAGATGCAAATGAAAAAGACATTCAAAAGAAATGAAGAAATTGTATAAGAGGTCTCTGAGGCTCCTAGGATGGAAAATCCAAAGTATATTCATATTACTATGAATTAAACCAAGATTTATAATGTAAAAATGGCACCAAACTTCATTATTTGAGTTAATCCAAGTACACCCCTGCTAGAAATGAAGGTGAAGTTTCTAAATAACAAGTTTTTACCAAAAGAGGACTAAGAAATACGTTCCTCTAGAGGTAAATTTGAATTGGTACTTATAAAAATTGATGGGGAAGTATTATCACTAAAAGGAGGAAGCTTTCCCCTCCAAAATCCATCAAATAGTGGATCTGGTTCCCAACACTAGGAATTTGCATTAAATGATAGGGAACACATTCCTAGATTTTCTCAATCACTAGATCTATATAATTTGTCAATAATTTCATGAATTTTTTTTCATTTACTATCCAATCTTAAGCCTCTTGTAGTATTAGTAAATTGAGTGTATTATCTCATCCTCGAGATCTTCATAATCTTCCCAATATTCTCACAATATTCTACAAAAATAAATAATATTAGGCACAAATATAGAATTATTTCTAAACCTTCATAATGAACATATTAATTCTAAAAATGTGTCATCTAATCAAAAAAATATAGGTTTAAGGTGTTGAAGGATGGTTATATGGGCCTTAATTTATGTCTAATTTGGAGGCCCATCAAGAGTCAAACTAAAATACCAAATTAAGGAAGGAAAACAAGTTAATTCCCAAGTGAAATTGTAGGAGAAGGAGTCTTCATCCAAGTGAAAGGAATCAAGGAATAGATCCCTCACACATACTAAAACTAGGGTTTTTGAATAGGAATTATAGGTCTGAACCAATAGGCTAAAATCTGAAGGGTGACCAAGATCTAAGGAGAAGCAAGTTTTTTGACTAACGTTGAACCAATGAAGAAGACCTTGGTCAAACAAGCCTTCTGATTTAGTCTTGGAGAGGATAATAGGTCAAGGGTATTGGTCTCAGAATCCATCTCTTGAATATTTTATAAGAAGAACAATTTGTTTGGGTTTTCTTCTCAAGTTAGAGGGGCTTTGGCCCGAGCTCATAGCATACATTTTGTGTCCTTTGTTTCATGGTTATTTATGATTTGGTAGTTGTTTGATCATATAAAACATTAACATAATCAAGAGAAAGAAAGAAACTAATAAAATGCCAAGCAAAAGTTGTATGCCAAGCAACTATCATTCAAGAGAAATCACCTCATCCTTATGCCCTAGATTTCTCAACACATGAAATGATTCTACATATAAAAATATCTTTTTCCATTGATGCTTCCAATTTAAAGCATGGCTTTGTCACAACTCTTAAGAAATTCAACCTTTCTACCAGGTGAGATTCTCGTGTACCATGTCCCTATGTCCATGAGTTTGTTGAGAAATATCTATTAAAAATTTATAAGATTTTCAATGTGATCTATTTTATTACTTCCAATTCTTTGGAAGAGTGTAATATTCAGGCCCATGTTCCTATATGTATGTATTCCAAAATATTCACTTCAAATGTTACTCATTTTAAGGTCAATGTTTCAACCTTAAGTGGTGTTTAGCAGTTCTTTCCTATATGTATGTATTCCAAAATATTTACCTCAAATGTTACTCATTTTAAGGTCAATGTTTCTACCTTAACTCATGTTTAGCACTTCTTTCCTATATTATCTTGTAAATATTTAAATGAATGAAATTCATTTACTTATTGTTTATTATTGTGTACACAATTACACCTTACATATCTCTAGGTTGTATGTTTACCCATAAGAGTAAATATACTTGGTTTTACCTCTATTTTATATAGAGTTATAAATGTTTGGTACATAATTACTCCCAATGTCGATTACATGTACTAGATTATTTACTTCCATGAGTACTACTGATTCTAATTGAATTTGTGAATGCAAATTGTTTATTATTTTCTTTTTTTTTTTAAATAAAAGGAACCTAACAAAGATTTTGCTATTATTTTTCCTCATTGAAATATAATACTTGTTTACATTGGAATATTCCTACACTATATATATATATATATATATATATATATATATATATATATATATAAGGTTGATACATATGCAAATTTTTGTAATAACACAATTCCAATATGATATATATAAACTCATTCATCCCTATTGATAGAAACAAATAAAATAAAATAAATTTATTCTATAATTTATCTCTCTATACATAAAACAATATGATTTCATCATTTTAAAATTTCTCTATACAAAATTATAAACAAGGTATAATCATTCCTTTTCCTTCCTACTTTTCAGAAATTATAATTAAAACACATATATTTCTTTTCCTTTCAATTTACATAATTCATAAATAAAAACATAACTATTTTCTTTCATTATTAGAGAAAATAAACAAAGTAGGTAGAAATACCGAATTGAATTTAATGATCCTAGAAAATTAACAATTAAGTACTTGGCTCCTCCCAGCCTTGAGACTTCCTTCTAAAGATACCCCCTAGCACAGGTCTACAATTATTTTTTCCTTTTCTCCCTTTGCTTCTCTTGAGTCTCCTTTCTTTTCTAGAATGAGACAAAAGAAAGTAGACAACTTTTTTTTTTTTTTTTGAATTACCCATCTACCACTCTTTTGGTGGTTAGTAACTACCTCCACCTCCCAAAGATAACATCTTTTTCTTTAGGGAAACAATTAATTGGCCAATTCCATAATTTCCCAATAAATCAAGTCATCTAAACTAGATGCCTAGGACTTATTGATGGGTAATTAATATTCACCAACAATTTTGCAGCCTCATCTCTTCCAGGCATATGTACATAAAAATTTGTTTTTCTAGTTCATTATTAGTAATAAATTACTAATAATTAAATTATTCACATGTTTTTTAGACTTTAACATTCAGAAAGGAAATACACATATAGACAATTAATTACATAAAAGCATCAATTCATGGGATATCATAGATGCCATCCACAAAAGTAGTCCAATTCTTAACATGACCCTTCAAAGAAACTTCCATCAGCTCCAAAGAAATCATAGTGTTGCCAACAACTGAAATATAATCATGATCTTGTTGGATCCTCATGAGGTAATATGTCAGGGAATCATCTTTGCTCATTATGATGTTTCTTAATTTCTCCTGCAACACCATTTTCCTATTTTCATTTGAACTTGATAAAGACCGATCAAAGCTACCCACATATGACATCCAATGTTGTTTCCTAAGATTTGAGGAATTATGTGATCCCTCACACCATACAAAATTAAACACCTTTCTTTCATATCCTTAATATTATCCTCTGTTGCAAGGTTTGGGTCAAAAGGAACCTGAATGTCTCAGTTTACGGGATCCCATATACCATTCATCTTTAGAATCATGGCAATTTTCTCCTTCCAAGGATTGAAATTAGCAGCACCATCAAACCTGTCTTAATATCATAGACTACTTAAAGATTCCATAATCACAAATCGACCACAACCACATAACCCAATTTCAAAATTTTAAGAAAATAATGTTGCTACTGTAAAAAGGAAACTTTCTGCTTCACACCCTTGTGATCTCATATCCCTCTCCCACTCTCTCTGAGTCTTCTAGATAGATTTGATGCCATGTTAATTTTCTAAATACTAGACAGATTTATTTTCTCATGATAATTAATTTTATTCTCAACAATTTATTTCTCGAGCCAAACAAATATTGAATTACCAAAAAAATAAAATCACTAGTATTTTTAAATTCTAGAAATAAATATGCAATGAAATTTAAATCAAAGATATCAATAACCCATTGCAAAAATAATTCACTCACAACAATTCCCATCATCTATTAATCTAGAAAATATGGGTTTTCAACCCACAAAGATACAAAGAAAAACTCAATAACTGGAACTTGTAACTCGACCTCCATAGGATGAATTCAACCCAAGGAATTTGGCCCACCTAGAAATTGACCTCTAGAAGAGATTGACATGGAAAAATTAAAACCAATCAATCAGCTCAAAAACCAACCTCGATTTCATTATTTAAATTTGATACTATATATATATCATATTTTTTGTCATCGAATTCATCGTAATTTATATAACACTATATATGTAATACCCTCTAGATCTTTCCATGTGTACACATGTTTACCTATGATATTTACATGGAGGTCCCATCAGCCTACCATATCAACGGTTGTAATACAATCATTCTGAATCGATAGTGTTAACAATTATTATGGTTTTCCTATGATACAAAGTCTATCCTGGCAATTTTATCGATTCACTCATTTCCCTTGCTACAGTCTGAGAACTAGTTATTCTACAACTTTGTTTCCACTAAACTTTCACCAATATGGAAGCATTTTATGAATATTTTTTCCATCCACTATGTTATTAAGTCCTTTGGACTATCAATTGTTTATTGTACTCAATATTCCTCAAATGTTTACCATAGGTAAGTCATATTTGTAATATATGAGATTCTTTTCGTGTTCAAATTTTCTCTTTGGTGAAAATTTTTAACATTTGTACCACTTGGACAAATTTTGGTGTGCTATATCCTCCTTAATATACTTATTAGAAATTTTACTATGCTCCTCTGATGACATTTCATTTTATAACATTTGGATATCATCCTTAAGATTTTCAAAATGTCGATTGAAATAATTATAAATGCGATGGATCTGGAAATAAAATTGCAACAAGAAACTAGTCCCAGAAGTTTCAAATTTGAAATCCTTAAGAGTTCTTCCAATGTTTAAATGCTGTAAGAAATACGCAGCTCCTTCTCCTTTTGGATGTTGAGAAACCTTTACGTAAATATTTATTTTGAATTTATCGCGTATACTAATTTCTTGTACAAACTATCTATTCCAAGTTCTGGGTTTCTAATTAATGGTGGTTCAGAACTGGTTCACATGTTTCCCTTTTTGGAGTATGATTTTTGTTGGGAGAAATAAAATCACTAGGGTTCTGGAACCTCTATCTCTTTCCCTTTCATTTATTTTATGGCTTGAATTTTAGGTAAATATATAACGTTTTCCCTGCATTTTCATTTAAACATAGATTGAGAACTCCCTCTTGTAGTTTCCATTTTTATTCATTGATTTATCTGTAAACTCTTTTAGGGTTTAATTTATTTTTAATCGAGAAAATTGTTCTATTGTTGTTTCTGGTTTATATCAAGGTTTGGGGTTTCTCAAACCCTAATTACCTGTTAACAATAACATTCAGAAATAGTATCTTTTTCCTTTGATGTTTCCAAGTATAGACATGGTTCTGTCTCAATTCAGAGGACATTAAACTTTTCTACTAGGTTGGATACTCTTGTACTAGGTCCCTATGTGTGTGACTTCATTGACAAAACTCTATTACACATTTATAATATTCTTAGTGTGTTCTATTTTATTACTTCCAATTCTTTGGAAGAGTTTAATAATCAATCCCATGTACCTATATGTATTTATTTCATAATCTTAACTTAAAATGTTACTCATTTTAAGGTCAATGTTTCAACCTTAACTGCTATCTAGCTATTCTTTCCTATATTATCTTATCAATATTTAAATGAATGAAAGTCCTTTACTTATTTTTTATTATTATGTACACAATTATGCCTTATGGCTAATATGATAATTTTGTATCAACTAACATTTATGTCCTTACTACCTTATATTCATTAATTGTCTATTTTTCGTTTATGGTGGACATGTTTTAACTGATTTTTCCTTAGATACCTTTATTTACCCATAAGAGCAAATATGCTTGATTGTACCTCTATTTTATATAGATTTTTAAATGTTTAGTCCACAGTGACTCCGAGTGTCAATTATATTTACTAGATTATAATAAAATCACTTTCATGAGTACTAATAATTCCAATTGAATTTTTGATTCAATAATGTTTATTATTATTAATATTTTTAAATTATAAAAGGAGCATAACAATGCTTTTATTGTTATTTTTCCTTATTGAAAGATAATACTTGTTTTCATTATAATCTTCCTACATAGTTATATATATATATATATCATGGTGATACATATGCAAATTTATGTAGTAACATAATTCCAATTATATATATATAAACTCATTCATCCTTGTTGCTAGAAACTTATCAAATAAAATGAATTTATTATATAATTGATGTCTCTATACATAACCCAATATTATTTCATTCTTTTATAGTTTCTCTATATATATTTATAAACAAAATATAACCATTCCTTTTCTTTTCTACTTTTCATAATTTATAATTAAAACATGTCTATCTCTTTTCCTTTCACTATACATAATTCATAAATAAAAATATATCTATTTTATTTTCTTATGAGATAAAATAAACACTGTATGTAGAAAAATCCACTTGAATTTGACAGTCCTAGAAAAATAGCATTTAAGTACCTGGCTCCTCCTAGCATTAATACTTCCTTTTGAAGATACCCCCAGAGCACACGTCTGCAATTATTTTTTCCTTTTTTCTCCCTTTCTTCTCTTCAGTATCCTTTTTGTTCTAGAATGACACAAAAGAAAGCAGACAAATAGTTTTTTTGAATTACTCATCTACCACCCTTTTGGTGGTTAGTAAGTGCCACCATCTGACCAACATGTGTCAAGTAGTTATTATCTAATTAATGAGATTCTATTTCCCATTCCAAAAGACAAAATCCTAACTTTTAGGGAAACAATTAATCGGCCAATTCCATTATTTTTTAATAAATCTAATAATCCATATTATATGCCTAAGGCTTATTAATGGGTAATTAATATTAACCAATAATTTTTCATCTTCATCTCTTTCAACAATAAATACTCAAAAATTAATTTTCCACAATTCTTTATTTATGAAAAGAACATCATAATTATAGATTTATAATTAATACTTAGCAATAATAACTTACTGAGAATTAAATTCTTCGCATGTTTTTTTCAGACTTTAACATTCAGAAAGGAAACACATATATAAAATTATTTACATAAAAGCATAAAAGCATAATGTTAGGGGATATCACATATCCCATCAACAAAAGTGGTCCAATTCTTAATGAAACCCTACAAAGAAACTTTCACTAGCTCCGAAGCAATCACAATTTCCCCAACAAGTACAAGCTCTTCACGAGTCAGTTGGATCCTCATGAGGTAGTATATCAGGTTTCATATTTTCTAATTCTAATGTTGTTTAATTTCTCCTGCATCACCATTTTCCTTTTTTCAATTCAACTCAATAAATACTGATTAGAGTTCCCCACATATGACGTCTATTGTCCTTCCCTAATGTTTCGGGAATTATGTGATCCATTACACCATCTAAAATTATATATCTTGCTTTCATATCTTTAATATTATCTTGCATTGCAAGTTTTGGTTTGAATTTCTCTACTTATGAGATCCCATAGATCATTCATCTTTAGAATCATGTTAATTTTCTCCTTCCAAGGACTGAAATTAGAAACCCCATCAAACCCGTCTTCATATCGTAGACTTCTTAAAGATGCCATCATCAAAAATCAACCATAACCACATAACCCAACTACAAAATTCTAAGAAAATAATTATGCTAATGTAAGAAGGAATCTTTCTCCTAAAAAATCTTCTGATTTCAAATCTTTCTCTTAGAATATTCTAGATAGATATGATTCCATGTTAAATTTCTAGATACTAGCTATATTTATTTTCTCAAATCAATTCCTTTTAATCCCTACAATTTATTTCTTTAGCCAAATAAATATTGAATTACCCAAAAATAAAATCACTGGTATTTTTAAATTCTAGAAATAAATATGCAACGAAATTTAAATTAGAGAGATCAATCACACATTGAAAAATAATTCACCCACAAGAATTCTTTGTCATCTATTAATCTATAAATCTAGGATTTAGAACCACATAGATACAAATAGAAATAAAATAACCAGAAGTTATAAACCCCCGCCCCCCCTCCGACCCTTAGGATGAATTCACCCCAAGGAATTTGACAACCTAGAAACTGGCCTTTGAAAGAGACAACTTGGAGAAATTCAAATCCATCAATCAGCTAGAAAATTGACCTGCACCCTCCTTATGTGCTATCATTTCACCTCAGGAAATCTTGGCCTCCAACATTTGTATTTTCTCCAAATCAAATCGACCTTCCTCTATAAATGGGGCCTAAAATCTCCTTAGCTCAACCTCCTAAATTCACCCTCAATTCTCAATTACTTCTCATCCTCTACACTTCATTCAATTGAGCCACGTGCACTAGAGAAACTCCCTCTTTCTATGATGACTCCCTCTCTTGGTCTCTTGGGTGTGTGTCTTCAACTTTCACTAGGATTCCTTTATAATATTCATTGAGTCCAAATCACTGAAACCAATATCCCTTCTAGAAAATCTTGGAGATCAATGGTTGAGATTATTTCTGTTAGAAAATGACTTAATAGTCCACAATAATTAATTAACTTTAATTATTGTACTTTTCTTAAGTTAGACATAGGAAAGAAGACATAAATCAGTTACTCCACCAAAGAAGCAACTAAAGAGGCAATAAATCATCTCCCACGTTCTAGGACATGAAGCCTATGCATAATACCTTTAGAATATATCACTTGCTTCAACAAAAAATATTGGGACAATACTCATGGACTCATGAACACAATTGCATTCCCTAGATTTTCATGCATTCTCTTAATACATTAAAACACATATTTTATCTCATGAGTGTATTATTCATTCATTTAATATCTTTTCAACATCTTAACTCAATGCATTCTCACATTATTAATATTTTACTAAATATTTTTTCATTGAAAACTTTATACCATAAGCATACCCCTTCTAGGGAATCCATGCAATACATGCATTAATTTGAAAACCAAAATATCTCAAATTCAACTAAAAGGAATTCTTACCAAAGTCCTTTACATTTTTGCCTTCTCTTTCTACTCACCCTACTTACTTGGCTACCATCAGATGCATTCTAAGTTAATATCTTTCTAAGGAGTTCAACTAGCTTCTTAGAATAATTGATGTTGCAACATTCAGTAGCCCCTGAAATTATCCCGACCTCACATATGGGTCACAACTCTATGATTTCATATTATTACACCTATGTTTTGATGAATATTCATAAAGGGAATTTGTACTATTTATCCAATTTACACATTCAAACAATAACTTCAATCATGCACCCAAACATGTTCATATACATCTTGTCATTCATGTGCCATACATTCCCGTACTTCATGTTCTTCATTTAAATTTAATTTTCAGTCTCTCTTGTTTTGAATCATTCACATGATGAGTTTGATAAGCATAAAAATAAGCACAATATTATATTTCATGTGGTAGTTAACAACAAGAGACCACTCTTGCACACTTTCCATATGACCATTACATGTCACATGGAATTAATTAGGTAACCTAACTGTATTACCCAAGACATAGCATCAATTTCTATTTTCTTACCTTTCACACATTTATATTATTTTTATAAATAAAATATATCAACCAAAAAAAATATATTTAATGGGAACTCTCTTCTTAAACCATTTCCATATCTATTACTTTACTATCCATCTCGTTCATATTGATCCAGTCACTCCCTCCTTGATTAATCCTTTATTCATGTACACCTCTAGTGCAATTCTGCAAGGTAGGCTTCTAACCTCATTAGGAAATTCATAACATGAATAAACATAACAATTTTATTAAACAAAGAAATAAATTTTCTTGAATCCTTAGTAGGCCCGCATCACAAATTTTTCCTTGTAACAACTATGGGATCCTTCCCCCTTTCTCTCGTGTGCATATTATCCATATCAACATACATTATATCAATCAAATTTTCTTAGAACATTACCATTGTTGGGTGTGGAGCCTCATTATCTTCCTTATTTAGATATATCACCACCATGGGGTCCATGGGTGGACGACAACAATTATTTGTAGCCCCCTTTGGCAAGGGATCACGGGCAGCACCCCCGAAGCTAAAAAAAGATGTAAAATTTCCTTGTAAGATGTTGTAATTTCAGAGTTAATCTGGGTCATTCATTAGGCGGAGATATGACGGTTGAAATTATGTTTAATTTAGGGTTTTCTTCCCTAGAAGGCAACCCCTCACTATATATGAGGGAATTGCATTGCATCTATGTTGTCACACGGAATAAGTCGATCTTGTGGACAAGATAGACCTTCCTAGAATCTAAAGAAGACCTAATGACAAGCAAACCAACTAGACACTATCCTTCTCTAAATATGCTTTTATGAACAATAGCAAACAAGTATTTTTAGGGCCTACCTTAGGTCCAACGCTAGCTTGTGGATGCCCTCGCTCCTTCGATCCAAATGAGCTCCTTTTCGCGAATCTGCAAACACAAACAAGGCAAACAAATTAAATAGCACCTGAAAAGCCAATTGCATTAAAACATATTTAACATGAAAGTCAAGGAGTCCATGAAACAAATAACATAAGATACTTGTTGAGAAAAATGAGTTTGATTGTATTAATTCAAAAGAAGAAGAACTTTACAACCTTTTCCTTGACGTTGTACAAGCTCCTCCCAAGGTCCAGCAAGAAGTCTCCTCTACTTTGACAAGTTTGACTCACTCCCCAATGAAACCAAAAGGTATGTGATATCTCCTCTTTAGGCTTAACTAGGAAGTCTTGATTTCACCAACATTTACCCTCAAAAAATGTTAAGCTTCTAACCTCTCTAGCAACCAGCCCAATGCCTGTATTTATAGTGCAATGGAGAGAGGTTACTAGGTCCTTCTTCAAAGGGATAAAGCCCTCCTTCAAAGGGATAGGTCCTCTCATCAAGGGATTAGCTCCTTCTCTTTTGGGATACATGAACCACCTCAGAGCGAACAATCCACGTCAAAATTCCTTCTAGAAACCTCTAGAATTAACCCAAAGTGAGTTTTTTAAGATAAAACTTGTGCCTTTTGACTTTCACATGGGTCTGCACCTACACCGTTAGGGACAGAGCGGGTAGGTCCGCAGTTTTTGTACACAGAAGGTGCGGGACCGCAGGTGACCATGAGAGAAAGTGCGGAACCAGAGTTACATTGATTTTTAATGTCTTTCTCTCATTTCCAAAGCTTGATTTGAAGAGTTGAGGTCTGAGACTTGCTTAGGAGGACAATACAAGTGATGATAGACCCATACTGACTGCAAATAATCATGATGACGATATTTTTGTGTAACAAATTGCCCCCTAAAGTGTGAAGTCTGTAGTAGATGAGGATTTCTTATCATTTAGGAAGAGTGAAGTACTTTATCATTTCGAGGATCATCTTGTGGAGAACGTGGTTGGAACCTATAAAAACATTCAATGCAAAATATATATATGAGATCATATCATCGCTAAGGTAGGCATTCCCATGCTCAGATCAAAACTGACTAGAAAAACTAACTGCTGCTCTAATATAGGAATGATCTTGTAAAACATCACAAGTATAGACTCATGTGGAAACAGTATGGGCGTAGCCATCTGTTTATGAATAGTCCATTATATAATTAATACAAAATTCCTCGCAGCCTGGATTATGGAAACTAGATCTAGGGTCTTCATTTCTACTTCCCGAAACAGTACGATTCTATCCATGCGAATGAAAGTGTTGATGTCGAACATGGTAAAAACCACTTGATTACCAGTCGATGATGTAAACTGTTAACAAGTGTGAGAGAAACCACCAGTGATGTCAATGGCTCTCAAAGTACCGAATACAATCCATGAGATGCGAATAAATGTGTTGATGTCGAGCATGTCACAGAATCCTTTGATTGAAAGTCAATGATGTAAACTATCGTCAAAAGGCGAGAAATTTTCCATTGATGCATGCAGATCTCAAGGTACTGACGATTCCTAGATCATCTGTCTAGATAATGAGCTGATGTCGATAGAAAGCGATCCATCATAGGCAAGCCCACAACACGAAATCATAGAACAAGTTGAAGAAATTTAGTTGCAATAACTGACTCAGGGATGGTCAAGATGGATGACAGATATTTTGCAGATGAATGGCTTATTGGCAGTGACCTCTTGAACACATAACGACACAACAGATGGTTTGGTGATAATTGAACCAAAGTTAATACCCAGAAACCGGCTGAAGACTTTCAATATGGTTTGGTCAACTGTTAGGCAAAGGATTTCCCAACCCAGGTGAATAAAAGTGTCGTGTTCAAGAGTGGTTACAAAGTATGACAAACGGGCTCATTTTTCTCTCTTTTTGCCCACCATTTCTGGCAAGTACCTCTTTATTTTTGACAAGCTTGAGGAGGATAACATTTGCTTGATTATAAGCTCATCCTTCGAATGAGTCCAACTTAGTTTAAATTCGAACCCTAAGAAGGAGTGGCTCGTTCCTGTTTGTAATTGAACAAGTCCTTTACTGTGAAATTTTAGCGAGTCCAACATAGGAGAAACTCGGCGTTTTTCAATTTTAGAGAGTCTGAAAAAACTTAAGAAGACTCCAGGGTTGACCTTTTTCGTAAATTTTTGTCTCCCAAGCCCGAAAAAGTATAAAATAATACTTGAGAGAACTTCTTGATCTTTTACGATCAAGGAGTACTTTTCGTTACTTGTGCTTTTGACCCGAAAAAGTAAAAAAGCGATCAATGACACGTCGTTTTATAACCAATATCGAAGTTTAAATGACAAAAATCCAGCAATCTTTTCATGTTTTTACGGTCGGAAAAGAGCTGTAAGTGGACCGTCTTTTAATTCTATTTTAACGAGTTTAAAAGAAACACTCGGCAATCTTTTCATGTTTTAGGAGTCAGAAAAGAGCTTAAAGATGACTCTACATGTTTTTCTATTGAAAATGATAGATTTTTCCTGAATAATCCTTTATTCTGCACAAAAACACAAACATTACTCATACTTGTTTGAAATGGATAAAAACGTCGCAAAATACCTTTTCGAAGTGAAACGTAAACAAATTTGTGATTTATTTACTCAAAAACTTATAAAAAGGGCCTTTGTCAATTCATTTTTATCGTTTGAGTTTGGGTGAGAAAATAGTGCTTTTGCTTAGAAAACTTCCCGTGAAGATTGCGGAAAATCCAACCGTTGGAATCGAGCACTGCCTTCTCCAGGTAATCCACATCATCCTACTCTTCATTTTCAACCGTTTAGTTTTTTGTTTTAGTCCTTCATTTCATTTTTGGGAGGGTTTTTAGGTGCAAAACCCGCGCGCGGGGGCCTGCAGGTTTACCATTGCAGACCCGCGGACCCCGACTTTTTCTCCATTGGGAAAAAGATCGGGGTCCGCACCTTCCATGTACACAAAGTGCGGTCCCACGCAGTGTGTCTAACCCGGAGGGTGTGTACCCCACCGCAAGGGTTTTGAACCCAAAAACTCTCAAAAATGGACCAATCAAAATATTTTCTAGCAATTTAATTAATCTTTATACTTGATGCAGAGAGTACATCATGCTAGATTGGCATGAACGAGAGCATGAGGACGTGGATGTTGCCGCATGGAATCATCAGCCTTCACTTGATGCTTTGAGGGCGTGCGGATTATACAAATTCTGGGCCATTCCTGGCATGAGGGCTCAGGTGGATTTCTTACAGTGGTTGGTTGACAGATGGAGCATACAGGACCAGTGCTTCTTCATTGGCGGCCACCAGCTCGAAATCGAGCCCGCAAACATTTATTTCTTGACTGGTTTGCCTAAGAGAGGCGAAGACTTGACTCTGCACGGGACTAGGCCAGGTGGCCAGTCTGTCGATAGCCTCCGACTAGAGTACTGCAACAGCCAGGCTAGAGACAAAGGGATATACATAAAGACCATATCCCGTCCTAAACTCATGGTGATTGCATTTACTATCACAAGACTTTACAGAGCTACCGCATTACATATTGCCACTGGATCCCAGATGCGTATGGTAGTTGATTGCTTTCGAGGCACCATCTTCAACTGGTGCGATGCCGTGTTGGCCAATGTGAAAGGCCAACTGACCAGGGCCAAGAACGGACGACTAAAGACCTTTGGTTATGGGGCTTTGGTCGTGAGTTTTGTCCTGGAGAGGGTTCCTATGCTAATCCCACAGCACCTTACTATTGGAGCTGGGCTTCCTCGAGAGCCCAAACTGATGTGACAGGTCGCAGTCATGGCCCATCACCCGGACGAGAGGACGGAGATTGCTCGGTTCAAACCTGAGTATTTCCAATGGCTGGAACACAAGGTCTTTTCCATTCAGGACTTTCCTTACGCTGGGATAGATTTCCATGGTGACCGAGACATGGTTCTTCCACGAGGAGAGCAGTGAGACGAGTCAGGTAAAGTCCTTTTCAACATTTTCCTATTTTAATTTTCTTTTTTTTTGTTTTTCCATCGTCTCAAAACTGATAGTAAAAATTTCAAATGCAGACGTGGGTCCACAGCGACCAGCTGCTCTTCGACCTTTCGAGAGGAGGCAACCAGTTGCACCCATGCCAGCCCCATAGGACGAATCAACAGAGGTTTTGGCCGAGTTGGAGGGTCATCTCGAGCGCTTGACAGGAGATATTCCTGAGACCACTATAGACGACATTCCTCCTCAACTTCAGCACTATGTGATTGGTGTCCCGGGACCTTTTAGGAGGTTCCTTTGCAAGGTGGCCCGTGCAGTGGTTTCTTATAGAGATCATCACCAGTGATAGGATGATCGCCTATTGTGGGCACACGTGACATTTTTGTTTTTTGTACTTATCATTTTTGCTAATCATAAGGTGTTTTTCAACCTATGATCGAAGACGATGTATTTTTTGACACACTCCTATATATATATATATATATATATATATATATATATATATATATATCTATATATATATATATATATATATATATATATATATATATCACTATTACCTGCTTATCTTGTTAATCATGTTATGGAACGATTTTAAATTTACATGTATGATTATTGAAAATGTCTATTTAACATTTGAGAAGCAATTGCATCTGCTAATGTATTTAAAGATCTCGGAATATGCTGATATTCAATGTAATCAAATTCACGTTCCAAGAGACGCACTCTCAAGAATAATCTTAATAACACTGGATTTCTAATGGCATACACTCTATTAAGTTGTAATACAACGACTTCAGAATCTAACCTCACTATCAAACTCCGAATCGCAAATGAAATAGATTCAGACAATAACTCAATCACTGCACTATACTCGGCAATGTTGTCGTTGTTTGACCGAGGCTTACCCCATGCATAGATACTAACTCGTCAGAGGGCGAATAGATAACCCAAGCTGCAGAAGAAATGTTTCGTGTATTACGACAAGCACCATCAGTGAAACCAGTGTATGTTTGGAGAGGCATCGAAATCTGCAATATCAAGAGTAAAACCAAGATAAGCAGAAATAATGACGAAAAAACACTCTCTAAGCTAAGCACACTGTTTAAACTAAAACACACCAGCTAGAAAGAAAAAACTATCTTAACTAAAAAATCTCCATACCCATTCTTTTAAGCATAATACCTCTTCAAGTAAAGGCCATTTCTGGGTTTACCCAAAGAGTCCCCATCAAAGTCTACCAATTCATAAGCCCCTTTGGCTAGCTTTCGCTTGACAACATAGGGACCATGCCACATAGGAAAGAATTTTCCAGCACCTAATTTATCATTAGCTTGATCATAAACTAAGACTAGATCTCCTTCCGAAAAATTTCGAGGGGTCACATTTCGATCATACTGAGCTTTCATTCGTTTTGCATGAGTCTCGATCACAATGCAGCATCACGTCGATTCTCATCTAATTGATCTAAGTATAACAAACGATTTTCCTCTTCAGAAGTGGCTGGAAGTAACTCGATGGCCATTTGCAGTGACGGGATTTCGCATTCAATGGGTAACACGGCTTCCAAACCATAGACTAGTTGGAAAGGAGTGAACCGTGTTGATGTTTTTACTGAAGTTTGGTATGTCAAAAGTGCTGAAAATAGCATGTTGTTCCAATTCGACCGATGAATCCAAATGATTCGTCGGATCATGATAACTAAAACTTTGTTGATGTACTCAACCAGACCATTCGCTTGTGGAAAATAAGGGGTTGAACTATCATGACGTAAACCAAGCTGGCCCACTTAGTAAAATAATCTACCGCAAGGATGATATATGCATGCCCCCCGGCCGAGTGAGGGTTACATGTAATAAAATCGATACCCCATTTGGCAAAAGGACCAACGACAATTATAGGGTGGAGAGGAGCAGGTGGAGCGTGCATCTTACGATAAAAAATCTGGTAGTTGTGGCATTTTCGGACCATTGTAATACAATCTTTAAATAAAGACGGCCAGAAGTAGCCGGCGCGCAATATCTTTTGGGCTGTGGAAAACCCAGACATATGACCGCCACACGCTCTAGAGTGACAGTCATTTAGAACCCTTTCAGCTTCCTCGTGAGTTAAGCAATGTCAAAAAACAGAGTCTCCCCCACGACGATAAAGAGTATCTCCAATAATTCTGAATTGTTGGGACTGGAAACAAATTTTCTGACGTTCTAACCTTGAAATTTTTGGCCGAAAGGATTGGGTCTGGAGATAAACGATGATATCTCCATACCACGGATCTAAAGTGCTGATTAGAAGCAAAGATTCGTCCGCAATGGGCTCCTCCGCCACAGTTTCCGTGTCAGCATGCGAGAAGTCACATATTAACTCCGCAAAAACTAAAGATTTCTTAGACTTAAATTTCTCAAATTCCAAGTCGAACTCTTGTAGGATAAAAATCCATTTAGAGTACTTGCCCCCTAGCAATTGCTTGGTCAAAATATAGATCATAGGGTTGCAATCCGAAATTACCGTAGTTTTACGTACTAAAATGTAGTGACGAAAACGTTGGACAGCTTGAACGGCTGCCAATGCCAATTTCTCCACATGTGAGTATTTTAGCTCAGTTGGATTTAACGTTCGACTAAGGTAATATATCACATGTTCAGTTCCTGATTTATCTTCCTGAACTAAGACCATTCCAATGGTGGAATGAGAGGCGGCGAGATACAAGAAGTAATCCTAGTTGTAGTTGGGAGGATGCAACAATGGTGCATGGGTCAACGCATGTTTGAGTGCATCAAAAGATTTCTGAGCCATCTCATCCCAATAGAATTTAGTGTTTTTCTTAAACAACCAGGTAAAACCCTTTGTAACCTCGGTGTAGTTAGGAATGAATCGTCGTAAAAAGTTTGCTTTCCTTTGCAAACTTTGGAGTTGGCGAAGACTCAAAGGAGGAGGCAATTTGATGATAGCTTCGACCTTCGAGGGATCAACGCGAATTCCGGCTTTCGAAAATACAAACCCCAGCAATCGACCCATTTCTATACAGAAGACACATTTGTGTGTGTTCAACCAAATACGATAATTCCTACACCTCATAAAGATTGCTCATAAATGGACGAGGTGATCAGCTCGATGTAATGAATGAGCAGGCAAATCATCGAGATAGGGTTGCACAATGTGCTTGATTTCATGAAACGCATAAGACATTGCCCTTTGAAAAGTTGCTCCAGCATTCTTAAGCCCAAAAGGTAATTTGCAATAAGCAAATGTCCCCCATGGACAAATGAAAGTCGTTTTTGGTTGATCGGTAGGTAGAATGTTGATTTGATTGTATCCGGAAAAACCATCCATAAAGGAGAATATTTCGCTGCCGACACAATCATCAATGATTTGATCGATATAGGGAGTTGGGTAATTGTCCTTTGGACAGGATCAATTAATGCCCCTATAGTCGATGCATATTCTTATTGTTCCCTACTTTTTGTTAACCGGAACAATATTCGATACCCAATCCGTTAACGGGATCAGATAAATGAAACCTGCTTTCAATAGTTTTTCAACTTCTGCTTTAATTGCAGCAGCTTTTCCTGGGTGAATCTGACGCAAACGTTGCCAGACGGGTTTAGCATCTGGGTAAGTCTTGATCTCATGAACAACAATCACGGGATCAATTCCTAGCATTTCCTCATAGGACTAGGCAAACATGTCGCGGAATTCTTGAAATAGGGCCTTATATAATTGAATTTCGTCATTTGTACATGAGGCACCTATATGAATGTTCTCACCAATTCCGGGCTTAACCGAAATGTCAATAGGAATAGTTCGAGAGATGTTTCCCAAATTTAACTCTGAAACAGGATGTTTCATTGGATTCTGAGGTTCCTTGACATATTCTGTTGTAAAAATTGATGAGAAATCATTTTCAAAACGATCATCCTCAGGTAAAAATGAAGATCTGTGATGGAGATCTTCCCATGGTAAATCATCTACACATAGGATTTCATGAATTTTCTCATCAGAGTGAACAAGTTCAGAAAACATAGTAAAATCCGAGGTTGATGTGAAAAGTGATTCCTCACGGACCACATTCATTAATTCATTTTTTATTGAACACGAGTCGGCAAAAAACTGCACGGCTTCATAGGAAATTTCATATGGACTCAAAGGCATGGAATCACCAAATGAGTCTATCTCAGATTCATAAGGAATGATCCAAGGATCATCATAAACAATGGTGTCTGATGTAATCATATGAATGGTTGCAAATGAAGATGATGCGTTGATTGGAGGAAAAGGAAAAGTTCCCAGTAAACCGGCATCTTTAACTAATCCTACTCCAACATCCTTATATGGGACCAACATGCTGAATACTCTCCAAAGAGGCTGGGTCGGATGAAAAGTAAGCCAGATGATCTATTGTTACGGTCTTTCCATTGTGTGGAAATTTTATTACTTGAAAGACCGATGAAATGACCGCTGTCATAGCGTAAGACCAACTTCGACCCAAGAGAAGGTTGTAGTCTAGAGGGGCATCAACCACCTCCACATCTAGACTAACGGTTTTTCCTTCAACCCCTATAGGAAAATCCTGTAGAATGCCAAAAGGATGAAACCCACGGACATCAAAGGCCTTTAGAATCGTCGGGGATTGATTAAGTGAAGGAGAACCAAGCGATCTCCAACAATGTATCGACATAATACACGTTGAGGCTCCCTCATCAATTATAGTCCAATGGATAGGCCTGTTTTTTACTATCACTGGAATCTGGAAAGCCATTTGATGAGGCAAACACGGTGTACTATTTTCTAGATCGAAAATTATTAGGTTCGGGTCCTGAACATCAACAACTCCTATAGCCGACAAAAGTAATTTACGTTGTGCTGGGCATGATTGCAGCACTTCCAAAGCTGACATTGCTAAGGGTGAAATAGCTAAATCCTCAACAATGTTATAATTCTGAGCTGCTCTCGCATGTGGATTGAAAGCTGACTTTCGAAGTATACCCTTGGTGGGTGGTTTTATTACCATGTTTGGATTAGGTTTCTCGATCTATAGTGGATCATAACCGAGAGCTGAGGTTGATGGATTAGAATGAGACGATTTCGCTTCTTTACCATCAACAAGACTCTTACTACCATAATATTGCGATCGAGTCGCAATCCTAACATGGGACATCATCAGTATGGGTTCTTCATTGGCACTCGAGGATGAACCTATCATCTTACTGTCTTGAGCCGGAAAAGAATCCTTCAAAACAACAGGAGTTTGGGAACCCCTGACAATCTTCGCAACCTCTGCATGATGAGGGCAGTCTCTTGTAAAATGTTCATCGTCACAAATGAGACAAGGATAACGAGGTTTGTGCTTTTCATCATTGGATTCCACCTTTTCAGGTTTCTCCTTTGAACTTTTGTCTGTTTTATTCTTCTTCTTTCCTTTCTTCTTCCCACCAGATTTTGATTTGGCTGTAGATGAATCTACAATGTGAATATCGGCGGAAATCTCTGCAGAAGAATCTCCTTTTGGGGAATCAGGTAAGGTTATAATAGGAGAATAATTCTTGGAGGACTTCTTCTTACTTTTAGTGTTAACTGTACCAATCATACCATAAGCAGCATGAGATCCCGAAGGAGCTGCAGTGATTTGATTTTGCAACATCTTCAGTGATCTTTGGCAACAAATATTTTACAAACCACTAAGCCAAGATCCGATCCAGAATAAATACCTTCACTAAACGACGTCGACGTTTCCACTCATGAATATGATCTGAAATGTACGTGGATGTCGATCGTTTTAGCGAAGTTAAAAATTCTGTGCCATTGTCATATCGGACTGGCAACTGAAAATGAGTTAAAAACGAGGTAGCTAACTGACTAAAATTATAAAAAGTGCCTCGTGGTAACTCAATGTACCACTTGGCCGCAATACCAATTAGAGTGCACTGGAAAAGTCTAAGACGGATTCAATCATCTGTGATGGAGTTAGATGCACACCAGAGGTGGTAAGTCATCACATGGTTGGACGGATCCTCTCCTGATTTACCTTCGAACTTGGGAATGTCACTGGGCAACTTATTCGGCATTGGCGGCCAAAACAAAAGATAGTTAATGGAATCGTTTGTTAGGTGCGACAAGTCAGGTAAGTCCAAAGTTGTGATAAACGGTAAGTGCCGATTAGGATCCCTAAAAATCTGGGTCATAAGACCAGCCCCAGGAGGAGGATATCCAGGATAACTAGGAATAGGAATCGCGTTCGGGATATTGTATCCTCCCGGAAAAGATTGGGAATGTCACTGGGCAACTTATTCGGCATTGGCGGCCAAAACAAAAGATAGTTAATGGAATCGTTTGTTAGGTGCGACAAGTCAGGTAAGTCCAAAGTTGTGATAAACGGTAAGTGCCGATTAGGATCCCTAAAAATCTGGGTCATAAGACCAGCCCCAGGAGGAGGATATCCAGGATAACTAGGAATAGGAATCGCGTTCGGGATATTGTATCCTCCCGGAAAACCAGGATTAACCGGACCGTACTGGGGTTGTTGATAAGTGTACCCAAGATACGGTTGATTCACGCTCCCTTAGTTCAATGACAGGTTGATTTTCAGGTATAGGGATGCCTACTTCTTCTTCTTCTAGAGCAAGTTCTTGAATAGAAATAAGTCCAGAAGGAAGATCTTGAGTAATTACTCTTTCTACCCTAGGTGAACCAGGACCACTAAAAGTTGGAGAAAGAAAACCCGATGTCGGAGTAGCAGCAAATTCACTTTAAGGCTTGGATATTTCGAGTTCTTCACCTATATCACTAGTAGATGAAAAGCTACCAGCGATTTCGGAGATAGACACTGACTGTGGATTATATTTTGCTAATGGCGTTTGAAAATCAGGATGTACTATCAAAGAAGATTCTCCTTCTTCCGGTGACCAACTCTACTGTCTCTAGGAGTTACGAGGACTTTTAAGCCTTCAAGTTGGCTCGGTACTTCCTCAGGAGGTTGGCCCCGAAGTCTACGGGACTTCCTCAGTAACTCATCCACGTTTGTAATCTCAGGAGACTAGCCCCGAAGTCTACGGGACTTCCTCAGTAACTCAGCCACGTTTGTAATCTCAAGAGACTAGCCCCGAAGTCTACGGGACTGTCTTGGTAATTCAGCCACAGTTAAAGACTTTTAACTACTTCACACGCAAACAAATTAAAATCTCAATGAAAGCACCTAAAGTCTCTAAAGAGCCAAACAAATTTGAATCACATGCCTAAATAATCTAGGAGATCAAACACACACAAACAGTAACTTTCCGGACCAAAAACACTAGTTGGTGATGAAATCCAACGTCGCAGAGTTCAGTACAGAAATGGAGGTTGGAACAGTTACCCCGGCAACCTGCTTAATGAATAGACTGGCACAAGTTTCTCCACTTAACTGTGTCGAGTGAAGTGAACCCCCTAGAAAATCCAAGTGATTCTAGCCGACGTCTTCTCCAGGTATAGTGGGATCTTCCCACCACTATCACCTCAGGAAGAGTCCTAAAGAATATGGCCACTAAGGTCACCAACTGAGACAAATACACCTGGGGCAACAGTCTACGATCCGATACGCACGCAAGGGCAGAGTAGCAAGCTCAATCCCCTTGAAGGATCCTTGACATAATCCAAGGTTTACCAACAAGTGACCCCAGGCTCCTCGACAATGGTTAATCCGAGGTTTACTGTTTTTAATACGTGAATATCTAGTGTTGTTCCCAATGAGGAAGGATTGATTCCCACACTGGTTCGGACACGATCTCGTGCTTCTCCTTTAAGAGGAGCTTTCCCAGAGCATAAATGCAACAATTGGATTTCTTCCCTGCCACAAGATACAGCTACTTGTTTGTTTTTACTGTCTTGGAGAGTTAATTACTCTCCTACTCCAAGACACTAGCCTAAGCTAAGTTGGTGTATCAGAGCCCTAGAAATAAAAATGTTACTAGGTGAATTTTACTTTAAGCATTAATTTTATTGATTTTTGTTTAAGTCCAAAGGTGCGGAGATGAAACTCGTGGTATGAAGACTCGACTCAAAATCACTCAAAATGCACCTAAGATGATCTAAACAATCTTTTTCTCTTCGATGAACTTCTAAACTAAGAAAGAGTTTGAGAATGCAAATACTTTGTAAACACAAATCTTTCTCAATTAAACAAATTAAAAGAAGAGCTTTTCCTTTCCAAAGCACTCAAAATGAGACATCTAATTATTTCACAAAAATTTCCCTTTTTCGTTTCAAAGCATTCAATCACTACAAAAAGAAAACTTTTTCAAAAGATATTTTTTTATATCTTTGTAAATAAAACACTCAAAACTATGCAAATGACTAACTTTGAGAACTACAAATTATAAAAACCTATTTGAAGTCAATGCCTACGAAAAGTCTTTTTAAGGATGTTTTACTCAGCTAGATGCAAGCTAAGGACTAATTTATGCAGAATCACAAATCAGTCAAGAACAACCAATTTAGTTTTCTTTTTTTGAAAATGAAAATCCAAACTCTCAAACACAAGATTTTCGAAGTTTTGTAAAGAGAAAACTAAAAGCGGATTCCTCAAACAAGGGGAGATTTCATTAATGGTCAGACTCATAAGAAAGCTGGTAGACACTAAGGTGATCTGAAGTCCCTACAACCTCTAAGCTCAGAGCCACTACACAACCAAAACGAAAAAAAAAACCAACAAGCAAAACTCCTAGGAATTTCACCTAAAACCCTAACACTAACGAAATCAATCCAAGGAAAGTTTTTGATAGGGTACACGCAGGTCTGGGCAATGGCTAAAACCTATAAACAAATTCTAAACTCATAAAAAAGAGAAAAATTTAAAATTTCTCAAAATTTTGATAGGGTACGCAGGCAGCCTGTTTACACAGGTGCGTTTACGCTCTGTGCACAAAGAAAAAGTGTGTACAGGTACGAACTGTGCTTAACTCAGAGGGTGCGTACTTCTCCCAAAACTATGAAAAATAAAAACTAACTCAAAATTACTAAAAACACCCAATCCCACAATCATCAAGTCAAAAACAGAAACAAAAAATACAGTTTCTCAGGTCAAAGTAAAAACAAGGAAAACACTGGTGTCCCCAGTGGAGTCGCCATTTTTTCACACAGAATAAGTCGATCTTGCAGAAAAGATAGACCTTCCTAGAATCTAAAGAATACCTAATGACAAGCAAACCAACCAGACACTATCTTTCTCTAAATATTCTTTTATGAAAAATAGCAAACAAGTGTTTTTAGGGCCTACCTTAGCCCCAATGCTAGCTTGTGGATGCCCTCGCTCCTTCGATCCAAATGAGCTCCTTTTCGCGAATATACAAACACAAACAAGGCCAAAAAATTAAATAGCACCTGAAACTCCAATTGCATTAAAACATATTTAAGATGAAAGTCAAGGAGTCCATGAAACAAATAACATAAGATACTTGTTGAGAAAAATGAGTTTGATTGTATTAATTCAAAAGAAGAATAAATTTACAACCTTTGCCTTGATGCTATACAAGGTCCTCCCAAGGTCGAGCAAGAAGTCTCCTCTACTTTGACAAGTTTCACTCACTCCCCAATGAAACAAAAAAGGTATGTGATCTCTCCTATTTAGGCTTAACTAGGAAGTCTTGATTTCACCAGCATTTACCCTCAAAAAATTTCAGCTTCTAACCTCTCTAGCAACCAACCCAATTCCTGTATTTATAGTGCAATGGAGGGAGGTTACTAGGTCCTCCTTCAAAGTGATAAAGCCCTCCTTCAAAGGGATAGCTCCTCTCATCAAGGGATTAGCTCCTTCTCTTTTGGGATGCATGAACCACCTCAGAGCGAACAATCCACGTCAAAATTCCTTCTAGAAACCTCTAGAATTAACCCAAAGTGAGTTTTTTAAGATAAAACTTGCGCCTTTTGACTTTCACAGGGGTCTGCACCTACACCATTAGGGACAAAGCGGGAAGGTCTGCAGGTTTTGTACACAGAAGGTGCGGGACCGCAGGTGACCATGAGAGAAAGTGCGGAACCAGAGTTACATTGATTTTTAATGTCTTTCTCTCATTTCCAACTCTTGATTTGAAGAGTTGAGGTCTGAGACTTGCTTAGGAGGACAATACAAGTGATGATAGACCCATACTGACTGCAAATAATCATGATGACGATATTTTTGTGTAACATATGTAGATCTGTATTCTGAGCGAGGAAGAGAGAGGAGATTGAGAGCGAAGAGGGAATTACAATGGATTTGTTGTAGATTGTATTTGTTCATTTTGTTGGATAATATAAAAGTAAGGACTAGTTGTTTCTTCATGGACGTAGCCCAAATAGGGTGAACCACGTATATTTGTGTCTCTCTTGTTTTATGCATGTTTTTTGTTTATATTTTTACAATATTTTATGTGTTCTATTTCTTTTTAATATATAATTTTCTAACAACTGGTATCAAAGTTGAAGGTTTTCTTGGATGATAAACTCGCAGAAGAGAAGGGTTCCTCGTTCGAGTGGGAGCAATGGCAGAACATGGTAGGTTTAAGGTCGAAAAATTTAGCAAACAAAACTATCAGTTGTGGAAGATGCAGATTGAATATTATTTGTATCAGAAATATCTGTGCCTACCATTGAACGAAAAGACAAAGAAGCCGACGGGTATGATAGACATAAAATGGGACATTCACGACATAAAGGCACTTGGAACAATATGGTTGTGTCTAGCAGCATCGATAGCCTTTAATATTTGAAAGGAAATGACAACAGAGGGTTTAATGTTGGAATTGGCCAAACTATATGAAAATACCTTGGCCTCAAATAAGGTATTTCTTATGAAGAATTTATTTAATATGAAGATGTCAGAAGGTGGATCTATTGTTCATCATTTAAATGAATTTAATATAGTTACCATTCAATTAAGTTCTGTAGGATTTACTTCCAATGATGAAGTTAGGGCTATGTTATTTCTATGCTCATTTCCAAAAACTTTGAATGTTTTAGTTATGGCCATTAGTAACTCTGTCTCTAGATCTAGTACTTTAAAGTTTGATGATGTTGTTAGTACAATCCTTAGTGAGGAAATGCAACGGAAACGCTCTAGTGAGACATCAGGTATTGATTTGATTGTAGAGACTAGGGGAAGAAAAATGGAAAGAGGAAAGAGCCCAGGATATTGCAGCAAGTCAAGAAAAGGCAAATCCAAGTCCAGATCAAGGATAGTGTGCTGGAAATGTAGGAATAAAGGGCACCTGAAGAAAGGCCGTAAGTCTCGGAAGGGAAAGGAAGGAGATGTGCAGCAAGAAAACAATCATGAAACGAATGTGATAGGTGATGTGTTGCAAGATGCTTTGATTCTTTCATTAGAAAATATTAGTGATGCCTTGGTGGTATATTTAGGGGCCCCATTCCATGCCACACTTGATAGGAAACATTTTCATGATTATTTTCAAAGAGATGTTGGACAAGTTCTATTGGGTGATGATAAACCCTTGTAAAATCATTGTAATGGGTAGAATTTTCATAAAGCAATAGAATGGAAATAAATGGGTATTAAAGGAGGTTAGGCATGTTCCAGACCTGAAGAAAAATTTGATTTCAACAGGGCATTGGGAGGTGAAGGTTGTGTAACAACTTTTACAGATAAAACCTAGAAGGTCACTAAAGGAGCCTTGGTAATAGAAAAAGGAGAAAAGGTTAGTATATTGTATTTATGGAATGATAGTTCTAATTCTTTTAATGCTTTAAGCTCTATAGGAGAAGATACAACATTGTGGCATCATAGGCTTGCGCACATGAGTGAGAAGGGGATGCAAATTCTTCACTCAAGAAATTTGTTTCCAATTTTGAAGCACGTTGATTTAAAATTCTGTGAGAATTGTGTTTATGGAAAATAGAAGAGAGTCAGATTCCTCAGAGTTGGGAAAGAAAATAAGAGCGAAAAATTAGAGCTTATTCATACAAATGTATGGGGAACTTCTCAAGTATAATCTCTTATTATCTCTCGTTATTATGTTACTTTTATTGATGATGCAACCAGAAAAGCATGGATTTATTTTATTCGAAATAAATCTGATGTATTTGATACTTTCAAGAAATGGAAAACTTTGGTTGAAAATGAGACAGGAAGAAGGTTGAAGTGTCTCAAATCAGACAATAGAGGTGAATATTGTAGCAAAGAGTTTTATAGGTATTGTTCAGAGAATGGAATTCAAAAAGAGAAGACAGTTCTAGGAACACCACAAGAAAATGGTGTGTCGGAAAGGATGAACGGGACAATCACGGAGCTGCAAGGTGCATGAGATTTCATGTAGGATTTCCTTTACAATTTGGGGTAGATACTATAGATACTTCTATTTATCTAATAGATAGAGGGCCTTCAAGTTCTTTGGATGGTGGTATTCTAGAGGAGGCATGGATAGGTAAAAAGGTAAACTACTCATTTTGAAAAAAATTTGGTTGTGAAGCCTTTGTCCACATTAATAAAGAAAATAGAACAAAGCTTGAGGAAAAATCAAAGAAATTTACCTTTATTGGATATGGTGTTAATGATTTTGGTTATCTCTTTTATGATTATGAAAAACACAAAATTAGGAATAAAGATTTCATATTCAATGAAAAGGTTTTGCATAAGGATTAGATGTAGGAACAAGAACAGGAAAAATAAAACAGAGAATACACAGTGCTTGATGAGATCATAGAAAAAGTGAAGGTGCTAAAAATCATAATGATCAACAGCCAAAACAACAACAACAACGGGCACCTCAAACACTTGAAAGTGGTATTAGAAGTTCTACCAGGATAAGTAGACCCCCTGAACGATACTCTTCTTCATTATATTATGTATTGTTGACTGATTTTGGTGAACCAGAATGTTATGAAGAACAAGTGCAAGTAAAAACCAAGAATAAGTGGGACCAAGCCATGAAAGAAGAGATGGACCCCTTAGCACATAACTAGACCTGGGACTTAGTTAGGTTGCCTGCAGGTAAAACATCATTACAGAATAAATTGGTTTACAAGTTGAAGGAAGAAGATGGAGGTAGAAAAAGGAATAAAGCTATACTTGTGGAAGGGGTTAGCACAAAAAAAGGGTATAGACTTTGATGAGATATTTTCTCTTGTTAAAATGACTTCAATAATAACAATTTTAAGTTTAGTAGTAGTTGAAGATTTTTATCTTGAGAAGTTAGATGTAAAGACATCCTTTCTCCATGTGGATTTGGAGGAAAAGATATATATGCAGTAGCCACAAGGATATGAGGTAAAAGGGAAGGAGAAACTAGTGTGTAGGTTGAAGAAGAGTTTCTATGGCTTAAAACAGGGCCCAAGGCAATGGTATCTAAAATTTGACAGGTTTATGTCTGAACAAGGTTATACTAGATGTCACTCTAATCATTTTGTTTATCTCAAAAGGAAAAATGATGGCAGCTATATTATATTGTTATTGTATGGAGATGACATGCTTGTTGTAGGTTCTAATATGCAGGAAATAAATATGCTCAAAATAAAATTAGCAAACACATTTGCAATGAAGGATTTGGGTGCTACAAAACAAATCCTTGGTATGAGAATAACTAGAGACAGGAAGAATAAAAAATTAACGTTATCTCAGAGTGAGTACATAGAAAATGTGTTGAAAAGATTTAATTTGAAGAATGAAAAACCACTTAGTGTACCTTTTTCTAGCCATTTAAAACTAAGGAGGTGTGTCCCAAGACTCAGGAAGAAATGCCTTATATTTCTAAATTTCCATATGCGTCAGAAGTTGGAAGTTTAATGTATGTAATGGTCTACTCAAAGCCTGATATTGCAAATGAAGTGGGAGTATTAAGTAGGTACATGAACAATCCAAGAAAAGAAAATTGGATGGCAGTGAAGTAGATTCTTAGTTATTTGAGAGGTACACAAATCAAGCATTATGCTTTGGTGGTTCAAACATTTCTCTACAGGGATATGTTGATGCATATATGACAGGTGATAGAGATAAATGGGAAGCACATCAGGGTATTTGTTTACTATATGTGGAACAATTATCAGTTAGGTTTCAAAACTACAAAGTGTTGTTTCACTCTCAACAATGAAAGCAGAGCATGTTGCTGCTATAGTGGCTAGTAAAGAAATGATTTGGATACAAAGGTTTCTGAATGAATTGGGTAAGAAGAAGGAGTTGGGAAGGTTATGAAGTGACAACCAGAGTGCCAAACATCCTGCAAATAACTATGCATTTCATTCCAAGACTAAACATATACATCTCAAGTACCATTTCACACAATCAGTGTTAGAAGATGGACAGTTCAAGCTGGAAAAGATACAAACTAGCCAGAATCCTGCATATATGTTAACAAAAGTTGTAACTAGGGAGTAACTGATATTTCGCTCGATTTCAATTGGTCTTTAAGCATGATGAAGAATATGAGAAATAGCCACGTCCAAAGTGGATTCATTGTCCCTCAAATGAAGCAACGGTGGAGTTGTTATAATCAGTCTCCATGTGGGATATTGTTGAGTATGGAGCCTCATTATCTTCCTTATTTAGAGGTATTGCCACATTGGACCCTAGTTCGTAATGTGGCGGAAATGCTTCCCGTAAAATGTACGCTGCTAGGGGGGTCCAGGGGGGGCGGCGATAGTTTTTTGGAGCCCCCCTCTGGCGGGTGATTGAGGGAAGCACCCCTAAAGCTAAAAACAGATGTAAAATTTCCTTGTAAAATGCTGTAATTTCATAGTCAATCGGGGTCGTTCATTAGGGGAAGATCTGATGGTAGAAGTTATGTTTCATTTAGTGTTTTTTTCCCTAGAAGGCAACCCCTCACTATATATGAGGGAATTGTATTGCGTTTATGTAGATCTATATTCTGAGCGAGGAAGAGAGAGGAGATTGAGAGAGAATAAGGAATTACAACGGATCTATTGTAGGTTGTATCTATTCATTTTGATGGATAATATAAAAAGAAGGATTGGCTGCTTCTTCATGGACGTAGCCCAAATTGGGTGAACCACGTATATCTGTGTCTCTCTTGTTTTATGCATTTTTTGTGTTTATATTTCTGCAATATTTTATCTATTCCATTTCTCTGTAATATATAATTTTCTAACAACCATTCCTTCATGCAATATCATAATCATACACTCGTATTGTGCACTTAATCATTCATTCAAACAATGCTTTGTGCACATAGAATTCAAGAGTCAAAATCAACAATTCTTAGAACACTAATATAGAGAAAACCATTAACTTCTAGAAAACCTTTTATTTTATCTTACCCATATGATTTGCTAATCCTATTTTATTCAATAGTAGGTCATTCTTAGGCAAGGCCATTACTTCACAAATATATTGGCTTAATAAGATCCAAGTACAATTCATAACTAATATTAAACACACACAAGTTCAAGGTACCAAACCTAGTAACATCCAACCAACAAAATCACATCCCCCATCAACCCACTGAACCCAAGGTAGTGCACCCCCCTTCTCTGATTACAATAATCCCCTAGGTCGTGTCACTACCCTTATAGGGTCTCCAACTTAGGTTGGTCAAGGATGTCTCAGATCCTTTGGATTATGGGAGTTTCATTTTCCTTCGTGGCTCTAGGTACTCTCCAGATTCCACACACAAACACTTGTCCCTACACTCATCCCTCTAGGGCTCCATCCTTCCACAAGGAAACCCAAGGAGAAGTTTGTTGGCATTATGATACATGTGTTGTACTTGATGGCAACCCACTTGTAGCAAAACAACTCACTTGTATATGGTAACTAGATGAATCTAGAGGAGAGATATCGGATGTGATAGAATGCATGGCAGTTGTATTTACAAATGTGACAAAGTGCAGGGGAATTCAAAGGAATCAGTTCAAAAGTAATGTACAAAGGAAAATGACATTATAACAGGTCTATTCAGAGAGAACAAAGTGATGGTACAAAAGAGTAAGATGAAGGAACAAAGGACTAAAGATCAAAATCAAGAAGTTGAAGAAAAAGGACATTTTCAGGTATGTTAAGTTGTATACACGGGTTCATTGTACAAAAAGAGTGTGTACACACGCGCTCACTATACAAAAAGAGTGTATACGTATCCACACACTTTCATAGAAGAAAAAGCGCGCATGGGATGAAAAATTAAGGAAATTAAGGTGAAAGAATACCAAGGGTCAATACCATGGTATTAGTCCACAATATTGAGTGGAGTAATGACTGTTTGATTCCGCCCAAGAATACGACGGGTCCTGTGTGGTTTTGGTCCAAGGTATTGAGAAAGGATAAAAAATATATAAGGAGGAAAAGATCAAAGGGCTAAGGGCAGAAGGAATGAATACCTTATGAAGTGTTAGATCAAAAGAAAATATGCATGTTATGGGTTTCTAATGATTTTTTTGATCTAAAATAAGTGTGCACCTGAATGTTTGATGATGGATGAGATCTAATGATGGATTGGGATCATAATAACTTATCATTATGTGATATGATAATGCATAGGCTAGATCTGATTTCTAACACACATTTTATCCTTTATATGTGATGATCTAGGTATCTCTGATGTCTAGATTTGCAATGAAGTTATAAGTAAGTATTTTCAGATCTATACGCTATTTGCTTTGGTGAAGGTGTGTATACACACTGGTTCAGCTCTTCCAAGTAGCGTATGCAAAAGAAAATCTTGATGTTTAGGGATGGATAATCTATCAGATCAGTGCTACTATTTTACTATTGTCTGTCAATGAAGCCTTTTTAGATCTGAAAGTAAAACTGAATGCATAAAGTGTTTGTGTCTGATTGATTGACTGATTGAGTAAGAAGGGTGATCATTGCTACTATCTATTTAGAACTCCATAAATTGATAGTAGACCTTCATAATTTCACTAATTGTTATAGTTTGTGGTTCATAGATTTTATGATTCAATATCTTTATAGGTATACGCAGGTTGGGCTAAAAGAAGTTGCGTATACATGCAGGTTGGCTTCATTGAAGAGGGGTATATAGTCTAACACATGATTGTTGAGGTTACAATTTGTTCTGGCTTTTGATGCAATCTTTTGGGTTATGATATATGTACTATTTATAGTGATCTGTATATTCCATTTGATTGGTTGAATTTGATTAACTTTGAATGAGTGGTTGATTCGGTTGTGTCAGAGGTTCAATGATTTTTTTATTCAGTATGTCAGAGGTTTTAGTTATGGTTGAGTCAGAGATTGATGATTGAGTTTTAGTGATTGGTTGTGATGGTTGTATTACATTGGTGATTGATTTTGAGCTTCAATGTTACTAATGGGTACAGTGTGAAAATTTGATGAAACATGGCCTCCATATAGTAGTATTGTGTACCAGGAGTATCTAGTGTGAAAATTTATGAAACGTGGTCCCTAGAGGATACTAAGGGTTGGTCTTCAGTGAGGGAGTCGAAGCATCCTACAAATAGTGGCTCGTGATTTTATTAGGGGGTTGGAGCTCCCTTCCAGTAGTAGCTGGAGAATGAGTGAAAGTTGTAGCTTTTTGTAGGTTGGAGCCTACGTACTAGTAAACATATCGACTGGTACATGAACTAGGGGGTTGTAGCTCCCTACTAGTAGAAGCTGGAGAACGAGAGAAGGTTGTTTCCTTCTACAGGTGGCTACCTACGTAATGGTATGCGTCAGCATGAATACAAAATTGTAAACAAATTTTCTAATTAATAAAAGAAGACAAAGATGACAGTAGTAGGTGGTTTTCACCCACATTGGGTTTCCACCTTAACTCTTCGTGTTTATGTGTGTTTCTTATGTGTTCTGGTTTATTTTTTTATTACTGAACATGGTTACTGTTTACTATTTAATAAAGTACGAATGCGCTAATTAAAGATCAACATGTGATGAATTAACTAAATCAAAAGTTCACTGGATATACGGTGGTTGCCTTAAGAATAGTTGCGTGCACACACGAGTTCCCGTCACTAAAGTATCGTATATAAATATGATTATCGAAATGAAAAGGTTATTGATTTGTAAATACTGATTCACCCCCCTCTTAGCATTATTTCAAACAATTGGTATGAGAACCAGGTCCTTTGGAGGAAGCTTGATCACTTGAAGGAGATCCGTAGTAACAATGGCAAATAAGCTAAAGGAGGAAGCATCTGAAAAGAAGAAGACATCTCAAAGGAACTGTGACAGTGGGAGAAATGATTGGCCTTTATGTGGAAGAAACTCTTCGGATTTAGAATCACCTCATAATGAAGATTAACAAGCAAAAGTACTATCAGGTACAAATTTGTTGTCCTATGGTGATATATTTCTCTGTTCATTTGAAGATAATGAAAGTGACAGTGAAACAAATTAATTTTCTCTTATGGGCGAAAGAGAAATAAATCAAATAGAGGTAGAATTTAAAAGGATCGCAAACACAATTAGAGATCAGAAAGATCTAATTGATAAAAGGGAATGTGCCTACAAAGAATAAGTTACCAAGTTAAAAGCCGAGTTCGAGGAAGGAAACAAAATAAGGAAGAAATATAAAGAAAAGGAAGATCAAAGTAAAAGGCTATAGGATGAAGTGACATCATTGAGAAATGAAGTGAATGAAAAGGACACAAAAACCAAGGAAATTATAGAAATAACCAACTACTTTGAAGGTCTTGAAACTATGGTAATTTTGGATTTAAGAGATCTGTGGTTTGTATCTTTTGAATCAGAGACCGGAGAATCCACAGTATGAAGATCTCAAAAATTAAAATAAGCAAAATGAAGAACTACTCTAAGAATTTAAAGAAAAATAAAATGAAGTTCTTGAATTAAGGCAAAAAGAGGAAGAAAGAAGAAAAGCTGAAGAAATAATCAAGAAGCAGTTTCTAGAAAAGGAAGAGCAATATCAGGTTGAGGTAAAAATACTATAAGGTAAATTATAATAAAAGGATAAACTTTTACAATTTCAAGATAGTACTAAGATTTTGGATGATATTCTTAGTAGTCAAAGGTCTCCTGCCATCAAATCTAGTCTCGGTTTTCATGAAACTATTAAAGATGGATTTAGCTCACAAACTAAAGCAAGGAACTCTAATGCAAAATTTGAAATACTCAACAAGGATATAAGTGGTCAACCCCATCAACAATCGAGGAAATAAATACTTCAAAGAAAATCATTTACTCTTGACTATGGAAGTGATAATCTTTTCTTTCCTCTAATGAACAATTTTGAATGTTTTATATGTCGTAATTTTGGACATGTTGCAGCCAGATGAAAAAGTAGAATTATTGAAGCTGATAACCATCACACAGAAAGATCACCAGCTTCCAGGTACTTTAAGGGATATTGTTTTTCCTGTAACATGTTTGGTCACAAAGCCATTAACTACTATAGAGGGAATATGAAACATATAATATGTCATGCTTGTAATAAGTTTGGGAATATAGTAAAAGAATGTAGGAGAAAAATTTGGCCAACATACCAAAAGGAGAAAACATCATCACGCCCCAAGGTATGGAAGAAGGAAGTACAACCAAAAATATGTGGCATAGCTCTGTATACAAACAAAACAGACTCAATAGAAACTAAGAGTATGAAATTTCAGTGTTCTAATTCTCATATGCAGTTATCATGAAGACAAGTCACATATATACGAGAGTTCAAAATTGCATAGTCACGTATATGTGATGAAGAAGTTGTGGGACAAACTCAGGAAAAGGGGACTTATATGGTTCAGTGAATTATCAATTATCTTTTCTATTCCGATTGATGATGATTATAGTTTTTTTATGATATGTAGAAGTGTTTTTGATCCTCATAAGTTGTTGATGACTTGATGTATAACTAGTTGATGATGATTCCATGATGATCCTTACTAATATATGTAATGATCAGATCTAACAATAAATAGTTGGCACAGGTTCATGGGGAGAATATGCTATGCTTCTAATAATGAATTATTGGCATTATTTTCAGAAGTCTTTGGTAATTATGTTGTTGAAGTGTTTAAATGATACATCATGCTATGTTGTAGTTATGAGTCTCATATGATAAAGTCTCAGATGATACTTGTATTGCATGGGATTACATACTTTTTATTCAGATCATATTTATGGACAATAGTGGAAGACTTTTTGATGATGCATACAATACATATACATGGTGATCTTCAAAGGACAAGGAGATGAACAAATCTTGAGTACACAACTTCATGATGGTAAGAGTCAATCATTTCTTTTATACTGATGTGGTCATGCCTTCAAAGATGTATAAAGTTCATATGGTGCAGTTATGGTGCAGGATTCAAATAGTTCTTCGCTCTCACATGATATATTGGTTGAGCATTATTGATCTTGATGGTATCAAGAAGGTTTGACAAATGGCTATGAGCTAATTTCTTTCTTTTCACATTGATGAGAATATAGATACATATTGCTATCTCTTTAATGGATATACATTATGCATATTGATAAATATTGTTGGCCGACCAAGAGAAGGGGATATTGCAGGTTTCATGAAGACATTTCTAACTGGATATATGGCTTACTTAGTCACATAATGATGATGACTTCTTAATTTATGATGATAGGTTTGATACTCACATATGTTGATTATCGTGGTTTATGCTTATCAAATGTGGGATGTTTCCTAGTGATGATACATGGTTGATATATTGATGGTTCTTGTGGAAATATCATGGAGTTCTTGATGATGATTCTATGATCATAGATGATGAATATGGTGTTTTCAGATACATATGATATGATGTGAATGATTTTGTGTTACTGCTTGGAGATATGACATATACCTTGTCACAGGTTGAAGATAATTACATTTTCATATATTGGGAACTAATGATGGACACATACATGTTGCTGGTCTGGATATTTTTGACAAATTCTTATGGTGAAAACCATACATGGTGTATGATAGTTTCTGATGACTATCATAGTCATGTTTAGATCTTTGGTCTCTGTTATAAATGTCATGTATATCATTCGATGTAAAGGTCATATAAATACCCATCATGTAATAATATGTCTCTGTCTGTCATAGTATTTTAATGAGTCCTTGTGGGTCATATGATGTATTTTGTACCCTAACTATGCATGGGAGGGATGATATAGTAAATGCTATATTTCAGTCATCTATAAACAATTGGTATATCCCCACTTGGTTGGGTAGAAGAGTCAAATTTGGTTTATCCCCACTTGGCTGGGTGATTGATGTATGTATGAGTCATTGGTGATAGGAAGGTCGTACTCACATAGTTGAGTTATAGAGTCATGTTATTTTTTTGGAAAATATTTTTGCAGACTCTACATGTGCTTAGGGGGAGCATGGATGGTATAGTGCATCTCAGCATGTACAAACGGGGAGTTTAATTAGAGAATTCAACATGTGCCTAGGGGGAGCATGATCAATGTTCATATTTAGCTATTGAGATATGAAAGTCTTCATTTTGGTCAACCATTTAGCCTTGATATCAAAGGGGAAGAGTATCATGGGTCTGGCCTTTGCCCTTGATGTCAAAGGGGGAGAGTATTTTGTGTTCCTTCTTATTTCTAACAGTTTCTACAGCTTGCAATAATCAACACCAACATGGTTGCCATCAATTCCAAAGGGTGATATTGTTGGCATTATGATACATGTGTTGTACTTGATGGCAACCCACTTGTAGTAGAACAACTCACTTGTATATGGTAACTAGATGAATCTATGTAACTAGATGAGTCCACAAGAGAGATATTAGAGGTCACAAAAGCATGACATTTGTGTTTACAGATATGAAAAAATGTAGGGCAATTAAAAGGAATCAGTTCAAAAGTAATGTACAATGGAAAATCACATTATAACAGGTCTATTCAAAGAGAACAAAGTAATGGTACAAAAGAATAGGATGAAGGAACAAAGGACTACATATTAGAATCAATAAGTTGAAGAAAAAGGACATTTTCAGGTACGTTAAGTTGTATACAGGGGTTCAATGTACAAAAGAGTGTGTACATGCGGGTTCACTGTACAAAAAGAGCATATACATATGCACGCACATTCCTAGAAGAAAAAGCACATATGGGATGAAAAATTAAGGAAATTAAGGTGAAAGAATACCAAGGGTCAATACCATGGTATTAGCCCACAATATTGAGTGGAGTAACGACTATTTGATCCTACCCAATAATACGACGGGTCCTAAGTGGCTTTGGTCCAAGGTATTGAGAAAGGCTAAAACTAAATGAGGAGAAGATCAAGGGGCTAAGAGCAGAAGGAATGAATATCTTATGAAGTGTTAAATCAAAATCAAGTATGCATTTTATGCGTTTCTGATGCTTTTCTTAATCTGAACTAAGTATGCACCTGAATGTTTGATGATGGATGAGATCTAATGATGGATCAAGATCATAATGACTTATGATTATGTGACCTAATAATGGATAGGCTAGATCTGATTGCTAATGCACATTTTATCCTTTAGATGTGATGATCTGGGTATGTCTGAAGTCTGGAATTGTAGTGAAGTTATAAGTAAGTATTTGCGGATCTATACACTAGTTTGCTTTGGTGAAGGTGTGTATACACGCTGGTTCGACTCTTTCAAGTAGCGTATGCAAAAGAAAAGATTAATGTTCAGGGATGACTGATCTATCAGATCAATGCTACTATTTTACTATTGTATATCAATGAAGTATTCTTAGATCTAAAAGGAAAATAAATGCATAAAGAGTTTGTGTGATCATTGTTGTTATCTTCTTGGAACTCCGTAAATTGACATTAGATCTTCAGAATGTTACTGATTGGTACAATTTGTGGTTTAGACATTTTATGATTCAATACATTTAGAGGTATACATAGGTTTGGCTAATGGAAGTTATGTATACATGCAAGTTGGCTTCATTGAAGACATGTATACAGCCTGACACATGATTTTTGAGCTTACAATTGGTTCTAGCTTTTGATGTAGTGTTCTAGGTTCAGATCTGTGTACTCATTACAGTGATCTATCTATTCCAGTTGATTGTTTGAATTTCATTTAGTTTGAATGAATGGTTGATTCAGTTATGTTGGAGGTTCATTGATTTTTTTATTCAGTATGTTAAAGGTTTTAGTGATTGATTGATTCAATTATGGTTGAGTCAGAGATTGATCATTGAGTTTCAGTGATTGGTTTTGATGGTTTTGTTGCAGTGGTGATTGATTTTGAGCTTCAATGTTACTAATGGGTCTAGTGTGAAAATTTGATGAAACGTGGCCTTCATATTGTAGTATTATGTACCAGGAATATCCAGTGTGAAAATTTATGAAACGTGGTCTGTGGAGGATACTGAGGGTTGGAGCCTTCAGTGAGGAAGTCGAAGCTTCCTGCCAGTAGTGGCTGGTGATTTGATTAGGGAGTTGGAGCTCCCTTCCACTAGAAGCTGGAGAACGAGTGAAGGTTGTAGCCTTCTGTAGGTTGGAGCCTACATACTACTAAACATATCGGCTAGTATAAGAACTAGGGGGTTGTAGCTCCCTTCTAGTAGAAGATGAAGAATGAGAGAAGTTTGTAGCCTTCTACAGGTGGGTGTTTTTGTACTGGTATGAGTCTGCACCAGTACAAGATTGCATGCATATTTTCCTATTATTATAAGAAGACTGGGATGACAATAGCAGGTGCTTTTCTCCCACATTAGGTTTCCACCTTAAATATTGGTGTTCATGTGTGTTGCTTATGTGTGATGGTTTAATATGTTATTACTACACATGGTTACTATTTAATGTTTAATAAAGTACCGATGCACTGATTAAAGATCAACATATGATGAGTTAATTGAATCATAAGTTCATTGGATATATGTTGGTTGCCTTAAGAACAGTTGTGTGCACATGCGTGTTCCCATCACTGAAGTAGCGTATATAAATATGATTATGGAAATGAATTTTTTTTTTATTTTTAAATACCAATTCACCCTCCCTCTCAGCATTATTTCCAACAATTGGTATTAGAGCCAGGTCCTTTGGCAGAAGCTTGATTTCTTGAAGGAGATCTATATTAACAATGGGAAAGAAGCTAAAGAAGAAAGCACCTCAAAAGAAGAAGATATCTCAAAGGAACTGTGACAGTGGGAGAGATGATTGGCCTTTATGTGGAAGCAACTCTTCAAATTCAGAATCACCTAAGAATGAAGATGAACAAGAAAAATAACTATCAGGTATCAATTCGTTGTCTTCTGGTGATACATTTCTCTATTCATTTTAAGATAATGAAAGTGACAATGAAACAATTGAATTTGTTCTTATAGGCAAAAGAGAAATAAATCCAATAGAGGTAGAATTTAAAAGGCTCATAGAAACAATTAGAGATCAAAAGTATATAATTGATAAAAGGGAATGTGTCTACAAAGAATAAGTTACCAGTTTAAAAGCCAGTTCAAGGAAGGAAACAAAATAAAGAAGAAGTAAAAAGAAAAGGAAGATCAAAGTCAAAGGTTGTAGGATGAAGTGACATCATTAAGAAATGAAGTGAATGAAAAGGACACAACAAAGGAACTTATAGAAAGAACCAACTAATTTGAAGGTTCTGAAGCTATGGTCATTTCTCTAAAAGAAGATCTCAAAAATTCAAATAAGCTGAATGAAGAACTATTCCAAGCATTTTAAGAACAAGAAAATGAAGCTCTCGAATTAAGGAAACAAGTGGAAGAAGGAAGAAAAGCTGAAAAAATCATGAAGAAGAAGTATCTTAAAAAGGAGCAATATTAGGTTGAGGTAAAAATCAAAAAAGGTAAATTAGAAGAAAAGGATAAACTTTTACGATTTCAAGATAGTATTAATATTTTGGATGATATTCTTAGTGGTCAAAGGTCTCCTGCAATCAAATATGGTCTTGGTTTTCATGAAACTATTAAAGGTGAATCTAGCTCACAAACTAAAGCAAGGAACTCTAATGCAAAATCTGAAATTCTCAACAAGGAGATAAGAGGTCAACCCCATCAACATCCAAGGAAATAAAGACTTCAAATAAAATCATTTACTCCTAACTATGGAAGTGATAATATTTTATTTCTTCTAATGAACAATGTCGAATGTTTTATATGTCATAATTTTGAACATGTTACAACCAGATGTAGAAGTAGAATGACTCAAGCTAATAACTATCACACATAAAGATCATCAGCTTCCAAGTACTTCAAAGGATCTTGTTTTTCCTGCAATATGTTTGGTCACAAAGCCATTAATTTCTATAGAGTGAATATGAAACATATAAGATTACAACCAGATGTAGAAGTAGAATGACTCAAGCTAATAACTACACACATAAAGATCATCAGCTTCCAAGTACTTCAAAGGATCTTGTTTTTCCTACAATATGTTTGGTCACAAAGCCATTAATTTATATAGAGTGAATATGAAACATATAAGATTTTATTCTTGTAACAAGTTTGGGCATATAGCAAAATAATGCAGGAGAACAATTTGGCCAACATACTGAAGGGATCAAACATAGTCACACTCCAAGGTATGAAAGAAGAAGGAAGTACGACCATAAATATGTGGTATAACTTAATATACAGACAGAACATACTCAAGATAAACTGAGAGTATGAAATTTCAGCATTCTAATTCTCATACGTAGTTATCATGAAGACAAGTTGCGTATATATGCAAGTTTGAAACTGCACACTCGTGTATATGTTGGTTTGATGAAGAAGATGTGAGATAGACTCATGAAAAGGGGTTTGATATGGTTCAGTCAATTATCAATTATATTTTCTATTCTGATTGATGATGATTACATTTAATGATGATATGTATAAGTGATTTTGACCATCATAACTTGTTCATGACTTGATGTATAACTAGTTGATGACAATGCCTTGATGTTCCTTACTGATATATATAATGATTAGATTTGACAATAAACAATTGGCACAGGTTCAAGGGGAGAATATGTTATGCTTATAATAATGCACTGTTGGCATTATGTTCAGAATTATTTGGTTCTTATGTTGTTGAAGTGTTTAAATGATACATCATGCTATGCTGCAGTTATGAGTTGCCTATGATAAAGTCTTAGATGATACTTGTATTACTTGGGGTTACATAGTTGTTATTCAGATTAGATTTATGGATGATAGTGGATGACTTTTGATGATGCATACAATACATATAGATGGTGATATTCATAAGGACAAGGAGAAGAACAAAACCTGAGTACACAACTTCATGATGATAAGATTCACTCATTTCTTTTATTATTGTGTCATCATGCCTTCAAAGATGTAAAAAGTCCATATGGTGTAGTTATGTTGTAGGAATCACATAGTTCTTGGCTCTCACATGATATATTGATTGAGGATTGTTGATCTTGATGGTATTAAGAAAGTTTGACAAATGACTGTGAGCTCATGGTTTTCTTTTCACATTGATGAGAAGCTAGATACATATTGCTATCTCTTTAATGGATACACATTATGCATATTGATAAATATTGTTGGTTGGCCAAGAGAAGGTGATATTGCAGGTTTCATGAAGAGGAATCTAATTGGGGACATGGATTACTTAGTCACATAATCATGATGACTTCTTACCTTATGATGATAGGTTTGATACTCACATATGTTGATTATCGTGGTTGATGCTTATCAGATGTGGGACGTTTCCTAGTGATGATACATGGTTGATACATTGAGGGTTCTTATGGAAGGATCATGCTGTTCTTGATGGTGATGTTATGATCATATATGATGACTATGGTGTTTTCACATACATATGATATTATATGAAATATTTTGTGTTATTGCTTGGAGATATGACATATGCTTAGTTGATTCATGGAAGGTTATGGTAAGGCTCTTTCTCCAAAGGAAACATAGCAAGTTGATCTGACGAGATCAAGAGGATGAGTTGATATCTATATGCAACATACTTTTTCATAGGTTGATGATAATTACATTGTCATATCTTTGGAACTAATGATTGACATGTATAGGCTGCTAGTCTTGATGTTGCTGATAGATGCTTATGGTTCATATCATACATGGTGTATGATAGTTGTTGATGACTATCATGGTCTTGTTTAGATCATTGGTATCTGTTATAAATGTCATGTATATCATTCAATGTAAAGGTCATATAAAGACCCATGATGTAATAATATGTCCTTGTCTATCATGGTATTTTAATGAGTCCTTCTTCGTCATATGATGTCATTTGTACCCCGACTATGAATGGGAAGGATGATGTAATAATTGTTATATTTCAGTCATCTATAAACAATTGGTATATCTCCACTTGGTTGGATAGATGAGTCAAATTTGGTATATCCCCACTTGGTTGGGAGATTGATGTATGTATGAGTCATTGGTGATAGGAAGGTCATACTCAAATAGTTGAGTTATAGAGTCATGTTATTTTTTTGGAAAATATGTTTGCAGAATCTGCATGTTCTCAGGGGGGGCATGGATGGTATAATGCATCTCAACATGTACAAAGGGGGAGTTTAATTAGAGAATTCAACATGTACCTATGGGGAGAATGATCAATGTTCATATTCAACTATTTAGATATGAAATTATTCATTTTAGTCAACCCTTTACCATTGATATCAAAGGGGGAGAGTATATTTGTCAACCCTTTGCCCTTGATGTCAAAGGGGGAGAGTATTTTGGTGTTGCTTGTTATCTCTAACATTTTCTATGGCTTGCGGTAATAAACACCAACGTGGTTGCCATCAAGTCCAAAGGGGGATATTTTTTCCATTATTATAAATGTGTTATACTTGATGGCAACCCACTTGTAGCAAAACAACTCACTTGTATATGGTAACTAGATCAATCTACGTAACTAGATGAATCTACTGGAGAGATATCAAATGTGACCGAAGGCATGGAATTTTTGTTTACAGATGTGATAAAATGTACGGTAGTTCAAATGAATCAGTTCAGAAGTAATGTACAATGGAGAATCACATTATAACAGGTCTATTTAGAGAGAACAAAGTAATGGTACAAAAGAATAGGATGAAGGAACAAAGGACTACAGATCAGAATCAAGAAGTTGAAGAGAAAGGACATTATAAGGTATGTTAAGTTGTATATGTAGGTTAACTATACAAAAAGAGCATGTAGACATGGGTTCACTATACAAAAAGAGCTCATACATATGCATGCACTTTCATAGAAGAAAAAGCGCATATGGGATGAAAAATTAAGGAAATTAAGGTGAAAGAATACCAAGGGTCAATACCATGGTATTAGCCCACAATATTGAGCGTAGTAATGACTATTTGATCCCACCCAAGAATACCACTGGTCCTAAGTGGTTTTGGTTTTAGGTATTGAGAAAGCCTAAAACTATATAGGGAGGAGAAGATCAAAGTCTAAGGGCAGAAGGAATGAATATCTTATGAAGTGTTAGATCAAAAGAAAATATGCATGTTATAGGTTTTTGATGCTTTGCTTGATCTAAACTAAGTATGCACCTATATGTTTGATGATGGATGAGATATAATGATGGATCAAGATCATAATGACTTATCATTATGTGATATGATAATGGATAGGCTAGATTTGATTGCTAATGCACATTTTATCCTTATATGTGATGATCTAGGTATGTTTGAAGTTTGGAATTGCAACAAAGTTATAAGTAAGTATTTGTAGATATATATGCTGGTTCGCTTTGGTGAAGGTACGTATAGACACTAGTTCCAATGGTCCAAGTAGCATATGCAAAAGAAAATCTTGATGTTCAGGGATGACTTATCTATCAGATCAGTGCTACTGTTTACTACTATTTGTCAATGAAGTCTTCTTAGATATGAAAGTAAAAATGAGTGCATAAATAGTTTGTTTCTAATTGATTGATTGATGAGTAAGAAGGGTGATCATTCCTGCTATATGTTTAGAAATCTGAATTGACAGTATATTTTTGAATGTCACTTATTGGTATAGTTTGTGGTTGAGAGGTTTTATGATTTAGTATCTTTAGAGGTATACACAGGTTGGGCTAAAGGAAGTTGTGTATACACACATGTTGGATTCATTGAAGACGCGTATACAACATGAAACATGATTTTGAGGTTACAGTTGGTTCTACCTTTTGATGCAGTGTTCTGGGTTTATATCTGTGTACTAGTTACAGTGATCTGTCTGTTCGAGTTGATTGGTTGAATTTGATTAAGTTTGAATAAATGGTTGATTTAGTTGTGTAAGAGGTTCAGTGATTATTTAATTTAGGATGTCAGAGTTTTTATTAATAATTGATTCAATTATGGTTGATTTAGAGATTGACGATTGAGTTTTAGTGATTGGTTTTGATGGTTGTATTTCAGTGGTCATTGAATTTGAGCTTCAATGTTACTAATGGGTCCAGTGTGAAAATTTGATGAAATGTGGCCTTTGTATTGTAGTATTTTGTTGTAGGAGTATCCAATGTGAAAATTTATGAAACGGGGTCCCTTGAGGATATTGAGGGTTGGATCCTTCAGTGAGGAAGTCGAAGCTTCCTGCCAATAGTGGCTGGTGATTTGATTAGGGGGTTGGAGCTCCCTTCGAGTAGCAGCTAGAGAACGAGTGAAGGTTGTAGCCTTATGTAGGTTAGAGCCTATGTACTAGTAAACATAACGGCTAGTACAAGAACTAAGCGGTTGTAGCTCCCTTCTAGTAGAAGCTGTAGAATGAGAGAAGGTTGTAGCCTTCTACAGGTGAGTTCCTGCATACTAGTATGAGTTTGCACTAGTACAATGTTGTAAACAAATTTTCTTATTATTAAAAGAGGACATAGATGACAACATCAGGTGGTTTTCACCCACATTGGGTTTCAAACTTAAATCTTGGTGTTCATGTGTGTTGCTTATGTGTGATGGTTTACTCTATTATTACTACAAATGATTACAGTTTAGTGTTTAATAAAGTACTGATGCACTGATTAATGATCAAGATGTGATGAATAAATTGAACCATAAGCTGACTGGATATATGTTGGTTGCCTTACGAATAGTTGTGTGCAGACACGAGTTCCCTTCATTGAGGTAGCATATATAAATCTGATTATGGAAATGAAAAAATTATTGATTTCTAAATAATAATTCACCCCCCATCTCAATATTATTAACAACAAATTTCACTCACAACATTATCACAACATGCATATCAACATGCATACATTCCAATTGTACCATTTTATCATCAACACCTTATCTTCCATAGTGTTGTGTTGGGTCCCTATAATACTAGTGATTACCCCACTACTATTGTAGTTGCATCCCTTATTAATATTGTTGTGCCCCTATTGTCCCCATATTGTTATTATTGTGCCCCATAGAATCCCTCTATTATTATTTTTGTGGCTTTATATTATCATCGTTAGGTCGGCGGGGTTATATTGTGACTCCTTAGACTCCTATATATATAAACAAGGTTTTTTCATTTGAACCATCCAATAATTGTTCATTTATGTAATGTAAAGGAGGTTTCCCCGTAGAAGAGGCTGAATTCTAAGGCTTTGATCTATCTTTTCCTTGAGTTGCTTTCATAACATTTGGTATTGGAGCTTTGGATTCTAGGGTTTCGCTGCTCCAAATAGGTCATCATGGAATTTTCGCTATAACTTATTTTCTGCGACATTTCAAAAGCTAAAAAAAAACCCATTTGAGAAGAAATCACGCTGAACCGCAGGTCTGAATTTCAGATCTTTTTGCACTATATTTGCGGAGATATGATCTAAGGAAGTTGGTCTTTTTGCAGACTCCTGAATTACATTCCAAACAAGTGACCTAGGGAAAATTTTCATAACTTTCTCTCTCAGCATCGGATTGAAATTTTGTAAGAAGGTACAGAAAGAGGATGGATTGTAGTTCCAGAGCCAAAGCTGAAAACAGTGACTCATGGCATGTCGTAAAAGTTCACTCTACTGAACTAGTCTATAATCAGGTCACTATGGGAGATTTCTTATAACTCTTCCTTGGAGAATCCAATTTAGATCAAACTGGTGGCATTGTAAAGAGGAAACATAAGGCTACTATAGGTCACAATTTTAGAACTATATGATCTGAAATTACAGAGATATATCGGAGGCAATATCGAGCTCCTACAAAGTGAAAAAAATGTGTAGATTTTTTTAAATTTTTGCTTAAGCTTGGCTTGAAAATTTATCTTGAAGGAATTCAAAGGGCATAGTAGAGCATTATTATTAGTAACTGATGCCCCAAGAAAAGAAAATGCAAACACATAGTAAGCAACCTGAAAGCTCTAGCATGACTCATGAAGAAGAGGAAGAAATGCTACATGATATATCAAAATTACAAGACCAAGTGCAACAAATGTCACTCTCACAAAAGCTAACATAAGCTAAGATAAATGGTGTGGAATCTAAGATAAATGGTTTGGAAGCTAATATGGATGATTTGAAGACAGATTTGAAGAGATACATGGCAGATTTGAAGATAGACATGGCATGTTTGAAGATAGATTTGACAAATTTTCTACAAGAAATACTTACCAATGGTGAAAAGGTAGTAAAGGAAACTCATGATGCGAACAAAAGAAATGTTAATCATGATTTCAAAGACTCTAATGTGGGATCGAATACCCACCATATTCCAAAAATCGATATGAGGAAGTTTGATGGGAAGGATCCCGCAACATGGATATTACAAATGGAGCAATTTTTCGATCTCAATAATCTGCAAAACACACAAAAGGTACATATTTCAACTTTATATTTGGAACCAAATCAGTTTTTATGGTATCAATGGCTTTGGTCTCGTAAAAAAATTATCACTTGGGCAATTTTTACAGAATAATTGACAACACATTATGACGATACAAAAAGCAACACTTTTTTTAGCCAATTGATAAGTCTCAAACAAAAGGGTTCACTAATGGAGCACATTGAGGAGTTCCAAAAATTGAACATAAGGGTAAAAAATATTCCAAAGGAGCATAGGATTGATGTGTTCATAAGGACCTTAAAGGATAATATCCAACATGATTTTTACCTTTGGGAACCTGATTCATTAAAGAAGGTATTCCGGTTAGCAAGAAAAATGGGAAGCAAAATTATGGCAACCAGGAAGCATACCAATCACAACTATAAAGATGGAAGTGTCTTTGCCCCTAGTCTTCCACAACCTATAAGGTTGACACCACAAAGAAAAAGGGATGTGTTACAGTTGTGATAGCAAATACACTAAAGGTCATAAGTGTGCTGAGAAGAAATTATTCTACATAGGTTGTGAAGAGAAAGAAGAAAAGGAGAAAGAAAGGTCAAAAGAAGAGGATATACTCCACGAACAAAGCCTAGATAAAGAAGAAATGAATCCGAACATAACTTGTAATGCGTTGGCAGGAATTACCACTCCTCAAACCATTAATATAGAAGGACACATCAAGAAGAAAAAGGTAATAGTGTTGATTGATTCCGAAAGTACCCACAATTTTATTCATTGTAAGGTAGCAAAAGAATTGAATTGCTTCTTATATCCAGCACCAAAGTGTCAAGTGATGGTTGCAAATGGAGGAATGATAAATTGCTCTAGAAAGTGTCATAATATCAAGCTATCCATGGGAGAGTATGTATTGACTAGCCCAATGCTTTCCATTCCAATGGGAGGTGCTGATGTTGTACTAGGAGTCCAATGGCTACAATCCTTGGGTACAATAGCTTTTAATTTTAATAACTTTTCATGAAATTTTATGTGGAAGGAAATGAAGTTGAATTAAGGGGTATTGCAGGGAAACCAAGAAATTTAATCGGCTCTAACAATATGACAAAGCTTCTAAAAAAGGAACAAAGAGGTGTAATTGCACAATTATGTTCACTAGATGTTTCCACATTGCAATCATCTATTTCTCTAGATCTCCAAAAAGTCTTGGACAATCATTCCAAGTTATTTGAGACTCCCAAAGGTCTCCCACCTATTCGATCACGATCATTCTATTCATATGATTCCAGGAAGTGCTCCTCCAATCATCAGGCCATACAGATATCCCTATGCCCAAAAGAGTGAAATTGAATGTATGGTTGCAGAAATGCTAGAGTCTGGTATGTCAAAGTTCTTTCTCTGCTCCAGTAGTATTCGTGCACAAGAAGGATGGATCATGGTGCATGTGTCTGGATTATAAGGAGCTCAAAAAGCTCACTATTAAAGATAAGTTTCCCATTCCTGTCATTGATGAATTACTGGATAAATTACATGGATCAATTTACTTCACCAAGTTGGATATTCATTCAGGATATCATCAAATCAGAATGAAGACTGAAGACAGTCCAGAAACAACATTTAAAACTCATGAGGGTCATTATGAATTTTTGGTCATTCCTCTTGGCCTTATCATGCACCTTCAACAGTTCAAGGTTTGATGAATTCCATTTTCAAACCATTCCTTAGAAAATTTGTGTTAGTATTTTTTTATGATATACTAATCTACAACAAGTCTTAGAAGGATCATGTTGACCATGTTGATAGGGTGCTACAACTATTGGAGGAGAAACAATTATATGCAAAAAGATCCAAATGTTTCTTTGGAGTACAAGAGGTGGAATATATGGCTCATATTGTATCTCATGAAGGAGTTAAGGTAGACCCTAGAAAAATTAAAGCGATTAAGGAATGCAAAATCCCCACATCCATAAAGCATCTGCGAGGATTTCTGAGGTTGACAGGGTATTATTGCAAGTTTGTTAAGAATTATGGAAGAATAGCAGCACCTCTAACAACATTATTGAAGAAAGATGCATTTTCATAGACTCTAGAAGCAACAAAGGCCTTCGAACATCTTAAAGAGGCAATGTGCCAAGCACCGGACTTAGCTACACCGGACTTCACAAAAACCTTTATTGTGGAATGTGATGCTTCATGAAATGGAATTGATGCTATTTTAATTCAAGATGAAATACCCATTGCTTTTGAAAGTCATCCAATCAAGGGAAAGTTTTTACACAAAGCTATTTATGAGAAGGAAATGTTGGCAATACTCCATGCACTTAAGAAATGGCGACCCTACCTAATGGGAAGACACTTCAAGGTAAAAACGGATCATGATAGCCTTATATACTTTTTAGAACAAAGAGTATCCTCTGAAGAGAAACAAAAGTGGGTCACAAAGATGTTGGGTTATGACTTTGAAATCATCTACAAAAAAGGGAAGCAAAATGTGATGGCAGATGCAATCTCAAGAAAGGATGAGGATGTGGAAGCATTGTTGTGTGCCATTTCTATTATCCAACCAGATTGGATAAATGAAGCAAGGGAGGAATGGAAGAATGAAAAAGAAGTGTGGGCACTTATTTGAAAGTTGCAACAAGATTCCAACACGTTTGATACATTTAGCTGGCAAAATGATTCGTTATGGTACAAAGATCGCTTATACCTCTCTAAGAATTCCCAACTAAAACAAAATATTCTTATGGAATTGCACACTTCTCCCTTAGGAGGGCACTCAGGATTTTTAAAAACTTACCGCGGGGTTAAGAAGGAATTTTTTTGGGATGGCCTTAAATCAGAGATTCAAAAGTTTTTGGCGGAATGTTTGGTTTGCCAACAAAATAAAGTTGAAACAATTAAGACACCGGGTCTATTACAACCTTTATCCATTCCAAGCCAATGTTGGGAGGAGGTTTCAATGGATTTTATCACAAGTTTACCCATGTCTGAGGGAAAGAGTGTCATCATGGTGGTAGTTGACAAACTTACCAAGTATGCACACTTTTGTGCATTATCACATCCATTTAAAGCCAGTACAGTTTCTACTACATTTATGGAAACAATTCAAAAGCTACATGGAAACCCAAAGATTATTATAAGTGACGAGATCCCATTTTCATTGGAAATTTTTGGACAGAATTATTTTCTTGTCTTGGTACTCAGTTAGCTCATAGCTCATCTTATCATCCTCAATCTAATGGGCAAACTGAGATAGTAAACAAATGTTTGGAAGGATATCTTCGTTGCTTTGTATCTGATAAACAGACACAATGGGTCAAATGGTTGCCTCTGGCTGAATGGTGGTATAACACTTCCTTCCATACAACAACAAAAATGACCCCATTTATGGCACTTTATGGATCAGCCACCATCCATCACATCATATTTAAGGGAAAATTCTAAGGTTCAAGTAGTGGAACATCACATCGAACATCAACAACAAGTGCTCCAACTCTTAATGGATAACCTTGTTGGCATTATGACTCAGGTTTGGCACTATGGCACAAGTGTTGTCCTTGATGGCAAATCACTCAAGTGGCAAATCATTATTCAGGCTCTCAAAATAATAGAAAATGAGATACCCCGGTTTTGGGTCCCTTGCATTGGTTTTCTATGGTTTTCATCCATGGTTTGTGTAAGGGCTTGCCTATAAAAAGGAAAGGATATCATTTGGCTAAACACTTGTAAATATTGAATATCTTAAGATGAACTAGATCTGAAATACTTGTAATCGGTTGATGAAATAAAATTAAACCTGAGCATGAGAAGACTGATCAATTGAGGGGTCGTGATCTCTTTGGCGCATGATCAGATATGTGGATCTGACAGTCTGGGGTACAATTGAGGATTGATAAAGTGTTTATATCCAGAGGTCCGCAGGCGAGATACGGCTCAGGTGCGAAGGTGCATAGACCAGTAGACGATGCAGGTGCGGAGGTCTGCAGACCAGTAGACGGCGCAGGTGCGGAGGTTCGCAGCCTAGTAGACGGCATAGGTGCGAAGGTCCACAATCCATTAGAAGGTGCAGTTGCAAAGGTCTACAGGCCAGTAGAAAGCACAGGTGCGGAGATGCGCAGTCCAGGAGACGGATCAGGTGCGGAGGTGCGCAATTCAACAGACGGTTCAGGTGTGAATGTACGCTGTCGAGTAGATAGATCAGGTGCAGAGCTGTGCAGGCTAGACACAGTAGAAGTGCGAATATTCGCAGGTTTATATTGGTGAAGTTGCAGACTTTTTCTTGAAATATTTGTTGGCTGCCTTTTGTCTATTGCTACAGAGTTCTGGGTTTAGATTACTTGTATTCCTTGTCTGGTTACTACATTCTGAGAGGCTATTGGTTGATTCATTAGTTGATTGTAAAAGGGGATTGGTTGATTCACATGTACTTGATGATTATTTGATGTTCATGGATCCAGTCTGAAAATTAATGAAACGTGGTCCCTGAAAGGAAAGAAGTAGGGGGTTGTAGCTCCCTTCCAGAAGAGTCTAGAAAACGAGAGAGGGTTGTAGCTCTCTGTAGGTTGCAACCTGCATATTGGTAAAGGACTGCACCAGTACAGAATCATTGTGAAAGAAGTTTCTAATTGAAAGAAGATAGAGACACATTGCAGCAGGTGGTTTTCACCTACATTAGGTTTCCACCTTATATCTAGTGTTCTTTGGTGTGACTGTCTGTTTTTCTAGTTCCTGTTCATTATTATATGGTAGTGACATTCAAATTAATGGTCAACATATGAAGAATAAATTTAATTATAAATCTAGAGGGAATATTGAAAAGAATTTGATAATACTGATTCACCCCCCCAGTATTATTTCCAACAATTGGAATCACAACAAGTCCTTCATAAGAAGCTTGATCGCTTGAAGGAAGATCTATCATCATGAGCAACTATGAGAGAGAAGCATCAATCAGGCCACCAATTTTTGGTGGGACAAACTTTGTATATTGGAAGGTAAGAGTGACTGCCTATCTTCAATATCTTGGTACAGAAGTCTGGGATATCATAGATACAGGGTACACTTTTCCATCAGCAACACCTACAGATCCTGCTGGTAAGAAGCAATATGAAACAAATGCAAAGGATGTCAATACTCTATTAGGATGTCTATCTCAATCAGAATTCGTCAAGGTTATGCAGTATAAATCTGCAAAAGAATTATGGGACAAGATTGTTCTGAGCTATGAAGGAGATGAACAGGTAAAACGAGAAAAAATTCAAACCCTCAGAATTCAGTATGAAAATCTCAAAATGCACAATGATGAAAGTGTGGATAACTATTTCCTTCGTGTAGATGAGATTTTTAATTGTATGAAAAACTTGGTTGAAGAAATAAAAGAGGTTGTTGTGGTTGAAAAAGTTCTAAGATCTTTGTCCCCTAAGTTTGAACCAAAAGTTTCTGCAATAGAAGAAAAGGAGAATCTACGGAACCTTACCATGTCATAACTGCACATAATTCTAACTACTTACGAAATGATGAAAGGAGGACCATCAAACAGAAGAGAAGCTGCATTCAAGGCTTCAGGCAAAGGAGATTACTATGAGTCAGGACATCTATTAGAAGAACAAGAAGAATCAAATTTTGTCAAGAACCTTCAACGAGGTGCTGGAAGATTCAGAGGTAAGTTACCTTTCAAATGCTTTGGTTGTGGAAGAGTCGGTCACTATGCTACAAAGTGTCCACATAAAGATAAGCTTGACAAAGGTAAGGAACATGTCAGATGGAAAAAGAAATAGAATGTAAATAAGAAAATCTATTACACTCATGATGACAGTGATAGACTTTCAAATAGTGATGAAGATGAACAAGGTAGCAATTATAGACTTTTAATGGCCTTTGAAGATGATGATTTCGTGGATGCTATAGATGAATAAGGTCTGTATGAAGAGATTTCTAAACTCAAAATTTGTTTAGAAGAGAAAAATATGACTATTGATACCCTGCAATTCCAACTGGCTGAAAAAGAAAAACTTCATGAAAAGTTAGAATGTGAAATTGTTGGTCTTGAAAAGAGATTGAGAAAACAAAATCTCTTAATCTTAGATTTGTTAAAGGATCTGAAACTCTGGATGAGATTATTAATGTGCAGCGTTCTCCACTGATCAAGATAGGTCTGGGATATAATGAAGAAACATCTCAAGCATCCACCTCCAAAAGCTATCTTGATGCAGCAAGGAGAAGCGAGAAAAGGCCTAATAGAAATCATCAGGTAAATCAGGGACAATTTAACTCAAGAATGAACAAAGACTATTAGGTAAATCGAGGAAAATCTACTTTAAGCACAAATAGAAGCCATAAGCAGCCTCAGGTAAAACCTTCTCAATTTGCCTCAAGAATGGATGTCAATAGAAACTACAATCTTTTGGCTGGTAGATTTGATAATCATAGGAGTTTTTTCAATGGCCAATGTTTCTCTTATCATAACTTTGGCCACAAAGCATCTCAATGTGTTTCCTATAAGACAATCATGACTAGAGAAGCTCAAAAACAAAGGAGTATGACTGGGATCGTGAAAAGAACCTACAATAAATTTTCTACTCTTGAAAATGAAATAGAATGCTCTATTTGTAACAACTTCAGTCATAAAGATTCTAAATGTAGGAGCAGGTTTCAGCAGACAACTCAGACGGAGCAAGCCTCAAGTTTAAAAACATGGAGAATGAAGGAACCACAACCAGAGAGATGTGGTATAGCTTTATATGCGGAAGGACAAGAAAATCAATGGTATATCAACAGTGATTGTTCAAACACATGGCGGTTGATAAGGAAAAACTTCAGTCATATAGTGCCTTAGAGAAGGAGAAGAAGGTCTCTTTTGGAAATGACACCCCTGCGCCTATAAAAGGTAAAGGTTCTGTTCAATTAAAAGAAAAGGTCAAAGCTGGAAATGTTATGTATGTTGATGGGTTAAAGCATAATTTATTGAGTGTCAGTCAGATGTGTGATCAAGGAAAAGAGATAATATTTCAATCAAATGGATGTAGTGTTCGTGATCTTGATACAGGAAAAACAGTGATCAAAGGCATAAGGACTCCAAATAATTTATACATATTCAAAGAAGGAAAACATCAATGATATCTAAGCAAGAACGATGAACACTGGTTATGGCACAGAAGATTCAGGCATCTTAGCTTCTCATAGATAAGGAAAGCATGTAAATACCAGGCAATTCATGGTCTTCCAGACATCAGAATTCTAGACAATACAATTTGAAAATCATGTCAGTTTGGTAAGAAAACCAGAACTAACTTCCCTAAGAAGGAAGGATCAGCGAGCAGGCCACTTTAACTTGTCCATACTGATGTATGTGGTCCAACTAGGAAAAGGTCACCTCGAGGAGAAGAATATTTCATATTATTCATTGAAGACTTTTCCAATATGTGTTGGATAGTACTTATGAAGCACAAAGATGAAGCCTTTGAAAAGTTCAAATCATTCAAAGCCTTGGTGGAGAATGAATCAGATCAAAAAATCAAATTCCTCAGGTCTGATAGAGGTGGGGAGTTTACCTCGAATGAATTTTTTGATTTTTGTGAAGAACATGGAATAATAAGGGAATTCTCTACAGCTAGGACTCCTCAACAAAATGGAGTAGTGGAAAGGATAAACAGAATGGTTCAACAAATGGCTCGTGCTATGCTTGATGAGTCTGGAGCTCCTGCAACCTTCTGGGGTGAAGCTGCATTTGCTGCAGTTGTTATTCTCAACAAGACAAATATCTGGGTGAACAACACTCAAACTCCTCATGAGCTCTAGTATGGTGAGACTCCTTCCATAAAACATTTCAAAATTTTTGGAAGCAAATGCTATATTAAAAATAATGATGAAAATCTTGGCAAGCTTGAACCTAGAGCAGATGAAGGCATTCTCCTTGGTTATTTTCATTACAGCAAAGCATACAAATGTTACAATAAAAGGCTTGGAAGGATTGTCGACAGCATTGATGTAGTGGTGGATGAAAAAGACACTCCCAGGCAGGTAATATCTAAAGACTTCAAACATGATGAGGATTATCCATCAACATCAAGTCAGATTCATGATGAAGAAGAAACCCATGAGGCACCGGAGGAACAGATAAGGATATAAGAAAATACTCCATCTAGGTATGTTCAAAAGAATCATCCGGAATCTCAAATTTTGGGGCAAAAGGAGGTAGGCATACAAACAAGAAGAACAATTGCAGAAGCTTCAAGCTATTTGTCAATACTTTCCTCCACTGAACCACAAAATGTAAGAGAGGTGTGCAAAGATGAATGCTGGGTCAAGGAAATGGATGAAGAACTTGAACATATTGAAGGAATAACACTTTGGAATTGGTTCCTAGAATAAAATATAAGAATGTCATAGGGACAAAGTGGATTTTCAAAAATAAACTAAATGAAAATGGAGATGTGGTTAGAAACAAGGCAAGACTTGTTTGTAAAGGATATGCGCAAAAAGAGGGCATAGACTTTGAAGAAACCTTTGCACCAGTTGCTAGACTTGAGGCTATAAGAATGTTCCTTGCTCTCTCTAGCTTTCAGAAGTTCAAAGTATTTCATATGGATGTAAAATCTACCTTTCTGAATGGAGACTTGAATGAAGAAGTGTACATTGAACAACCATATGGGTTCATCCTTGGAAATGATCCAAATCTTGTATGCAGGCTCAAAAAGGCTCTCTATGGTCTTAAACAGGCTCCTAGGGCATGGTATTATTGGCTGGATAAATATCTTCATCAACAAGGTTTTATAAAAGGATCAACTGACAACAATCTATATAAAGGTTGATAATGAAAAGTTGCTAATACTTGTTGTGTATGTAGATGATATCATCTTTGGTAGCAATGAAGAAGACATGAGTCAAAAGTTTGCCTTGGTGGTGCAAAAGGAGTTTGAAATGTCCATGCTTGGTGAGCTCACATATTTCCTTGGTTTGCAAGTCCAACAAAACAAAGATGGTATTTTTCTATCACAAACCAAGTATCTCGAGCAAATCTTGAAGAAATATGGGATGGAGTATTCGAAACCAGTATGTACCCCTATGGTGACAGGATGCAGCCTCAGTACGAATGCTGAGTCAGCAGTAGTACATCAACCAACCTATTGTTGTTGGGAAAAGTATCCAATACGGAATGCCCCTATCCCACTCTAAGAGGTGATAGTGCCTTAGCAGCAAACAGGTAAACTTATTCAAGTATTCTTCTTTATGAAATGCAAGTGAGGAAGAAGGATCTAACTAACCTGTATCTTCCACTAGTTTGTCGATCCAGATCACTCCTCTCTTCAGTAGCTCCCAGCTTCTTGCTCCTTCACCGGCCCAGCTTCACCGAATTCCTACAAGATCACAAGAGAGAGAAACTACACAAAGATACAGATATACATTCATAAAAAGCTCAAGATCAGATTCAGCTAAACATGTAAGCATAACAAAACATCATTGGTATACAACATGTAGGAGAAACTCAAATAGTTTATTGATAAGATAATAAAGTCTGAGAGGAGATACAACCAAGTGAGTTCTGATCCAGCATCTACCTCCCAGCGATGGAATCCCTTCCTCTCCTCCAACAAAGCATAAGTCACCCAATTTGCTAATGTCAATCTCAAACCAACAACAATTCTCTGCAAAGTACAAAATTCCAACCTCCTCTGAACCTCTGGGTGAGAGATCCATATATAGATGTGAGCAGAGAGGGTGAGTCAGCTCATGTTTTGACTTGTGGCTTCTCTCTGTCAGTTCTTACTTCCACTTGTAGGTTGAGAACCTCTTACTCATCACTAGTCGAATTCATTGAGGCAAGTGTCATTGGAGAAGATTCTGGAAGCTTCCAGGGTCTTTCAACCTCGTTGAATGAACTTGCCATTTGTCATTTCCCGCTCAGCGCACCCTGGTAGTGCTTCTACCTGCGTTGCAGTGCACCTAGCCGGTGTAATCTCTGCATTTCAGCGCAGACATCTAGTGGAGCCTCTGAATTGATCCTGAATTGACTGTTTCTGAGTGGTTTTTGGTGGAGAACTTCTGGGAGAAGCTGTCATTGGTTGACCTTGTTCCTTTAGGAGCTGTAACAACATCTTTAGGGACTTTGGATCCCTTGAATTATGGACATTTCATGCTCAATGTTGTAAGGCACAAAAATGTCTATAACAGTTGCCCCCTAAAGTATGAGGCCGTTTATCGGGTGAAATGATTTATTAGGAGGATCCGAAGTTCTTCCAATGCTAGGAGGAGACCTCTAATAAGATACAATACAATACATTATTTTTCATACTGCTTTCATGATCTAGCTGAGGCGAGCATTCCCATGCTTAGCTTTATAAATTCATTTTTCTGTACATAGAACAGACAATCGTCTGATGGTAGACTGATGATTTTGATGAAATCATCATCCTTTTGGTAGGATGATTATCTCCTGCAATGATGTACATGTCAATGTCTTTATTTTCCTGAATATATATCGCAGCTCGGATGGATGAAACTAGATCCGGGGTCTTCAAACTCGTTCGATCTTCAATCTAAGTACAAGCCGATCCATGTGAGAAATGTTCTAAAGTCGAACATGGAAAGACATCGCTTGATTACCGGTCAATGAGGTAAACCGTTAACAAGCACGAGAGGAATCACCGATAATGATAATGACCCTCAAGGTACTGCAGTACAATTCACGTGGTGTGAATAAAGGACTTGGCGTCGAACACCACACAAAATCTTTCGGTCGAAGGTCCTTGATGTATACCTATCGCCGGAAGTGAGAAACTTGCCATTGAGGCATGCAAGATTCAAAGTACTGAACGGGTTGTTCCTAGATCAACTTCTTGGATAATGAGCTGATGTCGACAAGAAGCGATTCATTAAAGGAGGGCCTTAATGTATCCCACATCAGTGACACGTAACGGAGCAAATGATTTTGATGGAGGTGAAAACGATCTGATGATATATGGTTCAGGGTGGCGGTCATGAAAGGATGAAGGATAATGTATGGTAGTGGATGGGACACGGTTGACTTCTCTGGATGACTTCTCTTGAACATATCGGCGACACTTGTGTGATGGATTGGTAGCATTTACCCCAAATATGGATGGTATTGGCGAGACCATGGCGATGTGACGGGTGAATGAAACAACCCAACCCGACTCAGGCACGGAGTGGAAGTGTCATGTTCAAGAGCGACTTGCTACCAATAATGTTCTTTGAGTTTCTTCCCAATTTTTCCCCAGTCATTGCTGACCAGTACCTCTTTATTTTTGTCAAGCTTGAGGAGGATAACATATGCTTGTTCTATAATTTTCCCTTCGGGCAAACCCATTGCTATCTTTTAATGAGCCTAGCGATAGTGAAACTCGTTCTCGTCTAAAGACAAGTTTTTCGCTATTTAATGTTTTTAACGAGTCTAACGACAAAGATAACTTGGTCCTTTTCATATTTAGAGAGTATGAAAAGGTACGTAAAGTCAACTCCGGAAGTCCTTTTTCGTCATCTAATCCCTTAAGTCCGAAAAAGTATAAAACAATATAGAAGGGATGAATTTTCGATAGTTTTAACGAGCCGAACAAAACAAGCGCTCGATCTTTTTGTGCAATAATCCCTCAGGTCCAAAAAGATTAAAATCTAGAGGAGGGATAGCACTTCCGTCGCTTTAACGAGCTGGAAGGCCAAAACTCGGCAATCTTTACATATTTTACGAGTCAGATGAAAAGAGCTTAAAGAAGACTCGTCTTTTGAGGAACGAGTGATGAAACGGGTTAGCAACTGATTCCAGGTACGGGTTGGAATTTTCCAAGCACGACAGTGTCACAAGGATGGCTAGTGAAATCACTCTTCGCAGCTGTTCCTCAAAATGGGTAAACAATCATATGGAGGTGAACGATCGGCCAATGGAAAAGTGGAGATGACGGTGCAAACACGACCAAGGCTTTAATGGCTGATAATGTTACATTCACAGTGGTTATTTACCGGAAGATAGTTCATTTTTTAACGAGCTTAAACACGGAAAAACACTGCTCAGTCTTATGTTTATTTTTTAACGAGCATGAACTATGTGCTAAAACTGCTCAATCTTATGTTTATTTTTAACGAGCATGAACTATGTGCTAAAACTGCTCGATGATAAGTTTGCATGCCCCCAACATAATAAACCAAATCGAGGTGCATGCATATTGGTCACTATCTAAGCATAGTAACGCTTGAGGTACAACCCATTACGAGGTTGCGCCAGTGGAATTCCATCGTAATCCATTAACTCGTAGGCTCCTTTTGCTAACACTCGTTTAACAATATAGGGGCCCATCCATAAAGAATTAAATTTACCTGCTCCCAATTTATCGGATTCTTGGTCGTAAAGCAAGACCAAGTCACCTTCTGAGAAGACACGAGGTTTGACATTTTTGTCGAACTGTGATTTGACTCGTTTCTTATGGGCTTCGTTAGCCAACACGGCATCACGACGGGTTTCATCCAATTGGATTAATTCCAAGAAACGGGCCTCTTCTTCTGAAGTTCCGGGGAGGATATCAATTGCGAGTTTAAGAGACGAGATTTCACACTGGATTGGTAAGACTGCTTCTAGGCCATATACCAGTTGGAAAGGCATGAACCCGGTCACATTTCTTACCGACGTTCGGTAGGCCCACAAGGCTGAGTACAGGATTAGGTGCCACCTTCTTTTCTGAACCCCGATCATCCTTTGCAACATACGCTTCAGGACCTTGTTGATCGCTTCAACTTGTCTGTTGGCTTGCGGATAATACGGGGCAGAGCTGTCGTGAGATAGCCCTAGCTTGGCAGCTAATTCAACCATCATGTGATTGCGAAAATGCGATCCATGATCCGTAACTATAGCCTGTGGTACGCCGAATCTGGCGACTACATGATTGAAAAAGAAAAGGGCAGCTGTTTCACCAGTGTTATCTAATGTAGGCATTGCCTCGGCCCATTTGGTAAAATAATAAATGGCGACTATAATATACCCATGCCCCCCGATCGAGGTGGGGTTACATGTCATGAAATCGATGCCCCATTTTGCGAAAGGCCCAATAGCAACTATTGGCTGTAAAGGTGCGGGTGGTCTTCTGGTTTTGCTGTCAAAAATTTGACAAGCATGGCAACTTCTGACTGCGGTTAGGCAATCTTTGAACATGGTTGGCCAGAAGTATCCTGCTCATAAGATTTTTTGTGTTGTAGTGTATCCAGATTGATGCCCCCCACACGCACCTGAATGACACTCATTCAGGGCTTTTTCGGCCTCCTCATGGGTGAGGCACCTTATCAGAACTGTATCGATACCACGACGGTAAAGTGTATCACCGACGATCATGTAGTATTTTGCTTGGTATCGTATACGTTTGTGCTTTGAGTGAGAGGTGTCAGGCCTAAACTTTTGGGTTTGGAGATAAATTATTATATCTCCATACCACTCATTTCTTGTAGATATCAGAAACAAATTCTTGTCCACGATTGATTCTTCGGATGTTTCATCGTTGGACGATGATGGGAGATAGCACAGTAATTTTGCGTAAACTAGAGCTTTCTTTGATTTGGATTTTAAAAATTCCAGATCAAACTCTTGAAGGATTGCTATCCATTTTGAATATTTGCCCCCCAGTAACTATCGTGACAATATATAAGTCATGGGGTTGTAATCAGACAAAATGGTAGTTTTCCGAAAGAGGACATAGTGTCGAAACCTTTGTATCGCTTGAACAGCTGCAAGCGCTAGTTTTTCAACATAAGAATATTTACTTTCTGTATCATTTAAGTTTCTACTTAAATAATATATAGGGTGTTCGATTTAATCGACTTCTTGAACTAAAACCATTGCGATGGTTGTATCTGCTGCAACTAGATACATGTTAAAGTCTCTTTGATAATCGGGTGCGTACATTAATGATGCTTTTATTAAGGAATCCTTTAAAGCATCAAAGGAAGCTTGCGCAACCTGATCCCAGACGAAGGGTACCTCCTTTTTCAAAAGACGTGTATAACCTTTAGCAAGTTCGGCATAATTTGGAATGAACCTCCTTAGAAAGTTTTCTTTCCCTTGGAGTTTCTAAATCTGAAGCAAATTTGAAGGTGGAGGCAAATTGATGATTGCCTGTACCTTGCAAGGGTCGAGACGAATCCCATCCTTTGAGACTACAAAGCCAAGTAAACGACCAGAACTGACGCAAAATACACATTTGTGTGGATTGAGTCGTATCTTGTAGTGTCAGCAACGTAGAAATATCGCTCTTAAATGCTGCGGATGATCAATCCGCTTTCGCGAATGAGCCGGGAGGTCGTCGAGGTATGGTTGAACGATGTTCTTGATGTCATGGAAGGCATAATTCATTGCCCTCTGAAACGTCGCCCCTGCGTTCTTTAAACCAAAGGGTAATTTTCGATATGCGAATGTGCCCCACAGACAAATGAAAGCAGTCTTTGACTGGTCCTGTGGGCCGATATTTATTTGATTATACCCGGAAAATCCATCCATGAATGAAAAGATTTCACATCCGGCGCATTCATCAATTATCTGGTCGATGAAGGGTGTAGGGTAGTTGTCCTTTGGACAAGCTTGGTTTACATCCCTATAATCGACACACACTCTAATTGTCCCTTGTTTCTTCATAACAGGGACAATATTCGATACCCAATCGGTTAAAGGAACCGGGTAGATGAAACCAACATGGAGAATTTTTTCAACTTCTGCCTTAATGGCAGCAGCTTTCTTAGGGTGCACCTGCCTGAGTCGTTGTCTTACCGGTTTGACATCTGGATACATCTTAATTTCGTGTTCAACGATACTTGAGTCGATGCCTGGCATTTCATCATATGACCAAGCAAAGACGTCTCTGAACTCGCGAAAAAGAGCGTTATATATTTCCAGTGGAGTCGCCAATTTGTTGTCGGGAAAAGTATCCAATACGGAATGCCCCTATCCCACTCTAAGAGGTGATAGTGCCTTAGCAACAAACAGGTAAACTTATTCGAGTATTCTTCTTTATGGAATGCAAGTGAGGAAGAAGGACCCAACTAACCTGTATCTTCCGCTAGTTGGTCAATCCAAATCACTCCTCTCTTCGGTAGCTCCCAGCTTCTTGCTCCTTCACCGGCCCAACTTCACCGAATTCCTGCAAGATCACAAGAGAGAGAAACTACACAAAGATACAGATATACATTCATAAAAAGCTCAAGATCAGATTCAGCTAAACATGTAAGCATAACAAAACATCATTGGTATACAACATGTAGGAGAAACTCAAATAGTTTATTGATAAGATAATAAAGTCTGAGAGGAGATACAACCAAGTGAGTTCTGATCCAACATCTACCTCCCAGTGATGGAATCCCTTCCTCTCCTCCAACAAAGCATAAATCACCCAATGTGCTAATGTCAATCTCAAACCAACAACAATTCTCTGCAAAGTACACAATTCCAGCCTCCTGAACATCTAGGTGAGAGATCCATATATAGATGTGAGCAGAGAGGATGAGTCAGCTCATGTTTTGACTTGTGGCTTCTCTCTGTCAGTTCTTGCTTCCACTTGGAGGTTGAGAACCTCTTACTCATCACTAGTCGAATTCATTGAGGCAAGTGTCATTGGAGAAGATTCTGGAAGCTTTCAGGGTCTTTCCACCTCGTTGAATGAACTTGCCATTTGTCATTTCCCGCTCAGCACACCCTGGTAGTGCTTCTACCTACGTTGCAGTGCACCTAGCCAGTGTAATCTCTACATTTCAGCGCAGACAGCTAGTGGAGCCTCTGAATTGATCCTGAATTGACTGTTTCTGAGTGGTTTTTGGTGGAGAACTTCTGGGAGAAGCTGTCATTGGTTGACCTTGTTCCTTTAGGAGCTGTAACAACATCTTTAGGGACTTTGGATCCCTTGAATTATGGACATTTCATGCTCAATGCGGTAAGGCACAAAAATTTCTATAACAGTTGCCCCCTAAAGTATGAGGTCGTTTATCGGGTGAAATGCTTTATTAGGAGGATCCGAAGTTCTTCCAATGCTGGGAGGAGACCTGTAATAAGATACAATACAATACATTATTTTTCATACTGCTTTCATGATCTAGCTGAGGCGGGCATTCCCATGCTCAGCTTTATAAATTCATTTTTCTGTACATAGAACAGACAATCGTCTGATGGTAGACTGATGATTTTGATGAAATCATCATCCTTTTGGTAGGATGATTATCTGCTACAATGATGTACATGTCAATGTCTTTATTTTCCTGAATATATAGCGCAGCCCGGATGGATGAAACTAGATCCGGGGTCTTCAAACTCGTTCGATCTTCACTCTAAGTACAAGCCGATCCATGTGAGAAATGTTCTGAAGTCGAACATGGAAAGACATCGCTTGATTACCGGTCAATGAGGTAAACCGTTAACAAGCGCGAGAGGAATCACCGATAATGATAATGACCCTCAAGGTACTGTAGTACAATTCACGTGGTGTGAATAAAGGACTTGGCATCGAACACCACGCAAAATCTTTCGGTCGAAGGTCCTTGATGTATACCTGTCGCCGGAAGTGAGAAACTTTCCATTGAGGCATGCAAGCTTCAAAGTACTGAAGGGGTTGTTCCTAGATCAACTTCTTGGATAATTAGCTGATGTCGACAAGAGGCGATCCGCCAAAGGAGGGCCTTAATGTATCCCACATCAGTGACACGGAACGGAGAAAATTATTTTGATGGAGGTGAAAACGATCTGATGATATATGGTTCAGGGTGGCGGTCACGTAAGGATGAAGGATAATGTATGGTAGTGGATGGGACACGGTTGACTTCTCTGGATGACTTCTCTTGAACATATCGGCGACACTTGTGTGATGGATTGGTAGAATTTACCCCAAAGATGGATGGTATTGGCGAGACCATGGCGATGTGACCGGTGAATGAAACAACCCAACCCGACTCAGGCACGGAGTGGAAGTGTCATGTTCAAGAGCGACTTGCTACCAATAAAAGTTCTTTGAGTTTCTCCCAATTTTTCCCCAGTCATTGTTGACCAGTACCTCTTTATTTTTGTCAAGCTTGAGGAGGATAACATATGCTTGTTCTATAATTTTCCCTTTGGGCAAACCCATCGCTATGTTTTAACGAGCCTAGCGATAATGAAACTCGTTCTCGTCTAAAGACAAGTTTGTCGCTATTTAATGTTTTTAACGAGTCTAACGACAAAGATAACTCGGTCCTTTTCATTTTTAGAGAGTCTAAAAAGGTATGTAAAGTCAACTCCGAAAGTCCTTTTTCGTCATCTAATCCCTTAAGTTCGAAAAAGTATAAAACAATACAGAAGGGATGAGTTTTCGATAGTTTTAACGAGCCGAACAAAACAAGTGCTCGATCTTTTTGTGCAATAATCCCTCAGGTCCAAAAAGATTAAAATCTAGAGGAGAGATAGCATTTCCGGTCGCTTTAACGAGCTGGAAGGCCAAAACTCGACAATCTTTTCATATTTTACGAGTCAGATGAAAAGAGATTAAAGAAGACTCGTCTTTTGAGGAACGAGTGATAAAACGGGTTAGCAGTTGATTCCAGGTAAGGGTTGGAATTTTCCAAGCACGGCAGTGTCACAAGGATGGCTAGTGAAATCACTCTTCGCAACTGTTCCTCAAAATGGGTAAACAACCATATGGAGGTGAACGATCGGCCAATGGAAAAGTGGAGGTGACGGTGCAAACATGACCAAGGCTTTAATGGTTGATAATGTTACATTCACGGCGGTTATTTACCAGAAGATAGTTCATTTTTTAACGAGCTTAAACGCGGAAAAACACTGCTCAATCTTATGTTTATTTTTTAACGAGCATGAACTATGTGCTAAAATTGCTCGATAATCCAGTCATATGATAAGAATGTCTCATGTAAGATGCCATTTTTTATGGAGCTTGCGCCTTACCAAAGCTATGCCCCGCATCCTTTCGTTATGCAAGTTCGGAAACCACTAATCCTACGAGTTTAAAGGGTTAGACCTACAGGTTTAAAGGGAGGACCTAAAAATTTAAAAAATAAATAGTCGCCCCTTGCTTGCACTCCAAAAGGTTTGCATGCCCCCAGGTATAAAACAGAGTTTCAAGGTTACCTCTACTTCACTTCCGCCAAAACAATTGTTTTACCGAGAGAGGCCTACCTCTTTCAGGTTACCCAAAGATTGTCTTGTTAATCTTTCAAACAAAACACCTCTTCGGCGATGTCTACCGTGATAGACAAAGGTGAGTGACAACGAGCGCCAAACACATAACTTTGACAAAAGAATGTTATTCTAGAACAACCCCTCTTCCAATCACGGACGGGGTACGGACTAGTCATATTCTCCCGCGGAAACCTACCCTATACCCAAAGTTTTCCTGCCGAAGCAGACCAGGACGCATGCCCCCTGGGTTCCAGTCATATCCCTCCGAATTACTCGCGCTCATCGGGAGGACGGACCGTGGGTTGAGACATTTCTTGCGTGAAGAGACCATTTAGGGATGGTATATGACTATTTGCGATGCGTGATCCAGGAAATGAAAGCTGGTCCACGAGCTTGACCACTCTTCCTTCGTGTGGAAAACACATTACTCTAAAGAGTGAGGAGACGATGGCTCCCATGCAATATATATAGTCTCGTCCAAGGAGTAGGTTATAATCCAAGGGTCCTTGAATGACCATCACGTTCATTTGAACGGTCTTCCCTTTCAATGTTATGGGCACATTGGGGAGGATCCCTAAAGGTCGATTGGTTCCTTTATCAAAGCCTGTCAGATTTCTCATTTCAGGCAAAAGTGTTGGCGAACCAAGCGCTTTCCAAGCAGTGGACGAAAGGATACTCATAGATGCCCCTTCATCAATGATGGTGCCAGCCATGACCATTCTGTATATTTGGACGATAATTCTGAATGGTATGCTTGCTGGCAAACGGGGTCTGCCTAGTTGGTTCCAGTCGAAGGAGACAACTAGGTTGCTTGGTGGTGGGACCGAGTAAACGACCGGGTATTGCTCTGACGAACTTCCTTCCTGCGATAAAGGAATGGGGGGAGTGCCCCCGTGCTCGTCGGAGTTTGTGTTGATGAAGAGAATTTGGATGATGTCATCTTTATCCTCTTCAGTGACTGGATCATTCGAAGATAAATCCTCTGAAGGCAAGACCGGGTCAACTGCGGCCTCGACCTTTTGAGTTTCGTCAGGTATAGATTCAGCTGGTTCATCTTCAATGATCGGCGCTTCAGCTGACCACTTGAGCGGGCCAGCTGGATTTTCAACTAACGAAGGACTCGGCAAGAGTTTTTTATATCCAAGAGGAAGTCGCAGCAGTGAAACCGGACGATCATCCAAAACTCTTTTTGCTTCGTCTAAGAAGGGACAACGGTGGATGGCGTGGTTGCCTTCGCACAGTCTACAGGGAGATCTAGCTCTCCCTTTTTGTCCAAGGACTTCACTCTCGCTAGTTGACGGTATGCATTCAACATGGCTATCAGAGGTTGATGCCACCGGATTGTGCAAATGGGGAGACCAGTCCCTTAGTATCCGAGGGATGCAGGGACAACCTCTATGGAAGTGGTCTCCCTTGCATATGACACATGGTGATTTAGGCCTAGTCAGTGCTGTGTGTGGATTTTTGTCAGACGACACTTGGTTGCCCCCAGTCGCTTTTGGCTCCTTCTTCTTCTTCTCTTTCTTCTTCTTTTCCTTCTTCTCCTTAGGAACTTGGTTTTTTGTTTTACCAGTTCCGTCAAGCGAAGAGGAAGGAGGAGAGGAAGAATTAGAGGAAGTAGAAGGCTGGTGGGCAACTCTGGACCGGTCTACCTGTTGATTCGACTGTTCAGGAATAGTGGTGTTCTGAACGACATTGGTTGAGAAGAGCCAGACCAGCAAGCCAATTGTCAGTCCTGGAAGCGACAATGTGGCCATATGGGGCGCACCAACATCTCCCCAAGAGGAGAAGGGACTAGGATTTCCACCAAGGGGAATTCCTTGGTTGGTGGGTTCCATTTTCTCAACCTAAAGATCAACGCAGGAAAAAGGGGTGATTGTTCCGTTTAAAATAAATTTTAACGACGCTTTAGACACAACTTGCTTTTTCAATTTTAAAGAGTCGAGAAAAATCTAAAGATGACTCTAGTCTCCTTCGATGTTTTAACGAGCCCGAAGTGACAAATTCTTGGATGGACTTTTTCCGTTATAGAGTCTGAAAAAGGCCAAAAGGAACTGCTCTGGAGTTCTAGGTAGAGGGTGTGCCAAACTTTTCGCAAAACCGCAGAATACGTTTTAAGGTACGGGCGGTCAATCTTCCCGAATGCTGTGTTCAGTGCATTGCGATCAGTAAGGCAGCCGACACGTTTTCCTAAGGATAAAGGTTTTATGCCTATAGGGGTCTCCCAATATATACTTGACGGTATGTAGGAGCACAATCCATACTGGCGCTATTGTCTCTTAGGAGGAATCACCCAACCATCAGCGAGATCGACAGTCACCAGGTTTTACGACGCCGAAACACGTCTCTAGCCTAGACCTCTATGTTGTGCGTTAAGTTACAAAGTGTTGTTAAGTTCATTCAATTTATTTTAGGTTGATCTTTCTTAGAAGTTTGCCTTTTTGGATCACCACGAGATGTATGATACAATTCCTAAATGCAGTCTAAAGATGATAAGCAAGCTTTTATATCTTTTCAACAATGAAAATCCTAGCTACAAGGGGAAAAGGAAGATACAACTTTTCTCAAAGAGCATAGAGCACACTGTAATGCACTATTCCCTAAATCAAAGCATGCAAACTATCAAAATGCAAATGCACAAATGCATGTATTTGTTTTCGCTTCCTTAATATTGATGCCTAAAAAGAAAGTTGTTGTACAAATTTGAATTCGAATTCAAGTGAAAACATAAACAAGTTCCTTTTTCAAAATCAAAAAGACGATTACGACACCTTATGATTTACTTGTTCTGACACTAGAAATGCATAAATTCAAACCAAACGACAAAAGTAAAATCTAAATCAACTGTGAACAGCAAACAAACTCACTCCTAAGATCAAAATGACACTTATGACAGGTCTAGATCTAAGGGCGACAGTATGACTAGTTTACTTTTGCGATGGGAAACTGCAAATGATGTAACAAATACACAAAGAACAAATACAGTTTCTTTACACAACTGAGGTGGAATTGAGGCAAAGAAAAGGGGTTTCAGATAGGTACACTGACTGATAACAGGCTGCAAAAATAGAGATAAAATTGAGCAAAAGGAATCAGGGAACCACAACTGCACAAGGCAAAGACTGATCAGCGCACTCTCAACACAGAGGTTTTGACATTCAGCGCAGGTAGACTTCACGGGACCTGCGTTGAAATGCAGAACCTCTTCACAGAGTCTACGCTGAAGCAGAAACTAGAGTTGTTTCTGGGTGCTGGGTTACGGTTTGCAGTTAAATCAACAGTTTTTGGCCAAATCAAAGCTATCAATTAGGTACAATTAGGAGGATGGTTTATAGGAGGACTAAGATCTATCACAAAGGGCTGTTAGAGCACTTGTGGATCAATTTGTTCAGATCATAAAAACTGGCCCAGTGAGTGGACTAGAGAGGCAGATCTCTACTTTGCACTCGAAAATGGCAAGTGCATTTCGATTCGGCACTCCTGAGTTTATGAGAAGAATAACACCATAAACACAAATAAACCAACAAGATACGATCCCCAGCGGAGTCGCCAATTTGTTGTTGGGAAAAGTATCCAATACGGAATGCCCCTATCCCACTCTAAGAGGTGATAGTTCCTTAGCAACAAACAGGTAAACTTATTCAAGTATTCTTCTTTATGAAATGCAAGTGAGGAAGAAGGATCTAACTAACCTGTATCTTCTACTAGTTTGTCGATCCAGATCACTCCTCTCTTCAGTAGCTCCCAGCTTCTTGCTCCTTCACCGGCCCAGCTTCACCAAATTCCTGCAAGATCCTAAGAGAGAGAAACTACACAAAGATACAGATATACATTCATAAAAAGCTCAAGATCAGATTAAGCTAAACATGTAAGCATAACAAAACATCATTGGTATACAACATGTAGGAGAAACTCAAATAGTTTATTGATAAGATAATAAAGTCTGAGAGGAGATACAACCAAGTGAGTTCCGATCCAGCATCTACCTCCCAGCGATGGAATCCCTTCCTCTCCTCCAACAAAGCATAAATCACCCAATGTGCTAATGTCAATCTCAAACCAACAGCAATTCTCTGCAAAGTACAAAATTCCAGCCTCCTCTGAACCTCTGGGTGAGAGATCCATATATAGATGTGAGTAGAGAGGGTGAGTCAGCTCATGTTTTGACTTGTGGCTTCTCTCTGTTAGTTCTTGCTTCCACTTGGAGGTTGAGAACCTCTTACTCATCACTAGTCGAATTCATTGAGGCAAGTGTCATTGGAGAAGATTCTGGAAGCTTCCAGGGTCATTCCACCTCGTTGAATGAACTTGCCATTTGTCATTTCCCGCTCAGCGCACCCTGGTAGTGCTTCTACCTGCGTTGCAGTGCACCTAGCTAGTTTAATCTCTGCATTTCAGTGCAGATAGCTAGTGGAGCCTCTGAATTGATCCTGAATTGACTGTTTCTGAGTGGTTTTTGGTGGAGAACTTCTAGGAGAAGCTGTCATTGGTTGACCTTGTTCCTTTAGGAGCTGTAACAACATCTTTAGGGACTTTGGATCCCTTGAATTATGGAAATTTCATGCTCAATGCTGTAAGGCACAAAAATGTCTATAACACCTATAGATCCATGATTGGAAGTCTGCATTATTTGACAGGTACCCGACCAGACATCATGCATGAAATGGGAATTGTTGGAAGATTTTAGGCAAATCCAAAGGAAGCTCATCTTCAGGCAGTTAAGAGAATCTTCAAGTACCTTCAAGGAACTCAAAACTATGGCCTATGGTATCCCAGAGATACAGATCTCACACTTCATGCTTATATAGATGCAGATTGGGCCGGAAGCGTGGACGACAGAAAAAGCACTAGTGGTGGTGCATTCTTCATGGGTTCCAAATTAGTATCTTGGTTGAGCAAGAAACGAAGTTCAATAGCATTATCCATAGCTAAAGCGGAGTATGTGGCTACTGAATCCTGTTGCACACAAATCCTTTGGATGATGCAAACATTGCAAGACATGCAAATCACTTGTACTCCACCTATCTCCATCTTCTGTGATAATACAAGTGCAATCAGTATTTCAAAGAACCCAGTCATGCACTCAAAGACCAAGCATATACCAATCAAATATCATTTTCTTCAGGAACAAGTGCTTGAACAAAAGATCAAGTTGGAGTATGATCCATCTAAGGAGCAAGTTGCTAATATACTCACCAAACCGCTACCCAGGGAGACATTTGAATACCTCAGGCAATAGCTGGGGGTAGTTGATGTATCATCTTGCTGTTGAATCTTGTCTATTTCAAGGGGAGCATATATTCTTCTAATAATGCATTGTTGGCATTATTATAGAAGATCTTGGAGGAGCAAGTACAGAAGGAGAACATGGATGCTGATTTGAATATTGCTGCTAATGTTTTGTGTCTATGTCTTATATTTTTGTTGTCAAGGTCATGTAACGACCTATGTCTGGGGTGAATGATATAATGTACTTGGTTGTCATATGTAAATTTCTGATGTAACCCCACTTGGTTGGGAGGATGGTCCCCACTTGGTTGGGTGATGAATGTATGTATAGAGTCTTTCGGTGATAGGAAGGTCATTTATGGTGTATGATGGATTATGGTTCTTCTTGAAGAAATTTTCTTTACAGATCTGGCCTATAGTCAGGGGGAGCATGATCAACACAGCAGAATAGAGTTTTCAGCATGTTTTCAAGGGAATCATAACCCTTTGCCCTTGATGAAAAAGGGGGAGAATGGATTTGAGGATCTTGGGGTTGCCATCAAGTCCAAAGGGGGAGATTGTTGGCATTATGACTCAGGTTTGGCGCTATGGTACAGGTGTTGTCCTTGATGGCAACTCACTCAAGTGGAAAATCATTGTTCAGGCTCTCAAAATAATAGAAAATGAGATACCTGCAGGTGAGCCTAACAAAAGCTGTGGACCTGCAGGTTCCCAGAAAAAGAAGTGTGGGCACACCCACAGGTTCTCCTAACAAAAGGTGTGGACGTCATTTTCACTCACTTCAATGCAGAGAAATGTGCGCACATGGGAAATTTTATGATTGATCCATGGTATTTTAGTCTGATGTGTTTGGTCCTATGGTTTTGGTCTGTGGTATAGCATCTAAAATATTGAACCCCGGTTTTGGGTCCCTTGTATTGGCTTTCTATGGTTTTGATCCATGGTTTGTGTAAGGGCTTGCCTATAAAAATGAAAGGAGATCATTTGGCTAGACACTTGTGAATATTGAATATCTTAAGATGAACTAGATCTAAAATACTTGTAATCGGTTGATGAAATAAAATTAAACCTGAGCATGAGAATACTGATCAATTAAGGGGTCGTGATCTCTTTGGCGCATGATCAGATCTATGGATCTGAAAGTCTAGGGTACAATTGAGGATTGATAAAGTGTTTATATATGGAGGTCCGCGGGCGAGATATGGCTCAGGTGTGAAGGTGCGCATACCAGTAGATGGTGCAGGTATGGAGGACCACAGACCAGTAGACGGCGTAAGTGTGGAGGTTCGCAGCCCAGTAGACGATGCAGGTGCGGAGTTCGCAGTCCAGTAGAAGGCGCAGTTGCGGAGGTCTGCTGTCCAGTAGAAGGTGCAGGTGCGGAGGTGCGCAGTCCAGGAGACGGATCAAGTGCAGAGGTGTGCAGTTCGGTAGACGGTTTAGGTGCGGATGTATGCTGTCGAGTAGACAGATTAGGTGCGGAGCTGCATAGGCTAGACACAACAGAAGTGTGGATATTCACAGTTTTATATTCGTGAAGTTGCAGACTTTTTCTTGAAATATTTTTTGGCTGCCTTTTGTCTATTGCTATAGAGTTCTGGGTTTAGATTACTCGCATTGCTTGTCTGGTTACTACATTTTGAGAGGTTATTGGTTGATTCATTAGTTGATTGTAAAAGGAGATTGGTTGATTCACATGTACTTGATGATTATTTGATGTTCATGGATCCAGTCTGAAAATTAATGAAACGTAGTCCCTGAAAGAAAAGAAGTAGGGGGTTGTAGCTCCCTTCCAGGAGAGTCTGGAAAATGAGAGAGGGTTATAGCTCTCTGCAGGTTGTAGCCTGCATGCCGGTAAAGGACTGCACCAGTACATAATCATTGTAAAAGAAGTTTTTAATTGAAAGAAGATAGAGACACATTGCAGCAGGTGGTTTTCACCCACATTGGGTTTCCACCTTATATCTGGTGTTCTTTGGTGTGACTGTCTATTTTTCTTGTTCCTGTTCATTATTATATGGTACTGACATTCAAATTAATAGTCAACATCTGAAGAATAAATTGAATTATAAATCTAGAGGGAATATTGAAAATAATTTGATAATACTGATTCACCCCCCCCTCTCAGTATTATTTCCAACAAACCTCGTGTTGGCACAAAATAGAATGAAACAATAGGTAGATGAACATCGCAGTGAAAGAAGTTTTGATGTAGGTGATTGGGTATTCGTACAGCTACAACCATATAACAAAATGTCTCTCAAGTAAGCTAAGAAGGATAATAAATTATCACCAAAGTATTCTGGTCCATACAAGGTGTTGCAAAAGATTGGTACTATGGCATACAAATTGGAGCTTCCTGCAGCTTCTCAATTGCACCCAGTTTTCCATGTTTCATGTTTAAAGAAGGTTATAGGCAACAAGCTCCTAGTTCAAACAATATTTCCAGAACTTAATTAGGAAGGAAAAATTATATTGGAACCAGAAGCAGTCACAGAAACAAGAACTCGATAGTTACGAAACCGATGAATTTCGGAGTATCTTATCAAGTGGAAGAACTTATCCACTGAAGATTCCACATGGGAGGATGAGAATTTTATACAGAACCATCCAAAACTACTCAGGCATTGAGGACAACACTTTTTTGAAGGAGAGGGGCATGTTGGGTCCCTATAATACTAGTGATTACTCCATTACTATTGTAGTTGTATACCTTATTAATATTATTGTGCCCCTATTGTCCCCATATTGTTATTACCGTGCCCCATAGAATTCCTCCATTGTTATTTTTGTGGATGTATATTATTATTGTTAGGTCAGCGGGGTTATATTGTGACTCCTTAGACTCCTATATATAGAAATGAGGTTTTGTCATTTGAATCATCCAAGAATTGTTCATTTATGTAATGTAAAAGAGGTTTCCCCCTCAAAGAGTCTAAATTCTAAGGCATTGATCTATCTTTTCTATCTTTTTCTTGAGTTGGTTTCATAACATGTTGATTCCAAAATACTACATGTGGCACCTTCATTTACTTCCCAATAATGTTTTCAACCTATTCCTATTTACATGATCACCATTAACCACAATTAGTCATATGAATCATGTTGACAACATACTACTTTGATTCTTTATGCATGCACATCCATTGTTGTATCCACATAGTATATCTTGGTTCATTTAGCATATCATTATCTAATATCTATTGAATGTACATTCATCTTTGAACTATTTCGTGCTTTCTTTTTTTATCATGCCTATGTTATTATTCATTAGCATATGACAACTTCTAAAAACATTAAAGAAAAGAAAACCAACAAAACATAAGTTAAGTGATCAACCCTCATAGTTTTTGTTGCATCCCTCATCCATAAGCATTTGTAATTTTGTTGGCCTACTCTATGGAATCTAGTGAGAACTGTGCATGTTTATATTTTTGCATCAAAATCAAGTCAGTCTTAAAGTAAAATTAGTGTATTCATATATGCAACAAAATAATTTTACATAAGTACACATGCATAGATATTAATTTAAAACTTAAATTCTCTCCTATACTCAAGCCCATCTAGGTTTAGTGTTGAGCCTTAGCTCTAATATTACTTTGTCACATAGTATCAAAGCTAAAAATCCATCTATTCTTGATCCCATTCAGGTCTAGTGTTAAATAATGCTTTGATATGATTGTCACATACCCAATTTTGTTAATGACTTACAGAGGTTATGGGCTACCCAATTTTGTTTCTTTTTACTAGATTGACAATAAGCTCTGGTACCACTTTGTTACATACCCCTACAAAATTTATCCTAACCACACTTGTAAAAAGTTGATTTTCAACTCTCATACATTTTTTTGTACACTTTACATGTAAACCTTTCTTCAAATATTTTATATACAATCGAATAATTATTCTTTTTCTTGTAGACATTTTTTCAAACATTATGTATCAAATCAAGTAAGAAACATTTCTTTGATTCTACTTATAACATACTAATTGAAATATACCACTCAATCATGACACTTTTGATTTTTTTATTTGAGGTCTTTTATCAAATATTTTGTATGAAATTGTAATAAAACTTCTTTAGCACATTTCTTCAAATGCTTTGCATGAAAATAAACATAGATCAACTATACCAGTACTATCATACAAGTGTTAGAAACCAAGGCCACTATTGAGAGGAAAAGGGGTGAATCAATAATTTTTGGCCAACACAATTAATCAAACATTATATATCATCACCACGAGATCTAAGCATGCAAAACAATACAAATAGTAAACATAAGCATCAAAACAAGCAACCATAAGGAACACAAAAATATCTGGTGGAATCCCTCAAGGAGGAAAAGCCAATTGTGGTTGTTTCTCTGCTATTCTTATTTTATTATTTCATCAATCAAATTCATTTACATCTTCACCTGACCAGTACTAGCTAGGAGCCACAATCCATTTTACAATTTGTTGGCCACCACTAGCTAGGAATCCACCACTCACATAAATGATGCAAGACACCACCCACTGAGGGCCACTAACCTCATTAGTTTTCTAGCCACTACTAGAAGGAAACCTCTACTCCCTAGGAAAATTTTCAAACCACTACTAGAAGGAGGCACAACCTAACATGTATTTATATGTAATTTATTTTAATTAGGGTTATGAGATACATTGTGCATTTTATTTGTCAAACTGGGGTCAATAAGATTAAGAGGCACTCCATGCAATATACACAAGAACAAGGACTCTAACCATTTCCTAAATTACCTATGTTATAGAAAGGAAACCCTAATGTGACATAGAGTCTCGATGGAAGATGTTTCTACAAGTTAGCTTAAACTTGGACAATTCTATGATACATAGATTTTGTGAAAAATTCCACAAATATTGGTAGCAGTTGAACTCCACAGGAATCATCACCTTAAATAAAAATAACTAAAAATTGCATTGCAAAAAAAAAATCACACTTGATTTCAAAATTAAATAAAAGACACCATAATAGAAATAAATTAATCAACACACTAATCACGCAAAAAAAAAAAAAAAAAAAAAAAAAAATTAACACTAATGATTAAAAATGAACAACAAAAAACTACCAAAAAAGACATCTACAGAGCATATGCAACACCTTTACCTTGGAATGGGCCCCTCCAAGGGTTCAACTTTTGTGCTCAGCTACAAAACTAGACCACACACTTTATGAGCAGTCACACACATAAAACAACATAACTTGAATTATATTTCTAGTGGAAATATCACAACCACTCACTCATACAACTGAGAGATAATTGCATTGTTTATATAAAATGCAGGAGTAATTTTTATGCCTAAAAAATAAAATAACAACACTCCTATATTCCTTGGAGCTTTCTGTTCATTACAACTTAAAACATGGAGTGTTGTGATCCATTGGTTGTTGCAATGTTTGGAAACCTGTTTTGTAATAAGTTTAATCATTTGTTGTTACTCTATGTGGCATATTTGTACCTATGTAGTTGTAAAGCAGTTCAACAATGTGAAGAATGCATGGGTGTCGCGTGGGAGAATTACTAACCCATTTATGATGACTTAGAATATTATTTGTACATTTTTTACAGAATCATGTTTAATAATTTACATTCCTGATGTTTCATTTGTTATATATAGACCCATCATAATTGTAATTATTGAAGAAACTAATTCTTATGAGAATCAATCATCCCCTTTTAAATGGTTTGAATCTATTATAGGTCCAATTTTGCAGCAATAAGTTGCTATAGGCGCGGTTTTGCAGCAAGCATGCTACTACAAGTGTGATTTCAAAGAAGTTTGTTATAAGTGTGATTTTACTGCTATAAGTGTGATTGCATAACAAACAAGTTGCTACAGTATTTCAGAGAAGATTTCTTGATTTCGTAGCGGACTATTATTAACATCAAAACCCTATAGTTGTAGCGAGAGATGTACAATGACCGTGATTGAAGAATCCATAACATATTAACCTTTGAAGTAGAACCCTATAATAACTTGGCCATGTGTGAGCAAATCCTTCAAAAGTAAATACATAGTACACTATTTCCCCTAATTTTAATAAGGAATTCAATGAAATACTAAGAGATGAAACTGAAAGACACTTTGAGCATAATTCTTAGAGATAATAATTAAAATGGCTAATCAAGGTTATGGATAAATGAAAATAGATTAAATATAAGGAAAATAAGTTGCTAAATGATGGTAATTTTGTGGCTCATCACCACCCTTGTCTAGTTGAAACACCATTAAACGAAGGCCACTACCTCCTCAGTCTCTATAGGGCCACATTTCATAATGTCTAAAACTATACCGCAAATACATATCAACATAATAAAATGACTGCAATACATATCCTCTCCAAACAAATTTCACTGCAATAACTAATCTGATAAAAAAAATCAACATCATACATAAAACACCTTCAACATCACAAAAAATATGATACACACATCTAAGCTCCTACATACAAACTCTCAATACAACAACAACATAACATCACACTCTAATGAAATCTGAACAATAATCAACAACAACATATAGGCTATGACTCTCATACACTCATCCATATCAGCAAACCAAGCTCATAAATGTACAATTATGCTCATAATGCAACAAAAAAAATTACAAAACTCATGCAACATCTCCACATAAGAATATCCTACATGCACACTCTCAAATTCATCTCCATCATTAGCATGACAAATTTTAATGCACAAACTCAACCATGCAACAATGGAGCAACCACACAAAGTAATGCTACAACCATACAAATGAAATATCTGTCTCTGAAAACACAAATATATCACTCATATAGATATACCATATGAACAATGAGTATCCCTACAATTAGTGGAAATTTTAAGAACCCCCCTAAATTTATATGTATAATAAATGGATGAATCCCCATGATAAATAGGAAAAATGGAAGGCAAATTTATCAACAATATAATATGTATATATCATTTTTTTGGTGAATACCTCACCAGATTATATTATCTTCTAAAATCATTGTCAATCTTTCATCAAAGTATAAAATCTTGTAAGATCTTGGTGAATCTTTCCCTGAATAATAAAAACTTGTAAAGTCTTCGTGATTCTTTTACTAAGTTATAAAACATTGTGAATACTTGGAAATGTTTTTGATAAAGTGTAAACCATATATGATAATAGGAAAACATATTCATTAAACTGTAATATACTAACTCACATGTTCGGAAAAGATAAACATAATTTCTTCTTCCTATAAACAATGTTGCAAGCTTCAATGGGCGTGTTTGTCAAGGTTCTTACTATACAGTCTTGCATATCCCTCTATCAATTTTTATAATATTCCACCAAAAAGTTCTTGTATGTGTTGATATTGACCACCACTTCTGTCGATGTGGGAGAGATTAATATTTTCTCTACCACTTCTATCAAGCTATGAGAGATTAATGTTTGCACAAATCATGGCATAAAAACACCTATTGAGTCTAAATATTTTGTTTAATAAAAAGCCATAGAGACTTTCTATTGTTGAGAAATTTATATTACATAGCTCTAATGTTTCATATATCATGTGCATATGTAAATACAATCTTCTGCGAGAATATGAATGCTTTTCTAGAAAATGGTAAGACATCTCAAAATTCAAACAAATACAAAGAAAGGTGTGGAGTCACAAAGCTCCATTCTTGATGATACAATGAAACCGTGTAGTTATGCATGTATAAAATTCATAGAGTACACAACATGTGCCTTAAAATCATTGTAGTGAAAAGAACTTGAATCATGCATGGCATCGAGTAAGTTGTTATTAATTATGACATAAAAACAATGATAACAGGAATTCTTTGGATATTCTTCACAAAGCCAGGAGCTTGGATATCTTCAATTTATATTATATGTTGGTTAATGTCTACCATTCTATCAAGTTTCTTTTTAAATTATGGATTCTCAACATCCAATAATGTTGGCATTATGATGCATGTGTTGTAATTGATGGCAACCCACTCATAGAGGAACATCTCACTTATATACATTCAGATGAATCTACAGAAGAGATATCAGATGTAACATAATTCATGGATGCAGGACAGTTCAAAGGAATCAAATGACAAGTTATTAGTATGACAAGTAATCTTTGCCATCAAGTCCAAAGGGGGAGATTGTTGGCATTATGGCTAAAGTATTGTCCTTGATGGCAACTCATACAGGTGATGGATCATTGTACAACAGGTCAGTAGCAGAGATTGATGATTAGCTCACAATAATGAAGAAAATAAGAAGTACGCAGGTACACAGTACAAAAGGCGTGGACCCGCAGGAATATCATAGATAAAGTGCGTACATACCCGCAGGTACACCATGTAAAAGGTGCGGACCCTAGTTCACGCACTTTCATGCAGTGAAAAAGTATTCTCACGTGGGAATCTAATGGTGGACCATAGTATTTAGCTCGACGTATTTGATCCTATGGTTTGGTCAGTGGTATTGTTTTATATTATTATTATTATTATTATTGAGCCCCGTGTTTTTGGGCCCCTTGTATTGGTTATCTATGGTATTGACTCATGGTTTTAGCAAGAGATTTCCTATATAAAGCAAAGGAGATAATTTGGCTAGACACTTGTGAAATTAGAAGATCTTAAGAGAAGCTAGATCTGAAATTCTTGTAATCGGTTTGTGAGAGAGAGTTGAATCAATATCAAGGAGAAACATGAGAATTACAAGTTAGATCTACTAATGGGCTGATATCTCCTCAGCGCATGATTAGATCTATAGATCTGATAGTCTGGGTTATCCTTGAAGTCTAAAAATTGTCTATACCCGCAGGACCGCAAGTGTAGTGAAAGAAAAGTGCGGAGATACGCAGGAGCAGAAGCGTTGCAGGTGCGCAGGCGCAGAAGCGCTGCAGGTGCGCAGGTTTGCAGGCTCAGAATTGCAGAAGGTGCGGAGGGGCGCAGGCATCCCATTGGACACAGAGTGGAGGTGCGCAGGAAGTCCGTGAGACACAGTGCATGGGTGCACACGAAAGCAGTTGGAAACAGTGCGGATGTACGCAGGTGTTCTATGGGTGAAGCTGCGGAGTTTTCATGAAATCTATTTAGCTGCCCCTGTTTATTATTGTTGTGTTCTGGGTTTTGAAGTGATGTCTGGTATTATGTTCTGATAACAGCAGTGATTGATTGGATGATTATGATTAGCTTCAATATTGATAGATGAATGGATCAGGTTCATAATGACTTATCCTTATATGATATGGTGGACTAGATCTGGTTGATAACTCTCATTGTATATGTATTGATCTGGTGATTGGGTGATTCAGAAGGTGTTTGATTATGAGCTTCAATGTTGTTATTGGGTCCAGTATGAAAATTGGATGAAATGTGGCCTTTCAGATTATGTGTTGTGCTTCAGTGTATCCAATCTGAAAATTGATGAAACGTGGTACCTGGAGGAGAGAAGAGTGTAGGCCAGCACCTACTTACTAGTATCTAAGCTAGTACAAGAGCTAAGGGAAATCTATGGAGCATTGTAGCAGGTAGCAGCCTGCGTACTAGTAAATGAATCGGCTAGTACAAGAGCAAAGGGGGTTGTAGCTCCCGTACTAGTATAAGACTGCACCAGTACAAAATATTGTAAAAGCATTTTCTTATTAAGGAGAAGATTGAGATGACTTGCAGCAGGTGGTTTTCTCCCACATTGGCTTTCCACCTTATATCATGGTGTTCATGTGTGTGACTTATGTGTGATGATCTGTTCTATTTTACTGCACCAGTTTACTGTTAATATGATTGATAATGTTCTAATGCACTCAACTAACTAAATCATAAGAAGTTGTGGAAGTAGAATATGGAAATGAAATTTTTTTATTAATGTGATAATACTGATTCAACCCCCCCCTCCCTCAGTATTATTTCCAACAATTGGTATCAGAGCCAAGTTCTTTGGTAGAAGCTTGATTGCTTGAAGGAGATCCGTGGAACTATGGAAAAGAAGCTTAAGAGGAAAGCTCATCAGAAGAAGAAGACATCTCAGAAGAACTATGACAGTGGGAGAATCGATTGGGGATTAGGTATAAGAAGATCTTCAGATTCAGAATCAGATTCAGAATCATTTCAGAATGAATATGAACTATCAGGTATGAATTTGCTATCCTTTGATGTTCCAGCTATCTATCCATTTGGAAAAGATGGAAGTGATAACGAAACAACTAAATGTGCTCTTATGGGTGAGGAAGAAGGATATCAAATAGAGGCAGAATTTAACAGACTGACAAACAAAATTAACGAACAAGAAAGACTTCTGAACATAAAGAGTGGTGCCCTCAAAGAAGCTGTTACTAGACAAAAAGCTCATCGAGAGTTATTCAAGGAAAAGTATCAAAATTTGCAGGTTGAAGCAACATCTCTAAGAAATGAAGTCATTGAAAAGAACACAACAATCAAGGAGCTCAGAGATCGATCCAGTTATTATGAAAGTCTTGAAGCCACGATCCTCTCACTAAAGGAAGATCTTGAAGAATCAAAGAAGAAGAATGAAGATCTACAACAAGCAATTGAAAAACAAGACAACAAAGTCATCAGCTTAAAATCCCAACTAGAATGTGCCTTCAGAGTTCGTCAAATGCAGCAGGATCTGAATGAAGAACAAGAAAAGGAGATACTCAAACTAAGGCAACAAATGGAAGAAGGAAGAAAAGCTGAAGAAGACATGAATAAGCAATGTCTAGAAAAGGAAGAACAACTTCAAGTTGAGGTAAATATCTTGAAAGGTAAATTAGAAGAAAAGGATAAGCTCTTACGATTTCAAGATAGTACTAAAGTCTTGGATGATATTCTTAATAGTCAAAGGTCTCCTGCTATCAAAACTGGTCTTGGCTTCCATGAAAATGTTGAAGGTGAATCGAGTTCACAAGGTGAGGCAAGGAACTCTAAAGAGAAACCTGAAGTGATCAAAGAAGAAATGAAAGGTCAATCTCATCATCTACCAAGGAAAGAGATTCCTCAAAGAAAATATTTTACTCCTCCTATGAATAATGTTGAATGTTATGTATGTCATAATCTTGGACATGTTGCAGCTAGATGTAGAACAAGAAGGGTTCAAGACCATTATGCAGAAAGATCATCACATTCAAGGTACTTTAATGGATATTGCTTTGCTTGTAATATGTATGGTCACAAAGCTGCCGACTGTTACAGAAGGAATATGAAACATGTAAGATGTTATGCATGTAACAAGCTTGGACATATAGCTAAGGAATGCAAGAACAAAGTGTGGGAACCATATCAAAAGGAGAAAATGTCATCATCACGCTTGAAGATATGGAAGAAAAAGGAAGTACAGTCAGAAAAAGGCAGCACAGCACAACATACAGACATACCAGAATCAGAGGGAGCTGAAAGTACAAAACTTCAGTGTCCTGAATCTCATATGAAAACTCCATAAAGGGAAGTCGTGTATATATGCGAGCTGGATACTGCACAATCGCGTATATGATTGTTTGAAGAAAGGCAGTAGGGAAAGTGAAGTTGGAAGTGAATCTATGAAGTGTGATCTCTCGAGCACAAGATCAGATCTGGGAATCTGACTGTTAGTAGCACATAGGAGGACTGTTAATTGGGTTCTAATCAGAGGTACGCAGACCATTCACTGTGAAAGTGCAAGGGTACACACCGCAACAATGGTCCTGGTGCGTAGGTACGCGACGACATAGGAGGTCGAGCTGCGAAGGTACAGTATAAGTGCGCGGTGTAACAAAAGGGAACATGCGGACAAACACGGCGAGACAGAAGAAGCGGTGCGGAGCAAGATCGGAGGTACGCGGCGCGATAGAAGGAAAACCTGCGGAGTACATAGAAGTACGCGGCGCGATAGAAGAAAAGAATGCGTGGCCACAGTAGAGGTACACGACGCAGTTGATGGCATAGGTGTGTGGGTACGCGCTGTAGTAGAAGGTTGTCTGCGTGAATACGCAAACACACAGAAAGTGAAGTGCAGGGATATGCAAAGGCGCATAAGGTGACGTGCAGAGCCATGCAGGCCATATAATGAGAAACTGCGGATCTGTCTTGAGGCATTTATTGGCTGACTTTTCTTACTGATAAGATCTGACAGATGGCACAAGTTTAGGGGGAGCATATGCTCTTAATGCATTCTTGGCATTATGGTTAATAGTCCTTGGTGATGATGCTTAAATAGATAAATGATTCATATTGCTATGAGTTGTTCACATGGTTCTTGGATCAGATTTGTGGTTGATTCTCTAATGGTGCTTACATCGTAACTTTCATGAGGATAAGGAGAAGCACTTAGCTTAAATTCACATCTTCTTGATGACGAGTCACTCATATGTTGTTGTTGACATATGCATAAAGATCATATATTACAGTTATGATGCATGATTCCTTTCATTCTTGGCACAAACGGATGAGGATTGTTGGCTGGATATAGGGATGATTATTCAAAGTTGCATTGTTGGAGACATGATGATGATGAGTTCTTACCTATATGATGATAGGTTGTTTCGTACATATGTTGATTGATGCAGATATTCCAAAATGATGATCATGATGGCTATGGTGTTTCTCACATAGAATGTGAAATTCTGTTGATGCGGACATACCTTGATGATTCATGCACTAATTGTTGTTGACAGATACTATGAAGCAGATCATACAATGTTGTTGCTGATGTTTATCATGATCTTATTTAGGTGTCTGATCTCTGTAAAGGTCATATCAAGACTCATGATGTAATAGTGTGTCTCTATCTATTGTATTCATTTGATGAGATCTCTTCAGGTCATGTAATGGCCTATGTTGGTTTCCCCACTATGCCTGGGATGAAGATGTAATATTTCTGATGTATCCCCACTTGGTTGGGTGGATGATCCTCACTTGGTTGGGTGATGGATATATGTATTGAGTCTTTTGGTGATAGGAATGTCATTTATGATGTATAGAGTCATGTTCTTCTTGTAGAAAATCTTTTTGCAGACCTTGCTTACTGTCAGGGGGAGCTTGAGCATGAACATCACTATATAATAGAGCAGACATTTCAGCATGATCAGATTGGTGCACCATGGCATATATGAAGGGGGAGCTCATATGATTTATAGTCAGGGGGAGCATGTTCTTAGGGGGAGCATAACCCTTTGCCCTTGATGTCAAAGGGGGAGAGTAATGTGGTGTTGTTGCCATCAAGTCCAAAGGGGGAGATTGTTGGCATTATGATGCATGTGTTGTACTTGATGGCAACCCACTCATAGAAGAACATCTCACTTATATACATTCAGATGAATCTACAGAAGAGATATCAGATGTAACATAATTCATGGATGTAGGGCAGTTCAAAGGAATCAAATGACAAGTTCTTAGTATGACAAGTAATTTTTGCTATCAAGTCCAAAGGGGGAGATTGTTGGCATTATGGCTAAAGTATTGTCCTTGATGGCAACTCATACAGGTGATGGATCACTGTACAACAGGTGTCACACGGAATCTGTCAAGGGTGCGGACACGACTGACCTTCCTAGAAGTCTAAGACATTCTAATGACAAACAAGACAAAATGGAGTGATCTTTCTCTAAATACACCTTTTACAACATGAAAACTACAAGTGTTTAGGCTTACCTTATTCCAAAACGCTGTTGTTGAAGTCCGTTCTTGACGATCCGGATGAGCTCCTCCTTCAAGTCAATTCCTGCAACCACAAACAATCAAACAATTACCAAGCACTTGCATTTCATATAATAAAACATATATTCAACATGCAGACCAAGGAACACATGAAATAACTCATTAACACAAGCTATTGAGAAAAATAAACCAGTTTGTATTAATAACGAAACAAAGAAACTCTTACAACCTGGCCTTGGTGTTGTGCAAGTTCCTCCCAGGGTCCATCAAGGGTTTTCCTCTACTTTGACAAAGCTCACCCTCTCCCAAGTAGAATCAAGTGAAGACAATCTCTCCTCACAAAGGCTCTAATGGAAGACCTAAATCCTGCAGCATTTACCCAAAGAAAATGTATAGCTCCAACCTCCTCTCCTTCTGGCTCAATGCCTTCATTTATAGTGCTGTAAAGAGGTTATTCAGGTCCACTATCAATGGGATCATCCCCCTCTATGGGTGGGATAGCTCCCTTATTGATGGGATAGGTTCCCCCTTAATAGAGATACATGAACCAACTGGAGGCGCATCCATTTCATCAAACCGACCTCTAGAATGTTCTAGAAGTAACCACAAGTAACTTTTTCAAGATAAAACTCGCGCATTTTGCCTTTTACAGAGGGACGCACCTGTCCCTTAACATACAGAGCGTCCATGGACGCATATTTTGTGAACATGGTCAGCGTCCCCGCAGGTAAGGCTAGAGAGAACCTGCGACCCCAGAGATAAACATGATTTTTACAAGACTTTCTCTCTTCTTTGAGTTTGAGATGGATAACAGAGGCATGAGACTTGCCTAAGAGGGTAGCATGACTTGTTGATTGGAGCCATACTAACTGTAAGTAGTCAAGGTGACATTTTTTAGTGTAACAGATTGCCCCCTAAAGTGCGAAGCCTGGAATAGAATAGGGTTTTGTAATTCTAGGAAGGGTGAAGCGCTTTATCATTTCAAGGATTGCCTTGTGGATGGCCTGGTTGGAACCTGCAATTTTCAACACAAAATACATGGATAAGATTATATCATCACTGAGGTAGGCATTCCCATACTCAGATTCAAAACTTTAACTAATGGACTAACTATTCTGATACAGGAATGATCTTGCAGTACATCATTTTTATAGACTTTTGTAGACACAGTATGGACGCAGCCATCTGTTTATGATTAGTCTACATAGATAATGAATACAAAACTCCTCGCAGCCTGGATGGTAGAAACTAGATCCAGGGTCTTCACTTCTACTTCCCGAATTGGTACGATTCTAGCCATGTGATTAAATGATTCGATGTCGAACATGGTAGAAACCACTTGATTACCAGTCAATGATGTAAACTGTTAACAAGCGTGAGAGAAACCACCAGTAATGTCAATGGTTCTCAAAGTACCAAGCACAACCCGTGAAATGTGAATAGATGTTTTGATGTCGAACACTTCACGGAATCCTCTGATCGAAAGTCAATGATGTAAACTGACGTCAAAGGCGAGAAACCTGCCATTGATGCATGCAGACTTCAAGGTACTGTCGATTCCTAAGTCATCTTTCTAGATAATGTGTCGATGTCGATAGAAAGCGACCCGTTGCAGGCAAGCCTGCAACACGAAATCATTGTTCAAGTTGAAGAAATGTTGCTGTAAGGACTGACTCAGGGATGGTCAATGGATGACAAGTATTTTGCAGATGAAAGTTTTGCTTGCAGACCTCTTGAACACATAACGACACAACAGATGGTTTGGTGACGAATAACTCAAAGTTGATCCCTGAACCCGGTTAAAGATTTTCAAAGTGATTTAGTCAACTGTGAGGTAAAAGATTTCCCAACCCAGGTGAATGAAAAGTGTCGTGTTCAAGAGCGGTAATAAAGTTTCTTCTGAGGCAAAAGGTGACAAATAGGTTCATTCTTCTCTTTTTTCCCCCACCATTTCTGGCAAGTACCTCTTTATTTTTAACAAGCTTGAGGAGGATAACATATGCTTGATTATAAGCTCATCCTTCGGACGAGTCCAACCTAGTTTAAATGCGAACCCTAGGAAGGAGTGGTTCGTTCCTGTTTGTAATTGAACAGGTCCTTTACTGTAAAAGTTTAACGAGCCCAGTATAGGAGAAACTCGGCGTTTTTCAATTTTAGAGAGTCTGAAAAACTTAAGGAAACTCCACGTTGAACTTTTTCGTATATTTGTGTCCCTCAAGCCCGAAAAAGTATAAAATAATACCTGGGGGAACCGCTTGATCTTTCGACCAAGGAGTACTTTCATAATAGTATCGTTGACCTGAAAAGTAAAAAGCGATCAAAGACACGTCGTTTTATTTCCTTATCGAGTTTGAAACGACAAAAACCCGGCAATCTTTTCCTGATTTTACGGTCAGAAAAGAGCTAAAAGGGGACCGTCTTTTAATTCCGTTTTAACGAGTGAAAAAGAAACACTCGGCGATCTTTTCATGTTTTAGGAGTCAGAAAAGGGCTTAAAAGATGACTCTGAAATTTTGTTTGTGAAAAATTACAATTTCCCTTGAAATCCCTTCGTCCTGCACAAAAGCGACACATTACTCATACCTGTTTAAAATAGGCAAAAATACATTTGAAAACATCTTTTCATGGTAAAAAATGAACTAATTCATCCAAAAAACCTATAAAAAGACCCTTTTACCATGTCATTTTTACCGTTTCACTGTTGAGGTTGAAAAAGGAGCTTTTGACAAGAAACTTCCCGTGGTTGCTGCGGAAAATCTGACCGTCGGAATCGAACGCCGCTTCACCGAGGTATTTTACACATCCCACTCTTCATTTTTATCCGTTTAGTTTTTTGTTTTTGGTCTCTGTTTCATTTTTTGGGGGGGTTTTGGGTTCAAAATGCGCCCCTCGGCGGACGCAGGTGCCCTTCGGGTGAGCCGCGTCCCCCGACTTTTTCTCACACGGGAAAAAGGTCTGGGGACGCAGTCCGCCTTCAGGGCGCTGCGTCCGGACGCCCTGTGCTAAAAAGCCGGGGTGCGTCTTCCGCAAAGGGCGCATTTCAAAACCCTAACTCTCTCAAAAAACCACCAAATTTTCTCAAATTAATTTCTAATTGACTCTTTTGATGTGCAGGGCCAAAACATGTTAGACTGGAGAGAGAGAGAGCACGTAGAAGACGATGAAGCTGCGATTAACCACCAACCCTCTCTGGATGCCTTAAGAACATGTGGATTGTACAAATATTGGACCATACCGGGCATGAGGGGCCAGGTAAGATTTTTGGAATGGCTAGTTGAGCGATGGAACGTTCAAGATCAATGCTTTTACATTGGAGGGCACCAGCTCGAGATAGAGCCCTCGGATGTATACTTTCTCACTGGCTTGCCAAACAGAGGTGAGCAACTCAACCTTGCGGGGACCAGGCCGGGTGGCCAATCCCTTGATGATCTCCGCGAGGAGTGGTGCAGACCAGGGACTCGCCATAAAAAGGGCGTGGAGATAAAGCACATCGCTCTGGCGGAACTTAGAGTTATTGCATTTACGGTCACTAGGATTTGTGGCGCGGCCGCCTTGCACATTGCTTCCGGATCCCAAATGCGGATGGCAGTTGACTGTTACCAAGGCACCATCTTCAACTGGTGCGAAGCTGTGTCGGCTCATATGAAGAGCCAACTAACCAAGGCAAAGAACGGACGACTAAAGACTTTTGGATATGGGCCTCTAGTCGTGAGCTTTGCCTTGGAGAGAGTTCCTATGCTGATCCCTCAGCAACTCACTGTTGATGACTTGGGTCCTCGGGAGCCAAAGCTTGTTCGATGGGTTGCGGTGATGGCCCGGCATCCTGACGAGGGTGCTGCAGTGGTTCGATTCTCTGACAGTTACTTCGACTGGCTAGAGGGCCAGCTTTTTGTGATACAAGACTTTCCATATGCCGGAATGGATTTCAGAGGTGATCCGGACATGGTTCTTCCACAGGGAGAACAATGGGATGACAGAGGTACTTTCATTTTCACAAGTTTTCTAATTATGTATTTTTTATTTTTCATATATATCGTCTCAACGTAACAGTAAAATTTTAAAAATGCAGATGTTGGACCACAGCGTCCAGCCAATCTCCGGCCTTACGACAGACGACATCCAGCTGCACCGGCACCGGCCTTACAGGATGCGACAGCAGAAGTACTAGCCGATTTGGAGCATGATCTAGAGCGTCTCACGGCAGATATACCTGAGACTACTATGGATGACATTCCAATGAGGCTTCAGCGCTTCGTGGTTGCAGTCCCTGGACCGTTTAGGAGATTTCTGCGCAAGATAGCCCGCGCAGTGGTGTCGTACAGAGAGCACCACCAGTGATTGACTAGTCACTTTTGTAGTCACATGTGACATTTTTGACTTTTTGCACTATCATTTTGCCGATCATAAGGTGTGTTAAACCTATGATCGAAGACGATGTATATATTTTTGGACACACTTCTATCTATATCTATATATCACTATTATCGGCTTATCTTGTTTAACATGTATGATGAAATGTCTTTAAATTTACTTGCATGATTATTATAAATGTCTGTCCAACACTTGAGAAGCAATTGCATCTGCTAATGTATTCAAAGACCTTGGAATATGTTGATATTCAATGTAATCAAATTCACGTTCCAAGAGACGCACTCTCAAAAACAACCTTAATAACACAGGATTTCTAATGGCATAAACTCTATTAAGCTGTAATACAACAAGTTCAGAATCTAACCTCACTATCAAACGTCGAATTCCAAATGAAATAGATTCGGATAATAATTCAACCACTGCACTGTATTCTGCAATGTTATTCGTTGTTTGACCGAGGCTTACCCCATGCATAGAAACTAACTCGTCAGAGGGCGAATAGATAACCCAAGCTGCGGAAGAGATATTCCGTGTACTACGACAAGCACCATCAGCAAATCCAATGTATGTTTGGAGAGGCGTCGACATCTACAATATCAAGAGTAAAACCAAGATGAGCCAAAATAATGACGAAAAACCACACTTGCTAAGCTAAGCACACTGACTAAACTAACACACTTGCTAGCTAGAAAGGAAATCTAACCTATCTAAAAATTTCTCCATCCACCATTTTAAGCATAATACCTCTTTAGGTAAAGTCCATTTCTGGGTTTGCCCAAAGAGTCCCCATCAAAATCAACTAACTCATAAGCCCCTTTTGCTAGCTTTCGCTTTACAATGTAGGGCCCATGCCACATGGGAACGAATTTTCCAGCACCTAGCTTATCGTTTGCTTGATCATATAATAGTACTAGGTCTCCTTCCGAAAAACTTCGAGGGGTTACATTTTTATCGTACTGAGCTTTCATTCGTTTCGCGTGAGTCTCGATAGCTAAAGTAGCGTCACGTCGAGTCTCATCTAATTTAGCTAAGTATAACAACCGTTTCTCCTCTTCGGAAGTAGCTGGAAGTAATTCGACAGCCATTTGAAGTGATGGGATTTCGCACTCAATAGGTAACACAGCTTCTAAGCCATAAACTAGCTGAAAAGGGGTGAAACCTGTTGAATTTTTCACTGAAGTTCGATATGCCCATAGTGCCGAAAATAACATGTTATGCCAATTCGTTCGATGGATACCAATGATCCGTCGAATCATGACGACTAGAACTTTGTTGATTGACTCAACCAAACCGTTGGCTTGCGGATAATAAGGTGTAGAGCTATCGTGGCGCAAACCAAGCTGGCTTGTAAGTTCAGTCATCATGACATTTCGAAAATGGCTTCCATGGTCCGTAATGATTGCTTGTGGGACACCAAACCTAGTTATGATATGATTGAATACGAAAAGTGCAGCTGTCTTGCCGCTTGCGTCGAATGTAGGCATCGCCTCGGCCCACTTAGTAAAATAATCAACCGCAAGGATGATATACGCATGCCCCCCGGCCGAGTGAGGGTTACAAGTAATAAAGTCAATGCCCCATTTGGCGAATGGACCAGCGGCAATTATAGGGTGGAGAGGAGCAGGTGGAGCGCGCATCTTGCGATCAAACACTTGACAGTTGTGGCATTTTCTGACGGCAAGGATACAATCTTTAAACATAGACGGCCAGAAATAGCCAGCGCGCAACACCTTCTGAGCTGTGGCATACCCAGACATATGACCGCCACATGCTCCAGAGTGACAATCATTCAAAACTCTCTCAGCCTCATCGTGAGTTAAACAACGTCGAAAAACTAAGTCTGCCCCCAGGCGATAAAGTGTATCTCCAATAATTCTGTATTGCTGGGATTGAAACCGAATTTTTCGACGGTTTTCCTTGGAAGTTTCAGGCCGAAAGGTTTGGGTTTGGAGATAGATGATTATATCCCCATACCACGGATCTACAGTGCTAATAAGAAACAAAGATTCGTCCGCAATGGACTCCTCTGCCACAGTCTCTGTGTCAGCACTCGGGAAATCACACATCAATTCCGCGAAGACTAAAGATTTCTTAGACTTGGACTTCTCAAACTCCAAGTCGAACTCTTGCAGGATGACGATCCATTTAGAGTACTTGCCCCCTAGCAGTTGTTTTGTCAAGATATAAATCATAGGGTTGCAATCCGAAATAACAGTAGTTTTGCGGAGAAGAATGTAGTGACGAAAACGCTGGACAGCTTGAACGGCTGCCAGGGCCAATTTCTCCACATGCGAATATTTTAACTCAGTTGGATTTAAGGTTCTGCTAAGGTAATATATCACATGCTCTGCCTTGAATTCATCTTCTTGAACTAACACCATTCCAATGGTGGAATGCGAAGCTGCGAGGTATAAGAAGTAGTCCTGGTTGTAGTTGGGAGGATGCAATAACGGTGCATGGGTCAACGCGTGTTTTAGTGCATCAAAAGATTGTTGAGCAATCTCGTCCCAAAAGAATTGTGCGTTCTGTTTCAACAACCGTGTAAAACCTTTAGTGACCTCGGCGTAGTTAGGGATGAATCGGCGTAAAAAGTTTGCTTTCCCTTGCAAACTTTGGAGTTGGCGCAAACTCGAAGGAGGAGGCAATTGGATGATAGCCTCGACTTTCGAGGGATCGACGCGAATGCCGGTTTTGGAAACAACAAATCCCAGCAATCGACCTGTTTCTATACAGAAAACACACTTGTGGGGATTCAACCGAATTCGATAATGCCTACACCTCATAAAGATTGCTCGTAAATGGACAAGGTGATCAGCTCGGTGTAAAGAATGAGCAGGCAAATCATCGAGATAGGGTTGCACAATGTGCTTGATGTCATGAAATGCATAAGACATGGCCCGTTGAAAAGTAGCACCGGCATTCTTAAGGCCAAAAGGTAATTTGCAATAAGCAAATGTCCCCCATGGACAAATGAATGCCGTTTTTGGTTGATCGGCAGGTAGAATATTGATTTGATTATACCTGAGAAACCATCCATGAAGGAAAACATCTCACTTCCGGCACAATCATCAATAATTTGATCGATATAAGGCGTAGGATAGTTGTCTTTTGGACAAGCTCGATTGATATCCCTATAATCGATACAGATTCTTATTGTTCCTTGTTTTTTATTGACGGGAACAATATTCGATACCCAATCCGTTAACGGGATCGGATAAATGAAACCTGCTTTCAACAGCTTTTCGACTTCGGCTTTGATTGCAGCTGCTTTTCGAGGGTGAATCTGACGCAACCGTTGCCGAATGGGTTTAGCATCCGGGTAGGTTTTGATTTCATGAACAACAATGGCAGGATCGATTCCTGGCATTTCTTCGTAGGACCAGGCAAACACGTCGCGGAATTCTTGGAATAGGGCCTTGTAAGTTTCAATTTCTTCGTCAGTACATGCGGCACCTATATGAATGTTCTCCTTGATTCCGGGCTTCACTGAAATATCAATGGGAATAGTACGAGAAATATTCCCTAAATTCAGCTCTGAATCAGAATGTTTCGTTGGATCCTGAGCGTCTTTGACATATTCAGCGGTAAAGATAGATGAAAAATCATTTTCAAAGACATCATCCTTAGGTAAAAACGAAGATCTGTGATGGAGATCGTCCCATGGTAGATCATCTACACTTAGGATTTCGCGAAGTTGTTCGTCAGATGACACTTCTTCGGGAAACGTTATCCGTTCTAAGGGTGAGGTGAAAAGTGACTCTTCACTGACCACATTCATTTGGTCGGTTGAATGAAAGTCGGTAAAAGACATAAGAGCTTCATAAGCAATCTCATACGGACTCAACGGCATAACATCACCGAGTGAGTCTAGCTCAGAGTCAGAGGGAACATACCAAGGATCATCATAAATAATGTTTTCTGACGTGATCATATGAATTGTTGCGAACGAAGGGTCTGCATTGAGTGGAGGGAGAGGAAAAGTTCCCAGTAAACCGGAATCCTTAACTAAACCTACACCAATGTCCCTATAAGGGATCGTCGTTTTACCAACATGCTGGATAGTTTCTAAAGAGGTTGGGTCGGATGAAAAGTATGTCAGCTGATCAATAGTCACGATCTTACCGTTATGTGGAAACTTAATGACTCTGAAGACCGATGAAACGACCGCTGTCATAGCATATGACCAACTTCGACCCAAAAGAAGGTTGTAGTCTAGAGGGGCATCAACCACTTCCACATCCAGACTAACGGTTTTACCTTCGACCCCTATAGGCAATTCTTGTAGAATACCAAACGGACGGAACCCACGGCCATCAAAGGCCTTAAGGATGGTGGGGGATTGGTTCAACGAAGGAGAACCAAGCGATCTCCAACATTGAATCGACATAATACACGTAGAAGCTCCCTCATCAATCACAGTCCGATGAATAGGCCTGTTTTTGACTATCACTGGAATTTGGAAAGCCATTTGATGGGGGAGACGCGGTGTACTACTTTCTAGATCAAAGATCATTAGGTTCGGGTCCTGAACATCGACAGCTCCAATAGCCGACAAAAGCAATTTTCGTTGCGCTGGACATGATTGCAGCACTTCGAGTGCCGACATTGCTGAAGGTGAAACAGCTAAATCTTCAACAATGTTGTAATTCTGGGCTGCTCTCGCATGTGGATTGAAAGCAGACCTTCGAAGTACACCCTTGGCGGGCGGCTTAATCACTAAGTCTGGGTTAGGTTTTTCGATCTGTAGTGGATCGGAACCAGGAGCTGAGGTTGATGGGTTAGAGTTAGAAGATTCTGCTTCTTTACCATCAACAGGAGCCTTACTACCATAATCTTGCGATCGAGTCGCAATCCTGACATGAGACATCATCAAAATGGGTTCTTCACTGGCATTCGAAGAAGAACCTATCATCTTATTTTCCTGCTCGGGGAATGGATTCTTTAACACAGCAGGAGTCGGAGAACCTTTAACTATTTTCACTACCTCGGCCCGATGAGGGCAGTCTCTCGTAAAATGATCTTCTTCACAAATGAGACAAGGATAACGAGGTTTGCGCTTTTCGTCATTAGTTTCCGACTTTTCCGTTTTCTCCTTTGGAGCCTTGTCTGCTTTAGCCTTCTTCTTTCCTTTCTTCTTTCCACCGTTTTTGGATTTGGCCGTAGATGACTCTACAGCGTGAATGTCGGCGGTAAGTTCAGGAGGAGAAGACTCTCCTGTCGGAGAATCAGGCAAAGTGATAATTGGAGTATTGGAGGTCTTGGAAGACTTCTTCTTACTCTTCGTAGTCACGATACCGATCATACCATCAGCGGCATGAGATCCCGAAGGAGCAGCAGCGATTTGGTTTGACTTGGAAGATCCGGAATTTTCTCGTGTAACGTACCCGACTGAGTGTAAACTAAGTCAAGGTATTGTGCCTGAGCAATGACTTGCTCCTCAGTAACTACGCCGGCCTTAGCTACATCTTCAGTAATTCTTGGTAATAATGATTTTACAAACCATTCAGCTAAAATTTGGTCCGGGATAAAAACTTTCACTAATCTCCTTCGACGTCTCCACTCATGGATGTGATCAGAAATGTACGTGGATGTCGATTGTTTTAGCGAAGTTAATAATTCCGTACCATTATCGTATCTGACTGGTAACTGAAAATGAGTTAAGAATGAAGTAGCTAACTGGCTAAAGTTGTAAAAAGAAGCCCGTGGCAACTCAATGTACCACTTGGCTGCGAGACCAATGAGTGTACGCTGGAAAAGACGTAAGCGGATAGAATCATCTGAGATGGAATTTGATGCACACCAGAGGTGGTAAGTCATCACGTGATTAGACGGATCCTCTCCAGACTTACCTTCGAACTTGGGTATATCGCTGGGCAACTTATTTGGCATTGGCGGCCAGAACGGAAGATATTGAATTGGATCGTTCGTTAGGCGCGTCAAGTCGGGTAAATCTAAAGTCGCAATAAATGGTAACTGCCGGTTAGGATCTCGGAAACTCTGAGTCACAATACCAGCCCCAGGAGGAGGATATCCAGGATAACTAGGAACAGGATTCGCATTGGGGATATTATATCCTCCTGGAAAACCAGGATTAACCGGACCGTACTGGGGTTGTTGAGGTGGTTGATAATTGTACCCAGGATACGGTTGATACTGGTAAACCGGTTGTTGGGCAGCTTGCCCAGGTTGATACTGTCCCTGGTACGGAGGTTGAACAAATTGAGGTTGAGTAGTAACAACCGTACTTGTACCAGGTTGACCTGCAGGCATCTGGACTGTGGTTTGAACCGTGGGTCCAGACAACGGTACAGATGTCTGAGGAACGGTTACAGGGACAGTAGAAACCGGAGCTGCCGATACTCCAGATGTAAGCATGGTAGATGAAGCGGTAGTTGCTGCAGCCGTGTGAGGTGGAGTACTCGGTGCAATTGGCGGCTGAGTAACTACAGAAGTTACAGGGGTCTGAACACTTGACTGGACAGGTTGCGGTTGCTGGGGTGGACCAGGAACTGCAGGTTGTCCTGCTTGAGGTACCGACTGTATACTTGGTTGCGACATCTGTTGACCCTGTGACGGATCCCATGTTAACATTCCAGGGTATTGACTCGTAACAGGTTGAGGATACTGAGATCCATAGCCGTATTGAGGATAGGGTTGATAACTGTAAGGTGTAGTCCCATATGATTGCCCTTGAGGTGGTTGATAACCTTGACCAGGGTATTGACCCGTAGGTTGATAACCTTGAGGTAAATACGAATACTGGGGTTGACCTTGACCTTGAGGTTGGTATCCTTGAGGTTGATACCCTTGGGGTTGATACCCTTGGGGTTGCCATCCTTGAGGTTGCCATCCTTGAGGTTGATACTGATACTGAGGTTGACTTTGGGGTACATATTGAGGCTGGGGTTGATACCCTTGGGGTTGATACCCTTGAGGTTGCCCCCCAGTCACAAATGAAGTACCTTGAGGTTGCCCCCCAGGCATTAACGAAGGTTGCCCCCCAGGCGGTAATTGGCCACCTTGAGGTTGGTTAATGGGAGTTGAACCTGACATCATATAAACTTCACCTATACTCAATGGTACATTACCACTGTTTCCAACTAATAACCCATGATCAACAGGTTGAGGAGATGCTCCCGCAAAGGTACCAGAAAGTGACTGATACCCAGTAGGAACAGAAGGACCGCCATGTAAAAATGATTCAGGACTTTGTGAAAACACAGACGACTGACCAGACATATTTACAGGAGAATGAATTCCTCTAGGTGGAACCGGAGTACGAGGTGTAGAAAAACCTACTGAGTTGTCTAAAAAATTGGTTAATGCAAGGTACCAAGACTCACTTCTAGGAGGACTGTAAAAGATGGATTCACGCTCCCTTAGATCAAGGGTAATTAGATCTTCAGAATCAGAAACGCCTATTTCTTCCTCTGGAACAAGTTCTTCTATAGCAATTAATCCAACAGGAAGATTTTCGGTGATAATTCTTTCTATTCTTGGTGAATCAGGAACACTAGGAGTTGGAGTAACAGGTTCTGAAATTTCAGGTTCTTCGCCTGTTTCACTGGCAGATGAAAAACTACCAGCAAGCTCGGAAACTGTAACAGCTTCGGGATTGTAACCTGTTTCTAATCTTTGGTAATCTGGATGGACTACCAAAGAAGATTCTCCTTCTTCAGGTGAACCTACTCTACTGCCACTAGGAGTTACAAGGACCTTTAAACCCTCTAAATAACTGGGGTCGTCTCGAGGAGGTGAACCCCTAAGTTCACGGGATCTTCTCAACAATTCGGCCACAGATACAACTTCAGGAGACTGGCCCGCAATACGACGGGACCTTCTCGGTAATTCCGCCACAATTAAAGATTTTAACTACAACACACGAAAACAAAGTAAAAAATTTCAAATCAAACCACCTAAAGTCTTCTAAAGAACCAATCAAATTTGAAGCACACGCCTAAATAATCTAGAGCGTCAAACCACACACAAACAGTAGTCTTCCGGACCAAAAGCGCTAGTTGGTGATTAGGCCCAACCTCGCAGGATTCAGTACAGAAATAGTGGGTGGAACAGTTACCCCGGCAACCTGCTTAATGAATAGACTGGACCAAGTTCCTCCACTTTAACCGTCTCGAAGTGAAGCGAACCCCCCAGAAAATCCAAGTGAGTATAACCGACGTCTGCTCCAGGTACAGTGGGACCTTCCCTCCACCGTCACCTTGGGTAGAATCCTAGATATTATGGCCACTAAGGTTACCAATCACAACAATTACACCTGGGGGAACAGTCTAAACTCCGACAGCACGCAAGGGCAGAGTAGCAAGCTCCAATCCCCTTACCGGCTCCTTGACAACAATCCAAGGTTTACCGATAAGTGACCCCTGGCTCCTCGACAATGGTTAATCCGAGGTTTACCGTTTGTAATACGTACTGCCTGGCGTCGTTCCCAACGAGGGAGGAATGATCCCCTCACTGGTTCGGACACGAGCTCGTGTTTCTCCTTTAAGAGGAGCTTTCCCAGAATGTAACTGAAACAATTGGATTTGTTCTACTCAAGATAGACTATCTGTTTGGTTTTGTAGTCTTGGAGAGTTAAGTACTCACCTACTCCAAGACCCTAGCCTAAGCTATGTTGGTGCTTCAGAGCCCTAGAAAAATAAAGATTACTAGATTGATTTTAATTTAAGCGTTACTTTTAAGGTTGTTTCTTAAGTCAAAAGGTGATGGAAGTGAAACTAGTGGTGTGTTGACTCGACTCGAAACCACTACAAAATGCACCTAAAATGATTTATCCACTACTTTACTTTTTCGATGAATTGCTTAACTAAAAAGTTGAGAGAATGCAATCTTATAAAAGCAACTTCTTAATTGAAGACAATCAAAGAAACAATTCGTTTTTCTTTTCCAAGCATAAAAACATAACTTCTCTTTACATGCACGAAAAAACTCTTTTCTTCTTTTGAAAACAAAAAGCTACTTGAAACAAGACTTTTAAGAAGATGTTTTTGTATTTTTCTTTTAATAAAGCAAATAAATCTAATATAACCAAAAATCAATCTTAACAACTCTTAAAATCTATGAAAATGCACTCATAAGCAAACTAAAGGCAAATTTACTCTAAGCAATCTTAACGAGGCCAAAACTAACAATGATTATTTCTAAGGTGTTTTACTTGATCACAATCAAATCAAGGACTAGCTTATTGCAGAACCAAAAACTAGTCAAAACAAAATTCTAATCTTTTTGTCCTTTTTGAAAATGGAAATCAATACTTTAAAAACAAGCAATTCGAAATTTGACCCAAAACAACTCAAATGACAAGTTGCTCAAACAAGGAGACTTTACGGCAGGCTCAACTTCTAAGAAGGTTGACTAACCAGAGATATCTAAGGCTGGACAACTTTCTAAGCTCAAAGTCACTACAAAGCCTTTCCAAAAATCAAACCCTAGGTCTAAACTTCGTTGAAAACCACTAAAACACTCAAAGCTCACAAAACCAGTTCAGGTAAGAATTCTTGACAGGGTACTAAAGGATCTGGGCAGAAAACACTAAGAAAAAACAAAATCTAAAAGTAATTTAAGGCAAAAATGGAATTTTCTTAACTTTTACAGGAAGACGCAGGCCAGCCGTTGTCACAGGTGCGACCCCGCACTGTGCAGTCGACAACAGCGCGTCCAAGGACGCACTGTGCAGCACACAGAGACTGCGTCTTTCTGGAAAAAGGAAGAAAAACTAAAGCCAACTAAAGCTACAGCTAAGCCACCCAAATACTAATTCTCACAGTCAAAAACCAGAAAATAAAAATGATTTTCTCAAAGCAAAGTTCATATAAAGGAAAAGACTCTCTCATTAATGGATTCCCCAGCGGAGTCGCCAATTTGTCACACGGAATCTGTCAAGGGTGCGGACACGACTGACCTTCCTAGAAGTCTAAGACATTCTAATGACAAACAAGACAAAATGGAGTGATCTTTCTCTAAATACACCTTTTACAACATGAAAACTACAAGTGTTTAGGCTTACCTTATTCCAAAACGCTGTTGTTGAAGTCCGTTCTTGACGATCCGGATGAGCTCCTCCTTCAAGTCAATTCCTGCAACCACAAACAATCAAACAATTACCAAGCACTTGCATTTCATATAATAAAACATATATTCAACATGCAGACCAAGGAACACATGAAATAACTCATTAACACAAGCTATTGAGAAAAATAAACCAGTTTGTATTAATAACGAAACAAAGAAACTCTTACAACCTGGCCTTGGTGTTGTGCAAGTTCCTCCCAGGGTCCATCAAGGGTTTTCCTCTACTTTGACAAAGCTCACCCTCTCCCAAGTAGAATCAAGTGAAGACAATCTCTCCTCACAAAGGCTCTAATGGAAGACCTAAATCCTGCAGCATTTACCCAAAGAAAATGTATAGCTCCAACCTCCTCTCCTTCTGGCTCAATGCCTTCATTTATAGTGCTGTAAAGAGGTTATTCAGGTCCACTATCAATGGGATCATCCCCCTCTATGGGTGGGATAGCTCCCTTATTGATGGGATAGGTTCCCCCTTAATAGAGATACATGAACCAACTGGAGGCGCATCCATTTCATCAAACCGACCTCTAGAATGTTCTAGAAGTAACCACAAGTAACTTTTTCAAGATAAAACTCGCGCATTTTGCCTTTTACAGAGGGACGCACCTGTCCCTTAACATACAGAGCGTCCATGGACGCATATTTTGTGAACATGGTCAGCGTCCCCGCAGGTAAGGCTAGAGAGAACCTGCGACCCCAGAGATAAACATGATTTTTACAAGACTTTCTCTCTTCTTTGAGTTTGAGATGGATAACAGAGGCATGAGACTTGCCTAAGAGGGTAGCATGACTTGTTGATTGGAGCCATACTAACTGTAAGTAGTCAAGGTGACATTTTTTAGTGTAACAACAGGTCAGTAGCAGAGATTGATGATTAGCTCACAATAATGAAGAAAATAAGAAGTACGCAGGTACATAGTACAAAAGGCACGGACCCGCAGGAATATCATAGATAAAGTGCGTACATACCCGTAGGTACACCATGTAAAAGGTGTGGACCCTAGTTCACGCACTTTCATGCAGTGAAAAAGTATTCTCACGTGGGAATCCAATGGTGGACCATAGTATTTAGCCCGACGTATTTGATCCTATGGTTTGGTCAGTGGTATTGTTTTATATTATTATTATTATTATTTAGCCCCATGTTTTTGGGCCCCTTGTATTGGTTATCTATGGTATTGACTCATGGTTTTAGCAAGAGCTTGCCCATATAAAGCAAAGGAGATCATTTGACTAGACACTTGTGAAATTAGAAGATCTTAAGAGAAGCTAGATCTGAAATTCTTGTAATCGGTTTGTGAGAGAGAGTTGAATCAATATCAAGGAGAAACATGAGAATTACAAGTCGGATCTACTAATGGGCTGATATCTCCTCGGCGGATGATCAGATCTATAGATCTAATAGTCTGGGTTATCCTTGAAGTCTGAAAATTGTCTATACCCGCAGGACCGCAAGTGCAGTGAAAGAAAAGTGCGGAGATACGCAAGAGTAGAAGCGTTGCAGGTGCGCAAGTGCAGAAGCGCTGCAGGTGCGCAGGTTCACAGGCCCAGAATTGCAGAAGGTGCAGAGGGGCACAGGCATCCCATTGGACACAGATCGGAGGTGCGCAGGAAGTCCGTGAGACACAATGCGTGGGTGCGCAGGAAAGCAGTTGGAAACAGTGCGGATGTACGCAGGTGTTCTATGGGTGAAGCTGCGGACTTTTCATGAAATCTATTTAGCTGCCCCTGTTTATTATTGTTGTGTTCTGGGTTTTGAAGTGATGTCTGGTATTATGTTCTGATAACAGCAGTGATTGATTGAATGATTATGATTAGCTTCAGTATTGATAGATGAATGGATCAGGTTCATAATGACTTATCCTTATATGATCTGGTCAACTAGATCTGGTTGATAACTCTCATTGTATATGTATTGATCTGGTGATTGGGTGATTCAGAAGGTTGTTTGATTATGAGCTTCAATGTTGTTGTTGGGTCCAGTATGAAAATTGGATGAAATGTGGCCTTTCAGATTATGTGTTGTGCTTCAGTGTATTCAGTCTGAAAATTGATGAAACGTGGTACCTGGAGGAGAGAATATTGTAGGCCAGCACCTACGTACTAGTATCTAAGCTAGTACAAGAGCTAAGGGAAATCTATGGAGCATTGTAGCAGGTAGCAGCCTGCGTACTAGTAAATGAATCAGCTAGTACAAGAGCAAAGGGGGTTGTAGCTCCCGTACTGGTATAAGACTGCACCAGTACAAAATATTGTAAAATAATTTTATGATTAAGAAGAAGATTGAGATGACTTGCAGTAGGTGGTTTTCTCCCACATTGGGTTTCCACCTTGTATCATGGTGTTCATGTGTGTGACTTATGTGTGATGATCTGTTCTATTTTACTGCACCAGTTTACTGTTAATATGATTGATAATTTTCTAATGCACTCAACTAACTGAATCATAAGAAGTTGTGGAAGTAGCATATGGAAATGAAAAAGTTTTATTAATGTGATAATATTGATTCACCCCCCCTTTCAGTATTATTTCCAACAAATAAAATAATAAAAATTCGTGTTGTAGTTTGGTTTGTCTGCATTAGTCAGAAAAATACATCACTAAAATCCCTCCCACACAAAACATCACTAAAACTCAATTTTAGACACACAAAATGGATTCTAATTATTGTGATCTATATGAAACTTCTAACCCACCTCAGTGATAACATGCATATCTAACCCTTTGTGTTCAATCAAATGCCTTTATAAAATTTTGTCCTCTAGCAGTCATTCAAGTACATTGTCACATATACCTGTAACATGAAAGCAAGTGTACCGAGAAGAAATCATTCACACATAATAAGAAACAAAAAAACCTCTAATAAATATTGAATGAAAATAGAAGACAACATATTTCCTATATATTTAGGATATATTAGATGTAATTCAAGATTAACTGACTGAGAAAAAAAACCTTGAACAAACCTTGGCCTTCCATTCATTCAGAAACTGTGAATGTGCTTTCAATAAAGATGAGAAAAAGTCATGGTGCCTATTATCATATTGGCACCAAATCTCAAAGTACTTGAATAAAGGATACTCTTAATGCTTGGGGTTTTCTCTTAGGTGCCTATAGAGCGTAATATATCTCCATTAATTTATATTCTCAGATAAGTAAGTGGCATATAGTATTAACTTAGGCTTGAAGAAATCATATCTATGTTCATTAGCTAGTAAGCTGAGCTCCATTGGAAGATTTAAATATGATAAACCCTTGTTCAGAAACCTATAACCCAATGTGTCAAAGACTGAGTTAAGAAATTCAATAGATATATTACAACATAAAATGCAATTAGAGTGGAAAAAATATATTATAGATAAATAATTTATCCAATGTAAGTTTCAAATGGAAATATATCCAATCTAGTAAACTCTAGTGCCAATACATGTAGGTAGCTGTGAAAGGGGGGGCATTTTTTCATTAAAAAACTATGGTTTTGATCTAATAAACCATTTCTACAAAGTAATATAGCATACCCTTCATGGCGAGCTTCATATCTGGACATGAGGGAAAATATCTTAACCACAACTAGGTTGGTTTTCTGTAAATGAACATTTGTGTTAGGTCAGTTTCCTGTATACCCATTCACAAAGTCATCCCATAATGGGATGCAAATAGATATTCATCAAATCCAATTTTTTAACCCAATTGTTTCTTGTAATTCCAACCTAATTGTTTCTGTATATATATCACAAAAAGGTATCAAAATCTCAAGCCAGGTATGTAACAAAATCCATTAAACCATGCTAACTTGACAGAAAAAGTGACTATATTAACCCCTGCATATATTCCAATATCTATAAATATTTGAATTTAACAGATTTTACTAAATTAATGGTCACTCAACATATCATTGGCAAGAGGATAGACTCTTCCCCTGGATGTGAGGTGTACAGGAGAGAAGTCATTGTCAAATTGTTGAAAGGAGTTGCTTGTGCTTTTGGTTGTAGCTTGACACAACCAATTTGGTAAGTTTGTAGGTAGTGGGTAGGTGTTTGTAATCCTTTAAAGGAATAATTACATGGTTCCCATAAACAGAAAATAGTGGAGGCGAATTCCAAGGTTTAGCTTGATGTTACTGTGATGGGGTTCATTTCAGGGTGTAAAGGGTGGAGAACCGTTGACTGCCTTAAAGAGGCTCAAAATATGTGTTAAGAAACTTAGGATTCTCCTTGATTCAAAGCGTCTAGAGAGAAATCCTCGGAATACTATCTCACTAACTGAGCAATGTTTTATTTGCGGGTTTTTTTGCTAAATCATAAAGCGTTTTTCTTCTGACTAGAGAAAGAATATAGATTTAGTTGGATCTTTGTAAAGGTTGGACACGGGTTAATTTTCTAGAGTTTTAAGGTAGCCACTAGAACATTACTCATCAAGTCTCCTTGTTACTTGCAAGTTAGATCTATATAAAAATGAGGGGAGGAAATGGTTGATCTCATTAAAAATTCAAGCTCTTTATTACTAGGTGAGTTTGTGTATGGTTTTGGTTATCCTTGGAATACTCGTTGAGAATTTCAAGGTTCAACCAAATTCAACCTCATGCACTCAATCAACAACCTATATATTGAAAACTTCATTTTAAAAAATTACAACATTTCTTCAACGGTTTCTAATGTCACCAACATGCTTTTTTTAAGGAAAATTTCTCTAATATCTATTCAATTCATCTTTGATGATTAGTTCTTTGAAATGTCACTAAAGGGAACATGCAAATGTTACATTGCTAATACATCCCACAAAACTTTTTTTTTAATGTGCCCAATAATACAACCTTATAGTAAGAGGATCTCACATATAAAATAAATATCCTTAATAATAAAATTTACCTAGGTATGTTCATGACATATAAAAGTAAAACACAATAATATTAAAGAAATTTCCCAAATCAAGTAAGACAAATTAAATCATGGCCATGTTCAAGGAGGTTTGATTACAAGCCTTATTTGAAACAAACTGCATTTCTAGTATACAAACTGAAATGATCAATTACCATATGATATGTTTCTTAGATACAGTGCAAGGGATATTATATACGCTATATCAAACATCATTTTGAGACTATGAAGATTAAAATTATGATTTAGAATCTATCCTAAACGAGTCTTAGAGTAATAATCCACATGACTTTGTTTAGAGTACCAAAAATAAATTGTTGAAAGCCACTTAATTATAATGTGCCAAGAATTTTCTACAAAGAAATTCAGTTTAGTTAGCCCAACATTGAGTTCTTTTTTGCTTTGTCACAATATCAATCTGTCACAATGTCTTCTAATATCCTGAACTACCAGGCACCTGCACTAATATAAGAACATGTGGAAATGAAGTGATTGCACTAAGAGGTGCTATCTCTAGCCTAGTATGGAGGAGATGTTGTAATGTCATGTTATGTTATCTAAACTTTTTGACTTGGTAAAATTACATAAATATGAAATTTTTAAATTTTAAAAATAAAATTATTTAAATAAAATAAAAGTAATATATATCACACACACACACACACCAGGGAAAATTTTAAGAAGCCCCCTAAATTTATATGTATAATAAATGGGCGAATCTCCATGGTATATAGGAAAAATGGAAGGTAATTTTATCAATAATATATAATATGTATATATAATTTTTTGTCGAATGTCTCACCAGACATGGCGAATATTTTACTCAATTATAAAATCTTGTAAGATCTTGGTGAGTCTTTCACTAAATAATAAAACTTTGTATGTTCCTAGTGAATCTTAGCATTGTGAACTCTTAGATAATTTTTTGAAAAAGTATAAAACCATATATGGCAAGAGCCACATGGTGGCAATATCACTGTTTTTTTCACATTTCCATGAAATGGAACTTGTTTATAAAATTATAAAAAATCCAACCAAGTCCCTTATAATATGCAGGTAAGCTTATAACAGAGTCTGATACATGTACTATGCTTGTATTCATTCAAGTGTCATAGCTGCTATACTTAACATTGTAAATTACAACTCTCCCAGAACTCAACACTATAGTGTAATTAAAACCTTTGGAAATTGAATCTGACAACTCTATAAAAAGGATTAGTGAAATAGAAGCTTTTTTGAATGATCCCACTAATTATCACTTCTAAACAATCAATCCAGACTATGAAGTCTTCCATCTTGATCACAATCGTGCTCATGATCAGGGGAGTGCGACCACCTAGCCTGACATAATGGCCATCATAGCTTCCAATAATCAGCAACCACCTTGCAAGGAAATCCTAGCTCATGTCTCATGAATCTATTCATCAATATTAACTAATATAAATCTTATAAACATAATACTAGAATCCTCTCCAGATTCACTATTAATACAATGGTAAAGGAAATTTTCTAGCTCAAGGCACTAGCCAATACCAACTTTGGTATTTGTGACCCCTTTGTGGGGATGCACCTACCCTGCCCCGTTGGGTTTCTGCCTTGTAACATATTTCAAGGATCATAAGACTTTCCAATCTTCCTATTCCATTAGACACACTTTATATGCTATACAGAGTGAATGGAAAAGAAGCGTTATAGAACACACAATTTCACAGAAGGAAGAAAAATCTTAGCCAGTTCAATATCAAAATATTAACCACTGATTAATAAAGAATAACAAGTAGTGTAATGAATTGTTCCAAGTTATTTATTTAAAAGTTGTAAAGAATGTAGTGGAATGGAAAATATTACATAGGCAACCCTTCAATATTTTCTACTAATATGTATGTGCATGTACATATGAAATTAAGAGCATTGTTGAATACAAAGTTTCCTTTTCTCTTGCCTCCATTTTGACAAATCAGTGTGAAATCAGTGTCACTTTGAATCTCCTTTCATGTGTGGATGTTTTGACAAATCAATGTGAAATCAAATTCACTTTGAATTTCCTTTCCTACTAGGGATCACATCCACAGTTGATTAGTAAAATATAATCTACTATATATTATATTCAAGAAACTGACTACAATCTACAATGGAAATGAGACCTCAATTCTTATTCTGAATTTGAATATCTCAGGACAACATAAGAGATAAAAATGCATATGGCCTTATCAGCTAGAAAACAATCACTCCATCATTACAATACCACCTAGATTTCGGCACTTAATATAAATAATGGCACTAGTTGTAGTACTTATTTTCATTAACACCATGGAAAAGCAACAACAATGTTTCAAAGTACACTTACTAGAAAAGTTGTAACATTCTCAGAATATTTAATGATAGCATCTGAACCTTATACCTATGGTGGGGAAACTAGGGAACCCAAATATTGGAAGATATCTCATGACAAATCTGAGAAAAAAATAAAAAAGGGAAAAAATCAAAATCTATAAATCAAGCAATGAATTGTTTACAAATCAAATACAATTCCTTTAACTAACAGTTAAATTGTGGTGATATATTTAAATATTTGGTAAGAGGGTAACTTCAAACCATGGAATATTACCTTTGTCATTATTGTCATCCCTCAGTCACTGAGATTACAAATCAATACTTATGGAAAGATTGTAAGAAATTCTGTGAAATAGTAAACCGTAACCTCTATTTTCAAGAAACAAAATCAAGACATTGTTACATCAAGAGCCATAATTGATACATAATCAATGAATCAAGTCCTTGTATGGCACAAACTTGTTTCACAACCTCTATTTTCTCAATAAAAAAAATCAAGACATTGTATGTGGTTATTGCCAAAAGGAAACTGCATTCGATTTTGGAAGAGGATCTTATCAAAAGACATGGATTTATTCAAAGCTACAAAGCCTAATGGGTTACTGAAAAATAAGTTAGAATATGGGATCATGATACTTAAATTGAAAAATATGCTTTCCTTTTAGAAACATTACATTTATACAATGTTTTTTGAAAGGATTAGAATTTGAAATTGGGCATTTCTATCAAGACAAATTTTCATTAACAGAATGTACTTTCCTACCTGAAACATTGTAGATATTCAAGAAAAACTTGAAAAGCATAAGAGAACTTAGCATAATGTACTTTCTTTCCTTCCTTAACATTCTTAAAGAGTTGAGGTTCCCCAAGTCATCAGGTAACTTTTGAGGGAAATGACAGTCAGTAATAGTCCAATTCACAACTGAAGATGTGTCACAAATATGAGGGGGCATCTCCTCCAAATCACAAAAGTGCTCTAGGTTAAAATCTAGCATTATTGGAAGCTTAATGCTTGACTGGTTGTTATTGAACCCAGACATTTTTCCATTCTTCACGAAAAGCTTAAAGATAGCTTCTCTAAGTTCTACATGACTTTACTATGCTCTTGAAGTGGGGGCACATGCAGGCTCTCGAAGTGAATAGTCTTAAACAAAGTGAAGATAAGGCTGATAGAGCATTCAGTGTGGATCTCTTTAACCCATAATTGAATACTATGTCTCTCTTGAACCCATAATTGAATACTATTAGGACTTTCAAATTTTTCATGGAACTCAAAAATGTTCGAAGAAAGTATTTGCTTCCAAAAAGAGTAAAACTAAAGCCTCTTCTTGACGACAATTGATGTCACACCACTAACACTTCTCCATGGAATCTATATAGGTAAACCACAGATGCAAAATTCCATTAGAATATTGTGTTTATTGAATACACAAATGAAATCATTGCATTTCTTTAAAATATCTTTTGAAATCAAAATTACTGAAATTACATATCGATAACCTAGTGGGTGTAGGATAAAATTCACCAGTGTCATTCACAGAAAGCATGAGAAAAAATATAATACCATATATAAAACCAAGAAAAATTCAAATTCATCACTTCTAGGGACCTTGTAACCACCCTGCCAATACACAAGTATGTTCCTATTTGCAGCTAGAAAAATTACCCAAATTACAATCTGTTTACTCCAGCATATGTTGGAAAGTTATAGAAGGATGACTAGTGCAATCAATCCATTCCTTCTAGCCCTGGATTTGTTTCAGTTTAAAACACAAATATACTTGTCCAATGTCTATGCTTTAACCATTCACCTTAAGATGTTTTTACAATATAATTTCCTAAGTCTATTTAATATCTTCATTATCACAAAAACCAACCTATGTCCATCTTAACTCCACATCTACCACTCTTAGGGGGATGAAATCTATTTATCGCTCTGAGCACTTGGTAGACCCATAATTAAGATGGATCTAAGATGATAGAATTTCCCCTTCAAATAGTCTATGCTCACATGAATACCATGGTATTACCATGGGTTATCATAAACATGGAGCTTAAAAATTACTATTAGTAATTTATAAAAATTAATAAAATTAATAGTTGAATTTTATTTTATTTTTTATTTTAACCAAGCTAAAATGTTTAACATACATTAAATTACAACATCCATTTTTACTCTTAATCCACCAAGCCCCGAGAGGGATAAAATATTTTTTCACTCTATTCTAGTTTGCATATCATGATATTTGATACCTCTCGGGGGTTAGTAGATGCAGAGTAAAGATGGATCTATGCTGGTTTAATTCCCCCATTTAAATAGGCTACATTCCAGGTGAATACCATGGGTCAATACCATGTGGCATTTTGGTGAATACCATGGGTCAAAACCATGTGCCATTTTTATTTTTATTAATACTAATATTAGGGTTAATAATGGTTTTTTGCATGGTATTAATAACAATCTAGTCCATGGTATTTGTCCTATAGTATTTTTCCCATAGGTTTCACCTAAATATAACGCATTTTTTGAGTGTTCATAAATATAAGGTGACTTATGGAGTAAATATAAAAAAAAAATGTTTTATTTGTTTACCATACCTCTCTTTTATTTATATTTTTATTAATTTACCATACCTCTTTTACAAATATGGTATTTGGCCCATAGGATTCACTTAAATAAAACCTCTTTCTTGAGCCTTCATAAATAGAACGAGGGTTATGGCCTAAATATAAAAAGAGGTTTTGTTTAATTACCATACGTCTAGTTTATTTATATTTTTATTTATTTACCATATCTTTTGAGTAAGTATAAAAAGACATTTTATTTATTTACCATACCTCTTTTATAAATATGGTATTTGGCCCATAGGATTCACTTAAATAAAACCTATTCTTGAAAATGGGCGAATGGAAGGTTGTAACTCCTAGTTTCAAGGGCTAAATTTACCTTTTTTACCCTCTCCCTTAAATAAGGTGGGCTATTTGAGGAGATTTGTAAAAATGTGCTATGATACAAAATATTCGCCCACTAAAAATTTAAAACCCCTTAATTTCGCCAAAGGGCGAACATTCACCCCTAAAATTTTCTATGAAACACACACACAGATATATACATATATATACACACACACACACACACACACACACAGAGATTAAAAAAAATGTGCTATGATACAAAATATTCGCCCACTAAAAATTTAAAACCCCTTAATTTCCCCAAAGGGCGAACATTCACCCCTAAAATTTTCTATGACACACACACACAGATATATATATATATATTATATATATATATATAATATATATATATATATATATATATATATATATATATATATATATATATATATATATACACACACACACACACACATAGAGAGAGATTAAACCAATGCACATTCATCTTAACTGCAAATGTATCGAGTGCTGAATGGGATCAAATCTTTCGAGGTGCAAAGCTTTCCTATATCTTTTCCCTCAAAAGTAGGTTTCAAACTTAAGGGATTTGATCCTTCTTGGAACTTAATAGATCTGGAGTGAAGATGGATCTATGTTGGATATATAATTTACTAGTTATTTTGATGGGTCTAGATAAACTATAAAAATCACCAACATTGTGTGTTATGTATGATTTTATGTGTGTGTGGAAAGAGAGAGAAAGGGTGGGGTGGGGTGGTGTTGGTGGGGCTTCCAATGGTGCTCTTAACATAATCATTTTCTATATTGTTTAAATATGTATTTAGATAGAAGTTATGTATGTATATTTATATGCAAGAGTTAAAAAATGTTCCTCACATTTTCATGAAAATAAAACTCTAGGGAAAATCCTCTACAACCTCAATAACATTCTTTAGTTATGATTCTAATGAACTTGCATCAACACTTGTTGAGGTCAATGAAACGTATAGAGGACATACTGTTGTTGATGCTTCATCAACTTCAAGTTTAGGAAGTAGTTACACAACAAAGAAAGGGATGTTTGTTGCTCATTAAATTGATTGGAAAAACATTGGAATTCAACAAGATGCAATAAGATTCTTATATTCTCTTAGTCAAAATGCCATGCCTCCAAAACCAAGTAATAATGGACATTCACTTGCACATACAAGAGATCCAAAAACAAAAATCAGTGAGTAGATAGATGGTTAGAATTCAGATTTCTCGATGGAAATTAATAAATAAAATATATACAAAGAAAATGAAAGGCTAAAAGCAAAGATGCAAGCTTCTGAAACAACCATTGAGGAACTCCAGAATGGTGTTTCATCACTAGACAGATAGGCAGAAGAACTGGCCATGGAAATGGAAACACTAAAGAGATAGATCGCAAAGGAGACTAAACAGGGACAAGAATTTGCAAGGGGAATTTCCTCTCCCAATGTAGAGAGACACAACATGAAACTAGAACTTGAACAAATCAAGGGTTTAGGACAAGGTAGTGAAATGGTTAAAGCTACAAATAAAGAATCAAATGAGATGGACAATTCTAAGCATATCATATAGGAGGTCGAACAAGAGATAGACTATGACAAATAGGTTAATATAAATCTCAATTTGTAGCTACAAAATACATAAGAATCAAATTCTAAGCTCCTTCTAAAAGTTCAAGATTTAGAAGTGGTATTAGAGAAGAAAAGTAAAGAGATTGAGGAGATCTCTAGCAGATCCTGTGATGTTTCAAAATCTAGTGAAGATAGTAAAGGAAGGCAATTTGAATATATTTAAATGGAGTGGCTACAAACACTATCATCTTCATAGAAAAAAATCAAAGAGATTACTAACAAAATTATCCACAGTAATAGTGGAAGAAGCTTACAATTCCTACTAGTGACATGGAGATTTTAGAGACAAATTTTCAAGAGGCTGAAAAAGAAAGTAGAAGCTTGACTATTAACTTAAAAATGAAATATATGAAAGAAAAAAAAGAATAGATGAGCTTGAATATGGTATGCATAATTCATCCAAGACAGTCAATCCTATCAAAATAAGTGAAGATAATCTAGAAGCATGAAAATAGAATGTGTAAAACCTAACTCTTGAGTTAAAAAAGGATGAAAGGTTGGACTACAACGACCCATTCAATAAAAATTATGTATATGTATACATGCTTTGCAGGATAATGTTTTGCAACTTGATGAAGTATAGGTTGAATTGGAAAAAATGAATAGAAAATTAGAGGAGGAGATCAGGATATATAATCTTGACATTATAGACTTATAATCTCAACTTGCAATGGTTGATGAGGAAGCCTAGGAAATTAGAGAAACTAACCAACATCTGGAAGAAAAAATGAAACTTTGGAGGAAAAAAATCTTAAGTTGTAAAATTTCCTCCATGCAAGCAAGGAAGCTAGCAAGCTAGCACAGGAACAGAATGGGGACCTAATGGAAGGAATGTTAGTATACTTAAGAAATACTGAATATGAAAATGGTATAAGAAACAACATAGATAATAAAAATTATAAAGTAGAGGGTGATCACAGAAACAATGGTAACACACTACTACATCTATAGGAGAAAAATGATCAACTTCTTAAGAGAATTTCCGAGCATGAGACACAACTAAGTCATGATGAAGAAAAAAGTGGATATAAAGAAACAATAAAATAAAGAAGAGAGGAATTTAGGATAATGGAGAGGAAGCTTGCATCAACCCTTGAATTAGAGGAGAATATTATTTAACTCTCTACAGAGGTTGAGGACTACAAAAAATCATGAGACTATTTGGTAAAAGAGATGGATCAATTAGAACATGAATTTGAAGCACTGAAACATGAGCATGAGAAGTGTTCATATAAAAAATCGAAGCTAAAACTGCAACAAGAATTACAAAATCTTAGAGATAAGCATGAAACTTATTTTTCAACCATAGGTATCCTAGAGAGTAAGGTTGAACAATTACAGAAGGATTTAGATATAAATACAACCAAGTTTGTAGAAAATTTGGGCACATTGTTGCGATCTAAAAGGGAATAGGAACAAAGGGTCAAAAGGGAAGAAGAAGCAATAAGAAAGAGTAGATGGAATAATGCTACTACAACAAAACGACTTCCAGAATAATTTAAAATTATTTCTCAACAAATTTCATCAATATTTGACGTTGATGGGAAACTAGCAACACAAGCACTTAAATAAGCTTTATGAATTCTGCCTATAGAAAACCAATATGCAAGAATCACTAAGAAATGATGAAGAAGAAATTGCATCTATGAAAAAGAAATAACATGGCAATCTGCAAGAACTTATGAACCAACCAGATCTCCCAAATAAAGAGAGTGAAGAATTTTCATCAAAGCTACAAAATATGTTGGATGAGAATAAGAAATAAGAGAAGAATGAACTTCACTATAGGAGTCAGATTGAAGAGTTGTCTCTGAAGCTAGCCACATTCTAAATAGAAATTCAAACCCTTATGAATGAAAAGAGTGAACTTACTCAAAAGTATCATGAGTATGAGCATATGAAAGTTGGCCTAGAAGATACTAAAATAGCATTAGATGCAACTAAAATAGCCTTAGATGGTTCAAGAGTACAGAAGACAAAGTTAGAGGTTGCTTTACAAGAATCTTACTAGAAAAAAGTCAAACTTCATAAAGAGCTTAGATTGTTACAAGAAAATTTCAGAAATTTAGAGGTAGAATTGAACGAACAAAACTGTTGCAAGGATGGTCAAGAAACAATAATGGCATCTCTTGAGTCCAAATTAAAGGAGAAGACCATTAATGGATGGAACTCCCATTAAAACCATCCACATAGACGAGTGCACCTAACCCAAGGGGACTCAAACCATATGTTTTCTACCTAGCTAATGACAAAAAACATTGTAAACAACCAGTTGAGCTAACCCCTTGGGTTCTATTAGAATTAAATATAATAACCAACCACAAAAAAACAATTGAAATTTTCCATTTTGATTGCTTTATCAATATTTGTCAGAGTTCACTCTGATTTATTTTTATGAGAATATATTACATCTTACTAGAAGATATCGGTGGTTTGAAGAATGTATACTTGTTAATGTATTGAATTAATATCTCTCCAATGAGAAAAATCTTCCTGGTTCATCTTATCAGTCTAGTAGACACCGATTCCAAAAATGGCATATAAAGCGACACTTGATTCATATGAAACTGATTACATCTTATCAGTCTGAGTAAATAATTATACCTAAAGGGCATATGAAATACACCCAACTACCCACCAATGACTATAAAGAGGTTAATCAATGGCGTAGAAGAGTCAATGGGCACATAGGAGATATGAAAGGGTGGCGGAGAGGGTGCTTATTAGTGCTTTAAGGTAACTTGTTAGATATTTTGCGGGTGGCCCATAGAAAACCAAGGGAAAATCTAATAAGGGAGGCTCAAAAACTAGTAAAGTGAAATCTGATGAGGATGAAATTTTAGATACTAGTACTAGGGATTACTAAGACACTATGAGTAGATTTTTATATGAATTAGAGTCTTTAAGGGTAGGTTTTGGATATTTCAAAGTCAACTAGGTTCCTATAACTACTTTTCTCATCACACAAGAAAAAATCAATAGGTAACAAAAAAAATGAAAATTATGTGGCTATAGTTGATGAGAGCTTATATACATCATGTTGGTATTCATATAATGCTAGTAGCTATATATTCGATAAGTCTTCCTTCATAAAAATTAATTATTTTTATCATTTATAATCCTCTTGCATTTTATGTAAGTATCTATATAGTATATATACTTTAGAGTCTATACAATCATTGATCTAGCCCTGATATTGATTATTTGGGGATCGATAATAATCATTGATCCTAGATATTACTTATTTTATAATTGATAATGAGATCAGTAATAACCATTGATCCAATTAGAAATTTTCAGATTTATAATCAAAATAAATAAGGAATCTTCAAAATCAAAATTGATCAGAGGTTCAACATTAAGTAAGCAACAACCTTAAATCCTCTATCTTCTATCCATATTCCCCTTGAAATGGTTGAGTTCTAGATCTCCTAAGATGATTCTTCATCACCATAGTATTCATTCTTATCCTCTATGCTAGGCATGCATGTTAATATTACATGTATTCATAGACCAAATCATTCATGTTACTCTGTGATTCTATGAACTCCATCTCATCCATGGCTTCATTAGTGTAATAATGCAAAAAATCCTTGTTTCTCCTGAACATGGAAATAAACTACTTTCTCACTCTCTTAAGCATATCATGAATGGATGAAAAGTTTCCAATGAATGTGGATGCCACGGGAATGGAAGGGTGAATAGAGCATCAAATAACAAGGAATATCATGAGATCTATAAAGTGACTTTGTACTATTTCTTATTCCAATTATATACTATAATTTATAGTTTACTACCACTCTACATATGTTACAGTTTGTGTTATTACTTCTCATAATCATACTTGTTCACCATGATATGTAATACACATAGCTTCATTTAGGCATAGATTATGGTGATAAGCTATCTACTTCTATTCCCATTATTTACACACAAGTAGTACAACTTAGCATAATAAGTACGAGTAAGAGTATTGGTTCCATTACAACACTCTCATTAAGCTACTGTCAACCCTTCACTATGATCTAAATTGATTTGAGTGACTAGTATTCCCATTACATGCTTCTAAATGAATACAGCCCATGTCGAGCTTACTATGATATCAAAAAAGCAAGCAATGTGTATGAATTAGCTTAGATTTCTTTCATCCCACTTATATTGGTTATGATATATAATCAATATGACACAAATTTCACCATATACGTTCTATACCATTATTACCCCTATATATTATGTACATACTATGAGTAATTATTATACTTGATATAAGTTATACCTAATATGTGTGCTATATTATGAGCTTAACCATATCTACTATATTCGCCTAATAGATATGATGGAATATGACCAATTGAGTAAGCATAGTATTGCCATTATATAAGCTAATGTATAGTATTCATTATAGTCACTATAATAAAAGATGAAACAAAACATCCAATAATAGAGAATAACATTAGATTTATACAATGAGTCTATATAGATTCATGCAAGGAAATCTATCATACTTTTAACCCCTCTACACTTTCGTGATTTTCCATGTTATGACCATGCTACATAGGATTTGTTGCATGGAAAACCCCCACTCAAGCCAAGGAAAATATCCTTATGACTATCCAATTCTCTATATAGCTTGCTAGACAAAGCATCATAAATAGTTGCCATGCTAAATCTTCCTCTTTGCTCCAATACTTGAACATTGATATCGAATTTCTTATGGCTCAAAGATTTGTTTACAATACAAGGCAATAGATGTATTTCCCTACTCCTTCATGAGATGTTTCACCATTGACCATAGGCTCTAAGAGATAGACATTTCCACATTATTAATTCTAGGTTCACTACCTGTTATTTTTACCGTGAAAATGATTTTTGTGACAAGAATCATTATGAACAGATCTACCAGATTTATTAGGTAAGTGGACATTAGAAATCTCATCACATACTTATTTTCAGCATTGGATGATAAGAGAGATTAGGGTTCATGAAAATTTTGGCCTAGGGCTTCCTCCTTGGTGCCCTCTAGACCCTTTCCTAGTTTGATCTTTTGTGTTTCTTGGGGTTTTATTATCCCTCTCTTTTGGTAGTCTTCATATGTTCAATTTTTTTCATTTCTTATTAAGAAACACCAAATAAATTTGTATTTCCAATGACAACTTTAGAAATCCAATGCAATAGACAAATATACATTTTCACATTCAAAACCTAAATTTTCAGTGGACAATTTAAGCGGACATAACCTCATGCTGAAGACAAAAAACACTACTGGATGTATATACAAAATACCAGCTCATTGGAATAGCCTTCTAGCTTTGGTGTGTGATATACAATGCCGAGAAAATGCATGTACAGGTTCACCTTTGATATCAACTTTATGGTTCCAGGAAGAATTGTTCCCAGTGGTAGAACACTACCCATAATGTGTCTCAAACAATGATTAGCACACAAGAGTATTATTCTAGTGATCAAAGCCAGAGTATTATGAGATTCAATAACAAAAAAATCCTTATTTGAGTGCAAAAAACCCCCTTATTGAGTACTTTCTTTATCAAGAAAAAATTAGGGCTACTTTTTCAACCATATATCTCTTTGCAAAGATAACATCCCCTATATTCTAGTGTACTTTTTAATTATATATACATTCATTATCCAACAACATCCGCCATACCAGAGGTCCATGACACACTAACAAAAAAAAAATGTTCTCCACCAGCACCCAATATTTTCAAAGCTCTAATGCAAATGAGAAAGTTCAATCAATACATCAATAAATATAGAATAAAGACCAAATCAAGAGAGTATAAAAGTAAGTAATTACATGATGAAAATAAAAATATGAAATTTGCAATATATAATAATGTGAGAAAAATTTGGAATGTTGATCCAAGTTTTAGAGAGCATGAAATGTAGCACATTCACATATAATATAGAAAAAGTGATTAAATTTGAATACATAAAGCAATACAATAGATCTATGATTGATACCCTATATCAAAATTTGTAGATTAAAAAAAAATACATGGGATCTGCCTTTACAAGTGATGTCTCTCTGACATTGTTTCAATTGCACCTAGCACCAAAATCATACTACCTCCTGTTCACAATTTACCACCAAAATGATGATATCCTGAGACGTTGATACCAGAAGCGGGAACAACTTCAAAAATAAACAACTTCTTTATGGCAATGGGTTAGGCACTCATGGCATTAGAGAAATAGGTAGGAGAGATCTACTACAACAATATTTATATCGATAATAACATCTAGTCATATAGGTTAAGAGATTTGACCACACTAAAAAATGCATATGGCATAAACATTCAGCAATGTAACCTCATAAAATGAAACACAGGAAAGTAGAGACAAAATATGTAACAAATACTCCCCTGTCATACCAATAGTAGCCTGAAACCGAGAGGAAACTTTTAGAGTGAAATGTGAGTAATATCAATAGCTCAACGTTTTTTAGACAAATTTCAAAGCATAAGATGATTGAGCAATTGAAGTGTAGAGTCTTCATTATCTAAGGAACTTGAGTCTCGATTTTGTGGTAAAGTCCTCCGCATATATGGACTAGAGAAAACTGGGATAGAAGATCAAATTTGAATTGTCAGTGCAGTTTGGTGTGGACGAAGCACCAAATTCATGTCATTTCTTAAGAAATCTGAATGAGGTCTTCAAGCGTCCATTGTCAGATTCTATCACTTTTCCCACTACAAAGACTCAATCAATCACATAGTTGTTTCTTATACAGGAGAATCAAACCAAACCCTTGAATTAAACCATACCTTCGATTTCCAAACCAAACCCGCGAATTCAACCCTACCTTAGATTTCCAAGAATGGTAGGGGTGTCAATCCTAAGAATATGGGGCAATTGGAATAAAACCCCACCTGCATTCATGGAAATATGGGGTCATTGAAGAAAACCCCACATGCATTCGTGGAAACCGCGGGGCAAATGAAGAAAACCCCACCAAGGTGAATTTAGGGCTTTGAATGTTTAGTTGGTTTATCTTTCAAGGCTAAAATATAATAATTATTTATTTTTAAAATATTTTTTGGGCGAACTATATAAAATGGGCACAATATAAAAAAATTTCCCTTCCAAAATATAAAACCCCTTAAATTTCACCCATGGACTAAAATTCGCCCCGAAAATTTCTATACCTGTAATACACCATTACATCTCGTAAGAAAATAAGTTTGATCTATATACCTTTCTCATACTAAAATATCTCTGCTACAACATATAAATACTTTGTCTCTGCCTTGATCCATGTGCACTCTGCGACAAAAATATCAACATATGCTATCTAAATCTCATTCCTCTGACCATTAGCTCTCAAAGCATTATGTTAACTCTCTCACACAAAAGAACCAACCTCTCTATCACATTTATTTCTCCTATAACTAAAAAATTTGAAGTGATTAAATAATACTAGCACTTAGATATAGAGAGGAAAATACTCGTGTTCATACTATAGCATTTTTCTCCTTAACTTGATCCTCCCACTAACCTCATTTAATGAGGAAGGTTTTCCACTTTAACCATGTTCTAGAAGTTATTTAACTTTATTAGGACATTTTTCACAAAATTCCCAAACAAAAATACCTCAAAAACTCATGAAAATATTTGAGGTACACACATTGTAAGGGAAAAGCCTCTTTCAGGAGATATACATAGGTTTCCTTCATAATCCCTACGTATACAACTCTTTCCTTCATGACAATAGTGTATATTCCTTAAAAATCAAGTTTCTCACATGTTTAAGCCACCACTTGGAGCATAACATGAGGAGGATGTGAGGCATGTCATGACAAACCTCCACACTCAATTTTACACCATGAAAATTCTCTAATAAGCATGAAAAAAAGCCTCCAAACATACTCAATATCCCTATTCAAGTATCAAACCTCCAACCATGTTCTTTGCAAGTATCAAGAGCTCCACTTTGTTAGGTACTTGTGCATCCTCCTACAACTCCATGACCTATTTTCCAAATGGCCAACAACTCCTCTGCATCATCAACGGAATCATCATAAGGGCCAATAATCTTTGCATCAAGTCAACACATCATTGATAAATCATATCTACCTGACCACAAATCATGAGGGCCTACATCATTACGTTGACATTAATGACGAACAAAAATTTCTATATCCTTCTTGAAATCAATGCCAACATTCTCCTCCTTTGGCATTGATGTCAACCTCAACCTAATCTCCTGAAATTTGAGGATGATATAATCTCCCTTCAGTCTTTATGTTCTCTCCAATCTCTCTCCCTCTATGGCATGAATGGAAAATGGAAACACCAACACTAATTCCGACATGATAGAAGTAATCCCCCTGTTAATTTCAACATCATCTTGATACAAAGCTTATACAAACTAATGAACCAAGGATGTGTCTCCTACAAGACAAACATTTTAACCAATGAAATCAACTATGAACATGCATCCTCTCTTGTTGAACATGCTCTGCCTAAACATGTAATGGGGCTACTACCATCTCTCCATGTTATTGTACATGCTATCAACAATTGGAAATGCCTCCTTATGACATACAAGATGCTACTCACATGGACCAAGGACTATGACCCAATGATATGCAATGAAAGTACAAGGCTTCATAGGACTATTACATGGATACAAGAATGATAATAAATGGTTTTCTATTGACATCAATAAGAGCCTATATGTCTAAACTATCTGTCAAGATTCTCCTCATTTCATGCTTGAAACCAACACCAATGAACCCACAAAACCAAATAATGAATTCAACAAGGTTACATGGCTGATCTTGCTCACATAAGAGCATAGATGGTTGATATATACTTTTTACTATAATTCATGCCAAATATCTCTCTCTCTCTTATACTTGTCCAACACAGTAATTTCATACCAAAATGTATACATGGCTAAAATTTACATCCACACCTACGCATGCCTAACATCATCACTCTCACAAAGACATGACCCAACAAAGCTATTACACAACTATAACAAGTACAACGCTGAATCATGTTGTTCTACATCCCATGAATGAAATTTCAAGACATTATAACTCACATACCAATGCATGACCAACTCTATGGAGACACAACCAATGACAATAATGATCATGAAAAGTTATATGTTTTATTCAGAACTTCTATCTCATGATAACAAAATAATAAATCTTCTATAAGATAGAGGAGTGATAGTATGAGTGAAAACATAGCTCCCCTTTGATGCAGGAGCATAGACTCGGAAAAATACCTTGTATTTATTAAGGGGTCTCATGTTTTTGAGAAATTATTAATTTTATGTAAATATTTATGAGATTTTGAGAGGATTTGTAACTGTTTCCAAACAATTGAAAACATGAGAGGAATTAGCCTTGAGATAATTAAGAATTAATGATGGAGCCTAAGTTAGATTTAGTTTCAGGATTTTAGGGATAAAATCTATATTGTAGGGGTGTTGAGATATTTGAGGACTTTGTTGAATGATTAAAGGGATTTGAACCTAAATTGGTTTAAATTCAATTTGTATAAATTTATGAGCCTAAAAGGCAAATAGAGGGTAGATAAGATAGAATACAGAGGAGAAAGTGAGGCTTGGACAGCCAAAGCTTGAAAGCCTCCGGGCAATTGTAAGGCCGTTAATGTTGAATATCTGGCAAATGCACAGTCTGTAGGTATTTTTATTATTAATGTGAAAGTGTTCTCAGAGTTGTGTGGTTTGATTTCTAGAGTGGTGTATATTTTTTGTAACTGAGTTTAAATTGAAAATTCACATTTTATAGAATCTGGTGGTGAATCGTTGTTTGAGTTTAATGCCTTGAAATGAGTCAAATCTTACAGAGTAATGGAAAATCGTTCTGAATAATTGATGCTGGAATAGTTGGTAGTGGGAGCAAATATTGAGACCGACCTTCAGTTAGAATTTGACATTGGATCTACAACATTGAAATCGATCTACAGCATTGAAGCAGCTGGAAATCGATCTACAGCATTGGTCAAGGTAGTTGAGTTTGTGTTTTTAGCGCATGGAATGTAAATGAAACGCTTGAAATTCTGTGTAAAGTATAGGAGGAGGAAAGGTCGATTTCAATTAAAATCGACCTACACATTGAATGGAACTCAATTCGCATAGCGCAATTAGAGATATGAATGAATCGTTGTATGGAGTGCATGAATTTTAATGGTATTTTTGCGAAGAATTGGTTTTAAGGTCACTTATGAATTAGTTGCTGGATTCATGTTTTATATGCCGCGGTGATGGACTGAATGTATGTCAAATTGGGAGAAGTGTGGGGAATTCTGTTTCATTTGTTAATTGACAGGGCATAAGATTAGATTCAACGTTCTAGAGATGCAAAATGGTCGTAACTTGTACATATATGAAATCCTGTTTGGTATGAATGTGCAGAGATTGTTTAACAGCATCGAATAAGGTGAAAGACTTCGGCAAAAGCGTTGAAGGCGTTTGAACGTTTAACTGTGGGCCCAACACTTGTTTTTTTAAGCCTGAGTTCTGTAAGTTGTGAAGGTCGAATGGAGAATTGAAACACTCTGGCACTGTTGGTGAAATCGACCATGGTTAAGTCAATAGTTGTATCGATTGAGTTGATACTTGACTTTGATCAAATTCTGTACACGGCATAACGATAATTGAAGTGGGAGAGCATTGGAGTAGGCGCACTTGAATTTGCAGAGGCGTTCATAAGGAACGAGGTTTATCACAAGCAGATCGGACCTGGAATGTTTCAGCTATCACACAACAGGTGTGTGAGGAGTGCTCTAATGTCAAGTATGAACAAGAAGGCGAGTTTATTACTGTTGATATTGAAAAAGGCATGCGTGATGGACAGGAGATAGTATTTTTTTTTAGGATGGGGAACCTATTGTAGATGGAGAAGCTGGTGATCTAAAGTTTAAAATTTATACGGCACCACATGAAAGATTCAGAAGGGACGGTAATGACCTACACACTACAGTTACAATTTCGTTGCAGGATTCTCTTGTTCGTTTTGAGAAGAGTGTCCCTCACCTTGACGGCCATTTAGTGGCTGTAGGTTCCAAAGGAATCACCAAACCTAAAGAGGCCAGGCGCATTCGAGAAGAGGGCATGCCCATACATCTGAGTACAAATAAAGGGAACTTATTGGTAACATATGAGGTTTTTTTCCCAAGTAGTCTCACAGAAGAACAGGAAAGAAAAATCAAAGAAGTCTTTGTGCTGTGATTGCATATTAGAGAAACAAGGTTTTGTCAGGTTGTTAGAGATTCATTTTCAAATGAGATGGTGTGAATTTTCCAGTTATTGAAATTGATTTGGGCATACGATGATGATGCATTTGTATACAGCAAAGATAAAAGTTCCTAGGTATTGCAAGCTCTAGGCTTGCGTCAATTTTTGGTATCAGAGCTAGAATAGCTGTGTTTGAAGGATGAAGGTTTTTTTATTAATTGCATGTGATAAGATCAGATTTTGAGACTGATGAATGTTGCAGCACAGAGATGCCGGGCAGGTGGAAGATGAAGCGAGATCAACAGGATCTTGAAAAGTGAGATTGTGTAGTTAATATTTAACTCTGGTTTGAAGACTATTTGTAGAATTTGGTTGCAGGCATAGTAGAGAAAATCTCAGCAGGAAGAAGCAGATCACAGCTGAAGTGCGGTGATGAAGGAGTTCAGCAAAGGATTCTAGGTGTGTGGCAGAACCTGAAGATTCAACAGAGGTTGAATGAAAAGAACACGTGTGTTCTTAAAAGTTGCAGATGTGATAAGCCTGAAGGAGCAATGGAGAATGCTCGAAAGGTTCCAGCAGAGGACCAGTGATTACCAAAAGACCAGATCCGGAGGGAAGGATTGTTGAGGTAAGTGGCAGCAAGAGAGTTTGCTGTTGTAAAGGCTTGATGCAACTCATGGGTGAGAAACTCATGGCGAAGGAGATGACTACTAAAAGTCATAAAGGAGAGAACAGAGGTTCAAAGAGAAGCCACAATAGAATGAGGGAGAAAGATGCCAAGACAAATGGCATATTGAAGCAGTGGACTCATGAGGAGTATGAGAAAGAGAAAGCTGAGATTGCAATTCATCTTGATTTGTTAATGGAGTTGTTGCAGGAGAATATGAGAGGCCAGAGACAAGGTTGGCTAATGAGGAAGAGAGTGAAGTGGCAGAGACTACAACAGAAAAGAGATCGACAGATAAACATGCAGTTAACAGGGGAGCTGAGGAAGCTCGAGCAGATGATGGATGTACAATTGAGACGGGAAGAACTCAGAGCAGCCCGGTTGGAAAAGGAGGTTTCCATTGGTGAAACAGAGGAGAAGATCATTTATGATTTCTTGAGTTATTGGGTAAATCCAGATCAGCTGGATAATGTAAAACCGTGTATTTTTGTAGCTGACAATTGTGATGTGATTACAGGTTTTACTGGTAAGGATGCACAATCTTGTGAAACTGTTACAGTACAAGAGAAAGTTCTTGTGAATAAGGAAGAGGATCAGCTTGAAGAGCTGGTATATAAACCAACAGTTGAGACTGATGAACTTTGTGATTTTCAGATTAAAGGTTTGTGTGTGAGTGCAGGGACTATCAGTGATAGTGAAATGCTTCAGTAATGCTATAGTGAAATTGCATTGTTGGAATACTTGTTGGAGAATCCAGAGTATGACAGGGAGATTGAAGAAGAAAGAGTTCAGTACAGTGAACAAGAGGAGAAAGACATCATGGTAATAGATGGTATGAGAGGAAGACTGGTTGATAGTCTTGAGAGTCCTTTAGAGAATTCTTTGGGAAGAGAGAATCAGCATACTGATGTGCTGATTGAGAAGGAGAATTCAAAACAGCATACTGAGGTGCTGGCAGAGGGAAGTAAGGCACTGATGCCTTATGATTTTTGTTTTAACAAGTGTTTTGTGAATGCAGGTATTGTTGCAGGTGCTGAGGAACATTTGACTCAACCGAGTAGTCAAATGAAGGAAGAAGTTTTCCGTTGTAGAAGACAAGAGGGCAGGGATGATTGGGTGGCAGTAAGAAATGAGAAGATAAGAACGGAAACAAGCGTAGGAGTAAGAACTGAGCAAGCCGTCTTAGATCAGCAGGCAGAAAAAAATTAGCAGCTTGAAGATTTATTGGACAAGGAAATTGAATTAATCAGAAAAATCATGTTGAAAATGTCTGAGAGGAAGACATCAGCAAGGAAGAGACACAGCAGAAGCTGCAGCAAAATGAAAACAGAGACAGATTGTGAAAGTGCAGCAAGTGGAGCAAGACAGCATAAAGTGTGGGATCCAGGCGGACAAAGATTTAAAACGCATGATCTGGAGATCATGATCATTTTCTACCTTGGGAGTCTGATGCAGGAGCATAGACTCGGAAAAATACCTTGTATTTATTAAGGGGTCTCATGTTTTTGAGAAATTATTAATTTTATGTAAATATTTATGAGATTTTGAGAGGATTTGTAACTGTTTCCAAACAACTGAAAACATGAGAGGAATTAGCCTTGAGATAATTAAGAATTAATGATGGAGCCTAAGTTAGATTTAGTTTCAGGATTTTAGGGATAAAATCTATATTGTAGGGGTGTTGAGATATTTGAGGACTTTGTTGAATGATTAAAGGGATTTGAACCTAAATTGGTTTAAATTCAATTTGTATAAATTTATGAGCCTAAAAGGCAAATAGAGGGTAGATAAGATAGAATACATAGGAGAAAGTGAAGCTTGGACAGCCAAAGCTTGAAAGCCTCCAGGCAATTGTAAGGCCGTTGATGTTGAATATCCGGCAAATGCACAGTCTGTAAGTATTTTTATTATTAATGTGAAAGTGTTCTCAGAGTTGTGTGGTTCGATTTCTAGAGTGGTGTATATTTTCTGTAACTGAGTTTAAATTGAAAATGCACATTTTATAGAATCTGGTGGTGAATCGTTGTTTGAGTTTAATGCCATGAAATGAGTCAAATCTTACAGAGTAATGGAAAATCATTCTGAATAATCGATGCTGGAATAGTTGGTAGTGGGAGCAAATATTGAGACCGACCTTCAGTTAGAATTTGACATTGGATCTACAACATTGAAATCGATCTACAGAATTGAAGCAGCTGGAAATCGATCTACAGCATTGGTCAAGGTAGTTGAGTTTGTGTTTTCAGCGCATGGAATGTAAATGAAACGCTTGAAATCCTGTGTAAAGTATAGGATGAGGAAAGGTCGATTTCAATTAAAATCGACCTACACATTGAATGGAACTCAATTCGCATAGCGCAATTAGAGATATGAATGAATCGTTGTATGGAGTGCATGAATTTTAATGGTATTTCTACGAAGAATTGGTTTTAAGGTCACTTATGAATGAGTTGCTGGATTCATGTTTTATATTTCGCGGTGATGGACTGAATGTATGTCAAATTGGGAGAAGCGTGGGGAATTATGTTTCATTTGTTAATTGACAGGGCATAAGATTAGATTCAACGTTCAAGAGATGCAAAATGGCCGTAACTTGTTCATATATGAAATCCTGTTTGGTATGAATGTGCAGAGATTGTTTAACAGCATCGAATAAGGTGAAAGACTTCGGCAAAAGCGTTGAAGGCATTTGAACGTTTAACGGTGGGCCCAACACTTGTTTTTTTAAGCCTGAGTTCTGTAAGTTGCGAAGGTCGAATGGAGAATTGAAACACTCTGGCACTGTTGGTGAAATCGACCATGGTTAAGTCAATAGTTGTATCGAATCAGTTGATACTTGACTTTGACCAAATTCTGTACACAGCATAACGATAATTGAAGTGGGAGAGCGTTGGAGTAGGCGCACTTGAATTTGCAGAGGCGTTCATAAGGAACGAGGTTTATCACAAGCAGATCGGACCTGGAATGTTTCAGCTAATCACACAACAGGTGTGTGAGGAGTGCTCTAATGTCAAGTATGAACGAGAAGGCGAGTTTATTACTGTTGATATTGAAAAAGGCATGCGTGATGGACAGGAGATAGTATTTTTTTCTAGGATGGGGAACCTACTGTAGATGGAGAAGCTGGTGATCTAAAGTTTAAAATTTATACGGCACCACATGAAAGATTCAGAAGGGACGACAATGACCTACACACTACAGTTACAATTTCGCTGCGGGATTCTCTTGTTCGTTTTGAGAAGAGTGTCCCTCACCTTGACGGCCATTTAGTGGCTGTAGGTTCCAAAGGAATCACCAAACCTAAAGAGGCCAGGCGCATTCGAGAAGAGGGCATGCCCATACATCTGAGTACAAATAAAGGGAACTTATTGGTAACATATGAGGTTTTGTTCCCAAGTAGTCTCACAGAAGAACAGGAAAGAAAAATCAAAGAAGTCTTTGTGCTATGATTGCATATTAGAGAAACAAAAGTTTTGTCAGATTGTTAGAGATTCATTTTCAAATGAGATGGTGTGAATTTGCCAATTATTGAAATTGATTTGGGCATACGATGATGATGCATTTGTATACAGCAGAGATAAAAGTTCCTGGGTATTGCAAACTCTAGGCTTGCGTCACCCTTGAGCTCATTATACCTACAATGATTATGTTGATCATGTGTAATTTCATGTGCAAGTGGACTCGCAATCAAACATGTTGTTGTTTCCACAAATCATACACATATCCATGTTTCCATACTCTATCATGTGCTCCCCGTGAGGCCATGAAAGCCTCATATACATTTTTCAGTCTAAGAGGTCTATCATGCAAGCACGAACTCCAATAGGGGTTGATATACCCTACTCAAAATTCAACAAGGTACTTCTTTGACCTCTTCTTACTTCTCACTCTTCTCTTCAACACATAGACATTATCTGGTGTCTTGACCCCTTTGCTGATCACTTTCTTTGGCCCTTCTTTCCAAATGAAACAACCTTTGGAGTTGAAGACCACTTTCTTTCCTCTATCAACCATTTGGATCACACTCAAGATATTGTGATTTATACCTTCAATGATCCACACATCATTCTCATTGGTCCTCTATTAACCAAGGTTGGACTTACTTCTTCCCAACACTCTCGTTGATTCACTACCTTAAAAAACGGCATGGTCACTCTTCATTCTATTCAAAGAGAAATATATGCTCCTTTCTCTTAGCATATGGTGGGAACATACACTATCAATGTACCACTTATCATCCTCATCATATGAGCAAAGAGAAATGCCACAATTTCCTAGTATCTCCTCTTTTTTCTTCCACATGGTCCTTGGTTGCTTCTTTGTCTGAGTGCTCTCCTTTGTCTGCTCCTTCTAATTGGATGGCATGAAGAATTTGAATAGCTTATAATATTTGGCCATGTGCCCAAAATTTGGAACACATAAAACTCCACATGACCAAGATATGAATCCACAAAGAATGATCTTTTGTTTCTCATGTTAGATCTCCATATCCTCATGATAGATATACAACCATTGGCCTTGTGTCCAAACAAGTTACAAGCATAACAATAACCATTAAATGAGTTGTATATCTAAAAGTGGGTCTTATTCTTGGTATATCAAAATTCTTCATTGATGTGTACATTTTTCTTCTACAAGTAGATGTCACACATCAAGAATTGTGACAAATAATGGAGCACTTGACCTTGTCCATTAAGGGGGAAGAGGAGTTATTACTTCTCTGAAATCTGCGCCTATCAACTTTAGGAGTGAATGACCTTCTAGGTGTAAATTCTCCTCTTGATTCTCCTCTTGCCTATTGTTCATGGATATTTCGACTTTCTCCTTTGTTTCTACTATTGACAATCACGCTATTTGTTGCAGTGTTATTTGGTTCATCCTTGTTGTTTTTTCCTTGTTGTGAACTAGGCTCTCCAAAGCCAAGATTTTTTTTTTCATAGGAGATATTTGGCTCTGAAGCATACTATCTGAGGTCTTGGTGCTCTTATCTTGGTTCAGATGAACATATTCTTCTCTAACTATTTCCTCACGAATATCACTTCTCATTCCAAATCTTTAATTCAACCATATCTCTCCTTCAACTGATTTGTCAACACATAATCTATTAACAATAATTTAGCATTAACCATAAAAAAACTTTAAACAAACCTAAAATTAACTATACATGATTCAGTTAAATTTCAAAACTATGTAATAATTGAAATATACAATTAAAATGAAATATAATTAAAACAACAAAATATAAAGTAAAACAATTAAAATTAAAATATAATTAAAATAATATATTATAAATTCAATAATTCAATAATAAATTAATAAATTAATAATCCCTAATATCTGTCGACAATGCATCTCTTACATCTATCTATTAAAAGGAATAATAAGACTAGTTTTCCACTAATCTTTCACATCTTGAAGATGAACCACCATTGCTGGTTTGAAACATCGATCAAAACAAGTAACCTAATCCGATGAATCCGGAAGGTGATCTACACATAATCTATTCTTTTGGCCTCATACACTTAGGTCTTTAGGCCATGGATCTCCTCTCTAACTGCATTCTCTTTTTCGTCGAAAATATGTAAGAGCTTTTCTTGATCCCTTCATGCAACTTTTAGCAAACTCACTTAAACAAATAATTTGTCAATTACTACCATTGTTGATTCATATTCTTCCTCAAGGAGCATGTAATCATTCTCTTCTTCACTATGTAAATCATTAGATGCATCAAAATCATAACTCAAAAGTTAATCATTCATATTTTTCCCTCGAGATATATTCTCTTGATGCACAACTTGTTTGACTTTAGCTTTAACTATTGATTTGTTACTCTGATTTGTTACACCATCCACACTAGGGGAATTTGTTTCTTTATGGTGAGAATCTTCCTTCTTCGAGCCCTTCTTCTTTCCTTTATTTTTTCTTCTCTTCTCTAGCTCTTCATTATTGTTTCTAGTATAACTACCATATAGGATCTCCAATCTATCCCAATTCCGTTTACAGACTTAAGATCCATTAATTTCTCTAGATCTACATTGTGCTGATTTTCATAAATTATGCACCTTTCTAGAGAATGCTTCTACAAAACTTTTTATAATCCATAATTCTCTCCAAATCCTTCAGAAACAAGATGTCAAAAGTCAAGTCTATGAGATAATAATAAAGATTTAATATTTTCTTTCCATATCATGAAATTAGCCATTGTGAGAAATTTTTACCTACACTAGCCAAATCTACTCTTCAGCGATCAAGTTATAGTCAAGAGCCCCACTCTCATACCACTTGTTAGAAACTTGGGTCACTATTTGGGGGGTGAGGGTGAATGAGTAGTGATACTAACTTTAAAACTTAAAAAAAAATCCAACACAATTAATCAAACATTATATAAAATATCATCACGAGATCTAATCATGTCAACCAATATAAATAGTAAACATAATCATCAAATCAAGAAACCATAAGGAACACAAAGATATTTGGTGGAAACCCTTAAGGGGGAAAACCACCCGTTGTTGTTCCTCTAATGTTCGTCTTTAAAACAATGTGAACTTTGAAACGGGAACTGATAATATTACCCGTTTTATAGAGATAGCAAAAAAGTGACCCAATTTTGAAAAGGGGTGATGCAGAACACACATGTTTTTTTTAAAGCATAGTTTTTGGCACTATAATTTTTTTTATGTACATTGCTTTTTAGAATGGTAGTGATTTTGATGTTGATTTAAAAAAGTGGTAATTCTACACCATGCCCTTTCGTTAAAAGGCTTTTTTTTTTACTTTTAATTTTATAATGTATGAAATGTAAATAATTATTTTGTAAATTTAATAATTTTGGAAGTGGTCTTCTTCTTCATATTTTCTTGTTTTTATTTTTATTTTTATTTTTTTGTAGTGAGGTTTTTATTGTTTTGCATATTTAAAGAAGAAAGTTGATATTTTGCATTTTTTATATTCTACATATTTATACACCATTAATTAAATTTTCAATCCACATGACATAATTGTCTCTAAAAAACATATATAAAAATATATATAGAAAAGACAAAAATAAAAAATAAAAAATGTTAAAAAAAATTATCTCATAAACCATAAAAGAATTTGGAAAAAAAATCAAAAAATATATATATATATATATATATATATATATATATATATAGATAGATAGATATAGATAGATAGATAGATAGATAGATAGATAGATACAAATAGAGAAATTAAAAAAAAAAACCCCAAAAAATTTGAAAATTATTATAAAAAAGAACCAAAAAAATATGAAAATATTAAAAAAACCACAAAAATTTTAAAATTTATTTTTTTTTTAAACAAAAATTATTATTGCTATTTTTTTTTAAAACAATTTTTTTTATTTAATTTTTTTTTAAAGAATATCATATTTTAATTTAAAATTTAAAAATTTAAAAAAAGTCATTTAAAAAAAAAATAAATTTAAAAATGTTTTTTATTTGTAATTTAAAATTTAAAAATTTAAAAAAATGATTTAACCCCTCCGCCCACAGTAGCGCCACCACGGCCGGCAGCCATGCAATTTTTTTTTATTTTTTTAATTAAAAAAAAACATTTAAAATAAAAAAAAAAAATTTTAAATCATTTTTAAAAATTTTTAAATTTCAAAGTAAAAATCAAAAACATTTTTAAAATTTTAATTTTTTTTTTAAATGATTTTTTAAAATTTTAAATTAAAGTATGAAATTCTTTTAAAAAATAAAAAAAAAAAAAATTTAATGATTTTTTTTTAAATAAAAAAAATATTGTTTTAAAAAAAATAGTAATAATAATTTTTGTTTAATAAAAAAAAATTGTTTAAAAAACAAAATTATATTTTAAAATTTGTTAGGTTTTTTTAATATTTTCATATTCTTTTGGTTTTTTTTCAAATAATTTTCATATTTTTTTGGTTTTTTTTTTTTTTTTTAATATTAATTTTATTAGTTTTTTAATTTTTTCATTAATTTTCTTTTTTTTTAAACTAGTTTGTTTTTTTTATTTATTTTATTTTTTATTTTTTCTAATGTTTTTTTTAATTTCTCTATTTTTACTTATTTAATTTATATATTTATATATATATATATATATATTATATATATATATATATATAGATATAGATATAGATATAGATATAGATATAGATATAGATATAGATATAGATATAGATTTTTTTTTTTTTTTAATTCTTTTATGGTTTATGAGATAATCTCTTTTAACATTTTTTTATTTTTTATTTGTGTCTTGTTTATATATATTTTTATATTTCGTTTTTTAAGTAATCAACATTTTAATCTTAATTTTAGTAGTTTTTAAACTTTTTTTTAATTTTTTAGATTTTTTTAATTTTTTTTTAATTTTTCTATTTTTACCTACTTAATTTCTAGTTTTTTTTAAATGTTTTTTTTTTCTTTTCCATATTTTTGTTTTTTTTCTTTTGCCAATTTTTTTTATGGTCTACAAGATAATTGTTTTTTTCCATTTTTTTTAAAATTTTTTTTTACTATTTATTTGTTTACAATGTTTAATTTTTTTTAGTTTTTTAATTATTATCATTAATTTTGTTTTTTTACATTTTTATGATTGATTTTTTTTTTCTTTCTTTCTTTTTTTAATGTTTTGTTTTTAGTATATATTTTAATTTATGTTTTGTTATTTTTGAAACTTTTTTTTGTTTTGTGTTTTTTTATTGTCTTAATTTTTTTAATTATTATTTTATGTTATGTTATTATTATTTCTTTTAAATTTTAATGTTTTTCGGGGTCATGATAAAATATTTTATGCTATTATTTCCAAATGCTGAAATTTTACTTTTGAAAAAAAAAGTGCTTTCCTAGCGTTAACAATTTTCATTTTGAGGGTGTTTTCGTTTCGACAATTTTTGCGCAAAAAATTGGTTTTCACCACCATTTTTAAAACATATTGAAAATTTACCCAAGAAAAAAAAAGTGTTATTCCAGTATCAACACTTTTCATTTTTAGCACTGCTTTTGATGTTTTTTCGAGGTTTTTTGACCAGAGTTCCCATTTTGAGTTTATAGTTCCCGTTTCAAAGTTTACATTGTTTTAATTATTTCATCAATAAAATTCCTTTACATCTTCAGATAGACACTACCATCTAGGACCCAAAATCCATTCAATAATTTGTTTGCCACCACCATCTCGGAAGCCACCATTCCCATAAACCATGCTGGCTACCACCCTCACTAGTTTTCCAGCTGCTACTAGAAGGAAGCCTATATTCCCTAGGAAATTTTTCCAACCTCTACCAAAAGGATCCACCACCCCTATCTAGTTCAATCACCAATAAATGAAGGCCACTACCTCCTCAATCTCTCTAGATCCACATTCAAAATGTTTGGACCCCAAATACATACCAACAGAATCACATCATTACAATACAGATCCTCTCTAAACCAATCTCACTACAATAACCACTTTTATCACTAACAATCAATAACATACATAAAGCACCTACAACGTCACAAAAAATATTATCCACACATAAAATCTCCTGCATACACACTCTCAATAAAAAAACAACATAGCATCACACTCTAATCAACTCTCAATAATAATCAATAGCAACATATATGATATGGTTCTCATACACTCAGCTATATCAACAAACCAAGCTCACACATATACAATTCTACTCATAATTCAACCAACATCAATAAAAAACCCCTACAACACCTCCACACATTAAATCTATTGCTTGTACACTCTCAAAATCCTCTCTATCAATAGCACAATAAATTTGAATGCACAAAATCAAGCATGTAACAATGGAAAAAACATAGAAAATAATGCTACAACCATACAGATGAAATCTTTGCCCCTGAAAACACAATTATATCACTCATATAAGTCTTCTATATGGGCAATGAGTACCCCAACAATACATCATTAGATCCTAGGAGAAAAATAGTTTGACCTATATACTTTTCTCATACTGAAAGATCTCAACTACAATAGCTAAATACTCTGTCTATGCCTTGATCCATGCACACTCTGCTACATAAATATCAACATCTACTATCTCAATCTCATTCCTCTCACCATTAGCTCTCACACTATGTTAGCTCTCTCACACAAAATAACCAACTTCTCTATATCAAATATTCCTCCTATAAATTAAAAATGTGAAGTGATTAAACAATAATAACACTCGGATATAGAGAGCCAAATACTCCTGTTTATACTTTGGAATTTTTCTCATTGAATTGATCTTGCCACTAAATTCATTTAATAAGGAATATTTTCCACTTTAACCATCTTCTAGAAGTTTGTTAACTTCTTTTTGAACTTTTTCACAAAAATCCAAACAAAAATACCATAAAATCTCATAACAAGATTTGAGGTGCAAACACTTTTAAGGAAAATCCTCTTTAGGAGGCATGCACATGTTTCCTTCATAATACTTTCATATACACTCATTTCCTTCATCGTAGTAGTTTATATGGTTAAAACGTAAGTTTCTTACCTATTTAAGCCACCACTTGGAGCACATATCGAGGAGGATGTGAGGGACATCATGAAAAACCTCCAAATTCAATTTGACATCATGAAAACTCTCTAATAAGCATGAAAAAAAGCCTCCAAACATGCTCAATCTCTCTATGCAAGTATTATGACTCCAATCATTTTATCTACAAGCATCAAGATATCGATGTTATCAGGTATTGTTTCATCCTCTTGCAAATCCATGATCTCCTTGTCAAAGCTCCAATAACTCCTCTACATCCTCAAGGGAATCATCATAAGGGCAAACAATCTCTGCGTAAAGTCAACACATCATTGATAAATCATCTTTAGATGAACACAAAGCATGAGTGACACCATCATCATGTTGACATCAACGATGAATAAACATTTCTACATACATGTTGACATTAATTCCAACACTACAACGCCAACATGCTCCCCATTTGGCATTGATCTCAACCCCAACTTGATCTGCATTAATATAAGGATAATATGATCTCCCTTCAATCTTTGTGCAATATCCCATCTCTCTCTTCCTTTTACATCAATGACAAAGGGAAACACCAACACTAATGGAAACGTACTCCCTTTTCAAGCTCAACATCGTGTTGATTTGAAGCTGATAGAAAACAATGAATGAATGGTGTGTCTCTTGCAATATAAACATGTGAACCAACTAACTTAGCTGCCAACATGCATCCTCTCCTATTGAACATGCTCCCGCTCAACATGTAATGGGGTTTCTACCATCTCTCCATGTTGTTTTACATGTTACCTACTATTGCCAATGCCTCCTTATGACATACAAGAGGCTAATCCACATGGACAAAGGACTATGACCCAATAATATGCAATGAAAGTGCAATGCTTCGTAGTCCTGTTACATGGCTATAAGAATGATAATACATGGATGTATAATGACATAATAAGGCCCTATATGGATGAATCAACTCTCAAAACTCTCCTCAATGCATGCTTGAAACCTAGACCAATTAATGCACAAAACCAAATAATGAATGCAACAATGTTACATGGTTGATCTTGCTCACATAATAGCATAGATGGATGATATAAATTGTCTACTATAATGCATGCCAAATACCTCTCTCCCTCATACTCATCCAAAACAATAATTGCATAAAAAATTGTATACATGCGTGAAATATACACCCACACCTATGCATTCCTAACATCATCACTCTCACGAAGACATGACCGAACAAATATAATACACAACTATAACAAGTAAAAGGTTGAATCATCCTACTCTACATCCATTCATGATACTGCAAGACACTATCAATCTCATACCAATTCTTGACGAACTCTATGGATACAAAACCAATGAGAATAATGATCATTAAAAGTTACATAAAGGACTGATTCACAACATCCATCTCATGATATCAAAATAATAAATCTTTTATAAGACAAAGGAGTGAATGTATGAGTGAAAACATAGCTCCCCCTAGGCTCGTTACACCTCCAATCATATTATTGATCCTGTGAACTTGAATGTGAAAGTGGAATAATTATCAAATGTGCTACTAATACCACAAATTTTAAAGATATCCATGCTTACATACTCTTCCACACACTACCCCTAAGGCCATGAAGGCCTCATATAAATTTTTTAGTTTAATAGGTTTATCATGCAAACATGGATTGAAATAGGGGTTGATCTCTCCTACTTATCATATGATGAGGAAGTGTACTTCTTTTACCTCTTCTTACTGCTCACTCTTCCCTTCAACACATATTCATTATCTAGTGTCCTGAATCCTTTGGCATCACTCTCTTTGACCCTTCTTTCTAGATGAAACAACCTTTGGATTTGAAGACCACATCATTGTCTCCATAAACCATTTGGATCACACTGAATATATTGTGCTTTATACCCTCAAAAAGCCACACATCGTTTGCATTGGTATTCTTTTCACCAAGGTTGGCCTTACTGCTTCCCAACACTCTTGCTAGTTCACTACCTTCAAAAACAACATGGAAATTCTTGGTTCTCTTCAAATAGAAAATTGTGCTCCTATCTCCAAACATATGGTGGGAACATCCACTATCAGTGTACCACTTATCATCATCATCATGTGAGAATATAGCATTAGCACACTTTCCTAGTTGGTCCTCCTTTTTCTTCCACATTGTCCTTAGTTGCTTCTTTGTTTGAGTGCTCTCCTTTGTCTGATCCTTTTGAATGGATGGCCCAAAGAATATGAATAGCTTACAATATTTTGCCATGCATTGAAAATTGTGGCACACATAACACTCTACATGACCAAGATATGAATATAAATGATATTATCTTTAGTTTCTCATGTCGGATATCCATCTCCTCATGATAGATATGCAATAAATGACCTTATGGCCAAATTTGTTACAAACATAACCATTAAATGAACTTATATACTTGAAGGTTGGTCATGTTCTTGGTTGATTAAGCCACTCCATATATTTGTACATTTTTCTTCTACAAGTAGTTGCCACATGTATAATATTATGAAAAATGGGGCACTCGACCATGTCCATCTAGGGGAAAAAGAGTTTTGACTTTTCCTCATAAATACTCTGGGAGTGAATAACCTTTAAGTGTAAATTATCCTCTTGGTTCTCTTCTTGGTTTCTACTGGTGGATCTTTCGACTCTCTCCTTTCAAGCTGCTATTGTTGGTCACAATATTTGTTGTAGGATAATTTGGTTCTTTATTGTTTCTTTTGCTAGTTTGTGAACTAGACTCTCCAAATCCAAGGCCATATTTGTTCATAAAATATTGTTGGATTTGAAGCATACTTTCCAAGATCTTTGTGCTCTTTTCTTGCTTCAGTTGAACATTCTTCTTCTCTAACTATTTCCTCACGAAGATCACTTCTCCTTCCAAATCTTAAATTCAACCATATCTCTCCTTCAATTGATTTGACAACACATACTCTATTCTTTTTGCCTCCTGCAAATGGGTATTTAGGGTATGGTTCTCCTCTCTAAGTGCATTCTCTTTTTCTTCAAATATTTGCAAATGATTTTCATGATCCCTACATGCAACTGTTTGCAAACTCCCTTCAATAGATAATTTGTCAATTACTACCATTGTTGATTCATATTATTCCTCAAGTAGCATGTAATCATTCTCTTATCCCCTATGTAAATCATTGGATCCATCAAAATAATAACTCAAAGGGAAATCATTAATACTTTCAACTTTATATCTATTCTCTTGTTGCATAATTGGTTTGATTGTAGCTTCACTTCCCCATTTGTCACTCTGATTTTTTGCATAATCGCTACTAAGGGAATTTGTTTCTTTAGGGTGAGCCTCCTCCTTCTACGAGGCCTTCTTCTTTCCTTTCTTTTTTCTTCTCCTCTCTAGGTCTTCACTATTGTTGCTACTATCACAACCATATAGGTTATCCAATCCATCCCAAATCTCTTTATAATACTTGATATAAATTAAATTTATATAGATCTACATTGTGGATATTTTCATAAATTATGCACCATGCTAGAGCGTCCTTCTACAACATTGTTTATGAGCTGTAGTTATCTCCACATTCTTCACCAACAAGCTTCCAAAACTTAAATCCATGAGATAATAATAAACATTTCACCCATTCTTACCATACCTTTAAATTGGTTGTTGTAAGTGGAGACACCCTTGGAGAATTCATTTTGAAAAAAAAAAAAAGTTAAAATAAATAAATAATTTTTTTTTCAATTTTCATGAATATTAGCCTGATCTACTCTTCAATGCTAAAGCTCCAATCAAAATCACTGCTATGATAGCACTTTCATCCAAAATAATTAATAAAAAGTTATATAGCATATCCTCATGAGATCTAAGCATGTAAACCAATACAAACAATAAACATAAGCATAAAATCAAGTAACCATAAGGAACACAAAGATATGTAGTGGAAACACTCAATGGGGGAACCACCCATTGTTGCTACTCTACTCCTCTTCTTTTATTATTTCATTAATCAAATTCATTTACATCTTTAACTTTCCTCTACCAAGTAGAAGCCACAACCCTTTCTATGGTTTGATGGCCACCACCTACTGAGGGACACCCACCTCACTAGTTTTCCAACCACCATTGGAAGGAAGGCTGTACTCCCTGGTAAAGTTTTCCAACCTCTACTAGAAAGAGACATCACCCCTATCTAGTTCATCCACCACTAAATGGAGGCCACTACCTCCTCAATCTCTCTAGGGCCACATTTCAGAGTGTGTGAAACTCTACCCCTAGTACATATCAACATAGTCACATCATTGCAATACATATCCTCTCCAAACCAATCCCACAAAAATAACCAATACGATCACAAACAATCAACAACATACAAAAAACACCTACAACATAACAACAAATTTGATTCACACAGCAAAGCTCCTGCATATACACTCTCAATACAATAGTAGCATAACATCACACTCTAGTAAACTCTTAACAATAATAAGCACAAACATATAGGCTATGGATCTCATACACCCAACCATATTAGCAAATAAAGTTCACACAAATACAACTTTTCTCAGAATGTAGCCAACAACAATACAAAATTGTTGAAACACCTCCACACATAAAATATCATACATGCACACTCTCAAATTCATCTCCATTGTCAACATAATAAATTTGAATGCAAAAACTTAGCCATGCAACAATGGAGAAACTACAAAAAATAATGCTACAACCATACAAATGAAATCTCTACCTCTGCAAGCACAAATAGATCACTCATATAAATTTTCCATATGAACACTGAGTATCCATGCAATACACCATTAGATCCTAGAAGAAAAACATTTTTATCTATATACTTTTCTCATACTAAGATATTTTTGCACAACAACTGAATACATTGTCTTTTCCTTGATCCATCACACTATGTTACAAAAATATCAACATATACTATCTTAATCTCATTCCGCTCACAAATTCCTCTCAAAACACTATGTTAACTCTCTCACAAAAAAGAACTAACCTCTCTATCACAAAGCTTCCTCTTATAAATAAAAAATATTAAGTTATTAAACAATACTCCTATTTATACTCTGGAATTTTTCTCCTTGACTTGTTCTTTCCACTAATTTCATTTAATGGGGAATATTTTTCATTTTAACCATCTTCTATAAGTTAGTCAACATTTTTCTGACTTTTTTCACAAAAAGCATGAATAAAAATACCATAAAAAATCATAAAAATATTTGAGGTGCACAATTTTTTAGAGCAAATCTCATTTCAGGAGGCATACACATACTTCCTTCATAATACCTTCATATACACTTCCTTCCTTCATGACAATGGCATATATGCCTTAAACCTCAAGTTTCTCACCTATTTAGGCCAACACTTGGAGCACAACTTGAGGAGGATGTGAAGGAAATCATGAAAAATATTCAAACTCAATTTTACACAACTAAAATTCTCTAATAATCATAAAAAAAATCATCCAAACATGCTCAATCTCCCTATGCAAGTATCATGCCTCCAACCATGTTCTCTACAAGCATCAAGAGCTCCACCTTGTTAGGTGCTTGTGTGTCCTCCTACAACTCCATTATCTCCTTGTCAAATATCCATCAAAACCTCTACATCATCAAGGGAATCATCATAATGGATAAAACTCTTTGCACCAACTCAACACATCGCTGATAAATCATCTCTAGCTGACCACAAAGCATGAGTGCCACTGTCATCAAATTGAAATCAATGATGAAAATACATTTCTATGTCCCTATTGACATCAATGTGAATACTATAATTCCAATAACAACAATGCTACCATACATCAATATTATAGCCATCCACAAAATAACATTTTCATTGGGGAATTTCATCAAACAATTTGTATGCAATGAATCATTAACCCATTTAGGAATTTCTTCAAACACTCTATGTGTAAACTAGTATAGAAAATGTTTCAAGGCATATCTACTAAAGTGTAGCCATTCAAGTTCTAAAAACTGAACTATATGATTAGTGTGAGTTCCAATCACTATGGTCCAAGATTCAGCCTCTGTAACCGTACATATGAAAAGTTATAGCATAAATTCTAACATGACTTTGTTTGATGCATGATTTTAGGAGCATGCAGAAAGCTTGACTTCCTACTATCATATCTCCTAAAATATTGTGTCCCAAGATCTAAAATTTGGAACAAATTATCAATGAGATTTTCCCTCACTATGGTCCATAGTTTAAGCTTTTGTAATATCCAATAAGAAACATTATAATAGAAATCACAACATGGCCAATTTGATGCATGATTTTAGGAGTATCCAGGAAGCTCAACTTCCTCAGATCATATCTACTAAAATATATTGTTCTAAGATCTGAAATTTGCATCATATGATTAAATAAATTTATCCTCACTATGATCCAAGTTTCATATTCTCAAATTTCCAAGAAAAATAGTTATAGTAGAAATTCAAACATGGCCTATTTAAATATGCATTTAGGAATCCCAACTTCCTTTGAATATATTTCCTAAAATTTTGTGACCCATGATCTAAAAATTGGAATAGAGGATCGATGGTATTTGTTTTCACTATGATCCAAGTTTCAACTTCTAAACCCTCCTAGAAGAAAATTTATAGCATAAATACGAACATTACCTTGTTTAAATATGCATTTAGGAAGCCTATCTTCCTCAACGTGTGTTGTTGGGAGATTTAATATATATATATATATATATATATATATATATATATATATATATATATATATATATATATATATATATATATATATATATATATATATATATATATATATATATATATAGATAGATATAGTATAACAACTACAACCATGGTAGGTTTATTGAAGGGTAAATGCATGTACAAATAAAGTTGTTGAAAAGGGAAATTACATAATCACGAATAAGATATACTTATCTTGAGTCAAATATTTTGCAATCTAGAGCTGAAGAAGGATAAGACACTCTCCACCCAACCATAGGCTCAAATATGCTACAAAATTTCTCATAGTTGGGCACCCCCAAGCCAGATCTTGATTCCTTGTGGGAAAACCTAAAGTCTGGTATTTACCATAAATTTTTTAGACCATAATTAATGCAAAAAGTTAAGTCTTCTCACCTCCACACATAGGAAAGAATCTCAGTGTTTATCCTTCCATTCATTGAACATGCCCATGGAAATTCATAAATCACAATGCAGTTTTTCACAACACGAAGGTCCTTATCTAATCTCTGTAGTCTGTCAACCCTCCCTTCATCAATGTTCTTTTCACCGCAAACAAAATGGAAAACATACAATACTCGAAGACATCTAGTCCAAGGAAAAAGCACCATAACACATTCAATATGTATTACACGATCTGTCACCAATTCTCATGCCATTTCAAACTTCTAAGCGAGAAAGGGAAAAAATGAGCGTATCATAAGAATAATGGAGTAATTCTCTGAAGAAAAAGGAAAAAGGTTCCTTCAATGGATTTTATCTTTCATTTTTACAAACACACCTTGACCTTTGTCTTCCCAACATTGAAATTAAGGAATTATTAATTCAAGGTATGTCTTTTCCTCTCAAGCCATCATAGTATTTTGTTTGTCCCCCCTTCTTTGGGTTCTAGCATATTTTATTAATAAAATAAAATATTTCACCACATAATAAAGTTTCAACTCATAGCATCAATTCTTGCATCCTAGCATTGTAATTTTTTAATTACACAAAATTAGCAAAATAAATGAAATAAAAGGGGTGCCACATGCAAATAGGTTTTTGAAGGCCAAAAATTTCCTCCAATGACCCATTAGTAGCCTACAATGAATGTAGGGGGAATATCCCCTTGGTTGCCAATATACACCTATAAGATCACTAAAAATTTGAAGTTATTAAAAATTAAAGGAAAGGAGGCTATGCTACAAGCCTCATGGGAACAATCATCATGATTCTAGGGTTTTTTTGAGCGAAACATATCCTTGTTTTTGAGTTTGATCCCTAACATATTTTATAAGTAGTGGGAATTGAGCTAGTAAAATGGGACTTACTTTATGAAGAAAAGAATCATATTATCACTTTGCAGATTTATAACTTTCTACAATTTTGTTTCCTGTAATGACAATTTTCCATTAATGAAAAGAGAGATCCTTTCTTTAATTTTTCTAAGTTGATTTTACTTGAGGTTCTTGAGAATCTTAGGGAAGGCCCATCTACAACCCTTCTTATACTTTTTGTACTTTATTTACACATGTGTATTTAGGATGTGATAATTTCTTCTTGTTCTACAATGACATTGGCATAGTTTCATGTTCATATAGATGCTAAAAGATAACATTTCTTATTTCATGGGTGATAATATCAATTTCCATGGGTTATTATTACTTTCATGTGTGTGATTTCCCATTTCTTTCATTGATTTGTTACATCTATATCATTTCTAGAGTCTCTTATACAATTAAAAGACTTGCTATAGAAATGCAGGGTTTCATATAGAATATATCCAAGTGTATTATTTTTTCTTGATTCTTTAAGATTTCATGTTGGATATTTGCAGAACATTGTTAAATTTTCATAGGGATATATTGTTATTTTCTTTTGATAATTTCATTTAGATATTTGTCATTATTTACATATGCATTCACCCCATAATATTATCACATCATTAGAAGTTATGTAGAAAGAAGAACATCCTAAAAAATGCAGTGAAATATAAAGAACAACAAAAGAAAAGCATGCACAAATAGGGACACCAGAATTTGGTCGGAGACTAGGGAAAAACCCCACAAGGGGGACTCATAATTGAATTCTTCTTCATTTATTAGATTTCATCAAATTTTCAGATGAGATACAAAGTGCATCCTTAAGAAGATACATCATTCATATTAGCCCTTCAAGGCAAATCCTAGTATGTTCACACAACTTCTTTTGTGAACAAAATGAGATAAATCTTATAGAGTTGCTACCTTCCATGACATTTTTATGTCATTTCTTTCAAGGTTAATAGAATATCCTTGTATTTTGAGAGAAATTAGAGTTCCCACTATGACATCCATAAGGGCCACTGATGTGTACATGTTGAGCTCATTGCTATACCAGAGATCACAACGACTTTCATTGTCACTGTCAAGCAAAGACATATCTAGTTATAAGTCGTTGCTATTCATACTAGGTCACACACACAAACACACACACACAAATATATGTGTGTGTGTGTGTGTGTGTGTGTGTGTGTGTGTCCATGTGGCATCAGCATGATATCAAGGTTTATTTTCATCATGATAGCAAGTTCATTGTCAATTTATCTCATTATAAGAGGTAAGAGCATGCTCTAGTGTCATCATATGTCATCATGTTACAACCATCAAGTTACAACATTATTTTCATATCCATTAGATTACTATAATAGAAACAAATATCTTTTTTGTTTACATACATCATTGTTATAGGAGAACATCCATAACAGGATATATAAAAAGGCATACTAGGTTATTGTTGTATCAAATGTAACTCTATCTTATATTAGAACCACAAAGATTACCATAAGCAAGCCTCATAAAATTAAATGGGAACTACTGTAAGCCATAAATACAAGCTATGGATGCAACATTTTGTAATATGCCATAGGGAATAAAAGAGACACAAACTATTGTAAATTCGAACCACATATACAAGTCGCTTGGAACACAATGTGAGACATGGTAGTTGCAATCCTCGGGAATATAAAAGCCACACAAAGAAATTTGATCCATATCACTGAGATCAATACAAGCTGTACAAATACCATTTTCAAGCTGCAGTGAACCACCACATTGATTCATAGTATGAACCACAGAGCGAGCTATCATAGAGATGAATAGAGAGAGCCACAAAATCACTATAATCTATATGATCCAAATAATATGATCCATTGAGAAATTCAATTCATTTTCCAAATAATAATTTGATCCATAAATAACAATCCATGCCATAGAGAATATGTGAACCCATTGTAAAGTGTGAGATAATAGAACCACACATCTTGAGTGAAATATTTGTGCCATGGGATGTGAACCCTATGGAAAAAATCTCAAAACCTCAAAGACACATAAGCCATCAAGACCATAGAAGATTTATATTGATTCAATAATGTTACATGGGCTCTCATTACTCCATATTTATCTTAATTGATGCTAGTCATAACCCCTTACATTTGAGAAGTCAAATTTAAAAAATGGCGGGAAAATCTGAAATTTAAATTTATCTTGAAAACAATATTTTATCTCTCTTTAATAATTGCTTGCCCAATGTGGAATTTTCCATATTAAATAATATTTTCTTTTGATCAAATTGAAATACTTTTTGGGGAAATATGGTTTTAGTTTGGGGAAGGAGGGTTTCCCAATGAAAATTGATCTCAAAGCTGCCCAATTTCAACAATCCCTCTTAGTTAGTGAGGAATTTTGGTTGCATCATAAGTCTCAAGCAGGTGACCATCATAAGTGCCATATCAGATGCCATGTCCAAATATATAATAAGGAAAATAGATCCATCATCATCACATCTCATCGATTCACATAGAAGAAGCATAGTGCACAATCAAAGGTAAGGGAGATCAATCCTCAAACCCTAGTAATATCTAGGTCAAATCACATCACCTATATCTTAGTTATATCAAAAAAACATCCATATCATCATATCTCAACATAATTTGATTCCTTTGATCATCAACTAAATAATATCGATCTAATAGAAGAAGAATAAGAATCATCATAAGGGAGTCCATATTAACCCACACCATAATCATATTGGAGAATACGACTTCTAACTTATATCCAATAATCAATACAATCATCTAAAGTAAAATCATCATCATCATCAATTTACATCTCATATTGGCTCATCTGTGGAACATTTTCAAATCTAAAGAAGAATAATCACTATAAGGGAGCTCAAATTACCACCCTCTATCCATTAGGGAGCCACTGCTACCATCTAGAATCACTGCTAGTGGAGAGCTAATGCTACTATCTAGGAATCATCTATCATCGGGGAGCTAATGATATCACCTAGGAATCATCATCATTGGAGATCTGATGCTACCAACCAAAATCATATGTTGATCTTCCCAACTTGGCCCTAGAGCGTCAGTGGTAGAACACATGCATCCACTACCCTGGGAGGAGATACACACTTACCCTACATGATAAGGATCAAACACAACCCAAGGCACATGGGGGAAATACACACTTATCCTGCAAAGTAAGGATAAAACATACTCAATTCATCTTCTCAACCAATTGGCTAGATGGGGAGGAACAATCCCAACAATCCCAACTTGTGGGTAGGATGCATAATGGAGTGTACTCGACAAGGGGAGATACACACTTACTATAAGGTAAGTATTAGACACACCCTGGAATGAACATAGGGGAGATACATAATTACCATGAGGTAAGGATTAGACACACCTATTATCCATGAGTTCCCTCAATATCATGAGCTTTCCAACTCAATTTATAACCCTAGGAGCTTAGATAGGGGGAAGATCATCGCTCAATGTTCTCAATCAGCCTGGAGCCTTAACCAAGATGGTCACATCCATCTATCCATGCTACTATTTGATGATCTGAACCATATCACAGTGCCAATATCTGGTACCGACTCAAACAAGTCATTGAAGAGGACCAAGGGAAGAAGTTTTATTTCTACCCCTTACATAGAGAGGTAGTAACCTTTTGACGATGTTGGACCCACCAACATTCAAGGTTTCTCCCCGATATGAAGTCCTAATTAGAATTCACCTTGTTTGGTGTAGGATTCCCATCCAGTATGAAGGCTCGTTGCCCAATCCCTAAATATTTTACTTAGATTTAACTGTCAGCAAGAGAGAGGGATGCAATGGTGCCTTCCGAAAAACAAGAAGGTGTGCTCGGTGAGTGTTCAATTGTAAATGTGTCGGGGTTCTTCTACTACATAGAGGGGAGAAAAGTGAGTCTCTAAGAGAGAGGTAGTAGTACCACCTAAGAAGAGACACACATGACCTGGAATGATTAGTCTAACATCTAGTGGAATAGTCCATAATAGATGCAATGATTGTTATAATGAAAAAATTAAGAAAGGCTTGTCTAATATCCCGCGGAATAGTCCACAAGGATGGGAAACCAATAACAACCATTACAACACATTCTCAATAAGATAAGTACCAAAACAACAAAAGTAGTTCAACTATCTTAGCATATGTGAAATCAAACATGAAGTACAAACATTTACAAAATAGTCTTACAAACATTCATAATCCATGAATGAAGAATGTATACATTCTTACAATGTATATCACTAGGTCCAATAGTCAAGCATTGGAGCCACTCCTTGCTACCCAAAGAACTAGCTTATCTCTCTAATGCTTTGTGGGAGGAGCCAAGGTGAAAAGTCCTTTGCTCATACAATGAGGGAGTATATAAAACCTAGGGTGACTCTTTGAATACCCTCATGACTACTTGAATTCCTATGAATTTTCAACTTACATGACTCTTTACATTTGATGTGTGTCCTTTGGAATTCCACCTTACAATACATTTTTGAATACAATATACATGAACCGCAATATTTATGTGGCATGTGACCACTCATGACATGACATGACATGAAACTATTGATATGGACTGCTTGATGATGTGGAAATGTCAAGCCACTATTGTTGCTAAGTGTTGGATGTCTTCTTGAATAAGATTTCTTTTCACCTCTACATGGCTTGGTGACGGGGAATATTTAATGATCTCAAGTCTTGAATAGTGGTCGCAAGCTAGTGTCCCTTCACTTTCTCTTGATCGATCAACTTGTAAGTTCATATGCAAAATATTATTTGAGAATGCTTCCCTCTTTCTTCTCCTTCTTCATAATATTTCCATGACGTGATAAGGTACCTATTACTACAACTCACTCATGACGAGATGACATCAATCCGAAAACCCCCTATTCTAAGATGATGCATTTTGATCCAACAATTGAGCTCAGAAAAAGTGACTGGATGGAGAGAGGGACTCAGTGACTACATAGTTGCACATTTTTAGAAATAAAGGTGAAGCCTTGAGCCTTGAGACTATGTGGTGTGCAATTCAAGTTGGTTGAGGCACAAGACTACACAGTTTCCGGAGCCAATGGCATACATGGAAGAGATGGGCACTAGGAGAGCTCACTATAAATTCCTTGGAGTTAAGGAAGGTTGGGATATTGTGCACATTAGGGCACTTTTGAGGCATAAAATGTTCCTCCTAAGGAAATTATAAAATAACAGTGGAATAATAAAATAAGATTGGATTACATCATCAAATTTTAAAAGGAAAAAAGAAACAAACTATTTTTTCAACTTGTAGTTTCAACTTACCTGCCTATGGGTTTACTCAAATTTCGAGTAGAAACACTTGTTGGATGCATAATTTGGTTCCTCATCCAATTATTACTGACGTTTCATACTTTCTATGAAACCTGCTACATGAAAAATGATAAATACATGAAAAACATGATTGCAATCATATTTTTTCATGTATTTTCATTTTTTGTGTAGTAGGGTCCGTCAAAATTATGCAACATGGGTACTCCTTGGATGACGAATTTAACTTAGCATCCAACGAGTACTCCTACTTGAAATTTGAGTAAAACCTTAGGGAGATAAATTGAAAATACGAGTTGAAAAAGTAATTTTATTATTTTTAAACTTTTTACTTTTTTAATCCAAAAATGGTGAATCATCCCCCATGGTTGACATCATCATCTTGAATCCTATTGGTTCTTATAAAGTTAATTTTGGTTGTACATTTTTCTTAGGGGGGGCCATTTTAGACCTCAAAATTCCCCTAATGGCTATGTAGTTCAAGGGATCAGGGGATGAGCTTGAGGCTTGAGGTTGTGAAGTGCACCTTTTAATATGGGATGGGGATATCATTGTGCAATTCTAGAGGTCAAGGTCGAGTCTTCGGCACAAAATCTACACATTGAAATAGTCCTGCGAGAAGGAACTATGCATTGCACAGTTCAAATTAGCAAGGTCATAGATAGAGGACTAAGATTGAGCAATGCACAAATTAGGAGAGGCCCAGTGAAGCTAGGTTGCTCGGTTGATATTTTCTTTTCAAATAGCTAAGGTGAGATCAGTGTGAATGGTTATGAAATTTGACTGTGATCACACGCTTAGAATATTTTGGTGATATGACAATATAGATCATTCAAACACATCAATAAATCATTTCCCTCAGTGTGAAAAATTTACGACAAGTTATGACAAGTGTGACACTTAAGATAGACTTTGCAACGACCGTGACAACACTTGTGTGACAATGCTCAAAACTTTGGAAATAAGTGTGATGAGTACTTTCAAGGTTGGAAGAACTCATTTTTGCAAATATGAGCTTTTAGAACCACCAGAATGAGCTTATACACATGATGTGACAACCAACATGCTAAAAGAAGACAATTTACCCAACATGCAAATGGGAACAAAATACATAAATAAAGCTTATGAACTAAGATTTGGTGTTTGCAACAACAACATACAAGACAAAGGAAGGATATGAAATTGAGTGTAAGGAAAAATTTTGGAGGGTTTTGTAGTAGTTACAACACTTGGCGACACACTGGTTGAATTCCAGCTTCTCTATCTCGGCTAAATTCTTCTGTGCAAGGCCTTGGTTCTTCAAGGAGTATTGATTCATAATGTAGATTACTTTGGTCTTCCTACTTACCACATGAATAAACATGGTCACAATGTTTTTAGTTGGGAAGGGTGTGTAGCATGCAAGACTAATATTTTTAGAGTATAATTTTTCATCTCTAATGTTTCTTCACTGCTGGTAGGCCTGGACAATACCTTGATGAAGTCACGTAGGAACATGAACATTGCTCCATTTCTAATGAGCCTGGATAGTATCCTAGCCAAGTTGCTTTCTTCACCTCTTTGTGTAGGAAGCCTTTCTCTTCTTTTTCTTTATTTATTTATTTTAAAGAGGATTGTGCATCAGAAGTTATTTATTTTGGGGTGGAAGAGGGATCCCAACTTATTTAGAGCAAAAGAGGTTGTTCTTTTAGAGAAGCATATAGAGAGCTATGATTTAGGTTTTCTCATTTAAATTCCCCCCTTTCTCCACTTCTATTGATTGGATAGGCATGAGAAAACCAAAAACAAAACTAATTGTGGGCATGAGGTTTCTAGAATAGACTTAGGTTCATGGTTGGACCAAAGCTCTCCTTACGAACGGATCATATTTTCCGTCAGAACTTCATCAGCCAAAAGATATAACCAACACAAGGAAGATGGAAAAAAGGTTAGCCAAATGTTAAAGTATCACAAGACTCTTTAGAGTTAGGCCACACACATACTAAGAAGCCACAACATGTTCATGCACAATGCTTATTCACACGATGAAAAAAAAACCAAATTTGGACAAATGAAAAAGAAAATGCTATGTACACAGTGTAGGTCATAGCCCCAAATATTCATTGGAAGTAGTGTTTTATGTCTTGGCCATTGACAGAGAGAGATTCAATCTTCATGTCAAGTGATTGAAGATGATAAGTGTGTTGGCCAAGCCTTTCATGTACTATTAGTGTGTTTTACTTTGTCCTCGTGGGTTTTGTCCCACTTCAAGACTAATTTAAACACACTAAAACTATTCTTCCCTATATATGACTTATCAAATCACCTCTTGATATGGTTTTTATGAAGTGAAAAATTTTCTCTCACTTTTAATTTTTCTTCGTATAATTTGCAAAGGGTGTCCATCCTATGGTGTAGTGATAAACATGGCTTGCCTTGGGATTCTTGTGAGAGTTGGAGCGCAGGCGAGTAGATGTTGGGCGGGAGGACGTCTTCTTTTCTCTATACCGGGAAGTAAGGGGAGGTGTTTAGTGAAGGATTATGTGTGACTTGATCAACCCGTAAGGCATTTACCAAAGTGGAGTGCCAATTCCTCTATCCAGATAATATGGTCTTCTTAATGATACAAATTAAGTTCTTGTTCGTAGATTCAACAAGACCATTCCCCTAAGGATTATAATTAGTAGAGTGTTTCAATACAATTCCATTTTCCAATGAAAATTCATAGAGATTTAACGATGAAAGTATGTTGCATTTTTGAAAACAAGTGAAGTAGGAATGCCAAACCTAAAAGTAATGTTCTGCTGCAGAAAGTAAATGACTTCCTAACCATTCACATGTTTGAGCGGAACTGCTTCTGTCCATTATGTGAAGTAATATGTGGCAGTAATATTTTGATGAGTGTGAAAATATTTCTCCAATAATATCCAAGCTCCAATATTGAAATGGTTCTTCCACTATGATAGGCTGAAATGGGATGACTACCTTCTTATTTCAGTCGACACACATCTTACAGACCAGAAACTTGCGGGCGTAAACATGAGCATATATGAATAATTTATGCTAGTAAAAGTTAGCTTGCATGACTTTCCTGTGTTGTTGTGTTAAATTTCCCCTAGTTGGTCTATTATGGAGATCACACAATACCTTCTTTGAATCATGTGCCTTCAAACACTTGAGCAATACTCTTTTGTGGTGCTTTCTTAAAAGAACCTGATTCACTAGCCTTTAGGATAATTCTTTAAGTCTGAGTGCCCTCTTTTTCTATGCGAAAAAGTGGGAGGTCATGGTGTTGTGCTTAAAGTATTGGTTCACATTAGTGTACCAATAATTTGTGTTAGTATTGGGGGAGGCTCACACGATGTTGTACATTTCAATTTCTTTCTCCCATCCTGAATGATATTATTCTTCTTCCTTTGCATTCACTTCTTATGCCACTAGTCAAAAAAGACCACGGCCCTTGATTGTTTGAACTATTTTGATATCAAGATCATATTCTTGAAAACAAGTCATCCAGTTCACTCTCCTTTCACCTAGCTCGTGTTGAACAAGAAGTGGTCTGATTGTTGGGTGTGAAAGAAAGATAATGCAATTATTTTTCACTATATAGGGCAAAAAGTTCTTTACTGCCTTGTATACTACATATGCTTGTTTTTTTCCACAGCAGAGTAGTTGAGTTTATGTCCTTGCAGACTCACGCTCATAAGAGAAATATTTTGTTCATTGCTCAAATAATCCTTTTTTGTGAGTACAACGATGAGAGAAGTGTAAGAAGAAAAGGTGTAGAGAATTTTTTTTTAATTGAGGTCTACAATGTACAATGCAGGTGCTTCTGTGATATTTTATTTAATATAGAAAAACACATCCTTTTCCCTTTTATCCCATTTATAGATTGCATCATTATTCACCATCTCCTATATCATGTTAACAATCCAAGCGTAGTCAGAGATGAACTCGTGGAGGAAATTAATTTTCCCCAAGAAGGACTACATGGCCTTCTTGTTCACTAGGAAGGGAATATGTGTGATTTCTTTGACCCTATCTAGGTCTACCTTAATCCCACTTTTGGCGATAATGTGGCCCAAAAGATTATGTCAGATGATATGAAGACATTTTCCTTTGGATTTAAAGATATCCTGTACTTGTGACATCGTTCAAAAAAATTATTTAGGTGGCATATGTGGTATGACCTCTATTTTGAAGCTAATATTACATCATTAAGATAGACCACTACAGTCTTCCCAATCCACTCGCGGAATGCGATGTCCATAGCATGTTGAGATGTTGCACTAGAATTGATTAACCCAAATGACATTTACCTGATTTTGAATGTTCCCCACTTCGTTCCGAAGGTGATTTCAAGTCTATTGGGCTTTGAAACTAGAATCGAGTTGTATCCTAAGTAAACTTCTAGCAAATAAAAAATTTCTGACGCCGATACTATTTGTAGTATTTGATCCATGGAAACATGGGGTAGCTTTCCTTGTCCGAGGAACGTTTGATATTTCATAAATCGACACACAAGTGGATTTCCCCAGACATATTTCTTACTGGGACAAAATTTCACACCCAGTTTGAGTTCCGCACTTTGTATATGATCCAAGCATTCAACAGTTTCTTTAACTCTTTCTGAATAAAAGGCTCAAGTGTTGGATGTGCTTTTCTTAATTTTTGTTGGAATGGCTTGGCCCCTTCTTTTATTGGTATCAAAAGCTAGATGATTGATTTTTCATAATTTTTAAACTCATCATATGCCCATGTGAACACATCTCGGTACTGCTTGAATAGGAAGACAAAGGATTTCCGCTCTTGTGGTGTACAACAAGTACAAAGATTAACGTACTTCGAAGCCTTTTCTATTCTCAAGTTAATATGCTTCTATGAAAATGTGGAAATATGGGTTTGAGCATTAAAAAGTCCCCAAAAGTGATTCTATAGATCATATAGCTTCTCCAACGATACCACACCCTTTGAGATGAGATTTACTTTACTTACACTGGTTGCATCCTGCGATGCATTTTGTGGTCGTCCTCATTAATCACTGCGTCTTTGATTACATTATTGTTTTCCATGAAGCATAGTATCTATTGGTCATCATTAAAAATACGTAAATTAGTGATATAATCGAGGATGGATGGATTATAAATAATTTCAATGGAAAAATTTCCCCTCAATTGTGGCAACCAAGTAGCAGAATTTTCTAAGGCATATGCAACTATGTTGCACATTCTTGGAACAAAACTGATACTAAAAGCTTGGAAATGTGAAATCAGATGCCATACCTCTTATTTATAGTTTTTAAGATGAGGTAATAGACAATGTATGGTATCACATACTTGTCACACCACAATTTTTTAGTTACCTACCACTTTTAGGATGGCAACTTTGAAGTCAATGGCTCTTTGCAAGCCCAAGATAAGTGCTTCATAACTTGTAGTGTTGTTTGTGCACTTGAATTCCATGTTGATAGAGATGAAATGTTTTCTCAATAGTGGGTCTATTAAAATGCAACCAGCTCTGGAACCTTCCTGTGTTTTAGAACCATCAAATTACAAAGTCCACAATTCGTATGTACGAGTATGAATTACACTAGTACTATTATTACCACTACTAGTACTAACTATACAAAGGTCATTTCCACCAGTTAAACTAGGAAGGAATTCCAACTATGTTTCTCATGGGACTGGGGATGAATGTGTAAGATAACACCCCAGTTGTGTTTCCAGGAAGAAATTTCCAAAAATTAGTTCTTTAAAGCCACTAGTTCATTTTGTTCGTTCAAGGGAGTGATAATTTGTTTCATTTATTTCTCTGGGTTGACTCAAATATGATTGTTTATGCCTTTATACAGAAACCATAAGTGTGACTATTTTGTAGAAAAGTACCCTTGTAATTTTTTGGATCAGTATCTACTCAACAATACTCCATATGCCTCTTGTATGTCCACAATTACTATGTATATACATTGGTGAACTCGATCGTTGAATGATAATCATATAATCATGTCTTTGAGTTCACCAACTGCATGAATAGGAGTCTTGTCCAACTCAATAACTTGTGCATCAATTTTATTCCATTTTCCATTGATTTTCTTTAGACAAATAATGGCATTACATTTAATGATGCACCAGAATCAAACCAAGAAATTCTGTACTTTGTAATTGAAAATTTCAAATGTAACAAAAATAGAGATCATAGTGTGTTTTATTCCATTTTTAAAGCATTTAGTACTGACTTGAGAGAACTAGAGGATGTACCTAATACATTATTTGAAGGGGCATCATTACCTACAGAGTACTACTTAAGTGTGTGTAAGACAATGTCCTGCTAGCTCATGATCTTTGTTAACTCGAACATTGAAATATTCACAAAACTCTTCATCATCTCCTCAACTATTTTGTATTCTACTATCAGAAGGACTGTAGAAGTGTCTGGGGGCATGACCTGGTTTGTGACTTTTCTAATTTTGGTCTTACTCTTACTACTTATGGAAGCACTTTGCATTTCAGCTCATTACCAAACTTTCTCTAAGTGTTTTGCGCTGAGCTGGTGGGTGGAATGATATTGCCTAACAGGTTTTCTTTGAGTTTCTACTTCATTAAATATGGTTTAATGGTCAGCCCTTGGCTTCTCAGATTGTACTGGTTGGCTTGATTTTAGGTTGGACCATCACTCGAAGGCTTTTTTCTTGCCATAATCTTCTGGGTTGTGAGTATGCAATGGAACATGTTTATTGTGTGCCCCACACTCAGAGTCTCTTCACTTGCAACAATTTTTTTCTTTTCCTCTGTAGGCTCATTCTTCTCCTCAACCATTACGACATCAACAAAAGGTGTAGAAAGAATGTTCCCGACATTCCATTGTGGGAATGTTTTCTTGAAATGACATTCTTGATGATATGAACATTATTGATCTATGCCCATGTTTTCAATATTCAATAAAATGTTGGATGTGTACACAGAATTAGTAGGTTGGTTGTTTCTACTATTGGAATTTGTGTCCTTCTAAACAGGTTGAAATTAGGAGGCTTACTACTCATGGTAGTCTCGCTTGACATTTGTTTAAGCTCTTCCAACTCATTTGACAAATTCTTGATAGTATGAGTCAAACTCTCAAGATCAATAATTTATCTCTTTGGCCTTACTTACATAGGCCTAACACATTTTTTACCCATGTATTTGGAGTCTTTAGCTAGTTCATCATCTATAATGATTCCAATCATGCACAAGTCCTTTTCAACTATGATTTCCTCTTCATAATTTTTGGTCAAAGATTGTTTCACAATTCTCTTTACAAACTGCGCAATGTTGGTCGGAAAGACAGAAGTGTAATAATAAATGTGATGGAGTCGTGAGGTTTAGTGTTTGTTGAGAATCTATTCATAATGTTGTTAAACCTCTGATTAAAATATTTCACTTTTTCCTTTTTCTCCATATTGAGATTGCCCAGCTCTTTCAATAACATGGTGGGGGTCTTATCATCAACAAATTTCTCAAGGAAAATTTTCTTAAACCCATTCCAGTTCTTGATGGAATTCAGAGGAAGACTACGATAGCACATAACTTCTATACCATCTAAGGTACACGAGAACAATATACATGCAACATCATCATAGCATACCTCAAGTGTTTGTAGATGTAGGTAGAAGTTGTATAGATTATCCATCATCCTTTACTTCTCTATCAGGTTCATAGTTGGTTGGGAGCTTTTCTGGATGCCTTGGCATCTTGTGTAAAACACCTAGTAGTGCAAGTGGGCCCTGAGACATCCAATCCAAATCTTGGTATGCCATGTCTTCTTCGTTGTCTTCCCCTTCTTCTTCAGAATATGATTGGTCTTGTTCTTCTTATTCTTCTTCTTCCGCTCCACCAAACCCACAAAAATTATCATCTAATATCACTACATTATCAAAATCACCACCGTTGAAGGTTGGAGGTTGTTTTCAGTTCTCTATGTTTTCTTCATAGTTTTCTAACCCTTTAAGGGTGGCAAGAACCAACTCTTCAACTATTGAAACCACTATCACAGTAGGGGTGGTTTGGTTCTTCTTAAGAAAATATGAATATTTTCTATTCCAGGTATTAGTCCAATAGCTCTCACAAACTTTTGGGTGATGGGGTAGATGGCCTAGAGCTATTTGTATGTGTGTTCGTAACACTATGTAGTCTTGGGCTGAGAATAATTACCAACTTTAGGAATGCACATAGGGAGTTGCTGAGAATGTGATTGCCTTGACCATAGGAAATAAGATTGGGGTCGGTGGGGTTATCATCCATAATATTTTGGTTGCCCTCCTTCTAGCACCAAAAATGTTGATCATGTTGGACCTACCAACATTTATGGGATCTCCCTTATATGAAGTCCCAATTAGACCTCACACCATTTAGTGTAAGAATCCCATCTGGTATAAAGGCCCAGTTGTTGAATCCTTAAACATTTCCTTGGCTCTAATTGTTAGAAAGAGAGAGGTATGTTGTGGTGCCTTCGAAAAGTGATAAGGTGTGCCTAGTGAGTGTTCAGATGTAAATGTGGTAGGGTTATTCTACTACAGAGAGCAGAGAAAATTGAGCCTCTAATAGATAGGTAGTAGTACCACCCAATAAGAGGCACACATGAACTAGAGGGATTCGTATAACATCTAGTGGAATAGTCCACAGAGGATGCGACAGTCATTACAACGAAAAAGTGAAGAAAGGTATGGCTAATGTCCTACAGAATAATCAACAAGCACAAGACAACATTAACAACCATTACAACACATTATAAATAATATAAGTACTAAAACAACTGAAATAGTTCAATTGTCTTAGCACATGTGAAAGAAAACACGAAGTACAAACATTCACAGAATAGTCTTACAAACATTCATCATCCATGCATGAAGAACGTGTTCGCCGTGAAGGATTTTGTTATTAAGTAAAAGTTCCAAGGCACATGTTTAAAATGTACATCACTAGGTCAAGTAGTGGAGCATTGGAACCACTCCTTGCTCCCCAAACAAATATATTATCTCTTTAATTCATTATAGGAACAGCCAAGGTGAAAAGTCCTTTACTCATACAATCAGGGAGTACATATAGCCAAGGTTGACTCTTTGAATACACTCACGACTATTTGACTTCCTATGACTTTTCAAATTACATGACTTTTTACATTCCATGTGTTTCCTTTGGACTTCCACTTTAGAATACATTTTGAATACAATATACATGATCCACAATAGTGATGTGGCATATCACCATTCAAAACATGACATGACATGACAAGGTTGCCTTGGATTACTTGAGGATGTAGAAATGTCAAGCCATTTTTGTTTCTGGGTATTGGATTTATTCTTCAAAATGCTTTTATTTTCACCTCTGTAGTGCTTGGTGATGAGGAATCTTCCATGATCCCAAGTATTGAATAATGGTTGAAAATTAGTGTCCAATTTCTTTCTCTTCATCTATCAACTTGTAAGTTCAGCTGGAAGAGAATCTTTGAGCATTATTCCCTCCTTCTTCTCCTTCTTCATCATATTTCCATGACATGATAGGTTACCTGTTCCTACAACTCACTCATGATGAGACAACATCAATCTCAAAACCCCCTGGTCTAACATGATGCATTCTTATACACCAAATGAGCTCGAAACAAGTGACAGGCTAGGAAGAGGGACTCAGTAACTGTGTAATTGTGCAATTTAGGTAGGAAAGGGGAAGCCCCAAGCCTTGAGATTGCACAGTGCACAATTTAGTTTTGGTTGAGGCACAAGACTGCAAGTTTCCAGAGCCAGTGGGACAAGCTAAAGAAATTTTTATTAAGACAGATCATTGCATAGTTCCAGAAGTCAAGGAAGGTTGGATACTGAGAAACTACACATTTCAAAGCATCAGGGGATGAGATTGAGACTTTAAGAGTTTAATATGGGTTAGGGGACATGATTGTAATTATGGAGGTCAAGGTTTGGTCTTGGGCACAAAAACTATGCAGTGCAGGAGTCCTATGATGTAGGAGTTACGCATTGTGTAGTTCCAAGTAGCAAGGTCACAACTAGGGGACTGAGACACATAGTGCATAGCTCAAGAGAGGCTTGATGAAGCTACGTTTCTTGGTCGGGATGTTTTTCCAAAAATGGCTAAAGTGTGGGATCAATGAGATCGATGTGAACAGTGATGAACCTTGACTATGACCACACATTTAGAATATTTTGATGTAATGACAACATAGATCATCTGAACAGATGAACAAGGCATTTCTCTCTGTGTGAAAACTTTATGAAAAGTTACGACAAGTTTGACACTTAAGATAAACTTTGTGATGACCGTGATGACACTTGTGTGACAGTGCTCAAAACTTTGGAAATGAGTGTGATAGGTACTTACAAGGTTAGAAAAAGTAATTTTCCTAAATATGACCTCTTATAACCACAAAAATGGGCTTATACACATGATGTGACAACCAACATGCTAAAAGAAAACAGTTTACCCAACATGCAAAAGGGAACAAAATACTTTAAGAAAGCTTATGAAATAAGCTTCGGTGTTTGGGACAACAATGTACAAGACAAAGGAAGGCTCCAATATTTAGTGTAAGCCAATATTTTGGAGGGTGTTGTAGTAGTTATAGCATAACTGCAAGCTAAATCTTGTCTCACAACAACTTTATCTCTATCCATGAAGATTTCTCTATCCTAGTGTTGATGGTTCTGGACCCGCCAACATGTCAGGGGATCTCCCTACTAAGAAGTCCCAACTAGAACTCAGACTGTTTGGATTAGGAGTCCTAGCAGTGGTTAGTAAAGTTATGCCTTCTACGATAAAAAGTAGAGGTAAGCACGATATCTTTGTTGAAAGAAAGTGTGTGACCTTGCGGTGAGTCAAGAAGGATTCATGGGGAGGTTCTAACATGTGAAAGGGGAAAGGAAGTGTGTACCTGAGAAGCCTATAATAGTACGAATCCTAAAAGGAACACACAAGTAGGATGACATCACAGGTTGGAATCGAAATAGTCCATAATCTAGGGTGATGGGTTAAGCGAACAACACACTTCAATAAGATTCATACAATCACATATGGAATAGTCCATACATAAATGTGTAATTTAAAACTACATACATTGCTAAAGTAACCAGAATAAATGAACTACAATAAAAACATATGCATGAAACTTGTTGGCTCTATTATATTATATAAAAGTGAAAATTACATCCATACGTACAACCATGATAGTCACTAGCCCCAATAGTGGAACATTATAGTCAACACCACATGCTCCTCCAAAGAGATGTACTTGCTCTACACTGTGGAGAAACCAAGGTTTGTCACAATACTCTCCAAGCCCTCTCTAATCAATCCCTAGCAAAATCATGGCTCCCAAAAACCCATTGTCAGTTATGATGTTCTCTATATAGCAAAGGGTGGGGTGACCCTTGACATTCCCCTTCGACTCTTGGGCTACCCTCATAAATCTTCAACTTCGTTACATAAAATTTTTTACATTACATATGACTATTTGCATTCGACTAATGACACTTGGAATTTCACTTTACATTACATCTGATTACAATAGTTATGGATCATTGTAGTGAGGTTGCGGAGACAACTCATAATAAAACTCAACATGACACTATTGACATGTACTAGCTGAGTGTGTTGTCCATGTCAAGGTGTTGTGATGTTAAGTGATGGATATGTCTTTGAATCTACTTTGTATTCATCTCCACATAGCTTGTTGTTGTGAGGTCTTCAATGGTCTTGGTCTTCACAAGATGGTTTCATGCAAGTGTTTCTTTCGCTTGCTCCTTGATGTGCTTCATTCATTCATTCAACTGCGAGAAATTATTTTAACATGTGCTCCTTATTCATCCCATTCATCGTCATGCCATGTTCCATCAATGTGCCTATTCTTGCAATCACTCATGACGAGATGACATCAAATCCAAAACCTCCTAGTCTAACATGATGCATTTTTCTCGTGTTTCGGGTCAAGGTGAGTCAAAGGGAGGAAAAGACACTAAAATTGTGTAGAGCATATCTCAAGCCAGGATGAGGGGCTACGAATAATTGTTGGGAAAAATGGCGTGATGTCATTGGGAGACAAATTTGCGTAATTCGGGACAACAATGACAACTACAAGGTGGAACCGAGCTGGGAAATACTGCACAATTCCTAGGAGGAAGAAAAATAACGGTGTTTCGGGGAACTGTTGGACAATTCTGCACAATTTTGAGGATGAGGGTTGGGCAGGTCATCTGGGTTCTAGCTAGGAATCTGCGTAGTTTCTTCGAGGAAGATAGAGTGGGAAGCAGGAAGCACGGGTAGACATTTGTGTGAAATTTTCCAAAATAAGGCTAGATTAGGTTGCAGGGAGTTGCTGGTCATAACTGTGCAATTCAGAGGGATAGTCCGAGACAGGTAGCAGGGGCCTTCTCGACATGACTCTATAGTTTCTGAGATGAGTGCAGAGTGGGGCAATAGGGAGAGTGCCAGTAAAAGCTACACAATTTTTAGAGGGAGAGTAGAGTAAGCCAACATGGGGCCTACCAGTCAGATCTACGCAACTTCCTAATCTAGTGCAGTGACAGGAAGCAAAGACATGTTTCACATGTATGCACAGTTTCTGCAGGCAGTACAGGGTAGGCAACTGGACAACTTCTACGCATTTTTTGGGAGCAGTGCACCCCTAGGTCACAGTGCAGTTCAGGTTTTCTGGTTGACCAGAGGGAGGCTTGATGAGTGATCTTGTGGGAAGCATATAATGGATCGGTCTTGGGGACAACTTATGCGCAGTTATGAGAGAGAGTCAGCTTGCTCACTTCCAAGATTACGTAGTGCAGACTACCCAAGAGGACATTCTCAAGCTCTACACAATTCTGGGTAATAGAGCAGGGTCACTGAGAGTTGAGACTATGGAGTGCAGCTTCGTTGGGGTCTGGTTGAAGGAGGGTCGTTCTATCGACATATTTTGAGGAAAAATGGCTAAGTATGGGAGCAAGTGAACATGTGCATACATGTCATTATGATCACACACTTAGAATATTTTGACAACATGATGAAACTAATCACCGGACAACATAGCAAATCATGACACTTTGTGGAACTGTCTATAGCTGAAAGCGAGAAGTGCGACACTTGGGATAGACCTTGGTACAACTATGGTGACACTTGCACGACTTTGTGTGTGAGTGCGAAGGGTGTTCACATAGATAAGACAACCTAAATACACAAATAAAAACCTTCGAAATCACCAAAAACGAATCACAAGGATGACATAAAAATCAACATGTCAAAGACGATAGTTCGTTCAACAACAAAAAAGGAAGCAAGACACGTAGCAGAAACATAATGAATGATTTTTAGTGCTTGCAAACATGCATGCTATTGAAGACAAAATGATATGACAATAAAAACAAGTCCTTCAAGCTACACTAAGAGATGTACTTTGAATGATATGCTTTACTTACCATAGTTACCCTCGAGATTATTATGGATCTGATGAAGTTTGTATGAGGTCCAAATATTTTATCATAACTTGGTTTCTTGGTCCTTCTCATCAATTCCTTGAGAGTGATCTAGCATGTCATCTTTTCCTTTAGTCATTGAGAGATTGATCTACATAGTTTCAACTGGTAGAGACTACTACTGGGATGAGGCCCTAAGAAGTCCATTTTCATAGTTTCTGAATGCAAGATAGGTTGGAAAGCTTCTAGAACACTTCAAAATTTTGAGATGCAAGACACTATTGTGGGATGGGGTCCTAGGAGGACACCTTTGCGCAGTTTCTGACTATTGCACAGCCTGGAAAACTAAGGAGAAATACTGCACAGTTTGTCAATGTAAGACATTGTTGCAAGATGGGTCCGAGGACACATCTTTGCAGTTTCAGGTTGTAATACAAATTAGGCAGCTGAAGGACAACACTATTCAGTTTCATAAGACAGTGGGTTCATGCTGGGGAAGGACACTAGAGGAAACCACTATGCAGTTTTGGATGCGAAGGAAGGCTAGGGTCCTTGTGCATTATGCGGTTCTAGTAGGAAAGGGAAAAGGCATGAGGGCTGCAGAAGAAAAGTGTGCAGTTATAGAAAGTTGTATGAGGCTAGGTTGCTCAGGAAACTGACTAAGTGTGAGATTAGTGAAATTGATGTAAACATTCATAGAACTTGGCTATGATCACACACAAACACTTAGTGATACAACATAGACCATCTAAAACACATAAAACACACTCTCCTTGATACAACAACCTTTGTGATAAGAGTGCATGAAGTAAGTGTGAAACATGTCTATGTAATGAGAATAACCCATATGCACAATATTTCCCCTTGAAGCATAACAACATTCCATTTTCATGACAAACAACAATTCTGATGCCCAAATATGACACATGCTACATAAACATGAGAACACGAACAAATCTTAAGATTAAGGAGGGGGGCTTGAGATCATCAACTTACAAATAAGTGACCAAGGAATGATCGATCATAGGATGCGCACTAGGCTCCAAAATTCTCATTTGAGCCAAAATTTTGGAGGCTGGTTGTAGGTGCTACAACGTTGGTGACACACAGGTAGAACTCTAGCTCTCTTTATGGACCTTTTTTAGTGAAAAGCAAGTCTAACCTTTCAGGAAGTATTATTCGATTCTTTGATCATCATGGTTTCCTCACTAGCTTGAGTGAAAGATGTATTCTCTACCATTCTCTTGACCAACTAGCACACATACCAAGCCAAGTAAACTACATTGTTTTGATTCAGGATGAGGGGTAGATTGATGCACAAGTAATACAATTGTCCTAATTTTAGTTTCATATCTCCTATTGCTCTACTACTAGCAAGCATAGACAGTACCCTGACAAAGTCCTATAGGAACACAAGCATTGCTCCACTTCTAGTGAGCCTATTCAATACCCTGATGGAGGTACTTGCATCACCTCTCTATGTAGGGATCCTTTCTATTCTTTCGCCTTATTCATTATTCATTTTTTTTCATTTTTCAAAGAATTGTGCATAGTCACTTGTTTATTTCAGAGAAGTATGTTATATATAACTTCAACATACTTATTAAGTTTTTCCCCCTCCCCATACTCTACTTGATTGAGCTAACAAGGGTTAACCCAAAAAAAACCGATTAGAGTAGGTCATACTAGTTAACAGTGCAAGCATTGTGTTTTCATCGAGAATCACTCTGAACGGAACATATTTTCCATCAGGGTATCATCGAATAAAGACAACAAGGTCTTCATAAAGAGAGAGGACAACCGATAACTAAATGTTGATAGATGTAGAAGTCTTCTTGTATTTTCTTGGCTTGTCTCGAGAGCCAAACATAGTTTCTTGTGAGACTAAACCTATGAGTACAAACAAGAAAATAAATCATAAAGAAAAGAGAAAAAGTAAATTGAAATAAAAATAAGTAATAAAATAAAGAAATCAGGTAAGAAAGCAAAAAAACATGCAAACAAAGAAAAATAAGAAAGAAACACTACTCCTACTCCTAAACTAAATAGTGCTTGGGCCTACTCACATAAAGTGATATTTCCAATGCAGCCACCAGCACATTGGTTGACCCATGTTGGTGAAGGCATGGTTCACAAGAAAGATAAGTGTGTAAACTAGAAAACACAAAAGATAAATATGTGAAGACCGATACACTCCGAGTTTCAAAGCATCTAGAAATGAAAAGAGTAAATGTGCAAGATAAACATTCTGCGGATGTAACATGGTGTTGTGACACACTATGTGCATCCAATAAGCACATACACTGTTTTAACCTTGACTGACGAGAAAACATGAAGAAAGAAGAAAAATTTCTTCGGAGGGATGCTCATTGTGTATGCCTCCTCCAATGCATGAGTGATTAGATCACATGATTCGCGTGGAGGATGTGAAATCTATTGATTATATTTATCTTCAATGCACACAAGAGAGTGATGAGGAGCCTCAGGTGTTTCAAAATATTTCTAATCAGGAGTGGAACTAACCTCGGGGTAGCAAGGGTCTGACATAACTATCAGTGTAGGCTGAAGTTCCTTGACATCTGTTGGGTGTAGGATCCCCCAAGGAAAGTTTTGGGGCTTAAAGCCCAAATTTTGGCTAAAAAGTGTAAATTCGATGTAAATACTCTTCATTTTGTGGGCACGGAGCGCGAAGTTGTAAATGAGTAATAGGGTTGTCTCCCTCAATTTTGTAATGTAATGTCGGTTAGAGATATCTACCCATGATCTGCGGACCATGGGATTCTATAAATAGAGTGAGGCTATAAGTAGTTGAAAGGAATTGAATGAAAAGGAAGAAGCGATCATGGAATAGAAGCATAGCATAAGATCTAAGTGTAAGTTGAGTCTTTGGGTCATAGAGTAGGAGAAGGTTCTGTGGTTGATTGCGCAGAGGCCTAGTAGTCCGCAGCTGAGTGCGTAGACCCCTGCAGCTAAGTGTGTAGGGCAAGTCATGTCTGTAACTGTTGAATAATTAATAAAGAGAATTTTTACCTCAATTATGTGTATTTATTTCCTATTTTCTGTATCGAATATATTGGGTATAAATTTCATTTCTATTGTCTATATGGTGCGCGAACATATATAACTATGTAGATTAAGTAAATGTGAGTTAAAGTATCTAGTTACACGAAGTTGACTAACATCTATAAGAGGATAATTAAGATACATGATGTAACTTGGGGAAATAGCACAGATCGCTGCCATAGCAGCGCGAAATCCCCTCAGCCCCTAGTTAGGGTTGTGCGAAGGACCATTATAATAGATCGCAAAGGTATCGCATGTCAGAACAATGCATGAATTAACCTGCATGAAAATAGGCATAGTTTGACTAAATCGACCCCTAAGACATCTCAATGATGCGGAAACTTGGTTCCAGCATTCCCCCATACTGCTTCGGGTGAGACTTCAGTCCGCACACCCAGGCTGATGCCGAAAGGGCCAGTGGTGTAGGGATTTGTTTGCCTAATTAACTCCAAACTTGGGTCAAGCCCCATCATGGCAAAAAACGGTTCTCTTGTTGTTATCAATAAATATAGTGTCTATTCAAAGCTGCTAGTCCCACTAAGATGGGTAGCTATCTTAGAAACAAACAGATTAAAGTCACATGTTTTTCCTTTATGAGAGAGAGATGAGAAAGAAGCAGAGAGTACCAACCTCAGTCGCTTCGCTCCTTGCTTGTTTCCTTTCCCCATTGACGGAATCTCTCCACTGCTTCCTTACTTGTCCCGCTTCAAAGAGCACCTGTAGATTCACAGAAACATAATACCATCAAAGCATAGAGATATTTCATTGTAAACAGTATAGGATTAGATATATATTGACCATACAAATGCATATACCAACACAATATTCATAGATACACAAGAATATGGAGGAAAACTCAAATAGCTTTATTAGTAAAAGTGGTAGAATAGAGGATTGCAACCACTTGGTCTAACCCAGTGCCATCCTCCTAGATTGAAATACCTCTTGACCTCACTCAAAGCAAGATCACCCAACAATGTCTTCAAAGAGAACCAGCAAAACCTCTTTGCAAATTACCAAATTCCAACCTTTGGATCTCTGGAATGAGGGATCCATTTATAGATATTTGCAGGGGGGTGAGTCAGCTTTTGGGATTTTTGATTAGTGTCATCTCTCTGATAGTTCTTGGTTCCACTTGGAGATTTCATGATCTCTTACTCATCCTTGGGTGAACTCAGGGAGGCAAGTGTCAAATGAGCAACTTCTAGAAGATTCTTAGCTTCTCCACTTAGCAAACTGCTTGTGCCATTTGTCTGCTCTCTCTCATCACACCCTACAGAAGGGCTTTCTAGTATGCATCACAATTTTTGCATGTGGCAAGTGAGATGCATCACACCCTTTGCACTGGGCAGTGTGCATGGTCCTGCTTTGACCAGTTCTGAGTGGTTTATCAAGGAAAACTTCTGGGAGATGATGTAATCAGCTGACCTTGTTCCTTTAGGGTATGAAACAACACTTTTGGGGACTTAGAAGCCCTTGGTTTATGGAAATATTTTCTTGGGGTTGCAGTGCCAAAATATTTCTCTAACAGTTGCCCCCTAAAGCATGAGGTCATAAATCTGTTGATGTCGGGTGAAATGCTTTATAATGACGATCCAAGGTTTTTTGCACTTGAAGGTGACCTATAATAAGATACAATACAATACATTATCTTCATAATATTTTCATGATCTAGCTGAGGCGTGCACTCCCCTTCTCAGCTTTGATAAATTCATTTTCATGTACATAGGACATAAAACCGTCTGTGTGCAGACTGATGATTCTAGTAGAGCCATCATCCCTTAGTTTGGATGATTATCTGTGCAGCAATGATGTACATTTGATGTCTTTATTTTCCTGAATATATCGCAGCCCATATGGATGAAACTAGATCCGGGGTCTTCAAAATGTGTTCAATATTTTCCCGAAAGTACAAGTCAATCCATGTGAAAAGATGTTATGATGTCAAACATGGAAGGACATCGTATTATTACCAGCCAATGAGGTAAGTTGTTAACAAACGCGAGAGGAATCACCGATAATGATGATGACCCTCAAGGTACTTTAGTACAATCCACGTGGCATGAATACATGAGTTGATGTCGTACACCACGCAAAATCTTTCGGTCGAAGGCCATTAGTGTAAACCTATCACCGAAAGTGAGAAACTTTCCATTGAGGCATGCAAGCTTCAAAGTACTGGAAGGGTTGTCCCTAGGTTGACTTCTTGGATAATAAGCTGATGTTGACAAGAAGTGACCCGTCGTAGGACGGCATTAATGGATCCCACATCTATGACACAAAATGGAGAAAATGATTTTGTAGAGCTGAAAACAATTTGATGATACAAGGTTCAGGGTGGCAGTCATGAAAGAATGAAGCGTGAAGGCATTGTAGCGGATGAGACACAAGATGGGTACGTGAATTCTCTGAGCGACTTCTCTTAAACATATCGACAACATTGAAATGGATTGGTAGCATTAACCCCAAAAGTGGATGGTACAGTGGACCAATAGCGATATGACCAGAAAATAGAATAACCTAACCCGACTCAATCATGGTGATGGAGTGAAAGTGTCATGTTCAGATTGACCTGCTACCAATAAAGTTTCTTCAAGTTTTCTTCCCAATTTTCCCCAGTCATCCCTAACTAGTACATCTTTATTTTTGTCAAGCTTGAGGAGGATAACATATGTGTGTTCTATAATTTTCCCTTCGGGAAAACCCGTTGCTATGTTTTAGTGATCCTAGCAACAGTGAAACTCGCTCTTGTCTGAATGGACAAGTTTGTCGCTATTGTTTTAATGAGTTTAATGACAAGGATAACTCGGTCCTTTTCAATTTTAGAGATTCTGAAAAGTGACAGAAAGAAGACTCCAATATTCCTTTTTCGTAATATAATCCCTTAAGTCCAAAAAATTATAAAACAATGCAAAAGGGATGACTTTTAGATAGTTTTAATGAGCCGAACAATACAAACACTTGATCTTTTTGTGTAATAATCCCTCAGGTCCAAAAAGATTAAAATATAGAGGAGGGATAACACTTCCAATCACTTTAATGAGCTGGAGAGGCCAATTGATCGACAATATTTTCATATTTTACGAGTCAGATGAAAAGAGCTTAAAGGAGACTCCTTTTTTGAGGAACGAGTGATGTTTTCATATAGTAGCTGGTTCCAGGTAAGGTTTGGAACTTCCCAGTCATGGTAGTTGTAAAGAAGTTGGCTAATAGGATCACTCGTCGTAGCTGTTGCTCAAAAGGGGTAAACAATCAAATGGAGGTGAATGATCGGCTAAAACAGAGTGGAGGTGATGTTAAAAACACGACCAAGGCTCAAAAGCTGATGATAATCATTCACAATGGTTATTTACCGAAGGTGGGTTCATTTTTTAATGAGCTTAAACTCTGGTGGAACATATGCTCATTGCTAGGTTTAATTTTTAACGAGCTTGAACTCCACGTAAAACTACTCGTGCCAGTCGTATAATAAGGATGTCTCATCGATAGGTTCATTTTTTAGGGAGCTTGCACCATTCAAGATTATACTCCGACTCCTTTTATTATGTAAGCTAGGAATGACCAATCCTACGAGTTTAAAGGGTTAAGAACCTACTAAGAAAAGAAATGGTCGCTTTTCACTTTCACGCAAAATGTTTGCATGCCCCTAGGTATAGTGAAGTGGAGTTTCCTAGGTTACCCTTCAATTTGTAGACAAAACACTTGTTCTATAGGGAAAGGCCTACCTTCTCCAAGTTACCCTTCAATTTTCAGACAAAACATTTGTTCTATCAGGAAACGCCTACCTTCTAACAGAGGTATCTTATTCTGGTCTAATCCCATTTTCCTAAACAGATGGGTGTGTTAGACCAGTCATATATCCACTGTAGAAACCTACCCTATACCTGAAGTTTTCCTACTGCAGCAGACCAGGGTGCATGCCCCCTGGGTTTTAGTCTTGACCACCGAATCACTCACACTCATCAGGTGGATGGACTAGAAACTGATGAGACATTCCTTGCGCAAAAAGACCTGTTAAGGATGGAATTTATTATTTGACTATTAGCTATGTGTGAACCGGGGAATGAAAGGTGGTCTACGAGCTGGACCACTCTGCCTTCATGCGGAAAACACATTACTCGAAAGAGAGAGGAGACGATGGCTCCCATGCTATAAATGTAGTTGCTCCCAAGGAGTAGATTGTAATATAAAGGTCCTTGGACTACCATTACATTCAGATAAATGGTTTTCCTTCTCAAAGTTATAGGAAAATTTGGAAGGATCCCTAACGGTCGACTGGTTCCTTTATTGAATCCTGTCAAATTTCGCTTCTCAGGCAAAAGCGATGGTGAACCAAGCGCTTTCCAAGTAGTTGAGGAAAGGATACTCACAGAAGCCCCTTCATCTATGATGGTACCAACCATAACCATTTTGTAAGTTTGCACTATGATTCGAAATAGTACATTCGATGGTAAACGGGGTTTGCCTAGTAGATTCTAATCAAAGGAAACGACTAGGCTGCTTGGAGGTGGGACCAAATAAACGGCCGGATATAAATCAGACAAATTTCCTTCCTGCGGTAAAGGAATGGGTAGATTTCCCCCATGTTCATCGGAGTCTGTGTTTACGAAAATAATTTGAATGGTATCGTTCTCATTCTCTTCAGTGACTATATCATCTAAAGGTAAATCTTCTAAAGTCAAGATGGGGTCAACTGTCGTCTTGACCTGTTGACTTTGGTCTAATGTGGACTCAGAGGGTTTATCTTCAATGGTAGGTTCTTTGACTGACTCCAAAGGTGGGTCAATCTGATTTTCAACTAGCAATGGATTCAGCAAGAGTTTCTTGTACCTAGGAGGGAGTCGCTGCGGTGATATAGGATGATTATCCGAGACACTTTTAGCTTCATCCAGGAAGGGACAATGGTGGAGGGCATGATCGCCTTCACACAGTCTGTAGGGAAATTTAGATTTTCCTTTTTGTCTGGTGACTTCTCTTTCACTAGTTGACAGTGTGTTGGCATTATGATGCATGTGTTGTACTTGATGGCAACCCTCTCATAGAAGAACATATCATTTATTTATAACTGGATGAATCTTCAAAAGAGATATCAGATGTGAGTGATGGAGGACAGCTCAAACGAATCAGATGATAGTTCTAAGTGTGACAAGTTAGCTTTACCATCAAGTCCAAGGGGGGAGATTGTTGGCATTATGAGACAAGTGTTGTCCTTGATGGCAAATCACACAGATGATAGATTAGAGTGCAGCAAGTCAGTAGCAAATAATTGATGATCAGACTACAAAGAATGAAGAAAGAAGAGTATATACGGAGGTTCAATATATACCAAGTAGGGTATACATGCAGGTTCACTATATACCAAGTCGCGTATACGCAGGCTCACTATATACCAAGTAGGGTATATACGCAGGTTCACTGTATACCAAGTCATGTATATGCAGGTTTGCTATATACCAAGTAGGGTATACACGCAGTTTCATGCACGGAAAAGCACGTACATGTCGGAAAGCTTATTTTTAGGTCCGTGGTATTTAGACTTATGGTTTTGGTCCATGGTATTGCACCCATAAGTGTTGATCCCAAGTATTGGGTCGATGGTATTGTTTTATTATGGTTTTGGTCCGTGGTATTGAGCAAGGCCTAAGACTATAAAAGGAGAGGAAGATCATTAGGAAAATGCATCGAAAAAGTCTTTAATATCTAAAGAAGTATGAGATCCAGTATGCAGGTTATGGGTTGATGATGCATTGCTTAATCTGAGCTAAGGAGGTATCTCACTAGTGGATGGAGAAAAAGATCTAAGGATAGATCGAGATCAAATGGTTTGATATGAACTATCTCTATATGATTGATTATGTTTATTCTAGATCTGTATACTGACGCTTGTAATAATCTGAACTGGGTATAGCTTAAGTTTGAAATTGCTGCAAGTCATGATTGAATATTTATAGATCTGTACGTGGGTTGGCTTTGGTGTAAGCGTGTATGTACGCAGGTTGAGTTCATTGTAGTAGCGTATACCTTTTGAGCTACGATATTTGAAGTTACAGGTGGTTCTGGTTGTTGAAGGGTTTTGATGACAATTTAAAGGTGTCAGGATCATAATGATGGATGATTGTGTTTAGCTTCAGTATTGATGGATGAGAACTAATATTGGATCAGGATCATAATGACTCATATTTATGAGATCTGATGGACTATATCTGGGTGCTAACACATATATTATCCTTGTATATGTCATGATCTCGTTATGTCTGAAGTCAGGAAGTGCAGCAAAGTTATGAATAATTGATTAATGACATATACATTGGTTTATCTTGATGAAGTTGCGTATACACGCAGGTTCGACACTTCCAAGTAGCGTATGCAGTCTGATGCATGATTTTAATGGTATAGTTGGTTCTGATTGTTATTGCAGAGTTCTGCTCTGTGTTCTGGTGACTGTGTTGTTGACAGGGTTTCAGTGATTCAGAGATTAATGAGGCTAGTATTGATTGTTTTGTGCTTCAATGATAATTATGGGTCCAGTATGAAAATTTGATGAAACGTGGCCTTCATATTATAGTGTTGTGCTTCAGGAGTATCCAGTCTGAAAATGTATGAAACGTGGTACCCGGAGGAGAAAAGATTGTAGGTCGGCACCTACGTACTAGTATATTAGCTAGTACAAGAGCAAAGGGGGTTGGAGCTCCCTTCCAGGAGAATCTGGAGAGCAAGAGAAGGTTGTAGCCTGCGTGCTGGTAAAGGACTACACCAGTACATTGTAAAAGAAGTTTCTTAATAAAGGAAGATAGAAACGAATTGCAGCAGGTGGTTTTCACCCACAATGGGTTTCCACCTTATATCATGGTGTTCATGTGTGTTGCTTATGTGTGTTGATCTATCTGTTTTACTGCTACTATTGACTGTTAATATGGCTAATAATGTTCTGATGCATCCATTGAATATCACATAACTGAATCATGAGTTTAATGGTTATACGCTAGTTGCAATAGATACAGTCGCGTATATACGTGGGTATACTTAACTGAAGTAGCGTATATGATTCTGAAGTATGAAAATGAAAATTTTTTATTGATTAGATAATACTGATTCACCCCCCCCTCTCAGTATTATTTCCAACAATTGGTATCAGAGCAGTTCCTTTGGTATAGGCTTGATCGCTTAAAGGAGATCCGTGGAACAATGGGAAAGAAGCTTAAGAAGAAAGCACATAAGCGGAAGAAGACATCTCAGAAGAACTATGACAGTGGTATAATCGATTGGGGATTAAGCATAAGAAGCTCTTCAGATCCAAAATCAGATTCAGAATCATTTCAAAATGAAGATGAACTATCAGGTATGAATTTTCTATCCTATGATGTTCCAGCTATCTATCCATTTGGAAAATATGAAAGTGATAGCGAAACAACTGAATTTGCTCTTATGGGTGAAAGAGAAAGATATAAAATAGAGGCAAAAGTTAAAAGACTTACAAACAAAATTAGAACTCAAGAAGAACTTTTGAACATAAAGGATGGTGCCTTCAAAGAAGCTGCTACTAGACTAAAGACTCAACTAGAGTTATTCAAGGACAAATATCAAAAGTTGCAGGATGAAGTAACATCCCTAAGAAATGAAGTCATTGAAAAGAACACAATAGTCAAGGAGGTCAGAGATTGATCCAGTTATTATGAAAGTCTTGAAGCTATGACCCTCTCGCTAAAGGAAGAACTTGAAGAAACAAAGAAGCAGAATAAAGATCTACTCCAAGCTATTGAAAAATAGCAAAACGAAGTTATCATCTTAAAATATCAGCTGGAATGTGCCTTCAGAATTCGTCAAATGCAGCGTGATGTGAATGAAGAACAAGAAAAGGAGATCCTCAAACTAAGGCAACAAATGGAAGAGGAAAGAAATGCCGAAGAAAACATGAAGAAACAATGTCTGGAAAAGGAAGAACAACTTCAAGTTGAGGTAAATATCTTGAGAGGTAAATTAGAAGAAAAGGATAAACTATTACGATTTCAAGATAGTACTAAAGCCTTGGATGATATTCTTAGTAGTCAAAGGTCTCCTGCTATCAAGACTGGTCTTGGTTTTCATGAATCTGCTGAAGGTGAATCTAGTTCACAAGGTGAGGCAAGGAACTCTAAAGAGAAATATAAAATGATCAACAAGGAGATAAGAGAGATGAGAGGTCAACAATCAAGGAAAGAGATTCTTCAAAGAAAATATTTTACTCCTATCTATGGAAGTAATAGTCGGCCATTTACTCAGATGAATAATATTGAATGTTATGAATGTCATAGTCTTGGACACGTTGTAGCTAGATGTAGAAGAAGAATGGTTCAAGATCATCACATAAAAATATCATCACATTCGAAGTACTTTAATGGATATTGTTTTTCTTGCAATATTTTTTGTCACAAAGCTGCTGATTGCTACAGGAGGAATATGAAACATGTAAGATGTTATGCATGTAACAAGCTTGGAAATATAGCAAAGGAATGCAGGAACAAAGGATGGACATCACACCAAAAGGAGAAAACATCATCACACTTGAAGATATGGAAAAAGAAGGAAGTACAGTCAGAAAGATGTTGCATAACACAATGTACTCAGATACAAAATAGCACAGACATAACAGACTCAGAGGGAGCTGAAAGTATAAAACTTCAGTATCCTGAATCTCATATGCAAGTTCCATAAAGGGAAGTTGTGTATATACGCGAGTTAGACACTGCAAAGTCGCGTATATGTTAGTCTGAGGAAAAGCAGTGGGGACAGGCTCAGAAAAATGATCTGATATGGTTCAGTCCATTATTTGCTCTATTGGTTAATAGTCACAATCTGCTGAGGATGTGTGAAAATGTTTTTGATACTTGTAAGATGTTTAGAAGTTTTTTGATCCTAACTTGATGATGATGATGTCTTGATGCTTATTGCTGATATATGCATGATCAGATCTAACAGATGGCACAGGTTGAGGGGGAGCATATGCCTTTAATAATTCATTGTTGGCATTATGGTTAATAGTCCTTGGTAATGATGCTTATATGGCTAACTGATATATCTTGCTATGATGTGGTTATGAGTTGTCCATGATAAAATCTCATATGATTCTTGGGGTTACATAGTTGATGTTCAGATCATATTTGTGGATTGATTCTTAGATGGTGCATATATAATGCTTACATGGTGATCTTCATAAGGATAAGGAGAAGTACAAAGATTGAATTCACATCTTCTTTACTTGATGATGAGTCACTCATATGTTGTTTTCATGATATGCATAAAGATCATATATTACAGTTATGATGCAGGATTCCTATAGTTCTTGGTGCTCATGTGGATGAGGATTGTTGATGTTGATGATATAAAGAAGCCTTGACAAATGATCTTGAGCTCAAGATACATAGTGCCAGATACATGGATAATTATTCAAAGTTGCATTGTTGGTGACATGATGATGATGATTTCTTACCTATATGATGATAGGTTGATTCTTACATTTGATGATTTATGCAGATGTTCCCAAGTAAAGATACTTGGATCATGTAGATCTTGATGTCGATGAAATGGCTATGGTGGTTCCACACATGATATAATGTGAATGACTCTGAATTATGTTCAAAGGGATGAATTAATGCAGACATACTGTGTTATAGATTGATGAATTATACTCTACAAGACATTTACAGGTTGCTAATCTGAAAGTGGTTGTACGCGAGTTCTATGAGTAGTATCGGCGTATATACACCTGTTTATTCAGATATAGTCACGTATATGGAGTTTTGAAGAATATCAGTAGGGGCAGACTCTGATTGAAGATAGTCTGATATGGGTCTGATAGAGACCATCTGGCACAGGTTCAGGGGAGCAGATAATCTTCTAATGATGCAGTTTTGGCATTACCTTAGAAGCTTTTGGTTCAAGTTCTCATGCAGAGGGAGAATAGAAAGAGAATATAATTGTTGGTCTAGATGCTTATGGAACAGATCATACATTGTGTATAGCTGTTGATGACTATCGTGGTCTTATTTAGATGTCTAGTCTCATGACTCATGATGTAATTGAGTGTCTCTATCTGGTCATATGATGAATATTGAAATATTTCAGTCATGTAATGGCCTATGTTGGTTTCCCCACTATGCATGGGATGAATGATGTTATAATCTTGTATTATCATGTGTAAAATTTTGGTATATCCCCACTTGGTTGGGAGATGGATGTATGTATAAGTCTTTGGTGCTAGGAAGCTCACTAATGATGTATAGAGTCATGTTATTTCTTGTAGAACATCTTTTTGTAGACCTTGCTTACAGTCAGGGGGAGCATGATTAGCACACTTTAGCAGAGCAGAGACTTCAGCATGTACTCAAGGGGAGCATGGATAGATTGGTACACCTTGGCATATACAAAGGGGGAGCTCATTCAGAGAGTTCAATAGGTACTCAGGGGGAGTATGAAAAGCGGAATGCTTATCTTGGAAAGAGAATATCTTGGTTCACCCTTTGCCCTTGATGTCAAAGGGGGAGAGTGATTTGGTGTTGTTGCCATCAAGTCCAAAAGGGGAGATTGTTGGCATTATGATGCATGTGTTGTACTTGATGGCAACCCTCTCATAGAAGAACATCTCACTTATTTATAACTGGATGAATCTTCAGAAGAGATATCAGATGTGACTGATGGAGGACAACTCAAAGGAATTAGATGATAGTTCTAAGTGTGACAAGTTAGCTTTGCCATCAAGTCCAAAGGGGGATATTGTTGGCATTATGAGACAAGTGTTGTCCTTGATAGTAAATCACACAGATGATAGATTAGAGTGTAGCAGGTCAGTAGCAAAGGATTGATGATCAGACTACAAAGAATGAAGAAAGAAGAGTATATACGTAGGTTCACTATATACCAAGTAGGTTATACACGCAGGTTCACTATATACCAAGTCGTGTATACGCAAGTTCACTATATACCAAGTAGGGTATATACGTAGGTTCACTATATACCAAGTCGCGTATATGCAGGTTTGCTATATACCAAGTAGGGTATACACGCAGTTTCATGCACGGAAAAGCGCGTACATGTCAGAAAGCTTATTTTTGGGTCCGTGGTATTTAGACTTATGATTTTGGTCTATGGTATTGCACCCATAAGTGTTGATCCCAAGTATTGGATTGATGGTATTGTTTTATTATGGTTTTGGTCCGTGGTATTGAGCAAGGCCTAAGACTATAAAAGAAGAGGAAGATCATTAGGAAAATGCATCGAAGAAGTCTTGAATATCTGAAGAAGTATGAGATCCAGTATGCAGGTTATGGGTTGATGATGCATTGCTTAATCTGAGCTAAGGAGGGATCTCACTAGTGGATGGAGAACAAGATCTAAGGATAGATCGGGATCAAATGGTTTGATATGAACTATCTCTATATGATTGATTATGTTTATTCTAGACCTGTATACTGACGCTTGTAATAATCTGAACTCGGTATAACTTAAGTTTGAAATTGCTGCAAGTCATGATTGAATAGTTATAGATCTGTACGCGGGTTGGCTTTGGTGTAAGCGCGTATGTATGCAGGTTGAGTTCATTGTAGTAGCGTATACCTTTTGAGCTATGATATTTGAAGTTACAGGTGGTTCTGGTTGTTGAAGGGTTCTAATGACAATTTAAAGGTGTCAGTATCCTGCATATCTTGTTTGGCTGATTGTGTTTAGCTTCAATATTGATGGATGAGAACTAATATTGGATCAGGATCATAATGACTCATATTTATGAGATCTAATGGACTAGATCTAGGTGCTAACACATATATTATCCTTGTATATGTCATGATCTAGTTATGTCTGAAGTCAGGAAGTGCAACAAAGTTATGAATAAGTGATTAATGACATATACGCTGGTTCACCTTGATGAAGTTGCGTATACACGCAGTTTCGGCACTTCCAAGTAGCGTATGCAGTCTGATGCATGATTTTAATGGTACATTTGGTTCTGATTGTTATTGCAGAGTTCTGCTCTGTGTTCTGGTGACTGTGTTGTTGATAGGGTTTCAGTGATTCAGAGATTGATGAGGCTAGTATTGATTGTTTTGTGCTTCAATGATATTTATGGGTCCAGTATGAAAATTTGATGAAATGTGGCCTTCAGATTATAGTGTTGTGCTTCAGGAGTATCCAGTCTGAAAATGTATGAAATGTGGTACCCGGAGGAGAAAAGATTGTAGGCCGGCGCCTATGTACTAGTATCTTAGCTAGTACAAGAGCCAAGGGGGTTGGAGCTCCCTTCGAGGAGAATCTGGAGAATGAGAGAAGGTTGTAGTCTTCTGCAGGTTGTAGCCTGCGTGTTGGTAAAGGACTGCATCAGTACATTGTAAAAGAAGTTTCTTAATAAAGGAAGATAGAAACGAATTGCAGTAGGTGGTTTTCACCCACATTGGGTTTCCACCTTATATCATGGTGTTCATGTGTGTTGCTTATTTGCGTTGATCTATCTGTTTTACTACTACTATTGACAGTTAATATGGCTAATAATGTTCTGATGCATCCATTGAAGATCACATAACTGAGTCATGAGTTTAATGGTTATACGCTAGTTGCAATAGACACAGTCGCGTATATACGCAGGTATACTTAACTGAAGTAGCGTATATGATTCTGAAGTATGAAAATGAAAAAGATTTATTGATTAGATAATACTGATTCACCCCCCCTCTCAGTATTATTTCCAACACAGTGTACTTTCAACATGATCGTTAGAGGTTGACGACACCGGACTTGCAAGCGGGGAGACCAGTCCCTTAGGATCCGTGGGATGCAAGGACAATCTCGGTGATAGTGGTCTCCTTTGTAGATGACACATGGAGATTTAGGTTTGGCCAGTGCAGTGTGTGGATTTTCACTAGACGATGCACGGTTGCCCCTTTTTGTCGTTGGCTACTTCTTCTTCTTCTCCTTCCCCTTCTTCTTCTTCTCAGTTACTTGGCTTTTAGTTTTACTAGTTTCACCAAGCGATGAGAAAGAAGGAGAGGGAGAGACAAACGAAGTAGAATGTGGGGGGGAACTCTGGTATCATCTAGTTGTTAATTCAATTGTTCAGGAACCATGGTGCTTTAGATGACAGAGGTTGAGAAAAGCCATACCGATAGGCCAATGTTCGGTCCTGGAAGGGGAAATCTGGCCATATGAGGTGCACCAACATCTCCCCAAGAGGAGAAAGGACTAGGACTTCCCCCAAGGGGAAATCCTTGGTTGGTTGTCTCCATTTTCTCAACCTAAGACCAACGAGGGAATAGTGACATTATTCTGATTAAAATAAATTTTAGAGGCTTTGACACAACTTGCTTTTTCAATTTTTAAGAGTCAAGAAAAAGCTAAAGATGACTCTAGTCGCCTTCGATTTTTAATGAGCCTGAAGTGACAAGTTCTCAGTTGGACCTTTTCCTTTAAGGATTCTGAAAAGGAATGAAAGAGACTACTCTAGGAGTCTTGATAGAGGGATTACCAAACCTATCACAAAATTGCAGAATAATTTTTATGGTACAGCAGTCAATCTTCCTGAATGCTATGTTCACTGCATTCCAATCGATAGGGCGGTAGACATGGCTTCCTAAGGATAAAGGATATAGCCTATTGTGGTCTCCCAATATATACTTATCGGTACGTGGGAGCACAAGTCCGTACTAGCACTTGTCATCTCAAAGAGGAGGAATCACCCAACCTATTATGAAAGCGACAGTTAGCAGGCTTTATGACACCAAATAAGTTTCTAGCCTAGACTTCTAGATGTTGTGCGTTAGGTTCCAAAGCATTTTTATGTTCATTGAATTTATTTTACAGTTGATCTTTCTTAAGAAATTTTCCTTTCAGGTTCACCGCGTAATGTAGATATGCAATTCCTAAAATGCAATCTAAGATGATAAATAGTTGTTTAATCTTCTTTTTGCAATGAAAATCCTAGCTACTAAGGAAAGAGAAATGAAATCCTTTCAACATAGAGCAGAGAGCACACACTAGATGCATTGTCCTAAATCGAAATCAACAAGCAGTCTAAATGCAAATGCACATGCATGTATTTTTTTTCCGCTTTCTTAATGTGTGAATGACAAAAAGGAAGCTAAATACAAATATGAATTATCTCTTCTTTCAAGGCGACAATATTAATGATTTTCTTTTCAAAAAACGAAAAGGAGACAAGATGACACTTTACGATTTTGAATTGAAAACCGCTTTTGACACTTGAAATACTACTAACTCAGATCAAATATAAGAGTAACAGTATAATCGGCTATCCAAAACAATGGGATTCTTTTCTTTGACTGAAAAAGACACTTGCGACACTTCCAAATCAAAAGAAGACAGTTCGATTAAACTACTTCTTTGTAAAAGAGAACTGTAAATGGCGCACAATACATAAAAACATTCACAATTCATTGTACAATGGAGGTTGGATGATGCAAATAAAGGCGGTTTCTACAATAGTCTACTGATCATAGACAGCAAAACTCCTGAATAAAACTGAAGACAGTGAAGAGAAAACCAAAATCTGGAGGCAGACCTAGTCTTGTCTGATCATCGCAACTGTAACACAAGGAAACAGGGATGCATCCCACCTACTACACATGGGAGGTGCGATGCATCTAGATTTTCGAGAAGACAAGGTGCGATGGTCTAGGGATGAGACTTTAACTTGGTTTTTGGTGACAGTTTGCAGTTTAGTTCAGGGATTTAGGCCAAGCAAATGATAGTCAGTAACTACAAAGTACAGGGGCTGATCTAATGAGGTTACTCAAGCTACCTCTAGGGCACTTAGGATGTTTGCAAGTCGATTGTTCAGTTCATAAACAAACCAGAGATTGATTGAAGAAATGTTGATCTACTTTGCACTCACATAGCAAATGCAGTTCGAAGGTTAGCTGGCTTGACTTCAAGCTCCGTCTATAGTTTATGAATCAAACAAATAGAGATAAGCAATCAAACTAATCGCTCCCCAGTGGAGTCGCCATTTTGTTATCAGGAAATCTAGTGTCTATTCAGAGCTGCTAGTCCCACTAAGATGGGTAGATATCTTACAAACAAATAGATTAAAGTCACTTATTTTTCCTTTACGAGAGAGAGATGACAAAGAAGCAGAGAGTACCAACCTCAGTCTTCCGCTTGGCTTCTTGCTTGTTTCCTTTCCCCTTTGAAGGAATCTCGCCACTGCTTCCTTACTTGTCCTGCTTCAAAGAGCACCTCTAGATTCACAACAGCATAATACCATCAAAGCATAGAGATCTTTCACTGTAAGAAATATAGGATCAGATATATATTGACCATACAAATGCATATACCAACACAAATATTCAGAGATACACAAGAATATGGAGGAAAACTCAAATAGCTTTATTAGTAAAAGTAGTGGAAGAGAGGATTATAACCACTTGGTTTGACCCAGTGCCATCCTCCCAGCTTGAAAGCCCTCCTCACCTCACTCAAAGCAAGATCACCCAAAAATGTCTTCAAAGAGAAACCAACAACACCTCTTTGCAAATTACCAAATTCCAACCTTTGGATCTCTTGAATGAGGGATCCATTTATAGATATTTGCAGGGGGTGAGTCAGCTTCTAGGATTTTGATTAGTGTCATCTCTCTGATAGTTCTTGGTTCCACTTGGAGATTTCATGATCTCTTACTCATCCTTGGGCGAACTCACGGAGGCAACTGTCAAATGAGCAGTGTCTAGAAGATTCTTAGGTTCTCCACAGATCAAACTGCTTGTGCCATTTTTCTGTTCTCGCTTATCACACCCTACAGAAGGGCTTTCCAATATGCATTGCACTTTTTGCATGTGGAAGGTGAGATGCATCACACCCTTTGCACTGGGCAGTCTGTATGGTCTTGCTTTGACCAGTTCTGAGTGGTTTGTCATCGAAAACTTCTGGGAGATGATGTAATCAACTGACCTTGTTCCTTTAGGGTATGAAACAACACTTTTAGGGACTTAGAAGCCCTTGGTTTATGGACATATGTGATTGGGGTTGCAGTGCCCAAATATGTCTATAAAACTTGCCGAGACCAGAATCTGGATAGAGAAATCTAATGTCGTGTCATTGGAATCCAACTAAGAAGTAAATTGAAGGATGGTTAGATAGAAGAATTCATGAGTTTGCGGTGCAAGACAATTTGAACTCACAACTGACAAAAGAAAAGTGGTTAGACTGCTACCTGTACATAGAGATCCACGAAATCTTCTTTGCGTCATTTCCTACTTGAGCTGTACAAGTGGATCATGAAGCTAGCAGATAGCCAAGGAAGGTGGCAACTCGACAATACTGTTGTGTGAACCCCAGAGTTAGTGTGAAAGTTGGAAGCATCAGAGGATAATATTATCCATCCTATTGATCATTGGCTCGATCAAATTATAGGAGGATTCATTACTGAGTTTGGGGTTGACACCTCAGCTAGCTAGAGTGAGTTAGAGCGAAACTTTCTCAAGGGACTGTGAGGTAAGTACATAAAGTCTCTGAATACTTGGATTAAAATGTTATTGTGTGAAAAGAGGGTTATGAAATTACCTTGATGTTCGGGGCTGAGCGAAGTGGAAAAACTTACAGGAACGAATGAAATAAGGGACCAGAAACTAGCCCCTTGATTTCACCTCCGTGAGGGGACAAGGAAGAGCTCATGAAGGTCTTTCCACGAAGTGAGATCGATATAATAAGACAAATAATTCTATGAATACCACCACCACCCACATTGCCACTAGCTTCACTACCTTCACCTCCATCTTCACCCATACCACCTTTTCCACCACCGCAGGTCAATATGGCAAGCACGATAAAGTTGCCTATCTTCAATGGATTGGGAAATGAGGACCGACACCAATTTTGTTTTATGGTAAGAGCTGTATGAGAAGTGTAGGGAGTTACAGATGACAATATAAAGAAAGCAACACTGTTTAGTTCCCTGTAGGACTGCACACTAACCTGGTATATTAAGCACTCCAATGATAATCCAAATGCAAGAATCGCAGATATCCAAGCAGTGCTAAACAAAGAATTTAGCAGGCCGAAGTCTGAAGCATAGTTGATCATTGCATTTGAAGAAATCAGAATGATACCAGGCGAGACTCCTTGGGATTTGGATCAGAGGTTGAAGTGTATGATTTGTGAACCTAATATGAATATGACAGATGGATAGCATTGCAAATGGTTTGTAGCATCACTAACGCCACATTTAAGGAGTGCGTTATCACAACAGAAGTTAATGACTCAGGTAGAGGCCTTACAGATCGTCGTGAGGCTTCATGAGACCCCAATGTAGTATCCTAACTTGGGTGTTCAGCAAATCCACACGCAGTTGAAGAATTTATGCCTAGAAATGTAGAGTCTCAAACAGGATAGAACAGCTCGACCAGAAGTGTGCGAAGAGGTGTGGTGTGTTAAATCCAAGGGTTAGGGTCATGATAATGACCACTACCCAGTGTTCGCAAATTAACTCATGAGAGGAGGACCGATGTCGTTAAGGCTAGAAGGACAAGCAAGACCAAGGGTGATGTCTGCTTTGTGGTGCACTATTTGTCAAATAGGTGGAAAACACACTACAGACAATTGTCATTTGTTACAAAAGTATACTCAAAATTCGCAACAATCGTTCTATAACTTTTGTAGGTCGCTGGGACATGACAAACACACTTATAGGAGCTATGAGTTGACGATGGATATAACTCCCACTTATAGAGTTTAGGCCAAATCGCACTCCCTAGACTAGAATGCAGGAGCAGTGCAAATAAGATTTCAGGGGTGCAGACGAGGCCAAGGCAGAGGAGGACCTGGTAGAGGTTGTGGTCAGTTGATATGCTACAATTGTGGAGTACCACGACATTATGCCTGTGATTGTATGAATCCAACATGGCTATCATGTTTATATTACACCTTGTTTGATCATGAGACAGAAGTTTTTCCTACGATGATAGCCGAATACGCGACAAAAGAGGGCTACCACCTCCCCTGACTCAGAACCTATAGATGATGAGGTCTGAGCCGTGCGAGGAATATCCAAATGTGAACATTGTGCTCCAAAGTGGAATCATGATGGGAGATGACAAAGGCAAACAATCAGAGGATAATACTTGGGTTCTCAAAGCCCTGGTGAAAGAAGTGAAGTTGGACTTGGATAGCACTCAGGAAACTTTCATGGAAGCCAAGAAGAGCTTCGTGGAGGCCTCCACTTTAGGAAGCAAAGATAGACCAGACCCAGAGATGGATCCATCCATGCTCACAACATTCTTGGAAACATGCATGAAGTTACTTTGTGACAGTAAATATGTAAAAGGATTACATGAACTCATTAATAGATGTGTTGGGACCACGTCAGGAGAACAACACGTAGTCTGAAAGATTGGAAAACATGAGACATTAATGGGAAGAGAAATGAGGTTGACCGCACAAATTAGAGAATATGAAATGGACCAAGTAATTTTAGATTTACTGTTAGACGTGAATGTTCTGCCGAAGTAGACATGGGAGTGAATGGGGAGACCTACACTATAATGGTCTCTTATTCAGCTGTGAATGGTGAACTAGCAGAAGATAATACCCATGGGGCGATTGCAGGGAATCACTATGGACATTGAGAGCGCGCTAGCAGAATTTGAAGTGATAGAGATTGTTGATGAAAATAATTCCTACCCCACACTTTTAGGAACTGATTGGGCCACTACATGAAGGGGGTGATTAATAGGAAGAAGCGCAAGATGATTTTTGAGAAGAAGTCACTATGGGTAGTTATACCTATGGACCCTGATGAAGGATCACGCTATACAGAGCCAGTGTGCGACTATGAAATCGATGATGATTTGGACTGCATCTATATGATAATAGTGTGAAGCTAGGACTAGGTGAATCCCACTACGGATGAATGACTTTCATGGGAGCGCAAGAGCTCCTATACTTCGGATTCAAATGAGGAAATAGAGTGATGGAAGAATTGGTTACATGAGGTGACTACACTAAATTGTAATATGATGACAAGGTTGCTGCGCTACGTATCGATAGAAGTAAGAGACCTACCTACTTATGATGGCTTAAGTGAGTTAGATACTTTCTTGAATAAACTTGAAAGGGAGGTTCCAAAAAAGCAAGGCTTCCAGGCTTTTAATTGGGTACTGCATGCTACTCCTACGAGGTGGTGGGGTATGCACAAAGGGAGCTTTGATGACTCGCGCGAATGTAGAAGGATGATGCGCGCATGGTTCGGGAAGCCTAGAGTGTGATTGGTAGATAAATAGAATGGGCAGGATAATCCGTGCGCACATCTAGCTAGGTGGATGCCGACATGTAGAAAATAACCTACGCAGATGCACATGAACTCTGTGTTGAGAGGTATGGTCAATAAGCCGATGATAGGGTGGTGCATATGCAAATGAATTTTATTGTTCCAAGAATATGATTTTGAAGTTGTTGTGAAGCCTGGACGATTGAACATGGGACCAAATCACTTGTCACACATTAAGACAGGAGAGGAACCTACTATTCTGGAGGAAGGATTACCTAATGCACAACTCTTTGCTATGTGCATAGCAGATGGAAATTTTGAAGATATAATTCACTTTCTCACGACTTGAATTGCACCAAAAGGGTACTCCATTTAGCGGAAGAAGGAACTGATAGTGCGTGCAACAGATTTCTCTATCATTATCATGGGGACTGATGATACTGCAAAGGTATGTACCTAAATTTGAACAAAGAAATATCCTTGCAGAAACTCATGGGGGCGTTGCCAGAGGACATTATGCAGGGAGAGTGACCGCGTAGAAGATTCTCCGCGTAGGGTTGTAGTGGTCGACCCTTCATCAGGATCGAAAAGCACATTGCAAGGCATGTGATGTATGTCAAAGAATAGGTAAACCATCGTGGAGAGACGAGATGACTTTCAATCCTCAAATGACATTCCAACCCTTTGAAAAGTGGGCAATCGACTTCGTAGGACCTATAAAACCTGAAGGAAAAATGGGTGCGAGATATATTATCACTGCGACAGAGTACCTGACTCGTTGGGTAGAAGCGCAGTCAGTAAAAGATTGCATGGCTACGAAGGCCATGAAGTTTTTGTTTGAACACGTATTGACATGATTTGGATGTCCGAAGATCTTGATGAGCGACTCTGGTACACATTTCCTGAGTGAGGCGACCAGTGTGCTGAAAGAAGGCTTTAAGGTATATCATCAGAAAAGCACACCATATCACCCACAAGCTAACAGGACAATAGAAGCATTTAACAAAGTATTGGAGACTGCACTGACCAAGGTATGCAATGCATAGTGAAGTGATTAGTACCTGCACATACCCGCAATATTATGGGCTTATAGGACGACATGCAAGAAACTAATGGGACAGACACCATTCTAGCTGGTCTTTGGAGAGGAAGTCATAATGTCGATGGAGTATATCGTGCCTAGTCTATGCATAGTAGTGCTCATAGGTATGACAGACTGTGGAGCCCAGAAGGAGAGGCTCGCGTAGTTGGAGGAGCTTGAAGAAGATTGATATTTGGTTGGATTCCATCAGCAGGTACAAAGTAGTGTGAAAAGGCTTCGTACGATTGATATATCAAGTTATGCGCATTTAAAGTGAATTATTCGGTATTTTTATATGGTAGTAAGTTAGATAAATTCTAGGGGAAGCTCCAAATGCATTGGATGGACTGTATGTTATTAAGGAAATCACAGACGGTGGCGTGGTGCAGTTGGAGAAGTTAAATGGAAAACTCTTCCCAGGAAAAGTAAATGGTAGTCGTTTGAAGCTATACACAGGTGGCCTAGCCATCTGGCTAGCCATAGGAAGGATAGTCTTAGAACTCTAGGCAACTAAAAGGAGGCGCGGGGACTATAAACTACTCTTCCCGAGAGCTGTGCAATATCAAGACTATGTGCAGTAGCGAGGTGTCACAAGGTTCGCGATAGTGCAAGGGTAGTTGCACTGCCATGCAGGTTGGATGGAAAGTGACCGTTATAGTCACTATTCATGATGTGATGATTGGTTTGAGACCAAATGGAGTGGGCAGTAGGCATTAAGGGGAACATTATGGGCTAGATTTGGGAAAAATTGCCACCAAGGGAGCATTAATGGACTGAAAGTGGGGGGAACAACCGAATTAAAATTCAAAATACGTTATAAAGTGCAAAGGATTTCCCAGCAAACAACACTTGGCCATTTGAGAATTGAGCTATTGCATGCCCAGAGATTTATGAACCCAGATCTATTTGATATTTTGAATTTGAAGGCATTGTTTGAGCACTTACCTGAGCCGTTGAGAGATTTGTGGAACAACAATATGGCAACATCGGAAGAAGCCATGGATATCAGAGAGATGACCACTGAAGAGGCTGTGCAGGCCATGACGATAGGAGATGCCCTAGAGAGTGCCAAGATAGTCATAGAAATCCATATATAACCATGCACATTGAGACCCAAGAAAGATAAGTAGCCTATGGTACCGGTGCGCGTGTACCCCAGGAATCTGTTACGAACAAGGCTCACCATGGAAGAAAAGGGGAATGCAATTAATTTGGAAGCTGATGAGGAGGAGGAAGACCTTAAGGAAATCCTGGTGGAAGAGGAGGAGGACGAAGAAATGGAGGAAGAAACCTAGGGTGCGGACCCTCTGACCACACTACCCACATATGTTCCTTTGCGGGAGGGGAAAGCAAGGGTGCCCAAGGACATAGATGAGAGCAAGAGCTCTCTGCAGACTCCACTGTTACCCGATGATATCATTTTCGATGGAGCACACTTGGGACAGGTGTCGGTTCTAAAATTTGAAGACTAGGATCTTGCGTAGCATGAGAAATTCCCACATTTGGCAACCATGCAGCTAATTCAGCCGAAGAAAAATATAGCGGCGGGAGTCATAGAGTTGGAACCGAATAAGTGGTTGCAAGGAGGAGATAAAGCAAGATTGTTAAACTTGCTCTGGGTGCCGCATTACCATCGTGCCCCAATGACTATTTTCGTCATTAGGAAGCTGCTCTGCCTAGTGCATGATGGGTCTTTACGGCTGGATGAGCCCATCCCCATCTCAGATCATCGAATTCACAGAATTACCCAGCTCCCTTGCAAAGGGGAGGATGGAGCGAACATATCCGAGGGTAAAATGGATGATTTGGCCATCGTGGAGACCATGAAGAAGAAGTTCAAGCTGGAGAAGAAAAGGAGAGGGTACACAATCTCCAGTATCAATAATGCGACGGTCAAAGTCATGATGTAGATATTAGCTAGGAAATTCATGCAGAAGTGTCACGTGGATGAGGTGCCCATGCCGGTGGTTGCACTTGCCACGTAGTGTGCAAAGGGTGTCCAGTTTAACTAGGTGGATTACTTGTGTAGGGAATTCATGGAAAACTGTCGTAATGCATAGGAACATTTCCACTATGCATGGCTTTTGCTATCCATAGTGTTGGTTGCTTGGGAATTGCCTGAGGAAAGCCAGTTCCATAGGATTGCGCAGGATCATCCAGAGGCAGCAAAGTACACTTCAATGTGGGCAACTAAAGATGCACAGAGGATCACAGACAACAAAATATTCTGGGTGTTCATCGAAACAAACATCAGAATGGGGATTAACCACAAGCCACAGTTATCACCCATGGTTTATAATAGTCTACAGAGCTTCGCAGAGTTCAAGGAGACTTCTATCATGTGTACATCAGAGCGAGGAAGGACCCCATGAAGACATGGAAGGAGCTACCTTATCTGGCGACGGATGATTTCATATTCGTCATGCTTGAGTGGTGGCTACCGGAGTGGCGCGCTCCCACCAGTTCTATGGTGGAATCAGAGAAGTCCATTGCATAGAGAAAGTAGGAGGAAAAACTGCAGATGGTGTAGTTGGTAGAGAAGAGAAGGAACGAAGTAGGAGCAACCAAGGCTAGGAGGTGTGCAACACTACGAAGGCAAAAGAGGAGCAGTGAAGGGTAGCTGAGAAGGACCGCGAGGGATAAAGTTTTCCTTCATCTGCACAGGGGACAAATCTAGAGGAAGGTGGTGCAAACCCATAGACAGTCTCCACATAGCTAAAGCGACAAAGCACGAGAGAGCAGGTGGGGCCACAGAAGAAGTCGAAAGCCTCCAAGACTTCTTTTGACCTGACCACTATCACTGAGGGGAATCTCCATGACATAGGGGAGATGGTGCAGGACGTCACCGTAGAGGCCCTTAAGAAGTTCGAAGAGGAAAACCAGATAGTGTTGGGCACCCTCCGTACATAGATACAAGAGTTGCAAGTGCTCACTACTCAGGCTAGTACTCTATTGACCATCCTCGCAATAGGCACGACCGCGACTGTGGAAATGCTGTGCACTTGCATGACCAACACCATAATGCTGCTAGAGGATGCACTGGTTATAGAAAATGAGGCTGACAGGCCTATGGTCAGTGTGTTGAAGGGAGTTGGGATAAACATGGCCATGCTCACTGAGGAGACACTCTATGTTCTGTAGGATGGAGTGTTATAGACATTTTTGTGCCTTACAGCATGAAGCATGAAATGTCAATAATCTAAGGGATCCAAAGTCCCTAAACATGTTGTTCCTACCCCTAGAGGAACAAGGTCAGGAAACCACAGCACTAAAAATCAGTTCTCCACCTGAAAACACTCAAAAACAAGCTATTTCTCGATCATGTCAACTGCTCCACTGAGCATCTGCGCTGAATGTCAACTGCTCCACTCTGTACCTGCGCTGAATGTCAAAAGCAATGAAGGCTACCTGCGCTGGGCGAGATTGGCCAAGTGGCACAGTCATTCCTCAATGTGTCAAATGCCCAGGAAGCTTCCAAAATGACACTTGGATCAGGGAATTCGCCTATTGATGAGTAAGAGGGTCTTGATCTCCAAGTGGACTTAAGAACTGAAGAATAACTGAAGTGGGAGAGGACACTAGTCAGCTTCATGCCAACCTCAAGCTGACTCATCCTTTCTCCAAAACTCCTATATATAGAGCTCTCTCATGAGGTCTAGGGAGGCTAGAATCTCATGACTGTAAGGAAGTGTTGTTGGTTTGAGTATAGAACTATTGGGTGATTTGCTTGAAGGAGGTGAAGAGGAGATTTCTTTCTGTTGGGAGGTGCTGTTGGATTGGGCCTTTTATCGTTGTAACACTCTCAGAACTTTACTTCTTCCATTAATAAAGTATTTGAGGTTCTTCTATATGCATGTGTCTCAATGGCGAATTGATGCTTGTATATTTGATTTATTCTAATCCTTGAATCGATTATGGATGTATGCTTCTTGTAGTTTCCTTTTCTTGTGATTTTGCAGGATCTTGGTGTAGCTGGGCCGGTGAAAGAGCAAGGAGCTAGGAGCAAGCAGCAAAGAGGGAAGATTGGATCAATCATTAGCGGAAGACAACGGTTAGTGGATCTCTTTCTCCTCTCTCTTACATCTCATAAAGAAGTAATCTTGAATAGCTTTGCATTCGGTTGTTGCTGAGGTACTATCACCCTTAGAGTGGGATAGGGTCATTCCGTATTGGATACTTTTCCCAAAAACATGGAGTGACTGCAAAACTACGAGCCAGGGAGGGTCCCGCGCTCTAGGTGATGAGCAAGCAATGAATTAATATTGAAAAATTGACCCTGCAGTGTAATGAGGTCATGACATAGAATAGACAGCTAGTGCAGGTGGTTGAGGAATCCTGCTAGATGGTCCCTGAGTTGGCCATCCCAATAGAGGAACTAATAGAGGTGCACATACAGAGACTAGTAGTAGGGTTGCATGAGGTGAAAGAAGAAATGGCTAAGGTTCAGCTGGAGCTGAACCTTCAGATAGCTAAGCTACAATTGAAGGCACCGCCTTCAACTTTGCCTGAGGTGAAGGAACATCGCACCAGCACAATTCCAACAGGAATATCAGAGATCAGCAGTGCAGTGAAGGACTACACCAAATTGTTTGAAGAGTCACTGAAGGTCCTCACCACTCTATAAGAGGACCCGAACATACAATTCTTAGAAACAGAGGTGCATGAGCTGCAACAACAATACGATGAAATAAAAGGGACCACTGAGACAGTGGCCCTTACACAGAGGCTCGCATGGATGCAGTAGGAAAAAGTGCTCAAGAAGAAGGTCAACATTGTGCAACATAAGGAAGTTGTCTTGAAGGCACACGTACAACCATGGATTGATGAGGCATTTGTCATTACAACCTCGATTGAAGCTAAGCTCACGTAGATGCATGAAACCAAGGAATAGGTGCAAGGCAGTAGTTTAGCGACAACAGTCTCTGAATAGTGCATTCAGGAAGTGCAACAGGCAGCTACTCAGTGGACTTCTAATCTTGCAGCAGCCTAGGAAGAGTTAGGAGGTCTCCATGTGAAGATCTTCACAGTGATAGAGTCACTCGAGGGCGAGTCACGATGTTTGTATTGGGGGCCTGTTGGGTGAGAGATCCCCCAAGGAAACTTTTGGGGCTTAAAGCCAAGATTTTGGCTAAAAGGTGTAAATATGATGTAAAGGCTTCACATTTTGTGGGTACGGATCACAAAGTTAAAAATAAGTCATAGGGTTGTCCACCTTCAATTTTGTAATGTAGTGTTGGCTAGAGAGATCTACCCATGGTCCGCAGACCATGGGATTGTATAAATAGAGTGAGGCTCTAAGTAGTTGAAAGGAATCGAATGAAAAGAAAGAAGTGATCATGGAATAGAAGCGTACTAGAAGATCTAAGTATAAGTCAAGTCTTTAGGTCATAGAGGAGGAGAAGCCTCTGCAGCTGAGTGCAAAGAGGCCTAGTAGTCTGCAGATGAGTACGCGGACCCCTGTTGCTGAGTGCACAGGGTGAGTCGAGTCTGTCACTGTTGAAGCATTAATAAAGAGAAGCTTTACCTCAATTTTGCGTATTTATTTCATGTTTTATGTATCGAATATATTGGGTATAAATTTCATTTATGTTGTCTATATGGTGCGTGAACATATATAACTGTGTAGATTAAGTAAATGTGAGTTAAAGTATCTGGTTACATGAAGTTGACTAACATCTATAAGAGGATAATTAAGATACATAGTGTAACTTGGGGAAATAGCATAGATTTCTACCATAGCAGTGCAAAATCACCTCATCCCATGGTTAGGGCTGCGTGAAGGACAATTATAAAAGATCATGAAGGTATCATAGGTTAGAATAGTGCATGAAGTAACCTGCGTGAAGGTGGGAACAGTTGGACTAAATCGACCACCGAGACATCTCAAGGGTGCGGAAGCTTGGTTCCAGCATCCCCCCATACTGCTTTGGGTGAGACTTCAGTCTGTGCACCGTGGGTTGATGCCGAAAGGGCCAATAGTGTAGGATTTGTTTGGCTAATTAACTCCCAAGCTAGGTCAGGCCCCATCAAGCCAATAACATCTTGAGGGGTTTCCACTTCATCAGCAAGTAGATCATTATAGACTAGTGGATTATAAATCTTAACAGCGAGTGAATCAACATTGTGATCGAATGAAGGAGTTGAGAGATCACAACAACCACGATCAGAAAATTTGATCTATTGATCAACATCCTCATGACCTGATGAATGATGCAAAGAGGTTAATGAGAGACAAGAATGTTCACCCTCTTCATTTTTGGACATGACATATGAAAGATTGAGTTGATTTTTAGATAAAGATGTGTCCTCTCCACAATGTAATGATAGAATGACATCTGGTGTGTCCTGTGAATGATCATAAGTGGAAACATCTGACGATGAGTCTTCACAAGGAAATCAAAAGTGGAAGAATAAAAAAGGATGTCAGGATAGAGCAGATGAGGCACAGATGGAAGGGAGTCATCCTTCATCGCAAGTTCTTCTTTAGATTCCCACACACACTCATTATGAATGATATCACAGATTAGTTGCACAACACTAACTCTATAAACAACTTGATCCTTGTGAACAGCAAGTGTGGAGTCCAGAATGGGAGAACACAACATAGTACAATTCGGAGGAGCAACAGAGGTTGAGGAAACAAGCCACGTCACAACCAACATTCTTGCAAGCCAAATATGCACAAATATTAAAAGTAGGTGTCATGGGAGGATGTGACAGTTCAAAAAATATGTGCGCACCTTCTTCGACCTTGCACCGCAGAACTAAAGTTGTTTTATGAGAAGAGGACAGATAGTCACTTCTAAAAATGACCTATTCTGTCTTAGATTTGGTAGCTCTAACACTAAGGTATGTTGGGAGGGGTTTGAATGATTCTATGATTTGCAGATTTTCGGATATGTGAAGAAGATACTTGAATCTTCCACTGAGATATTCCCATTGAATTTCATCTTAAGGAAATCAAAATGAAAGATTAAGAAAGCGTATGTGAAATTTCTAAATGGATTCATCAAGTGCTTTCCATAATTCCATAATTTCTTTATTGAGTTCTTTACAATCAAAATGATGGAAATCATCGTCTACCTCTCCAATGAACTGATTAAGAGAGTGAATGGATTTATTGGGCAGTTTGACACACCATTGCAATGGTTTCCCCTTAAGCGTGAGTGCGAACATGGAGCAGGCCATCTAATCTTCATGGATTCCATACCCTTGATAAAAAGCTACGAAGACATCTCCATGTATGAGCTAGGTTGTTCTGCGTTCACCTTTGTATGTGAAAGATGACAAGAGATTCCATATATTCTCCAGGATTTCAAAGTCATTTCCATAAGACATACATCTCGGAGGACGAATTGTAAGATAAGTCATGATATATGTTCGAATATTCAAAATACACTTTGAGGACTCAATTTTTCATCTGGCCCTCTTTCTAGGGCCATAAATATTGATGGTGTTGGACCTGCCAACATGTCAAGGGATCTCCCTAATAAGATGTCCCAACTAGACATCAGACTGTTTGGAGTAGGAGTCCTAGTAGTGGGTAGTAAGGCTATGCCTTGACTATGATAGAGCGCAGAGGTAAGCGTGATATCTTTATTGGAAGCAAGTGTGTGACCTTGCGTCGAGTCAAGAAGGATGCATGGGGAGGTTATAACACATGAAAGGGGAAAGGAAGTGTGTCCCTTAGAAGATTTTAATAGTATGAAACCTTAAAAGGAACACACAGGCATAATGACATCACGATTTGGAAGCGGAATAGTCCACAATCTAGGGTGATGGGCTAAACCAACAACACGATTCCAACAAGGTTCATACAATGACATACAAAGTAGTTCATACATGAATGCATAAGTTAAATAACATACATTGCTAAGGAAACCATAATATTCCAACTACAATAATAACATATGCATGAAAATGTGTTGGCTCTATTATATTATATAAATTGAGAGTACCATCCATACATACAACCATGACAACCACTAGCCCCAATAGTGGAACATTACAATCAACACTGCCTGCTCCTCCAAAGAGATGCATTTTCTCTGCACTATGGAGAATCCAAGGCTCATCATAATACTCTCCATGCCATCCCTATGAAATTCCTAGAAAAATCTTGGCTCCCAAAATCTCGTTCTATCTGTTATGAAGTTCTATATATAGCAAAGGGTGGGGTGAACCTTGACATTCCCCTTTGACTCTTGGACTACCCTCATGAATCTTCAAATTCATTTCATATAAATCTTCACATTACTTACGATTATTTGCATTCCACTAATGACACTTGGAATTTCAATTTACATTACATTTGATTACAACAATTATGGCTCATAGTGGTGGGGTGGCTGAGAGAACTCATAGCACAACTCAACATGAAGCTATTGACATGTATTGGCTGACAGTGGTTTCCATATCAATTTTTTGTGTTGTTAAGTGATGGGTGTGTCCTTGAATGTACTTTGTCTTCATCTCTCCATAGCTTGGTGCTATGGGGTCTTCAATGGTCTTGGTATTTTAGGATCGTTCCATGCATGTGTTTCTTTCGCTTGTTTCCTGATGTGATTCGTTCGTTCATTCAACTGCAAGAAAGAATTTTAGCATGCCCTCCTAGCTCCAGAGATGTTGACAGTGCTAGACCCACCAACATGTTAAGGGATATCCCTGGTAAGAAGTCCCAACTAGACCTTAGACCAGTTCGAGTAGGAGTCCCAATAGTGGGTACTAAATTTATGCCTTGACTGCGATAGCGTATAGAGGTAAATGTGATATCTTTGTCATTCTGCTTGTGTATTCCTTTCAAGCTACATATTATTACATGTCTAAGGGACATACTTCATTTCCCATTTCATGCGTTAGAAACTCCCCATGCGTCCCTCTTGACTTGCCGCAAGGTTACACACTTGCTTCTCGCAATGATATCATGATTACCTCTACGCACTATTGCAGTCAGTCATAGCTTTACTACCCACTATTAGGACTCCTACTCCAAATGGTATGAGTTCTAGTTGGGACTTATTAGCAGGGAGATCCCCTTACATGTTGGTGGGTCTAGCACCATCAACACCTAGCTCTGACCAGATTCTGTCTAACTCATAGTGCATACAAGGATCCATCTTTCTAATATGGGATAAATCTAGTAACAACAATCCATAAATTCTATCCAACATGTTATAAAAATATTTCTACAATATTAATATGTGATTCTTGCATGTGTGATCTTGGGCCCTCCAATTTCATACTTACACAAACCAATAGTGAACAAACTTCAAACCTATGCAAGCCAATCCAAAGAAGAGATAATAAGGTGCTTGATGATCAAATGAGATTAGCTTGTTTTTATACCATATGAAAGCCCTTCTTCTAAGCATACTTCAGGGGTTCCTAATCTCATGATATTTACCAAACCCTAACTCCTCTTACTAGAACAAGTTTGCATATGGTTTCCTTTAAACACTAGAATTATTTTAGGTTTCCAACATATTTCATTCTACTTGAGCCATTATTTTCTTGACATGGGTGATAACCATGAATTTTCTTCAGCTCATCTATGATTCCATGTTAATTTTTCATAGGTTTATTTTGTTATTTTCTACTGATAATTACATTTATATACTTTTCATTATTTACATATGCATTCATCCCATAACATCATCACAACAATAGAAACTATGTAGAAAGAACAACATCATAAAAAATGTAATGAAATATAAAGTAACAACAAAAGAAAATCATGCAAAAATAGTGACAGACCAAGCAAAAGCCCCACAAGGGGAAAACCCAGAATTCAATTCTTCTTCTTCTATTAGATTTCATCAAATTTTTAGCTGAGATTTAAAGTGCACCCTTAATAAGATACATCATTCATATTAGGTCTTCAAGGCCAATCCTTGTATGTTCGCAACTTCATTTTTGAACATAATGAGATAAATCTAAGAGAGTTGTTATCTGCCATGTCACTGTTATGTCACTGCTTTCAAGGTTACTTCCATATCCCTATCTTTTAAGAAAAACCATAGTTACTACTATGACATCCATAAGGGTCACTGATGTACACATGAAAAGATCACTTCTATACCAAAGATCACCACTACTTTCATTGTCACTATCAATTAAAACCATATCAAGCCATAGCCACCCTATGCAATATCAATTCATAAGTCACTACTATTCATACTAGGTCACAAATATATATACTTCCATAAAGCATCATCATAAGAGCAAGGTTAATTGTCATTAATATACCAAGGTCACTATCATTTTGTCTCATCATAAGAGTTAAGGGCATGGTCTAGTGTCATCATATGTCATCCATCAAGTTACAATCTTTTTTTCATACCCATTAGATTACTAGCATAGAATTAAATATCTCTGTTGTGCACATACGTCATTGTTATAGGACACCTTACACAAGAGGATATACAAAATATATAATAGGTTATTGTCTTATCAAAGGTAACTCTATCTTATATTACAACCATAGACATTACTATAAGTGAGCCTCCGAAAATTAAATGTGAACTATTGTAAGCCAAAGATACAAACTATGGTTGCAAGATTTTGTAGTATGCCACAAGGAATAGGAGAGATACAAAATATTGTAAATTAAAACCACATATACAAGTCACTTGGAGCACAATGCGAGACATCGTAGTTCCAATCCTAGGGAATGTAAAAGCCACACAAAGAAATGTGATCCATATCATTGAGATTAATACAACCTACATAAATACCATATGCATGATACAACCAACCACCACAGTGATTCATAGTACGAACCATAGAGAGAGTTTTCAGAAAGATGAATAAGCGAGCTAATAAATAATTATAATATATACGAGCCTCATAATACGATCCATTGAGAAATGAAGTGTCTAGTCTAAATAACAATTCAAGCCACAAATAACAATCCATGCCATAGAAATATGTGAATCCATTTCAGAGTGTGAGGTAATAGGGCCACACATCATGAGAAAAGGACTTGTGCCATGAGTTGCGAGGCCTCTGGAAGAATCCTTGAAACCTCAAAGTCACATAAACCATTTGAACCATACAATATTTATATCATTTAATAATGTTAGAAGTCATCTCTAAAACATGAAGGGAAAATTTGAAATTCAAATTTATCTCAAAAATAATATTTTATCTCTCTTTAACAATTTCTTGCCCAATGTGGAATTTACCATATTAAATAATATTTCCTTTTGACCAAATTGAGATATTATTTGGAGAAATATGGCTTTCTTTTGGGGAAGGAGGGTTTCCCATTGGAAATTAATCTAAGTTGCCCAATTTCAACAAACATTGCAATGAGTCACTTTAACATGATTAAGTGAATCTAGAGGAATTTAGAAAGACGTTGTGAGAGCTATAATATTACCTATAAGATTAAATATTGTCTTATTTAAGATTTTTTGATTAAGGGCAACCAACCTTGCTATTTGGAATTGTGCAATCCAAGATGACAGTGAGCCTTCAACTCCAAAATTTCATAGAGCTAGTTAACAGACAACCTTCAACTGGGAAAATAAACAGAGCATGAGAGGCATCCTAGAGACACCCAGCCAATAAATTGCGTAGAACCCATTCTACCCAGAAACTACTTAGTGCATGATCCAGAGACTTACCGAGTCCTTCTGAGAACTATGTAATATTGCTGGGAAATGCATGTCAATTTCCCCTTGAAAAAGAAATAAAACTAAAGGAAACAAAGGATCTTTAGAAGGTAGCGATCTATTATTAGTTTCCCAAAGGTGACACATTTCTATCTTTAGAAGTTTCTAACAAGTGTCGTTGTTGTCCTTGATCTCAAGCATGCACGTCACAAATTCCATTATGCTCAACTATATGTAATGCATGCCTCTAGAGCTCACTTGTACATTCAATCATCAAGCTCTAGCATTCTCGAGAAGAATAAGCAGCCTTCAAAGCATTGTCATTGCTTTTGAGGGTGAGTTTTTCTTTTATCGCCTTATGTCGCTTTTTCTATCACTTTTTGTTGTTCATCTTGTGAGAGTGTTATTTCACTTGTTTCTATGAATTAATGCTAGTGCTTTAACTTGCTTCAGCTTGTATAAGGGTTTTTTTTAAGTTATAGATTTACTTTCCCAAGTGTTGCATGAGTTTTCCATTTTTTTCACCAATGGTCGTCATTGTAGTGACCTCCTTCACATGCTTTGTTTTCCTTCAATTTAATCAAAATTTTCACTTGTTTCACATTCATACATTTACTCTTAATCAAATTTTACTCAGCATCACACCATCCTTCAGCTCTACTTGATTTTCTCACTCCCCATGGGAAGATCTAGGATCCCCTTGCCTAAATCTCACACTTCATTGCATTCACTATGCAATATATGAGCTCAAGGCCTCTTCCTTGACTTATGGAATTTCACAGAGCATGTCTTGGCTTGGCTCCAACTGCACACTATGTAGTTCTAGAAGCCAGTCTCCCATCTTGGTCATTAAGACTACATAATTTCAAGTCTCTCCCAGGCCCTGGTGATGAGCCCCAATATTGCAACAAGGGTGATGCAACTCCCAAGGCTACCAACTTTACTTTATCAACCTAGGGTTATGTACAAACTTAGAGGTGAAAATGTTATATACACAACAGATGCATTATTCTACTCATGCCACCCTCAACCGAGTCACTTAATCATTAGGGTTCCAAACCATTCCTCTACTGAACTGAAAGGAGTCTAACTACTGAAAGAAGAATGTGAAGTATAGTCCTAGTGAAGAGAAAGTAAATGATTTTACACTTAGAAGATGAAAGTTGTCAACTTGTAAATACTATGAAAGGATACAATATTATGCTAGGTTGCAGAAAGGAAACTATGCTATCTTGCACTCAATCATATAGCTATTAGGGTTTCTTGAAAACATCAGATTACTTTATCATTTCATAATTCAAAAGTGCATGAATTTTCTACCTAATTCAAACTTGCGAAGTAAATAAATTCTAATTTCTAAGTTTGGAAGAAAAAAAATACTAATGCTATTGAGTCTTACAGGAAGGGAAAATGAGGGAAAGGACTAGTTTAGGTGGCAATTCCGGTCATGGAGTCCGAGCTGAGGGGTGAAAATACTCCTGCACTAGGCTAGGTTATCATTGTAGATCAAAGAAGGGTCAAAACAGGCTACTAGAGGTGAGCTACATGATGTTGCTATAGAATGTCCTATACTACTACATGATATCCTGAAGTGTTATAGGAAGTCGACTGAGAGGGTTTGGAGAGTAAAAATGGTGATATGAAGTGTTGGAAGGGTGTATGATAGTTGGGGATAGTGTGGGGATGGTGATATTCACCCTTGGCCAAGCCCACTAATTCAATAAGGTCGAGTTTGGCTAAGATGGCTTGGTCATGGAGACCTGAAAATAGAGGTTTAGAACATAGGTTCACATGCACCAATAGAAGGGGAGCTAGTGGAGAATATCCTTGCTTGCAAATCAACAATCCTAGCATAACACCTACACTTATTAAGTTTAATTGGAAAATTGCTTTATGTCAATATGGAAAAGTTGAATTGAATTTGGAAAAACTAGTCTAACTGTTGCTAAGAACTTGACTTATGAACTGAAATATCTTCTAAGCTACAACAATCGAGAGAAGAAAAATAACAAGTGTAACTCTTTCCAAAAAATCATAAACAACTATCTAACTAATGCTACAACTTGATTTATGCAATATCCAATAAATCAAACTCTGTTTTTGGGCTGCGAGAGTGGGGTCCCTAATTATAATCTCATGAGGGAGATGAGATAAGGGTCACTGTCACAAGCTTTTTGATGTATTTTACTATATTTCAAGGAAATTTTAGGGGAGAATTTTAGCCCATGGGGGAAATTTAAGGGGTTTCATATTTTGGAAGGGCGATTTTTTTATATTTAACCCATTTTCTATAGTTTGCCCAAACATTATTTAAAAAATAAATAATTTTTATATTTTATCCTTGAAAAATAAACCAACTAAACATTCAAAGCCTTGAATCCTCCTTGGTGGGCTTTGCTTCAATCACCCCTAATTTCCATGAATGTAGGTGGGGTTTGCTTCCAATCACCCTGGATTTTTAGGAATGGCACCCCTACCCATTATTGGAAATCGAAGGTAGGGTTGAATTCGTGGGTTTGGTTTGGAAATCGAAGGTAGGTTTGAATTCAAGGGTTTGGTTTGATTCTCCTATGTAGGAAACAACTTATTGATTTATTGAGTCTTCATATTGGGTGGAGTGACGAAATCAGATGGTGGACACTCGAAGGCCTCATTCATATTTCTTAAGAAGATTTCCAAACTACACTAAGAGTTCAAATTTGATCTACTATCTTAGTTTTCTCTAGTCCACCTATGTGGAGGACTTTTCCACAAAACCCAACCTCAGTTTCCTTAGATAATAAAGACTCCACACTTCAATTTCCCAATCATCTTCGGCTTTGAAATTTCTCTAAAACAAGTTTATCTAATGATATTCTTCAAATTTCACTCTGAAAGTTTCCTCTCGGGTCGAGGTTGTTATTGATATGAGAGAGTAGTATTTGTTATAGATTTTGACTCTGCTTTTCCATGTCATGTTTTATGAGGTTAAAGTGCTGAATTTTTATGCCATATGAATTTTCTAGGGTGTTCAAATCTCTCAACCTATATGACTGTTATCACAAAATCGTGTACTAAGGGCTGCTACTTAGCAAGATCTCATGCAACTATTTCAAACCAGGCTTTAGACTAAGGCTTAGCCTCCTTAGTCAGAGAGGGCTCTCTCACAGATTTTTGATATGGATTAATAACAAGAAAAGATGGCTAACTCTTCAAACAGTATATGAAAATAAGCTGGTTGGAACAACAAAATAACACTTCTTCCATTGGGCTCATGGAGTCAAACACCTATGCAGTAAACTATTAACTACTCAATCATGGAAGCCAAGGCATATAATGTTTAAACACTCAGAACATTTCTCAAAAAGAACCTCAACTCATAAACATACACAGGAAGTCTGAGCACTAGGTGAATTCAGAGTGATTGCATGTCTATTGAGCTGTAAAACAGAAAGGATAAAGACAAAACCACATATATTATGAGCCTTTGAACACAAGATGAATCTTGGGAAGAAAAAGTAATCTTTCTATTACTGTCAAAAGTATTTTACATTAGCCAATATAAAAACTATGTTTCTTTTATAAATCTCCAACCTGAGTGTTGTAGCCAACTATGCAGGTTCTTGTTTTACGAGCCCAATTTGCTGGCGAAACCACTTTAGCTGCAAAGTTTTTGGATCATAAAAATGTTCTATGAGGGCCACAACAGTGCTCTTCCCAGAACCGCTACCCCCCACTATTGCAATAGTCTTTCCAGCTGGGATTTGGAGAGAAATTTCGGAAAAACATTACATCTGGCCGACAAGGGTAACTGAATGTAACATCTTGGAAGTCCATGTTGCCCTGGATTACTGTTAGCTTATTTCCTTCTGAAACACCATGAATGATTGTAGGCTGTTGTTTAATAATCTCCATCAACTTGTATGCAGCAACTTTCCTCTTGCCAAATGCACCAATATTGGAGAATGATTGCCCTAAACTCATGTCACCGACTATAGCAGAGAAAATGGCAGTGAACACTTTACCTCCATCTGTCCTTCTTATGATATCGAACAAATCCCCAATTTCGTAGCGCAGCCAGTGCAAAATATGAATTACGCGCTACGAAATCACTTGAAGCATGTTGCGCTGCGAAACTGCTAAAAGAGGATTCATGCGCTGCGAAAACACCCTGTCCTTAAACTAGGCTAAAAAATTTTGGTAACAGAATTTTTAGTGATAACAATGACTATATGTTATTATCCATATAAATATCATTGTAGTAGATGTCTCCTACCTATTTCTTGAATGCCATGAGTTCCTAACAAATTGTCATAAAGGAGTTGTGTATTTTGGAAGTTGTTCCCACTTCTGGTGTCAGCAGTCTCATGATATCATAATTTTTGTGGTAAATCATGAACAAGAGGTAGTATGATTTTGACGCTAGGTGCAATTGAAACAAGGACAGAGAGACATCACTTGTAAAGACGATTCCCATGTATTTTTGTTTTAATCTACATTTTTTTATATAGGCTATCAACCACAGATCAATTGTACTACTTTATGTATTTAAATTTAATCAATTTCTCTGTATTATATGTGAATGGGCTACATTTCCTAGTTTGTAAAACTTGGATCAAAAATCCAATTTTCTCTCACTTTCTTATATATTGCAATTTTCATATTTTTCTTTGCATTGTGTAATTGCCTGCTTTTCTACTCTCTTGATTTGGCCCTTATTTTGTATTTCTTGATGTTTTGATTGAACTTTATCATCTGCATTAGATATTTGAAAATATTGGGTGCTAGTGGAGAACAATTTGTTTATGTTAGTCCATCATGGGCCTATGGTGTGGTGGATGTTGTTAGATAAATGAATGTATATATTCTGATATATTGCATTGGAATATGGGGATGTCATCTTTGCAAAGAGATATATGGTTGGAAAAGTAGCTGTAATTTTTTGTTGATAAATAAAATACTCAATAAGGGAGTTTTTTGCAAACAAATAAGGATTTTTTGTCATTGAACCTCATAATACTTTGGTTTTGATCATTGGAATAATAATATTGTGGACCCATCATTGCTGGAGACACATTATGGGTAGTGTACTACCTCTAGGAACAATTCTTCTTGGAACCACAAAGCTTATATGAAAGGTGACCCTGTACATGCATTTCGTGGTAGCGTATATCACACAATAGAGATGGAGGGCTATTCCAATGAGCTAATATTTTGTATATGCATCAAGTAGTGTTTCTTTTCTTCATCACCAGGTTATGTCCTCCTAAAATTTTCACTGTAAACACAATTTTTTAATGCGAAAATGTCTATTTGTATATTGCATTGGATTTCTGAAGTTGTCACTGAAAATACAAATTTATTTGGTGATTGTTAAGAATAAATGAAAAATAATTGAATATATGAAGACTTCCAAAAGAGAGGAAGAATAAAACCCCCAAAAAACCAAAATATCAAATTGAGAAAGGGTCTAGAGGGCACCAAGGAGGAAGCCCTAGGCCAACCTTGTAATTAACCTTAATCTCTCTTATCATCCAATGTTGAAAAGAAGTATGTGATTGGATTTCTAATGGCCACCTACCTAATAAATAATGTAGATATTCTCATAATGATTATTGTGAAAAAAATCATTTTGAAGGTAAAAGTAACAGGTAGTGAATTGAGAACTAACAATGTGGAAAGATCCATCACTTAGACCCTATGGTCAAAGATGAAGCATTTCATGAAGGAGCAGGGAAATACATCTATCACCTTGTATTGTAAACAAATATTTGAGCCATAAGGAATTCTATATCAGTGTTCAAGTATTGGAGAAAATAATAATATTTAGCATGCCATCTATTTATGATACTTTGTCTCTCAAGCTATATAAATAATTGGATAGTCGTAAGCATATCTATTTTGGTTTGAGTGGGAGTCTGCATGCAACAAATCCTATGTAGCATGGCCATAACATGGAAAATCATGGAAGTGAAAAGGGGTTAAAAGTGTGAGATATTTTTCCTTACAAAAATCTACACAGACTCATTGTATATATCTCATGCTATTCTCTATTATTGGATGCTCTCTTTCAGCTTTTATTAGGTAGTGATTATAATGAATACTATACACTAGCTTATATAATGGAAATACTATACTTACTTAATTGGTAATATTCCATCATATGTATTAGGTGAATATAGTAGATATGGTTAAGCTCATATATATAACACACATATAAAGTAGAGCTTATATCAAGTGTAATCATTACTCATAGTATGTACGAAATATATAGGGGGTAATAATGGTATAGAACATATATGGTGAAAGTTGTGTCATATTGATTATATGTCATAACAAATATAAGTGGGATCAAAGCAATCTAAGCTAATTCATACATATCTCTTGCTTGTTTGATATCATATTAAGCTCAGCATAGGTTGTAATCATGCAGAAGCATGTAATGGGAATACTAGTCACTCTAATCAATGGAGATCATAGTGAAAGGTTATGGGTAGCTTAATGAGAGTATTAACCAAACAAATCCGTACTACTGGCCCTTTCGGAAACAGGCCGTGGAACGCGGGCTAAAGTCTCACCTCAGGCAGTAGAGGAGGGTGTTGGAACCAGGTTTCCGCACCCAAGGGGTGTCTCGATGAGGACTTGGAAGGTTCGTGAACCGATCAGTGGCCTCACGCCACTTTGCTTCCACGTAGATCCAGAACAAGGCACTTCCTTAATACTTATTAGTAATGAGTTTGTTATATATCAGATCTACTTCTTACAATATTTAAGCAAACATTTAATAGAGATAACCAGTGTGGGCACCTTGAGATGTTATAGATTTGCTTAAACTCATAACATAAGCATAAGCACACAAATAAAAACAGATATATAAACTAGAAATTAATGAGATCCACAATATTTCAAAACCAACTTATCTTTATTGATATCTTTGTTCAGTACAAACCACTTCCCGTCCTATGCACTCAGCTGCAGGGGTCCACGCACATAGCTGTAGAATCTACTAGGCCTCTGCACTCACAGTTGTAGAGCCTATTCCACTACTATCCAACCCAACTCAGACTTACAGACTCAGATCCATTATTTCCTTCATAAACCCATACATTCAAGATCAAAAAACAAGTACTACCCTTAGAGCCTTGCTTTATTTATACATTCCCATGGTCCGCGAACCATGGGCAGGCCAGCTTACTTCCTATTATTCTATAATATTTTTGGGGGGACAACCCTTTGACTCGACCGATTACATTTTGTGCTTTGCACATGTCGAAGATTTAAAATATTATTACCTTAACTTATAGGCTTTAATCCCCAAAACCGTTACGTGGGGTCTCCGCTACCCAACAGGGTAGCTTAATGAGAGTGTTGTAATGGAACTAATACTCTTACTCGTACTTATTATGCTAAGTTGTACTAATTGTGTGTAAATAATGGGAATATAATCATATACGTTATCATCATAATCTATGCATGAATGAAGCTATGTGTATTACATATCATGGTGAAAAGGTATGATTCCAAGAAGTAATCACATACACTATAACATATGTGTATTGGTAATAAACTATAAATTATAGTATATAACTAGAATAAGAAAGAGTACAAACTCATTTCATACTCATGCTATTCCTTGTTATTGGATGCTCTATTCACCCTTCCATTCCCATGACATACACATTCATTAGAAACTTTTCATCCATTAAAGATATGCTCAGGAGAGTGAGAAAGTAATTTATTTCCATTTTTAGGAGAAACAAGGATTTTTTGAATTATTACACTAATGAGGGCATGGTTGAGATGGATTTCATAGAATTAGAGAGTAACATGAATGATTTTGTCTAAGAATACATGCAATATTAGCATGCATGCCTAGCATATAGGATAAGAATTAATACTATGGTGATCAAGGGTCATCTTAGGAGAGCTAGAACTCAAAAACATTTCAGGGGGCCTATGGATAGAAGTTATAGGATTTAAGCTTGCTACTTACTTAATTTTGAACCTTTGATAAATTTTTATTTTGAACATTCCTTATTCATTTTGATTATAAATGTTAGGATCAAGTGTAGGAATTTACAGGGTAAGTTCCTCAGACAGAACACCAAAGGACACCGCTCACAAATAGATCACAGATCAATACACCAGTATTTTGACGTGTTTAAAACCCTCAAAGAGGGAAACAATCGATGGCCTGAGCCAACGCGGCCACTTCAGGCAATTTATTAATAAAATAATGAAAATTTACATATGCTTCTCTCATAGACGGATTACCCTACAAATGACCCTCCATGCGCTTTAAATAGAAATCATGGACCAATCGGGTGTTAAGCCACAGATCAAGTGTCGGTAATACCGAGGAGAGAATGAACCGTTGGATCACTACATATCGTGACCGTCGGATTGTAAGTTACAAAATGTACAAGGTAAAGAAACACACTTTACCTAACTCTATACTAGACCAAGTTGTACTTAACTATTTCCTATGTGTCGGAATATCCTAACATCCCCCCTTAAGAACAACTTGGGATAGGATTGAAGGATTTACAAATATGACACAATAGGAGAAGGAAGGAGGAACTAGAGCCTATCCCCCCTTATTGAAAACTTCTTGAACTCCAACCATAAATCGAAGTTTAGTGAACTTCGCCTCTGTGAGAGCCTTTGTAAAGATGTATGCAACTTGATCACCTGTTGAACAATATTTCACTTCAAGAACATGGTCGTGAAAGAGCTTTCTGATGAAGTGCATGTGTAGTTAAATGTGTTTGTTGCACTGATGTTGGACTGGATCTTTGCATAGCTGAATGGCACTTTGATTATCACACCAAAGTGTAGTCGGATGCTGCTGCTGAAAGCCAAACTCTGATAGGATTTGACGAAGCCACAAGGCTTCCTTACTAGCTTCTACGGCACCACGATACTCTACTTCTGCTGAAGAAAGAGAAATGACACCTTGTTTCTTGCAAGCCCATGTAATAGGTCCTGAACCAAGAGTGAACACATAACCTACAGTAGACTTCCGATCATCAGGGTCACCAGCCCAATCGGAATCAGTGAAACCAACCAATAGAGGAGATGCTTCGACACTGTAATGAATCCCAAACTGAATTGTACCTCGAACATAACAAAGTATTCTTTTAGCTGCTTTCCAATGACTTTCACGTGGGTTTTGCATAAACCAAGCAACAAGGCCAACAACAAAGGAAAGGTCAGGACGAGTATGGGTTACATACAAAATTTTTCCTACAAGTTGACGGCATAAGGTAGCATCAACTTCAGGAGAAGTACAAGTGACTGAAAGTTTGACTCCAGACTGAAAGGGAGAAGGGGATGGCTTACCGTCTTCCATGTGAAAATGGCGTAGAATATCATAGGCATACTTGTACTGAGAAAGGGAAATACCTTCCTTGGATTGCAAGACTTGAAGACTGAGAAAATAATGTAAGTGTCCTAAGTTTGTCATTTCAAACTTCCTTTTAAGGCTAGACTTCACATGGTTTATAAGGTTGGGATCACCACCAGTCAGGATAAGGTCATAAACATAAAGAACAAGAATGATAAGAGACTTTCCCACTTTCTTGGTGTGGACAGTATTGTCAGAATGACACCTAAAAAAGCCATTTTCTAAAAGAAAGTTATCCATTTTGGCATACTAAGCTCGAGGAGCTTGCTTGAGACCATAAAGGGATTTCTTAAGCCGACATACAAGGCTGGAGTCTGTTTGTATAAAGCCAATAGGTTGTTCCATATAGATTTCTTCATGCAAGTCCCCATGCAAGAAGGCGGATTTAACATCCATCTGATGGACTTCCCATTTGAAAGAAGCAAGAAGGGAAAGAACAAGGCGGATAGAGTTCATTTTGGCAATAGGGGAGAAGGTTTCAGTATATTCAATGCCTTCAACTTGTGAAAAACCATTAGCAACAAGACGAGCTTTATGTTTATCAACTTTCCCATCTGGTCCATACTTGGTTCTGTAAACCCATTTGCATTTAACAAGTTTTCGTCCCTTTGGTAGAGGAACAAGATCCCATGTATCATTTGCCAATAATGAATGATATTCTTCATTCATAGCTGCCTCCCAATCTTGATGGCCTGAAGCTTCTGCAAAGGTGTCAGGATCATAATTCACTGAAGCTTGAGCCAGTAAAGAAGAGGCTCTCTCGAACTGAGAACGTGTACGTCGCTGATTTGTAGGATCACCGGCAAGATCACCTACTGCATCCCGAGTAGCACAGGCCCATTTTGGAAGCTGAGGAGCTGAAGGAGGATCCTGAGAAGGCGGGGGAGGATTTTCATCCTCACTTTCATCATCTGAAGAAGAAATAATTTCAAAAGTAGAAGAGATAGGCAGAGGTGGCACCTCCGCCGAACTAGGCTCGCAAGCCGATATATTTTCATCAAACTTTACATATCTTCTAATGATAACATTTTTGGACTTAAGTGGAATAAGTCTATATCCTTTGACATCTTCAGAATATCCAACAAAAATACATTTTTCACTCTTTGGTTCTAAAGCTTTATGTTTCTCATCTGGAATATGGGCCCATGCTTCACTTCCAAAAACACGAAAGTGACTTACATCTGGTTTGATTGAGCTCCATGATTCTTCTGGAGTGATATTCTTTAAAACCTTAGTAGGAGTGCGATTTATTATTTAATTTGCAAAGTTATTTACTTCTACCCAAAAATTAAGACTAAGTCCTTTAGATTGAAGCATACAATTAGCCATTTCCTTTAAGGTGCGATTCTTCCTTTCAGCGACACCATTTTGTTGTGGAGTATATGGAACAGTATGTTGCATTTGAATTCCATTCTCAATGCAAAAGTTGATGACTGTGTTTTTAACATATTCTATGCCATTATCAAATCTTAGCTTAAGAATTTGATGTCCAGATTATTTTTCAACAAAGGCCTTAAAGGCCAAGAACATGTTAAATACTTCACTCTTGAGTTTTAAGAAGCATACCCAAGTGCGTCTCGAGAAATCATCAATGAAAGTTAAGAGATAATTGTAGCCAGAGAATGAAGCAACTGGAAGTGGACCACATAAATCACTATGGACGAGCTGTAAAGGGGCTGAGGCGTGCCAAGAGGCACGTTTTTCAAAAATGTCCCGATGATGTTTTCCGAGTACACATCCAGAACAAACACCATCTCTGCAAGATACCATGGGAAGACCTATCACCATATTTTCTTTACATAGATTCTGAAGAGAGCGATAGTTTAAGTGACCAAATCGCTCATGCCAAAGTTTGCTCACTTCATCATTATGAGCAACAAATACTGAGGGAAGATTTGATGACCCAAAGTTGTGAAACTTATACAACATTGTAGAATCATCAGCAATGCCAGTAGCTAAAATCTATCTAGGATCTCTTAGGTCCTTAATTACAACATTGTGAGGTGAAAATTCAACGATTTTACCTTCACCTGAATGGGTTATCTGATATACAGATAGAAGGTTGCAGGATAAGGTTGGAACACAATACATCATTAAACTGACCATTGTCTAGATGAACAGTTCCAGTCCCTACAACACTAAGAGATCTATCATCACCAACATATATATTTTTGGTGTTACAATCATTTAAAGAAGAAAACATGGCTTTGTTTTTGGCCATGTGATAAGAAGCTCCAAAATCAATGAGCCACTCATGAGAATGAGAAGAAGAAGATACATTTAGTGCATAGCCAGACTGAGATGCTTGACAACCACATGCAGAAAGTGCCATTCCTGAAGATGAAGTTGAAGTTGAAGATTGCTCCAAATAGATGTTATGATTCTTCATTGTTTCTTCCAAGGCTTCCATCTTCTTAAAGAATTTGGATTCTAAGTGGCCATCTCAATTACAAAAGTTGCAATGTCTATCAGTCTTCTTCCTTTTGTTTTTATTTGTCTTATCATTTTTGTGAAATGATTTTTCATTTTGAGGCTGAAATTTCTTAGGACCCTTGTTTGGTTTAGGACCATTCTTTTTAGGATACAACTTCTTAGGATTCTTTGGATTTGGTTGCTGTTGGGCAGCTAATGCTTTCTTAGAAGAGTTTCCAAGATGAAGAAGACCAAGGTGTAAGAGTTTTTCTTGTTCTCTTATTAAAGAATCACAAAAGGAATCAAAGGAAGGGGACTTGTAGGTTTGTCATTGAGAAATGAAGGCTTCTCTTATAGAATGGAAGGTGGAAACAAACATAGAATAGGCCGGTCCCAACTTAGTAAGAATGGAGTAGATAAGGCTACTATCTTCTTTCTTAACCTTAACACCTTCCAAGAGAAGTATAAGGGTCTTGAACTTAGACAAAAAATATTCAATGCAAGAAAAATTATTGGGGTCCAATGTAAGCAATTCATTTTCAAGTTGATGGGCTTTAAGTTCATTTTTAATTCCAAAGACTTTAGTAATTTGTTGCAGTGCTTCATCAGGAGTATCAAGTTCTGCAATATGGAATCTAAGATCTGGAGAAATAGACATCCCTATCAACCCAAGTGCTTGGTCTTGCCTATTTTCCCATTTAGCTGCCTTATCTTCATCTTTCGGTTTGGTCTCTTGGCCTGTCGCTATTCTGTAAAGACCTTTACTTCTAAGTAAATCCACAATATAGGACCACCATTGGAAGTAGTTAGTTCTATCAAGAATTACTTGGCATGGACTTTCCATTTTTAACAGAAACTGAAGCTGCAGATGTTTAAACTAAGTGTACCAATGGAAAGATCTCGAAAAATTAGGCCGTTTCAAAAAAACAGTTCTGAAAACGGCTTCCGGATGAAGAAGTTATGGCTTTTCGAAAAAATGATGAAGTCGCCGACGAAGTGTGGGAATGTGCGGAAATGAAAAAGTCCGCCCCCAAAAAATGGAGACTTGAACCCAAGACCTCTACTCTCATAAATTAGCTTTGCACCAAGTGAGCTATACAAAAAGTTTGAGAGAGAGAGAGAGGGGGGGGGGGGGGGTTGATGCTTTGGGTTGCGTGCTTGCTTTGAGAAGCCTCTTTTTCCCTACAAAACAAAAAACACAAAACCCAACACAGACATACAAGAAAAAAAGAACCTTGCGGCTTGAAGTTAGCTTTAGCTGGAAAACTAAATATTTTCAAAAATAAACCTTGCGGCTCAAAGTTATCTTTAGCCGGAAACTAAATATTTTCTTCAATGTTTCTGATTTTCTGAGATCACACTAAGGCGCAGCGGAAAATAGCATACGCATGAGAAAAATCCTTCCTTTCTGTTTCTGATTTGTCTAGATCGCACAGAGTCGCAGGGCAAAGAGAATACATAGAAATGAAAGGTATAGATCCGGTAATAAAAAAAGATAAATAAACCGAAACCGAAATAAACAGAGAGAAAATAACTGTAAACTGCAAATAAACACTGTATACCTCCAGATCTTCAAAATGACGTAGCTAGGGCTACTAGAAACCTTTTCGCATGAAACGAAAGGGGTTCCTCACTGGAACAGATGCTCCCAACACAACAGAGCAGTTCTCTCGGCCCGAAAGCAGTCAGAAATAATAGATCTAGGAAATGGCAGTCGGATGCAGTTCTACCGGCTTTAGATTTGGATCACCAATGGACGCGGCCCTCAAATAGTTGTGACACCATGTAGGAATTTACAGGGTAAGTTCCTCAGACAGAGCACCAAAGGACACCGCTCACAAACAGATCACATATCAATACACCAGTATTTTGACGTGGACTGTTTCCCTCTTTGAGGGTTTTAACCACGTCAAAATACCAGTGTATTGATCTGTGATCTGTTTGTGAGCGGTGTCCTTTGGTGTTCTATTTGAGGAACTTACCCTGTAAATTCCTACAATAAATCTCAAAAATTTATAATTGTATTGATGTTTTTTACTGATCTCATTATCAATTATGAAATAACTAATATCCATGATCAATTAATATTATCGATCCCCAAATAACTAATCTCAAGGCTAGATCAGTGATTGTATAGACTCTAAACTATATATAATGTATAGATACTTACATCAGATGGAAGAGGATTATAAACTATATAAATACCAACTTTGTTTGAAGGAATACTTACTGGCTATATGGATACTAGCATTATATGAATACTAACATAAGGTATATAAGCTCTTACTCACAGTGTCTTAGTGATCCCTATTACTATTATATAAAATTTCATCCCCATCAGACTTCACTTTACTAGTATTTTAGCCTCCCTTATTAGATTTCTCCTTGGCTTTCTATGGGCCACCTTAAAGCCCTAACAAGCACCCTCCCAACCACCCCTTCATATCTGCTAGATGCCCATTGACTCTTCTACACCATTTGTTAGCCTCTTTATAGTCATTGGTGGGTAGTTGGTTGTATTTCATATTCCCTTTAGGTATAATTATTTACTCAAATTGATAATATGTAATCAGTGTCATATGCATCCAATGCCTCTTTATATGCCATATTTGGAATTAGTGTCTATTGGACTGATAAGATGAATCAGGAAGATTTTTTCTCAATGGAGAGTGTTACACAAAATTTTGTCACTGTCTCAATACTCCCATTCCTTGATCATGGAGGACCTCTACAGTGAACCCCGCATGCTTTTCCTTCATGAAGGAGCTCCCATTGTGTCCCTCTTCATGAGCAGATAAATTCTCTTTTGCACCATTTCCCCTGAAACTTCTGTTTTGCCCAGTTTACAATAATGACACTAATAAACTTTGTCTTCCCTGCACCGATGTGTAGAGATTAGCACTAATCCTCATGCCGACCAAGTGACTGAGTTGTGTTCCAGTTGCGCTAGTCTTGTTATGAAAATTTTTAAAATTAGAGCCCAAGCTTCTAGCTCTAGAAGCTTTCTAACAAAAGTTTAGTAAATGGTTTGGCCAGATGGGGTCGAGGATGACATTTTGGGTTGTTTTCCCTATAGTGATGGAACTACCTCAAGGGGTAAGACCTTCTCCCATGAGAAGAGGATCCATCTCCCATCCATATTTCCTATATAAACCTCCCTTCTTCCCAAGCACAAGCTAGTTAGAGTGTTTTTGTTAGCGTTCTTATGCTATTTTGGTTTGGAGTAGACAAACAAGCTTTTACTAGTTGTGTGAGGGATAAGTGCGATTTGTTTTTGAGTGAAGCCTAAAGGGAAGAGCCTTAAAACTATTGTTGACTAAGGCCATCATGGAATGCTAGAAGAAGTGCGTGGGAACCTGGTATTGTCAGAGGAGTAGTGCAATGTCAAGATGAATGGTTGTAATCTATCTTTGATATTAATATGTGCAACTATCAATTGATTTCCTACATTTTTTGTAATATTACATATTCATGGATTAATGTTTCTTGACTTGTTAGTTATGTTGAATTTCAATTTGTCTATTATCATGTTTGTTGTCTATTTTTTTTTACTTGTTTCAGGTGCTTGAAGAAGGAAGCGAAAGAGAAACGGAGAAACTAAGTGAGGAAAACATCAAGCAGGATAAGCGAACCAAGAGGTAGGCCATATTGATTGATTTTAACCTAAGTAAATCTTCCATAGAATGTATCTGTTGTGGCTAGACCCATTATCGGGCTAGAGGAATTCGTTCGTGTCTGTACTTATAATTTTACTTCACCACAGAGAGACATTAATTCAATACATTAATAAGAGTACATTCTTCATACCAATGGTATCTTCTAGTAGTTTGAAACATATTCTCATAAAAATAAATCAGAGTGAAATCTGGAAAACATTGATAAAGCAATCAAAATGGAAAATTCCATATTGTTTTGTAGTTAGTTGTTATATTTAATTCTAACGGGACCCAAGTGGTTAGCTCAACTGATTGTTTCCAATGTTTTTGGTCATTAACTAGTTCCATGTCAGAAGACACCCAGTTTGAGTCACATTGCGTTAGGTGCACTAGTCTATGTGGATTGTTTTACTGGGAGTTCCATCTAGTAATGGTTTGCTCCTTTAATTTGGACACAAGAGATGCAATTATTTTTTCTTGATCATACCTGCAACATTTTTGTTCATTCAATTCTACCTCTAAATTTTTGAAATTTTCTTGTAACAATCTAAGATCGTTATCGAGTTTTACTTTTTCCTGGTAAGGTTCTTGTAAAGCAACCCCTAACTCTGTCTTGTCTACTCTGGAACCATCTAAAGCTATTTTAGTTGCATCTAAATCAATTTTAGTATCTTCTAGGCTAGCTTTCAGATGCTCATACTCATGAGCGTTTTGATTAAGTTCACTCTTTTCATTCATAAGGGTTTGAACTTTTGTTTGTAACATGGCTAGCTTTAGAGAAAACTCTTCAATTTGACTCCTATAATTAAGTTCATTCTTCTCTTATTTCTCAATCTCATCCAATGTGTTTTGTAGCTTTGTTAGAAATTCTTCACTCGCTTTCTTTGAGAGATCCAATTGGTTCACAAGTTCTTGCAGATTGTCCTGATATTTCTTTTTCATATATGCAATCTCTTCTTCAGCCTTTCTTAGTGATTCTTGCAGATTTAGGTGGAATTCAAAAGCTTCTTTAAGTGCTTGTGTTGCTAGTTCCTCATTAGCATCGAATGTTGAAGACATCTATTGAGAAATCCTTATAAATTCTTCCTAAAGTCATTATGTTGTAGTAGCATTATTACATCAAGTCTTTCTTAGTGATTATTCTTCCCTTTTGTCCCTCTATTCCCATTCCATTTTAGATTGCAACAATGCATCCAAATCTACTGCAAAATTTGTTGTCTTTGTATCTATCTCCTACTATAATTTTTCAACCTTACTCTGTAGGATAATTATGGTTGAAAAAGAAGTTTCATGCTCATCTCTAAGATTTTGTAATTATTCTTGTAGTTGTTCCTCTGCTTGTTTAGATGAACACTTCTCATGCTCCTATTTCAGTGCTTCAAATTCATGCTTTAATTGATCCATCTCTTTTACGAAATAGTCCCATGCTTTTTTGTAGTCTTCAACCCCTCTAGAGAGTTCAATAATATTTTCCTACAATTCAATGGTTCATACAAGCTTCCTCTCCATTCTCCTAAATTCCTCTCTTCTTTCTTTTGTAGTTTCCTTAGATACACCTTTTTCTTCATCATGATTTAGTTGTGTCTCACGCTCAGAAATTCTCTTAAGAAGTTGATCATTTTGCTCCTGTAGATGTAGTAGTGTGCTACCAATGTTTCTGTAATGAACATCTACTTCATAATTTTTCTTATCTAATCTCCTTTTTATTGCATTTATACATTCAGTCTTTCCTGAGTATAATGGAATTTCTTCCATTAGGTCCCTAATATGTTCCTGCACTAGCTTGCCAGCTTCCTGGCTTGCATGGAGGCAATTTTACAACTCAAGGTTTTCTACCTCCAAAGTTTCAAGTTTTTCTTCCAGGTGTTGGTTAGTTTCTATAAGTGCTTGGGATTCCTTAACCATTGCATGTTGAGATTCTATGTCTACAATTTCAAGCTTATATACCCTAATTTCCTCCTCTAATTTCTTGTTCATGTTTTCCAATTCAACCTGTACTTCATCAAGATGAAAAATGTTATCCTGCAAAGCTTGTATATCAAATATAGCATTTTTCTTGAATGGGTGGTTGTAATCCAACCTTTCATCCTCTTTCAAGTCAGGAGTTAGGTTTTTGAAATTTTGTTTTTGTGCTTCTAGATTATCTTCACTTATTTTGACAGGATGGACTGTCTTGGATGAATTATGCATACCATATTGAAGCTCAACTATCATTTTGTTTCTTATATCTATTTCATTTTTTTAAGATAAAAATCAAGCTTCTAATTTCTTTTTCATCGTCTTGAAAAGATGTCTATAAAGTCTCCATGTCGCCTCATAGGAATTGTAAGATTCTCTCAATATCCTCAAATTCACTTCCTTTATTATGATTACTAGATTTTGAAACATCAGAGGATTTGCTAGAGATCTCCTAAATCTCTTTATTTTTCTTCTCTAATAACACTCCTAAATTTTGAACTTCTATAAGAAGCTTGAAATCTGATTCTTGTGTATTTTGTAGCTGCAAATTGAGATTTATATTAACATATTTCGCAGAGTCTATCTCTTGCTCGAGATCCTCTATGATACGCTCGACACTATCCATCTCATTTGATGTTTTATGTGCATCTTTAAGCATTTCACTTCCTTGTCCTAAACCCTTGAGTTGTTCAAATTCTAGTTTCATGTTTCACTTTGAGAGAGGAAATTTCCCTTGCAAATTATTGTCCCTGTTTAGTCTCCTTTGTGAGATATCTCTTTAGTGTCATTTCCATGGCTAGTTCTTTTGCCTGTCTGCCTAGTGATAAAAAATCCTCAAAGGTTGTTTCAGAAGCTTTCATCTTTTCTTTCAACCTTTCATTTTCTTAGTATATGTTTTCTTTATTAATCTCCATGGAGCAATCTGAATTCCAAACATGTGTCTACTCATTGACTTTTGTTTATGGTTTTCTTGTATGTGGAAGTGAATGTCCATTGTTACCTAGTTTTGGAGGCTTTGCATTATGACTAAGAGAATATAGGAAGCTTACTGCATCTTGTTAACCAATGTTTTTCCAATCAATTTCTTGAAAAACTAACATCCCTTGTTTTCTTGTCTAACTTCTTCTTAAACTTGAAGTTTGTGAAGCATCAACAGTAGTATGTCCTATATACTTTCCATTGAATTCAATAGGTGTTGATGCAAGTTCATGAGAATCAGAGTTCAAGCGTGTTTTTGAGATTGTATAGGAGTTTCCTCGGAATTTTATTTTCATGAAAAACGTGAGGAACAATTTTTAACTCTTGTATATAAGTATAAAGACATAAATTCTATATAAATACAGATGTAAACAACATAGAAAATGATTATGTTAAGAGAACCATTGGAAGCCCCCCCAACACCACCCCCACCCCCACCCCACCCTCTCTCTCTCTTTTCACACACACAAAAGCATACATAATATCAGCACACAATGTTAGTGATTTTTACAGTTTATCTAGACCCATCAAAATAGCTAGTAAATTATATAACCAACATAGATCCATCTTAACTCTAGATCTATCAAGTGCCAAGAGGGATCAAATCCCTCAAGGTGAAAACCTCTTTTTTGAGTGAAAAACTTGAGGAAAGGTTTGAACCTCGAAATATTTGATCCCTATCTATGCTTGATAGATTTGGAGTTAAGATGAATATACATTGGTTTAATCTCTCTCTCTCTCTCTCTCTCTCTCTCTCTCTCTCTCTCTCTGTGTGTATATATATCTATATATATATCTATATATATATATATATATATATATATATATATATATATATATATATATATATATATATATATATATATATATATATATATATATATATATAGATATAATTTTATTTTATTTTTAATTCTTAATTATTATGTAATTTGACCAAGTCAAAAAATTTAGATAACATAATAGGACATTACAACATCTCTTCCATACTAGAGCACCTCTCAGTGAAATCCCTTCATTGCCACATGTTCTTATATTATTACAGGTGCCTGGTAGTTTAGGACATTAGAAGACGTTGTTAAATATTGATATTGTGACAAGGTAACAAAGAACTCAATCTTGGGCTAACTACACTAAATTTCTTTGTATAAAATGTTTGGCACCTTATATTTAAGTAGATTTTAGAAATTTATTTTTTGATACCCTAAACAGAGTCATGTGGAATAGTACCTTGAGCCTATTTTAGGATAGATGCTAAATCATTAGTCTTATATAGATGTTTGAAATAGTGTATACAATATCCCTTTCACTCTCTCTAAGAAAAATCTCCTATGGTAATTGATCATTTTTGTTTATATACTAGAAATGCAACATGTTTCTAACAAGGCTTGTATTCAAGCCTCCTTGAACATGGTCATGATTATATTTGTCTTACTTGATTTGGGAAATTTCTTTAAGCTTCTTATATTTTAGTTTTATATATCATGAACATACATGGGTAAATTCTATTATTAAATATATTTATTTTATATGTGAGCATTGTCCTAAGTTCAAATTCAAATGAAAAATATTCCAAAACCTGTTTTAAGTTTTTGTTATAGTCAACACTTCTTTACTGTACAAATAAATTCCATAATAAAACACATACACATGAAATTATGTGGTTTAGTAAACACCACATAGTTATATAAGGGTATACATGTAAGGATCTATATGTTGAAGACAATTCTTGCATGTTCCAAATATTCCAACTTTGTAGCATGAACCTGTAACGCCTTCAACTATTGTAGAACTTGTGGTGCAAAACTCACAATCTTCTTACTATAAGGTTGTAAAATTGAGGACATTGAAAACAAAGGTTTGTGGGATATATTAGAAATGTAATGTTTGAATGTTATCTTCAATGACATTTAAAAGAAGTAATCATCAATGATGAATTGAATTGATATTAGAGAAATTGGCCTTAAAAAAAGTATGTTGGTGACATCAGAAACCCTTGAAGAAATATTGTAATTTTTTTAAATGAATTTTCAATATATAGGTTGTTGATTGAGTGCATGAGGTTAAAGTTGGTTGAACCTTGAAATTCTCAATGCGTATTCCATGGATAGGCCAAACCCTACACAAACGCACCCAGTAATAAAGAGTTTAAAGTTTTGACGAGATTAACCATGTCATCCCCTCATTTTTTTTACCGATCTAAGTAACTTGCAAGTAACCAGGACACTAGACGAGTTATGTTTTAGTGATTACCTTTAAACTCTAGAAAATTAACCCCCGTACAACCTTTACGAAGATCCAACTCAATCTATATTCTTTCTTTAGTCAAAAGAAAAAGGCTTTATGATTTAGCAAACAAAGCTGCAAATAAACATTTCTCAATTAGCAATATAGTCTTCCAGGGCTTTCTCTCCTGAAATTTTGAATGAAGGAGAAGCCTAAGTTTCTTAACACATATTTTGAGTCTTGCTAAGGAAATCAATAGTTCTCCACCATTTACACCTTGAAATGGACCCCATCACAGTAACATCAAGCTAAACCTGTGAATTCCCCTCCACTATTTGTTGTTTATGGGAACATTGTAATGCTTCCTTTAAATGATTACCAACACCTACCGACAACCTACAAACTTACCAAATTGGTTGTGTGAAGTTGCAGCCATAAGCACAAGCAGTTGCTTTCAATAGTTTGACAATGACTTCTCTCTTGTACACCTTACATCCAAGGGTAGAGTATACCGTTTTCCAATGATATGTTGAGTGGATGTTGATCTAGTAAACTTTATTAAATTCAAATATCTTGAAAAATAATATATAATGTAGGGGTAATACAGTCACTTTTTCTCTCAACTCAGCATGGTTTGATGGCTTTTGTCACATACTTGGCTTGAGATTTTGATGCCTTTGTGCAATAAAAATATGGAATTACAAGAAACAATTGATTTAAAAAAATGGATTTGATGAATATCTATTTGTGTCTTGTTATGAGATAACTTGGTGAATGGGCATTGGATATGCAAGAAATTGACCTAACACGAATGTTCATTTGCATAAAACCAACCCAGTTGTGGCTAATATATTTTCCATCATGCCGAGAGATGAATCTCGCCATGAAGGGTATGCTATCTTACTTTCTATACATGGTTTATCAAATCAAAGTCGTAGTTTTTTGCTACAAAAATGCCCCTCATTTCACATCTACCTATGTCTGTTGGCACTGTAGTTTACTAGATTGGATATATTTCCATTTGAAACTTACATGGGATGAAGTACATATCTGAATATATTTTTTCCATTGTAATTGAATTTTATGTTGTAATCTATCTATTTATTCTATCAACTGAATATTTGACACATTGGGTTACAAGTTTCTAAATAAGAGTTTATCAAATTTTAATCTCGCACTGGAGCTTGGTTTCCTAGCTAATGAACACAAATATACTTTCTTTAAGCCTAAGTTCATATTCTATGCCACTTAATTATCTGAGAAGATTAATTACTGGAGACTGGAGATATATTACCATCTGTATGTACCTAAGAGAAAACCCCAAGTATCAAGTGTTTCATGTATTCAAGTACATTGAGAATTGGTGCTAGGATGAGAATATGAATGATGACTTTTTCTCATCTTTATTGAAAGCACAACCACAATTTATAAATGAATGGAAGGCCCAACTTTGGTCAAGGTTTTCTTTCTCTCGGTGAGCTAATCCTGAATTAGATCTAATATATCCTAAAGGTCTAGGAAATATGATGTCTATTATTTTCATTCAATATTTACTGGACGCTTTTCTGTTTCTTATTCTGTGTGAATGATTTATTTTGATTAGAGTTTCTTTCCTTTTGCAGGTATATGTGACAATGTAATTTAATGATTGCTAGAGGACAACATTTTATAAATCCACTGGGTTGAATTCAAAGAATTTGATCTGCATGTTATCATTGAGGTGGCTTAGAAGTTTGATATAGATCACAATAATTAGAAGCCATTTTGTATGTCTAAAATTAAGTTGTAGTGATTTTTTGTGTGGGAGGGATTTTAGAAATGTATTTTTATGACTAATGCAAAAAAATCAAACTACAACAAGGACGTTTCATGTTGTCTTGATGTTGAGAATCCATAATTCAAAAAGAAACTTGATAGGGTGGTAGACATCAACCAATAGATAATAGAAATTGGAGAAAGCCAAGCTCCTGTCTTTGTGAATAATCTCCAAAGAATTCCTCTTATAGTTGTTTTGGTGTTAGAATTTGTTAGAGCCCTATAGTGATAGGATTCATACTTTTGAATTGGTTAAGTTTAAGCCTTGTAATATTATACATACCTTTGCGTTCTGCAAATGTTTTCCATATTAAAAATTAAAAAATTTAAAGAGGGTATGTCCTAAAATAAATATCAAAGGAAAATAATAATAATAAAATATCAAAAAATTAAAATATATGAACCCCAAAAACAAAAACAGATCATGAAAGTGTGCAAGTCTAAATGCCACTACTATTTTACTACTTTACTGTCCTAAATAATGGTTGTGTGTATCTTGTCATACATGCCACAACCCATGGTATTCAAACTACTTAATCTTGACTATTTCATGCTTTAAATTTTATGTTTATAGTTAGAGAATAAAATCTGACCAAACAACTTAATCTTGGTAGATCATTAGATAGGTAGAGAAAGTAAAAGGAGCTCATCAAGTTTAATCTGAGCCCTTGGATGATATAAGGATATACTTACATAGTTTACTTTTCAAAATAAAAATGAATGATAAGGGTCTGCTAGCCTAAATGCACCCAAATAAATGAAGAAAAAATGTTAGGGTAAGTAATGGGTAAGTAGAAGAGTGGTTGTTGGAGTATAAAATTGATTGGATAAAATCACATTTATCATGTTTAGTCATATATTTCAAATGTGCATGAGCAGTTAAGAAATAAAAAACAATGGTTTACAAGTTCATTTAATTAACGCCCCTCATTCATCTCACCCCTTTACTTACTAATTTCCCCATCCACAAGTAAGTTCTAATACTAAAAATCCTTCAAGTCATAAAGGCTCAGAGCATTTCTCTGACTTTTGATGGGACCAGACCCTTCGCTTAATGACTTATGGACATCAAGTGTCAGAATTCCCTTAATAAAATTCATTTCCCCTCGTTACCCTAATAAAACCCGTTTTCCTAAGGTTGAACTCAATCTTCCTATGAAAAGTAAATAACCCTAAGTTAAAATTCCATTTCATTCAAAAAACCCACAAAAATATTTTATCCTAAGTATAAAGTGTATGTGAATAAAATGCACAAATATTAAATTTATGCTTAGGGGTATGTTCACTCCCCTCATTTCATTTCATATTAATTCTTAACATAATACTATAGTTCCCAATATACCTTTTCCTATATATAATTAAATCCCCTATATAATACCCCAACCCTTACTTTAGCTATAAACTATACTTTTACCCCATATTCCCAACAAAACCCACTTAATTCATCACTTCATGGTAAAGCTAAAGTAATCCCATCATTAAGCCTTGCCCAATTGTTTAATCCCATGATTAAATCCTAATTAATCCTAAACTGCCAAGTATTAAATCCCTGGCCCACCCGAAACCTATGCTCATTCCATCTGTGCACATCTGCAACCTGACTATTGTTTCATCATATCCATCCACATCCAATGATCCATAGCCATATTGGGTTCAGTCGATGATTGACCTTTACCCACCCGATAAAGTGGTTTTGCATGGCCACCTAACTGCTACGTGTCAAGTGCTGGAAAAGATTAGGTGACCCCTCAAAAATACCGCCTCCTCCATAAAAGCGGTGCAATGGCTTGGGAAACCACCTCCTGCCCCAACCCGAGAAACTGTCCACTGTTCATTTGTAATTTACCTGCAAAAAAGTGAATGTGTTCAATAAAAAGGTCAAGAAGCCCTATTTCGCCTTTTCCAATCATTTTCTTTGTGAATCGTTGCAAACCATTTTGACACCTACAAACACTAAAATCATCAATTGACCCCAAATTCCACTCCTGAAGAAGTTGCAGAGACCCTAATCAACCTCTTAGTCCATACCCAAGCCATTCAAACTTCTGCAGTTGCCGTGAACACTGAATTTGAAGCTAATTCACCTTTATTCTAGGTATTTGAAGAGAATTTACCACACAAACCTTTCAATTTGAAAACGTTCAGTCTTTGAAGTGTTTTAATTAAGTAAAATTAATTGAAATTACTTTAAAAATTAAATTGTGTGCCCAAACCCTTCTGAAATCTTCTGAACTTCCTTCAAAACCTCTGAATAAACCTGTACTGCCAAGTTCAAATCCACAAGAACTGAATTATTGTTGCCCCTATCGTCATGGATGTCAGACCTATCACAACTCTCCATTTAGACCTTGACCACCTCCCCCTAGCGGACAAGGATTTCCAAATCAGAGATATAAGTGCCTATCTCAAAATTTGTTGTTTGAGTAACAACAGATATCTAAACCACTCTGATGACATTGGCCTTTGGAACTCCAATTTGGCCAAATACCAGTTTCCACTAAATATTTTTCCTGAGATTATCCATATGTGCCATGCCTATTATATTCCCAATCAGAGGGCTATAATGTCCCTTGACTGGAAATTCTTGTTTACTATCACTACTGAGTCAATCAATGAGATGTTATAAGTCCAAACAGGTCCAAACCTGACCCCACTCTCAATTAGGGATTTGTTAGACGAGTACACCAAATTGAGTCCATCTAGATTGGCCCAAATATTCCAAACTTTCATTGTAAAAGAGAAACACATTCCTAATTGTTTAGACATTTTTGTGCCTTACAGCATTGAGCATGAAATGTCCATAATCTAAGGGATCCAAAGTCCCTAAACATGTTGTTCCTACCCCTAGAGGAACAAGGCTAACAAACCACAACAATTCTAAGAAGTTCTCCACCTGAAACTGCTCAAAAACAAGTCAATTCAGGATCATTTCAGTGGCTACACTAGCTGTTTGCACTGAATGTCAAAGCCAACACTGGCTACCTGCGTTGAATGTCAACTGGAACGCTAGCTACCTGCGCTGAACGAGAATGGACAAGTGGCAGGCTCATTTCTCAAGGTGTCAAAACCCAGGAAGATTCCAAAATGACACTTGCCTCAGGGAATTCGACTGGTGATGAGTAAGAGGTTCCAAATCTCCAAGTGGAAGCAAGAACCTCCAAGTGGACTCAAGAACTGATAGAGGGAGAGGACACTAGTCAGATCTCAAGCTGACTCATCCTCTCTCCAAACATCTATATATGGATCTCTCCTCCATGAGATCTAGGGGCTGGAATTTTGTTATTGCAAAGAATTGTTGTTGGTTTGAGACTGGAATCATTGGGTGCTTAATGCTTTGAAGGGGCTGAAGATAGGAATTCCATTCGCTGGGAAGGAGATGCTGGATTGGAGCCCTCTGGGTTGTATCTCTTCCTGAACCTTGTTATTCATCAAAAAAGCTATCTTGGTTTCTCCTATATGTTTATGTATTTTGATGTATGAATGTATTAGTGTATTTGGTTTATTTCTAATCCTAAACTGGTTATGAATGTGAACATCTGTCTTTGTGTAGTGTTCTTCTCTTGTCTCAAGTAGCTATTCTCTTGTCGCAAGTAGCTATTCTCTTGTGATCTTGCAGGAAGTTGAAGTTGGATAAGCAAGAAGGCAAGTAGCTGTGAACACCCAAAGAGAAGAGAGACCGGATCGAGGGACAAACGGAAGACACTGGTAAGTCTATTGATCTCTCTTCTTTCACATTTCATAAAGGAAGAAACCAGCATAGTTGTACTCGTTTGTTGCTAAGGCACTGTCACACCTTAGGTGGATAGGATCGTCCTTCATAGGCATTTTTCCCCACAACAAATTGGCGACTCCACTGGGGAGATCTATTTAGTCATTTTATTTGTGTTTCTATCATTGTTTGCATCATAGACTTGACAGCAACAGTCGAACTGCATCTTTCCCAGATGCAAAGTAGAAAGTTGTTGCTTTGATCCAATTGCTGGACTTGTCTATGATCTGAACAATGGATTCACAAATGATTTGATGATCCTTGTGATAGATCTTAGCAGCCCTTCAAAGCATCCCTTTGATTACACCTTGCTTGTTGCTTTTATTTGGCCTAAAACAGTTGATTAAGTAGCAAACTGTGACCCAGAACCTGAGGGAAACGAGAGTTTCTCCTTCAGTGTAGACCCAGTGAAGGGATTCTGCATTTCAACGCAGGTCCCGTGAAGGCTACCTGCGCTGAATGTCAAAACCCCTGTGTTGAGGTTGCGCTGAACCAGTTTGCTCTTATGCAGCTGGGGTTCTCTGCTCTTTTTTTCCTTGTTTTGATCTCTGATTTTTGCAGCCTGTAACTAGCATAGGTACCAGTCTAATAACCCCTTTTCTCTGCTTACATTCCGCCTCCTTTTGTACAAAAAAACTGTGAGTGTTTTTATGTGTTTGTGGCATCATTTACAATTTTCCTTTGCATGAGTGAAATAGTCATCCTGTAGCTTTTGATTCAGATCTGTTGATTGTGATCTTAGAAGAGAGTTCATTGGTTGTTTGCATATTGATTATACATTTACTTTTGCTTATTGGTTTGAATTTGTCTCTTTTAAGTGTCGAAACAAGTCTTTATTTCGAAAATCGTCAAGTGTTGTAATCTCTTCTACCCTCTCTGATTTCGAAAAAGTAAACTTGTTTGTATTGATCATTTAAAAGCAAATTCAAAGTTGTACAAAAAGCTTTCTTTGTAGGCATCAATACTAAGAAAGTGGAAAACAAACACCTGCATTGTGCATTTGCATTTGATAGTTTGCATGTTGGATTTAGGAAAAGTGCATTAGAGTGTGCTGATTGCTCTTTGAGAAAAGATCGTGTCTTTCTTTTCCCTTAGTAGCTAGGATTTTCAAAGTTGAAAAGATATAAAGCTTGCTTATCATCTTTAGACTGCATTTAGGAATTTGTATCATACATCTCGTGGTGAACCTTGAAAGGAAAACTTTAAAAAGATCAACCTAAAATAAATTGAGTGAACTTAACAACGCTTTGCAACATAACGCACAACATAGAGGTCTAGGCTAGAGACGTGTTCCTGCGTCGTTAAGCCTGGTGACTGTCGATCTCGTGGATGGTGGGTGATTCCTCCTGAGGGAGGATAGCGCCAGTAAGGATTGTGCTCCCACGTACCGTCGCATATATATTGGGAGACCCCTATAGGCATAAAACCTTTATCCTTAGGAAGCCGTGTCGGCTGCCCTACTGATCGCAATGCACTGAACACAGCATTCAGGAAGATCGACCGCCCATACCCTAAAAAGTATTCTACGGTTTTGCGAAAAGTTTGGCACACCCTCTGCCTAGAACTCCAGAGCAGTTCCTTTTGGCCTTTTTCAGACTCTATAACAGAAAAAGTCCATCCGAGCATTTGTCACTTCGGGCTCGTTAAAACATCGAAGGAGACTAGAGTCACCTTTAGCTTTTTCTCGACTCTTTAAAACTGAAAAAGAAAGTTGTGTCTAAAGCGTCGTTAAAAAATTTATTTTAAACGGAACAATCACCCCTAATTCCTGCGTTGATCTTTAGGTTGAAAGATGGAGCACACCAACCAAGGAATTCCCCTTGGTGGAAATCCTAGTCCCTTCTCCTCTTGGGGAGATGTTGGTGCGCCCCACATGGCCACATTGTCGCTTCCAGGACTGACAATTGGCCTGCCAGTCTGGCTCTTTTCAACCAATGTCGTTAAGAACACCACCATTCCTGAACAGTCGAGTCAACAGTTAGACCAGACAAGGATTGCCAACTAGCCTTCTACTTCATCTAACTCTTCCTCTCCTCCTTCCTCTTCGCTTAACGGAACTGGTAAAACCAAAAACCATGTTCCTAAGGAGAAGAAGGAAAAGAAGAAGAAAGAGAAAAACAAGAAGGAGCCAAAGGCGACTAGGGGCAAACAAGTGTCGTCTGACAAAAATCCACACACAACACTGACCAGGCCTAAATCGCCATGCGTCATATGCAAGGGAGACCATTTCCACAGAGATTGTCCCTATATCCCTCGAATATTAAGGGACTGGTCTCCCCGTCTGCACAATTAGGTAGCATCAACCTCTGATAGCCATGTTGACTGCTCACCGTCGACTAGTGAAAGTGAAGCCACAGGACAGAGAGGGAAAGCTAGATTTCCCTCCAAACTGTGTGAAGGCGATCACGCCATCCACCGTTGTCCCTTCTTAGACGAGGCTAAAAGAGTTCTAGAAGATCGCCCGATTCTACGAGCACAACTTCCTCCTAGATATCAAAAACTCCTGCCAAGTCCTTCACTAGTTGAGAACCCGGCTGGCCCACCCAGGTGGTCAGCCGAAGCACCTATCATTGAAGATGAACCGTCTGGATCCATGCCTGACGAAAGTCAACAGGTTGATACGACAGTTGACCCGGTTTTGCCTTCAGAGGCTCTATCTTCGAATGATACCATCACAGAGGAGAATAAAGACGACACCGTCCAAATTCTCTTCATCAACACTGACTCTGATGAACAAGGGGGAAATGCCCCCATTCCTTTATCGCAGGAAGGAAGTTCATCGGAGCGATATCCGGCCGTTTATTCGGTCCCACCACCAAGCAACCTGGTTGTGTCCTTTGACTGGAACCAACTAGGCAGGCCCCGGTTGCCAGCAAGTATACCATTCAGAATTATCGTTCAAATATACAGAATGGTAATGGCTGGCACTATCATTGATGAGGGGTCATCTGTGAGTATCCTTTCCTCTATTGCTTGGAAAGCGCTTGGTTCACCAGCGCTTTTGCCTAAAATGAGAAATCTATCAGGCTTTGATAAAGGAACCAGTCGACCTTTAGGGATCCTCCCCAATGTGCCCATAACATTGAAAGGGAAGACCGTTCAAATGAACGTGATGGTCGTTCAAGGACCCTTGGATTATAACCTACTCCTTGGACGAGACTATATATATTGCATGGGAGCCATCGTCTCCTCACTCTTTAGAGTAATGTGTTTTCCGCATGAAGGAAGAGTGGTCAAGCTCGTGGACCAACTTTCATTTCCCGGATCACGCATTGCAAATAGTCATGTACCATCCCTAAATGGTCTATTCACGCAAGAAGTGTCTCAACCCACGGTCCGTCCTCCTGATGAGCGCGAGTAATTTGGGAGGATATGACTGGAACCCAGGGGGCATGCGTCCTGGTCTGCTTCGGCAGGGAAACTTTGGGTATAGAGTAGGATTCCACGGGAGAATATGACTAGTCTGTACCCCGTCCGTCTAGGAAGAGGGTTATTCTAGAATAAGATTCTTTTGTCAAAGTTATGTGAGTTGGCGGGCTACGTCGCTCACCTTTGTCTATTTCGGTAGGCATTGCTGAGGAAGTGTTTTGTTTGAAAGAATAACGGAACAATCCTTGGGTAACCTGAAAGAGGTAAGCCTCTCTCATTAAAACAAAAGTTTTGGCGGAAGTGAAGTAGAGGTAACCTTGAAACTCTGTTTTATACCTGGGGGCATGCAAACCTTTTGGAGTGCTAGCAAGGGGCGGCTATTTATTTTTAAAATTTTTAGGACCTCTAACCCTTTAAACTCGTAGGATTAGTTGTTTCCAAACTTGCATAATGAAAGGATGTGGAGCAAAGCTTCGTGAGATGAAGCTCCATAAAAAATAGAATCTCAATGAGACACTCTTATCATATGACTGGTAATTCGAGCAGTTTTAGCACAAAGTTCATGCTCGTTAAAAACTAAACGCAAGATCTGAGCAGTTTTAATGCGGACTTCATGCTCGTTAAAAAATAAACATAAGTAATGAGCAAGTGTTTCCACCAGCGTTTAAGCTCATTTTAAAATAAAAAATGAACCACCCCGGTAAATAACCACTGTGAATGAAATATCATCAGTCGTTAAAGCCTTGGTCGTGTTTGCACCGTCACCTCCACTTTTCATTTGGCCGATCGTTCACCTCCATATGATTGTTTACCATTTTGAGGAACAACTGCGAAGAGTGATTTCACGTAGCCATCCTTGTGACACTGCCGTGATTGGAAAATTCCAACCTGTACTTGGAATCAACTGCTATCCCTGTTTATCACTCGTTCCTCAAAAGATGAGTCTTCTCTAAGATCTTTTCAACTGACTCGTAAAATATGAAAAGATTGCCGAGTTTTGGCCTTCCAGCTCGTTAAAGCAACCGGAAGAGCTATCCCTCCTCTAGATTTTAATCTTTTTGTACCTGAGGGATTATTGCACAAAAAGATCGAGTGCTTGTTTTGTTCGGCTCGTTAAAACTATCGAAAACTCATCCCTTCTGTATTGTTTTATACTTTTTCAGACTTAAGGGATTAGATGACGAAAAAGGACTTTTGTACCTTTTCAGACTCTCTAAAAATGAAAAGGACCGAGTTATCCTTGTCGTTAGACTCGTTAAAATCATTAAATAGCGACAAACTTGTCTTTAGACGAGAACGAGTTTCACTATCGCTAGGCTCGTTAAAACATAGCGATGGGCTTGCCCGAAGGGCAGGTTATAGAACAAGCATATGTTATCCTCCTCAAGCTTGACAAAAATAAAGAGGTACTAGTCAGCAATGACTGGGGAAAAATTGGGAGAAACTAAAGAAAACTTTGATGGTAGCAAGTCGCTCTTGAACATGACACTTTTCCTCCGTACCACAATCGGGTTGGGTTGTTTCATTCACCGATCATCACCATGGTCTCGCCATACCATCCATATTTGGGGTAATGCTACCGATCCATCGTATCAGTTTCGCCATATGTTCAAGAGAAGTCGTTCAGAAAAGTCAACCGTGTCCCGTCCACTGCCATACATTATCCTTCATCCTTTCATGACCGCCACCCTGAATCATATGTCACAGATCGTTTTCACCTCCATTAAAGTCATTAGCTCCGTTCCGTGTCACTGATGTGGGATTCATCAAGGCCCTCCTTTGACGGATCGCTTCTTGTCGACATCAGCTCATTATCCAAGAAGTTGATCTAGGAACAACCCCTTCAGTACTTTGAAGCTTGCATGCCACAATGGAAAGTTTCTCACTTCCGGCGACAGGTATACATCAATGACCTTCGACCGAAAGATTTTGTGTGGTGTTCGTTGCCAAGTCCTTTATTCACACCACGTGAATTGTACTGCAGTACCTTGAGGGTCATTATCATTATCGGTGATTCCTCTCGCGCTTGTTAACGGTTTACATCATTGACCGGTAATCAAGCAATGTCTTTCCATGTTCGACTTCAGAACATTTCTCACATGGATCGACTTGCACTTAGAGTGAAGATCGAACGAGTTTGAAGACCCCGGATCTAGTTTCGTCCATCCAGGCTGCAATATATATTCAGGAAAGATAAAGACATTGACATGTACATCATTGCAGCAGATAATCATCCTACTCAAAGGATGATAATTTCATCAAAATTATCAGTCTACCATCAGACGATTGTTTGTTCTATGTACAGAAAAATGAATTTATAAAGCTAAGCATGGGAATGCCCGCCTCAGCTAGATCATGAAAGCAGTATGAAAAATAATGTATTGTATTGTATCTTATTACAGGTCTCCTCCCAGCATTGGATGAACTTCGGATCCCCCTGATAAAGCATTTCGCCCGATAAACAGCCTCATACTTTAGGGGGCAACTTTTATAGACATTTTTGTGCCTTACAGCATTGAGCATGAAATGTCCATAATCTAAGGGATCCAAAGTCCCTAAACATGTTGTTCCTACCCCTAGAGGAACAAGGCTAACAAACCACAACAATTCTCAGAAGTTCTCCACCTGAAACTGCTCAAAAACAAGTCAATTCAGGATCATTTCAGTAGCTACACTAGTTGTTTGCGCTGAATGTCAAAGCCAACACTAGCTACCTGCGTTGAATGTCAACTGGAACACTAGCTACCTACGCTGAACGAGAATGGACAAGTGGCAGGCTCATTTCTCAAGGTGTCAAAACCCAGGAAGCTTCCAAAATGACACTTGCCTCAGGGAATTCGACTAGTGATGAGTAAGAGCTTCCAAATCTCCAAGTGGAAGCAAGAACCTCCAAGTGGACTCAAGAACTAACAGAGGGAGAGGACACTAGTCAGATCTCAAGCTGACTCATCCTCTCTCCAAACATCTATATATGGATCTCTCCTCCATGAGATCTAGGGGCTGGAATTTTGTTATTGCAAAGAATTGTTGTTGGTTTGAGACTGGAATCATTGGGTGCTTAATGCTTTGAAGGGGCTGAAGATAGGAATTCCATTTGCTGGAAAGGAGATGCTAGATTGGAGCCCTCTGGGTTGTATCTCTTCCTGAACCTTGTTATTCATCAATAAAGCTATCTTGGTTTCTCCTATATGCTGATGTATTTTGATGTATGAATGTATTAGTGTATTTGGTTTATTTCTAATCCTAAACTAGTTATGAATGTGAACATCTGTCTTTGTGTAGTGTTCTTCTCTTGTCTCAAGTAGTTGTTCTCTTGTCGCAAGTAGCTGTTCTCTTGTGATCTTGCAGGAAGTTGAAGTTGGATAAGCAAGAAGGCAAGTAGCTGTGAACACCCAAAGGGAAGAGAGACCGGATCGAGGGACAAACGGAAGACACCGGTAAGTCTATTGATCTCTCTTGTTTCACATTTCATAAAGGAAGAACCAGCATAGCTGTACTAGTTTGTTGCTAAGGCACTATCACACCTTAGGTGGATAGGATCTTCTTTCATAGGCATTTTTCCCCACAACACTAATGATGCCCTTCCATATGTTTCTTCCATTTTCTCTTAAAGGGGCAAGAAAATTATAACCATGATATCATGTATTTTGGGTTGTACCATTAGTGAATTTGTTGATGAGATCATACTATCGTTCATGTCCATTTTCACCTCAGGAAAGCCTCCTGCTACTTTGTACAATTATGCCCAATTCATAGCTGAAAGGATGCATGAACAGTTTACCAAGATGCACAATGAAAGAGCATTCAAGTACTCATCTATACTATACCACATGTTTTTGTATTATCAGTCAGATAAAATTCGCTTCACAATCCAGAAGTTGGATACTAAAGGCCAATCTAGGTTTGTCATATTTTGGACACCATTATCCCACAAGTATTCATCACCATACACCTACACAGACTTCATTGAATCCTTTTTCCATCTAGTCATGACCATGCTAACAGGAATCCCTCCACCTAGAATAAGTCAAGATGTCAAAAGAGTGCTCCAATATCTAAGCAAAGTAAGGTGGGAGATTGGTACCTTTACCAAAAACACATTGAAATAAGAATCTATGGTTGCCAGCCTACCCCATACAAACTACCCAAATACCTCCCTATGAGGTTATTTTCTCTAGAGTATTATAGGCAGATAATGAACTTTGATGAATTCAACTTTGTCTCAGCCAAGAAACTAACTCAGTTCAAGATAAAAAAATCAGTTAGGCCCTTTCATATGCAATTCTAGAGAAGTAGGAAAGTAGATCAAATTCTACAACAAATGAAGTTCCAAAGTATTTTCATGTGGAGGTATGAACCCCAAGGGTTTATGACCAAGCTAAGAAAAAGGGTCAAATTGGGATCTTACATTCATCACCCCATACCATAAATTGAAAGATATGCCAATCAATCTGAGTGGTTGGAAAACACTCTCATAGACAGGGATATTACAAAGATAGATGTTGAAAATACCATGATTGATTTAGAGAGACAGCTTGATGAAAGCTCATTCCTACAGGTACTAGAGCACGAAGGAACCATGGGTACCCCTACTATTTTGTAGACTCCTTAGGGGAAAAACTCCATCTGGAGAGACACAGGAGCCATCTGCTTCACAGACTCAAATGTTAGAAAGGCAGCTCAGTGTAGAAGTATCCTCATTTAGTAGGCCTGTTGATAAAGATAAGGACATTAAGGATAGGTTCAAAGAAATCAAAATGAGAAAAGAGAAACTAAAGGCACAGTATTATGCAAAGTATCTCAATCTTACACCTACCAATCAAACTAGGTCGATGTCATCTTTGGACATCAGGGAAGGAAAGATGCAAACGTCCTTCATAAAGCCAATTGAATAACAACCAAGGACATCAACAGATTTCAAAAAGATTGATTTTGAGGTATTGGCAAGGGATATTCATCCCATTAACCAAATTGAGTTTCAAAAATAGGCTGTAGAAATGATTTACTCCACCCTTACAGGAAAATCCATAGCTTCCCATCAGTTACAGAATTCATTGAACAACATTTCAGCCTAGTATCAATTGGAAAAGGCCTCCTCATAGGCCAAAGACACCATAATCAAGTCTTTGGAAGACTTGGTGATTGAATTGGGACATGATCCTAAAGACATCAAATCTATTGAACAACTTATCAAGAAAAAGAATTATGAAATTGCAGCACTCAAGAAGCAATTGAAGACACCTCAACTGCAGCATCCCTAGACACAGTAAGTCTTAGAAAACCAAACCAGGCATGAAGAGTTGATGGACTTAGTCCTCAAACTAAATGATCAGTTAAGGGAGATAGAGAAGGAATTGGACAGCCTAATCCAATTAAAGCAAAATGGATATTGCCACTACCTCGACGAATGTCATCCCAGTAGTTACCACGGTTGTTCCTTCCACATTAGCAACCTCATTGGCTCCCACAGCTCCTATGGCCACAACAGAACCAGTTTCATAGAGTCTACATCAGCAGTAGGTTCATCAAGTGAAGAAGTAGCAAAGTTGGTTAGAGCTATGGAAGAAATGTCCATACAAACAACATAGATGAATAAGCTCAAAGAAAAGGTGACAAGCTTGGAAACTAATTACAAGCTTTCCAAAATTGTTCACAAAGAAGAAGTACAAAAAGATGTTAGGATGAGTGAGAGGTTGAAAGCCATGGAAAAGGACCTAACACTGAAAGGACCCCTTGGACAGGATAAGGAACAACTATGGGTCAATATCATCGACTCTGTCAATGATATTTGGCCATCTATTCAAGTGAGTTTTCAATAGATAGATTTAATAAATATGGCTATAGAGGCCATCCAAAGACTAAAAGAAGAATTAGGAGAAATGCCAGAAGAGGCTACCAGAATTATCCAATTCCTTAACATCAAGAATAAGTATGAACTTTAGGAATTGGAAATAAAGGATAGAGAAAAGACAAATTTGGAGGTTAGAAAGGTCCTCTCCAAGAGAAAATTAATTCAAAACTTAGAGGACAAGTGTCAGAATATGCAGGTAGTCATTGACAGATTTATGGCTAAGTTCCAAATTTTGAGAGAAAAGGGATTACCCAGTCCCTTAGTGATTAATGACAAGCTCATGACGCAAGAGGATTAAAACAAGAAAACGGAGAGGTAGAAAAAGAGTAGGTAAGTACATCATTAATCAAGGCATTGCCAATAGGAAAAGTACTCTACCAGACATTTGAAAACTTGTTTTACCTCTAGCATGAGGCAAAACACTTTTTTATCAATAAGCCTACTTATGCCAAATACACCGAGGCAGATGAAATATATATATATATATATATATATTTTTTATCGGTAAAACTAGCTACTTGTATATTAATATGTACAGCAAAATAATTTACATCTTGATATGCTGGCTGCCCATGGCCAAAGGCATAACCATGGGTGACATTGACAGTTTCATGGACTTGCCGCGCAGGGCAATGTTGACCAAAAAGAACAAAATGCTTGACCCTGAGAACTTGTCTAAAAACACTATGATAGCCTGCTCAGGGGCAACTAACACCATATTATAGCCCGAGACACACTGTGACAGAGATTGACCAAGACACGTTACAAAACCACGCGCCTGCTGCGTTGGTGGAAACCGCCCACAGGACTTGGCACCAAGACACAAGACTAACATAACAGAAACATAAGATTGGAAATTAACCTGACCCGCGAACCCAGCATGAAAAGACTCGACCTGAGCAAAGCAAACACGAACAGGAGAGCGATGGGGTGAATTAATCCTCGGTCTCTTCCTCCATACTTTTGCTGCCTTCATCTCCTTCGGCCTCGCTATCTCCCGTGGCTGGCGTGCTATGCGAAGGGGATGACATAATAAAAAATGGAGATTGGGGGTGAGGCGGCCGATATGCACCTCCAGAAGTGCCCACTGCAGTGGATGACTCCCCCAACAATGCTTTTCCTTTGCCCTTCTCAGAGGGGGCTCCCATCGTTGACGACTCCCCCAGAGGGAGTTTCCCCTTCTCCTTTTCTGCGTCTTCCCCCACCAGAACCAGCGAAGACCCGTCATCATCCACCTCAGGAGATTTTGTGAAAAGCACAGAGATGTGTGCGTTGACCCCTTCAGAACCCTCAGAACTGCCCAGTGAAAATACGACCGAGCCAAAAGCTGGAAGACTGGGCGCCAACTCCACAGAATTACCAACTTCCAGAATATGCCTAGCAGGAATTGGGTTAGCACCTCCCCGGCGATGGCAATATACACAACAGCAGTGATGGTGTAAGTTTGCTGCGGGTGGGCGGGGGAATTGGCCATGCCCACTTCCCCTCCTGCACGGCATTCTTTCCCAAACCATCTTGCCTCCGTCTTCCCGCAACAGAATGCAATCACCCTCTGTCTTTTGCCCCTTCCACGACACAGCCAGACCGAACTCCGGAGAGTGCAGACACAGGCCAAGGTAATCAGTGGGGGACCTGCTGTCTCCCCTGCCTTTCGCCACTCTAATGAAACAAGCACAATAAAAATTCCCTGAACCACCATGCATTTCCTTTGCCGACCAACGCTCAAATATATTCTCCTGCCCATTTCTTGAAACGATAACCACATTGAATGCCTTACGCAGGCCTGTCATCGTCCTCAGCTGCTCCATTAAGGATGCACTGGGGCGACTCGCTTGAACCATCCCTCCGCCGGCCTGTATATTTAATGCCCCCGTCCTCTTCACGTGGCGTGGATCGCTTGTCAAGTGGCACCATGCCATCAACCAACGAGTCACCCGCATCCGGGGAGGCAGATGAAATATATAGGAGAATGCCAAAAATCCAATTACCTGATGCTGAAGCATGGGAAAAATTAATTGAGTTACTATAGAAATATTCAGTGAAAAGGTTAAATTTTTAGTAAAAGTAAAACAACATGGTAAAAGGATGAAAACAGTTCAACAGATTCAAAGTGTATTAGTGTCAAAGTTTCTCAGATGAAAGCCTAAAGTAAATGAAGCATCTAGCGTGAAAGCTCAAAAAACAAAGCAACATAATGGGCTAAAAATCAAACCATAAAAGCCAATAGTACCAAAATAAAAGGGATAGCATGAAGCAATTCAATATCTGTCTCTATCTTCTTGCAAGAAGATATTTTTATTTCCTAGATTAAATCTCAAATTAGTTTGAGATATTTTATAATAAACTTTGTACAAATAATTCACAATTCGAAGTATTTAGGGTGGATTCTATTAGACATTTCTATAGACTTTTTGATCAAGAAGACCTATAAGGTTATTGTATCAATTGATGAGCTAGCAAGCTGGACTGACTAATAAAGATCCATACTGTTCCAAGGATTCATGTGTTGAGCAAATTTCAGACAAGTATTTTCATGTGATTTTGTCATTTTCTCAAAGTTATTCATAATCTTATATTTGTTTCAATCTAAATGCTATAACTGGAATAATATTTCAGAACTTGTTTAAATCACACTGTATTTTAATAGTTAAGCATTTGAATGTTTTCTTCTGATATTTAAATTAAATAATTCCTAATTTCTCTTTGGTTTAGATTGATTTCATGAATAATCCAAATTAAAGGATTCTTAAGTTCCCTTTGATTTTGATTACCCTCAGAACCCTTAACTGCTCTCTCACCTCGATTGAAAACCTTTCACCCGTCTATTTCAAACATCCGAAATACACTCTACTACCTTGCCCTCGGAACATCCCCTTCAGGGAGTTTATCTAGTCTTGCTTCCTTATCAGTTGACTCTATAGCCCAATGGTCTAAAAGAAATGAATTTATCCATCTGTTTAAAAGATCCCACCACCCAATTTCAAACAAAATCAAACACCCCTTTAACAATCATAGCTAGCCTAAAACATCTTAACAAAAACAAAGTTAAACTTTAAAGGAGAGCCCTCTGTGAGCATCAGGAAGGCTAGGTCCTCGTCTCCAAAAGCGGATAGTGGTTACCTTTGTTTTTTCCTTCTTATTACTTCAAAGGAATTATTAGAGTGATAACACTAGTAATAACAACTTATTTTATGCCGCCCATGGATTTTGGTTCTTTAGATTACGGTGATTTTGAGACACATGTTGTATACTAGATGCATTTCATACATATAGCACTGCACGATTGCACTATATAGTCGAGAATTGGAACTTTGTGATGCTATGGATTTCTTTGTATTTTGAGATCCTGCCATTTTTTAGAAAAGAATTCATATTGTTGCAGAAGATTGTATTTACATATGCACATGCAATGTTGGATTTATGTAGCTCACGGGGTTTTGGATTGACGGTGAATGGGTGCACTGTTAAGGCACTCCTTGCGATAGGTCACCGGTTCAAATCCCCGTGGGTACTTAGGTTAGTCTAATAGATAAAAAAAAAAAAAAAATTGTTGGATTTATGTAATCTAAAGTTATCAAAAATACAATGTCCCCATGTCTTTTTAGTAAAAAAGTATTTAGACTCAATAGGTGTTTTAATGCCATGATTTATGCAAACATTAATCTCTCGTAGCTTGACAGAAGTGATAGAGAAAATATTAATCTCTTCGACCTCAAGTGGTGGTTAATACCAACATGTAGAAGAAATGTTTGGTGGAATATTATCAAAACTGATAGAGGGATATGCAAGAGTGTACAGTAAGAACCTTGACAAACACGCCCATTGAAGCTTGCAACATTGTTTTATAGGAAGAACAAGTTATGTTTCTTTTCTCTGAACATGTAAGCTAGTATATTATAGTTTAATGAATATATTTTCCTATTATCATATATGGTTTTATACTTTATTAAAAAAAATTCCAAGACTTCACAATTTTTTATAGCTTAGTAAAAGAATCACCAAGGCTTTACAATTTTTATTATTCAGGGAAAGATTCACCAAGATATTACAAGATTTTATAATTCAGTGAAAGATTCACCATGATTTTACAAGATAATATAATCTGGTGAGAGATTCACCAAAAAAAAAAAATATACATATTACATTATTGATAAATTCCTTCCATTTTTCCTATGTATCATGGGGATTCACCCATTTATTATACATATAAATTTAGGGGGGTTCTTAAAATTTTCCTTGCTTTATTGCATTGCAACAATTAATTTATCCTCTAAGATAATGGAAGCATGAATAAACCAACAACTTAATCAATCTTGTAAGCTAAAAGAGACATGAATAAACTACAACAACTAATCGACATTCTTGCCTAAAATTATAGATACAAGAGAGGAACTTCTACAGATAGGGTTGGGCACTAACTTAAGAGCTTCAGTGCTTTGAGTCAACTCAATGATTGATCAAAATATAACTTCTCATTATCATTCAAAAGTGGCAAATACATCATCATAATAATAGTCAAATGTGCTTCATCTTAATGGCCTCTTGGCTAAAATAAAATTCAAATCTTAATGAGTCTCTTAGCTGGTTTATTTATACAAAAATGGAGCTACCAAAAACTCCCTAGAAAATATGGATATTTTCCTCCATACTCAAGAATAGGTGAATCTAACTCTTCCTTGACATGCATTGGCTCAACTTCTAATAATTGTCAATGAAACTGAATTGATGAGATAGAGTGGGGGATATTTGATTGATTTGAGGAAATAAAGAGGTGGACCATCTCCTAGAATCTATCTTGCTTGTCTACTCTAAGTTCATGCGCTCAAATAATCTCAAAAGTTCTCAAATTCTTGCATTAACTCACATTAGGCCACATGACATAGTAACACATCTATACTCCTCACACTAAGCATAACATAGAACAATTTGTAGATAAATGTGGGAAAACAATAATTTAATAAGCTAGAGGATGGCATTATGACCCATATAATATACCTATTGATAAGCATCATCATCACCCCCCTATTGAAATTGTTTCTCATCCTCTGATAAACCTAGTAATCTATGTCCATGTCCTTCATCACCCGAATGGCCTCTCTGACATCCCAAGATTCTGTAGATGGTGTCTCTTATTGAGGATAGAAGCTTGTATTATTCTCTATTTCTTCTCATTGCTTACTCTCCTTTTATTCCTTCCTTCCCTCTCATAACCCAACAAAAAAGGTGGATTGAGTTTAAGTCCAATCTAGTTGATCTTTAGTCTTTACATTGCCTTCTTGAACCGAGGTATTATACCCAATGCATTTCTCAATCTCTTAGGAGAGTGATACTCCTAGATATGAATACTATGTGGTAGGGTGTTCCATCTTCTCTAACATGCTTGTTGGCTCTCTACCCCCAAGAGCATTAGAGTGTACATAAAATGGGAGATGTCCTACTCTTGGGTGGCAATGTATCAAGGTGCCAGCTTAGCATCATTGGAAATGATGTTGTGATTACTGATCACAACCATGGAATTTATCCACTCTGCCCTAATGTAGAGGGGTTCTCTTTCTTCTTTTATCAATACTCTCTTCACCTCCTCAGACCTAGCCTCCTCATGACTCGTCCAAGATTCAAGAGCCATTATCTACAATTTTCCCAAGTTGACATTGGGATCCAAACATTCATGTCAGTTAAGGTGAGGTTGTGTAGGTAGAATTCAGCTAATTTGGCTCTGTCTTCAAGGATACACTTATCACACAACTCAATGGACTACTTATAGTCCTGGAATGACATATTCCCATGTAGTGATAATATATTAATCTAGAACTGCAACCATTGGTCTTTGAGGAAAAGTGCATAGGATTTGGGTGGCAGTCTGCATTGAAGTGCCTCCATGGAGAGGCTTGCCATTGTGGCCAATTAGGTCTCCTTTTCTTGTAGTTTCTTCCTCAGCAATGTGTTTTATTCCTGCATCTGTGTTCTCATTATGTACTCTATATCCCTTAACTCACTCAACTCCTATCCCATTTCTAAGAGATTTTCCTCCATAATCTTCCACTTTCTTGGATTTTGCAATTTTCATCCATCTATGTTTCCTTCCTCTTTCTACTTCAAGTTCAAAGAAGAGAGGGACTACAAATTTCTATGGTATCACTCTACTTTCTTTGATGAACTTGTAATAGGAGCTCAAATTGGGTTTTGTACTAGGTTCTACAGTTCTAGAAAATATATCTCAAAGGTTCTTCGAGAAGCTTCCCCCTCATGTAATTGTTGTGTTGCCTATTTGCCCTATTTTTTCTCCTTCTTCTCTTCTTGTAGCATTTTCTTCTCTTCCTGTAGTACTATCTATGTTTCCTCTAAAAAAGTCTGTGTTTTTTGTTGTGGGCCTTTCCCTTTTTTTTGGAGTGTGATAGGTGCTTTGGGTTTCTTAGAGGAGGTTGACCTGGTTATAAGAATTCTTACATAGGTGATGGGAGTCTTTGAGATGGTTCTAGGAGATGTGACTTTCTCAGCTTTAATATCAATGCACTCTAGGTCCTCTATTTTACTTCTTGATTACTCAATTATAATAGGGGTCTTTATGGGAGTTTAAGGCTTCCCCTATTTAATTCTAGTGATTTTCCTTGTTTTGAAGTAGAGGGAAGTTTTCCTCTAACTTTTCTTCTTAGTTTTGATTAGTATGATCAAGGTAGCTAGAATAGTAGTTGCCTCATTTTCATGGTTCTCAGGAGAAAAAATTATTTTCTCTGGGTGTACCTCCTCTTGTCCAGGTGCAGTTGTTTTCTCTAGACTTGGTTCTTCTTGATGTTTCTCCTCTTCTTCTTCCTATTGTTCTTCTTCCACCTCTTACTTTTTATGTGTTTCTTCCTCTATTTTCTTCACCTCTATCTCTTCTTCCTCTTCATCCTCTTCTCCTTTTTCTTCTTCTTCTTCCTCTTCTCCTTCCTCTTCTCTTGCCTCGTCTCCTCCAAGTGAGAGGACCTGAAGTGTCAAGGAAGCATTCTCTGTCTATATCTCTGAATGTGGGTGGACTAGAGGACAAGATCTCTTAAATTATTCAAAGCATCTTCCATTATTAATTTGATGAGGCCATGGTGTCCTAAGTGCTTTGGTTTTCCTTCTTTCAGCTACTGGCTCATGTCCATGATGGATTGTAGGAGGAAACAGAGCACACTAAGTCTTTGGGCCATGGAAAACTCATAAGTGATATCATCATCATATCCTTTTAGCAGCTCAAATAAACCTAACCATTGATTCCTCCTAAAAATATCTACTACAAAGGGGGTGAAGGTGAATTATCCTAGTATTTATAGGTTCTCTTCTATTGAAACCCCCTCCCATCTCTTCTCTATTTTCAATTAGGTGTAGGAGGGTTTTTCTATGATAGCCCCAATATAAACTCCAAGGGGACAAAGGGGCGGAATCTCTAGTTGATGAAAATTATGTGTATCTCTTGTATTTTATAGCAAAAAAACGTCTTTTAATCACAAGATGATTATAGTTATTAAGAGAGTACAAGGTTCTCGAACATCCAAATCATGGACATAAGAACAAGAAGGCCACTTACTTTTCACTTTCATGCTTGGTGTAGTGACAATTGAATACCGAATCAACCCTAGGCAGTGTTTTTGCACCCTTAGAGGCTCCCTGTAGCAATTTATGTTCTTCTTATAGCTTCTTGTGGCCTCCTACACTTCGTGTAGTTGTTTACGGTAGAACTGACAAATTAGGGTATAATTCTCTCGATAGCTTTCCAAGCTTGTCCCTACCTCAATGGATTTAGACATGAGAAAAAATGCAATGAAGTTCTAGATTTATGCTATTTGTGGCTAGGTCTCAGAGTGTTGTGATCACTGGAAGTGGTACGAGGTTTCCTCATTTGGACCATTGGCCCACCATGGGTGATCATTCTCTCAAGCCTTGTAATTAACACCCACTACCTCTTTACTAATTCTGACTTCCCTCTTAACTAATTTGACTGATGTGATACTCCTATGTTGCATGACTAATGGATCACTTTTTGTTCAGTAGTTGAGGCTAACCAAGTTAACTGGCCACATCCAACTTATAAAAAAAACTTCTTTCGACATTCATACATTTTTCATTATTTTACACCTAGGGAGAAGCTTAGACGTTACCATACCTATGCCTACCTTTTGTTCGATCGATGCATGTTGGAGTGTTGGACCTATTGTGTTGCTGCTCAGGAAGTTATCTTGTACCCTTTTCCCTGTGTATACTTTATGTGCTCTTGTGTATTTTATTGTTGATGTTGTTCATGGGTGCAGGTGCTTTGCTGATATCTTCGGTGATGTTGCTATTGTTGTGGAGTCCTACTTGGAATGGCAAGGTTCTCCAAGATGGTGGTACCATCCCCTCAATTTGGTTGGGAATAAGAATTATGTTTCAGGTTTATCATAATAGTTGCACAGGCTACTACGGGAGATCCTGTAGCAACCCCTTTTTTCTTCTTTTCCAAGGGATTTTCTTTAGAGGAGTTGTGAGAAGGAGTGTACAGGTTAAAGAATGAAGTTAGAGTTATATTAGGGTAGTGAATGGTTATGGAAATAAAGGAAATATCCTTTGTCCTTTATTTTTTGAATGAGACAAGGCTTAGAGGTGGCGTTAAGAAATGGTGGTTTCTTGAATCAGGGATGCAAGGAAGATGGGTGAGTGGTTGGATCAAGCATGACGACTCTAGCAAGCCTGGGATAGTCCATTCTTGTTTATTTTATTATCAAACCCTCCTTCTTGTAGAAATGTAGTCCTACAAATCTTCCTACAACAGTTACAATACATCCTGTAGCAAACCAAAGAGGGCATAGAAATGGATTTTTGGGGCTAGATGATGGGTGAGAGTGGTAAGGACATGGTTTCCATGGATGTTATGGAGTAGATGGAGGGAAAAATGGAATGGAACTTAACCATGCTTTCCTTGGAGTTATGGAACTTTCCATTGTCCTCAAAACCTGCAAAATGATAGAAGCTATCAATGGATAGGTTGTAGATCCCTGTCATGGCATTCTTCTTTGTGTTTTTTTTAGGGACACACATGCTGCATCAAGGGAGGTTTTCAACTTGCCTATCTGCCTTGGGTTCCTGAAGGGAGGTTTTCATCTAGGCCTCTTATTGTGCTTTTATTTTTCTTTTCTTTATTTCTCACAATAAAAAATCGCTTTTAGGAATGTATTGACTTGGAAGTTAGGACACTTCTAATCACATTCACCACCTTGCTGATGGTGCTAATGAACTCTTCCTTGGACAAAGGCTTCATGTAAACCTTCAATATGTAGCCATTTATAAGCAAGGGAATCCTTTCCTCATTAATGGTTCTGATCTAAAAAAATCCAATTTCATGGAATTTCTCTATCAAGTATGGGCCCAATCACCTTATCATAATTTTTCCTTTGAAGTCCTTGAACCTCGAGCCATATAGAAGAGCCCAATAGCCTTCTTGAAAGACCTTGTCCTTAATATTCTTATCATGCCATACCTTCTGTCGCAATTGAATAACTTTAGTGTGTAGGAGAGCTTGCATTCTAAATCCATCCAAGCCATTTAACTGGATCAACCTCTCCTTTTGTGCCTTTGTAACATCTAAACCCAATTCTACTGCCATTCTCAAGGTATTGTATTCAAACTCAATGGACATTAGAGCCTTCCTTCCATAGAGTAATTCATAAGGGGTGAAACTAGTAGTGGTTTTCTAAGTGGTATTGCAGGCCCAAGTGGCCTCCACTAATATGTATTCCCAATCCTTTTTGTTGTTACTCACAACCTTGCTGAGGATTCCTCCTAGTTCACTATTGGTGACCTCTACTTTTCCATTGACCTGAGGAAGATAGGTAATATATTTTATGTGCTTGATATGATCCTGCCTTAACAACTTCTCGATCAGATGTGATGTGAATTGAGCTCCCTGATTTTTGAATAGCTCTCTGGGGTACCCAAAATTGTAGAACACATTCTCCTTCAGGAACTCAACAACTTTCTCCTCTTCTTCTACCTTGACAACCCTTGTCTCAACCCACTTTGTGAAATAATCAGCGCATACGATTATGTACTTTTTTCTGCCCTGAGGGTGTATCAATTGGGCCAATGGAATCCATGCCAGACTTGTCAAATGGCTCTAAATCCACCTAAGTTTGGAAGGGAATATAATCCTTGAGAGTAGGTTTTTACATCCTCTAGGATTGATCACATCTAATTGTGTATCTTCTTGCATATTGGTGGAGAGTGAGCCAGCAGTAGCCAGCTTGTAGAACCTATAAAGTTGTCCTCTTGGTAGGAAAGTGGCCTCCACAAGGTCAATCATGATAGGCTAAGAGGATGTCAAAGATATCCTCTTCCCTGACAGATCTCCTCAAGAATTGATCTCATCCCAACTTAAGAGATTGCGCCCAATCCAAGTGAAAGGGGCACTCTTCCATAAAATTATTCTCTTCTACCTGGATGACATATTTGGAGGGAACTCTAGAACAATTAGGTAGTTAGCTATGTCAGAAAACCATGGAGAGAGAACTAAAATAAAAAATAAGTGTTCATCTGATAGTTGATAATCAACCTTCCCTTCCTCACTTGCAGGCAAACAATGTTTAGAGAAAAAATTTGCAACTACATTTTTTTTACATGTCTTATCAATGATAGTTAGATCAAACTACTATAGTAGAAGCAACCATATAATAATTCTATCATTCACATCAGGATTGTTCATCAAGTACTTGATAACTGCATGGTCAGTATGCAGAAATGTTTGATATACAATGATGTAGTGTCTGAACTTATTCAGAATGTGGACAACAACAAGGATTTCCTTCTCAGTTATCGTGTAATTTCATTTAGCCTTAGACATATTTTTGTGAATGAAGTAAATGGCATAAGGAAACTTGTCATCTATCTAGCCTTGGCCTTCTCCTACAAATTTTTCGAATTCATCAACATGGATGTGGAAAGGAAAAGCCCAATTTGGGCCTCTAAGTATGGCTGTAGTAGTCAATTTGTCTTTCAAGATCTCTAGGCCCTCTTGGAAACTATCTGACCATCAAAATTCAGAGTCCTTGGCCAGCAATCCAAACAATGGTGAGGATACTTTACTGAAGTCCTTGACAAACATCCTATAATATCCAACTAGGCCCAAGAAGCTCCTAACATCCCTCTTCTTTTAAGGAGTGGGGACCCTTTTTATGATGGAAATTTTGTTTTGGTCCACTTGTATTCCCTCTTGAGATATTGAATAGCTCAAGAAAATCTTTGCATTCATCAAGAATTCACACTTCTTAGGACTAAGAGAGAGGTTCATTTTAATGCACTTCTTTAGGAATTTCCCAAGGTTAGAGAGAGCCTTTAGGATGTCACACCCATAGGGAGTGAAATTGTCCATGTAAATCCCTACAAAGTCATGGACTAGATCAACAAATATGCTCGAAACTACCCCTTGAAAAGTGGCAAGGGCATTACATAATCCAAAAGGAAGGACCCTATAAAACAAATTACCCCAAGGACAATTGAATGTAGTTTTATCTCAGCCCTCTAGACTGATCTGGATCATATTATAACCACTAAAACCATCTAGGAAATAGAAGAACATCTTCCATACAAGACGATCCAAGACTTGATCAATGAAATGTTGAGGGAAATGGTATTTTTTAGTGGCTTTGTTCAACTCTCTGTAATCCACATAGATATTCCATTTTCCATTTTTCTTTGGAACCAAAACTAGAGGGGACACCCACTCACTATTTGAGATGGGGTAAATGAGCCCTCCATCCAACAAATTCTAAAATTATTCCTTTACTATGTCTTTGATGGTTGGGTTCATCCTCCTCTGAGGTAGGAGCATTGTTTTGCATCCTTCTCTTATGTATATGTGGTGAGTACACACAAAACGATGAACTCCCTTCATTTCTCTATAGCTCCATGCAAAGGAATCTAAGTGTTCTAAGTGCTCTCTTAGCATGTCACACAACTTCTCTTCTTTATTAGCTAAGAGATAGGGGTTGATATTCAAAGTTCTAGATGGACCAAATTATACCATTTTCACATGCGTAGGACTTGGGCCCACGAAGCATAACTTAGTCCAAGGATTACCCTAAGATTCACTCACGAGGCATGGTGTTAGGGGACTAGTTTTGGATTATTTGGTTACTGAGGTCATCTTAATCAGGTTACCCCCCTCCTATAATATCATCTAGGGTAAAAATTAGATGGGATGTGGTATGATACACTTCATCTTCCTCGTCCTCTTCCAACAATAAGGGTAAGTCATGCTCGAGGGATGGTTGAGTAGGAGGGTACAATACCAACTTCTTGGACAAATGCCCATTCTTAATGGTCATGTTTCCATCCTTGCAATGTATGTAAGCATCAATAGTGGTTATCCATGGTATTCTAAGGTTGATAAGGTAACAATTGAATTTGGTTTTGGGCTAGAGAATTAAGAAGTTAGCAAGATACTCCCAGTAATCAATAGAGACCATTACATCATCAACAACACCGTCGAGAGCCACTGTGGAACTATCTGCAAGGTCCAAGACTATTGTGGTCTTTTTTAAAGATCCTTGGAGGTGTAGCTTGAGCATAGCTTCGTTAGTAGTCACATTGATGGCAGCCCCAAGATCGATCATGGTATGGGGGACAATGCTTCCATCAATGTGGACATCTACCACAGGACTTACAGGGTCTATATACTTTGGGAAAATCACTCTCCCTAGCATTAGATTAGACAATTGACCAATGACATTGATGGTAGGGGTGTATTTATTTCTCCTCCCAAGATGTTTGAAGAATTTCTCCTTTATAAGGTTGTTGTAGAAGGGAACATACTTGATAGCTTGGAGGAGTTGGATTTTAAGACACAATTTTTTAAATTCTCATAGAAGGTCAGTCTCTTTTGGGGTGTGTTGGTTAGAATGGATCAATATTTCAGGAATAGGAGGTGGATTGGATTTAGGTACACTCTCTTCCTTTCCCTCTTCAATCTCCTCAGGTGGAGATGGAGGTTGGTTATCTAGGAGCACTCTTCTAGACCTGAGGTTGATTTCTTGAATCTCCACAACATAGGCAGGGTAAGGTGTGTCTCCGCTATAGAGATGTTGTTCCTACTTTTTGTTTGGGTTCAGATTTGGTTGAGCATGTGTTTGGGGTTTCCTGGGTGGAGAAATATAATGACTTGTGTTTGTGATGGAGATGGAGGCAATAATGTAGGGGGTTGGTTTTATTGAGGCCTCCAACCTTGTGATGGTGTATTCCACTAGAGATGTGTAGAGCCAGGTTGAAATGGTTGATTGGCATATTGGGGTGGATAGTGAGGTGAATAAGGCCAAGGAGAAGGTGTGGACCATGAAGGATGAGTAGGGGAATTCCAACCTTGTGATGGGGTATTCCACTAAAGATGTGTAGAACCAGGTTGATGAGGCCTCCAACCTAGTGATGGGGTATTCCACTAAAGATGTGTAGAACCAGGTTGAAATGGTTGATTGGCATATTGGGGTGGATAGTGAGGTGAATAAGGCCAAGGAGAAGGTGTGGACCATGAAGGATGAGTAGGGGAATTCCAAGGGGGCAAGCGTGCATTTTGGTTGAGATGTGTTTTAGCGTATGCAACCACCCTCCCAAATTTTGACTCATGTGAAAAATTCAGAGCCTACCTCGGATCCTATGATTTATCGTTCCTTGGTCACTTATTAGTAAGTTGATGATCTCAATCCCCCTCCTTGATCTTAATATTTGTTCACGTTCTCATATTTATGCAGCATGTGTCATCTTTCGGTGCAAGGATTATTGTTTTTCATGCAAAGGGAAGTTTCTATTATGTTCCTATACCAATAGATGTCATAATTTTTGAATGGATGAGGTCAAAACTATAATATGTACATACCTTTGCTTTCTAAAAACGTTTTCCATATTCAAAAAATTAAAAAAAAATTTGAAAAATGTAAAGAGGGTATGTCCTAAAATAAAAATCAAAGGACCGAAAGAATGAAAAAGGTAAAAAAAAGATGAAAAATGAACCCCAATGAAAAACAAAAAGACCATGAAAGTGTGCAAGTCCAAATGCCACTACTATTTACTTTTTTGCATATTAATGATTGTGTGAAACTTGTTGTTTATGTCACAATCCATGGTAACCAAACTGTTTAATGTTGGTTATTCCATGTTTTGAATTTCATGCTTAGAGATAGAGAATAAAATCTGACTAAACTGTTTAATATTAGCAGATACATAGATAGGTAGAGGAAATAAAAAGAGCTTAACAGCTTAATCTGAGCCTTTGGATGTAATAATGATATACTTAGATAGATTTCTATTGTAAAAGAAAAGAGAAATGTTTTGATAAGGGTTTTCCAGCTTAAGTGCACCCTAATAAAGAGTAGAAAAATTGGTAGGATGAGTAGATGGGTAAGTAGTTGTATGGTTGCAGAATTATGGTGATTGATTGGATAAAACCATATCATTTACTTTCATCATCAAGTTTCTAAGAGTGTGGATGGTAATGGAACATTTAAAAAGTCAAGTGATTAATTTCCCCAGTCATTTTACCTTTAATTTCACTAATTTCCCATAAGCAATGATAGAAGTACCTAAAACCTTAAGTTAAAGGGGCTCAGAGCATTTCTCTGACTTCTGGAGAGACCAGACCCTCGGCCCAATAACTTATAGGGTCTAAGTACTGAATCCGCTTACCAACATTCATCCCCTCCATAATTCATTCATTTTATCTAAAGAACCCCTTTTCCTAAATTGAAATCACCATTTACCTAGGGAAAGTAATTAACCCCATACCAAACCCATTTTTCCACAAAAACCCATAAAAATGCATTTAGCCTAAGTTATAATGTTTTAATATGAAAAGAAAATAAAGTTAATTTACATTATACTTAGCGAATTTATATTTCTGCCTTCATTTCATATTAACTGCTAATGCTATTTATTAACTCCCCAAAATAAACCCCTTCTCATATGTTTTATTAAAACCCATATGTTAATATCCTGCCTCCAATGTTTGAAACATAAACCTTATTATTAAATTAATTAAATGGATTAATTAGTTGATCAGCGGCCAATTAACAACCATAACCCTCCATGGAATAAAAAGAGTAATTAGTCAATCAATGATTAATTAAATCTGTCCTCGCCAATCAAATCACCCCCAATGTCATTAAGCCTCCCTAATTCGCAGTTAATTAACCTTTCCACTCATTAAAACCCCGTCGGGCCCCTCCATTAAACCTCTGATTAAATCATCCCCTGATCATCGTGTGATATGACCCCTTTAGATCCAACGATTGACACTGACATTGAGTGGCCTCCGAAAGTCGACCTTTACCCGCCCGATGTGAGCAGTTCACTGTTCACTCCTATTGGAAATAATACTGACGGGGGGGTGAATCAGTATTAGCAAGTTAACAATATTTCATTTCCAAAACTAGATTTATATATGCTACTTTTGTTAATGAAACTTATGTGTATACGTAACTGTGTTTAGAGCAACTACCATATACCTTGCAAACTTATAATTCAGTTAGTTAATCTTTAATCTGTGTATCAGAACCATATAAACAGTAACCAAGTGCAGTAAAAATAATAGACAATCAAACACATGAACACAAGATATAAGGTGGAAACCCAATGTGGGTGAATACCACCTGCTACAATCATCTCTATCTTTCTTTAAAAAGAAACTTCTTTTTACAAATTTGTGTACTAGTGAAGTCTTATACTAGTACGTAGGCTTCTACTTGTAGAAGGCTACAACCTTCTCTTCTTTTTAAGGGACCACGTTTCATAAATTTTTAGAATGGATCCACCAATAACATCAATCAAACATCAAAGATATCTACATCAACCACTTTCCTTTGCACCAACCAAAACTGAATCAAACAATCACTTCTCAAAATGATGTGACCAAAATACTGTAACAGTAACTAGAACCAAAGCGAGAACCCAGAACACTACAACAATAAACAGAAGTAGCTAAAACATATTTTATGAGGTGTACGCTACTTCAATGTGTTGAACCTGAGTGCATACACATTCTCCCCAAGGCAAAACTGTGTATACGCTATTTTGAAATGCCAAACCAGCGTGTGTACGTGCCTTTGCTATAATGAACCTGCATACATATCTGTAAAATATGATTTAACCTTTACAACTATCCATACATCAGTTATACCCAGATCATCAGATTTACAGATTACGACATGCACTGATTATTCAAATAAAAGATCAAAACCACATAAAGATACTTCTCTTCAAGCCTTAATATCTTGACCCATCAATAGAACTTATCCTTCATCAAGTGCTTAGGTTCATCCTTGATTCAGATCCAGCTATGCACCATAACCCAAAGATTTTATTCTTCATTAAATATTCAATACTTGAGTACTTTTTCCTAATGATCTTCTCCTCCTTTTATAGTCTTATGCCTTACTCAATACCATGGTCCAAAACCACTTAGAACCAATACCTTGGACCAAATACCTGGGGTCAATACTTCGGACCAAATTCCACAGACCAAAACTTGGTTTTCCATCGTGTACGTACCTTTCCTTTCATGAAAGTGCATGTATACGCATATGCACCTTTTGGTCTGTGAACCCACGTGTATATGCGGCTTGATCAATGGGGAACCTGCGTATACCTATTTCTCTTGATTCTGAGAGCCTAAACTGTGATCTATCATCTGAGTGAGTCTCCATCAAGTACAAAACTTGTGACATGGTGCCAAAATTGTGTCATAATGCCAACAATCTCCCCCTTTGGACTTGATGGCAACCCCAAGTCACTCTCCCCCTTTGTCACCAAGGGCAAAGGGTTATGCTCCCCCTGAGTACCTACTGAATTCTCTAATGTGTTGAAGCGTGTTGTCCATGCTCCCCCTTAGTACATGCTCAATTATTTGATGTGTTGAAGTGTGTTGTCCATGCTCCCCCTAACTGTAGGCAAGGTCTGCCAAAATATTTTCTACAAGAAGAACATGGCTCTATACATCATAAATGACCTTCCTATCACCAAATACTCATATATGCATCCATCTCCCAACCAAGTGGGGATATACCAAGATTGACTCATCCACCCAACCAAGTGGGGATATACCAAATGTTTATACATGACAAAACAAGAACATTACATCATCCATCCCAGGCATAGTGGGGAAACAAACTAGGTCATTACATGACCTTTATAATAAAAGATATACATGACATAGAGACAAAATATATAAAACAAGATTATGATATTCATTAGCAACTATTATCAGCAACATTTTTCAATCACCATCCAGACCAACAACCATGATCTCCCTTTGCACCTATTTCGCCTGAAGAAAAAAAAACTGTGAAATTGTACTAGGATATTCTAAGATAATGCCAACAATGCATTATTAGAAGTATATGCTACCCCTAAACCTATGCCAAATGATCACTGTCAGACCCATATCGGACTCTTTTCATCCTGAGTCTGGCCCACTAATTTTCTTCAAACCAACATATACGTGACTGTATCCATAGAAACCGGTAGATGTATGGGGATGCGCTTCATGAAACTCCTGTACAACCACTTTTCAACTACTCCCATCTTCTGTCTGAGATATTCAAATGTGTCTCTGGGTAGCGGTTTGGTGAATATATTGGCAACCTATTCTTTGGAGAGAACATACTCTAATTTGACCTTTTGTTCAAGCACTTGTTCACAGAGAAAAGGATATTTGATAGGTATGTGCTTGGTCTTGGAATGCATGATAGGATTTTTTGAAATAATGATTGGACCTGTATTATCACATAGAATGGAGATGGGTGGTGTACATGTGATCTAAATGTCTTGCAATGTTTACATCATCAGAAGTTGTGTGTAGCAAGATGCAGCAGCCACATATTCTACTTCAGTTGTTGATAATGCAATTGAACTTTGTTTCTTGCTGAACCAAGGCACTAATCTAGAACCCATATAGAATGCACCACCACTAGTTCTTTTTCTGTCATCCACACTTCCTGCCCAATCTGCATATGTATATGCATGAAGTGTAAGATCTGTATCTCTAGGATACCATAAACCAAAGTTTTGTGTTCTTTAAAGATATTTGAAAATCCTTTTTACTGACTGAAGGTATGATTCCTTTGTATTTGTTTGGAATCTTACAACTATTCCCACTGCATGCATGATGTTTGGTCGGGTACCTGTTAGATAAAGAAGACTACCAATCATGGATCTATAGGTTGGTTGATGTACTGTTGTTGATTCCTCATTTGAGCTGAGGCTACATCCTATTACCATAGGGGTACATACTGGTTTAGAATCTTCCATGCCATATTTCTTCAAGATCTGCTTGAGGTACTTGGTTTGTGATAGAAAAATACTATCTTTATTTTTTTGAACTTGAAAACCAAGAAAATATGTGATGTCACCAAGAAGGAACATTTCAAATTCTTTCTGCATTACCAAAAAAATGTTTTGACTCATGGCTTCTTCATTGCTACCAAAAATGATATCATCAACATACACAACAAGTATTAGCAATTTATCTTTGTCAATTTTTATATATAAATTGCTATCAGCTGATCCTTTTGAAAAACCTTGTTGATGGAGGTACTTGTCAAGACAATAATGCCATGCCCTTGGAGCTTGTTTTAGACCATAGAGATATTTTCTGAGTTTGCATACAAGTTTTGGATCATTTCTGAGGATGAATCCATCTGGTTGCTCAATATATACTTCTTCTTCTAAGTCTCCATTAAGAAATGCAAATTTTACATCCATTTGGTATACTTTGAACTTATGAAAGCTAGAAAGAGCAAGGAACATTCTTATGGACTCAAGTCTAGCGATGGGTGAAAAAGTTTCTTCAAAATCTCTACCTTCTTATTGAGCATACCCTTTACAAACAAGTCTGGCCTTGTTCCTAATAACTTCTCCATTTTCATTCAGCTTGTTTTTGAATATCCATTTGGTTGCTACGAAATTCTTGTCATTAGGTCTAGGAACCAATTCCCAAGTATTCTTCTTTTCAATTTTCTCAAGTTCTTCATTCATGGCTTTGACCCAACATTCATCATTGCATGCTTCATTTACATTATGCGGTTCAATGGAGGAAAGCAATGCTAGATAGCTTGAAGCTTCTATAATAGTTCTTCTCGTTTGCACACTTGCCTCTTTCTGCCCCAAAATTTAAGTCTCTGGATGATTTTTCTGAACATACCTGGATGGAGTCTTTTCTTCTACCGTAATTTGTTCTTTTGTTGCCTCATTGGTTTCTTCTTCAGAATCGGTCTGATTTGATGTGGAAGGACAGTACTCATCTTCTTCATAATCTTTGGTTTTTACATGTTTTGGATTTTTGCCTGCTTCATCATCCACAACATCAATGCTTTCAACAATTTTCACAAGTCTTTTATTAACACTTATTCCCTTTACTTCAGGAAGAGTAAACAAGGAGAATGCCTTCATCTGCTCTATGTTCAAACTTGCCAATTTTTTCATCAATCCTTTTGATGTAACATTTGCTTCCAAAAACTTTGAAGTATTTTATAGTAGGAGTCTTACCATACCAAAGTTCATATGGAGTTTGAGTGTTGTTTACCTGAACTTTTGTTTTGTTGAGAATAGTGACAGCAGCAAATGCAGCTTCATCCCATAAGGTTGCAGTAGTTACAGACTCTTCTAGTATGGCACGAGCCATTTGTTGAACGGTTCTGTTCATCCTTTCTACCACTCCATTTTGCTGAGGAGCTCTTGCAGTAGAGAATTACCTTTTTATTCCATGTTCTTCACAAAAGTCAAAGAATTCATCCGACGTAAATTCCCCTCCTCAATCAGACCTGAGGCATTTTATTTTTCGATATGATTCATTTTCAACCAAAGCATTGAAGGCTTTGAACTTTTCAAATGCTTCATCTTTGTGCTTTAAAAGTCCTATCCAACACATTCTGGGAAAATCATCAATAAACAATATAAAGTATTCTTCTCCACAAGGTGACTTTTTCCTTGAAGGACCACATAAATTAGTATGAAAAAGTTCAAGAGGCTTACTAGGTGATCCTTCTTTTTTTGGGAAGTGTGCTCTAGTTTTCTTACCAAATTTACATGATTTGCATATTGTATTTTCTGGAATTTTAATGTCAAGAAGATTGTGCAAAACCTGGTATTTGCATGCTTTCCTTATTTGAGGGAAGCTTAAATGCCCCAATCTTCTATGTCATAGCCAATGTTCATCATTTTTGCTTAGAGAGCACTGTTGTTGTCCTCCCTTGAGTATTTATAAGTTTTTTGGAGTTCTTATGCCTTTGATCATGGTTTCTCTCATATCAAGCTCACGAACAACACAACCATTTGATCGAAATACTACCTCATTTCCTTAATCACACATTTTACTAACACTTAATTGATTATGCTTTAGACCATCAACATACATAACATTCCTAGCTTTAACTATTTCTTTTAAAAAAACAGAGCCGTTACCTTTTATGACTGCAGGAGTTTCATTTCTAGATGAGACCTTCTTTTCCTTTTCTAAGAAATTATATGATTAAAGTTTTTCTTTATCACCTGTCATGTGTTTCGAGCATCCATTGTCGATGTACCATTGATTTTTCTTGTCCTTATGCATACATCGCTATACCACATTTTTCTGGTTGCGGTTCCTTATTTCTCCATGTTTTGGGACCTAATGAAGTTTTTTCCTTCTGAGCTGTTTACCGAAATTTACTCCTACATTCAGAATCTTCATGACCAAAGTTGTTATAGATAGAGCATTCTATTTCATTTTCAAGAGCAGAAAAGTTATTTTAGGCCCTTTTCATGATCCTGGTCACATTCCTTTGATTTTGTACTTCTCTAGTCATGATGGTCTTGTAAGCAACACATTGAGCATCTTTGTGTCCAAACTTATGACATGAAAAACATTGTCCATTAAAGAAATTCCTGTGATTATCGAACATACTGACCCGGTGATTGTAGTTTCCATTGAAATTCATTCTTGAAGAAAATTGAGTATGATTTACTGAGGTTGGTTGTGGCTTCTATTCATCCTTGAAGTAGATTGAACCTGATTTACCTGGTGATCTACCTTATGCCTTTGTTGGCGATTGTCAAACTGTTCACTTCTCCTTGTTGCATCAAGATAGCTTTTGGAAGTAGATGTATTCTGTGCTTGAGATGCTTCTTCAGTATATCCAAGACATGTCTTTACCAGAGGAGAACACTGCACTTTGATAATTTCTTCTAAAGTTTCTGATCCTTTAGCAAATTTGAGATTGAGAGCTTTTGTTTTCTCAATATCTTTTCTTAGACCCACAATTTCACATTCTAATTTTTCATTGTGTTTCTCCCTTTCAACAAGTTGGAATGTTAGAGTATCTATAGTCGTATTCCTTTCTTCTATACAAACTTTAAGTTTAGAAATTTCTTCATAAAGACCATTTTCATCTAAAGCATCCAAGAAATCATCATCTTCAAAAGCCATCAGAAGTCTATAATCATTACCATGTTCATCTTCATCACTATTTGATAAACAATCGCTATCTTCATGCATATAATAGCTCTTATTACTTACATTCTATTTTCTATTCCATTTTTCTGATTCCTTACATTTATCAAGCTTATCTTTATGAGGGAATTTGGTTGCATAATGACTGACTCTTCCACAAGCAAAGCATTTGAAAGGTAGCTTACCTCTGAATCTTTCATAACCCAATTGAAGGTTCTTGACAAAGTTTGCTTCTTCCTCTTCTTCTGAAATATGTCCTAATTCATTGATTTCTTCTCTACCTGAAGCTTTGAATGTGGCTTCTCTCATATCTAATGGACCCCCTTTTCTCATTTCTAAAGTAGTTATGATTCCATACAATTGTGTCATAGTAATACTCTTAAGATTCTGCTTTTCTTCTATGGTAGAAACCTTTGATTCAATCTTAGAAGACAAGGATCTTAAAACCTTTTCGACTACAGTAACTTCTTTTATCTCTTCACCCAAGTTTTTCATGCGATTAACAATCTCATCTATACATAAGAAGTAATTAGCTATACTTTCATCATTGTGCATTTTGAGAGTTTCATATTGAATTCTGAGAGATTGTAGTTTTGCATGTTTTACTTGATCGTCTCCTTCTTAGCTTAAAATGATCTTGTCCCATATTTCTTTGGCAGTTTTGAGCTACATCACCTTGACAAATTCTAATTGTGACAGACTCACCAATAATGTATTGACAACCTTGGCATTTTTTTCATACTGCTTTTTACCTGCCGTATCTGTAGTAATTGCTGATGGAAATGTGTATCCTCCTTCCAAGATTTCCCAAACATCTGTTCCAAGAGATTGAAGATAGGTTGTGGTTCTTACCTTCCAATAGAAGAAGTTTCTCCCATCAAAGATTGGTGGTCTAATGGATCCCTCTCTTTCGTAGGTACTCATGATGATATATCTTCCTTCAAGCGATCAAGCTTCTTCTGAAGGACCTGCTCTGATACCAATTGTTGGAAATAATACTGAGAGGGGGGGTGAATTAGTATTAGTAAGTTAACAATATTTCATTTCCAAAATCAGATTTATATAAGCTACTTTTGTTAATGAAACTTTTGTGTATACGCAATTGCATTTAGAGAAACTAGTGTATACCTTGCAAACTTATAATTTAGTTAGTTGATCTTTAATCTGTGCATCAAAACCATATCAACAGTAACAAAGCGTCGTAAACAGAATAGACAATCACACACATGAACACAAGATATAAGGTGGAAACCCAATGTGGGTGAAAACCACATGTTGCAATCGTCTCTATCTTTCATTAAAAAGAAACTTCTTTTTACAAATTTTTTTACTAGTGCAGTCTTATACCAGTACATGCGCCTCTACCTAGAGAAGGCTACAACCTTCTCTTTTCTTCCAGGGACCACGTTCCATAAATTTCCAGACTGGATCCATAAATAACATCAATCAAAAATCAAATATATCTACATCAACCACTTTCCTTTGCACCAACCAAAACTGAATCAAACAATCACTTCTTAGAATGTTGTGACCAAAATACTGTAACAGTAACCAGAACCCAAGCCAAAACCCATAACAGTGCAACAATAAACAGAAGTAGCTAAAACATATTTTATGAGGTGTACGCTACTTCAATGTGTCAAACCTGCATGAATACGCATTCATCCCAAGGAAAAACTACGCATTTTTGTTTTGAAATGCCGAACCAGGATGAATACGCACCTTTGCTATAATGAACCTGTGTAAAGATCTGTAAAAGATTATTTAACGTTTACAACTATTGAGACATCAGTTATACCCAGATCATCAGATTTACAGATTATGACATGCACCAATTAGTCATATAAAAGATCAAAACCACACAAAGATACTTCTCTTCAAGCCTTAAGATCTTGACCCATCAATAGAACTTATCCTTCACCATGCATTGAGGTTCATCGTTGATTCAGATCCAACTATGCACAATAACCCAAATATCTTATTCTTCATTAGATATTCAATACTTGAGTATTTTTGCCTAATGATATTATCCTCCTTTTATAGTCTTAGGCCTTACTCAATACCATTGTCCCAAAACCACTTAGAACTAATACCATGGACGAAATATCTGCGGTCAATACTTCGGACCAAATAACATGGACCAAATACCACGGACCAAAACTTAGTTTTCCAGCATGTATGTTCCTTTCCTTTCATGACGGTTCATGTATACACATACGTGCCTTTTGGTCTGCGAACCTACGTGTATACGCATACACACCTTTTGGTCTGCAAACCTGCGTGTATATGTGGCTTGATCAATGGGGAACCTACGTATACCTCTTTCTCTTCATTCTGAGAGCCTGAACTGGGATCTGTCATCTGAGTGAGTTGCCATCAAGGACAACACTTGTGACATAGCACCAAATTTGTGTCATAATGCCAACAACCCCACCTCTACATGGTGCTCGATGAATGGCATCGGGCAACCTTCCGCCAAAACCAATTATCCCAAAAAGTAGTGTGATGGATTCTGCTTACTGCCTCCAATACATGCCAAAATGTCACATCCCTCGTTGGGGCAAACTGTATTTTTCCCAATGTACCCACCAAAGTCATTGACCTTACGAATAAAACCAAAAAACTTATAGATTTTTGTTTTATCGTGAAAAAGAACATTCTGAATTCCATGCAAAGCACATAGTACGTTCAAACTGTCAACCATCTATCAACCGCCAACTTACCAAAGTTGCTGGACTCTAGACCACCTTGTAGACTTCTGTGGTTCCTACAAATAGTGCATAGTTGCCATTACTCCGTTCAAACAGCTAAAACCAGGTATTTACCCCAATTTCACCGAGAAAGCCTATTTTCTTTCCAAACCTGAACTAAATTGATTTAAATACTAAGTAATTTAGTTAGATAAGTTACGTGGTGACTCTCAAACACCCTGAAACAGACCAATTCATCCCAATTTCTCTAAAACCCCGTGCCCCCCATCTTTGAATCCACAAGAACCAAGGATGGATGCCCCAATTGCATTGAATATCATGCCCATCATGACTCCCCACAGGGATTCATACCATCTCCCACTTGCAAACAAAGATTTCCAGATTAAAGATACCTCTGTCTCAAAATCCCCTTTGAAACTATTCTGCAAGTACAGAGACCAATACTTGAACCATGAAGACCACATTGGACTTTGGGAATCAGATTTACCCAAGTACCAGTTCCCCAGAGTTCATATCTTCCTAGAGATTGTACATTACTTCCACATGAACTATGATCCCATCCAAAGGGCAGTAAGAACCGCTAACCAGTCTGTTCTATTTACCATCATTTCTGAATCTTTTAAACCAAATTCTACAATTACAACCAAGCCAAAGTCTAACTCCTCTTTCCATTGGAGATATGCTAAACAAATACCCTACCCTTTCTTCGATTAGACTTGCTTGGTTGTACCAGACTTTCATGAGAGAAGAGCAATAAACCCCAAATGACTCTCCCCCTTATCTATGGACTATATTCTCCAACCTTGGTCGAGACATCATAGACATGATATCTGGTGTGTTGGGCTACACCAAAAGTGAATTTGCTGATGAAATCATAATATCCTTTATGTCCATCTACTCTCTTGGGCAACCACCAGTCATCATGTTTGACTATGCTAAGTTTACTGTTGACAAAATACATGATCAATTCATGAGATTGGAAAATGAAAGAGTGTTTAAATATTCCTCAATTCTTTATCATTTATTCTTATATTATCAAGCTGATAGATTTCCAATTGCCCTCCAAAATAGTGATACAAAAGGTAACCCCAGATAAGTGATCTTCTGGACTTCATTAATCCATCAGTTTGACTCTCAATATTCTTATACCCACTTCATAGATCTCTTTGGGTACCCTATGACAACTATGCTACTAGGAAGCCCTCCCCCAATAATCAATGCAGACATCAAGAGGGTCCTATAGTTTTCTAAGCAATATAAAGTGGGGGATTAGTACTTGTACCAAAACCACACTAAACTTAGAATCTATGGATGTGAGTTACCCCCCTACAAACTGCCTAGATAGCTCCCCATGAGATTTATGCTCTAGAGTACTACAGGAAAATGATAAATTCAGATGAGGTGCATTTTGCAAAAGCCAAGAAGAAAGACCAACTTAGAATAAAAGATCAGTTGGGCCCATTTATTTGTAACAGTAGGGAAGCAGGAAAGGAGGTAAATGAAATCCTCCAAATGTTGAAACTGAAACAGAGTTTTATATGGAATTATGACCCCTTAAAATTCATTTGTAATAGGATACAAAAGAACAAATTATCTCCTTACATCCACTACATAATCCGTGAAATTGAACAATATGCTAATCAATCTGAATGGGTGGAAGGCACTTTGATAGATCAAGATGCCACATAGGTTGTTGTTTATAATGTATTGATAGCTTTAGACAAAATCATTGATGAGGATTCATTTGTACAGGTGCCAGGAGAGTCTCAATCTCAGAGACAATCACATGGACATAGTGAGAAAACAGTAGAAGCAGGGCCATTAGAGCAAGCAGGGCCATCAAAGCAAATAGAGCTCTTAGAATAGCTAGAAGAATCAGACCAACCTAAGATTTCAGAGGAACTTGCTCAACCTGAAAAAATCATGAGAAATCCTCCTATTTTGTAGACTCCTATAAATGAGGAGAGGAACCTCAAAAGAGACAGAGAGGAGGCCACTCCTTCCAATAGACTTGTTGCCCATAGCTATGCTAGAAGGTAGAGGTTGAATCCATTTTCAAAGCAGTAATACACTTGGGAGACAACAGGAACTACAAGTGCATAAAGGAAAAAAAGCAGGCACACTACTCCTTCAAGAGGGACACAAGAACCTTCCACCTCACAGCCTCAAATGCTAGAAAGGCAACACAGTGTGGAAGTATCCTCCTTTATGGCTCCTCCTATCTAGAGCCAAGATATCAAAGAGAAATACAAGGAAATAAAAGTAGGGAATGAAAGGCTAAAGGTGCAAAGCTATGCACATTACCTAAAAATGGCTCCAACAAACCAAACAAGGCTAATGTTAACCTTTGATATTGAAGAAGTGAAAATGAAAATGGGTTTTTTGAAGCCATCCATACAGCAACCCAAATCAATGGGAGATTATCTTAAAACAGATTTTTGATGTACTGGAAAAGGATATCCATCCTATTAACCAAATGAAGTTACATAAGGAAACTGGCGAAATGGTCTACTCCACTTGACCACAAAGCAATAGCAGCCCACCAACTCCAAAATTCATTGAATAATTCAGCACAATTCTAGTTGGAGAAGGCCTCTTCACAGGCCAATGAAACCAGGATAAAGTCCTTAGAGGACTTGGTCATAGAGTTGGGACATGATCCCAAGGATGTGAGAGTTGTAGAGAAGCTTATCAATAAGAAAAACGATGAAATAGCTGCACTGAAGAATCAACTCAAGATTCCTCCTCTTCATCATCCTCAGAGAGCTGAAGTAATGGAAACTAGAAAGGAGGAAGAGCTTATGGACTTAATCCTTAAGCTGAATAAAGAGTTAAAGGAAACTGAAAAAGAATTGGATAATTTGATATAGTCCAAGCAAAGTGATTTGGACACCACTCCTCAGACTATAATACCTATAGTTTCCACAATAGTGCCATCCACCTTGGTAGTTGTCTTGGCACCCACACTTCCACTAGCTACAACGTTGACAGTAACAGGTACTTTAGTAGGCATAGGTACATCAACCAGCACAAAGACACCAACAGAAAAGACTGCAGAATAAATTATGGCCATGGAAGAAATGGGTATCTAGGCCACTGAGCTTAAGAAACTCAGAGAAAAAGTGACAAGTTTAGAGACCAATTGTAAACTTGCTCAAATACAGCAGAAGGAAGAAGCTCAGGACAACCAGAGGATGGTAGAAAGAATAAAAGTCCTTGAAAAGGAATTAACATTACAGGAGCCATTGGGAGATATGAAAGGAATTCTTTGGGCTAAAATCATTGATTCCATCAATGATGTTTGGCCTTCTATTCAGGTTATTTTTGAACAAACTGAATTAGTTAAAGTAGCCACATAAGCAATCCACAAGACAGTGGAGGAATTGGGAAATAAACATGAAGAAGCCAATCAATTGTTCACATTTTTTAACAACAAAAACATATATCAGCTTGATGAACTGGAAATAGAAGATAGAACAATAACAATCATAGAAATAAAAAAGGTTCTCACCAAAAGGAACCTAATGCTCAATCTAGAGTAAAGGTGTTAGAGCATCCAAGCAGACATTGGAAGCTTTATGCTAAAATATGGCATCTTAAGAGAAAAAGGACCTCCCAGTCCTATGGTGATACATGACAAATTGATGACCCAGGAAGATTATATTGAAAAGTTAAACAAGCTGCCTAGGAGCCAAGCTAGTACTTCAGGGGTGAAATCTTTGCCCACTAGAAAGGTACTTTATGATGGCTTTGAGAATCTATTTTACCTAGAACATGAAGTCAAGAACTTGTTTACAAGCAAGCCAAATTTTTCCAAGTACACAGAAGCTGATGAGATTTACGAGAAAATGATAAGGATGAAATTACCTGACAGTAAATGGTGGACAAACTTGACTGGTTTACTCTAAGTTACTGCAGTAAATATACATGGTAAAACATGGCTGCCAGGTAAAACAGGTAAGATAAGATCAAAGCAAAACATATAAAGAGTATCAGTAGGTAGAAGATAAAAAGTGAGTCCATAACATAACTACAAAGCAACTAAAAGAGCCAAATCCAAGTTACAACAGCCAACACATTCACAATAAAAGGGACAACAAGAAAATAGTTCTCCATCTATCTCTATCTTTGTGTTGAAGATATTTTCCGTTTCCTAGAATAATTTTCATATGGTTATGAGATATTTTATATCAATTTTTGTATAAATGCTTCACAAATTGAAGTAATTAGGGTGGATTAAAATACATTTCTGTAGACATTTTATTTTTGAGCCAAGGAGCTATTGCACTCGAGACTGGACTGGTTGTGCTAGAAATGAAATAAAGCCAAGGACATTTCACTGGATTCTTGTGCACAGTTTGAACAAATAAGTATTATCTCTTCATGTTTAAATATTTTAGTCTCTTCATGTTATTAATATTCATATGTGTTTCTTATTAAATATGTAAAGCAAACAAGGAATGATATCATCATAATTAGCTTAAGTGCTCTTTGTTTTAACTGTTTGCTTTCTTTACGTTTTCTACTAAACTGCCTTGGTCTAGGAATTCTTAATTGATCCCTTACTTCCGTAGTTTACCCCCCTTTGGTCCATAGTAAAGGATTCTTCATTGCCCTTTACTACTTATCATCCTTCCTTTCTTCATCTTAATCCTGGTTAAGGATTCTTCATTGCCCTTTTGCCTGGTTAGGACTACTTCATACATTTAAACCTACAGATTTTCTTTTTTCTGTGCTAGCCTGCCCTATGGATTCTTACCTAGTGATAGATCAAATTCAATTAAGCCTTTCTTGATTGACTCCATAGCCCAATGGCCTAAAAACTTTCTCCGCCCATCTGTCTTCTTAATTCTGCCACCCAATCATAACAAAACAATCATGAACACTAAGAACTAGCCTGATATCTTATTCAAACAAATTTAAATCATAAAGAGAGAGCCCTCTATGGACTTAGGTTAGCTAGAACCTAAGTCTAAAATATTAGGTTTGTGGTTACCTCAGACTATTCCTTCATTGATAACTTCTAAGGAAAACATTTGAGTGATAACCTAGTGGTGACTCCACTGGGGAATCAAAACCCTCAGTCTTAATAAACCTTTGAGAAATTCAAATTTTTATTTTTAAGCATCTTAAAGGGTTATTAGAAGTTATTTCACAAAATTCCATGAAAAAGTAAAATAATCATAAAAATCTCGAAATCTGGCTTTAGGGAGAACTCACTATACCAGCGCTAACCCTGATCCAAATCCTCCCCATGTATTTGAAAATCCCAACCTTATTCTGATAATAATCAAAAGATAGGAAAGTTCAGTAAGCCCTAGACCTGTTTTTAGATCCAATTCATGCCCTGTTGAGTGGTTATTCATTGAAGAGATCCCTTTTGATGATTATTTTGACCTCTCTCTGTTTAGAACTAAATCTGAGAGTGAACTTGTGGACACAGTCCTAGATCTAGAATTCACAAGAGAACTTGAAGTCCAACGAGCCAATTTACCAATTGATCAGTACCTTCTAAACTCCCCTTAGTCATCCCTTACCACTGATAGACTCCATAAACTTTCTGAAACAACTTCAACACCTTTTAGCTCACCATTGTTTCCTCACACCACTTAAGATCAGTCCTCATCTCCCTTCATGCCTTCCCTTCCCCATCAACCCATCACTATCCTTCAAACACCTATTACCCCTGTTACCCCAACTCCCCTTGTTGTCCCAAATCCTCTAGCTACCCCAACTCCTATTCTCAATCCTGTCCAACTTAGAGCTATGGCACTCAAATATGCTCCCCTTGTGATAACTGCTCCTCAAGGTGCCCTACCAGTATATTATCGAAGTAAAATTACCTTATTCGATGGCACTGAACTTACACAACATAACAACACACTAAGAAAATGATAGATTATTTTGAACTGCATGAGATTGAAATAAGAGATGTCCAAATGAGAATATTTTTCCAAACTCTAGCTGGAGAAGTGAGTAGATTGTTAAGATATGTGCCTCCTCAGAGTATAGATAGTTTATAAGTTCTTTACCAACAATTTTTAAATAGGTGGGAGAAGAAAAATAAACCCCTTCAAATTCTATCTAAATATGAAAACCTTAAAAGTGGACCAAATGAAACTGTTTAGGACTACTATACTAGGTTTAACAATGTGTATAATGCAATCACACTTGACCTTAGGCCTCCCCCTGGCTTAGACCTGATTAAGTTTCCAAACGGATTTGACATAGATATGGCTTTCAACCTAGAGAAAGGAATCCACCTACATTTGAAGATATCCAAAGTGTAGCAGTTAGTGTAGAAGCTAATCTGCTATCCAAAAAGGCTAGGGTTAGAAATGAGAGAAGAACACCTCTGAAAGATAAAACTTCACCCTTTGATCAGAAAATGGATGCTTTGGCTAAAGGGATGGAAATGTTGATGGATAGAATAGAATTCATTGAGAGGAAACCTCACTAAACAATGTAAACTTTGAAACGGGAACTGATGCTGTTACCCGTTTTGTAGAGAAAGCAAAAAAGTGACCCGATTTTGAAAAGGGGTGATGCAGAACACACATATTTTTTTTAAAGCACGGTTTTTGGCACTATAATTTTATTATGTACATTGCTTTTTAGAATGGTAGTGATTTTGATGTTGATTTAAAAAAGTGGTAATTCTACACCATGCCCTTTCGTTAAAAGGATTTTTTTTTTTTTTTTTACTTTTAATTTTATAATGTATGAAATGTAAATAATTATTTTGTAATTTTAATAATTTTGGAAGTGGTCTTCTTCTTCATATTTTCTTGTTTTTATTTTTATTTTTATTTTTATTTTCTTGTAGTGAGGGTTTTATTGTTTTGCATATTTAAAGAAGAAATATGATATTTTGAATTTTCGATATTCTACATATTTATACGCCATTAATTAAATTTCCAATCCACATGACATAATTGTCTCTAAAAAATATATATAAAAATATATATAGAAAAGACAAAAATAAAAAATGTTAAAAAGAATTATCTCATAAACCATAAAAGAATTTGGAAAAAAAAACAAAATTATATATATATATATATATATAAGTAAAAATAGAGAAATTAAAAAAAAAACATTAGCAAAAACTAGGGAAAAAAAAATTAAAAACAAACTAGTTTAAAAAAATAAGAAGACAATTAGCTGAAAAAAAAAATAAAAAAACTAATAAAATCAATATTAAAAAAAAAAACAAAAATAAACTCAAATTATAAAAAAAAACCCAAAAAAAATTGAAAATTATTATTAAAAAGAACCAAAAAAATATGAAAATACTAAAAAAACCACAAAAATTTTAAAATTTATTTTTCTTTTAAACAAAAATTATTATTACTATTTTTTTTAAAACAATATCTTTTTTATTTAATTTTTTTTTAAAGAATATCATATTTTAATATAAAACTTTAAAAAATCATTTAAAAAAAAAAATGATTTTAAAATGTTTTTTATTTGTAATTTAAAATTTAAAAATTTTAAAAAATGATTTAATATATATTTTTTTTTAATTTTAAATGTTTTAATTGTTTTTTTTAATTAAAAAAATAGAAAAAATTGCATGGTCCTCGCTCGTGGTGGCGTGGCTGTGGACGGAGCGGCCAGCGTGTAGGCCCTCCGCCCATGGTGGCGCTGCCGTGGGCGGAGGGCCTGCATGCAGGTCCCCCCGCCCATGGCCGCGCCACCAAGGGCGACAGCCATGCAATTTGTTTTATTTTTTTTAACTAAAAAAAATAAAATAAAAAACATTTAAAAAAAATTAAAATCATTTTTTAAAATTTTAAAATTTTAAATTACAAATAAAAAATAATTTTAAAATTTAATTTTTTTTTTTAAACGATTTTTTAAAATTTTAAAATTTTAAATTAAAGTATGCAATTCTTTAAAAAAAAATAAAAATTAATGACTTTTTTTTTAATAAAAAAAATATTGCTTAAAAAAAATAGTAATAATAAATTCTGTTTAATAGCAATTTGGAATAATGGCAAGAGCAGCGAACCCTAGCAATCCAACCGCCACCTCCATGCCTCTGGCTGCTCTCGGCTCCCTGCCTTCGGCAACTTTTGGGTTTCGGCTTGGCCTGAGAATAAGAGTAATGCATGCTTTAATCACAGATCGCATGTTCCCTCGAGGATCCACAGCAGGCTTGCCGCTGCCTCCAGGCATTCGACCGCTCTCGGCCCCCGACCCTCGGCCGTTCTCGGGCTCCTGCTCGACCTGGCAAATGATGGTAATGTACGCTATAGTCCTGGAATGAGGGTTTCCTCAGTCATCAGTGAACAACTCACCCTCCAGTCTCCTCTGCGTGCCCCCAGCACTCTTAAATCCTCTGCTTGGGACTTTGGGGTTGCCAGCTCTCGGTCCTCGGATGTAGCTTCACGCACCTGTCGCCCCCTTCAGTTTGAAAAAGCATCAGACAAGGGTGAACACGCAGATTTTATTTCTGGTTCTCCTCATGCGGGGGTTCTTAGAAGGACACATTCTACTCTGGAAGAACACGCGGCTTCTCAAATCTGCAGGGGAATGCGAATCTCTGACCTCTCTGCCTCATTTTAGATCCAAATCAAGCTCATCTCAGGCAAAACCCGGCTACAGTGGGTGAGCTCATCGGATTTAGTGCAGAACCTCAAACATACTCTGGAACTCAAGCTGGGGATACCCTCTACAGCTCAACGACTCCTACACGAAGGTAAACAACTCGAGGATCTCTACCCCCTTTCTTTTTACAGCATTAAGAGAAATTCCTCCATTATTCTTGCCCTTCGTTTGAGAGGAGGAGCTGCAAGACAGTCTTCTTCAGCCAAGGCATTTTCATTCAAAGATGTTGTCCATGCACATAAGCAGGAGAAAACAGTGCCACCAGCACAGGCTCCCAAACCCTTTCTGGTGGACAAACTAGAGGAAACCCCCTCCATTGAAATAATCCACCCAACGCTGGATGAGCAAACCCAACAGTATGCAGAGCATGACATTATTTGCAGGTTCAATGGGCTATGGCCACGCACAACAGATCTCTACTAGTGGATTCACTCTAACTGGACCAATAATTGTAAGGTTCTGTTATGCTCAAAGGGCTTTTTCATCATAGTGTTTGCTTTTGAGGAGGACTACCAAAAGGCCTTAAAAGCAGGACCATGGTTTTGGGGCTCAACAGGTTTATTCCTCACCCCCTGGTTCCCAGAGTTCGATCCATCTACAATAATCATCACCAAGCTCCCCATCTGGGTCAGACTTCCTAACCTCCCGGCGAATCTGTGGCACTTCGTTGTATTCCAAGGGATCGGCAACTCCCTAGGCCGCTTCCTAGAGACAGACACTTCTCGAGGGGAAAAGGGTTTATATACCTATGCGAGAATCTATGCAGAAATAGACATGAGCAAAGGTCTCCCTGAAAAGATCAATCTCAAAATTGGAGACTTCCATTGGACTCAGAACCTGGATTACGAGAACACAGCTTTCCGCTGCCGCAACTGCCACCACACAGGGCACCGACAGAGCTCTTGTCCTTCAATACCCACATAAAAGAAGAAAGCCAACCATAAGAAGAAATCCAAAAGCTGGAAGCTGCATGACCCTCCGCCCATGGACGATTTTGATTTCAGCTCAGATGAAGAGGAGGAGAATGAGGAAGGAGAGGAAGCAAAGATGGCACGGAATCCGCCCTCGGCTGAGCCTGAAAATTTGTCAGTCCAGCCAATTTCCCAGAAAAGAAATCATGAATCCTCTACCTCGGATTCAGACAAGGAAATCTCTCAGTCTACCCAACTTAGTTTGCAAATCATGCCAGCTCAGCAGTCCCCTCCTGAATGGGTCAAAGTTGGCAAAAAGAAAGGGAAAAAATGCTGCATAGTTGACTCTTCCCATGTTGGGTAGAATCCTATGCTTGGCTTCTGCTCCTCTGTTCTTCCAGTTACCTCTTGCTCTGCTCTTCTCTCTTCTCTCTTCTTCTAGGAGCCGAGGTGGATAGCCTATCCTTTCTGGCTGCCTATGTTCTTTCTTCTCTTGGATGTAACTTCTGGCTGTATTATACATTTTCTTAATAGACTTAGTTTTTACCGAGAAAAAAAATATAAATTTTGTTTAATAAAAAAAAATTGTTTAAAAAACAAATTTAAATTTTAAAATTTGTTTGGTTTTTTTTAATATTTTCATTTTTTTTTTTGGTTTTTTTTTTAAAATTAATTTTCATATATATATATATATATTTAAATTTGAGTTTATTTTTGTTTTTTTTAATAATAATTTTATTATTTTTTTAATTTTTTTTTTTTCATTAATATTTTTTTTAAACTAATTTGTTTTTTTTTTTTTTTCCGAGTTTTTTCTAATTTTTTTTTATTTCTCTATTTTTACTTATATATATATATATATATATATATATATATATATATATATATTCTCTTTTTTCTTTTTTCTAAATTCTTTTATGGTTTATGAGATAATTTTTTTTAACATTTTTTTATTTTTTATTTTTGTCTTTTTTATATATATTTTTATATTTGGTTTTTCAAGTAATCAACATTTTAATCTTAATTTTAGTAGTTTTTAATTTTTATTTTTTTTGTTAATTTTTTTTTAATCTAGTTTGTTTTTAATTTTTTCTTAATTTTTTTAATTTTTTCTATTTTTACCTACTTAATTTCTAGTTAAATGTTTTTTTTTGTTTTCCATATTTTTGTTTTTTTTTTTCTTTTGCCAATTTTTTTATGGTCTACAAGATAAAAAAAATTTCCATTTTTTTTAAATATTTTTTTTTACTATATATTTGTTTACCATGTTTAATTTTTTTTAGTTTTTTAATTGTTATCATTAATTTTGTTTTTTTTACATTTTTATGATTGATTTTTTTTTCATTCTTTTTTTTAATGTTTCATTTATAGTATATATTTTAAATTATGTTTTGTTATTTTTGAAACTTTTTTTTGTTTTGTGTTTTTTCATTGTTTTAATTTTTTATATTTTTATTTAATTTTATGTTTTTATTATTTTTTTTAAATTTAATGTTTTTCGGGGTCATGATAAAATATTTTACGCTATTATTTCGAAATGTTGAAATTTTTCTTTTGAAAAAAAAAATTGTTTTCTCAGCATTAACACTTTTTGTTTCCAGGGTGTTTTCTGAACAATTTTTGTGCAAAAAATTGGTTTTCACCACCATTTTTAAAACATGTTGAAAATTTACCCAAGAAAAAAAAAAGGTGTTATTCCAATATCAACACTTTTCGTTTTTAGCACTGCTTTTGATGTTTTTTCGAGGTTTTTTTGCCAGAGTTCCCGTTTTGAGTTTATAGTTCTCGTTTCAAAGTTTACATTGTTACTAGTGTTATCACCCTAAAATCTTTGTCTCTAAGCTTTGGTAAGTTGCCTTGTTTCTAGTCATAGTCTTATAATTTTTGAGTAATCTCATCACAATTAGTGTCATTCTCATTTACAAACCCTTCTTCTAGTCATGATGTTAAAAGGTCTCTAGGTCATTTCATGCTTTAAGGGTTAGGTCATAAGGTTAGAAGTCTTTTAAGATCATATCTCTTTTCCAAATAATGTTTGACAGCCTCATTCCATGTTTTAGAAGTCTTAACAGGTGTTTATAAGTCATATCTCACATCTTTTTGGAGAAATTTTGAAAGTAGCTACGAAATCACTGAACTAGGAGTTTTCGTAGCACGCTACGAAACCCCTGTAGCACCCTGTTTCAGCAGAACAAACTCTACTTTCTGCGTTTACTAGTAAATTTCCAGAAGGAGTTCTGAGCAGCTGAAAACTTAATTTTGAAAACTGAAAGAGGCTTGTATTCCTAACATACTAAACTACAAAAACCTCTTTCATTTTATTCAAATCCATTCTGAGGTGGGAGGAATTTATGATCAAACTTGCGCTACGAAACTGCTGTAGGTGCAAGTTTTCCACAGGCATATTTCTCTGTTTTACACCTGTTTTTTCAAAATCCGTTTCTTGTCACATGAAAGGGTATTTTGGAATTCTGAAGGAGGTTTATCTTCATAAACTCTCCTACTACAATAACCTATCTCAATTTCTTCATAAGTATTTTCAGTTGGGAGATACTAAGCTTTCATTGAGACCCTACTTTCAGAAAACGGATTTTTCCTGTTTGCCACGTGTTTTTCAAGGACAGTTTCTGGACAGCTGGAGAAATGTTTTAAAAAACCAGGAGAGGTTTTTGTTCTGGACAACATGGGATACAAAAAATCCTTCAATTTCGTAAAATGTGTCATGGATGAAGAGATAAAGGCTCTGTCCCACGTGCCAATTTTCAAGGATCTAAACCTAAAAACAGGGAAACATGTTCCCTAATTTCTAGGGTTTGTCATCAACAGTTGGGTGACCACGTGGGAGGCTTCATCAAATTCGACTTCATGGAGTTTTAGGTGTCAAATAATGTTTTAAATGTTTAGATAAGGTTGTTGTAATTATAATAAGGAGTTACACTCCTAGTTGTATTAGGTCACTAGCACTCCTAGTTAACAGCTAGTTCTAATTAATGGTTTGTTTTATGGTTAGAATAGGTGTCACTGATGGCAAATTCGAATTCTCTTGATGAGGGATGATGGAATCCTAATTGTAAATGCTTTATATAGAGCAAGAGGTCGAATTAGCAAGGGGTGGGAACATTTTATGGAAAAGCTTGTATTTGGCCTATGTAAGACTCATTTCAGTAATACATGCTTGACTTTACTTCTCAGGATTCATGAAGGGTTTTTTATGTTCAGAATATGTGATGTTGTCATTTTATTAATTCTTACAGTGGTATGGATGTATAATCACTCAGAATTCACTGAATGTGCTCTGACTTCATGTATACATTTATAAACTGTGTGGTCCCATATGAGTTTATATTCTGAATGTTTAAACGCTGAATTCCCTAACTTCCATGTAGGGTTGAGTTCATTGTTATATTGAGGTGTTTTTGACTCCATAAGCCCAATGGATGTTTACTGATCATGTTCAACCATTCATATTTTTCACTTGTTTCATAGAGTTAGTCATCTAATCTTTATCAAAATCATTAACCTTTGAAAGAGCCCTCTCAGGTTGAGGAGGCTAAGCCTCAGCCAAAAGTTGGTTTGAAAGAGTTACATAAGGTCTTCCTGATCAGCAGCCTATCAGGGGCATGATTTTGTGATAACAACTAGGATAACCATCAGGCTAACCCAATGAGGAATCCAAACTTTACGAAAATCTAGAACAAAAACACTTGTAAAAATCGGTGTGATCAGAACATTAGACCACCTTTCCAAGAAAATTACGCTGAAACTTCCCACCAAGAAGACCTTGAGATAGACGCCCGAATCAACCTTATGGGCTTAGATGATGAAGAAACTATTTTTCTGACCCAGGATGATCAAAAACTATATATGCTTCAATAGTTACAGACTCAAACTAGAGAATCTTTCGGCTATAAGCAAGGGTATGACTCTATTATTTTCTAAGTGCATAAATAGTACAGTTTAATAAGAAAAACAATATTGATGTTCATGATCAGAATAAAAAAGCCATGCCTAACCAACCTAAGAAAGTAAAAGCTCCAAATCAAAATCCTCAAGTTACAAAAACCTTACAAATCCCTTCTAGACCACATCAAAACCCTCCGAGTCCGATCATTGAAGATGTAACTCATCACCAACCTTCTAATGAGCAACCTTCCACTTCAGTTCCCCTCAAGAGAGTAGTGGAAGAACCACTAGAAATCATATTAGAAAATCCAAATAAAAACACTCTTGATAATGAAAAAAAAGAAAAGACTACTCAGAACCTTGGTGCTAAGAGATCAAATATTCCAATAGAAAAATCCCCTCTGCCTTTCAATTTGGGAGCAGAGGTGGCCAAACTCAAAATCTCAGTGCCTCTGACAAAATTTGTCAAACATGAAACTTATAGATCTCTAATTAGTAAATATTTAAATTTCGTTGAAAATGAAGACTCTGTGAATCTATTTGATGATGAACTTGAGTTAATTTTCAGATCTGATGTTAATGGAAAACCTGTTGAAGGAGGGATACCACCCTTATACATCAGCCTTAACATCCACAACAAAATCATACATAATGCCATGCTAGACTCTGGGACCTCACACAATCTTATACCTAAGTATGTAATGAAGAAACTAAACTTGGATATCGCTAGGCCTTACAAGGGTCTATTTTCCTTTGATTCAAGCCAAGTTAAGTGCTTAGGACTTATAAAAGATTTATGTGTTTCCCCAGTGTAGTACCCTACTAAGACCATACTTATGGACATAGTTTTTGTTGATATACCACCAAAGTATGGTATGTTGTTGTCTAGATCTTGGATTGCCAAACTCCATGGATCTCTGCAACTGGACATGTCATATGCTACTATATCAGTCTTTGGACATCCCAAGAAGCTACATAGAGAGACTCTGATGAAGTATGTAGTGAGTATCTAGGAGAGACCTCGAAACTTTCCTATATATTCAATACATTCTGATATTGATTCTTGCATACTTTACAATGCTGAAACTAGTAAAGAAGACACCTCAAGCAACATAACAGTAGAACCAAAGGAAATTGCAGCATTAAAGGAAAATCAAAATGTCCAAATTTATGAGATTTCAGATAACAAAGAAGACCTAGATACCTTAGTCAAAGAAGATCTTGTACCCCCAGATAGTAAGAATTATGAACATGAAATTCTTTAGCATCTTGAATTTGATGGGTCAGTTAACAAACTAGGTGTAGGAGTAGGTGTATGGATTTACAACTTAGAAAATGATCATTCAGAGGGTCATGCCTATCGATTGAACTTTAAATGTACAAACAATATGGCCAAATATGAAGCACTTATGTTAGGTCTGAAAGGAGCCATAAGAGTCTCTATTATGGGAGATTTTGATTTGGTAATAAAATAAATTAATGTTTTTTATATGACTAGGGATCCTAGGCTAGGATTTTATAGAGGAACAATTGTAGAAATACTAAATACCTTTTAGAAACCAAACTTGTTGTTATTCCAAGAAAACACAACATGCAACCTCACAGCTTAAGCATGTTTGCTAGTACTTGCAAGTTACCATTTCAGCCCAACCATCAGTACACTACTGAGGTTAGGCACAGACCTTCCATTCCTGACAACTTAAAGAACTGGAAAGTATTCGAGAATGATCAACAAATTAACAATTTTTTGACTTTAGATAATGAATTTGTAAATATCAATATAAACACAAATAAAACATTAGATTTTGATTGCTCTGATGAAGTAGAAATTAAAAAAATAGAAGATGATCAAATAGATAGATTTCATCCCACAAAATTTACAAAATCAGATATTCGAAACCTAAAACAAATGGAAATTGATTAAGCAATCGATGAAGACTCTGAAGTCATCAACCTTAGAGACAATTTTCTACCCAAAGGATTAACTCCTTTGGAGGACTTATGATTCAAACGATATTACTAAAAGGCCTAAAATGGAACACTTGGAATCAGACATTGAGGAATCTAATATAGGCTCTGAAGAAGATCCCAAACTGATAAAACTTTCAAAATCATTGCCTCCCAATGAAAAAGTCAAATATATGGAACTACTAAAGGAATTCCAAGATTTTTTTGCCTAGAATTATGAGGACTTGAAGTCCTATGATATAGCATAATACAACACACCATTCCCTAAAAGAAAATCAAAAGCCTTTTAAACAGAAGCTTAGAAGAATCAACCCTGTTCTACTACCTTCTATTGAAAAGGAGATCAAAAGAATGTATGAAGCTAAGATTATTGCACCAATTAGATTCTCAGACAAGGTTTCTAATTTGGTACCTACAAGGAAAAAAACTAGTGAAATTAAGTTGTGTGTTGACCTTATGAATTTGAATAAAGTTTCACTTAAGGATAACTATCCTCTCCCTAAAATGGATCACATATTACAAAGGGTAGTATGTTCCACCAGAATTTCACTGCTAGATGTGTTCTCTGGTTATAACCAAATCCTAGTCCACCTAGATGATCAGGAAAAGACTACATTCACTACCCCATGGAGCACATTCATGTATGTGAAAATTCCATTTGGGTTAAAAAATGTAGGGGACACCTTTCAGAGAGAAATGGACATAGTTTTTGCTAAGGAAATCCATGAATTCCTGGTAATATACCTTCATGATATTGTTAGTGTCGGTATCTTCATCCCTCTATCAGTGATCAAATTCTCTTGTTGCATTGCATGTTAGGTGTCTCATCTGATCATCTGCATTCCATTAGGGTCATGGATCATCTGATGGTAGTGGCATATTATATATTTTCCCTCATGATCTTTACCTGCTGGCCCATTTTCATATATTTAGGTCATTTGTAGTCTTGTTTGTCTTTAAATCTGCAAAAGTCATTTTAGGGTTTTAGGTCTCATTAGGTCTAGGGTTTTGTCAATAAGGTCTTGAAAACACTCAATAATATTGAGCAGGCGCATGAGGAGGTCAAATAAAGTCTCAACAGTAATAATTTCAATAATAACATGCTCAGTGAATGATTTTTCTTCAAAACCATATTTTGAGGAAAAACAATTTTTTTTATGTTTTATGTACAAATTTTATGTAATTTCATTTTTTCCATATGTAATAATTTCAAGAGGTAGCCCTGGTCACCTTGCCAAGCCTCTACCACTCAAATTCCTGCAAAAGAAACAAAATGTCAAAGCATTTAGTCCATCAAAGGAAAAAAGTAAGACAAACGGCCCAAAATAGAGTTTTAAAAAAGCAATTGAAAGTCAAACATTAGCAAATTGGGTTTTCATAAGTAAAAATTAAAACCATTGGTATATAAGGATTTTCAATGTCAAAATAAGCTCATTTGTATGCTAAAGAGGAGAAGAGCAAGCAAAAATCGCGTATTTCGACCAAGGGAGCAACTTTGCATCCAAACAGTGAAACTTGGAGGCACGGTGCACCTGGGTCAAGGCGCGACGCACCTAGCCTGCATAGCACACACAGAGAGCAGTCCACATTCAAATTTATAACTGGCATGACACAACAGAGAGGCACGACGCAACTATCAGTGGGTGCGACGCACTAGTCTACAATGCTTGAAATTCATCCAAACTCCTCCTCCAAACTTCCAAATTGCAAATTTATCTTTGTACAAGTAAGTTGACACTCCCACATGGCCAATGTATGAGTTCCTTTAGTGTTCATGGTGATTCAATAGGGAAAAATTTAATCCCTTGCACTGTTTGTTGAAAAAAACATTGCCTAGGGTTTACAAATCGTTGTTTTTGCTGCGAAATCCCACCCCTACCATTTTCACTCCCTCATTACATTTTATTCACCTATTTTCTCCCTCCCTTTTCATTCATACTTACCTATTCCCTATTCCCCATATCCCTAAAACTATTAACCCTAACCCCTACCTTCACTTATACCAAACCCTAATCAACAATCCTAAACCCTAAATATTATTCCCTAAACCCTTTCATTCCCCAAAAATCTAACTAGTAGCACCCTCAACCCCTCATACACAGTCCCTTTACATTCCCTAATCAATTCATATCTTTTAGTAGCAAATACCTATTGTCACTCTAAAATCTCTTCATACTCATCTAACAAAACTCAAGCATTGGCAAACATGGAGTCAGATTCTTCTTATGACAGAAACGAGGAAACAGTCAGTGACTCTTCCAAAGAAATTCATGCACCAAGGAGACCTCACAAGAGTGGAAAACATAATTGGGAGGAGCCTACTTCACTTGTTGAGTTGTTGGCTTGTCCTCTTACTGTGACATGCTTCCAACATCAATCTTGTTATCAATTTTTTGAGATGGTGGAAAGAGTCAAATACCACCATGAGCTTGCCAAACTCTTTGTGCTCCATCTTCACAATGGCTAGGTCAATTTGGTAGGTGTGACATTCACCTTGACACCTGATACTATAGCTCAAGCAACCGATATTCCGAATGTAGGTGAGCAATGGAATAAGGGGCAGCTGGTGGACAGAGATCATTATGAGCCTTATATCAAGGCTGGCTTTCAGAGGCATGTCAGTAGGGTCTTCCTTTTCAGGTACCTACAAGACACATATGCTCCCCTTATGAAACTCATAATCAAATATTTCAGTTGTGAGGGTAGATTTTCTCGCTTATACACCTATCATATCAGATTGTTGATACATTTCACTAGGGTGAGGATGATGAACCTCCCCTATTTCATTTTCCAGAATATTGAGAAGATGACCACATTGGTGCAAAGGAAGCCTCCTCATCATCAGTATAGCAGCATTTATCACTTTGCACTAATCAAAATTGTGGTTTTGCATCAACTTAGTTTACTAGACGTTTCATTGGAGGATTTAATTTCACATGAGGTCTTCATATGTCCTAAAGTGCCCCCATCATTTTTTCATGAGGCAAGAGAGCCTTAACATCAGCAAGAGGTGCATGAAACACAAACCACTAATCTGCTAGTGTTTTTCACTTACCAAAAGGGCACTCGAAGATTGTTTGCAGTAACAAAACGAGTACTATCTCCACCAGGAGTGGAAGGGGTCTCATTTCCTTCATCAACAGAGTAGGTATAGGACAAGAGTAAGCAACCATTACATGATGAAGGGCCTTCAAGAGGTCAAGAGGAAAATTTCATTCTTATTCAGGATGATGACACTGATTTGAGATCAAAGCTCAAAGAGATCATTCGGGAGCAACAAGATGACATTCATGACTTGTCTCTCAACCTGGAAAGAGCCAAGTGGATAATCAACTATTTGGAGCAGATGAAAGAATAGTTAGAGGATCAGAACACCATTATGGAGCTGCAAAACATAAGGGCAAACCGGCAAGCTGCCAAGAGGAGGAAAACCAAATTGACACCACTTGAGCAAGAAATTCAAGCTGATCATGAATCTTGGCTTGAGAGGACAAACATGCACTTGGAAAAGATGTTGGAGAAGGACAACAAAGAGACGAAGATGTTGAGGCACATGGCCTACCACTACTTAGCAAGAAACAAAGCTTACAAAGCGAGAACCAAGACTTTGAAGGCTAAGTTGAGGAAAGCATTGAGGAAGAGAAAAGAGCAAGATAGACTCCAGATCTTGGCTGAGGATTCCTTAGCCCAACACAGCACTTGATGTAGGAAACTCAACCCAAATTTCAAGAAATTTGGGAAACTTTTTCCAAATTTTGAATTTTTGGACCAAAAAACAGGTTTTTCTACCTGGTGCACCGTGCAACCTGGCGCGTGCTTTTGCTAGGGACCTCCTTTGGAGGAAAACTCAAAAATTTTAGATTCCTCATGGAAAAATATGAATTCCCTAACATGGCAAAGAAATTTTGACAAGTTTTGAGCTTCCAAAAGGATCAAAAACACCTCAAAATGCCCTTTCTACCCCTTTTTGGCCACATAGGGAGTAGTGTTGGGAGAACTCATTTTTCGAGGGGTAAATGGAGACAAACTTCATAATTTCCACTTGTTCTAGAAATTAGACAGGCTGAAATTTCTAACAAGTCCACTTGGAGCACATTTTATGCACGGGAAGGCCTTCAAAGTCAGCTCCAAAGTAGCGCAACGCACAGGGACAAGAGTGCGGCGCACAAGATGAAATTTTGTCATTTTGGCCAAAAAACTCTATTTTTCAACTAGTTTCTTCTCAGTTTGACTTTTCTCTCTCTAATAGTCAAACTCATGATGTAATTTAATGTGAATTGATGTGTTTTTATGTAAATATGTTAAATTTTCACTCATGGAGGTAGATACATTATGAAAAGGTAGTTTGCAATTGAATGAATCAGTTTCCTAGGTTTTAGAGGCAAGTTGTTCCACTACCTAATTTTTAGTTCTTAGTTTAGATCTTGTTGAAATAGCTCCTAAGCTCATGAATTCGACCCCTAAAGCCTAGCATGAGTTGTTTTTTGCCTATATCTAGTAGTTTTTTAGTCATTTGTAAAGGTTGGACTCTTGTGAACGCTTTGAGAATTATTGTACATTCATTTCTGCAGTTTGACAAAGGAATAGACCAGGGTTTGCAGCAATTTATGGGATTCTTGTGGCAACTTGATTTCGTATTGTTTTTCCTTCGGTAATTGCAAATTTACATGTGTTTATGTATGCCATCATCTTTCTTTGTTCATCTTAACTAAATGAAACAAGGATAAAAGTAGAATTCATTGAAGTTGCAGTGCTCTATCTAGGGTATGTTTACTTATTTATGTTTTCAGTTATTTGAAGAGGATCCTTGATACTTTCATGCCCTTTCTAACTCCTCACTAGTCTTAAAGCTCTCCATCTCACTCAATTTGAAGTACTAAACCATTTTCCTACCTGGCCCCATAGAGATCTCTGCAAGACTGTGTCCATTCCCTGAACCCAAATCTGCCTTTCACATTTGAGCCAACAAACCCATATTAAATTCAATCAAACTCCTCTGAACATATACCTAGCCTAAAATCAGTCTTCACATTAGTCATCTCATGCTACATTGATCATATTCTTCTAAGATTGATAAGGAGAGAGCCCTTTCGCGACCTGGTAGGGTTAGCTACCAGGTTAAGCGTGGTTTGATGTTACCTTAGATTCTACTTTTCTCAGCCTGAGGTAGATTTAGGCCCTAACACATATCAAAATATTCTCTAAATCAGATCAGCAACGCCTAGATCATCTTAGGCAGGTCTTTACTAAGTGCATGAAATATGGAATTTCTCTGAATCCTAAAAAATCTTTATTTGGGTTGGAAGAAGGGAAACTACTAGGCCACATTATCTCCAAAGATGGTATCAGGATTGACCCAACAAGAGTTGAAGACATTTTACAGATACCACACCCCAGAAAAATTAAAGAACTTCAAGCATTTTTAGGCAAAATAAAATTTTTGAGAAGATTTATCTCTCATTTAGCTCAGTTAATTAGATTACTAAATAACATGTTAAAGAAATATTCAACTATTAAATGGAACCTAGAGGCTAAAAAGTCATTTTAAGATATAAAGCTTTCCTTGACACAAACACCAATTCTCATCAATCGAATGTTTGATAGGGAATTCGTCATATTTTATTTTTCTTCAGAAAACACAATTGCTGCAATCTTCTTGCAGAAAAATTATTAGGGTTTTGAACAAGAAATAGCTTTCTTTGGTAAAGCCCTGAGAGATGTAGCGTTAAAGTACATTATAATGGAGAAGCAGGATTATGCTATGGTTAAAGGTATTAAAGATTTCTGATTTTATATCCTGTACTCTCATATAGTAGCTTATGTTCCCAATGTTGTAGTCAAAGACATTGTGACACAGGATGGGTTTGATGGAAAGAGAGGGAAGTGGATAGCTAAAATATTAGAGTATGATTTAGAAGTTAAACCTACAAAATTAATCAAAGGCCAAGGTTTAGCCAAGCTCATGGCTGAATGAAACTACTAGACCCTAGACATAAACTTCATTGTGGAACTGGATAATTAAGAGGAGATGGCGACTCCACAGATCAACCAAGCCTTTACAAATTCACCATGGTATGTTGACATTATATACGTTCTGCAAAACCTTCAAACTCCTCCAGAGTTATCCAAGACTAAAAGTAGTTTCTTAAAGATGAAATCTTTGAAGTTTTGCATAATTGATAATGCTTTATTTTGGAAAAACCATGAAGGCATTTTTCTAAATTGTTTGTTGAAGGAAGAATCTAATAAAATTTTGCAAGAATTTCATGTAGGTGACTGTGGGGGACATCTATATTGGAAGACAACATCTGGTAAGATCTTAAGGGCTAGTTTTTACTGGCCCACTTTGTTCGCTGATGTAAAGAAGTTTGTAACCTCATGCCACAAATGTTAGATTTTTGAAGGAAAAGTAAAACTATTGCCATTACCTTTGAAACCTATATCTACTGAAACACCATTTCAACAATGGGGTCTCAACTTCTTTGGTGAAATACATCCCCCTTCCTTTGCCCAACATAGATGGATCTTAACTGCCATAGATTATTGTACAAAGTGGATAGAAGCCATACCCTCAAGACAAGCCACTAATAGTGTCATAATAGGTTTTCTTGAGGCCAACATTCTATCTAGATTCGGTTGCCCCACAAAAATCATCACAGACAATGCAACAGCCTTTAAATCAAAGAGGATGATTGATTTCTGCAACAAATATCACATAACCCGTGGTCACTCCACAACCTACTATCCCGAGAGAAATGGACTTGTAGATTCTTCCAATAAGAGCTTAATGAATATTATCAAAAAATTGTTGGAAGATAATAAGAAAACCTGGAACAAGAAATTGGTGAATGCCTTGTGGGCAGACAAGCTAACCACAAAGAAATCTATTGGTACCAGTCCCTATCAGCTAGTCTATGGAATGGAGGTTGTTCTCCCATCTTCTTTGGGAACTCCAGTGATGAAATTACTCCAATAAGCACAGGTTGAGCCAAATGATATTCATAGCAGAATCAACCAGAAAATTCATTTGCAGCAAACCAGGGAGGAAGTGTACATCTGATCCCAAGTTGTGCATAAGAGAATCAAGAAAGCATTTGACAAGAGAACCAAGGCAAAAGAATTCTATCTAGGAGATAAAGTCTTGAAATGGGACTCAAGAAGGGAAGAGAAAGGGAAACATGGGAAGTTTTACTTCCCATGCAAAGATCCTTACATGATTTATGCTTTTAGAGGTAATAATGCTTATTTTCTCAAGGAATTGGATGGTGCAGAAGTAGAAGGAGGACCAGTCAATGGTCGAATGCTTAAGCACTATATAGATCCCAATCACTGATTTTACTAATTATTTGTACATATTATATCCTTCAAAAAGTTTAGTGTGGATTGGATGGTAAATTTTGGAGTTGAAACCTGAAGAGAAAGACCTAAGCTTCAAAAGTTTCACTAACAATAAATATCAATAAAGCAGCAAAGTAAAAGGGAAAGTTGCAGAGTAAAATCATAGAAATTTAGAAGACCATTGATCTACTAGTTCTTAATATTTCACCAAGAAATGCCATCCCTAAGTAGAGCCACTGTTATGTTTCTATACCAATAGGTGTCATAATTTTTGAATGGATGAGATCAAAACTGTAATATGTACATACCTTTACTTTCTGAAAACGTTTTCCATATTCAAAAAAATAAAAATAAAAAATAAAAAATGTAAAGAGAGTATGTCCTAAAAGAAAAATCAAATGACAAAAAGAATGAAAAAAAAATAAAAATAAAAAAAATGAAAAATGAACCCCAACGAAAAACAAAAAGACCATGAAAGTGTGCAAGTCCAAATGCCACTACTATTTACTTTTGTGCATAATAATGATTGTCTGAAACTTGTTATTTATGCCACAATCCATGGTAACCAAACCATTTAATCTTGTTTATTCCATGTTTTGAATTTCATGCTTAGAGATAGAGAATAAAATCTAACCAAACTGTTTAATCTTGGCATATAAGTAGAAGGGTAGAGGAAATAAAAGGAACTCAATAGTTTAATGTGAGCCCTTGGATGTAATAAATATAGACTTAAATAGATTTCAATTGTAAAATAAAAGAAAAATGTTTTGATAAGGGTTTACCAGCTTAAGTGCACCCTAATAAAGCATAGGAAAAATGGTAGGATGAGTAGATGGCTAAGTAGTTGTATGGTTGCAAAATTATGGTGATTGATTGGATAAAATCATATCATTTACTTTCATCATTAAATTTCTAAGAGTGTGGATGATAATGGAACATTTACAAAGTCAAGTGATTAATTTGCCCATTCATTTTACCTTTTGATTTCACTAATTTCCCATAAGAAATGACAGAAGTACCTAAAACTTTAAGTTAAAGGGGCTCAGAGCATTTCTCTAACTTCGGGAGGGACCAGACCCTCGGCCCAATAACTTGTAGGGTCTAAGTACTAAAGCCCCTTACCAACATTCACCTCCTCCATAATTCATTCATTTTATCTAAAGAACCCCTTTTCCTAAAGTGAAATCACCATTTACCTAGGGAAATTAATTACCCCCATACCAAACCCCTTTTTCCACAAAAACCCGTAAAAATGCATTTAGCCTAAGTTATAATGTTTTAATATGAAAAGAAAATAAAGGTAATATACATTATACTTATCGCATTTATCTTTCTGCCTTCATTTCATATTAACTGTTAACACTATTTATTAACTCCCAAAAATAAACCCCTTCTCGTATGTTTTATTAAAACCCATATGTTAATATCCTACCCCCAAGGTTTGAAACATAAAACTTATTAATAAATTAATTAAATGGATTAATTAGTCGATCAACGGCCAATCAAAAACCAAACCCTCCGTCGAATAAAAATAGAAATTAGTCAATAAGTGGTTAATTTAATCTGTCCTCGCTAATCAAATCACCCCCGACATCATTAAGCCTCCCTAATCCGTAGTTAATTAACCTTTCCGCTCATTAAAACTCCATCGGTCCCCTCCATTAAACCTTCGATCAAATCATCCCCCGATCACCGTGCAATTTGACCCCTTCAGATCCAACGGTCGACACTCACATCAGGCGGTCTCCGAAAGCCTACCTTTACCTGCATGATGTGAGTGTTTCATTGCTCACCCCACTACTACGTGGCACCCGATGAATGGCATCAACCGGCCTTCCCCCAAAACCACTTATCCAAAAAAGCGGTGCGATGGATTCCGCTTACTACCTCCGCTACATGCCAAAATGTCACATCCCTCATTGGCAGAAACTATCCTTTTCCCAATGTACCTGCCAAATTCATTGACTTTATGCATAAAACCAAAAAACTTATAGTTTTTCATTTTATCATGAAAAGAACATTCTGACTTCCATGTAAAGCACAAAGTATGTTCAAACTGTCAACTGGCTATCAACCGCCAACTTACCAAAGCTTCTAGACTCCAGACAACATTGTAGACCCGTGCGCTTCCTGCAAACAGTGCACAATTGCGATTACTCCGTTAAAACAACCGAAACTAGGTATTTACCAAAATTTCATCGATAAACCCTATTTTCTTGCCAAACCTGAACTAAATTGCTTTAAATACTAAGTAATTTAGTTAGATAAGTTGCCTGGTCACTCTCAAACACCTTGAAATAGACCAATTCATCCCAATTTCTCTTAAACCTCATGCCCTTGTCCTTGAATCCATAAGAACCAAGGATGGACACTGCAATTGCATTGGATATCATGCCCATCACGACTCCCCACAGGGATTTAGACCATCTTCCACTTGCAGACAAAGATTTCCATATTAAAGATACCTCTGTCTCAAAATCCCCTTTTAAACTATTTTGTAAGTACAGAGACCAATACTTGAACCATGAAGACCACATTGGACATTGGGAATCAGGTTTACTCAAGTACTAGTTCCCCAGAGTTCATATCTTCCCAAAGATTATACATATTACTACCACATGAACTATGATCCCATCCAAAGGGCAGTAAGAACCATTCACCAGTCTATTCTATTTACCATCACTGCTAAATTTATTAACCAAATGCTACAATTACAACCAAGCCAAAGTCTGTCTCCTATTTCCATTGGAGATATGCAGAACAGATACCCTACCTTTTCTTCAATCGGACTTGCTTGGTTGTACCAGACTTTCATTGGAGAAGAACAGTACACCCCAAAGGACTCTCCCCCTTATCTATGGACTATATTCTCCAACCTCGGCTGAGACATCATAGACATGATGCCCAATGTGCTAGGCTACACAAAAAGTGAATTTGTTGATGAAATCATAATATCCTTTATGTCCATCTACTCTCTTGGCCAACCATAGCCATCATGTTTGACTATGCTAATATTATTACTGACAAAATGCATGATTAATTCATGAGATTGGAAAATTAAAGAGTGTTTCAATATTCCTCAATTCTTTATCATTTATTCCTATACTATCAAGCTAATAAATTTCCAATTTCCCTCCAAAATCTTGATACCAAAGGCAACCCCAGATCAGTGATCTTCTAGACTTCATTAATCCATCAGTTTGGCTCTCAATATTCTTATACCAACTTCATAGATCTCTTTGTGTACCCTGTGACAACTATAATGCTATAAAGCTCTCCCCAAAGAATCAGTGCAAACATCAGGCGAGTCTTCCAGTTGTCTAAGCAATATAAAGTGGGGGATTGGTACTTGTACCAAAACCACACTGAAATCAGAATCTATGAATGTGAGCTGGCTCCCTACAAACTGCCTAGATACCTTCCCATGAGATTGTTTGCTCTGGAGTACTACAAGAAAATGATCAGTTTAGATGAGGTGCATTTTATGAAAGACAAGAAGAAAGCCCAACTTGGAATAAAAGATCACCTGGGCACATTTATTTGTAATAGTAGGGAAGCAGGAAAGGAAGCAGATGAAATCCTCCAAAGGTTGAAGCCGAAACAAAGTTTTATATGGAATTATGACCCCTTAGAATTCATTTGTAAAAGGAGAAAAAAGAATAAATGATCTCCTTACATCCACCATATAATCCCTGAAATTGAACAATATGTTAATCAATCTGAATGGGTGGAAGGCACTTTGATAGATCAAGATAGCATAGAGGTTGTTGTTGATAATGTATTGATAGATTTAGATAGAAGACTTTGTGAGGATTCATTTGTACATGTGCCAGGAGAGTCTCAATCTCAGAGACAATTAGAAGGACACAATGAGCAGACAGTAGAAGCAAGGCCATCAAAGAAAACAGAGCTTTCAAAATAGAAGAATCAGAACAACCTAGGATTTCAGAGGAACTTGCTCAACCTGAAAAAATCATGAGAAATCCTCCTATTTTGCAGACTCCTCTAAATGAGGAGAGGAGCCTCAAAAGAGACGGAGGGGAGGCCACTCCTTCCAACAGCCCTATTGCCCAAACCTATGCTAAAAGGCAGAGGTTGAATCCATTTTCAGAGCAGGAACACACTCAGGAGATATCAGGAACTACAGGTGCAGAAATGACAGAAAGCAAGCACACTACTCCTTCAAGAGGGACACGAGAACCTTCCACCTCACAGGCTCAAATGATAGAAAGGTAGTAGAGTGTGGAAGTATCCTCCTTTAGAGCTCCTCTTGGCCAGAGCCAACATATCAAATAGAAATACAAGGAAATCAAAGTAACGAATGAACTGCTAAAGGTGCAAAGCTATGCACATTACCTGAAAATGGCTCCAACAAACCATAGAAGGATAATGTCAGCCTTTGATATTATAGAAGGGAAAATGCAGATGAGTTTTTTTAAGCCAACCATACAGCAATGCAAATCAATGGAATATTATCTTAAAACATATTTTGAGGTACTGGAAAAGGATATCCATCCTATTGATCAAATTGAGTCACATAAGAAAACTGGTGAAATGGTCTACTCCACTTGACCAACAAAGAAATAATAGCCCACCAACTCCAGAATTCACTGAATAACATGTCAACACAATTCTAGTTGGAGAAGGCCTCTTCACAAGCCAAAGACACTAGGATAAAGTCCTTAGAGGACTTGGTCATAAAGCTGGGACATGATCCCAAGGATGTGAAAGCTATAGAGAAGCTTATCCAAAAGAAAAATGATGACATATATGCACTAAAGAAGCAGCTCAATGTTCCTCCTCTTCATCATCCTTAGACAGTTGAAGTAATGGAAACCAGAAAGGAGGAAGAGCTTATGGACTTAGTCCCTAAGCTGAATGAACAATTAAAGGAAATTGAAAAAAAATTGGATAATTTGATACAGTCCAAGCAAAGTGAGTTGGCCACCACTCCTCAGACTGTAATACCTACAGTTTCCACAATAGTGCCCTCCACCTTGGCAGCTGCCTTGGCACCCACACTTCCACCAGCTACAACGTTGCCAGTAACAAGTACTTCAGCAGGCACAGATACATCAACCAACACAAAGACACCAACAAAAAAAACTACAGGACTAATTAAGGCGATGGAAGAAATGAGTATCCAGGCCACTGAGCTTAAGAAACTCAGAGAACAAGTGACAAGTTTAGAGACCAATTGTAAACATGCTCAAATAAAATAGAAGGAAGAAGCTCAGAAAAAGTAGACGATGGTAGAAAGAAGAAAAGTCCTTGAAAAGGACTTAGCATTACAAGAGCCATTGGGAGATATGAAAGGAATTCTTCGGGCTAACAACATTGATTCCATCAGTTATTTATGGCCTTCTATTCAAGTTATTTTTTAAAAAACTGAATTAGTTAAAGTAGCCACAGAAGCAATCCACAAGAGAGTGGAGGAATAGGGAAATAAACCTGAAGAAGCTAATCAGTTGATCACATTTTTGAACATCAAAAACAGATATCAGCTTGATGAACTAGAAATAGAAGACAAAACAATAACAACCATAGAAATCAAAAAGATTCTCACCAAAAGGAACCTAATGCTCAATTTGGAGAAAAGTTGTCAAAGCATCCAAGAAGACATGGACAACTTTATGTTAAAGTATGGCATCTTAAGGCAAAGAGGGCTTCCTAGTCCTATGGTGATACATGATAAATTGATGACCTAGGAAGATTACATTGAAAAGTTAAACAAGCTGGCTAGGAGCTAAGCTAGTACTTCATGGGTGAAATATTTGCCCACTGGAAAGGTACTTTATGATGGCTTTGAGAATCTATTTTACATAGAACATGAAATCAAGAACTTGTTTACATGCAAGCCAAATTTTTCCAAGTACACAGAAGCTAATGATATTTATAGGAAAATGATAAGGGTAAAATTACCTGACAGTGAATGATGGACAAACTTGACTGATTTACTATAAGTTATTGTAGTTAATCTACATGGTAAAACATGGCTGCCAGGTAAAACAGGTAAGACAGGATCAAAGCGGAACAAGTAAAGAGTATCAGTAGGTAGAAGATAAAATGTGAGTCCAGCACATAACGACAAAGCAACTGAAAGAGCCAAATCCGAGTTACAACAGCCAACACAGTCACAATAAAAGGGACAACAAGAAAACAATTCTCCATCTATCTGTATCTTCACGTTGAAGATGTTTTCTATTTCCTAGAATAATTTTCAAATGGTTATGAGATATTTTATATCAATTTTTGTATAAATACTTCACAAATTGAAGTAATTAGGGTGGATTAAAATACATTTCTATAGACATTTTATTTTTGAGCCAATGAGCTATTGTACTCAAGGCTGGAATGGTTGTGCTGGAAATGAAATAAAGCTAAGGACATTTCACTGGATTCTTGTGCACAGTTGGAACAAATAGGTATTATCTCTTCGTGTTTAAATATTGTAGTCTCTTCATGTTATTAATATTCATATGTGTTTCTTATTAAATCTGTAAAGCAAACAAGGAATGATATCATTAGAATTAGCTTAAGTGATCTCTTTTTTAACTATTTGCTTTCTTTATGTTTTCTACTAAATTTTCTTGGTCTGGGAATTATTAATTGCTCCCTTACTTCCATAGTTTACCCCCCCTTTGGTCCATAGCAAAGAATTCTTCATTGCCCTTTACTATTGATTGTCCTTCCATTCTTCATCTTAATCCCGGTTAAGGATTTTTCATTGCCCTTTGCCCTAGTTAGGACTACTTCATACATTTAAACCTACATATTTTCTTTTGTTGTGCTAGCCTACCCTGTGGATTCTTACCTTAGTGATAGATCAAATCCAATTAAGCCTTTCTTGATTGACTCCATTGCCCAATGGCTTAAAAACTTGATTTGCCCATCTGTCCTCTTAATTCCACCACCCAATCAAAACGAAACAATCATGAACACTAAGAACTAGCATGATATCTTATTTAAACAAATTTAAATCATAAAGAGAGAGCCCTCTCTGGACTTAGGTTGGCTAGAACATGAGTCTAAAAGATTAGGTTTGTGGTTACCATGGACTATTCTTTCTTTGATAACTTCTATGGAAAACATCTGAGTGATAACAATTTCTTCTGATTCAAGGGGAAATCTTTGTGCGTATGGGTTATTCTGATCACATAGACATGTTCTAAACTCACTTCATGCACTCTTGTCACGAAGGTTGTTGCATCAAGCAAAGTATGTTTTATATGTTTTGGATGGTCTATGTTGTATCACTAAGTGTTCGTGTGTGATCATAGTCAAGTTATATCATTGTTTATATCATTTTCACTAATGTCTCACTTAGCCAGTTTCCCGTGCAACCTAGATTCATCCATATTTTCAGAACTACACACTCTACTTCTCTGACTCTCAAGATTTTTCCCTTGCCTGCTAGAACTGTGCAATGCACAAAGATTGAAACTTCCCTTGGCATCCAAAAATGCACACTGGTTTCCTTCGGTGTCCTTCCCCCAGCCGGAAGCCACTATCATTAGAAACTGCACAGTATTGTCCCTCAAATACTCAATTTGTCTTGCAACCTAACAATGCGGAGAAGTGTCCTCCCAAGGCCCATCCCGTAACAATGCCTTACACTCAGAAACTGCGCAGAGGTGTCAACCTAGGAGCCCATCCTACAACAGTGTCTTGCATCTCAAAAATGTGCAGCGTTGTCGTAGCTATCCAATCTTCCTTGCCATCAAAAACTATGTAGAGTAGGTCAACGTCCTTGCTCCCAAAAATTACACAGGGAAAGCCAATAACCTTGCTCCTAGAAATTGCATAGAGCAGGCTAGCCTTGCTCTGGAAAATTGCACAGAGCAAGACAGTAGCCTTGCTACCAGAAATTGTGTAGTGTAAGGATCCCATCCTTGCTCTGGAATGTTGTAGAGATCATCTTGACAACAGTCACTCTCCGCTAAATCTACATAGATATATCACTAAGTGATCACAAGGAAAGATGACATGCAAAATGAGTCTCAAGGAGTTGAGGAGAAGGACTAAGAAACCAAGCTATGATAAAAGATCAGGACCTCATGCAAACTTTGTCAGATGCATATCATCTTGAGGGTAAGTATGGGAAGTAAAGTACATATCTTGAAGTACATTCCTTATTGTAGCTTGAAGGAATTCGTTTCATTGTCACATCATTACGTCTTAAATAAAATGCATGTTTGCAAGCACTCAAAGTCATTATATGTGTTTCCCCTACATGGCTTGCTTCATTTTTGCTTGTTGAACTCATTATCGTCTTTGGCATATTGATTATTATGTCATGCTTGCAATCTGGTTCTGGCGATTTTGAAGGTTTGTCTTTATGGGTTTGGTTTTTCTTAGCTATGTGATCATCCATCACACTCACACGCAAAGTTGTAAGCATTGTCGTTCAAGTTTTGTCACAGTTGTTTGAAGGCCTATCCCAAGTGTCGCACTTGTCACTTTCACCATTAGATAGTCCTACAGAGGGTTATGCTTTGCCATGTTTCTCTTGTTGGTTTTAGGTGTCTTGTCATTGGGTTATGTTATGTGTGTGATCACAATTTCATGTATGCATGAGTTCACTTGTGCTCACACTTATCCATCTTTCCTAAAAATTGTCCACCGGACAAACCCCCTCAACTGTAACTCGATCTCACTGACCCTACTCTGCTGCCAAAAAATGCATAGTGCTTGAGGCTGCCCCTTAACAGTTTCACTGTGTAATCCTAGTAGTACCATATTTTCTATGTCTCAGAACAACACAAAAGTTTCATCCAAACCTGATCCAATCTGCACTCTCTGCAATATTAGTTATCAAGCCTCCCTCTAGTATACCGAAAATCTACTCTGCACTCTGACCAATGAAAACATTGTTCCCATGAAATGCGTAGAGCAGCCTAGTTGGTAATCTACAGTCCCTCTCTACACTTTCCCTAAGAAATTTGCAAATTTGACTCGTAGGCACCTTGCTAGCTTGCCCTATTCTCCCTCTAAGAATTGCGCAAATCTCACTAATAGGCCCCCTACTCGCTTGCCTCGTTGTCCCTAAAAATTGGGGAGATCTAGCTGGTACACCTATTTTTGCCCCACTCTACTCTATTTCTAGGAAGTGTGCAACAACTTCTTGTCCTACACTATCTCCCAAAAATGCATAATTATGACCAACAACTCCCCGCAGCCCAGCATGCCCAACTCTAGAAAATTACGCAGAATTTACTCCCAATGTCCCTTGCTGCTTAGCTCTATCACTATCATAGAATCTGTGTAGATTCTCAACTAGACCTCGAGTGACCTATCCGGTCCTCACTTTGAAAAATGTGCAAAACTATCAAGTAGTGCCCTCAGACACCCTGCCTTGTCTTCCTCCTAGGAATTACACACTTCTGTCTGGCTAAGTTCCACCTTATTGTTGCCACTTCTATATTGGATTGCACAAATATGCCTCCCAGTGACATTTGCATAGTTTTTCTTGACAATCCTCTGGAGCCTCTCATCCCAGCCTGAGATATGTTCTGTGTATTTTCAGAGCCTTGTCCTCTCTCAATCACCTGCACTTGGAATCGAAAGACAATGCATCATGATAGACTAGGATATTTTTGGATTTGATGTCGTCCCATCATGAGTGACTGCAGGAATAGGTACATTGATGGAACTGTTGGGCCGTTAATATGCCATTATTATTATCACTTTTGAATGCTTATTCCACCCATTTCTACCATTCTTCATCACGTCATTTTCATAATTTATCATATAATCTATCTTATAATGATTTATGCTCTTATGGAAAAATATTATTTATTCTCCTTTATTTTTAATAAATTGATGATTATTATGCATAATTTTATTAATGATAGTTTATTAATATAATTTGTAACATCACTCACCATTTTAACCTCCAAGATATTTGCCAGATTATAGATTTGATCTCCAAATCATCATCAAATATTCCAACTCAGAAATTCGTTGGAATAAGAAGCGACATTTTTGCGGATGAGATTCTAGGAAAATGAAGAAGAATCTGGAAAATCTGGAACATGGGTTTTGTCTAGAACGAACCAAATTAACTTTTTTGAAAAATAGTTTTCCCAAATTCGGCTTGTATTGAGAGAAATGCGGGGTTCTTTGAGTACGATTTTCTCAAATTTGCCATGTGGCTGTTTTCCAAATCTCAGCTGCAAAGTCAAATTCGCCTTGCTCTTGTTGAAATATGGATGGAAATATATTTTCTTGCTGATCAATTGGTTAGAAACAATCCAATTTTGTAATAACGATCATATTGTAATCATCACAGTTGTAACTGCTCTCTGCTCTCTGTGTATTTAAATCAGAACAGAAATTAGAGAAGAAGAAGGATGAATTCAAAAGAGAGGATGGCTAGGAGATGGAGAGACTTCTTGTTGCAATTATACAATTCCTCATTGACTCTCATTTATTAAACAGAGATCAACTGTTTGTAAACATTTTTATGCATTATTAATACAAGAACGTGTTGCCATTTAAATTCTTAGTTCTGTAGTAGCTCAGCGGCGTTTCACCGGTGGTTGAGGGCCTGGCCCTGGTGGATCGTTTCACTGCTTGTATCTATACCTTTTCATTATTGTTGTGAGATAGTTCATATCTACTTTTATTACAGTTTGTAAGTTAATCGATTTGTTGTTTAATTGCTTTGATATCAGTGTGTTATATTAACGAATCACATTGTTGTTCTTTTATTATTTAACAAGAATCTCAACACTGTATAATTTATCTTGTTAATGCCTTAATAGAGCTTTGGTGTTCTATTTCAATTATGGTATCATTCCACTTTCTGTTCCATTTGATTGATATTCATTACATATTGTTGTTCGATAGGATTGGTTATTCGATTCCTTTAATTATAGTTTGTTGTCCATTTACTTTGTTCTTCGTTTCTGTTGATTAATTGCAAAGAGTTTGATTTTAAAGAGTTTTCCTAGTTTACTTTTAATAGCAACTTTAGTTCAATTTCTATTTACTTTTAATTGCTTTAAAGCAGGATTGTCAACTGTAGAGAATGTTGGTTATTTCTTCCTCGTTCCGAGATTAATTGTCTTGTCCGAGTTTGATTTCAATTGCATCAATCTCTAGAGGAATGAGTTATTGCTACTGTATCCTCAATTGATGGTTGTTTGAGTGAATGATTTAGTTGCAGAGCATTTGAGTTTCTTGCCATTACAATTAGATTTTGTTTTCAGCATTCATTTACTTTTTCATTTTAAGCACTATACTGCAAAACATTACTCTTGAGTAAATAGCCGCCTCAGACTGAGTACACTTTTGAGATAAATAGTCATCACTGGGTTGAAAATTAATGTGAAGATAATTAGGAGTTAAAAAGACACCTTTTATCACTCAACATTTTGGCACCGTTTCCGGCGAGAGTGTATCCATTTTAAAGAGTAGTGTGCATCTGATAAGTTCCTGTTAGGAAAGAATTGAGTATTAAAAACAGAATCTAAGAACCTATGTACAGAGCATGTAGAAGCCCTGTTCCCCCGCCTGCTTTCCAACAAAACTGTTAAAGAACTTAGGGTAGAAATAGATGTTTGAATTTCTATGTAAATGACTAACAAAAAATAGAAATTTTGGAAAACAAATCTCATAATTTCACTTAAGTGGTGATGTAAGCACCGCCCACTTCACTAACCAATTGACAGGAACATTTGAAGAAGGAGCCTTGAAGAAACACATGAAGAACATCTTCTATTATGGTAAGAAATGGCTCTCATTTCTACTTTCGAATTTCCTATCAAAGATCTAGGAGAAGTGACACAAATGCACATAATTCCCCCATCTTCTCTACCAAATTTTCATGGTTTGACAAATGAAGATCCAAATACATTTTTATTTGAGTTCGAAATACTTTATAGAGGATATGATTATTGTACTGATGATCAAAGGTTGAAAGTGTTTCCTCTTACTCTAAAAGGAGCAGCTCTCTGATGGTTCATGGGGCTAGGTGGGAACTGCATCCAAACATGGGAGGACATGAAGAACATATTCTTGAAGAAGTACTAAGACTATTTCAAGGCCGATGAATATATTTTCAATATGATACAAGGGGAAGATGAAAGCTTGGAGGACTATGTAGATCAATTTCATTACAACCTTCAAAAATAAAAGCATAAGTATTTGGAAAAAGAGATCTTAAAAACACTCCTTAAAGGAATCAAAGATGAAATTTTAGAACTTTTAAATCTGATAGGAAAAGGTGATGTTTTTCAGTTATCATATGATGATGCTTGTGAATTGTGCATAAGGTACTCAAGAGGAATCTCCAAGGCTGGTAAGAATTCTAGAGATGTTTGTTCTTTCTTTTCCAAATATACTACAAGAACAAAAGACATAAGAGATGAAATCAATGTTTTATTTGAAAATTTTTAAGTTGATTTTATTAGCTCTCCAAATTCACAATTGGATGTTTTGCAGGTTCAGAAAAATCAAGAATTTGATGAAGTGTTTTTCCCTCATTACCAAAATGAGCATCCCATAGATATTTGTTCTTCCTTATCTAGGATGGAAGTATCGTTTCAAAGAGATGAGGAAGTTGCAACAAGGTCAAAACCATGTAAATCATGGCCTACAGGTATGGTTCAAAACACTTCGTCTCCATTCTCTTACTTGCATAATCCATTATGGAATACTAATGTGTTAGGGTAGCCATGTCAATCTTAATATAACCACCACCAATTTTGTCTACAAGTTTGGCATGGTTCACCTTATGATTGCATGACTACTCTCCCTCATCTTGTAGTAAAAATACATTCTCCATATCCTTCACTAGCTCTTCCACAACATCTTGCTTGCCCATCAAATTCATCCACCCAACCTAATAATCTACATCATCAAAATGCTCCATTCTGTACACAATTTCCTGCTCAAGTCATTCCACACCCTCACCATAATAAACCAATACAACATGCTTACAGTGTTGAACTGCAAAATTTACCCACCCTTCCCACCCATTCTATCTCACATGCGCCATTAGAGAAAACTTACAATGAGATTCAGAATGTTTCAAATTCAAAAATTGTAGAAGTTATGGAAGAAAATGAGGTTTCTTTTAGTTTGCATCAACAAGTCATTTTAAAAGCTCAAGAACTTCATGATATGATGGATATGGGAAATCAAGAAAGTAAATGATATATTGAAGATTGGTTTCACTCCATGATTTGTTTACAGCATCACTCCATACTTCAACAATTTTTCACACCATCTTTTCAAGGGAAGTTGGCTTCTCATACCCTAATATTCATTAATATGCATTTTTTAAATTTGGGTATGTGCATACTTGAAGCCTTATTTCGAAAATGGTTCCACTAGAAGTACTCTTATATGTAGTCATATTCATTTTTCAAATCAAAATAGGTTAGTGTAAAAAATTAAAATAAATAAGGACATAAATAAATGCATTTTTTTATTATGTAAAACTAGTTGTTTTTTGTTGCAACAGGCTATGGAAATCAACATCGGTGATAATTTTTTTTAATTGATTTGTGTATGTAGATGAATTATAATGGAAATAATAGTTCTATAAACACTCATTTTCATTTCTATCACCAAATTGGAAAAAATGCTTGAATATCATATTTTTTGGCTTGTGGGCTTGATGAAATTTCTGAAAACACAGTCGGGCAGTCATGTTTTGAAGGACCAAAAAGGAATATTTTAAAAATATGTTTCTATCCTAAGTATCTCTTGATGTCTACTTTCCAACTCAATTTGAATCACTCAATTTGGATTTGAAATGAAAAAGTTAGAACCAAAACATTGACAGGGTGTTTAGCGGGCAGCTTAGGAACAGAGTTGGGACAATCGGTTCTTGGATGCCTAAATGATCATATTTTTAAAACCTTCTTCTATGGTAGATTACCCTATGAATATATTTTACAAAGAAATTAGAATCACTCATTTTCGATATCGTATGTGGAAGTTATGATCAAAACGATGATTGTCTATCGTAAATCAGCACCCTTAAAACTCTATCTTTCCAGTTGTTTCTTAAAGTATTTGACCTATCAATTATTATTGTCCTCAAAAATTGTTTCTATTGGAGAGAAATAAATTAACCTAATTTCATTTCTAATTTGAATCATTCGAATCTGACATCAAACGAAGAATCTATACTTAAAATATCTATTGTTGTTCTAAGTGGGGTAATAAAAAATGACTCTCTTATGTAGGATGTTCTAAGTAAAATTGACACATCATATCATTGAATTTTTAAACCTGTTTCTATTGGAGATATACCTTTGAATTAGCTCTCATCTGGCTTTGGAACCACTCAATTTGGATGAAAAACAAAGAAGTTGTGATTAAAACACTGCAGGTTAGCATGATTGGCCACTGCTCTCCCGCAAGTGACAAATAAATTTTACTTTGTTATTTTCTTCATGGATTTGTTATATAGAGTAACTACTTGTTGTTTTTTTGCATAATTCGTGAATTAAGGGAGTCCGATTTAATGTTTTATTGCAGGTAGACACTCGTTTTTTTGCAAGTCCTAGGAGAAAAAGAAGGTCAATTTATGGACGCGTGATTCTTGAAAGAAATTTTAATGAAACAAGGGAATTTCATCCAACTCATTACCCAAAAAATTCATAACACAAGAAATGAATAATTGATTTCCATTTGAAGATTCATGTCTTGTCACTACTACCAAAACATTTTTCAAAGGGATCATTTTTTTTACATAACATCATAGATGTTGTAACTTAATTTATTATTTACATATTGTTTTTAAATAAAATGTTGTTTCTTTTCTGATTTCTCTTATATTTTTGTGTTTCAGGTGTTTCTTCCTTCAAATTGTAGCCCATCCTCAGCATCAATGCAGTGAACAACCAATTTATTTTTTGCGTGCTTGCATTTTATGATTGTGCATTTTTGTTGTTCCTTTCCGAAGGAACAACACTTTCACACTTTTGCTGTTCATTTTCAAAGGAACAACACTTTTGCATTCTACTGTTCCTTTTCAAAGGAACAACACTTTTGCACGTTCAAATTTTTGTTGTTCCTTTCCGAAAGGAACAACACTTCTGCACTTTCACGTTTTCGTTGTTCCTTTTCGAAAGGAACAACACTTCTGCACTTTCACATTTTTGTTGTTCCTTTCCGAAAGAAACAACACTTCTGCATGTTTTTGCTCTTCCTTTCGGAAAGGAACAACACTTTTTCAGTTTCACGTTTTTGTTGTTCCTTTCCGAAGGAACAACACTTCTACACTTTCACGTTTTTGTTGTTTATTTTTTAAAAGAACAACACTTCTGCACTATCATGTTTTTGTTGTTCCTTTCCGAAAGGAATAGCAGTTTTGCACGTTCACGTTTTTGTTGTTCCTTTCCAAAAGGAACAACACTTCTGCACTTTCATGTTTTTGATGTTCCTCTCCGAAAGGAACAACATTTCTATACTTTCATGTTTTTGTTGTTCCTTTCCGAAACAAATAGCATTTCTGCACTTTCACATTTGCGTTGTTCATTTCCGAAAGGAACAACACTTCTGCACTTTCACGTTTTTGTTGTTCATTTCCGAAGGAACAATACTTTTACATTTTTATTGTTCCTTTTCAAAGGAACATCATTTTCGCATTTTTTGTTGTTCCTCTCAGAGAACAACACTTTTTCACATGCATTTTTTTGTTGTTCCCTATAGGGAACAACACTTTTTCGTGTGTATTTTTTCTTTTTGGCATGCATTTTCTTTGCTATTCCTTACAAGAAACAACACTTTTTTTTATTGTTTTTTCTATTCCTTCAAAGGAGCAACACTTTGGGAGTATTTTTGAGAGCGACCCTTACTTTCACTTATGGGATTATTCTGATTCCCTTTCATGGCATGAAGTACACTACTTTTATGAGGAAAAGAATTATGGATTATATTGAAGTGAGTTAATATCATTCACATTATGATCTTTAATAGTATAGCTCCTTGATGATAGATTCTTTTCAAAAGGGACACAATTATTTATATATTACTTTACTGCATTGTTTTCTATTCAAAATGATGTTGATTGATCATCTTAATACCATGCTGATTCTAACCTTCCTAGTTATAATCTTCTCTGTCTATAATAAATGAGATTATGAGTATATTTTTTCTATTAACATGTTCAACTTCTTCCACCATTCATGCTCTTAAGCAGTATTGAGCCTCCCTCTTTTTACCATAAAAATGTGTAATAACAACAAAATTTTGTTCGCAGATGGAGGATAGGAGGTCTTATTATGAGCTAGCCTACCATGTTCATAAGGCTGTAACAAAATGACATTCCCATTATGGCCACCACACCTGGGTTATGATTCATTGGATAGCCAAATTATCCTTGGAACAATAGGTCTCATCATGAGCTGACCTGATCACTTTTGCTACATCCCAGTGAATGGCAGTGTGGTTATCTGGTTACCACGCCAACACATTGATCTCTTCTGTAGAACAACACTGGAACTCTCTAGCTATAAATTGAGGATCCTGGCTCATACAGGTTAAAAAGAAACCCTGTCGAGGCTATGGATGCTTGCTGGTAGCAAAGGCTCTGATTATGGTATTGAAGTTATATCTTCTCATCAATTATTACTATAATACCCTTTTCTTATTTTTTCTTTTTATCAGAGAAGTTATTTCCTTCATTCTTTCCATATTTTGAACCTTTTTATCGTCAACAAAGTGTCTTTTTGGCATATTGTTGTTCTTTTTCTTTTTCACATAACTTATCATTAATCCAAAGCATCCTATCTTTTATTCATAACTATCTTTACACACTCTGCTCTCATTATAACCATAACTCTCGTTGTCCCATCGTTGATATGTGTACTCTGCTTCATTCACTGTTGTATTATTCATTCTCTTGCATTGCCATCAGCACAACACCTTTCATATGCTTTATGGTTATGGAATCCCTTTTCCAATTGGAGGGGGGAATGTATACATTATGCGATAGCATGCGATATGATTACTGCACTTTTCCATAACTTGTTTATTTGGCAACATATTAGTATTATACAAAAGTTTTCCTGATTAAAATTTTTGCATGCATCTTATCTGTTGCTATTCAAATCTAACATTGTGGATTCAAGAACATTGTATGAAAAATAGTGATTTGTTTATAGGATAACAACAAGTATGAGGGAAAACTCTATTCGCAGCATGACCACACTATTGCAACTAACAGAAGAGGCTCGAGCAACTCGCAAATGTGAACAATTGTTCAGACATGATGTACATTCCTGGATTCCACCTTTTGCATCACTTTCAACACCAACTCTGCCGACATCAGCTTCAACAAATGCCAGTACATATATGCCATTCCATATTTTTCTTTTTGGAGGTACAACTTGAGGTAAAATAACATAATTTTCTGATTTATTACGAATTTAGGAGAATTTAATGAAAATCCATTTTGAGCATTATTTATCATCCTTCATTCCACATGTTTACCACTTCCCATTTTTCAGCGGCATATCATCTTTCAGTTTGGGGGAGTGTTGTTTTCATTCATTTCTTTCTTATGACCATGTCATTCATATTCTTTATCATCCATTGATATTCTTATTCATTCTCAACACCTCCCTTATTCCATGTTGTTTTACACTAAGCATATAATTTCACAGATGGTAGCGACCACCTCAACTTGTTTTCTAGCATTTCATGAGGGCATGCTAATTCTTCACAGAGGGGGAGGAATTGCTACGCATAATGGATGTTTTCTACTTTCTTCCTCATGTAAGGCATACAATTTCATTTTTATATAATGCAGAAATTGATTTCCATAATATTTTTAAAACTATGAACTCAATTCTTATGATCTATGGAAAACATAGATGTATCATTAAAATACACAAACTCAGATAATTTCAAGTTAAATTAGTTCATACAATTTTAGAAATTATGCACTATCACCTACAGACATTTTGTTTATATCTCATGATCCGTGCATCAAAACGATCTGATTTTTGGATCATAGAAGCATTAATATAGTAGAAATCTACTTGCCAAATTTCAGTAAAAGCTGGTTTGTAGTTTTTTAGAGAATGGTTAATGAAGTTTGCTGTTACTTATATCATATTTTGTTGCAACTTCATATGCACATAACTTGAACATCAATGTAAAAATTGCAATGTAAAAATTGTTATGCCTTCATCAAGATTGCTAAAATTGAATATTCATTAATTAAGGAAGAATTCATTTATTTTATCCATTTCATGAGCTAGGATGACCAAATTTTTTATTGCTTGGTTAACACATGTGTTTTGTCTTTGGGTTGCACGAAGACATGAAATATATTCAGTTTTTGATGCATGAGGACATGCAATATATTCAATGTGGAAGTATGTTGGGCCGTTAATATGCCATTATTATTATCACTTTTGAACTCTTATTCCACCCATTTTTACCATTCTCATCACGTCATTTTCATAATTTATCATATAATTCTATCTTATAATGATTTATGCTCTTATGGAAAATTATTATTTATTCTCATTTATTTTTAATAAATTGATGATTATTATGCATAATTTTATTAATGATAGTTTATTAATATATTTTGTAACATCACTCACCATTTTAGCCTCCAAGATATTTTCTAGATTATAGATTTGATCTCCAAATCATCATCAAATATTCCAACTCAGAAATTCGCTGGAATAAGAAGTGATAGTTTTGTGGTTGAGATTCTGGGCAAATGAAGAAGAATTTGGAAAATCCGGAACATGGGTTTTGTCCAGAACGAACCAAGTTAACTTTTTTGAAGAACGGTTTGCCCAAATTCTTCTTGTATTGGGAGAAACACAGGGTTCTTTGAGCACAATTTTCTCAGATTCGCTGTGTGGCCATTTTCCGAGTCTCAGCTGCAAAGTCAAATTCACCTTGCTCTTGTTGAAAGATGGATGGAAATATATTTTCTGTTGATCAATTGGTTAGAAACAATCCAATTTTGTAATAATGATCATATTGTAATCATCACAGTTGTAATTCCTCTCCGCTCTCTGTGTATTTAAATCAGAATAGAAATCAGAGAAGAAGAAGGACGAATTCAGAGGAGAGGATGGCTGAGATATGGAGATATTTCTTATTATAATTATACAATTCCTCATCGACTCTCATTGATTAAACAAAGATCGAATTTTTGTAAATGATGTTATGTATGATTAATACAAGAACGTGTTGTCGTTTAAATTAGTTCTGCAGTAGCTCAGTGGCATTTCACCGGTGGTTGAGGGCCCGGCCCTGGTGGATCGATCCACTGCTTGTATCTCTACCTTTTCATTATTGTTGTGAGATAGTTCATATTTGCTTTTATTACAGTTTGCAAGTTAATCGGTTTGTTGTTTAATTGCTTTGATATCAGTGTGTTACATTAACAAATCACGTTGTTGTTCTTTTATTATTTAACAAGAATCTCAACACTATATAATTTATCTTGTTAATGCCTTAATAGAGCTTTGCTGTTCTATTTCAATTATGGTTTCATTCCACTTGCTGTTCCATTTGATTGATATTCATTACAAATTTTTGTTCAATAGGATTGATTATTCGATTCTGTTAATTACAGTTTGTTGTCCATTTACTTTGCTATTCATTTTTGTTGATTAATTACAAAGAGTTTGTTTTTAAAGACTTTTCCTAGTTTAGTTTCAATAGTAGCTTTAGTTCAATTTCTATTTACTTTTAATTTCTTTAAAGCAGGACTGTCAACTGTAGAGAATGTTGGTTACTTCCTCATTCCCAGATTGATTTTCTTGTTCTAGTTTGATTTCAATTGCATCAATCTCTAGAGGAATGAGTTATTGCTACTATATCCTCGATTGATGGTTGTTTGAGTGAATGATTTAGTTGCAGAGCATTTGAATTTCTTACCATTACAATTAGATTTTGTTTCCAGCATTCATTTACTTTTGCATTTTAAGCACTATACATCAAAACATTACTATTGAGTAAATAATTGCCTCATACTGAGTACACTCTTGAGATAAAAAGTCATCCCTGGGTTGACAATTAATGTGAAGATAATTAGGAGTTAAAAAAAAACCTTTTATCGCTCAACAGGAACATGGTGCGACGATGAATGGGACGAAGGAGTGCATGCTAAAAGACATTCTCGCAGTTGAATGAGTGAAAGAAGCACATGCATGGGACCATCTTGTGAAAACCAAGACCATTGAATATCCTGCAGCACCAAGCTAGGTGGAGATGAAGACAAAGTACATCGAAGAACACATCCATCACTTAGTAGCACCACAACTTGACATGGACACCACAACCCTCTAGTACATGTCATAGTGTCATGTCGAGTGGGTCACCCCACTCTTTTCAATATATAAAACCTCATAACTCATAGAACATGCTCTTGGGAGCCAATCTTTTGCTAGGCATTGCTTAGATAAGGATTAGAAAGTATTGTAATGAGCCTTGGATTCTCCATAGTGTAGATTAAGTACATCTCTTTGGAGGATCAGGCGGTGTTGATTGTAACATTCTGTAGGAATTTACAGGGTAAGTTCCTCAGAAAGAACACCAAAAGGACACCGCTCACAACCAGATCTCAAATCAATACACCAGTATTTTTGACGTGGTTAAAACCCTCAAAGAGGGAAAAAGTCCACGGCCTGAGCCAACGTGGCCACTTCAGGCAATTTATTAATCAAAGAATGAAAATTTACATAAGCTTTCTCTCATAGATGGATTACCCGAACAATGACCCTCCATGCGCTTTAAATATAACTCATGGACCAATCGGGTGTCAAGCCACGGATCAAGTGTCGGTAATACCGAGGAGAGAGCGAACCGTCGGATCACTACATATCGTAACCGTCGGATTGTAAGTTACAAAATGTACAACGGTAAAGAAACACACTTTACCTAACTCTATACCTAACTCTATACTAGACCAAGTTGAACTTAACTATTTCCTATGTGTCGGAATATCCTAACATCCCCCCTTAAGAACAACTTGGGATAGGATTGAAGGATTTACAAATATGACACAATAGGAGAAGGAAGGAGGCACTAAAGCCTATCCCCCCTTAGTGACAACTTCCTGAACTCCAAGCATATATCGAAGTTTAGTGAACTTCGCCTCTGTGAGAGCCTTTGTGAAGATGTCTGCAACCTGATCATCTGTTGAAAAATATTGCACTTCAAGAACATGGTCATGAATGAGCTTTCTGATGAAGTGCATGTGTAGTTCAATGTGTTTTCTACGCTGATGCTGGACTGGATCTTTGCATAGCTGAATGGCACTTTGATTATCACACCAAAGTGTGGTTGGATGCTGCTGCTCAAAGCCAAACTCTGATAGGATATGACGAAGTCACAAGGCTTCCTTATTAGCTTCCACGACACCACGATACTCTGCTTCTGCTGACGAAAGAGAAATGGTAGCCTGTTTCTTACAAGCCCATGTAATAGGTCCTAAACCAAGAGTGAAGACATAACCGGCAGTAGACTTCTGATCATCAGGGTCACCAGCCCAATCAGAATCAGTGAAACCAACTAATAGAGGAGCTGCTTTGGCACTGTAATGAATCCCAAACTGTATTGTACCTCGAATATAATGAAGTATTCTTTTAGCTGCTTTCCAATGACTTTCACGGGGGTTTTGCATAAAACGAGCAAGAAGGCCAACAACAAAGGAAAGCAGGACGAGTATGGGTTAAATACAAGAGTTTTCCTACAAGTTGACGGTATAAGGTAGCATCAACTTCAGGAGAAGTACAAGAGACTGAAAGTTTGACTCCAGACTGAAAGGGAGAAGGGGCTGGCTTATAGTCTTCCATGTGAAAATGACGAAGAATATCACAAGCATACTTGGACTGGGAAAGGGAAATACCCTCCTTGGATTGCAAGACTTGAAGACCGAGAAAATAGTGTAAGTGTCCTAAGTCTGTCATTTCAAATTTCTTTTTAAGGCTGGACTTCACATGGTTTATAAGGTTGGGATCACTACCAGTAAGAATAAGATCATCAACATAAAGAACAAGGATGATAAGAGAGTTGCCCACTTTCTTGGTGTAGACAGTATTGTCAGAATAACACCTAGAAAAACCAGATTCTAAAAGGAAGCTATCCATTTTGGCATACCAAGCCCGAGGAGCTTGCTTGAGACCATAAAGGGATTTCTTAAGTCGACATACAAGGCTGGAGTCTGTTTGGATGAAGCCAATGGGTTGTTCCATATAGATTTCTTCATGCAAGTCCCCATGCAAGAAGGTAGATTTAACATCCATATGATGGACTTCCCATTTTAAAGAGGCAGCAAGGGAAAGAACAAGGCGGATAGAGTTCATTTTGGCAACAGGGGAGAAGGTTTTAGTGTAGTCAATGCCTTCAACCTGTGAAAAGCCCTTAGCAACAAGACGATCTTTATGTTTATCTACTTTCCCATCTGGTCCATACTTGGTTCTGTAAACCCATTTACATCTAACAAGTTTGCGTCCCTTTGGTAGAGGAACAAGATCCCATGTATCATTTGCCAACAATGAATGATATTCTTCATTCATAGCTGCTTCCCAATGTGGATGGCCTGAAGCTTCTGCAAAAGTGTCAGGATCATGATTTACTGGAGCTTGAGCCAGTAAAGAAGAGGCTCTTTCAAACTGAGAACGTGTACGTCGTTGATCTGTAGGATCACCGACAAGATCACCTGCTGCATCTCGAGTAGCACAGACCCATCTTGGAAGTTCAGGATCCTGAGATGGTGGGGGAGGATTGTCATCCTCACTTTCATCATCTGAAGAAGAAATGTTTTCAAAATGTAGAAGAGATAGGAAGAGGTGGCACATCCGCCGGACTAGGCTCGCAGGCCGATTTATTTTCATCAAATTTTACATCTCTTCTAATGATAACATTTTTGGACTTAAATGGAATAAGTCTATAACCTTTTACATCTTCAGAATATCCAACAAAAGTACATTTATCACTCTTAGGTTCTAAAGCTTTATGATTTTCATCTGGAATATGGGCCCATGCTTCACTTCCAAAAACACGAAAGTGACTTACATCTGGTTTAATGGAACTCCAAGCTTCTTCTGGAGTGATATTCTTTAGAACCTTAGTAGGAGTGCGATTGATTATATAATTTGCACAATTAATTGCTTCAGCCCAAAAACTAAGACTGAGTCCTTTAGATTGAAGCATACAATTAGCCATTTCCTTTAAGGTGCGATTTTTCCTTTCAGCTACACCATTTTGTTGTGGAGTGTATGGAACAGTATGTTGCATTTGAATTCCATTTTCGGTGCAAAAGTTGATGAATGTGTTTTTAACATATTCTCCACCATTATCAGTTCTTAGCTTAAGAATTTGATGTCCAGATTGTTTTTCAACAAAGGCTTTGAAGGCCAAAAATGTGTTAAATACTTCGCTCTTGAGTTTTAAGAAGTATACCCAAGTGCGTCTGGAGAAATCATCAATGAAAGTTAAGAAATACTTGCAGCCAGAGAATGAAGCAACAGGAAGTGGACCACATAAATCACTGTGCACAAGCTGTAAATGGGCTGAGGCGTGCCAAGAGGCACGTTTTTCAAAACTGTCCCGATGATGTTTTCCGAGTACACATCCGGAACAAACACCATCTCTGCAAGATACCATAGGAAGACCTGTCACCATATTTTCTTTACATAGATGCTAAAGGGAGCGATAGTTTAAGTGACCAAATCGCTCATGCCAAAGTTTGCTCACTTCATCATTATGAGCAACAAATACTGAGGGAAGATTTGATGACCCAAAGTTGTGAAACTTATACAACCTTGTGGAATCATCAGCAATACCAGTAGCTAGAATCTGTTTAGGATCTCTTAGATCCTTGATTACAACATCATGAGGTGAAAATTCAACAATTTTACCTTCACCTGAATGAGTTATCTGATATACAGATAGAAGGTTGCAGGATAAGGTTGGAACACATAATACATCATTAAACTGACCATTGTCTAGATGAACAGTTCCAGTCCCTACAACATTAAGAGATCTATCATCACCAACATATATATTTTTGGTGTTACAATCATTTAAAGAAGAAAACATGGCTTTATTTTTGGCCATGTGATAAGAGGCTCCAGAATCAATGAGCCACTCATGAGAATGAGAAGAAGAAGATACATTTAATGCATAACCAGACTGAGATGATTGACAACGACATGCAGAAAGTGCCATTCCTGAAGATGAAGTTGAAGAATGCTCCACATGGATGTTATGTTTCTTCATTGCGGCTTCCAAGGCTTCCATCTTCTTAAAGCATTTAGATTCTAAGTGGCCATTTTGATTACAAAAGTTATGATGTCTATCAGTCTTCTTCCATTTGTTTTTATTGGTCTTATCATTTTGCTGAAATGATCTTTCATTTTGAGGCTGAGTTTGCTTAGGACCCTTGTTTGGTTTAGGACCATTCTTTTTAGGATATGACTTCTTAGGATTCTTTGAATTTGGTTGCTGTTGGGCGGTTAACGCTTTCTTGGAAGAGTTTCCAAGATTAAGAAGACCAAGGTGTAAGAGTTTTTCTTGTTCTCTTATTAAAGAATCACAAAAAGAGTCAAAGGAAGGGGCCTTGTAGTCTTTTCCTTGACAAATGAAAGCTTCCCTTGTAGAATGGAAGGTGGAAACAAATACAGAGTAGGCTGGTCCCAACTTAGTAAGGATGGAATAAATAAGGTTACTATCTTCTTTCTTAACCTTAACACCTTCCAAGAGATATCTAAGGGTCTTGAATTTGGACAAGAAATTTTCAATGCAAGAAAAATTATTAGGATCCAATGTAAGCAACTCATTTTCAAGTTGATGGGCTCTAATTTCATTTTTAATCCCAAAAACTTTAGTGATTTGTTCCAATGCTTCATGAGGAGTATCAAGTTCTGCAATATGGAATCTAAGATCATGAGAAATAGACATCCCTATCAAACCACGTGCTTGATCTTGTCTATTTTCCCATTTTGCAGCCTTGTCTTCATCTTTTGGTTTCTTCTCTTGGCCTGTGGCTATTCTGTAGAGACCTTTAATTCTAAGTAAATCTTCCATGTAGGCTATCCATTGGAAGTAGTTAGTGCTGTCAAGAATGACTTGGCATGGACTTTCCATTTAAAAAAAAAAACGAAGCTGAAGATGCTGAAAGTAAGTGTTCCAATGGATAGATCTCGAAAAATTAGGCTGTTTAAAAAAAACGGCTCTGAAAAAGGCTTCCGGATGAAGAAGTTATGGCTTTTTGAAAAAAATTTGTTGAAGTTGCCGGCAAAGTGTGCGAATGTGCGGGAATGAAAAAAAATGCCCCCACAAAATGGAGATTTGAACCCAAGACCTCTACTCTCTTAAAATAGCTTTGAACCAATTGAACTATACAAAAAATTTGAGAGAGAGAGAGAGAGAGAGAGAGAGAGAGCGGGGGGGGGGGCCTTGGGTTGCGTGCTTGCCTTGAGAAAGCTCTTTTTTACTACAAAACAAAAACACAAAACCCAACACAAATATGCATAGAAAAACGAACCTTACAGCTCGAAGTTAGCTTTAGCCGGAAACTAAATATTTTTCTCAATGTTTCTGATTTTCCAAGATCACACTAAGGTGCAGGGAAAAGAGCATATGCATGAGAAAAAAAAAACTTCCTTTCTGTTTCTGATTTGCCCAGATCGCACAGAGTCGCAGGGAAAAGAGCATACGCAGAAATGAAAGGTATAGATTCGGTAATAAAAAAAGCTAAATAAACAAAAACCGAAATAACCAGAGAGAAAATAACAGTAAACTGCAGATAAACACTGTATACCTCCAGATCTTAAAAATGACGCAGATAGGGCTACCGGAAACCTTTTCGCGTGAAACGAAAGGGGTTCCTCACTGGAACAGATGCTTCGAACACAACAGAGCAGTCCTCTCGGCCCGAAAGCAGTCAAAAATAATAGATCTAGGAAACGACAGCCGCATGCAGTTCTATTGGCTTCAGATTTGGATCACCAACGGACGCGGCCCTCAAATAGCTCCGATACCATGTAGGAATTTACAAGGTAAGTTCCTCAGAAAGAACACCAAAAGGACACCGCTCACAACCAGATCTCAAATCAATACACCAGTATTTTTGACGTGGTTAAAACCCTCAAAGAGGGAAACAGTCCATGGCCTGAGCCAACGTGGCCACTTCAGGCAATTTATTAATCAAAGAATGAAAATTTACATAAGCTTTCTCTCATAGACGGATTACCCGAACAATGACCCTCCATGCGCTTTAAATAGAACTCATGGACCAATCGGGTGTCAAGCCACGGATCAAGTGTCGGTAATACCGAGGAGAGAGCGAACCGTTAGATCACTACATATCGTCACCATCGGATTGTAAGTTACAAAATGTACAACGGTAAAGAAACACACTTTACCTAACTCTATACTAAACCAAGTTGAACTTAACTATTTCCTATGTGTCGGAATATCCTAACACATTCCACTATTGGGTCTAGTGGCTGACATGGTTTTATGTATGGATGGAACTTTCACTTTTATATAATATAACAGAGCCAACACGTTTCATGCATATGTTGTTATTGTAGTTTGACTATTCTAGTTACTCTAGCAATGTATGTAGTTTTAACTTACGCATTTATGTATGGACTATTTCGTATGTGATTGTATAAATCTTATTGAAGCGTATTGTTGGTTTAACTCATCAATTTGTATTGTCAACTATTCTGCTTTCCAACTTGTGATGTCATTCAACTCATGTGTTCCTTTCAAGCCACGTACTATTACAGGATTCTAAGGGATACACTTATTTTCCCCCTCTGTGTGTTAGAACCTCACGATGCATCTCTGTTGACTCGCTGCAAGGTCACACAAGTACTTCAGACAAGGATATCTTGCTTACCTCTTTGCGCTATCACAGTCAAGGCATAGCTTTGCTACCCACTACTGGGAATCCTACTCCAAATGGTCTAAGATCTAGTTGGGACTTCTTACTAGGGAGATCCCCTCACATGTTGGCAGGTCCAACACTATCCAATGATGGTAATAGGAATAGGATGCACTTTGCATGCCCTACTAGTATGAATGAGGTCCTTGAGGTATCCTTTTATCTATGTACTAGAGTTGTTCATCCCCACCTTTTTCCATTTGGTATACAAATTTCAATCCAGGTAAGGAAGGGCACTTATCTTTGGAATTATTTTCCTCATAGACTGAGCAGATCTCTATAATATTTAATTGGCATTCATTTATGGGCTACCTTCTAGTGCATTTAGGAAAAAATATAGCTAAGTCTCTCTCTACTTCCTCTTTATTCCTCTTGACCTACATGATTTCCATTTTTAGAGCAAAGGTGTGCAAAATTTCACTTTTAAAGTCTTCCAACATGTTTCTAATTTCATTCTTGATAGATGTGTTGGAGGAAGAGGAACTAGCTAGAGCTTGACTAGAGCTACCCTTCTTCCTAGCAATGCTACAATGGTTTTTGCATAGTGTCTTGATGTTGTCATAGGATAGTTGATAAATGTCCCTTTTAGACAGCGTGTTTAGGTTTTCCAATATGTACTCGTTGATTCCTATGACAAGGACTAACTTGAGTGATTCAGGATCAAGGGTGCATCTGACCCTTTTATAACTGAGCTGGAATATTTCCTCATAGTCTTCGAGGGATTCATTGGGTCCAAGTGTATTCTAAATATCTACTCTTTGGTGTTTATATTTTTCATCATAGCATCTCCATTAGTTCCTCTGATGGGAAAAACACCCTCATTTATGTTTTCATCCATGTTGTGGGTATGTGGAATGGGTTCTTCTTCTTTTCCCCAATAGGCTCTTCAAAGATCTCAGAATTTTCACCTAAGGAGCCCTCTAACTCCCCTGCAGTTAGAGAGGGAAGTTGACAGACACCGAAGAAGAGAGAAGATTGATTGTTTGATGGTGTGGGGGTATTTGGAAAGAATTTCCCTAAAGTGTCTCTACTCCTAGAAGGCATGAAAGAGTTTTTTTTAATGTATTTTTTCAAAATCAACTGAAAAATAGAAAGGAAAGCAAGAATAACATCTACCTAATGTGTTCAAAATAAGAAGAAAAGCAGAAATTACATCTACCTAGACACCTCTCTGGTAACAATGCCAAAGAGTGATGAGCCCCAGTATTGCAACAAGAGTGCTACAACTCCCAAGGATACAAACTTTACTTTATCAAATCAGGGTTTCATACAAACTTAAAGGTGACAATGATGTATACACATTAAATGGATTATTCTACTCATGCCACCCTCAACTGGGTCACTTGATCATTAGGGTTCCAGACCATTCCTCTACTGAACTGAAATGAGTCTAACTAGTGAAAGAAAAATGTGAAGTCTAGTTCTAGTGCAGAGAAAGTAAATTATTTTACACTCAAAATATGAAAGTTATCAACTTGTAAATGATATGAAAGGATACAATCTTATGCTAGGTTGCAAAAGGGAAACTATGTTATCTTGAACTCAATCATTTAGAAATTAGGGTTGCTTGAAAAATATCAGATTGCTTTATCATTTCATAATTCAAAAGTGCATGCATTGTCTACCTAATTCACACCTGCAAAGTAAAGAAATTCTAATTACTAATTTTTTATTAAAAAAGGACTAATGCTATTGAATCTTGCAAGAAGGGAAAAGTAGTGAAATGACTAATCTAGGTGGCACTTACGATCATGGAGTCCAATTTGAGGGGTGAAACTACTCCTAAACTAGGTTAGGCTAACATTGTAGGTCAAAGAAAGATCAAAACAGGCAGCTACATGTGAGCTAAAGGATGTTGCTACAGGATAACCTGGAATGCTACAAGAAGTTGGTTGAGAGAGTTTGGAGAGTAAAAATATTGATATGATGTGTTGGAAGGTTGTATGATAGTTGGGGACAGTGTGGGGAAGGTGATCTTCACCCTTGGCCAAGCCTAATATTCCAAGAAGGCTGAGTTTGGCAAAGATGGCTTGCTCACAGTGACCTGAAAACAAAGGTTTAGAAAATGGGCTGGCATGCATCAATAGAAGGGGGAGAGGACCTAAATGGATCTGGTGGAGAGGATCCTTGCCTATAGATCAACAATCTTGGCATAACACCTTGTTCATGCTTCGGAAATCACTACAACAACATTGGAGGATTACCACCCGGTCCAGATCTTAAAGCGGCTCCTTTTCCATTTGGAGTAGTGGCTCCGACTGGTTTAACTAGGTCCAATTACTTTTTCCTTATTTCTATTGGTTTATGATGTATCTTTAACTACCAATAGACATGAATATCAGATCACTTCTTCTTGCTGATTAGGTAAGAGAATGACCTTTAAGCTGATTTGGGTTCAGCCAAGCCACAACTAAAATTTTGCCTCTTTGAGAAGAGGACTTAAAAGAATGTAGAAATTAATCTAAATGCAAGCAAAAGAAACTAATCTTAATCCTATCTCAATTAGGTAGATATAGATCTAACCTAACCAAGAGCAAGATAATTAAATGATAAGGATTTAAATATGTCTTGTTTATAATGAATATCAAGTTAATAAAGTAGTTCAATTAACTGATATTATGGATACCAAAATACATCCTATTGGGACCTCTTAACTGAAATAATAAACCAACAACATTTCAGGAAGTAATTCACTAAAATGATATTCCTTATCAAATTAGTAAATCCAATAATTAAACAATAATACACAGAAATAGTTCACAACACATTACTATTTAATAAATCAATTTTATAAGATAGATTTCTGAGTAAATAGTGACTCAGAAATCAGAATTTAATTCATAATATCAGAGATACATAATAACAATATTGAGACAAATTACCCGTATTGATAAAAGTGCCCAAACATGAATAAAATGACACATTCTTGTTATCATAAAAATTAAACTAGTATTTGAAACAGTAGTATTAAAAATATCAATTTATTGCATCTATTTCTCTGACCTTGATCTCCAATAGTCCTTTACATTGCTTGAACTTTTGCTTTTAAAACTAGAGCCATAATAGTTCAAACTCTTCCCCTCATACATAATTCAAGATACAAATGAAAAATCCTCACTAATCCCCAGATCTGAGATTTTCTCTCCCCCTTTCTACAACTCTAAATTCCTATTATAGAAGTCCTTTTAAAAGTCTAAAATTGTAGAGGAGAGTAGCCCTTATTATACTCTGCAATCTATTATTTATAATAATTGCAAAGAAATTCTTGAGAGGAAATTTTGTTGAAGAAAAATCTGCCCAATTCAATTTTATTTGCTAAAAATTCCAATATTTAATTGTTGGAACATTCTCATTGATTGAAATCTTTTTCTCCATATCTCTTCTACTATTTTCCTGCAAGAAGAAATTAAAATGCAGCAATAAAATAAAAATGTCATTTCTGGCATTAAAATAAATCTAATCAAATGCAATTAATTAACTAATTGAAAATAAAATATAAGCTTTCTATTGATGCCTGGGATGGTTTAATTGGCCAATGATATCATTGACGAATGGATCTGCATTTAGAAAAGGCTTGGACAAATGAAAATGCAGAAATAAAACTCAAAAAATTAATTTTGTTTTAGAAATTCGGAGCTTGGTCTTCTGCCTAATTTTTTTCCCAACTAGTTACCAATTTTGTTACTGAAACCTCCTCAGAAATGCTTTCCTTGATTTTATCTTTCCAATAAGCCATCCTGAGCTTCATTTGGCCAAGTCAAACTCAATCTATGAGCTTCCAAAGTTGATGAGTCAAATCTCACATAATTCTAGAATTTTTGTTGTTGGGCTAAAAAACCAGAATTTTAGTTAAAAATATAATCCTAAATTAAAATTCTAATTATCTAATAATTAATTCTAATTTAATTTTTAATTATGAACTAAACCAATTAATTAGTAAATTGTTTTTAATTAATCTTAATCTAACTAACTAATATAATTAACTATATATAACTAATTAATATTAATCTAAATAGTATTTAGATTTCAATTTAATTAAATTAATTAAATTTCATATATTAATTAAATTAATTAATTTACAATTTATTATTCAGATATTAAATATTTTAAACTAACATAAAAAAAATAAACTAACCTACCAATTCCTTTTACTCATTCACTCACGTATGATTGAGTATTGAAACTTTAAATGAAAACAAGTTTATGAATGCGACTTTTGACTTTTAATGATCGACAACCAACATCAGGGAATGGAGGCGTTGGGGTTCGGAGTTTTCATGAATGATGCGATTAAAACCTTCGATTCGATCCAAAGCCTTGATGTGATCGAATTTTTATTATTATTTTATATATATATATATATATATTATATATATATTATGTTATATTATATTATATTATATTATGTATTTAATTTAATTTTAATTAAATTAATTAAATTTTATATATTAATTAATTTAAAATTTAACATTAAATATCAATTTTAATTTTGGTTCTGTTTTATGAATTTTAGTTTTTAAGCTACAACTACTATGAAAATAAATTACAACTACTTCAATATTTTGGGTTTTCGAGATTAGTAATCAATTTGGAATTTGGAGTAAATTTCTAAGATCCCAATGCTTCAAGATTTGGCTGTATAAGTAAAAAAATGAAAAATGTTAGTAAGAACTAGTTAGGGGTTAATATTTAAAATAAATTCATTATTCAACTAATTTATTTACAAAAAAATGAAATTGTATATTTTATGCATCTTTAACCCAGGCGACATAAACGATCAGACTTCAAAGGAGTGCCATTTATAAACCAGTGGTCTAAATGAGGGGAAACAAGTATCAATGGGAAGATTATAAAAGACTGATTTTAACAAAGCAATCAAAACAAGAATCCAAAGAAAATATAAAATTAAACAAAAGTGTAAGATAATCAACTAAATAAAAATATTAAAATGTGTTTAGCCAAAATTTTTATAGAAAGGGTCTCCATTACAGGTGAACAAATAAAAATTGGAGGGGTTGTGTTTTACTACAATAATGATGACACACGAGAGAAGAACCAATTATCTCTATTTGATATGAATGAGATTTTCCTAAAATTAAAGTAAAAATAATTAGAGAAGAGAGAATTATGTTTGAAATGTTTGACTAGGTTCATTAATCTGAATAAAAGCAAGAATCATCTTACCGTAATTTTTCTTAAAACTCCTCATAAATTAAAATATTTCAAAATTATATATCAATCCATAATTAGTTGTAGAGATAAAATAGGGGTCACTTTACAACTTAGCTTTTAAAATATACTCGTTTGTCACATGTAGAGCCACTGCTACCAGCAAACATCTATAGTCTCGACAGGATTACCTTTTAATCATGAATGATTCAGAATCCCATATATTTAAGAATTATTGACCTAGATATAAATCCATTTATATATGTTTATTTTCTCTGAACTTTTTTTATTTTTTTTCAAGTCATTGTCTTGGTTTAGTAGCCAGATAGTTGACAATGCCATTCACTAGTTATAATTGTACTGAACAAGTTGGCTCATGATGAAATCCCTTGTCTTATAATTGTTTTCAATCATAAGCCATTACCCTGGTTTGTTTAGTAGTGTTGGTAATGTCAGCCTATTTTTCCCCTATGATCATTGTAAGTAGGCTCATGATGAGACTTCTTATCTTTTAAGTTTAAATATATTTTTGGATTATACTCTAGAAAAATAAGACTCTTTGGGACATGGAGAATCGACTCCTTAAGAATTAAGAATGATAATTTCAGAGTTAAAGGTGCTTTGCTGTAAAGTGTCTTTATTTGGTTAAAAATAACTTTTCTTGACTGATAATAGAACTTTGAAAGATCTTAATAAAATATTGAATTCTCAAAATGATCACAATTTTGATAAAAAAGAATTTTTTCAGATTTTATGATACTTTGTCAACTTATTTTGTTTTGTAATCTCTTCCTTAAGTATGTTTACCTTTATAATAAGAAAATCAAACTTTACTAAGGGATTTAAGAAAAATTTAATAGGTGACTATTAACAATTTTTCCCTATGTATGCCGACCATTGTTAGGTAACAAGTAGGTCTTCCATATAAATCATGGCAAAGTTACCAAAATCAAAATTGAAAATTAAAGGAAAAGAGTTCTTAAGCCAAAGCGAAAAGAAATCAGCAAACAAAAATAAAAATGAAGAATTTTGAAAAGTGAAAGGAAAATCCAAGTTTTGAAATACAAACTCTAGAAAAAATGGTTAGATTAATGTCTCAACGACATGAAGTGAATGAAAATAATCATGTAATCATTCCTTCTTATTTCGAGATTCAGAAAAATTATACCTTGTAGGGTTGTAAATGTTTTAGGCTTTAGATAGCAGTGATGATAAAATTCAGCTACAATGAAAACTTTCTGTATGATGTCAATATTCTTGTTTCAAAGCATCATCTTAATCATTTTCTGATAAAAAGAATGCTAAAAGAAACATATTAAAGGTTCAGAAATTTCTTAGTTAGATGTTCCAATGAAGATTATCGTTGCTTCTTGAAATAAAGGCATGAGAAGAGTATAGGACTTCCAAAAATATGATCTGACGGAGGATTGAAAGCTTTTATGAAGAGCTGCAAAACAAATTTATATATCAGCAGAATTTTAAAAACAAAATTGAAACTAAAATAAAGAAATGGAAATTAATGAATGTGGGTACATGAACCTTACCATTGGATAATTGCTTCTGATCTTACTTGAGAGGAATCAATTTCTCCAATATTAGCTGATTTCTTCTTTTAGTTAACATTAAAACATGAAGTCAAACTAACCAAAATTCTATAACCCAAAATCATAATTTATTTTATTTAAATTAAAGCAAGTAGTAAAATGTAAAAAAGGGAATCCTTTGTGTTCAAGGGAATTGAAATTAAAACAAATCCATGAGAAATGAGAACGAGAATTTGTATAATGAATGTTCACAAAATACTATAAGTTTCATATAAACTCCATTATTTTATAAATTGTTCAGAATTAAGACCAAATCCAAGATAATGAAATTCAAATGTGAAGATAGAGAGGTCTTGAATTTCTTTTTTAATTATGGAATTATATATTCAAAACTGAAATATATGAGTAATCGAAATGATTTGAATATGTTGCAAATTTGTCATCAACTGTTTTCTTACAATAGTGGTTACCGAAGCTCGCTTTAAATTAACACAATGCCTTATCTGATGATTCGCATTGCATGTAGAGGCATGCGAATGTGAATTTTATCGCATCGAAGGTTGCAATAGAAAATTGCCAATATGCGAACATGCGATGAGAACATGTGTGATGAGATGGAGTGATTACAAGAAATGTTATATTTAAGATCGGGGACAGTCATGTCGCAAATCGCACATCGCAAATTGCATCTCGCGATTTATACTTTGCACATCGCACATCACGCATCGCAGATTCGAAATAGTGGTATGGCCATGAATAAAAATGCGATGAAGCGATTACGATATCGGCGTATTGGAATATTGGAAAATAATCATGCTGGAAATGCCAATATCAGCGATGCGATGGATGACGTAGCGAATCAGTGATTGGAAAACATTAAGTACTGAATGAAACACAATATGATTCTTGCGATGCCGATATGTGATGAATGACGTGGCTAATCAGCGAACGACAATCTTAAGCATATGATGTAACACTTCTTGATACGCCAATATGCGATGAAGAGTGGACCTGATAACGTTATGATGGGATTTTAATAACATATCGGATCTGAGACATCGGTTCTTTTAAAATTATGCTCTTATCACTATTGTGATTGAACAGGCGCGATATTTCTTGTGAACTGGATTTAAATTTGATATCGAGTCTCGAATTATGTGGACATCGCAATATTGGTAAGGTCGATTATCGGAGATCGGCGATTCAAGATAATTGGAGTATACCTCAACTGCAAACTTCCGACATGCGAAATGCGATATGGCATATGAGTGAGGAAGTCTCACATCATCAATTTGTTATTAGAAAATGCTAAGGGCTACTTTTAATGAAATATTTCACTACAAATAGTTGTGAAATGGATGATGTGATATCAGAAGGAAATAATTGATGAAGATGAGGGGGATGGGAATATTGCAAATATATATTCACTGTAGTATCAACAATATGAAAATCAAATTGAAATGTTTCTGATATGAATCCTTTGATACTGCTTTAAATTTCAATTGGGTTTTCTGATGAATGAAAGAAAAGTTAAAGAATGCTTGAATTCTAATGAAACACAAATAAAGTTTCCCTAAACCTATTGCAAATTTGAAATGGGTTTGCTGCTTACTTCAAGTTTTGAAAACAAACGGAAACCTGCAAATAAAACAGAACATGAATAAAAAATAAACTAAGGAAAAGGGAAACTAATAATATATGAGAACAAACTTATAAATGTGTACCTGGAAGGTAGATTTTACCTCATGACTCTTCAAATCCTTCCTTGGATTTATCAAAATTTTGACTTTTTTCAAAATCATCTCATCATTTATTCTAAATTGGAGTGTGCAATCAGCCTAGATAAAATTTATTTATTGATTTTCAGGAAACCTGAAACTCATAAAATTCATGAGAAATAAATATTAAAATATGCTTCCCTTTTGAATTGAAACAACAATTTATTACCTCTGCTCATTCTAAATAACTTGAGAAGAATCTGTATTTTTATAGTGACTATTAAATAATGCCTTTAGTAATTAAATATGATGCATATTGCAACTAAAGATCAGAATGGGATAAAGCCACTAATTTTGGACTCTATTAAATTCTGTCAAGACATTATTCGAAATAGGCAGAGATATATTCATGGGTAGAGGTATTGATGTAAGAAATTTTTGATTTAAATATGGGAAGTAAGAATTCGAAATTTTCTAATTAGAGGGAAATATTTATCTCAATATTTATAAGAAGGGATGATTGCTTTGTTTTATTTATATCTGCAGAACTGTTGAAAATAAGTTAAACATATTAATTATACTTCTATTCTAACCATATGCAGAAAAACGGTTAGATATAGTCATATTTCCAATGTAACCATTCTCTCATTTTAATTCTTGTATGTATGTACAATTCAAATGTTAGTAATAAAAATACAAATCTAATTAAACTAAGAAAATTAAATCTGTAAGTGGAATGCACAGTTATTGTTAGCAACTTAATTAAAATCACCTTCCTTTGAAATGTCCTTTCCAACTGAATTCCAATTGGATCATGAAAATCTGGATGGGTTTCCATTAAGGATTGAGAAATGTTCAAAAGAGGAGATGATAGGCTAGATTGTGGATATGAGCTTTTAGATCCAAATGCCTAAAAAAAATTGTTAGTGTTATGTGTAACTGTTAAACTGTTAATAATCTTCTATGAAGGAAATTTTTCCAAATATTTTTCAAATAAATTAATGCAAAATGGATGGAAATATGTTAGATATAATGGAAGATTATTAATTGAATTTGATTGCTGGCCAGATTGTAAACATGCATTTTCTTGTTGACACTGCCTTTGAGAAGATAGAAGCTTTTGATAGGAGATGAACATCGATTGAAATTGACATATTAATAACTTTTTATGTTCATGGTTATAATAAGAAACTTAAATTTCCTAATAAGGCAATGCATCAATTCAATCTTTATTATGAAAGTGCCCAATATGCCAGCATAATGCATCAAAAATCTGAAAAATAAAATCTGATTTTGAACAAAATAAGTGAGGAAACAAAAATAAAATGAAATCACTAATGGTACAACTAAGGTTACAACACAATTGGGATCATTTTGAAATAATTTCTTTTTCATAAGGATTGGCCAGAATTATGAAATTTGAGTAATTGCCAATTCCAACTTGTGAATTAGAAAATGAATTATGGTTTTGAGTAGGAATGAGAGCTTGATCATGATATGAATCATAAATTGGAATGTTTTCTTGAATAGTGAAATCACGAAGATAATTTGCTACTTTAAAATGAGGATTAGTTGGAATAATTTCTAAATTGAAATGTCTCTCATTCTTAGATGTTATTTGAATTTTCTCGTGAAGATAGTAATCATTATTCCCAATGTCAGAGTAACTATTATAAATGACTTCACAATATTCTCTAAAATCTCCTTCAATGTCATCTCATATATCCAAATAAGGAGGAACAAGAATTTCATGTTCATTATTGGAAAAAGAATGATCAATAATTGTTTGTCTATCTTGATAAAAATTAATTGGTATTTCATTTAGACCGACCTCTGTATTTTCTAAAATATCGTTAATACCAAGAGGGAAAAAATTACCATCATTAAAAATATCAGGATAAAGGGAAAAGTGTGAATCTAAAATAATGCACTTAAAAATGTCTCTGTTTGAGAACTTGTGTACATTACACTGATTCTAAATTTCAGATTCTAAATCATTCCTTTGTGTACTCATGCTTTCTTAAAGAAGACTGCTTTGCTACTCTAATTTCAACATTTTTTCATCATAGAAAAATTGATAAATTTGTATAGCAGTTTGTATGCTATTATTTACTTTGATTGTGCCCGCACTTGATAATTTGCAATCTGATTTTCCGAATTCATTGCAGAGTAGCTTTTAGATTTCAAGGTGGCTCTTTCTTCGAAATTGTTGTTGTTGTCTTCTTGCATTTGATTAGAAATATTTTCCAAGTTTTGTGAGACCACTTGATCTTAATTTATTTACACATCCATATCGGGATTCTCATTTATGTTGGAAGGGGATAGAACAAAGCTTGAACGAATTTCATATGGATTGGGAATGAGAGGAAGAGAACAAATATATTCGAACCAATCTAATGATTCTTCTTCTGTAGGTTTATCTTCAACCTTAAATCTTAAACAATTCAAATAAAATCGAATATTAAAATTAATAATAGACTCATTTTCAAACCATCGTAGATATTCAATTTCATCACATACCTATTCATAATCATAGCCATCAAATTTACAAATGAAAATTGTAACAAATTGATCCCAGTTGTGCACTGAGACAACTGGAAGAGTTCTACACCGGTTTATGGCTTTTGCCAAGAATGTAAGAGTAAAAATACTGAATAAAATGCCTTCATCAATTCCTTTAAAATCATAATTTGAAACATTTTGAATAAATTGAAAGACGTGATTAAAAGCCGAAAAATTTCTCTTACCATTAAACTTTACCTAAAACAAGAGTCTTACCACTTCAGGTGGAGTATTGGAAGATGCACATCCATGGATACAAATCCAAATTGGAAGTTTAAAAAGAGACGTCATAATAAATAAAATGTTAAAATTGAAAAGACTCCAATAGAAAAAAAGTCGATCACTCTCCTTCTAGTGCCAAAAATGTTGATGCCTCTAAAATCATTGCAATAACGTTGGAAGATAACCACCCGGTCCAGACCTTAAAGAAGCTTATTTTCCTTTAGGAGTGGTGGCTCCGACTAGTTTAACTAGGTCCAGCTACCTTTTCCTTATCGCTATTGGTTTATGATGTATTTTTAACTACCAAGAGACAGAGATATCATATCACTTCTTCTTGTTGATCAGGCAAGAGAATGACTTTTAAGCTGATTTGGGTTCAGCCAAGCCACAATTAAAAAATTTTCTTTTCGAGAAGAGGACTTAAAAGAATGTAGAAATTAATCTAAATGCAAGCTTAATTTATAATGCAAGAAAAATAAACTAATCTTAATCCTATCTCAATTAGGTAGATATAAATCTAACCCAACCAAGAGTAAGATAATTAAATGATAAGGATTTAAATATGTCTTGTTTATAATGAATATTAAGTTAATGAAGTAGTTCAATTAACGGATATTATAGATACCAAAACACATCCTATTGGGACCTCTTAACTGAAATAATAAAGAAACAACATTCCAGGAAGTAATTCGCAAAAATGATATTGCTTATCAAATCAGTAAATCTAATAATTAAACAATAATATGCATAAATAGTTCACAACAAATTATTATTTAATAAATCAGTTTTATAAGATAGATTTCTAAGTAAACAGTTTCTCAAAAATTAGAATTTAATTCATAAGATCAGATATACATAATAACAATATTGAGAGAAATTATCCATATTGACAAAAGTGCACAAACATGAATAAAATGACACATTCTTGTTATCATAAAAATGAAACTAGTATTTGAAATAGTAGTATTAAAAATACCAATTTATTGTATCCATTTCTCTAACCTTGATCTCCAACAGTCCTTTACATTGCTTAAACCTCTACTTTCAAAACTAGAGCCACAATAGTGCAAACTCTGCCCCTCATACATAATTCAAGATACAAAGGAGAAATCCTCATTAATCCCCAGATCTGAGATTTTCTCTCTTCCCTCCTACAACTCTAAATTCCTATTATAGGAGTCCTTTTATAAGTCTAAAATTGCAAAGGAGAGTAGCATTTTATTACACTCTGCAATCTATTATTTATAATATTTGTAAAGGAATTCTTGAGAGAAAAGTTTGTTGAAGAAAAATTTGTCCAATCCAATATTAGTTGCTCAAAATTCCAATCTTTAATTGTTTGAGCATTCTCATTGATTGAGTTCTTTTTCTCTATATCTCTTCTACTGTTTTTCTGCAAGAAGAAATCAAAATAAAATTAAAATGCAACAATAAAATCAAAAAGTAATTTCTGGCATTAAAACAAATCTAATCAAATGCAATTAATTAAATAATTGAAAACAAAATATAAGTTTTCTATTGATTCTTGGAATGGTTTAATTGGTCAAGGATATCATTGACGATGGATCTGCATTTATAAGAAACTTGGACAAATGAAAATGCAGAAAATAACACAGAAAATTAATTTTGTTTTAGAAATTTGAAGCTTGATCTTCTGCCTGATTTTTGATCCAATTAATGATCAAATCTATTAGTGAAACCTCATCAGAAATGTTCTCCTTGATTTTATCTTTCCAATGAGTCGTCATGCGCTTCATTTGGCAAAGTAAAACTTAATCTATGAACTTTCAAAGTTGATGAGTCAAATCTAACATAATTCTGAAATTTCTGTTCCTAAGTTAAAAAATCAGAATTTTAATTAAAAATTTAATCCTAAATTAGAATTCTAATTATCTAATAATTAATTCTAATTTAATGGTTAATTATGAACTAAACTAACTAATTAATAAACGGATATTACTTAATCTTAATCTAATTAATTAATATAATTAACTATTTATAATTAATTAATATTAATCTAAATAATATTTAAATTTTTATTTAATTTAATTAATTAATTTAAAATTTATTGTTTAAATATTAAATATTTTAAACTAATAATAAAAAAATAAACTAACCTACCACTTCTCTTTACTCATCCACTCACGTATGAGTGAGTATTGAAACTTTTAAATGAAAACAAGTTTATGAATGCCCCTTTTGACTTTTAATCATCGGCGGAGGTGTCAACGTTTTTATAAATGATGGGATTAAAACCTCCGATCGGATCCAAAGCCCCGATGCGATCGAATTTTTATTAAATATTTTTGTGTATTAAATTTTATTTTAATTAAATTAATTATATTTTATATATTAATTAATTTAATTAATTTAAAATTTAACATTAAATATCAATTTTAATTTTGGTTTTATTTTATGAATTTTAGTTTTTAAATTAGAACCACTTGAAAATAAACTACAACCACTTCGATATTCTGGGTTTTCGAGATTAGTAATGAATTTGGAATTTGGAGTAAATTTCTAAAATCCTGATGCTTTATGATTTGGCTGTATAACTATAAAAAAAATGAAAAATGTTAGTAAGAACTAGCTAGGGGTTAATATTTAAAATAAATGCATTATTAAACTAATTTATTTACAAAAAAATAATATAATATATTTTATGCATTTTTAACACATGTGACATAAATGATTAGACTTCAAAGGAGTGCCATTTATAAACGAGTTGTCCAAATGAGGGGAAACAAGTATCAATGGGAAACTTATAAAAAACCGATTTTAACAAAGCAACCAAAACAAGAATCCAAAGAAAATGAAAAATTAACAAAAGCGTAGGATAATCAACTAAATAAAAATCTTAAAAGGTGCTTAGCCAAAAATTTTATAGAAAGGGTCCCCATTATTCGAGGTGAACGAATAAAAAATGGGGGGGTTGTGTTTTACCACAACACACATGCACTTATTACTTTTCATTTGCAAATTGTTTTATGTCAATATGGAAGAGATGAATTGAATTTGGAAAAGATAATCTGACTATTGTTAAGAACTTTACTTATGAACTGAAATATCTTCTAAGATATAGGAATCAGGAGAAGAAAAATAACAAGTGTAACTCTTTCTAAGAAATCATAAACAATTATCTAACTAATGCTACAACTTGATTTATGCAATTTCCAGTGAATCAAACTCTATTTTTTGGTTGTGAGAGTGGGGTCCTTTAATCATGATCCCATGAGGGCGATGAGATAGGGATCATTGTCACAAGATATTTAATGTATTTTACTCAATTTCACTGCAACAACTAAGTTATCCTCTAAGCTAATGGAAGCATGAATAAAGCAACATCTTAATCACTTTTTAAGGTAAAAGAGACATGAATAAACTGCAACAACTAATTAACCTTATAGCCTAAGAATATAGATATAAAAGAGGAAATTATGTTGCTAGGGTTGGGCCCTAACCCAAGATATTCAGCCCTTTTATTCAACTCAGTGTTGGATAAAAACAAAACTTCTCATTATCACTCAAAAAGTGGCAAATGCATTATAACGATGACATTCAAATGTGTTTTAGCTTAATCACCTCTTGGCTAAAATATAACTTCGAATCCTAATGAGTCTCTTAGCTGGTTTATTTATGCAAAAATTGAGCTACCAACAACTCCCAAGAAAATAGGGATATTTTCCTACCTAACTCAAGAATAGGTGAATCTAATGCTTCCTTGACTTGGACTAGCTTAGTTTCCAATGAACGTAGCCTACTTGGCTGCCAATGACATCGAATTGATGAGATAGAGTGGGGGATCTTCGACTGATTTGAGGAATTAAAGAGGTGGAGCATCTCCTAAAATCCCTCTTCCTTTTGTACTCCGAGTTCCTACACTAAAATCATCTCAAAAGTGCTCCAATTCCTCCATTTAACACACATTAGGCCACATGACATAATACCACATCTTTACTCTTCACACTATGCATAAGATAACAAAATTGTAGATAAATGTGAGAAAAGGATAATTTAATAAGCTGGAGGATGGCATTGTGACCCATATAATATACTTATTGATGAGCCTCATCACCTATCCCAAATAGAATTACACATTGTGTAATTGCAGTCATCAAACTCCCACACTAACTATTAGGAATGCATAGCGCGCAATTCCCACAGTCAGTCAGTCACCCCTGTCAGTAAAAATTGTGCAATCCCTCTCATTAGATGCCCTGATTGCTACTTAATCATGTTGGAAAGTTATATTTGTAGGATTTAATGTTTGTTTTCCATGAGTTCCCTTTCTCTCCCATAAGAACCACACTCGTGAATCACTTCTCTCCAATAGTCATTGTACCATGGCACCTATTATCCTCTATAATTTCCTAGGCTGAGTAGGGGATCAAAAGAGGTAACCTCAAACCAATTTTAGTTCATTATCTAGCCCTATTGAACCACAAGGGGATATCTCAAAGGATTTGTCAATGGAAATCTATAAAGAAACAAGTTTTAGGCTAGATATATAAGTTTTGCTTGAGCATTTGTGAATTTAGGGTTTTTAGGTTTGTTGGACTAGGGTTTACAACAAGTAAGTAGGTCAACTCCTCAAGTGCGTTATGGTGCACTTAGAGTGCTTTTGAATGTAGTGTAGGTCTGTGAGTTTAAGAGAACCTAATGAACATTTGAAAACATGAATTCATTAGCTTTAGAAGGAAATAAACACAAGTATGATTTCCACATAAACAGAGCTTAAATTCAAGATTTATGTCTATATAAATGTAAATAAATTCATAGGAATAATATAAAGAATGTAAAGAGATATGATTTATCTATTAGAAACTGCTAGGAAAAGAAAACAACACCGTAGATTCACTAAACTAGAGTTCCTAAAATATAGTTGCAATTGCTCCTGTATTAGCTGAAGAGAACATAAGATACAAACCTTCTCCACAAAAGTCCAATTTTTATCTCTAAATGAGAAATGATACATATAGACTTAATCAAACAACTTCCCTACCTTTAGGAGTCGAGTTCCTAGGTGGTGGAACTGTTTTCAAGATTCTCTCAACCAATAGGTGAGAGTGAGAATGTCCAATACAAACACTTCTTTTAGACTTTGTTTTGGATTTTTCTTCCTTAATGAGGCCTATTAAACCATAAAAACAACCTATCATGTCTATATATTTCATGATTGCATCATCTAACCTTGAACTACTTGAATTACATCATGATTTTTGACTTTGATCAAGTCAATTTGAAAACTAGGAAATTACACAGCGAAATTTAAAATAAAAAACACATAAATTTGTAGAAGCGCAACACCACCTTTGAGCCCACATTAATGTTCCTTATTAAATTCCAAATTGATATATGAGATAACGGTCAACTATAATTTCCTGACTAGTTTCCATAACACCTTGAATGTTTTAAGATGACCCATGGGAAGGCCTTCAAAAACTCATTCTCCCAAGGTGTCTCCAAAAGCACAATGCCTGTCAAAAAGAGGGGCAGAATGTTGATTTTTGAGCCCTTTTTCTCATTTTTTAAAAAATTGAGCCCTCTCTGATAAATATGATAAAATGGGTTTTTATAGGAGGCCATGAGCTTTCCAAAAATGCAAACCATTTGTCATTTGGAGGCCTGGGGAAATTCTATGACTAGCCAATTTTTTGAATTCGACACCAAAATAGTCAAAACACCAAACATGCTTAGAAATCCTTCAAAATTGGTAATGAGCTGCAAAATGGTGTATGTCAAGCCCTCATGGATGCTTCAGCAAGAATATATGAGTTATCCCTCTCATTTTTTCCCTTTATGGTTTCCTTTAGTTTGTTTTCTAACTGCTTGAGCTTGATGTTACATATCATGTTTTTGGTTTGATAGTGATGTGTCATGTGCCTTAGTAACTAGTTATCTCTCTTGGATTTGTCAAGATTATTTTATAAGTGGTAATTGATCTTATGTAGCCAATACTCTCTATCCTCATTAGTCTCCAACATAATTATGTCCTCCATGTCTAGGTCTTCATCTAGCAAATTGTGTCCTTTCTCCTCATTCAATTCTCTTTTGAGTCCCTTGGTCCTTGGCCTCATTTTCCTGCATTGTTTTTCAGTTTCCTCAAGTTCAATAGGATCCAACACTGCTCTACCTTTACCTACTTTCTACAACAATTTAGTTTTATCTTTCTCCATGATGAGTTGTGTAGCTTTAAGATGACTGTTTTCTTGTTCTAGGAAGGAGATAACAAACCTTGCTCTTGCCATGTTTTCCATGAGTTCTTTGATCTAAGAATCATTCTCTTTGATGATCTGCTGCAATCTTGAAGGCTCATTTCTTGTTTCCAATTCCACCAATTCAAATTCATGCTCAATTAAGTCTTGATCCTGTACATGTGATCCATGTTTTGAAAATGTAGAAGGCTTGGCCCTTTTCTCAACCTAAGAAGTAAACATAAGCCTTTTTCCTCTTTAATACATTCTACTCACCTCAAGTCTAGGTTCCTTAGGAACCTCCTCTAACTTGCTTGGTTATCCTACCTCCATCCGTTGTGTTGGTATGTTTTGATGTTGAACTAAGACAGTAGTCTCATTCCATTGCAAAGTTGTCTATGAATGAATCCCATGTCACGTTCTTCTCTGTAAGATGATGGAGAACTACAATATTTATCAAGCTATGATGAAAAATACTAGGGCAGTGTTCTTTGTTTTTTACCTATACCTTCTCACAAATTTTAACAAGGTTTCTACATATATAATTGCACATGTTGAGAGATTTTTGGGTTGTAAAGTGCATTAGAAGTCAGATGTGATATGCATACAATCTAGAAAACCTTCCCTTATAGGTGAAAAAATTCATGACAACCTTCATTAATGGAACATAATTCTCCAACAGGTACTAAATGGGATGATGTATGTGTGGGTCTTCCTATAGGGTGTTTTCAAGAAAGACCGGTAATGTTCAAGATCCAAATTCATACCCTTAAACCAGTATTCTCCATAATCATGTATCCCTGTAGCAAGTGAAATGGAAGCCACTAAAAATTTAAACTCAACCCCTTCTATGATGGCCCTTTCCCCCTTCAGATGAGTAGTAATCCAATCAGTCAACTGTTCATGGAAACCTACTTCATGTACCCTTTTTGCAAAACTCTAGAAAATTTACATCTTCAAAACATTTCTTGATGGAGGGTGATGAGTTGATTTCACTGCAGTAGTTAGGCTCATATCTGAAGATTTTTCCTCCTTTATGGTTCTTTTTCTTCTCTGGTGAAGAATATCCCTCCATGATGGTAGAAACCCTAGATGAAAAGAAAAGGGAAAAATAGTGAGGAAGGAGTGGAAATATGAAATGAGGGGTTTGAGGAATGGAAATGATGGTATGGAAATTTTTATAAGATGAATAGGGGCTACAAGCAACTTATGAAGCTTAAATGAAGTGAAATGAGGGAAATGAATGTTTAGAAGAAACAGAAAAATAGATCTACTAGGAAATCTACTGAAAATGCTTGGTATGAGCTAGGGTTTAGGTAAAGGTGAGGAAATCTGAGGATTGATAGGTTATTTAGTGACTCAAAGTGTATTTTAAACATGTACATAGGTGTGAGGTGAAAATATGAATAGGGGCTACAAGCAACTTATGAAGCTTAAATGAAGTGAAATGAGGGAAATGAATGTTTAGAAGAAATTGAAAAATAGATCTACTATGAATCTGCTGAAAATGCTTGGTATGAGCTAGGGTTTAGGTAAAGGTGAGGAAATCTGAGGATTGATAGGTTATTTAGTGACTCAAAGTGTATTTTAAACATGTACATAGGTGTGAGGTGGAAGATTTACATATTTTCAATATAAAAACTATACAAACCATCAGTTACACTAGCTAACATCATGAAAATTTCACCTAAACCCTAGACAAAGAGAACTTTCACTTATATTCATCTTGCCAAAGAAAAAAGGTAAGCAAAGTGTTATACTTGTGGACAAACTTAGGTTAGAAAAACATTAGATTGAAATCTCCAAAATTGAGTTTAGGTGTGTTTTGAAGAGTTTTGGGTTGCTCCAGCGCAAGCGCAACGCAATGTATCAAATCACAACACGATGTCCAGTAGCACAACATTGGCCTCAGAAGTGAAACACAGCCACTGGAAGCGCAGTGCCACCAAATTTGCCCAAAAAACCCATGTTTTTTTACTAATGGAGGGGAGAAATTGATGAAAAGAGAAGAATAGGAAGTGAATTAAATGAGTTTGGAACCTTTTGGGGTTTTATAGACGAAATATGTTTCCCTTTTGAATAAAAATGGGCCCCACATACCTTTCCAAAACTTGATTTTTCACCTTTTAAACTGGGCCACTTTGGAGAGCCGAAACCTAAGTTGCTCAATATCTTTTTCAACAGTGAGACTTCCTCTTCTAGAACCTTGAGATTGCGACCATGAAGAACTTATAAAAATTCTTCAAACTTGTACGAAGTGCTGCTTATCATGATTCATTTAATGCTAGCTTTACACATGGAATGAGGATGGACCTTGAAACCCTAATGACTTAATGAAGACATGAGACTTAGTGGAATGGTAATGATGATGAGTGATATAATGAAAACATCATTTTTATTATGATTCCTTCATCTAAGTGAAGTAGGTGACCAACATTTGTGATTTTTCCAAAAGGATGGAGACATTCCTAGACAAACTAGCAAATGACCAAATTTTACTCTGAAAACCTGTGACATAATAAAATTTGACCTTGAGACTCCTGACAGAATTGGTAAAAGCATATTTGATCATTGGTGATAGGCAGACAAGAATGACACTAAAATTGGCTCCAGCTAGGGATGGCAGCTCCTTGGAGGTGTCAAGAACACTATAGACCAAGTAGCCTTATTTATTGGGAATGGAGTCAAAATGTAGAAAACTAAACTGAAACTGAAAATTGACTGACTATTTGACATGATAGGACTATATAAGTAAAATAAAAGAAGCCACTGATGAAAGACACCTTAAGGCCTTCTCCTTTGGCTTCAAACTCTTAATATAGACACTTAGATACTGGAACGTAAAAACAAATTGATATGTACAATGGTGCTGAGAATTTGCAGAAATTGTTTCAAACATGGTAATGCTTTAGAAGCCTGCCATTGATCACTCCTCTTGAATAATCTTCTCAATTCATTTCCTCTAATAGAAAAGAATTATTTCCTCTGAAAGCTGAAATATTGTATGGTCCCTTCAACAAATTTTCAAATTTCCCATGTTTGCTTTTTTCTTCATTTCTCGCATCCCAATGAAGAACCACATCTCCCAAATTGAAATTGTCTTCCTTTGTCTTGTGATCATATATATTTTTTATTGTTTCCTAAAGTTTAGAGGGATTTTGAAAAACCTCCTCTCTAGTTTATCCTTCATTGAATGTCATTGGTTTCGTTGTCCAATTCCTGCAGAATTTTCATGACCGAGATAGAAAGAGATGAAGTAAAAACTATGTCAATCTCGTACACCAGCTGAAAAGGAGACATACCTATTGATTTCTTAGTACTGACTCTGCCTACCCATAAAGCATTAATAAGCATTTTGTGTTAGTTTTGCTTGTTCACTTATAAAACCTTTTTGATGAAGTTGATTAAAGATTTGTTGGAAGATTCGGCTAGACCATTCCCTTGTGGATGATAAGCAGTGGAATGTCCCAATACAATATGTTACTTAGCACAAAAATCGACCATCCTTTTTCGTTTGAAGGCAATAGAATTATCAGTGGTTATTTTCTGCGGGAAGCCAAATCTAGACAAGATATTAGATTCAATAAATTGAATGATAAGATAATTAGTAGCTTCCCTGGTTGGGATTTCCTCAATACATTTTGTAAAGTAGTCCATGGCTGTCAATATCCATTTTTGTTATGATGAAGATAAAGGATGGATCTATCCAATGAAGTCAAGACCCCATTGCTGAAAAAGAGCTATGATTGAAATGGGTTGCAAGGGTAATTGCAAAAGTTTTATTTTTTCCTTGGAAAATATGACATTCATGACAACTCATCATTGTTTTATATACTTGAGAAAAAAGAGTGGGCCAATAGAGACCAACCCTCAAAATCTTATTTGATGTAGTCTTGCAGAAGTGATGGCCACCACAGTCTCCTTTGTGAAAATTGTTCATCACATCCTTCGCTTCATTTTCTACGAAACAGTTCAGCAACACACCACCAGGGTCTTTCCAGTATAAAACACTATTGATAACACAATACTTTGAAGCTTTCAACTTTAAAGATGTTTTTTTTCCTTTGGGAACTTCTGGTGGAGGATTTAAATGTTGCAAGACATAAACAATGTCAGAATACCATGGAGATGAAATGAACATATCAGACACCTGTAAGTATGGGTCTTCTTCTTCTTCTTCTTCTTCAAAAAGTGTTGAATCAAATTGACATCTAGTGCATGTAGATTAGATTCAGCCATAAGCTTAGCCAAACCTTCTCCCTTGATGAGTTTTTCAGGCTTTATCTCCAAATCATACTCCAACATGGCTACAATCCATTTTCCCCTTCTGCCTTCAAGATCTGTTTGTACAAGAATTTCTTTTACCATTGTTGTGGGAACATAAGAAATGGTGTGAGAATGCAAAATATAAACTCGAAAAACTTTGAGAGATTTCACTAATGCCAAAGCCTACTTCTCAATTATGTTGTATCTTAGTGCTGCATCTCTTATTCCGTGACTGAAGAATGCTATAGGCTGCTCATTTTTCTAATCTTTCTTTTGCAATAGGATTGTTGCTAATGTATGCTCAGAGGAAAACGGAAAAATGATAAAATATGAAGTATAATCTAGATTAATTATAATAGGAGCAGTAGATAATGCAAATTTGAGTGCATGGAAAGATTTCTTAGCCTCCAAAGACCTTTTTACCTCGTTGTCCTTCTTCACCATGTCTGTCATCTATTTTAAATGTTCAACGAGGTTGGGGATGAATCTTCTCAGAAAATTGATTTTCCCACTAAAATACTGAATTTCTTTCTTGTTCCTTGAGAAATCTAATTGTTGAATGGCTTGAAATATTTTAGGATCAATGTGAATGACATCCTTGGAGATAATGTGTCCCAACAACTTACCTTATTCCATGGAAAATAGGCTCTTCTTTGGATTGAGTGAAATACCAATTTTTTTTCAGTTTTGAAAAGCAATTCTCAAATGATATAAATGATCTTCATCAGACGTGGAAAAACTATGAAATAATCTAAATATATAACCATAAATACATCCTTTTCATTAGCGAAAGCTATGTCCATAGATCACTAAAAAGTTTCTCCTGCATTCTTTAATCCAAATGGCATCTCGACATACATGAATGTACCCCATGGTGTTGTGAAGGGTGTTTTCAGCTAATCATGTTTATGCACCAAAATATGATTGTACTCCGAATATCCATCTAACAATGACATCCTGGAAGAACCAACTACCCTATGAAGTATATGATCCATCTTTGGTAGACGATAATTATCTTTTAGGGACACTTTGTTTAAATCTATGAAATCAATGCAAGGATGAATCTCCCTAGTCTTATTTCTTACTGGCATTAGATTAGCCATCCATTCAGAAATCAAATAGGAACTATGATACCAGACTTATAAAGCCTATCTACCTATTTTTCAATTGATGGTAGCAGCTTAGGATTAATCCTTCTCAGTTTATAGCGAGATGGATTTTCGTCAAGATTGACCAGAATGGTGTTCTGAATGATATTCTTGTCATAAACCTTGAGATCTGAATAGTCCCAAGAAAATAAATCATAAATTTGTTTCATTAAAGCTATGTACATACTTTTCATTTTAGGAGATAAGGACTTTGATAGTTTGACCATCTTAGGCTTGTCAGTTGCACCAATGTTTACATCTTCAACACCTTTCTCTGTGGGTACCATGGTGGGATTTTTGGCAACATCGTCATGATAAAACAACTCTTCCAAAGGAACAAGACCTCTTGGAATGTTGTTGTCCTTCAGCTGCAATATTTCAATCTCAGCTTATTGAATCTATGGATCATTCCTATTGGATGTATCATCAATGTGGGAATTTTGGAATTCATCTTCCATTTGCAGAAAATTGTTGATTTGTTTGTCATCCCAAAATAATTTCCAAAATGTCATATTATCAGGCACAGCTGGGTAGTGTTTAACATGAATAGAATACTTCTTATTGGAGTGGATGGGGATCTTCACCATACAGTTGTAGTAGCAAGAGAGTCAGTTATAACATTTTGAGTTCTAGGAATAAGAGACAAAGTATATTCTGGAAAAGATTTGAGGATGTCAAATAAAACGTTGCAATAAGCTCTCATTCTTAAATGCTTGGCCTGGTATTCCCCTTTTAATTGTTTGAATAACAAATTGGAGTCACCATAAACATAAAATTTCTTTGCTCCCAAATTCTTCAGAATCTTGAGGCCAACAATCAATGCCTCACGGTCCGCCTCATTGTTTGAGCAGTCAAACGATAACTTGTAAGAACTCATTCTTACATTGCGTGGAATCCTACATGAATGATGTAATGGGCCATGAATCCAAACACCAATCCCATCTCCTCAATTTCCCAATGCACCATCAAACTCCATTGTCCAAAGACCATTTTCTTCATCAGGAAAAAGAATTTTTGAAGGCTAAACTGTTTGATATTTTGGAGGATGGATAGTTGTCTCAAGGCACTATGTTTTCTGCTCTAACTCAACAATCTTTTCAAGAGGGTTTATTGGCTACAAACACTCTTCATTCATCTCTTTCCCTTCAACAATCATAACTTTCTGCACCGTGGTTATAACATTTGAAACTTATGAAATTTCTACAAGAAGACTTTCATCATCGACTAAATTTCATATCACTATACAAAATGAAAGAATCAAGATTAGTATGTACTTCATGTATAGGGTGATTCATTGGTTTTTCCTTGCTACTGATGAATAATTTCATCTTCTTTTCCCAATATAGTTTTCTGAGTTGCCCAGATACTGGGATAATATGATATGAAAAGTAAAGTTGTAAAGTGCCTTTTAGTTTGGCTCCCCAAGATCTTGAAAGAAACATGCCAAACCGAGGAATATTAGTGACCACTACATCCATCAGCACATCCTTGGCCGAGATTTGGTCCAAGGACACTATTAAATCTTTAATGAGGCCAAGACATTTCACTATACTCAAATCAAAAGAGTAGAGGTCATGATAAGGTTGGGTGATACTCAGTCCTAGTTTGTCCATGATGACATTGGGCATAAGATTATGTGAGGCATCAAAATCTAACATGGTGTTATGGAGGATAAAGTCATGAAGTTTGAGACTAAGATAAAAAGGTGGAATTTCGCTATCTTCAGGACTTCCTTATAAGGCTAGACCAAAAAGAATTGTTGGCTCATCATCAACCACATTTATTGTATCTGACATTTGGTCAACCTTAAGAATTTTTTCCATCTGAAACTTATACTTATCATTCTCCACTAATTTAGTGAGAGGAATTGAAACCTTTAACATAGAAATTTAATTTTCCAAACTAAACAAATTAGATTGCTTTTCTATATGTTTTGCAGTGATGTCCTTCTTTTCAATCTGTCCTTTACGTTGAGATTCCTTCTTATGACTTTCACTTTGAAACTCTTTATCTTTTCTTGCATGGTTGGTAAAGGCCTGATTGGTTTTATCTTGGCTCAATATGACAATCTATTTATCTTTATTTTGATTTGCAGGAGCTTCTTCTTTTCTTTTTGTGTCTTTCTATGCATTTTTCCTCTTCTAGTTCAATGTAACTAGTACATTTTTTTTCCTTAAGTTGTACTATTATTGCAAATGACTAAGAGCATTCTAATATCCTCTTTTGTATTCTTTAGTTTGCACAACCCATAGATCATCAATTGCAAGTACAAGCTGCTGATCACTTGGTATAAAAGAATCTTCAAAGAACTGATATTATTCTATTAAAAAGGTAGGTAACTCATCTTCAAAGAAATGATTAGCTTCTACAATATCTTCTTCATATTCTTCCTACCCTTCAGTATAATTTTGTTAAAATGGAGCTCTTACTTGTCCTTGAGGATCTTGATTTCGTTTATCTTTCTGTCTATTTCTGAACTATTGTTGCTGGCCACAAAAGTTCATATTCCTTACTGAAGGCTTCGCTTCTCGATCTGTTATGGACATTCTATCCATCATTCTTTCCATGGTTTTGACCAGAGTGTCAAGCTTTACATCTAAAGATGATGAGGGTTCTTCTTTAAAAACAACTTTCCTATCATTCCTCTCAAGCTTTGATTTAGATTTCTTAATGAGCAGATTAGCTTCAACACTTACTACATTTCATTGCATTTCTTGAAGAGTTGTAGGGTCTCTCTCCCTAAGCTGATATGCCATGTCTAGGTCAAAAGCATCAAGATAGTGGAGAAGTGCTAGACTAGGTGGAGGCTTCATATCATCAGGAATATGATTGTATACCATATTGAATCTTGTTGTGAACTCTTGGACTGTCTCATTTTTATTCCTTCTCATAGAATTGTACTCAGCCAAAATATGTAGTGGATTCTTATTTTCTTTCCAATGTGCTAAGAACAATTCTATAGGTCTCTAAGAATTATTGATAGAATTAGCAGCCAAATTACCAAACCATTTCTTCACATATTTGAAAAAACTCTGATCTATTATTCTCATCTTAGCATCATCTTTATCAATTTCTTCTAGATCAATAAAATCTATCAATTTATCAACACCACGTAAACAGAGCTTAAATTCATAGAAAGAAGATAAAGCATGTAAAGAGAGATGATTTATCCATTAAAAACCGATAGGAAAATAATACAACATGATAGACTCATTGAACTGGAGTTCCTAAAATATAGCTGCAATTGCTCCTGTATTAGTTGAAGAGAACATAAGATACAAGCCTTCCCCACAAAAGTCCAACCTCTCTCTCTGAATGAGAGATGATACATATAGACTCAATCAAACAACTTCCCTGCCTTTAGTAGTAAAATTCCTAGGTGGTGGAACTTCTTCAAAGATTCTCTCAACCAACAGGTGAGAGTGAGAAGGTCAAATACAAACACTTATTTTAGACTTTGTTTTGGATTTTTCTTCCTTAATGAGCCCTATTAAACCATAGAAACAACCTATCATGTATAATTATTTCATTATTACATCATATAACCTTGAACTACTTCAATTACATCATTAATTTTGACTTCACCAAGTCAAACTGAAAATTAAGAAATTACACAATGAAATTTAAAATGAAAAACAAAAAAAATTGCAGAAGTGCAGCGCCAAGTTTGAGCCCATTTTAAGGTGCCTTCCTGAAGTCCCGACTGAGATATGAAAGAATGGTCAACTAGCCTTTCCTGTCTAATTTGGATAACAGCTTGAATTTTTGAAAATGACCCATAGGAAGGCCTTCAAAAACTCATTCTTCCATGATGTCTCCAGAAGTGCAACGCTTGTCGAAAAGAGGGGCAGAATGTTGATTTTGACCACTTTTTCTCCTTTTTCTCAAAATTTGGGCTCTCTCTAAGAAATATGATGAAATGGGTTTTGAGAGGAGGCCATGAGCTTTCCAAAACTATAAACCATTTGTCATTTGGAGGTCTGAGGAAAAAGCGTAGTGCCTTCAGTGACTAGCCAATTTTCTGAATTTGGCACTAAAATAGTTTAAAAACCAAAAATGCTCAGAAATCCTTCAAAATTGGTCATGAGCTACAAAATGGTGTATCTCAATCCATCATGGATGCTTCAGAAAGCATCTCCAAGTTATCCCTCTCATTTTTGTCCTTTATGCTTTCCTTTAACTTATTTTCCAACGGCTTGAGCTTGATGTTACATATCATGTTTCTGGTTTGATAGTGATGTGCCACGTACCTTAGTAGTTGTTTATCTCTATTGGATACGTCGAGAAGATTTTCTAAGTGATCATTGACCTTATCTAGATAATACTCTCTATCATCATTAATCTACAAGGAAATTATGTCCTCCATGTCTAGGTCTTCATCTAGCAAATTGTGTCCTTTCTCCTCCTTCAATGCTTTTTTGAGTCACTTGGTGCTTGGCCTCCTTTTCCTACCTTATTTTTCAATTTCCTCAGGTTCACTAGGCTCCAGCACTACTTTTCCTTTGCCTGCTTGCTACAAGAATTTAGTTTTCCCTTTCTCCATGATGAGTTGTCTAGATTTAAGCTCACTATTTTCCTGTTCTAGGAAGGATATAACAAACCTTGTCCTTTCCATGTTTTCCATGAATTCTTTGATCTGAGAATCTTTCTCTTTGATGATCTGCTACATGTTTGAAGGCTCATTTTTTGTTTCCAAGTCCACCAATTCAAATTCATGTTCAATTAAGTCTTCATCCTGTACATGTGATCCCTGTTTTGCTGATGTAGAAGGCTTGGCCCTTTTCTCAACTTATGAAGTAAACACAAGCCTTTTTCCTCTTTGATACAATCTAGTCACCTCAGGTCTAGGTTCCTTGGGAAACTCCTTTGACTTTCTTGATGATCCTACCTCCATCTGTTATGTTAGTATGTTTTGATGTTGAACTGAAACAATAGTCTCATGCCATTGCAAAGTTGTTTCTATGAATGAATCCCATGTCATGTTCTTCTCTACAAGCTGATGGAGAACTACCATATTTATCAAGCTATGATGAAAAACACTAGGGTAGTTTTCTTTGTTTTTCACCTGTACCTTCTTAGACATTTTAACAGGGCTTCTACATAGATAATTACACATGTTGAAAGTTTTTTGGGCTGTAAAGTGCATTACAAGCCGGATGTGATATGCATACAATATAGAAAACCTTCCCTCATAGGTGAAAAAAATCATGAAAACCTTCATTAATGGAGCATAATTTTCCAACAGGTACCTAAATGGGATGATGTGTGTATGGGTCTCACTATAGGGTGTTTTCATGAAATACTTGTAATGTTCAAGATCTAAATTCATAATCTTAAACCAATATTCTCCATGATCAGGTATCCCTTTAGCAAGTGAAATGGAGGCCACTGAAAATGTAAACTCAACCCATGCTATGATTTCCCTCTCCCATTTTAGATGTGTAGCAATCCAATCAGTCAAATGTTCATGGAAACCTACTTCACATACCCTTTTGCAAAACTCTAAACAATTTACATATTCAAAACACTGCATGATGAAGGGTGATGAGTTGATTTCATTGCAATTTTTAGGTTCATATCTGAGGATTTTTCCTCCTTTATGTTGTTTTTTCTTCTCTGGTGAAGAATCTCCCTCCATGATGGTAGAAACCCTATATGACAAGAAAATGGAAAAATAATGAGGAATGAGTGGAAGGATGAAATGAGGTGTTTGAGGAATGGAAATGATGGTAGAGAAATTTATATAAGATGAATAGGGGCTAAAGTAACTTATGAAGATTAAATGAAGTGAAATGAGGGAAAGGAATGTTTAGAAGAAACTGAAAAACAGAGCTGCTACGAAATCTGCTTGAAATGCTAAGTATGAGCTAGGGTTTAGGTAAATGTGAGGCAATCTGATGATTGATAGGTTATTTAGTGACTCAAAGTATATTTTAAACATGTACAAATGTGTGAGGTGGAATATTTACATGTTTTCAATATCAAAACTAGAAAAACCATCAGTTACACTAGCTTGCAACATGAAAATTTCACCTAAACCCTAGATGAATAGAACTTGCATTTACATTCCTCTTGCCAAAGGAAAAAGGTAAGAGAAGTGTTATACTTACTTTTGGACAGGCTTAGGTTAGGAAAAATTAGATTGCAAGGTCCAAAACTGAGTTTGGGTGAGTTTTGAAGAGTTTCAGGCTATTGTGGCACAAGCGCAGTGCAACGTCTGGAAGTGCAGTGTCAAAGTGCGGCGTAGTGTCCAAAAGCACAACACTATCCTTAGAAGTGTAGCGCAATCTCTAGAAGCGCAATGCCACCAATTTTTAACAAAATTTTCCCAAAAAACCCATGTTTTTTTACTAATGGAGGGGAAAACTCAATGAAAAAGGAAGAATAGGAAGTAAATGAAATGAGTTTGGAACCTTTTGGGTTTTTATAGACAAATTATGTTTCCCTTTTGAATAAAAATGGGCTCCACATACCTTTCCAAAACCTGATTTTTCACCTTTTAAACTGGGCCACTTTTGAGATTTGAAACCTGATTTGCTTTATATATTTTCAATAGTGAGAATTCCTCTTCTGGAATCTTGAGATTGCAACCATGAAGGACTTATTAAAATTCATAAAACTTATATAAAGAACTTCTTATCATGATTCATTTAATATTGGATTTACACATGGAATGAGGATGGAACTTGAAACCCTAATGATTTAATGAATACATGAGACTAAGTGGAACGCTAATGATGATGATTGATATAATGAAATTTTCCTTTTTATTATGATTCCTTCATCTGAGTGAAGTAGGCGACCAACATTGTGATTTTTCCAAAAGGATGGAAACTTTCCTAGACAAACTAGCTAGTGACCAAATTTTACTCTGAAAACCTAGCGACATGATAAAATTTGACCTTGAGACTCCTGATAGACTTGGTAAAATCATATTTTATCATTGGTGATAGTAAGAAAATACTGACACTAACATCACCAAAGAGATTTCCTTCAAGAGAAACCACCAAAACCAATATTGGGGAAGAAGTTGAGCAAGCACCAGTTTTCTTGTAAATATATGTAGACACTCAACTGTTTATAGAAAATGAGTCAGCACTATCATGGTAGTAAGACTAGAAGCAGTAGTAGAAGGTAGAAAGATAGTACTCGATCAGGGAAAGAGGAAATTTTTGACATAATAAGGGAGAACAAAGTTGTAGAGAGAAGGCTGACTCAACCTTCATGTAGAAAACTTTGACAATAGAAGAAAAAGGAAGTAGAGGACACAAACAACAAAGTGTAGGAAGAGAGAAAAGTAGAGCTTGCAAAACTAAGATCGCAGTAAGCAAAACAAGAACCCAAGGAAGACCTGTAGTAGAGGAGAAAATAATAAGAAGAGGAGAAGAAGCAGTAAGAAGAACAAAGGCAAGGTAAAATGATAGAGAAAACAATGCTCATACAGGTTGATGACACGGAACATCCCGTCATTGAGGAAGAGAGTGAATAGATGCAGGTTCCCTCACCGATGCTAAACACAAGAAGCAAGTCCTCCTAGAGGTAGATAGGCACATGGAGTAGCTAAGGAGAGAGGACACAAGGAATGAACTGGATCTAAGTGCACAAAACATGTAGAAGTACACTGGTGGTCCTCTCATGGTCAACACCATGCTGCACATGATTTATGATGAGTTGGACACAGGTTCCAAGACCAAATACCTAGAATATATGTAAGCAAGAGTCCATTATCATAAAGACACCAACAAGAAGTTTGGGGACATCATCGCATAGTACCAAGCTTAGCATTAGTACATGACCTAAAAGCATCAAGTGGAGGTTTCCGAGTTGGTCTTTCCCCAAACTTCAGAGTGAGACTGTTTTGTCTTGTTAGGTCGTGTCTAGCCTATTTTGTCTCACATGGGTACATGTGGAAAATGTATATTATTTGTAAATATGTTGTAAGTGAAATTCCAAGTGTCATTAGTGGAATGTGAAAAATCACTATGTAGTGTAACGAGTATTTGTAAAGAAGTTGAAGAGTCATGAGGGTAGTCAAAGAGTCACAAAGGGGGACGTCAAGGGTCACTCCACCCTTTGTTATAAATATAACCTCCTAACTAATAGAAATGGCTTTTGGGAGACAACATTTTTACCAAGCTTAAGCTTAGGGAAGGCTTGGGAGTATTTTGATGAGCCTTGGCTTCTCCACATTGTAGAGCGAGTATACTTCTTTGGAGGAGCAGGTGTTATTGATTGTAATGTTCCACTATTGGGGCTAGTTCCTTTCAATGGTATATGTATGAATGGAACTTTCACTTATAATAATAATCACTGAGCGAACACACCTTCATGCATATGTTTTTATTATATTTGGACTATTTTGGTTGCTTTATCAATGTATGTTGTTTAACTTACACATTTTCTTATGAACTACTTTGTATGGAACTATATGAATCTTGTTGAATGCGTGTTGTTGGATTAACCCATCATTTTTGTTTGTGGAATATTTGGATTTCCAACTTATGATGTCATTACACTTGTGTGTTCCTTTCAAGCTGTGTACTATTACAGATCTCTAAGGGGCACTGTTATCAGCAAGAAATGATCACCTAGCCATTTTCTAACTTGGTGGATCAAAATACACCATGTAGATTTAATTTTACCATAGTAAAATCACTTTCACTATGGAAAATAATTTAGTAAACCACTTTTCTTAAATTATTTTCCGATTAAAAAAAACAAAAAAAACAAAAAAACAAAAAAAAAAAAAACAAAAAAAACCATGATAAGAATTATATAAATCATTATTTATTTAATTTTCTCTAGGAATGATTATTAAATCATTATTTAATAATTATTCTTTGTCACATTTGACTAAATCCCATAGAAATATTTAAATAAATCACTATTGATTTAAATTTCTTTATTTCTATTATTAGAATAATTATTAAATCTCTATTTAATAATTATTTTGATTTCACACCTTTCTTATTTCCTGCGAAATAATTAATAAAACATTTTATTTGTTATTTTGTCGTGGCGGAAAAAGAGTTTGTGCGGACACAACTGACCTCCCTAGGAGTCTAAACTCTCTAGCGACAAACAAGACAAAATGGAGCAATCTTTCTCTAAATACACCTTTTAAAACATGAAAACTACAAGTGTTTAGGCTTACCTTATTCCAAAACGATGTTGTTGTAGTCCGTCCTTGCCGATCCGGATGAGCTCCTCCTTCACATCAATTCCTGCAACCACAAACAATCAAACAATTACCAAGCACTTGCATCTCATATAATAAAACATATATTCAACATGCAGACCAAGGAACACATGAAATAACTCATTAACACAAGCTATTGAGAAAAATGAACCAGTTTGTATTAATAACGAAACAAAGAAACTCTTACAACCTGGCCTTGGTGTTGTGCAAGTTCCTCCCAGGGTCCATCAAGGGTTTTCCTCTACTTTGACAAAGCTCACCCACTTCCAAGTAGAATCAAGCAAAGACAATCTCTCCTCACAAGGTTCTAAATGGGAGTCCTAATTCCTGCAGCATTTACCCAAAGAAAATGTATAGCTTCAACCTCCTCTCCCTCTGGCTCAATGCCTTTATTTATAGTGCTGTAAAGAGGTTATTCAGGTCCACCATCAATGGGATAATCCCCCTCTTTGGGTGGGATAGCTCCCTTATTGATGGGATAAGTTCCTCCTTAATAGGGATACATGAACCAACTGGAGGCGCATCCATTTCATCAAACCGACCTCTAGAAAGTTCTAGAAGTAACCACAAGTAACTTTTTTAAGATGAAACTTGCGCATTTTGCCTTTTAAAGAAGGACGCACCTGTCCCTTAACATACAGAGCGTCCAAGGACGCATCCTTTGTGAACATTGTGAGCGTCCCCGCAGGTAAGGCTTGAGAGAACCTGCGTCCCCAGAGATAAACACATTTTTTACAAGACTTTCTCTCTTTTTTGAGTTTGAGATGGATAGCAGAGGCATAAGACTTGCCTAAGAGGGTAGCATGACTGTTGATTGAGCCATACTAACTGTAAATAGTCATGGTGACATTTTTTAGTGTAACATATTTATTTCTAAATAATGTATTTAACCATTATAAATACCTCTTCCCTCTCCAATAAATATAATAAATTATTCCAAGTAGTTAGATCTGAATTCGGTTAACAGTATTTTATTATTCTCCATTTTCAAAATTAACTCCATACTTTGGTATAAAAAGGAGGGTTTTTCATTCATTCTTCACCATGATCATAATAATCATTGACATTATCGTCATTTTTCTTGAGCTCCCATTTTGAGTTCTCCACTTTTGTTTGGGTTTTTCACATATTAAGAGAGAGACTCAATTTTTGAAGCATCAAGGATATCCAAGGATGCATCCCACGAAGGGGGATAGACAGACCAATCTGTAGATCTCCTTCACATGGTGCTATTAATAAAATATATATTCATTTAAAATAGTCCTTCCAGTTGGGTTATTATACTGGATATTTTATATTGTTTCTTTCTATTCTGGATTGTATCTTCTTTTACTACAGGTTTTCTATTTGTGTTACAGATTTAAGATGAAAGTAACCATCAAGTTGTTGTTAGGGTCACTTGGCACGTAGTGACTTAAGTGAAGTATTTTTGGTACACCCTTCCAAGAATTTTCACACTAACAAATGATGACTCAACTGGGTTTTTATTTACATTTTTCATCAACAACCGATGACTCCACTGGTGTAATAACAATGTTCTTGGGTGACTAAAGTTTCAGAAAATTTTAGGGTTTTCTTTAGCGATTTTTAGCGTCTAATTTTATATTTATAGTATTGAACCCTATTTTGTCAAATTTTTAGATTCTGGTGGGTTTCTAGTCTTTTCCGCATGTCATAGGTACCATCCGAGAAGGAGACGACAACATTGTGCAAGATTTGCCGACCGAGACTCCCAGGAAAAGAGCACATTTTTTAGCCCCATAAGTGAGTTGCAGAGCACACCTTTTTTCCAAAAAACTGATTTTCCCCCATAAATTGGTTAGAACCTGTGTTTTATACCATATCTTGGAAATTTTTCAAATTTTGTACAAATTTTGTGAGAGTGTTGTCTACAAAATGGTTTAGGTACCTCATCTCTATTTTTAGTCTCACATAGGCATATATCCACTTTATTTATCTCTTTTAGGAAGGAAAAAATCCTGCTAGGGTTTAGAATACAACTACACATTATTAGGAAGAGATTCGTTGAGTGAAGAGTCTAAGATTTTCAACATTTTCTGCCACTAGTTTTCAAATTTAATCCATTAGTTTTCTCCCTTTAGAGTTTTGGTTTTCCTTTTTACCCTTAGGATCCTGTTGAGAATCCTAGGTTTTATAGATTCACACCTATCCTTTGTAGTATTTTTCACCTGTAATTTTGGCGCTTTATCTGCACCATTTACAGAAAATTATAGCCCCTATATCTTAGTCCCTTGACATTAGATCTTTTAGAACTCTTTATGTGTCCTGGAGTTGCTTGTTTAACATCTCTTGTTGAGCTTCTTAGTAGCCTTTGTGGGTGGCGTTTTGTGTGTTTGATTGGTTGTTTATTGTTCTATCATTTTTAGATTTATTTATAGTATTTCAACATTTTACTTTCAACAGCACATAGCATCATAAAACATGGTTAATTAACTCATCCGCTTGACACATCATTTTCAAAAACTCACACCTTAAACAAACGTGAGCTTGGTTAACACTGCCAAGCCAAGACTTGAAATAATACACCTTAATAAATCAACACACATAGATTAATATCACTTGGTCATTATGTTTGAAACAATCTTTATAGTTTAGGTGTAGGGTTGGTGGGATATGCTTCCAATAACACCCATCGGTCACTTTCATTGAGTCATAGAAGTTAACATATTAGTGAGATTAATATCCTTCACCATCCCATGGTCAAAGCCAAAGTGTTTCAGAAACCTGATTCAAAGGGGGTAAGGCTAGGTCATCATGCAAGTAGTTCTACTTAGGGATACCCAACCCATGGTAGGGAATTTTGTGTGGTGGATGACTACCAAGAAGCTCAAGACTTGACCACCCCCATGGGATGAAGGTAACTACAGTGACCAATCTTAGGAAAGTAACTTATAAGATTGGCTACGGGAAGTAGTTGGTCCTCTACCACACCTTTCTCTAGACCACTCTGCTTGTGGGGATGAGATTTTGTCAAGTAAGAATTTCTTTGGAAGGTCATATGAAAAACTAGATCTAGGATTGTTTGAGTTTTTAGATCACCTATAAGCTAGAGGCCTTTTTATTTGATGGGGCGTGTTTTCTTGTATTATATTAGCATCATTAACATAGTTGGTTTACACTTGGCACTACTAAAATAGGTGTTTTCTTGTTGCTTGTTTCTCTTTTATTCCTATCATCACCCTTTAGTTAGACACCATTGCACCTCCAATGTGTTTGTCGCATTGAATTCGAGGTCTTCACCCACAGTTCCCATTAGGACAAATTACTCCTCCCTAGTTATATTTACTCCTCCCAGTCCTCCATTAAATCATCATTCTAATTCTAATTCTGATTATATTGATTCATCCAGTTCATTCTTTAATTTTGCGTCTTCTCAACCCCATATTACCACCATGTCAGGCACCCATGTGGGTGCAAGCACCCAAGGTGGTAACCCGGTGATAACTAGGGTACCCACACCAGAAAAACCCCCACCGATATGGTCACTCCTACTCCATTACTTCCTTTTATGGTTGGTTTAAGTCTCCAAGATTTTAGCCATGTTATCAATGATCCTCTTCTCCACAATCCCACATGGCCAACAATGCCTACTAAACTCCCTTCAGACATCCTCAAGTTGGAAGGTAATCCTAGAGAAGATCAAACTAATCATGTTCACTCCTTCCATATCTTGTGTTCATCCAATTCCATTGCTAAAGACTCCATCCATCTTCGTTTGTTCCAATGCACAATCACTAGATCTGATGCTAAGTGGTATGTCGACTAGCCCAGGGTAACCCATTCCAATTTAGTGACTCTTGCCACAACCTCTCTTTAATATTTCAAATTACTTATGTGTTATGATACCAGTACCAAAATCTTGACTTCTTACTGTCAAACTTCTGCCACTCACCTTTTTGACTATATTTAGGAATGGCATAGAAGGACGAGCATCTATAGAGCTCTTAACTTCGAAGACTGATTCTATATGCATTGGTTTCTTAGATCACTATTTCCCCCATTTCAAAATATGCCACCTCACACTTTCCTCACTCTAAGGAAGAGGCACTCCAAATATCTCTAAAATTTAATATGATTTACACCTAGTCAGGATCTGTTTACACTGTCATCCCTAATATGCATCAGCCTAGTTTTGCTAATCCACTGGGGGCATATCATGTTATAGATGGCATATCTAGAACCCTTTCACACCCTCAACCATATACTCCCCTCATATGAGTTATGGTCAACCACAGGGAGGGACTAGTTCCATTTACAATTATCCCTACCCGAATCCTCCTCGGCAAAATCCTTATCCAGGTCCCAACACACCATATGCATAGCCCCATCCACATCAACATATGCCTGAACCAACTGTTCCCTCCTGCTTATACCAATGTTTCCCTATCTCCTTCTTATTAGTATACATAGCCTAGCGCTCCAGCTCCTTTGACACTAGTGCGCCATCCCCCCATGCTTACTCCACCACCATCGCAACAACCACCTCCTACACAAAGGAAAGTGTATGCTAAGTAGAGTGGACCCAATCCCCCAAACCACAAGAAAAGGAACAAGGGGAAGTTTATTAGGAACCAATAGTCTCAAGGTAATCAAGGCAAGCAACATCGTCCACCCAATGCCCCTCAGATTCCTCAACCTAATCCCGCAACCTAGTAACAAGGTTGTCAGCCCAAGAAGAACAAGGGTCTTCGTACAAATAAACCTTGTGCTTGTTGCAAATTCTATGGTAATTATACCCATGAGTGTCCTCTTTTACATCATTTGCAGAAAGTATGGGAAGCTTAAGCAGCTTCTCTAGGATCGCATCCCACTACTCCTCCTCCTCCTCCTACTTCATCTCTAATGGTTGTGCTTACCAATCCTTTTCCTTATCAAGGATACATTACTGCACAACCTACATAAGGTTAGGCCACTTAACCAGCTCCACCATCTAGTCACCATGATTGTCAGATTCTTATGATGAATTCTGATGAGGTAAATACTGAGGAAGTCATCCTCTAGACTCGATCTCACCAATACGACAAGCCATCCTCTAAGTCAGTGATTCAGTCGCAACCCAAAGTGTCCACTGAGCCTCTATCATCACCCAACATTACCTTACAAATCCATCCACCCAACGTCAAGTTTATTCCCAATATCCCCAAAGGTTTGTTATGCCTAAATGTTACTTCTACCAAAGTTTCCCATAAGTATAGCATAGTAAATGACTTGGCACAATTTCCTGCAGCCATGTCAATGCTGGAAATCCTCCAAACATGCCCATCACAACGAAAATCTGTACTATATTCTCTAAGCCCCATGGACCCTCAAGATGATAAGATGATCATCCTTCATGTTGAAAACTCGAAAAATCCTCCCCTACCTTCATCTGTTGCATTTCAAATTCTAGTCTCCATTAGAAACACCACTGTTCAGTAATGTATCATTAAGCTACAAACAAAATAAACTTTATAAGAACCAACAAGATTCAAGATGATGATGTCAACCATCCGAGATGACTCACCATTTTTGGAGTAAAAAAATAAAAATAATAAATAATAAAACTACTTTTTCAACTTATCTCCTTAAGGTTTTGCTCAAATTTCAAGTGAGCGTACTCATTGGATGCAAAACTTAATTCTTCATCCAATGAATTCCCATGTTACATACTTTCAATGGACCTTGCTACAAGAAAAATGATAAATGCATGAAAAAATATTATTGTAATATTGCTTTTCATGTATTTATCATTTTTCGTGTAGTAGGGTCCATTAAAAGTATGCAAAATGTGTACTCCTTCGATGAGGAATCAAATTTTGCATATAATAAGTGTTTCCGCTCGAAATTTGAGTAAACCCATAGGGGGATCAGTTGAAAAAATAGTTTTTTTCTTTTTTTCCGTCTAAAATTTGATGATGTAATCTAATCTTATTTTATAATTTCCTTAGGAAGCCCATTTTGGACCTCAAAACTCCACTAATTCATCCTTCACAACCCCTTGGCTTATAACTTAGCTGCCCAATAATAGTTGTTGGAAAGACCATCTATATTGACATTGAAGTCATTGATGCTCCATTAGGCTATAACATCCTTTTGGGTTGTAGTTATACTTATGTGATGTCAGTTGTCACATCTGCAATTCACCATAAGATGTGCTTTCCCCACAGTGAAAAGATCATCACAATTGATAAGTTGACATACTATGATCCAAAAGCCCAGGCTTCACATCAGTCCAACATTTCTTCTGTGGCTGACAATAACAATGTTTTTTCTATCTCTCCAATCGTTTATAAAGATTCATCTTTGCTTGCTACTTACAGTGGCCCACCGCCTACTCCTTCTAAGCGTAGCTCATCGAGTGTTTGCATGCTCCAAGCATCGTGCACCACCCACAAATGGTTCGATATGCCCTCACAATAGACCAGACCTCCAGAACTTGTTGTGCCTAACTCAACCCTCCTTATCAGTAAAACTCCTCAAGGATCACTTCCTTCTGCTAGTGTCTCTCCTAATCTATTTCCATCTAGAACCATTCTCCCAGGCCTTAACCATTCATGAGTAGTTCCTCCATGAAATTATCCTTTTGGTCAGATCTTATTTCCACCTCTTGGAGTTTATTCTACACCTATCATCACTACATTTGGTTTATCCAATATTACCTTAGGGAACCTAGTCTGCTACATCGATCCCCCCACAAACACTCCTCCCAATCAATCGAAACCTTACACTTCTTTGAACTTGGTCCAACTAGTTGTTCATACCCCTAACTTTTCTTTAGTTCCACAACAACCTCAACAGGGGCCTACTCCTATTGCAAAAGCATCTTGCAAGGAGGGAAAATACTGAAAAAAGGGAACCCAAGACAAGGGGCGCCCAGCAAATCCAACTCCTCCTAAGCTGCCAAAGCCTCTGCCTCCTTATGCTTTGTGTGATTTTTCCAGTCATGCCATTAATAATTGTCTTGAGTTCCCTCATGTTAAGAATGTGGTTACTAACACCTTCCCTGATCCTAAAATTTCTTAGGTCCATGTTACTTTACCTAATTCAGCTAAGAATATTAGGTCGTTATGCACAAACCAACCATGTGCTTTGTGTGATAACTATGGCCACTGTTCCAATAATTTTCCCAGTCTTAAAGATTTTTGTGATACACTTCAAGTTCTTTGTGAATTATAAGTTTCTCGTAATGAGTCCACCTCTCCTTTAGTTGTGGGTTTTGGTACCCTCCTATACCGAAACAAGAAGTCTCCCAACCACCCATTGTGATCCCTCCCCACGATATCGAGATGATAGATAGTTATGGTCCTATTCTCTACCTATTGTTATCCATGAGATCGATGCCTTGGAACTCAACGTCTCCTCTTGTGATTATGTTGAACCTTCTTTGAAAAACACCCCAATCTCAACATTGGTAGATATTCCATATACTAGTCATATGTCTTCCAACCTTCACAATGCATATGTGAACCTTGTCTCTCATGAATATGCTACAGGTAGCTCTTTTCCATCACATGATCTTTCTTCCTCCAGTCTACCCATCTTCCATTCTGATGAATACATCATAGAAGCTATCACCACCCATAATTACTCTTGGGATGATATTCACCATCGTGTGTACTTCCTTCCATAGCAAACCAAAAACTAATATATTGTGGAGTCCAAAGACTTTATTCATGGTGAGTTGATTGGTTTAATTACCCCCTACTTCAAACCCACAAATTTGAACCACATTCATCTTGTGGCCATTACATTACCACTTAGTGTTTGGGTAAGGGGGAATACCCATTAGAGGATCCAAAAGGATACATCGTTCCCAATCCTCAAAATGCACTCTACCTCAAGAAATTTTACCCATAGCATTTTTCATCGAAATGAGTGTATATATATCTTTCTTCTTGCATTTGGGTAATTTCCATCCCCCACATTCTTACACATTGTCTTCTTGCGTCTTTCAAATGGATCCAACATCCACACATTATATCGGTTTTGTCAATGGTGTGGCTTCACCAGGAATCTGGCCTCGACATCTTGGGCCATTCTCACCTCCTTACATTTAATAGTCCAATCCAATGATGTTTTCATTCATTCTGCCACCAATAACTGAGCTAAATATGATGTTGTGATAGGTTTTTTAGTTGATTCCTTCACTGTGACATCCTCACATTCATGTTTGTCTAGATTCCTTTCTACTCGTCATTTAATTGAATGGCATTTATCGTGTGCATAATCATTTTCTACTTAGAAAATATCTACTAGTTAAGCCATTGATGCATGAATTTGAATCCATTTCAGTCAATCATGTGCCTAAAGTCTAGAATCACTATGTAGATACCATTGCAAATAACATTCTAAATTTTCATTTATGACATGTAAGAAGACATCCATAAACAAATGGCAAGCCACAATCGTCACACAAAAAATATGCATAATCATAAATATGTATCATCATAAACTGTTTTGTGTCCACTAATCTAATACATCCAACATTCTCACTAGAACCTTAAAGTAAAACAAAAATGGGGACACATATGTGTCGATGCCTAATCACTATCATTTGGAGATTCCCGAGCCAAAAATTCCATTCCCCCAACCCTTAAATCTCGTATTGCCTAACCGACCATCGTAAGGCATCGTGTGATTCATCGCCACTCTGTGGGAAGACCTGTGAAATCATATGTATAATGATCTTCTAGCTCATGCCACCCATGATCTGGCAACCCGGTCAGTAATATATTGTATCTACATCAGATATCCTCCAGTAAAGTACCATTATCTGATCTCTGTCGTGATGATGTCCCCCCTGATCTACAGCCCTAGGCACAACAACTCCTCCCGTATATCCTTCTAGCCTCATCATTGTTATATCTAAATACCACCAAGTTTAGAAATCAATACCACATACACATATTTCTTAAACTATAAATGAAACAAATATATAGTAACTTTGACTTACCATCTCGGCCCCATGCTCGTCCTGGTGGAAGTGGTAAGTCAGGACCCCCCTGATAGTTCATGTCACTACATGGATAGTCATCTATGTATAGTGGCATATGGTCCCAATGAGAAAAAAACTCAGACTGGAACACTCGTCTGACTCCCCCTACATCTCCTCATCTCAGTAGATACTCCCTATATTGCATCTGGGGCTCCTTTGTGTCCCCATCACAGATCTGAACATGAAGTCGTATAGTGGGGATCTTGTGAAAGAGGAGTGAGCATAATACTTTCCCAAATGAAGAGCTATCATTGGTCCTCTATCTGTATAATGTCAACTTTTGTTTCAATAATGAGAACATCAACTAGGGCCACCCATAGTAGGTCCCTCCCAACACACTCTCCACCAGGATCATCTGGCCTCTAGTGATATGGTGGAAGTTATAGATACCACCAATCCGTAGCATCATTGCGGCTATAGCTCGTGTCTCAAGCCTCTCCAATTCATTAACCTAGATGGTCATGCCCTTAGCACGACTACTCCATACACAATGGCATTTAGCAAAATCATCAATATGCCCCCCATGAGGCAACACTGGATGTATCTCCCCTACCACCCTATTATAGACATTTTTGGGCACTGCAACCCCAATCATAAATGTCCATAAACCAAGGGCTCTTAAGTCCCTAAAATTGTTGTTCCAACCTCTAAAAGAACAAGGTCAACTGATTACATCTTCTCCCAGAAGTTCTCCATGAAAAACTACTCACAACTGGTCAAAACTAGACCATCTCACCTGCTCCATGGTTAAAGTGCACTGCATCCCACCTAAATACACATGGGAGGTGCGATTCATACTGAAAATCCCTTCTATGGGGTGCGATGGGTGAGAGTGGACAAATGGCAGGGTCAATCTGTGAGGTGGAAGATCATGGAATCTTCCAGAAACTTTTCCTGTGACACTTGCCTCTATGCATTTGCCCAGGGATGAGTAAGATATCATCAATCTCCAAGTTGAATCAAGAACTATTAGAGAGAGGACACTCATCAAATCTCAAAAGCTGACTCACCCCCCTTGCAAACATCTATATATGGATCCCTCATCCCAGAGATCCAGGAGGCTGGAATTTTGTATCTTGTAAGGAAGTGCTGCTGGTTTCTTGGTGTAACATCATAGTGTTGGGTGATCTAAGCTTTTCATGAGGTGAAGAAGGGCTTTCTTACTGAGAGGATGATGCTGGGTCAGAACAAATGGTTGTAATCCTCTTTGCTATTCTTGATTATTGATAAAGCTATTCAAGTTTTCCTCCACATTTTTGTATGATTGATGATATATGCATTTGTGTGGTCAATATATATCTGGTCCTATATTGTTTATGATAGTAGATCTATGTTCTTGGATAGTGTTATGCTGCTTTGATTCTACAGGTGCTCTTTGAAGTTGGGTAGACAAGGAAGCGAGTGGCAAAGATCTATCAGAAGGGAGAGGATCAAGCAAGGAACCAACTGCAAGACAGAGGTTGGTCTCCTTATTTCCCCTCGTATCTACTTCTCATAAAGGAAAACGAAAGTGGTTTTAGTTTGTTTGTTTCTAAGGTAGCTACCAGCCTTAGTAGGACTATCAGCTCTGCATAGACACTAGATTTCCCGATAACAAAATGGTGACTCCGCTGGGGAGAGAATAGATTGTTTGTTTGTCTATATTTGTTTACTTTATAAACTTACAGATAGAGCCTAAAGTCAAGCCAGCTATCCTTCGAACTGCATTTGCTATGCAAGTGCAAAGTAGATCAATGCTGCTTCAGTCTATCTCTGGGTTTTGTTTATAAACTGAACAATCGATTTACAAGCTCTCTAATTGCCCTTGTGGTGGCTCTTGTAACCTCCTTAGATCTACCCCTGTGATTTATTTACTAATTACCACTTGCTCGGCCCAAATCCCTGAACTGAGTTGCAAACTGTGACCCAGAACCTAATTGAAGTCTCGTCCCTGGACCATCGCACTGTCTCTTCTTTGGAATCTCGATGCATCACACTTCCCGAGTGTATTAGGTGCGTTGCATCTCACTTTCCCTGTGTTACAGGTGCGCTGATCAGACAAGACCTCTTCTGCTCTTAGATTTTGGTTTCTGTGTTCACTCTTTTCAGCTCTATTCAGCAGTTTTGTTGTCTGTGGTCAATATACCTCTGTTGAAACCCCCTTCCTGTTAGAAATAATACTGAGAGGGGGGGTGAATCAGTATTATCAAGTTATTTTAACAAATCTTCCTTATTTATACTTTGAATTATTTTTGTATGTCAGTACCATAAAATAATGAGCATGAACAAGAAAAAACAGATAGTCACACCAAGGAACACCAGATATAAGGTGGAAACCCAATGTGGGTGAAAACCACCTGCTGCAATATGTCTCTATGTTTTTCAAATTAGAAACTCCTTTTACAATAATTTTTTACTGGTGCAGTCCTTTACCAGTACGCAGGCTGCAACCTGTAGAGAGCTACATCTCTCTCTAGTTTTCAAGTCACTCCTGGAAGGGAGCTACAACCCCTTACTTCTTTTCTTTCAAGGATCACTTTTCATAAATTTTCAAACTGGATCCATGAACATCAAATGATCATCAAGTACAAGAAAGTCACCCAGTCAACTGCAGTAACCAGATCAATAGTAACAGTAAACTAAACCCAGAACACCTTATCAACAGAGAAAAGTCAGTCAAATAAATGCCTTAAGACAGATACAAAATTTTTCTTTATCTGGCATGCGTTGCTGCGCACCTCACCTTCTGCACCTCTGCGTATCCCCATTGAGAGCCTTGAACTGCACTGCGTATCCACGTACTGTTCCTTTAAACACGCCGCGTACCTTCACTGTGCCCACGCACCCACTGCTTCTATCGCGCCGCGTACTACTACTGTGGCCACGCACTATCAGATACTATCTCGCCGCGTATCTACGCACCTGCGGATTTTGTAGCGCCGCGTACTTTCACTGTACCTCCGCACCTGAACCTCTGTCGTGCTGCGTACCCACGCACTGCGCCTTCTTTTGTTCTGCGTACCCACGCACTACGCCTTCTTCTGTTGTGCGTACCCCCGCACTTGCACTGTTAATCACCTGCGAACCTCTGATTAGGGTAGAATTGGCAGTCCACCAGTGTGCCACAGATAGTCAGATGCCCAGATCTGATCATGCGCCCGAGAGATCACACTTCATAGATTCACTTTCAACTTCACTTTTATATAGATCAAGTTTTTAAACCGATAACCCAATATTTCAGATCTTAAGATATACAATTTGCAAAAGATACATTAGCCAAGTGATCTCCTTCCCTATTTATAGTCAAGCCCTTATTCACACCATGGGGCAAAACCATGAATAACCAATACAAGGGACCCAAACCGGGGCTAAAATAGATCCTATACCATGGGCCAAAACCATAGAATCAAGAACGGCGGGCTAAATACCACGGGCCAAACATAAGAAACCTCACGTGAGCGTGCTTTTCTGCCTTGAAGTGAGTGAACTGGGGGTCCGCACCTCATGAACGGGTAACCTGCGAGTATGTATGCACTTATTCTATGATATTCCTACGGGTCCGCAGCTTTTGTACAGTGTACCTGCGTACCTCTTATTTTCCAACATTTTGAGAGCCTAAACAGAGCATTGCCACTTAAGAGAGTTGCCATCAAGTACAACACCTATAACATAGAGCCATACCAGAATCATAATGCCAACAATCTCCCCCTTTGGACTTGATGGCAACCTCAAGATCTTCAACGTCATTCTCCCCCTTTGACATCAAGGGCAAAGGGTTATGCTCCCCCTAAGAACATGCTTCCCCTCACTATAAACCAGATCTGCAAAGAAGAACCATGATCCACCAAACACCATAAATGACCATGAAAGAGATAGAGACATATTGCAGCAATATTCAGACCAGCATCCATGATCTCCTTCTGTACTTCCTCCATAATGCCAACAATGAATTATATGCTCCCCCTGAACCTATGCCATTCGATCTTCGACCAATCCACAACCCATCACATGTACGCATATACCCCAGATGATCCTTGCGTACAACCGACCATCAGAAGAGATTCAACAACAGGATGATGCATCAACAACCCCCAGCTTTTGCCTGAGGTATTCAAAGGTCTCCCTGGGCAATGGTTTGGTGAGTATATCAACAAATTGTTCCCTAGAAGGAACATACTCCAACTTGACCTTTTGTTCAAGTACTTGTTCCCGAAGAAAATGATACTTGATCGGTATGTGCTTGGTCTTTGAATGCATGACTGGGTTCTTTGAAATGCTGATTGCACTTGTATTATCACATAAGATGGAGATGGGTGGTATACAAGTGATTTGAAAATCCTGCAAGGTCTGCATCATCCAAAGGAGTTGAGTGCAACAAGATGCAGCAACAACATATTCCGCTTCAGCTGTAGACAAGGCAATCGAACTATGTTTCTTGCTGAACCAAGATACTAATCTGGAACCCATAAAGAATGCACCACCACTTGTGCTCTTCCTGTCATCCACGCTTCCGGCCCAATCTGCATCTGTATAAGCATGAAGTGTGAGATATGTATCTCTAGGATACCATAAGCCATAGTTTTGAGTTCCTTGAAGATATTTGAAGATTCTCTTTACTGCCTGAAGATGAGTTTCCTTTGGATTTGCCTAAAATCTTCCAACTATTCCTACTGCATGCATTATGTCTGGTCGGGTACCTGTTAAATAAAGTAGGCTTCCAATCATAGATTTGTAGGTTGGTTGATGCACTACTGCTGATTCATCATTTGCACTGAGGCTACATCCTGTGACGATGGGTGTACATACTGGTTTTGCATCTTCCATGCCATATTTCTTCAAAATCTGCTTGAGATACTTGGTTTGAGACAAAAAGATCCCTTCTTCTTTTTGTTGGATTTTCAAACCAAGAAAATATGTCAGTTCTCCCAGCAAGGACATTTCGAATTATTTCTGCATTACCAAGGCAAAGCTTTGACTCATAGCTTCTTCATTGCTGCCAAAGATAATGTCATCTACATACACAACAAGTATTAGCAATTTGTCGTTTTCAACTTTTATATAAAGATTGCTATTTGCTGATCCTTTTGAAAAACCTTGTTGATGAAGATATTTGTCCAAACGATAGTACCAAGCCCTTGGAGCTTGTTTGAGACCATAGAGAGCCTTTTTCAATCTGCATACAAGATTTGGATCATTTCCAAGAATGAAACCATCTGGCTGCTCAATGTATACTTCTTCTTCCAAGTCTCCATTCAGAAAGGTTGATTTCACGTCCATTTGAAATACTTTGAAGTTTTGAAAGCTTGAGAGAGCAAGGAACATTCGGATGGCCTCAAGTCTTGCAACAGGAACAAAAGTTTCTTCAAAATCTATTCCTTATTGCTGCGCATACCCTTTACAAACAAGTCTGGCCTTGTTTCTAATTAATTCTCCATTTTCATTCAAGTTAGTTTTGAAGACCCATTTTATCTCTATAACATTCTTATCCTTTGGTCTAGGAACCAACTCCCAAGTGTTGTTCTTTTCGATCTGCTCAAGTTCTTCATCCATTGATTTGACCCAACATTCATCTTTGCATGCCTCTTTCACATTTTGTGGTTCAGTGGAAGAGAGTAATGCCAAATAGCTTGAAGCTTCTGCAATTATTCTTCTTGTTTGTACACCTGCTTCTTTCTACCCCAAAATCTAAGTTTTTGGATGATTCTTCTGAACATATCTGGATGGAGTCTTCTCTTCTATCCTTATCTGCTCCTCTGGTTCTTCTTGAGGTTCTTCTTCTTCATCATTCTGTCTTTGAGGGTAGTCTTCATCTTCTTCGATATCTTCATGATTTATTTGCCTAGGAATGTATCCCTTCTCATCAACCACTACATCAATGCTATCAACAATTCTTTCGAGTCTTTTATTGTAGCACTTGTATGCTTTGATGTGTGGAGAATAACCAAGAAGAAGGCCTTCATCTGCTCTAGGTTCAAGTTTGCCAAGTTGCTCATCAGTATTCTTAATATAGCATTTGCTTCCAAAGATTTTGAAGTGCTTTACCGAAGGAGTCTAACCATACCAGAGCTCATGAGGGGTTTGAGTGCTGTTCACCCGGACATTTTTTTTGTTGAGAATAACAACCGCAGCATATGCAGCTTCACCCTAGAAAGTTGCGAGAGTTCCGGACTCATCAAGCATAGCACGAGCCATTTGTTGGACTGTTCTATTCATTCTTTCCACCACTCCATTTTGCTGAGGAGTTCTAGCTGTAGATAATTCTCTTCTTATCCCATGTTCTTCACAGAAATCGAAAAATTCATTTGAGGTAAACTCTCCACCTCTGTCGGATCTGAGGCACTTAATTTTGTATCCTGATTCATTTTCAACCAAGGCTTTAAAGGATTTGAATTTTTCGAATGCTTCATATTTGTGCTTCATAAGTCCTAACCTGACAAACCTGGAGAAATCGTCAATGAATAATATCAAGTATTCTTCTCCTCGAGGTATCCTTTTCCTGAATGGACCACATACATCTATATGTACTAGCTCAAGAGGCATGATAGCTGATCCTTCCTTCTCCGGAAAGTTAGTTCTGGTTTGCTTTCCAAACTGACATGATTTGCATATGGTGTTGTCTAGAATTTTGATATCTGGAAGACCACGAACTTCCTGATACTTGCATGCTTTCCTTATTTGTGAAAAGCTTAGATGCCCCAACCTCCGGTGCCATAACCAGTGTTCATCATCCTTGCTTAGATAGCATTGTTGTTGTCCTTCTTCAAATATATATAGATTATTTGGAGTTCTTTCACCTTTGATCATTGTTTTACCTGTATCAAGATCACGAACAAGACATCCATTTGATCTAAATATCACCTTGGTTCCTTGATCACACATCTGGCTGACACTCAGAAGATTATGCTTCAATCCATCAACATACAAAACATTTCCAACTTTGACCTTTTCTTTTAACTGAGCAGTGCCTTTTCCTTTTATAGCTGCAGGAGTATCATTTCCAAAAGAAACTTTCTTTCCCTTTTCTAAAGCAGAATATGATTCAAGTTTTTCTTTATCACCTGTCATATGTTTCGAACATCCACTGTCAATGTACCATAGATTTTCCTGTCCCTCTGCATAAAATGCTATCCCACATCTTTCTGTTTGTGGTTCCTTTATTCTCCATGTTTTGGTGCTTGAGGCTTGTTCCTTTGTCTGCTGAAACCTGCTCCTGCATTCAGAATCTTCATGACCAAAGTTATTGCAAATAGAACATTCAACTTCATTTTCAAGAGCCGAAAAGTTGTTATAGGTCCTTTTTGTAATCCCGGTCATACTTCTTTGTTTTTGAGCTTCTCTAGTCATGATTGTTTTATATGCAACACATTGAGTTGCTTTGTGACCAAAGTTATGGCAAGAGAAACATTGTCCATTGAAGAAACTTTTGCGGTTATCAAATCTACCAGCCAAATGATTGTAATTTCTATTGTCATCCATTCTTGAACCAAATTGAGAAGATTTTACCTGTGGCTGGTTGTAGCTTTTGTTCACCCTTAAGATAGATTGCCCGTGATAGTCTTTGTTTGCAATTCGTCCCTGCTTTACATGGTGATCTCCATTGTGCTTTTGCTCATTCCTTCTTGCTGCATCAAGATAACTTCTTGAGGTGGATGCTTGAGAAGTTTCTCCATTATAGCCCAGACCTGTCTTGTTTAGAGGAGAACACTCTACATTGATGATCTCATCCAGAGTTTTAGATCCTTTGACAAACTTAAGATTAATAGCCTTTGTTTTCTCAATCTCTTTTCTAAGACCAACAATTTCACCTTCTAACTTTTCAAGATATTTTTCTTTTTCATCAATTTGAAGTTGTAGGGTATCAATGATCCTATTCTTTTCTTCTATACATGTCTTGAGTCTAGAAATTTCTTCATAAAAGATATCCACATCTATAGCATCCATGTAATCATCATCTTAAAGTGCCATTAAAAGTTTATAGTCATTACCTTGTTCATCTTCATCACTATTTGATAGACCATCACTATCTTCATGAGTGTAGTAGCTTTTCTTATTTTCATTATGTTTCTTGTTCCATCTAGCAGGTTCCTTTCCTTTGTCAATCTTATACTTATGAGGACATTTCGCAGCATAATGACCTACTCTTCCACAAGCAAAACATTTAAAAGGTAACTTACCTCTGAATCTTCCAGTACCCCGTTGAAGATTTCTGACAAAATTTGATTCTTCTTCTTCTTCTGGCACATGACTTGCTTCATAGTAGTCTCCTTTGCCTAAAGCCTTCAAAGCAGCTTCTCTTCTATCTAATGGACCTCCCTTTCTCATTTCATAAGCAGTTAGAATTCCGTGTAGCTGAGACATAGTAAGAGTTCGTAGATTTTCCTTTTCTTCTATTGTAGACACTTTAGATTCAAACTTGGGGGACAATGATCTTAGAACTTTTTCAACCACAATAGCCTCTTTTATTTCTTCACCCAAGTTTTTCATGCAATTAACAATCTCGTCTACCCGAAGGAAATAGTTGGCCACACTTTCATCATTATACATTCTGAGATTCTCATACTGAATCCTGAGGGTTTGAAGTTTAGCACTCTTTACCTGTTCATCTCCTTCGTAGCTCAAGACAATCTTGTCCCATATTTCTTTTGTGGATTTATATTGCATAACCTTCACGAATTTTGTTTGAGATAAGCATCCCAACAGAGTATTGACTGCTTTAGCATTTGTTTCATATTTCTTCTTTTCGGCCGAATCTGTAGGAGTAGGTGAAGGAAAAGTGTAGCCTGTATCTATGATATCCCAAACTTCTGTACCAAGAGATTGAAGATAGGCAGTAACTCTTACCTTCCAATAATTGAAGTTTTTCCCATCAAAAATTGGTGGCCTGATTGATGCTTCCCTCTCGTAGTTGCTCATGATGAATGATCTTCCTTCAAGCGGTCAAGCTTCTCTGAAGGACCTGCTCTGATACCAATTGTTGGAAATAATACTGAGAGGGGGGGTGAAACAGTATTATCAAGTTCTTTTAACAAATCTTCCTTATTTATACTTTGAATTATTTTTGTATGTCATTACCCTAAAATAATGAGCATGAACAAGAAAAAACAGATAGTCACACCAAAGAACACCAGATATAAGGTGGAAACCCAATGTGGGTGAAAACCACCTGCTGCAATATGTCTCTATCTTTTTCAAATTAGAAACTCCTTTTACAATAATTTTTGTATTGGTGCAGTCCTTTACCAGTATGCAGGCTGCAACCTGCAGAGAGCTACAACTCTCTCTAGTTTTCAAGTCTCTCCTGGAAGGGAGCTACAACCCCTTCTTTTCTTTCAAGGATCACTTCTCATAAATTTTCAAACTGGATCCATGAACATCAAATGATCATCAAGTACAAGAAAGTCACCCAGTCAACTGTAGTAACCAGATCAATAGTAACAGTAAACTAAACCCAGAACACCCGATCAACAGAGAAAAGTAAGTCAAATAAATTCCTTAAGACAGATACACAATTTTTCTTTATCTGGCATGCATTGCTGCGCACCTCACCTTCTCCACCTCTGCGTATCCCCGCAGAGAGCCTTGAACTGCACTGCGTATCCACGCACTGTTCCTTTAAACGCGCCGCGTACCTTCACTGTGCCCACGCACCCACTACTTCTATCGCGCCGCGTACTACTACTGTGGCCACACACTCTCAGATACTATCGCGCCGCATATCTACGCACCTGCGGCTTCTATAGCGTTGCGTACTTTCACTGTACCTCCGCACCTGAACCTCTGTCGCGCTGCGTACCCACGCACTGGGCCTTCTTCTGTTGTGCATATCCCTGCACTTGCACTATTAATCACCTGCGAACCTCTGATTAGGGTAGAATTGGCAGTCCACCAGTGTGCCACAGATAGTCAGATGCCTAGATCTCATCATGCACCCAAGAGATCACACTTCATAGATTCACTTTCAACTTCAATTTTATATAGATCAAGCTTTTAAACCGATAACCCAATATTTCAGATCTTAAGATATACAATTTGCAAAAGATACATTAGCCAAGTGATCTCCTTCGCTATTTATATTCAAGCCCTTATTCAAACCACGGGGCAAAACCATCAATAACCAATACAAGGGACCCAAACCGGGGCTAAAATAGATCCTATACGACGGGCCAAAACCATAGAATCAAGAACGGCGGGCTAAATACCACGGGCCAAACATAAGAAACCCCACGTGAGCGCGCTTTTCTGCCTTGAAGTGAGTGAACTAGGGGTCTGCACCTCATGAACGGGTAACTTGCGGGTATGTACGCACTTATTCTATGATATTCCTGCGGGTCCGCAGCTTTTGTACGGTGTACCTGCATACCTCTTATTTGCCAACATTTTGAGAGCCTGAACAGAGCATTGCCACTTAAGAGAGTTGCCATCAAGTACAACACCTGTAACATAGAGCCATACCAGAATCATAATGCCAACACTTCCTTACCATTATTCTGCCTCCATTGTGCAAATAACTGTAAATGTTTTTATGTATTGTGATCCATTTTCAGTTCTCTTTTACAAAGAAGTAGCGTAATTGAACTGTCGTTTCTTGATTTGAAAGTGTCGAAAGTGTCGTTTTCATTGTAGAAGAGAATTTGATTGTTCTTGATATTCAATTACACTGTTACTATTGTATTTGATTTGAACTAGTATTTTTTCAAGTGTCGAAAGCATGTTCTCAATTCCAAATCGCAAAGTGTCATCATTGTCTTCATTTTGTCTTGAAAAGAAACTTGTTAGTAATTTCGCTTTGAAAAAATAATTCAGATTTGTGCTTAGCTTTATTTTTTATCATTCACACATTAAGAAGGCTAAAAAAAAAATACATGCATGTGCATTTACATTTAGGCTATTTGTTGGTTTGATTTAGGACAATGCATATAGTGTGTGCTCTATGCTCTATGTTGAAAGAATTTCGTCTCTCTTTCCTTAGTAGTTAGGATTTTCATTGCAAAAGGAAGATTAAACGATTGTTTATCATCTTAGATTGCATTTTAGGAATTGTATATCTACATCACGTGGTGAACCTGAAAGACAAATTTCTTAAGCAAGATCAACTATAAAATAAATTTAATGAATCTAAAAATGCTTTGGAACCTAACGCACAACATTTAGAAGTCTATGCTAGAGATGTATTCCAGCATCATAAAGCCTGGTAACTGTTGTTTTCATTGCTGGTTGGGTGATTCCTCCACTTTGAGACGATAAGTGCCAGTACGGACTTGTGCTCCCACGTACCGTCAAGTATATATTGGGAGACCATAATAGGCTTTATCCTTTATCCATAGGAAGCCGTGTCTGCTGCCCTATCAATCGCAATGCACTGAACACAACATTTGGGAAGATTGATTGCCGTACCGTAAAAAGTATTCTACAGTTTTGTGATTGGTTTGGTAATCCCTCTATCTAGATTTCCAGAGTAGTCTCCTTCATTCCTTTTCAGACTCCTTAAAGGAAAAGGTCCATCTTAGCACTTGTCACTTCAAGCTCATTAAAAATCGAAGGCGACTAGAGTCATCTTTTGTTTTTTCTCGACTCTTAAAAATTGAAAAAACAAGTTGTGTCAAAGCGTCTAAAATTTATTTTAATCGGAATAAATATCACCTTTCCTACGTTTGTCTTAGGTTGAGAGAAATGGAGTCCACCAACCAAGGAGTTCCCCGTGGGGGAAATCCTAGTCCTTTCTCCTCTTGGGGAGATGTTGTTGCACCCCATATGGCCACATTGTCGCTTCCAGGATTGACAATCGGCTTTCCCGTATGGCTCTTCTCAACCTCTGTCGTTTAGAACACCATGATTCCTAAACAATCAAGTCAACAACTAAAGGATACCAGAGTTACCCCTAAACCTTCTACTTCGTCCAATTCTTCCTCTCCTCCTTCCTCTTTGCTTGATGAAGCTGGTAAAGCCAAAAATCCAGTAACCGAGAAGAAGAAGGAGAAGAAGGAGCCAAAGGCGAAAATGGGCGACCAAGCATCATCTAGCGAAAATCCACACACTGCACCATCCAGGCCTAAATCGCCATGTGTCATTTGCAAAGGAGACCACTATCATCGAGATTGTCCTTGCATTCCTCGGATCTTAAGGGACTGGTCTCCTCGCTTGCACAATCCGGTGTCATCAACCTCTGATGATCGTGTTGAAAATACACCGTCGACTAGTGAAAGTGAAGCCCCTCGACAAAAAGGAAAATGTAAATTTCCTTGTAAACTGTGTGAAGATGATCATGCCATCCACCGTTGTCCCTTCTTAGATGAGGCTAAAAGAGTTTTGGATGACCATCCGGTTTCACCGTTACAACTTCCTCCTGGATATAAGAAACTCTTGCCGAGTACGTCACTAGTTGAAAATCTGGCTGACACACCGTTGTGGTCGGCTGAAGCATCTATCATTGAAAATGAACCATCTGAATCCACACCACAAGAAAGTCAAAAGTTCGAGGTGGCAGTTGACCCGGTCTTGCCTTTAGAGGATCCATCTTTAGATGATACAGTCACCAGAGAGAACAAAAACGACACCGTCCAAATTCTCTTCGCAAGCACAAACTCCGATGAACATGGGGGCAGTCTACCCGTTCCTTTACCGCAGGAAGGAAGTTCGTCAGAGTCATATCCGGCCATATATTCGGTCCCAGCTCCAACCAACCTAGTTGTTTCCTTCGATTGGAATCTACTAGGCAGACCCTGCTTACCGGCTAGTGTGTGCCATTTCGAATCATTGCTCAAATATATAGAATGGTCATGGCCGGTACCATCATAGTTGAAGGGGATTCTGTGAGTATCCTTTCCTCAACTTCTTGGAAAGTGCTTAGTTTGCCATCGCTTTTGCCTGAAATGAGAAATCTAATAGGCTTTGACAAAGGAACCAATCGACTATTAGGGATCCTTCCCAATGTGCCGATAACATTAAGAAGGAAACCATTCACATGAACGTAATGGTAGTCCAAAGACCCCTGGATTATAATCTACTCCTTGGACATGACTATATTTATTGCATGGGATCCATTGTCTCCTCACTCTTTAGAGTAATGTGTTTTCCACATGAAGGAAGAGTGGTCAAGCTCGTAGACCAGCTTTCATTCCCCGGTTCACACATAGAAAATAGTCATATACCATCCCTGAATGGTCTTTTCACGCAAGGAATGTCTCATCAATCCCCAATCCGTCCTCCTGATGAGCGTGACTGATTCAGAGGATATGACTGAAACCCAGGGGGCATGCACCTTGGCCTGTTTCGACAGGAAAACCTTGGGTATAGGGTAGGTTTCCGTGAAGGATATATGACTGATTGACACACCCATCCATTTAGGAAAATGGAGCTAGATCGGAATAAGATACCTCTGTTAAATGGTAGGCCTTTCCTGATAAAACGAATGTTTTGTCTGCAAATTGACTGGTAACCTGGAAACTCTACTTCACTATACCTACGAGCATGCAAACCTTTTGGCATGCAAGCGAAGAGTGACCATTTATTTTTTTAAATTTGTAGGTCCTCTAACCCTTTAAACTTGTAGGATTGGTCGTTTCCTAACTTTCATAACGAAAGGATGTGGGGAAAAGCTTTGAAAAAATGCCATTTTTTAAATGAGACATCCTTATTATACGACTGGATCGAGTAGTTTTAACGCGGAATTCAAGCTCGTTAAAAAATAAACATGAGCAATGAGAAAATGTTCCCCCGGAGTTTAAGCTAATTAAAAAATGAACCAATTTCTGGTAAATAACCATCGTGAATGTATTATCATTAGCCTTTGAAGCCTTGGTCGTGTTCTCATCATCACCTCCACTCTATTTTGGCCCATCATTCACCTCGATTTGATTGTTTAACCCTTTTGAGGAACAACTGCAAAGAGTGATCCTGTTAGCCATCCTTGTGACACTGCCATGATTGGAAAATTCCAAACCTTACCTGGAATTAGCTGCTACCCGAATTTATCACTCATTCCTCAAAAAACAAGTCTCCTTTAAGCTCTTTTCAACTGACTCGTAAAATATGAAAAGATTTCCAAGCAATTGACCTCTCCAGCTCGTTAAAGTGACCAAAAGTGCTATCACTCCTTTAGATTTTAATCTTTTTGGACTTGAGGGATTATTACACAAAAAGATAGAGCACTTGTTTTGTTCGGCTCATTAAAATTACTGAAAATTCATCCCTTTTGTATTATTTTATACTTTTTCGGACTTAAGGGATTATATGACGAAAAAGGATTATTGGAGTTTTCTTTACGTCCCTTTTTCAAACTCTCTAAAATTGAAAAGGACTGAGTTATCTTTGTCGTTAAACTCGTTAAAACCGAATAGTGACAAACTTGTCCATATAGACAAGAACGAGTTTCACTATCGCTAGGCTCGTTAAAACATAGCGATGGGTTTGCTCGAAGGGAAAATTATAGAACAATAATATGTTATCCTCCTCAAGCTTGAAAAAAATAAAGAGGTACTGGTCAGCAATGACTGGGGAAAAATTGGGAAGAAAACTTGAAGAAACTTTATTGGTAGCAAGTCACTCTTGAACATGACACTTTCACTCCACATCCGAGTCGGGTTGGATTGTTCCGTTCACTGGTCATATCACCATGGGTCCATCACACCATCCACATTTGTGGTTAACGCTACCAATCCATCATGTCAGTATCACTGATATGTTCAAGAGAAGTCGCTCAGAGAATTCACCTATGTCCCATCCACTGCAATACATTTACGCTCCATTCTTTAATGACCACCACCCTGAACCTTATGTCATCAAATAATTTTCACCTCCATTAAAATCATTTGCTCCATTCTGTGTCATTAATCTGGGATTCACTAAGGCCCTCCTATGACGGATCGCTTCTTTTCGACATTAGCTCATTATCCAAGAAGTCAATCTAGGAACAACCCTTTCAGTACTTTGAAGCTTGCATGCCTCAATGGCAAGTTTCTCACTTCCGGCGACAGGTTTACATCAATGGACTTCAACCAAAATATTTTGTGTGGTGTTCGAAGCCAAGTCTCTTATTCACACCACGTGAATTGTATTGTAGTACCTTGAGGGTCATCATCATTATTGGTGATTCCTCTTGCGCCTGTTAACAACTTACATCATTGGCTGGTAATCAGGTGATGCCTTTCCATGTTCGACTCCAGAACATCTCTCACATGGGTCAACTTGTATTTTGAGTGAAGATCGAACAGGATTGAAGACCCTAGATCTAGTTTCATCCATCCGGTCTACAATATATATTCAGGAAAATAAAGACATCAAATGTACGTCATTGCTGAACAGATAATCATCCAACCCAAGGGATGGTGGCTCTACCAGAATCATCAGTCTACACACAGACGATTGTCTGTCTTATGTACATGAAAATGAATTTATAAAGCTGAGCATGGGAATGCCCGCCTCAGCTAGATCATGAAAATATTATGAAGATAATTTATTGTATTGTATCTTATTACAGGTCGCCTTCCAGCTTGAAAAAACTTTTAATCCTCATGATAAAGCATTTCACCCGACATCAAAAGATTAATGACCTCATGCTTTAGGGGGCAACTGTTATAGAAATTTTTGGGCACTGCAACCCCAATCATAAATGTCCATAAACCAAGGGCTCTTAAGTCCCTAAAATTTTTGTTCCAACCTCTAAAAGAACCAGGTCAACTGATTACATCTTCTCCCAGAAGTTCTCCTTGAAAAACTTCTCAGAACTGGTCAAAACTGGACCATCTCATCTGCTCCATGGTCAAAGTGCATTGCATCCCACCTAAATACACATGGGATGTGCGATACATACTGAAAAGACCTTCTACGGGGTGAGATGGGCGAGAGTGGACAAATGGCAGGGTCAATCTGTGAGGTGGAAGATCATGGAATCTTCCAAAAACTTCTCCTATGACACTTGCCTCTCTGCATTCGCCCAGGGATGAGTAAGAGATCATCAATATCCAAGTGGAATCAAGAACTATCAGAGAGATGACACTAATCAAATCTCAAAATCTAACTCACCCCCCTTGAAAACATCTATATATGGATCCCTCATCCCAGAGATCCAGGAGGCTGGAATTTTGTATCTTGTAAGGAAGTGCTGTCGGTTTCTTGTGTAACATCATAGTGTTGGGTGATCTAAGCTTTTCATGAGGTGAAGAAGGGATTTCTTGCTGAGAGGATGATGCTGGGTCAGAATAATTGGTTGTAATCCTCTTTGCTATTCTTGATTATTAATAAGGCTATTCAAGTTTTCCTCCACATTCTTGTATGATTGATGATATATGCATTTGTGTGGTCAATATATATCTGGTACTATATTGTTTATGATAGTAGATCTATGTTCTTGGATAGTGTTATGCTGCTTTGATTCTACAGGTGCTCTTTGAAGCTGGGTAGACGAGGAAGCGAGTGGCAAGATCTATCAGAAGGGAGAGGAATCAAGCAAGGAACCAAGCGCAAGACAAAGGTTGGTCTCCTTCTTTCCCCTCTTATCTACTTCTCATAAAGGAAAAAAAAAGTGGTTTTAGTTTGTTTGTTTCTAAGGTAGCTACCAGCCTTAGTGGGACTAGAAGCTCTACATAGACACTAGATTTCCCGATAACACACACCCCAAGGGGGGCAGTCCTGTTAGAAAGTATATATTTTGGATCATGAGCTCGATCCTATCCCATTTTACTACAAAGGCCTTCTGATCTAGGTCCTAGTAGCTCACTATCCTCAAGAACAATGGTTCGCCAACCCTCACCAAAGGGTTCTCAAAGAACTTCAACATGCCATATCATGCCAACATCCCTCTCACCACTTGGTTCCTCTGAATCTCCGCATGGAGGGCCTAAAAATCTCATTCTCACCAAAATATATTTTAACTTTCCATACCTACAAGACATCATTATGTTTTTTCAGTAAAGAGTACAAAAAACATTCATGACTAGACATCACCTTCAACTTCTAGTAGACCACTAGTCCTAACCATCTTCTCAGCCCAAAGCGTAGTTTTTTCCCTCAAAACTATTCCCAACACACTTGTGGTCCCTATTTTTGTGCTCCAGAGTATAGATCAGGCCTCCAAAAGTGCGTTGTGACCATAAGGATGGGCAGGGCTCCCCCACAGATAGTTGAAGCCCTAATTTGAAAATCTAAACCACCAAAAATTATGAGTATGGTTAGGTCATCGAACTCCAACTTGCAGATCCTGATTCCAATAGTTAGTTTGTATGATACAATCATCACAAGATTTAGGGCATTTTCCTCCTCTCCAAATTCTCCACATCTCTCTATGCAAATGAATTGGATTTGGAGGTAAAAAGCCCTTTTATAGGAAAAACCTTTGTTTTTCCATCACCCATTGCGACCAAATTGTAACTCTATTTGGAAAAACATTAGCACCATTAAAAAAATCTCACCGAGGTGTATGGTGGGTCTCTCTTTGTTTTTAGTAATTTCAAACTTCACCTGAAGCCATTTTTTCCATGAGATCTCACTTTTCTACCTCTTAAAATCTAATCTCTTCATTTGAGACACTTGTACTCTGGTACCACTTTACCTTTGCACTAGTTGATTCAAGTGTCAATTTTTTTCATGTGTAACCATCAGTTACTCATGTTTTCATGGTCCCCACTGGCCCCCACATAGTAGCATCGTTGAGTCACCATTATTCAAGAGCATCCAAAATGTGTCAACCTTGTACCTCTAGAGTCTATTCCGAGTCCCCATTGAGTCCTGTTATTGTATTTCATTCATTGTCGTGTCACATTTATCCCATTTTACTCATATTTGGCCTCCATTTCTTCTGCTCCATCTTTGTCGAACCCCTATTTGAGTCATTAACCATCCCCTCTGGAATCGAGTCAGCCACTATTAGGTCAACCATTTTTCTTATGCTCAACAAGGGAATTTTTCAGTCTACCACTCATCCTATTTCCTTCCATCATTCTCCCTGGTGTTATTCCATGAGTCACTCTACTATATTCCCTCATGCCTTTGTTGAGGATTCCTCATTGAATTAACTCTCTCGGGCTCTCTTTTATCGATATCAACACATTTTTTCCAGAAGAGTGGTATAGAGGGTGTTGATGGGAAAAGTGTCTACTCAGAATGCCCCTATCCCACTAAGGTGTGACAGTGCCTTAGCAACAAACAAGGAAAACTACTTTCGTATTCTTCTTTATGAATTGTAAACGAAGAGGAATAGGATGAAACAACTTGTGTCTTTCGCTAGTCCTTTGATCCAATCTCTCTACTCTTTGACAGCTTCCAGCTACCTGCTCCCTTACTTGCCCAGCTTCACCAAGTTCCTGCAAGATCACAGAAGAGGAAAACTACACAAAGACATGGATTTACATTCATAAATAGCTTAGGATCAGATTTAGGCTAAACATGCAAATATAACAAAACATCATTAATACACAAGCATGTAGGAGAAACTCAAATAGTTTTATTGATATAACAAGAAGGTCCAGGAGGAGTTACAACCGATGATTCCTGATCCAGCATCAACCCCCCAGCAAAGGAATCCCCTCTTCACCTCCAACAAAGCATAAATCACCCAATACACTGATCTCTATCTCAAAACCAACAACAATTCTCTGCAAAGTACAAAATTGCAGCCTCCTGGATCTCGGTATGAGGGATCCATATATAGATGTATGCAAAGAGGATGACTCAGCTTATGATTTGACTTGTGGCTTCCCTTTGTCAGTTCTTGCTTCCACTTGGAGACTGAGAGCCTCTTACTCATCCTTGGTCGAACTCAGTGAGGCAAGTGTCATTGGGGAAGATTCTGGAAGCTTCCATTGTCTTTCCACCTCGCGGAATGACACTGCCATTTGTCATCTCCCGCTCAACGCACCTTGGTAGTGCATTTAGGTGCGTTGCAACGCACCTAGCTAGTGTACTGGGGTGCTATGCAACGCAACTAGCTAGTGGAGCAGCTGAAATGATCCTGACTTGACTGATTCTGAGCAGTTTCTGGTGGAGAACTTCTAGGAGAAGCTGTAATTGGTTGACCTTGTTCCCCTAGGGGTAGGAACAACACTTTTAGGGACTTAGGATCCCTTGGTTTATGGACATTTCATGCTTAGAGCTGTAAGGCACAAAAATGTCTATAACAGTTGCCCCCTAAAGTATGAGGCCGTTTATCGGGTGAAATGCTTTATTAGGAGGATCCGAAGTTCTTTCAATGCTGGGAGGAGACCTGTAATAAGATACAATACAATACATTATCTTCATACGGTTTTCATGATCTAGCTGAGGCGGGCATTCCCATGCTCAGCTTTATAAATTCATTTTTATGTACACAGGACAGACAATCGTCTGATGGTAGACTGATGATTTTGATGAAGTCATCATCCTTTTGGTAGGATGATTATCTGTGCTGCAATGTTGTACATGTCAATGTCTTTATTTTTCCTGAATATATATCGTAGCCCGGATGGATGAAACTTGATCCGGGGTCTTCAATCTCGTCCGATCTTCACTCGAAGTACAAGTCGATCCATGTGAAAAATGTTTTGAAGTCGAACATGGAAAGACATTGCTTGATTACCAGCCAATGATGTAAACTGTTAACAAGCGCGAGAGGAATCACCGATAATGATGATGACCCTCAAGGTAATGTAGTACAATTCACGTGGTGTGAATAAAGGACTTGGCGTCGAACACCATGCAAAATCTCTCGGTGGAAGGTCATTGATGTATACCTGTCGCCGGAAGTGAAAAACTTGCCATTGAGGCATGCAAGCTTCAAAGTACTGAATGGGGTGTTCCTAGATCAACTTCTTGGATAATGAGCTGATGTCGACAAGAAGCGATCCTTCAAAGGAGGGCCTTGATGAATCCCACATCAATGACATGGAACGGAGCAAATGATTTTGATGGAGGTGAAAACGATCTGATGATATATGGTTCAGGATGGCGGTCATGAAGGAATGAAGTATAATGTATGGTAGTGGATGGGACACGGGTGACTTCTCTGGATGACTTCTCTTGAACATGTCGGCGACACTTATGTGATGGATTGGTAGCATTTACCCCAAATGTGGATGGTATGGCGTGACCATGGTGATGTGACCGGTGAATGAAACAACCCAACCCGACTCAAGCACGGAGTGGAAGTGTCATGTTCAAGAGCGACTTGCTACCAATAAAGATTCTTTGAGTTTCTTCCCAATTTTTCCCCAGTAATTGTTGACGAGTACCTCTTTATTTTTGTCAAGCTTGAGGAGGATAACATATGCTTGTTCTATAATTTGCCCTTCGGGCAAACCCATCGCTATGTTTTAACGAGCCTAGTGATAGTGAAACTTGTTCTCGTCTAAAGACAAGTTTGTCACTATTAATCTTTTTAACGAGTTTAACGACAAAGATAACTCGGTCCTTTTCATTTTTAGAGAGTCTGAAAAGGTACGTAATTTCAACTCCAGAATTCCTTTTTCGTCATCTAATCCCTTAAGTCGAAAAAGTATAAAACAATACAGAAGGGATGAATTTTTGATAGTTTTAACGAGCCGAACAACACAAGCGCTCAATCGTTTTGTGCAATAATCCCTCAGGTCCAAAAATATTAAAATCTAGAGGAGGGATAGCACTTCCAGTCGCTTTAACGAGCTGGAAGGCCAAAACTCGACAATCTTTTCATATTTTACGAGTCAGATGAAAAGAGCTTAAAGAAGACTCGTCTTTTGAGGAACGAGTGATAAAATGGGCAGCAGCTGATTCCAGGTAAGGTTTGGAATTTTCCAATCACGGCAGTGTTACAAGGATGGCTAGTGAAATCACTCTTCGCAGCTGTTCCTCAAAATGGGTAAAAAATCAAATGGAGGTGAATGATCGGCCAATGAAAAGTGGAGGTGACGGTGCAAACACGACCAAGGCTTTAATGGCTGATAATGCTACATTCACGGTGGTTATTTACCGGAGGATAGTTCATTTTTTAACGAGCTTAAACGCGGATTGAAACACTTGCTCGGTCTTATGTTTATTTTTTAACGAGCTTGAACTATGTGTTAAAACTGCTCAATTAGATGGTCTTGTTTTGATTTTTTACCACAAATAGCTTCGTCTTTCCAAAGATAGTACTGTATTTTCAACTGCTTCATCAAACTAGTTAGAAATGAACAACATTTGCTTGAAAATGAGATTAAAACGCTAATATTTTACTTTGAACTACGTAAAAAGCAATTAAAAAGTGTTTTTACCTCTCATTTTACCATTTCATTTGAACTTGGTTTGTTGGAGATTTGGAGGTGCCTTTTCCCCCTTGATTTTCATCAGCTGATTTCGGGAGATTCTGTGGACGATTCTTGGCGCCGTCTGGACCAGGTAGGAGCTAAACCCGAGCTCTTTCATTTCATGGTTTCCTTTTTGCATTTTGTGCTTCATTCTCTGATTTTCTGAGCCCCTGGGGTTTGATGGGTTCATTTTGCCATCAACGCACCCTGGGTACATCGAAACCTGCGCTGAATGTTGGCCAGTATGAACGCAGTTTGACATTCAACGCAGGTGGAACACTGCTGCAGGTGCGTTGGGCGTAGAAAAGGAATTTGTTGCACAGTTTTTGATGAAACGTTTTGCCTGTTTCTCATCAAAATCAGGATCTAACTCCTCTCTTGTTTGTTTTTCAGAGATCTCGGAGCAAGATGACCCTTACATGGTGAGAACGAGAACATGAAGAAGAGAACATGATTGCCATACATGATCCGGTTACAGTGAACGCGATGCGGAACTATGACTTGCTGAAGTTCTTCCGCATCTCTAGCATGAGACAGCATATCAACCTACTGTAGTATTTGATCGATGCTTGGGATCCTATCAATCAAGTTTTCCAGATTAGGGGCAAATCTATCCCCTTGACTGTAGTAGACATTTACTTCTTGATTGGCTTGTCGAGGCGGGGTGCCCCCATCTCTTTGTCAGGTTCGGCCCGAGGAAGTGACTCTGTGAGAGATTATGTCCACCAGTATTGTAGGGAAGGATCTCAGCCGAGTAAAGACGGCAAGATCATCATCCGTGATGTCACTGACAGGTCCCTTAGGTCTATCCTGTTTACTTTTGGTAGGATGGCCAGTAGTGCATCTCTTCATGTAGCCAACAGATCCTATATGCAACATGCCTTGGAATGCCTCCAACCGAAAATATTCAACTGGTGCGATGCAGTACTTCTTGTGATGAAAAATCAGTTGACCAAGATAAAGGACTGGAGGTTGAAGAACTTTGGGTTCGCTTCTATTTTGACCGCCTTTGCCTTGGAGAAGATACCACTGACGCAGCCGCAGTACATTGCACTCAACTTACCTTCTCCTACTGAACCACGTATGCAGAGATGGGTTGACCATATGTCTAGGCATGCTGGCCAATGTCAGATTTCATTTTCTGATACCTTCTTCAGGTGGTTTGATCGTTAGGAGATGGTTTATACCAAGTATCCATATGCTGGTATGGACTTCCGGGGTGATCCAGATTTAGTACTGCCGGATGGCGAGCAGTGGGGCGCTATTGGTAAAATCTTTGACCATATCACTGTTTACTGTTTTTTATCTATAATGTCCTTGTGCTTTATTCTATCAAGACTTTAATCAAACTCATGTGTACATGCAGATGTTGGTCCTGTTCGTTCAGTAGTTCGCCTGAGAGTTCCAGTCGTTGCCCAAGCAGGAGAGGCCGCCGGGAGGGTTATTCTTCATGACCTTGATGTGGCCGAGACTCTCACAGTTGTGCAGGAGCAGGTTGAGAGCCTTACTCTCGGTATTCCAGATGTGAGGATCGACGAGCTACCTTTGCAGTTACAGCGGCATACTACTGGTGTGCCTAGATGATGGACTCGTCTCTTATGCATGATCGCACAGGCTGTGACTTTCTATGACGAGCATCATTAGACTAGGGTGCCCCCTAGCATTTTGAGTTTTTGGGTCATGTGACCAATTTTGTCTTGGTTACAGAACATTATATGTAAACCATAAACAGCTATATATATATTTTGATTTTTGGGGTTTTATTCTGGTTGAGCTATATGATCCACATGTAAAACATTGATGATGTGTTTCTTTTTATAAATGTTGCAAATGTCTATCTAACACATAGTTTGCTAATGAGTCGGTTAATGTGTTTAAGTTTCTGGAAATATGTTGGTATTGAATAAGATCAAATTGTCTTTCCAACATATTAAATCTTAGGAACATGCGATAAATAGCTGGGTTTCGGACGGAATATATACCATTGAGTTGTAGTATTACGAGTTGTGAGTCTAGCCTGACAATTAGTCGGCGTATACCATGGGTGATGGCATCAGAGAGAAGTTCTATCAATGCGCTATACTCAGCGATGTTATTCGTTGATTGACCAATACATACACCTCTGAAACTTACTAACTCGCCGCTTGGATCAAAAATGGCCCAGGCTGCGGAGGACAGGTTCCGCGAACTACGACTTGCTCCGTCGGCATATCCAACACATGTCTCCAAAAGGTTTGACATCTGCAATAAATGTAAAAAGGTGGATTACTCGACCAAAACGAACACTTTAGCGAAAACAAAATACAACAAAAGCATATTGGTTACTATTTAAGCATAGTAACGCTTGAGGTACAACCCATTACGAGGTTACGCCAGTGGAATTCCGTCATAATCCATTAACTCGTAGGCTCCTTTTGCTAACACCCGTTTAACAATATAGGGGCCCATCCATAAAGAGTTAAATTTACCTGCTCCCAATTTATCGGATTCTTGGTCGTAAAGCAAGACCAAGTCACCTTCTGAGAAGACACGGGGTTTGACATTTTTGTCGAAATGCGCCTTGACTCGTTTCTTATGGGCTTCATTAGTCAAAGCGGCATCACGACGGGTTTCATCCAATTGGATTAATTCCAAGAAACGAGCCTCTTCTTCTGAAGTTTCAGGGAGGAGATTGATTGCGAGTTTTAGAGACGAGATTTCGCACTGGATTGGTAAGACTGCTTCCAGGCCATATACCAGTTGGAAGGGTGTGAACCCTGTTGCATTCCTTACCGATGTTTGGTAAGCCCACAAGGCTGAGTACAGGATTAGGTGCCACCTTCTTTTGTGAACTCCGACCATCCTTTGCAACATGCGCTTCAGAACCTTGTTGATTGCTTCAACTTGTCCGTTGGCTTGCGGATAATACGGAGTAGAGCTGTCGTGAGACAATCCTAGTTTGGCAGCTAATTCGAGCATCATGTGATTGCGAAAATGCGATCCATGATCTGTGACTATAGTCTGTGGTACGCTGAATCTGGCGACTACATGATTGAAAAAGAAAAGGGCAGCTGTTTCACCAGTATTATCTAATGTAGGCATCGCCTCGGCCCATTTGGTAAAATAGTCAACTGCGACTATGATATACCCATGCCCCCCGGTCGAGGTGGGGTTACATTTCATGAAATCGATGCCCCATTTGGCGAACGGCCCAACAACAACTATTGGCTATAGAGGTGCGGGTGGTCTTCTAGTTTTGCTATAAAAAATTTGACAAGCATGACAACTTCTTACTACGTTTATGCAATCTTTGAACATTGTTTGCCAGAAGTATCCTGCTCGTAAGATTTTTTGTGTTGTAGCATATCCAGATTGATGCCCCCCACAGGCCCCTGAATGACACTCATTCAGGGCTTTTTCGGCCTCCTCATGGGTGAGGCACCTTCTCAGAACTGTATCGATACCACGACGGTAAAGTGCATCACCGACGATCATGTAGTCTTTTGCTTGGTATCGAATACGTTTTTGTTCAGAGTGTGAGGTGTTAGGCCTAAAATTTTGGGTTTGGAGATAAATTATTATATCTCCATACCACTCATTGCTTGTAGATATCAGAAACAAATTTTCATCCACGATTGATTCTTCGGATGTTTCATCGTTGGACGATGATGGGAGATCGCATAATAATTCTGCAAAAAACTAGAGCTTTCTTTGATTTGGATTTTACGAATTCCAGATCAAACTCTTGAAGGATCGCTATCCATTTCAAATATTTCCCCCCAGCAATTGTCGCGACAATATATAAGTCATGGGGTTGCAATCAGATAGAATGGTAGTTTTCCGAAAGAGGACATAGTGTCAAAATCTTTGTATCGCTTGAACAACTACAAGCGCCAGTTTTTCAACGTAAGAATATTTTCTTTCTGTATCATTTAAGTTCTTACTTAAATATTATATAGGATGTTTGATTCCATCGACTTCTTGAACTAAAACCATTTCGATGGTTGTATCTGCTGCAGCCAGAGACAGGTTAAAATCTCTTTGATAATCGGGGGCGTACATTAAAGATGCTTTCATTAGGGAATCTTTTAAAGCATCAAATGAAGCTTGCGCGACCTGATCCCAGACAAAGGGTACCTCCTTTTTCAAAAGATGTGTATAACCTTTATCAAGTTCGGCATAATTTGGAATGAACCTCCTCAGAAAGTTTGCTTTCCCTTGGAGTTTCTGAATCTGAAGCAAATTTGAAGGTGGAGGCAAATTTATGATTGCCTGGACCTTGCATGGGTCGAGACGAATCCCATCCTTGGAGACTACAAAGCCAAGTAAACGACCAGAACTGACGCAAAATACACATTTGTGTGGATTGAGTTGTATCTTGTAGTGTCGGCAATGTAGAAATATCGCTCTTAAATGCTACGGATGATCAGTTCGCTTTCGCGAATGAGCCGGAAGGTCGTCGAGGTATGGTTGAACGATGTTTTTGATGTCATGGAAGGCATAGTTCATTGCCCTCTGAAACGTCGTCCCTGCGTTCTTTAAACCAAAGGGTAATTTTTGATATGCGAATGTGCCCCACGGACAAATGAATGCAGTCTTTGACTAGTCCTGTGGGCAGATATTTATTTGATTATACCCAGAAAATCCATCCATGAATGAAAAAATTTCGCATCTGGCGCATTCATCAATTATCTGGTCGATGAAGGGTGTAGGGTAGTTGTCTTTTGGACAAGCTTGATTTACATCCCTATAATCGACACACACTCTAATTGTCCCTTGTTTCTTCATAACAGGGACAATATTGGATACCCAATCGGTCAAAGGAACCGGGTAGATAAAACCAGCATGGAGAAGTTTTTCAACTTCTGCCTTAATGGCAGCGGCTTTCTTGGGGTGCACCTGCTTGAGCCGTTGTCGTACCGGTTTGACATCTGGATACATCTTAATTTCGTGTTCAATGATACTCGAGTCGATGCCTGGCATTTCACTGTATGACCAAGCAAAGACATCTCTGAATTCGCGAAAAAGAGTGTTATATATTTCCAGTTCTGAAGGAGAACAACATTTGCCAACATAAATATTCTCTACAACATCTGTTTTAGTCGAGATATTTATGGCTATAGTCTCTTCAATATTGGATAATTTTCACTTGGAATCCACCGTATTTACAGTATTTGAAAGGAAATCAAATACTGATGGATGATAAAGGTCATGTTGAGTCTCTTCTTCACAATCCAGAAGAAGGGAATGATGGTGGGAATCATTCCATGGTGCTCCTTCAACTACCATAGCTTGGAGAATTCCTTCATCGGTGACATGCACTTGTGACCAAGGATCTGAAGGGGTGCCATATTCTCTAGACCTATCTATCCAAACGCTTGATGAGCGTTGATTTGGGTTTTCATCCCATGCTAGAAACATTGATTGCTATAATATTTCTATTGGGCTTGGGGGCAAAACCATTGCATGATCCATGTTGATATCGTTTTCTGAGATCTTTGTGGAAGATATCATATTGCAGGTTCCTGTCGACGCTACTTCCGCCAGATTGATTGGAGGTGGAAGAGCGAAAGTTCCCATTAGTATAGGATCTTTTAGTGTGCCTACTCCGATATTCTTAAGCGAATGGGGGCTTCCATGGATCATGGGAATGCTTCCTGTAACTTGAGAACCATTGGGGAGGAAGTTTTGTTGATCGACGATTGTAATCCCTCCTTGAAAGGGAAATGCAATATTTCTAAAATAGGTCGACACAACAGCTGCCATGGCATATATCCATGGTCTTCCTAGTAGGATGTTGTAATCAAGATTCCCATCGATGGCTTCAACATCTATTTCTACCGTTTTTCCCCCTAGTTCAACTTTCAAGTTATTTAGGATAGTATATGGGGTATATGTCCTTCCGTCGAATGCTTTTAATGTTGTCGAGGATTGCGACAAGGTTGGAGATCCTAAAGTTTTCCAGCAACTCATCGACATAATACATGTAGATTCCCCCTGATCAATAATTGTTCGATGAACAATTTTGTTGAGGGCTTTCACTTGAACAAGGAAAGCTAGTTGAGCCGATAACTGAGGATCGTATCCTTTGTGGTCGAAGGATACAAGATTGGAATCCTTTGGGTCAATCCCACCAATCGGCGATAACAAAGTCTGCCTTTGGGATGGGCAATTTTTTAGTACTTCAAGAGTCGACATAGCGGATGGCGATTGGGCCAAATCTTCCACTATGTTATAATGTTGTGCCGCTCTAGCGCGGGGATTAAATGTCGACTTGTGTACTACTCCCTTTGGCGGTTTTATTGTTAATTCAGGAATGATGGGTGGTACAACTTCTGTCGAAGTTGTGGTCGAACTACTTGGTTGATCTTTATCCTTGTTGTTCGACAGCTGCGGATTCCCGTAATCTTTGTTCCTTGTCAAAATAAAAGCATCATTCTGCTGTTTCGAAATCGACAACATTAGCACTTGAGACGGGGAAGAATTTCCACTTTCAACCAGATTTGCTCTTGGATTTGGAAACGGATCAGTTAACACTGCTGAAGTTTTCGAACTCTTAAATAATTTTTTAAGCTCAGCTTTGTATGGACATTCTTTTGTCCAATGATCCTCATCACATATGTGACACCCTGCAGGGGGTTTCCTATTTCCAAGAGGGTTTGAAGAAGATTTTTCAGGTGATGATTCATCCTATTTCTTCTTCTTCCCTTTGCCTTTCTTCTTGCTTCCTGGTTGTTTGGTTTCTTTGCCCTTATCTGTCGACACGGCATTTACTTCCGAAGCAAGAAGTTCGTCTTCTGCATTTTGATCTGAACTCTTACGGGCCTTCTTAGATGTAGCCTTTGTCGATTTCGTGTCTGTTGTGCCAATCATGCCATCGCCGGCGTGAGAGTCATTGTTCGATTTAGGAGGAGGAGGAATTAAGAATTCCGGTCTAGGGGCGTCAGGTATTTTGTCGTAAAGCGTTCCAGACTGAGTATAGATCAAGTCCAGATATTGCGCACGAGCGATAACTTGCTCTTCCGTTAAGACTCCCCCCTTTGCCACATCTTCCGTAATGGAAGGTAGTAATGACTTGATAAACCATTCAGCTAATAGCTGATCGGGAACGTACGTTTTTACCATCCTACGACGACGTCGCACTCATGTATATGATCAGATATATGAGTGGCCGTTGTCTGTTTGAAGTTGGTAAGGAGTTCTGTTCCCGTTTCATACCTTATCGGTAATTGAAAATGGGTTAAAAAGGTTGTGGCTAAGGTACTGAAGTTGTCGAACGAAGCTCTAGGTAATTCAATGTACCGTTTTTCCGCTGGACCCATTAACGTCCTCTGAAAGAGGCGAAGCCTTATCGAATCATCGTTTAGGGTGTTTGATGAACACCATAGATGAAATGTCATCACGTGATTCGATGGATCTTCGCTTGGATTTCCATTAAATTTAGGAATATCTGATGGAAGTTTACGAGGAATCGCTGGCCACCAAGGGGCGTAAGCAATTGGATCATTTGTTAACCGATTTAAATCAGGTAACTCTAAGGTTGCCACGAATGGTAACTGCTGATTCAGATTAGGTGAAGCATACCCAGGGTAAGATGGGATTGCCTGAGCAGTTGGTCTTTACATGCCAGCATAATGCATTTGATGCTGGTATGATTGATACGGTTGGTGGACATGACCATTGTAAAATGGTTGATTTTGACCGTTTTGAATGTATGGCTGTCCACTGTTCGCAAATATTTGCTTCTTAGAACCTTGGTATACTTGTTGGAATTATGGTTATTGGTATTGCACCAGCCATGGTTGAGAAGCCATGTGCTGTTGCACTATACTAACCGTTGGACCAAGGTGTGGGGTAATTGTACCCGTCTGGACCTGTGTCGCCCCACTAGTTGGCGACTGTGGTTGAGTCACATGGTCAAGGGGCTGTTGCATTACAACCTGAGAAATCTGAGGTTGACATATAATAGGCAGCATTTGAACTTGTGACACTGTCACAATAGCTGGTGTAGTCGGGATATTCGACATAGGTACACATTGTTGCATCGAATACACAACCCTTGGTTGTTGAGGTAGTATAGGTACCCAACCACTTGAGGTAATTCCAGTATAACCTGAATATTGCTGTGAACTCCCATATGGATATCCTCCCGGAGGGGATAATGATAGGGCATACTGCCCCCCATACGGTGGTAATCCAGAACTCAAGGGGATTGTTTGCCCTTGGGGACAAGACTACCCAAATTGACCTCCAAATGGATCAATTTGTTGAGACTCAACATAAGAGTTTCCGGATATTATTCCGGTTGAACAAACAGGAACGGACTAGACTGACGAAATAGCCCCTGAGTGGGCTCCTTCTAGCGGTTGAGAGCTAGTTGGGATAGATGGTATGTCGGCGAACATTGTCAAAGTGACGGCAGGGAGTTCTGTTGTCACTGTGTCAGTTGACATAGTCCTAGATGTTGACGGTTGTTCAGACATTTGGAGTCGATCCAAAAGATTACCTAGCGATTCTACAGGAACTTCCACTGGTGGTAGACTAACTTCTGATGAAGAAGGATATAGAGTGACCCCGACTCCAAAGTGCGTGGGAGTACTTGTTTGAGGATCTTCTACAATTTCTTCAATCGCAATCAAACCAGGTGGAAGGGGAAGACCGTCAGGTCCGTAAAATATTTCTGGTGCCGAAGAAGGGGTGGAATCGACAGTGACAGATGTTTGAAGAGCAAGACTCTCCGAACTAGTTGTAGATGGAACTGGTTCAGTAACACAAGTGTTTACTCTCAGACTAGGATCAGTATCACTGTCCCTCTGTGGTTGTTGAACTTCTTCTGTAGAGGTAGGGTTTCCAGAAATGTTTGGAGTAACCGGAATCTCGGATGTTGTTGGAAAACTTGTTCTAACTTTAATAGGAGATTTCGAACCGGTTAAATGAGTTCACTTTGTCCGTACTGGTTTCGATTCTGGAGACAAAGACGGTTGACTCGTAAGCCTCCACGAACGACGAGGTTTCAATTGAATTTCTTCCACGATTGCGGATTACTCGATCAACTAAAATAAAAAGGGGAATTATGTTTCCGAATTAAATGAATTTTAAGACGCTTGGACACAACTTGTTTTTTCATTTTTAAAGAGTCGAGAAAAAACAAAAGATGACTCTAGTCTCCTTCGATTTTTAATGAGCCTGAAGTAACAAGTTCTCAGATGGACCTTTTCCATTAAGGAGTCCGAAAAGGAAAGAAAGGGACTGCTCTAGAGATCTAGGTAGAGGGAGTACCAAACCAATCGCAAAACTGCAGAATACTTTTTACGGTACGGCAGTCAATCTTCCCGAATGTTGTGTTCGGTGCATTGCGATCAGTAGAGCGGCCAACACGGCTTCCTATGGATAAAAGGTTTTAAGCCTATAGGGGTCTCCCAATATATACTCGACCGTACATGGGAGCACAAGTCCGTACTAGCACTTATCGTCTCAAAGTGGAGGAATCACCCAACCATCAGTGAGGACAACAGTTACCAGGCTTTACGATGTCGGAATACGTCTCTAGCCTAGACCTCTAAATGTTGTGTGTTAAGTTCCAAAGCGTTGTTAGATTCATTCAATTTATTTTATGTTGATATTTCTTAGAAGTTTGCCTTTTGGGATCACCACGAGATGTAGATGTAATTACTCAAATGCAATCTAAAGATGATAAGCAAGCTTTTATCTCTTTTCAGCAATGAAAATCCTAGCTACAAGGGGAAAAGAAAGACATAATCTTTTCTCAAAGAGCAAAGAGCACACTGTAAATGCACTTTTCCTAAATCAAGCCAAATAGAGTGTCAATATGCAAATGCACATATGCATGTATTTGTTTTCACTTTCTTAATATTGATGCCTAAAAAGAAAGTTGATGTACAAATCTGAATTCGCATTCAAGTGAAAAACACAAACAAGCTTCTTTTCGAAATCAAAAGGTAGAGAAGATTACGACACTTTATGATTTTGAAATAAACACTCGTTTCGACACTAGAAAAAGACAAATTCAAACCAAAAGCAAAAGTAAAAGCATAATTGATTGTCAACAGCAAATAAACTTTCTCCTAAGATCAAAATCGACACTTACGACAGATCTAAATCCAAGGACGACAGTATGACTATTCTACTCTTTCAATGGAAAACTGTAAATGATGTAACAAACACACAAAGAACATCTACAGTCTTTTTGGACAAAGGAGGCAGAATTAAGGCAAAGAAAAGGGGTTTTAAAACAGACACACACTGATCACAGGCTGCAAAATCAGAGACAAAAAACTGAAAAAATGAAGCAAAGAACCTCAGCTGCACAGGGCTAGGCTGATCAGCGCACCTGTTACACAAAGAAACTGAATTGCAGCGCAGGTAGCCCTCTTGGGAACTGCGTTGAAATGTAGAGTCTCTTCACAGTGCCTGCGCTGGGGTAGAAACGAGACTTCTATCCGGGTTCTGGGTCACGGTTTGTAGTTTAATTTATGGATTTTGGCCGAGTAAAAGCAATCAGTAATGCACAATCAGAGGGTGGATTTAAAAGAGGTCTAAGAGCTATCACAAAGGGTAATCAGATCATTTGTGAATCAGCTGTTCAAATCATAAACAAATCCAGTGAGTGGATTGAAGTAGCAGGTGTCTACTTTGCATTTGATAATGGCAAATGCAGTTCGATTGCTACTTCTGTGTTTATGAAATAAACAACAAGGGAAACACAAACAAACTAACTAGACATGATCCCCAGTGGAGTCGCCAGTTTGTTGATGGGAAAAGTGTCTACTCAGAACGCCCCTATCCCACTAAGGTGTGATAGTGCCTTAGCAACAAACAAGGAAAACTACTTTCGTATTCTTCTTTATGAATTGTAAACGAAGAGGAATAGGATGAACCAACCTGTGTCTTTCGCTAGTCCTTTGATCCAATCTCTCTCCTCTTTGACAGCTTCTAGCTACCTGCTCCCTTACTTGCCCAGCTTCACCAAGTTCCTGCAAGATCACAGAAGAGGAAAACTACACAAAGACATGGATTTACATCCATAAATAGCTTAGGATCAGATTTAGGCTAAACATGCAAATATAAAAAAACATCATTGATACACAAGCATGTAGGAGAAACTCAAATAGTTTTAATGATATAACAAGAAGGTCCAAGAGGAGTTACAACTAATGATTCCTGATCCAGCATCAACCCCCCAGCAAAGGAATCCCCTCTTCACCTCCAACAAAGCATAAATCACCCAATACACTGATCTCTATCTCAAAACCAACAACAATTCTCTGCAAAGTACAAAATTCTAGCCTCCTGGATCTCTGGGATGAGGGATCCATATATAGATGTATGCAAAGAGGATGAGTCAGCTTATGATTTGACTTGTGGCTTCTCTCTGTCAGTTCTTGCTTCCACTTGGAGACTGAGAGCCTCTTACTCATCCTTGGTCGAACTCAGTGAGGCAAGTGTCATTGGGGAAGATTCTGGAAGCTTCCATTGTCTGTCCACCTCGCGGAATGACACTGCCATTTGTCATCTCCCGCTCAACGCACCTTGGTAGTGCATTTAGGTGCGTTGCAACGCACCTAGCTAGTGTACTGGGGTGCTATGCAATGCAGCTAGCTAGTGGAGTAGCTGAAATGATCCTGACTTGACTGATTCTGAGCAGTTTCTGGTGGAGAACTTCTAGGAGAAGCTGTAATTGGTTGACCTTGTTCCTCTAGGGGTAGGAACAACACTTTTAGGGACTTAGGATCCCTTGGTTTATGGACATTTCATGCTTAGAGCTGTAAGGCACAAAAATGTCTATAACAGAGGGTGGTGTACCTTCGTTACATATTCCATCTTTGCTCAGTGCCTTGAATCAAGAAAATGGACTCATTATTTTCCTTTGACTTGGTTATTTCTCACGTGCTTGACATCAACTCCGTATCGCACGATTGAGATTCATACACTTGATGGTTGAGTGCTCCATACGATTGTCCCAGTGATTCCTGAGTATGTGTGAGATGTTCCAGACCTCATGAGGGGTTGGCCCTTTAGGTAGCCCCACACATGCCTGGATGACCACAGATGTTGATCCAACCTTTCATGCAATTCTACAGATTTGATGGGTTTGGTTTCTATTTCTTGCAACACCTATAACATGCATGTCTCTTCTAGATGATCCATTCAGATCTTTAGATCCCTTTCCTGTTCAACAGAGCTTCCTTGTTTGTGATTCCCCCTCCCCATGTCAGATTGATGAGCCCTAGAAATGGGTAATTATATGGGCTCATTTTGCGTCTTAATTCGACTTAATCCACCATCCTCATTAGTTTATTGCATGTTTTTTATTATATTTATGCTAATATAGTGAATTGGGTTAGTCATTATGCCAAAATGTCTAATGTGTGCTTTATGGAGATTTTTTGTCAATTTTGAGACAAAATCAAAGGTTTAATGAGAATTTGGCAGCCGAATTTGAGGAAGAACAAGGGAGAGGATTTGTAGGAGGGTTTCCACTTCATTTATGAACCCGTACCATGAATTATCCATTAAAAACTCGAAGCACAAAGGTCCACTTTCCAAGGGGCAGTCGAGCAAGTCAAGTAGGACTCTTGTTTATCTTCAGTTCTAGGAAGCCGAGTTCCTTGATTTTAAGAGGACTGTTGGGGGACTCACTTGTATAAATAGGGGGGCTTAGGGCCTCAATTTTTTTAGTTAGATTTTAGCCATTTCATAGTATATTTTTGCACTTTTGTGCAGCTTGGTACTCAACTCATTTTCTAGCTCTTTTTGAAGACAATTTTGTGATGTAACTGCTATTTTTTTATAAATGAAGATGAATCCAGTTTTGAACCAACATTGATCTTTCCTAGAGGGCTGAAGCTCTTGGGTTAGGGCCCAACCCAAGCTGTCCAACACGTCCTTTGTGTATTTATATGTTTTTTGTTTGCATTCATGAGATAATTTCTGTTGTTTAGGTTAAATCTCGCTTTGTTGATTAGGTTGCTTTTGATGGTTAGAATGGTTGTTCTTGCTTCAAGTTCATTAGATAGTTTGCTGCAGTAATAGAAAAAGATCAAAAAAAGCTACCAGAAAGTCTTGATCTCTTTTCTCCCTCCTTGGGACCATGATTCGATGTCAAGGCACTATTGCTGCCACCAAAAACACTTTTTTGCTTTTCCAATGCAATTGCTAGTGTGATATTTCGAGTTGTAGAAGTTGATATTAGTCTGGATTCACTTTCTTAGATCATTTCATGTTCATTTATCATGGTTTTCTCACATAATATTCTGTTCATAAAGTTTTGTTCAACATTTTTCTGGTTTTAGGTAAGAATATAGGTTAAAATAGACAAAACTTTTTTTTTTCGGTTCTTACTTGGGTCAATTTTGAGAAGTAAGTGTGCAACTCACTTGTAAAACACTCCATCCTATCATTCCTCTATATCATAGCCTGTACCAGTTCATCTCTCAACATTTCCCCACTCATTCACCTATTTCACCAAACTGTCCTAATTTCTGCGTTTTTGTGCAAAATTGCTTTCTTAACCTTTGAAAAACTCCAACCATCTCCTTCATTCTTGATCTTCATTGACAGAGTGATAGACCCCTAAAAACCTCCATTCAACCTTCATTTCCCTTTTCCAATTGTTTTTCCACCTTCAAACCTCCAAAAACCACTTTCGGCCTCCTCTTGTAGATCCTCCTGTAGATCCACTGCAGCCTCCTGTAGAAGTTCATGTGAGTGATTTTTTGAAGTTTGATCACAATGGAAGTCTTCATAAGGGTACCAGGGACTTCTTAGGACCTCTCCACTCCTTCCTCACCTTCTACAAAAGCCAACTCCATCTCCCTTTGCCACCAAACCTCTGCACAGTCGTAACTAGTCAAAACACAAGCATAATAATTCCACATAAAGATGCTCAAAAGTACAAAAGGATGATTTCTTCTCATTTATCTTCAAAATTATCTTTAATACATGCATTTTACCTTTTCAGTAGTCAGTGGCACCCATCTCAGTAGTTTCCATCTCTTTTCTTGCAAAATTAGGGTTTTCTAGGTTTTGTTAGGGTTTGTGCTTCATTTCAGTTTTCCTTCACTTTGTACAAGTAGAATAGCCCCTGTAGAGTTAGCTTTCTTCTATCATAACAAAAGCTTCTTCTGAAAACTCATAGACGTTGGCTTAAGCTCCAAGTGAACTTGTGCCAGCTGATCAAGTGACAGCCTGAAGTAAGAGCTAGTACTTGTGCATATAGCACTGCCACTTCCAAGTTTGTTATGAACTACCGAGTTGATAAAAGTAAATAAGGAAGCCCTAGGAGTTGCATCATTATTGCTGCAATACTGGAGCTCACCACTCTTTGTGGCACCATTTCCGGGGAAGCATTAGAGTACTTTGTGATTACTACTTTTCTTCTATTTTCTACCGCAACATTCTGTTAAATAGTTTATTTAAGCAAAAGTAGAGTAGCTGTTTCATTTCAATTCTGCAATTTCATTTCAGCAAGCGTAAATTAGGCATTTCCTAATTTCATTTAAATTCTGCAATTTCATTTTAGCAAGCGTAGATTAGGTATTTCCTGCTTTCATTTCAATTCTGCAATTTCATTTTAGCAAGCGTAGATTAGGCATTTCCTGCTTTCATTTCAATTCCACAATTTCCATTCCAACAAAGCAGATTAGTCATTTCCTGCTTTCATTTAAATTCTGCATTTTCCATTTCAACAAGATTCATTTCAATTAGTTGCAGTTTGTTGTTCAATCCATTTCAGTTTTGCAAGTACAAGCAGAAAAAAAAAAAAAAGAGAGAGATTTCCTTTCATGCCTCGTAGGAGTAGAAATAATTCAAAAAAATGTTTGCCCAACACCCCCACTGCTTCACATAGCCAACCTTCTCTCTTCTTTAGTGGTTGTAATCAAGAAACACCCTTAGGTAATAGCCAGACATATTTGAAGAACCTATAGGGGAAGAAAAAGAAGAAAACATTCCTCTGGAGCCAATGGCTAAAACAGAAATGTTGGGAGCAGTACCTTTTCTTCCAACTCATCCATTAGAAGTGAATTGGAGAATCGGTTAGAAAATTTCAAGAGCGAGATGAGGCAGATGCTTGCCATGCATATCAAAAGAAAATAAGAGGAAGTAGAGAGGGCTTTGTCCATCTTTTGTCCCAGGTGCACTAGAAAGCATCCTAGGAACAAATGTCCATTACACTCTATAGAAGTGTGTTTATTTTGTGAAGAAGACCATCCTACGAATTAGTGCCCTTCCTTGTCTGGAATTAAAGTTGCATATTAGGGGGCTGAGGGTGCCACTAAACTACTCTATTTCATGAACCAAAGGAGGTCACATGGACCCAGACCATACCAGCAGGGGATGCAAGGGACATCTTAGGCATACTACAACCCCAACCAAGTCACATTTATACCTTCTTGGGGTCCCCCTGCTCATCCTTCCTGGTCCACACCCCCTCCTTGGTCGTATCCTCCTCAATATCATGCTCAACTAGCTACTCATCCATTTCACTCCTATGATCAGCCGCAACCTAAGTGGAATACACCTCATTAGGGGTGGAGGCCCCATTACAACTCTCCTCCCGCTCCTTTTCCTCCACCACCTGCTCAACCGCAACCATCGCTTCCTGCTCCAAAAAGGCAGCACCAAATGCTTGCTCAGCCAAACCCGAACCCGAACAATAGATAGGCTCAACAAGTACACAATGAGGAACCACTTGCCCAACCACAACCCCATCTACATCCATCTCAAATATACACTCCCACTCAACTTCCCGTACCACCACTTCCGAACCCACACATTGAAGTAGCTCAACCAAATTACAATGTCGTGGTACAACACTTCCAAGCAAGTCCTCTTGAGCTCAATGATATTCACCATAGCTCACGAAGAGTAGTGTAAAACATAGATTATATTGATATCATTAAAGGACCACATCCAGTAGAAGAAGATGCAAAAGAGAAGGTCAAAGAACCATAGGCTACACTTGATGAAGAGAGGACATCAAAATCAGAGAGTGAGAGAGCTCCTTCATGGTTACCATCAAATCCTCCATGTATTCAAGAGAAGAATCAACAAAAAGAGGGAGATTTGAAGGTCATGGTAGAAGAAGACATGAAGAATGATCTAGATCAGCAAAAAGGCCAAGTGCATCACAACTATATTGAGATATGGTTCCAGACGGTCACTAAGGTGCAGCATCACTCTCTTCCTCAACTATGCTTGATCCCTTCAAAGTCAACTTATTTGGTCTCTGAAATCCAGATATATGTCAAAGCATACATTTCAAGCCTCCACATCAATTTGTCTATCATCTCGCTGTGCACATGGCTCCATTGGAAGTATTCTTATACTTGAAAATGATTTTGTTTTTCAAGTAGGGTAGGGTAGAGAAAAAATAAAATAAAATAAAATAAATGAAAAATAAGAGAAAAAATAAAAATATGAGGTGAAAACCTCCTCGGAGGCGCCTCAAATTGGCTCATTGATTGAAAACATCCATGAGGCAGTCAATGGGTTAGAAAGAAGAGAAAAGAAAATGGGAATAAGTTCCTTGGGTGAAAACCTCCCTTGGAGGTGCCCAGGGCAGGCAATTAGGGTGACAACCTCCTTGAGGCACCCTAGTTGTTTTCAAAAAAAAAAGAGAGAGAGAAAAATAAAAAAGAAAAATGAATTTCCAGTTGTATTGTAGGTTTGTAGGAGGACTTCAGGAAACAACAACAGGTGCCAAGAAATGTCTGAAACCAATAACAGCACCTATCCTACCTTCCCTCACCCTTCTCCATCATTCTTCACATTCTTTCCACGTCATTGTGCTTCTTTTCTAAAAGCTATGTTTTCTACAGGAGGCTCTTGTAGAAATTACAGAGAGCTAGATGTGGATTTTAAAAAGCAGTTTGGGGAACAAGGAAGCTTCATAAAAGGTTCATAAATCCCTCTACAATCTTAAAACCTCTCTTCCATCATTTTAAAGTCTACATTACAGCCTAAGCTCATTTTTTCTTACTGTCCAGAAAACTGCAAAATATTTTGATACAAAAATCCGGAGATCAGAATTTGTTTTTTCCCTAACTTGAAAACCGTGCATCCACTTAAAAAATTGTTTCATGGGGAGATTAATATGGGTGATAGTAATATGCCCAAGAAATTTTATCCAATTCCAATGCACGATTTCCAAGAAATCAACCTCCATCACCTTCAGCCATTTTTGCATTTTCTCCATATCCGTGCATCCATTTAAAAACCTGTTTCATGGGGAGATGCATATGGGTAATAATAACATGCCTAAGAAAACCAATTCCAGTGCACAGTTTCCAAGAAATCAGCCTCCATCACCTTCAACCATTTTCAGTTTTTCTCAAAATTCGTGCATCTATTGACCAAAATGTTTCAATGGGCAGGTGCATAATGATGATAGAAACATGCTCAGAAAGTTTCAGGTCAATCCAATCTACCATTTGAGAGCTATGGATGAAACAAGTCACTGTCCTACAAAAATCTAGCATCAGCAGCATGAGGGTGAAAATCTGAAGGTTGAAGCAGAATCCTGGAGATCAAATCCAACCAGAAAGGAACCTGCACAAAGTGTAGCCACATATCAGGAACCAGACAAGCATGCATCCATAGAAACAAAGGCATGCAGCAGAAGGAAAGGCCACAACACCTCACAACAAACACATTCGACTTCCAGGTAAGTGTCTCAACCTATTCCTCTATTGCATCTGTGTAATTTGAAACTACATAAACAAATGAAATGGTTGGGATTAAGCTAGAAAGGTGTCTAGTTAAACTGACCACCCTCAGCTACTTTGATTGCACTCATCCAGAGATCACACTGCACGTGTGTCTAGTCAACTCATGGAAATATCTAACAGTCAGGTAGTGGCAACTGTTTGAAGTCAAGCACCAATGATGTCAAGTGATTATAGGCAGAAAACATGAAGTTTCATAATAGCACTACAGTGGGGACCAACGGTCTGCATGGGGCCAACATACACTTGGCCAGCTCACCCTCCATCACTGGAAGTCTCCATAAACAACCATAACAACTCCTCCTTGAAACACTCTCATCACCTTCGCTTTCATTTTTATCATCGTGTTCTCAACTACAGCACTCACTTACCACCTCCAGAACATCGAACCAGTCATCGTCTACCAGTTTTTAAAACCCTCCTACTTATCGGGCTCTACAGGAGAATTATTGCATTCTACAAGAGCAGGAACACATTCTACAGGAGGCTTTCTACAGGAAGGCCATAGAGCAGCTCTGCAGAAGGAAAATTCGAATTTTTTTTCAAAATTCGAGTTGAATTGAGGTAGGCTTAGAAACCCACTCTGCATACGATATATCTATACAAGGTGGTGGGTTAAAAGTAAAGTATTGGGTTGAAAAAAACAAAGGAAATAGAAGCTCAAGAGTCGTCCTGTGTTTTGCTGAGTTCTACACAGTCTCTCTGTTTTCTCCTCTACATTCAAAATCTGTCTTTTCTTCCTCACATTCTTCTATAAAAAAGGGATGCAACCATAGAAACCAAGCCTATGAAAAAACGAATTTTCCAAGTCTGTCTACTCTAAAAAACACTGTGTTATATATCCTCTGTTCTGTCAAAGTCGTGATTATTATTTTTTTTCCAAAAACCAAGAAGCAAATTTAGGTTAAAAACAGTGTGAAGAGAGGGAAAAATTGCAAATTGATGTTGTGAAAAAAAGAAAAACACAGGAAATTCCCTCTCTAGTTTCAGAAAAAACAAAACTCAGCTATCCCTCTGTTTCTAGATTTGGAAGTTGTTGCCTTCTTCCTCACCTTGAGCATTTTTAGAAACCACTAAACATCATGCTAGGAGATTTTATGAGAAAGGAGCCTTTGAAATCCAACAAATTGCATGACCACCCCGAAGTGGTGTCCCTCTTCACCAGGGAAAACTGGATGTCCTTCTTTGAGAGAATTCATGGTTATGACGAAGAGGTGATTGAAGAATTTATACTTTCCTTAAGGCCCCATTCCAAAACACATGCTAGAGTGAGTTTCAGGGGTCTGACCCTAGATCTTACACCAGATTTTATTAGCAGAATCACAGGTCTTCCACTTGGACTCCCCTGGAGCAAAGAAGAAAAACCACTGGGTCAAGTTGCCAAGAACACCTTCATAGCCTGGGAGATTTTTTAGAAATATAACAGAGGAAGAAGAGAAAGAAGAACATGAAACAGAGAAGAAAAAGACCAGAGTAGAAAGGAGAAAACCCATAACAAAAAAGAAAAAAGACTAAACTAGAGAATAAAAAGACTAAAGCAAAGAGGTTAGAAACTAAACAAGATGAGAAGAAAACCAAAACAAAGCTTGAGGAAGCAAAGCTAACCGAGGGAGAGAAGATAAAAGAAGAGGAAAAAGAGGAAGAAGAAAGACAACAGTGGAAGGACATGGACAAGGAGGTAGAATTTTATGCCACACATGAGAATACCACATTAGAAGCTTGGGATGATAGGGAGGACATCAGAGCCATTAAGGATGAAGAGATAGATTAGTTTCTCAGAGGATGAGCAACACCTTCAGTAGGGGGTGATGATGAGCCCCATAAATGGGTAATTATATGGGCTCATTTTGCCTCTTAATTTGACTTAATCCACCATTCTCATTAGTTTATTTCATGTTTTTCATTATATTTATGCTAATAGATTGAATTGGGTTATTCATTATGCCAAAAAGTCTAATGTGTGCTTTATGCAGATTTTTGGTCAATTTTGAGACAAAATCAAAGGTTTAATGAGCATTTGGCAGCCAAATTCAAGGAAGAAAAAGGGAGAGGATTTGTAGGAGGGTGTCCCCTTCATTTATGAACCCTTACCTTGAATTCTCCATCAGAAACTTAGAGCACAAAGGTCCACTTTCCAAGGGGCAGCCGAGCATGTCAAGTAGGACTATTGTTTATCTTCAGTTCTAGGAAGCCGAGTTCCTTGACTTTAGTTGGACTGTTCGGGGACTCCATTTGTATAAATAAGGGGGCTTAGAGCCTCAACTTTTTTAGTTATATTTTAGCCATTTCATAGTATATTTTCGCACTTTTGTGCAGCTTGGTACTTAGCTCATTTTCGAGCTTTTTTTGAAGACAATTTTGTGATGTAACTGCTATTTTTTGATAAATGAAGATGAATCCAGTTTTGAACCAACACTAATCTTTCCTAGAGGGATGAAGCTCTTGGGTTAGGGCCCAACCCAAGCTTCCCAGCACCTCCTTTGTGTATTTATATGCTTTTTTCTTGCATTGATGAGATAATTTCTATTGTTTAGGTTAAATCTTGCTTTGTTAATTAGGTTTCTTTTGATGGTTAGAATGGTTGTTCCTGGTTCAAGTTGATTAGATAGTTTGCTGTAGTAACAAAAAAAATCAAAAAAGGCTACCAGTAGGTCTTGATATCCTTTCTCCCTCCTTGGGACCATGATCTGAGGTCAAGGCACTATTGCTACCACCAAAAACATTGTTTTTGCTTTTCTAATGCAATTGCTAGTGTGATATTTCGAGTTGGAGAAGTTGATATTAGTTTGGATTCACTTACTTAGATCATTTCATGTTCATTTATCATCGTTTACTCGCATAGTTTTATGTTCATAAAGTTTTGTTCAACATTTTTCTAGTTTTAGGTCATAATTTAGGTTAAAATAGACAAAACTCTATTTTTCGGTTCTTGCTTGGGTCAGTTTTGAGAAGTAAGTGTGTAGCTCACTTATAGAACACTCTAGCTTATCATTCCTCCATAGCATAACCTGTACCAGTTCATCTCTCAAGATTTCCCCACTCTTTCGACTCATTTCACCAAACTGCCCTAATTTTTGTGTTTTTGTGCAAAATTGCTTTCTTAACCTTTGAACAAATCCAACCATCTCCTTCATTCCTGATCTTCATTGACAGAGTCCTAGACCCCTCAACACCTCCATTCAACCTTCATTTCCCTTTTCCCTTCATTTTTCCACCTTCAAAACTCCAAAAACCACTTTCGGCCTCCTCTTGTAGATCCTCTTGTAGAACCTCCTGTAGATCCCCTACAACGTCTTGTAGAAGTTCATGCATTTGATTTTTCGAAGTCTGATTTCAATGGAAGTCTCTAGAAGGGTACCAAGGACTTCTTAGAACCTCTGCACTCCTTCCTCAGCTTTTGTAAAAGCCAACTCCATCTCCCTTTGCCACCAAACCTCTGCACAGCCACAACTAGTCAAAGCACAAGCATAATAATTCCACATAAAGATGCTCGAAAGTACAAAAAGATGATTTATTTTCATTTCTCTTTAGAAGTAGCTTGAATACATGCATTTTACCCTTCCAGTATTAAATGGCACCCATCTCAGTAGTTTCCATCTCTTTTATTGCAAAATTAGGGTTTGCTAGGGTTTTCTAGAGTTTGTGCTTCATTTTAGTTTTCCTTCTCTTTCTACAAGTAGAATAGCCCTTATAGAGTTAGCTTTCTTCCATCACAGTAAAAGCTTCTTCAAGAACTCATAGAAGTTTGTTGGTGTTAAAATTGGCAACCAGGGCAGAACTTCATGTGGGTCATCTTATTCATGGTTGATAATATTTTTATTAGATTCCTCTCGTCGAGAGGTGTAGGATTGACATAAAGATCATTCGATTCCGATAAGTATTCATGGAGATATGAATTTATTTTGATTATGGAATTATTATCAAGCCGAACTACAACTCATGTAGGCTCAGAAGCCCAATAGTCGCATCTATTCACCCACCAACGTTGTGTATAAATATAAGAGGACTTTTCCTCATTTGGACTCACTCATCTCATCAAATCTCTCTCTCTCTCTACTGCGCAGATATGAGTCTCTTCTCTACTACGCTGAAATGGGTCTCTCTCTCTCACACATGTGAAGTCGGAAGCTGTTGAATTTGAAGCTGCAACTGTAGAAGTAAAGATTGACTTGCATGGCCCAGAAGACCTCCTCTTTGGAACTGCATTGTAGGTTCATCTGAATCTCCTTTGAAAGCAGCAACTTCGGGTGGTGGAATGAAGTCAATCTGACGAACGGTTTGCAAGATATCGACTGCCCTAGTTTGAAGCCCAAAACTATTGAAACTGAAGCTGCAACTGCAGAAGTAAAGATTGACTTTCGTGGCCTAGAAGATCTCATCATCTGAACTGCGCTATAGGTTCATCTGAACCTCCTCTAGAAGTCGAAACTTTTGGTGGTGGAATGAAGTCAATCCGACGGTCGGTTTGTGAGATATCGTCTGCCCTAGTTTGATAATGAAGCCGCTAATGCTAATGTTGCTGATCTAGGTTTTGCTACTGCTGATATGAATCAGATTTATTGTACTATTTCTCTCTGTTGAATTACTGAAGATAAAAGAAGATTTGATGAAAGGGTTTCCCCACACATTGTGGGGTTTCTCCCTGGCTAGCCGCCACATCTTGTGTCTCTTGTCTTGGCTTGTTTTTTGTCGATCATTTAATATTCTATCTGCACTTCACTTTATGTACATGTGATTTCTAATCGGTGGAATATAATAAGAAAAAGAAGTAAATTGTTATAAGCATAGAACATACCATAACTTAACATGGTATCAGAGCTAAGGTGAAGACAAAGCCCGAGCAAGAGCAAGAGAAATCATTGAAGAGAAGATTGGCAAGGCTATCCTAAAAGAACTATGGGGTCCTCATCACTCTTTCCTGCCAAAGACAAGCTCCATGAGAAAGTTGACTATCACGGATGGAAGATGTCTATCGATCTAACCCTTGAAGATCAAGGAGTGTTGGACCATGTAAGAGGCAATATTGTTGAGCCTTCATCAAATGCATCTGTTGCTGCCTGGAAAAAATGGAAAAATGGAGAAGTCAAATCAAAGAAGATCATTTGGGACTCTATCGACAAGCGCTTGGTGGCCTACATCTCTGATCTAGACACCTCCAAGGAAATCTACGATAGACTGGTGAGTTTATTTAAAGTTAATGATGCAAATCAAGTTTTGTTTCTTAGAAATAAGTTGAGGGAAATCAAGAAGGGTAAAGATGAAAGTATGCAAGCATACTTCTTAAGAATCACCGAGATCAAGAACGATCTCCTATCTATTGGGGAAACCATTACTGACAGAGAAATGGCACTCACAACTCTCGGAGGATTACCCTCTGAATGGTATGTGTTCAAGACTACTCTTCTAAACAATAATGTAATTCCTAGTTTTGAGGAATTAATGGCTAGATGCATTCAAGAACAAACAAGGGTAGAAGAGCAGGAAATACCCTTGCCTAAAGGTCCTCCTGCTGCTTTTTCTTCTCATGCTAAGAAAAGAAATAATTCTGGGTCTAAATCAAAAGGAAAGGCTGGACCTAAGGGTAGAAGAAAAGGATGATGTTACATTTGTGATAAAGCAGGTCACTATGCAAGGGAGTGCCCTGATAGAAAGGACTCACACTGGGAAAATGATCAAAATCCCTCTGATGGCAAATCAAAGGAATGAAAAATTCAACAGCAAAGGTAAGAGGAGAGCTAGGGATCGAGGAAGAGGACAACCATTCAAGAAGGCTAGAAAGTCTAGGATGTATTAAATGCACCTGACCTAAAAAATAACCTAGTGTCCATCTCGACAATGGAAGACAAAGGCTACAAGGTAACCTTAAGCAATGGCAAGGTATGTATATGGAAATGCCTTTACTCTTGGGTTTAGTGTTGATTCATCATATCAGGTCGATGGAAGTCCGCTAGGTGTCATGTCTTGTGACACAACTCTTCAGTCCGAACTTTGGCATCAGAGGTTTGCCCAGCTTCATTACAAAGCTCTACTTGGTGTAAAACAAATGGTGACAGGGATGCCCGAATTCCAAGTAGAGAAAGAAGGTGTATGTCTGGATGTGTCGAAGGAAAGCTCAAAAGGGGACCGTTCCCCTCAAGCCAATGCAAGACCTCTGATGTATTACAGTTGGTTCACTCAGGCATAACTGAGGCTGGCATTAAGAGGGAGACTACTACACCACATACTCTTGAGCAGAATGGTGTGGCAGGAAGGAAGAACCACACGATGATGGAAGTTGTCTGGGCCATGCTACATGATCAAAGACTTCCAAAGTTTCTATGGGCTGAAACTACAATCACCGTCGTATATGTACAAAATTGATGCCCTCATCAAGCATTGGGTTCTTAAACTCCTGAAGAAATGTTCACCACCGGTCAAAGGAAGTCGTGATTAGTCATGATGTCACCTTTGACAAAGATATGGCTCTCAGCAAGGTGGACAATCTGCTAACTTTGAGTAGCTCTTAAGAAGCTCACACCATGGAACCAAAAGAAAATGATGATGAATCAATGCCTGATGTAGAAGAACCCATGGATCCGATTGATCCTCATTCACATGAGCCTTCCTCTTCTAGGAAGAGGCCTTCATGGCTTAGGGGGATACTTAATGATGCTGAAGGACATGCTGCACCCTGAGGAACCTTCCATCAAAGTAAGAAACTTAACAGGTATCAGGGATACCTGACCATCATGAGCAGATCATACAAAATGAACCTTCGTCATTCTCCAATGTCATCAAGCATTAACTATGGAAGGATGCTATGACCACAGAATATGAGTCTATTATGGAGAATGATGTCTGGGAAGTATTTCTCAGACCCTGGACAAGACAATTGTTACTTCAAAATGGCTTTACAAGATAAAGCATGCAGCAAATGGAAGTATGGAAAAGTATAAGGTTCATTTTGTTGCTCGTGGTTTATCCCAGAAGGGAGGTATAGACTATGATATTTGCACCTGTTTCCATATATACGACCATCCGCTTGATCATAGCCCTTGTGGCTTCACAAGGATGGAACCTACATCAGATGAATGTTAAGACCGCGTTCTTGCATGGTTCTATCAAAGAAGAGGTCTATGTGGAGCAACCTGGAGGATTTGAGATTTATGATTGAAAATCTCATGTATGCATGTTGAAGAAGGCTCTCTATGGGCTGAAGCAAGCACCCCGAGCATGGTATGAGAGGATCGATAGCTACTTGATGAAGCTGGGATTGACTAGGAGTGAAGCTGATCCTAACCTTTACTTTAAGGTTGAAGATGAAAAGCCTCTCATACTGGTGTTGTATGTGGATGACCTCTTTCTAACAGGTGCAAACCCTCTCATTCACAAATGTAAGAGGGAGATGGCTTCTGAATTTGAAATGAAGGACCAAGGACTTGAAGTGTGGCAGAAACCAAGGGAAATTTTCCTATCTCAAGGAAAATATGTGGTAAATATGTTGGAAAGATTCATTATGATGGACTGCAAGCCTGTGACTACCTCGAGGATCTTAACTTTTAGAAGTTATATGGTAGTGATGTCGGACCAGACTTGGGAAATGCCTCTGAGTTTCAAAAACTCGTTCGCAATGATGTTCTTGGTGAACCTCCGTCCGAACACATGTTTTTCAGTTAGCATTGTGAGCTCATATTTGGTGGAGTCTCACTGGATTGATGCCAGGAATCTTCTGAGATGTCTTCAGGACACAATCTCTCATGGATTAAGATACACTGTCGGAGATGTGAAAACTACTTGGATATATTGATGTTGATTGGGCAGGCAATGTGGTGGACCGTAAGAGCACTTCCGGGTACTGTTTCACCTTGGGATCTGCTTCGATATCCTGGATGAGTAGGAAGCAAAAGTCAGTGGCTTTGAGCACCACCGAAGCAGGATATATTGTTGCTAGCATAACCTCGTGTGAGGTAGTCTGGTTGCAAAAGCTATTCAGTGAGCTGTTTGGATTTACATTGGATACCACTGTGATTCTCTGTAACAACCAGAGGTGGGATTCGATTATTGAGGAATCCCGTATTCGTCAATTGCTCCAGCAGATAGACATCATCTGGGATATGGTAAGTCGATGATCAAGGAAGCTCCATAACATTAAGATGATGTAGAGGTTGATACACCTTGTCAAAGCCCCGAGGAAAGATCTAATCTGTGATTCTCCCAAACGACTTGGAGTCGGCAAGAAACCTTTTACAAGGGTCCTGCATGTTGCATACATTGAGCTCTGGGAGCTCTAAGGGCTTGTGGTTCCTACTGGAGCAACATATGACCACAGGGTGACTCACCCTCCCCTAGTGGTGCACACTGGAACAAGATTAAATGCTCTCTTGTGGGACAAGATGATTCGCTCTCTTGTGGAATAGGATGATTCGCTCTCCTGTGTAGCAGGATGATTAGTTCTCCTGTGAGGCCTAGATTGATGTGTTCTCCATGGCAGCCTGGAGTGATGTGTTCTCCATGGTGATTGTAGCAGGATTGATGTGTTCTCCTGTGAGGCCTGGATTGATGTGTTCTCCATGGAAATTGTAGCAGGATTGATGTGTTCTCCTGTGAGGACAGGATTGATTAGTTCTCCTGTCGAGGCATCCTACCCATGCAGTCTGGGACTCATGGGAAGTACCTCTCATCTGATCAATGAGCAGGGAAATGAAGTTAGGGACCATAGTAGTATTGATGGATGCATCGTTGTAACTACCGTACTCCCTACACTACGATGACCTCCATTGATCTGGGATCAATGATACTGGTCTAGGACCAATGGTAGGAGTTGTACCATACTATGACGCTGACTTCGGGTCGGTTGAGACTGGTCTGGGATCAGTGGTACATACTCTGAGACTGATTTTAAGTTAGTGGAGGATGATATTGGTCTAGAACCATTGGAGTTGTACTCACTATGACGCTGACTTTGGATTGGTTGAGACTGGTCTGGGACCAGTGGTACATACTCTAAGACTGACTTTGAGTCAGTATCATACATCCTCGATCATTTCTTCTTCTTCATAATTCGGACAAAAGCAGAGTAGAACAGAACAATGCAAGAGCAGAGCAGAACAGAGAAAAATAGTACAGATCAGTGCAGGCAGAACAAGACAAAGCAGAACAGGCAGAATAGAGCAGAGCAGGGCAAGGGTCAGGCTGTACAGGGCAGTGCATTTCATCGATGAATAGTAACGACAGATAGACAGATTGTAGATGAAGTTATCCATGGTTGAGAGGGAGTGTTAAAATTGGCAACCAGGGCAAAACTTCATGTGGGTCATCTTATTCATGGCTGATAATATTTTTATTATATTCCTCTCGTTAAGAGGTGTAGGATTGATATAAAGATCATCCGATTCCGATAAGTATTCATGGAGATATGAATTTATTTTGATTATGGAATTATTATCAAGCCGACCTACGACTCATGTAGGCTCAGAAGCCCAACAGTCGCATCTATTCACCCACCAACGTTGTGTATAAATATAAGAGGACTTTTCCTCATTTGGACTCACTCATCTCATCACATCTCTCTCTCTCTACTGTGCAGATTTGAGTCTCTTCTCTACTGCGCTGAAATGGGTCTCTCTCTCTCACACATGTGAAGCCGGAAGCTGTTGAATTTGAAGCTGCAACTGCAGAAGTAAAGATTGACTTGTGTGGCCTAGAAGATCTCCTCTTTGGAATTGTGCTATAGGTTCATCTGAATCTCCTTTGAAAGTTGCAACTTCTGGTGGTGGAATGAAGTCAATCCGACGAATGGTTTGCAAGATATCGACTGCCCTAGTTTGAAGCCGGAAAATGTTGAAACTAAAGCTGCAACTGCAGAAGTAAAGATTGACTTACGTGGCCTAGAAGATATCCTCATCTGAACTGCGCTGTAGGTTCATCTGAACCTCCTCTGGAAGCTGAAACATTTAGTGGTTTAATGAAGTCAATCTGACAGTCGGTTTGTGAGATATCGTCTGCCCTAGTTTGATAATGAAGCCACTAATGCGGATGCTGCTGATCTAGGGTTTGCTACTACTGATATGAATAAGATTTATTGTACTATTCCTCTCTGTTGAATTATTGAAGATAAAAGAAGATTTGATCAAAGGGTTTCCCCACACATTGTGTGGTTTGTCCCTGGCTAGTCGCCACATCTTGTGTCTCTTGTCTTGGCTTGTTTTCTGTCGATCGTTTAATGTTCTATCTGCACTTTACTTTATGTACATGTGATTGCTAATCGGTGGAATATAATAAGAAAAAGAAGTAAACTATTATAAGCATAGAACATACCGTAACTTAACAGTTGGGCCCCTATAATACTAGTTATTACCCCATTAATATTGTAGTTATACCCCTTATTAATATTGTTGTGCCCCTATTGTCCCCATATTGTTATTACTGTGCCCCATAGAATCCCTATATTGTTATTTTTGTGGCTTTATATTATTATTGTTAGGTTGGCTAGATTATGTTGTGACTCCTTAGACTCCTATATATAGAAAGGAGGTTTTGTCATTTGAATCATCCAAGAATTGTTCATTAATGTAATGTAAAGGAGGTTTCCTCCTCGAAGAGGTTGATTTCTAAGGCGTTGATCTATCTTTTCTATCTTTTCTTGAGCTCGTTTCATAACATTTGTTATCAGAGCTTTGGATTCTAGGGTTTCACTGCTCCAAACAGGTCATCATGGAATTTTCGCTATGACTTTTTTTCTGCAACGTTTTAGAAGTTGCAAAAAAAACCATTTGAGAAGAAGTCGCATTGAACCTCGGGTCCGAATTTCAGAGCTTTCAGTGCTATATTTGCAGAGATATGATCTCAAGAAGTTGGTCTTTTTGCAGGCTCCTGAATTACATTCCAAACAGGTGACTTGGGGAAAATCGTCATAACTTTCTCTCTGGGGATCGGATTGAAATTTCATAAGAAGGTACAGAAATAGGACGGACTTTAGTTTCTTGTATGCATTTTTCAGATCCAAAGGTTGAAACAGTGACTCGTGGCACGTTGTACATTTTCGCTCTACTGAACTAGTTTATAATCAAGTCATTGTGGGAGATTTCGCATAACTCTTCCTTGGAGAATCCAATTTGGGTCAGACTTGTGGCATTGGAAAGAGGACGCAGAATGCTACTACAGGTCGCAATATTAGAACTGGAGGATCTGAAATTACAGAGATACATCAGATTCAATATCAGGCTTCTACAAAGTGAAAAAAAGGTGTGTAGTTTTTTTTTTAAATTTTTGCGTAAGCTTGGTTTGAAGGAATTCAAAGGGCATAGTAAAGCATTATTATTGGTAACAGATGCCCAGAGGAAAGAAAATGCAAACACCTAGTAAGGAACCTGAAAGCTTTAGTATGACTCATGAAGAAGAGGAAGAAATGCTACATGATATATCAAAATTACAAGAACAAGTACAACAAATGTCACGCTCACAAAAGCTAACAGAAGCTAAGATAAATGGCACGGAATCTAAGATAAAGGGCATGGAAGCTAAGATAAAGGGCATGGAAGCTAAGATGGATGATGCGAAGACAAATTTGAAGAGAGACATGGCAGATTTGAAGAAAGACATGGCAGATTTGAAGACATATTTGACAAAGTTTCTACAAGAAATACTTACTAATGGTGAAAAGGTTGTAAAGAAAACTCATGATGTGAACAAAAGAAATGTTAATCATGATTCCATAGACTCTAATGTTCGATCGAAGATGCACCATATTCCAAAAATCGATATGAGGAAGTTTGATGGCAAGGATCCTGCCACATGGATATTACAGATGGATCAATTCTTCGATCTCAATAATGTGCAAAACACACAAAAGGTAAGTATGGAAACTTTATATTTGGAACCAAATCAGTTTGTATGGTATCAATGGCTTTGCTCTCATAAACAATTTATCACTTGGGAAATTTTTATGGAAGAATTGATAGCACATTATGAGGATACAAAAAGCAACACTTTTTTAGCCAATTGATAAGTCTCAAACAAAAGGGTTCAATAATGGAGCACATTGAGGAATTCCAAAAATTGAACATAAGGGTAAAAGATATTCCAGAGGACCATAGGATTGATGTGTTCATAGGTTCTTTAAAGGATAATATCCAACATGATGTTGGCCTTTGGGAACCTGATTCATTAGAGAAGGCATTCAGGTTAGCAAGAAAAATGGAAAGCAAAATTATGGCAACCAGGAAGCATACCACTCACAACTATAAAGACGAAAGTGTTGTTGCCCCTAGTCTTCCACAACCTATAAGGTTGACACCACAACAGTTGGAAGAAAAAAGAGCAAAAGGGCTTTGTTATAGTTGTGATAGCAAATACACTAAAGGTCATAAGTGTGTTGAGAAGAAATTATTCTACATAGATTGTGAAGAGGAAGAAGAAAAGGAGCAAGAAAGGTCAAAAGAAGAGGATATACTCTAGGAACAAAGCCTAGATAAAGAACAAATAAATCCGACCATATCTTGTAATGCATTGGTGGGAATTACCACTCCTCAAACCATCAAGATAGAAGGACAAATCAAGAAGAAAAAGGTAATAGTGTTGATTGATTCAGGAAGCACCCACAATTTTGTTCATTGTAAGGTAGCAGAAGAATTGAATTGCTTCCTATATCCAACACCAAAGTTTCAAGTGATGATTGCAAATGGAGGAACAATAAATTGCTCTGAAAAGTGCCATAATATCAAGCTATCCATGGGAGAATATGTATTGACTATCCCAATGCTTTCCATTCCAATGGGAGGTGCTGGTGTTGTACTAGGAGTCCAATGGCTACAATCCTTGGGTACAATAGCTTTTGATTTTCAAGAAATTTTCATCAAATTTTCTACGGAAGGAAAGGAAGTTGAATGAAGGGGTATTGCAGGGAAACCAGGAAAGATAATCAGCTCTAATGGTATGACAAAGCTTCTAAAAAAGGAGCAAAGAGGTGTAATTGCACAATTATGTTCGCTAAATGTTTCCACATTGGAATCATCTATTTCTCCAGATTTCCAAAATGTCCTGGACAATCATTCCAAGGTATTTTAGACTCCCAAAGGCCTCCCACCTATGCGTGATCATGATCATGCTATTCATGATTCTAGGAAGTGTTCCTCCAAACATCAGGCTGTACAGATATCCCTATGTCCAAAAGAGTGAAATTTAACGTATGGTTGCAGAAATGCTAGAGGTTGGTACAATTCAACTGAGTCAAAGTTCTTTCTGTGCTCCAGTATTATTGGTGCACAAGAAGGATGGATCATGGCCCATGTGTTCGGATTTTATGGAGCTCAACAAGCTCACTATTAAATATAAGTTCCCCATTCCTGTCATTGATGAATTACTGGATGAATTGCATGGATCAATTTACTTCACCAAGTTGGATCTTCGTTTAGGACATCATCAAATCAGAATGAAGACTAAAGACATTCCGAAAACAACATTTAGAACTCATGAGGGTCATTATGAATTTTTGGTCATGCCTTTTGGCATTACCAATGCACCTTCAACATTTCAAGGTTTGATGAATTCAATTTTCAAACCATTCCTTAGAAAATTTGTGTTAGTATTTTTTGATGATATACTAATCTACATCAAGTATTAGAAGGATCATGTTGAACATGTTGACAAGGTGCTACAACTATTGGAGGAGAAACAATTATATGCAAAAAGATCCAAATTTTTCTTTTGAGTCCAGGAGGTGGAATATCTGGGTCATATTGTATCTCATGAAGGAGTTAAGGCAGACCCTAGCAAAATTAAATCCATTAAGGAATGGAAAATCCCCACATCCATAAAGCATTTGCGAGGATTTCTCAGGTTGACAGGGTATTATCGCAAGTTTGTTAAGAATTATGGGAGAATAACAACACCTCTAACAACATTATTGAAGAAAGATGCATTTTCATGGACTCTGGAAGCAACAAAGGCCTTTGAACATCTTAAAGAGGCAATGTGCCAAGCACCGGTCTTAGCTACACTGGACTTCACAAAAACTTTTATTGTGGAATTTGATGCTTCAGGAAATGGAATTGGTGCTATTCTAATGCAAGATGAAAGACCCATTTCTTTTGAAAGTCGTCCAATCAAGGGAAAATTTTTAAGCAAATCTATTTATGAGAAGGAAATGTTGACAATACTCCATGCACTTAAGAAATGACGACCCTACCTAATGGGAAGACACTTCAAGGTAAAAACGGATCATGATAGCCTTAAATACTTTTTAGAACAAAGATTATCCTCTGAAGAGCAACAAAAGTGGGTCACAAAGTTGTTGGGTTATGACTTTGAAATCATCTACAAAAAAGGGAAGCAAAATGTGGTGGCAAAAGCACTCTCAAGAAAGGATGAGGATGTGGAAGCATTGTTGTGTGCCATTTCTATTATCCAACCAGATTGGATAAACGAAGCAAGGGAGGAATGGAAGAATGACGAAGAGGTGTGGGCACTTATTCGAAAGTTAAAACAAAATTTCAGTACGTATGATACATTTAGCTGACAGAATGATTCATTATGGTACAAAGATCGCTTATACCTCTGTAAGAATTCCCAGCTAAAACAAAATATTCTTATGGAATTGCACACTTCACCCTTAGGAGGGCACTCAGGATTTTTAAAAACTTACCAAAGGGTTAAGAAGGAATTTTTTTGGGATGGCCTTAAATCAGATATTCAAAAGTTTGTGGCGGAATGTTTGGTTTGTCAACAAAATAAAGTTGAAACAAATAAGACACCAGGTCTATTACAACCTTTATCCATTCCAAGCCAACATTGGGAAGAGGTTTCAATGGATTTTCTCACAGGTTTACCCAAGTCTGAGGGAAAGAGTTTCATCATGGTGGTAGTTGACAGACTTACCAACTATGCACACTTTTGTGAATTATCACATCCATTTAAAGCCAGTACAGTTTCTACTGCATTTATGGAAACAATTCAAAAGCTACATGGAAACCCAAAGATTATTGTAGGTGACAGAGATCCCATTTTGATGAGAAATTTTTGGACAGAATTAGTTTCTTGTCTTGGTACTCAGTTATCTCATAGATCATCTTATCATCCTCAATCTGATGGGAAAACTGAGATAGTAAACAAATGTTTGGAAGGATATCTTCATTGCTTTGTATCTGATAAACATACACAATGGGTCAAATGGCTACCTCTGGCTGAATGGTGGTATAAGACTTCCTTCCATACAGCAACAAAAATGACCCCATTTATGGAACTTTATGGGTATCAACCACCATCCATCACATAATATTTAAGAGAAAATTCTAAGGTTCAGGCAGTGGAACATCACATCGAACATCAACAACAAGTCCTCCAACTCTTAAAGGGTAACCTCGTGTTGGCACAGAATAGAATGAAACAACAGGCAGATCAACATCGCAGTGAAAGAAGTTTTGATGTAGGTGATTGGGTATTCCTACGGTTACAACCATATAAGAAAATGTCCCTCAAGCAAGCTAAGAAAGATAATAAATTATCACCAAAGTATTATGGTCCGTACAAGGTGTTGCAAAAGATTGGTACTATGGCATACAAATTGGAGCTTCCTGCAGCTTCTCGATTGCACCCAGTTTTCCATGTTTCACGTTTAAAGAAGGTTATAGGCGACAAGATCCCAGTTCAAACAATATTGTCAGAACTTGACGAGGAAGGAAAAATTATATTGGAACCGGAAGCAGTCACAGAAACAAGAACTCGACAGCTACAAAATCAATCAATTTCAAAGTATATTATCAAGTGGAAGAACTTATCCGCTAAAGATTCCACATGGGAGGATGAGAATTTTATGCAGAAGTATCCAAAACTACTCAAGTGTTGAGGACAACACTTTTTTGAAGGAGAGGGGCATGTTGGGCCCCTATAATACTAGTTATTACCCCATTACTGTTTTAGTTATACCCCTTATTAATATTGTTGTGCCCCTATTTCCCCCATATTGTTATTATTGTGCCCCATAGAATCCCTCTATTGTTATTATCTTGGCTTTATATTATTATTGTTAAGTCGGCTGGATTATATTGTTACTCCTTAGACTCCTATATATAGAAAGGAGGTTTTGTCATTTGAATCATCCAATAATTGTTCATTTATGTGATGTAAAGGAGGTTTCCCCCTCGAAGAGGTTAAATTCTAAGGCGTTGATCTATCTTTTCTATCTTTTCTATCTTTTCTTGAGCTGGTTTCATAAAAAAGTTGGCTTAAGCTCCTAGCGAACTTGTGCCAGCTGATCAAGTGACAACCTGCAGTAAGAGCTATTACTTGTGCATATAGCACCATCACTTCCAAGTTTGTTATGAACTACTCAGTTGATAAAAGTAAAGAAGGAAGCCCCAGGAGTTGCAGCATTATTGTTGCAATACTGGAGCTCACCACAGATCGAGGGGCATTATATATCATGTACTTATATGTTATTGTATTCATTCTTAGCCTATGTTTTTCTAGACACATTATGTATATGGGATCCATTGTATTATTTTTTGCCCCATTGTTGTCAGTGTATCATGCATCATGTATTTTATAGCTCAGTCCCACATGGTTGGGCTCACCATTATCCTTTGTACAGAGTTATATTGTCGGGTATCGGTATGCCTCCTCGTCTCATTTGAGATCATGTACTACCTCATAAAAAGAGACTTCTATCAGTTTAGTAGGTCTCACCCCCTCCATTATTTGTCTTTCCTTAACTTGCTTCAGTTCTCTCTCTCTGACTCCCCTTTTGGTGTGTTGTGGAAGTGTAATCTACAACGTATTTCAGTCATACGATTTTCTCCTAACACTCATATGTTTGGGGGCAATTTTTTATCACCAAAAAAGATCACCGAGCCATTTTATAACTAGGTGGATTGAAATACACCATGTAGATTTAATTTTACCATAGTAAAATCACTTTCACTATGGAAAATAATTTAATAAACCACTTTTTAAAATTATTTTATGATTTAAATTTAAAAACCCCATGAGAATAATTAGATAAATCATTATTTATTTAATTTTCTCTAGGATTGATTATTAAATCATTATTTAATAATTATTCCTTGTCACATTTGATTAAATCTCTTAGGAATATTTAAATAAATTGTTATTTATTTAAATTTCCTTATTTTTATTATTAGAATAATTATTAAATGTCTATTTAATAATTATTTTGATTTCACACCTTTCTTGTTTCTCGCAAAATAATTAGTAAATAATTTTATTTGTTAATTATTTCTAAATAAAGGTATTTAACCACTTTAAATACATTTTCAATCTCCAATAAATATAATAAAGTATTCCAAGTAGTTAGATCTCAATTTTGTTAATAATATTTTATTATTCTCCATTTCAAGATTAACTCCATACTTTGTTATAAAAAGGAGGGTTTTTCATTCATTCTTCACCATGATCATAATCATCGTCAACATTATCATCATTTTTCTTGTGCTCCCATTTTGAGTTCTCCACTTTTGTTTGGGTTTTTCACATATTGATAGAGAGAATTAGTTTCCAAAGCATTAAAGATATCAAAGGACCCATTCCACAAAGGGGGGCTTACAGACCAATCTATAGATCTCCTTAACCGGGAGTTATCAATAAAATCTTTATTCATTTAAAATATTATTTCGAATTAGGTTATTACACTAGATATTTTATATTGTTTCTTTTTGTTATGGATCATATCTTCTTTTCCTGTAGGATTTCTATTTTTGTTGTATATCTAAGATGAAAACAACCATAAAATTTTTATTAGGGTCACTTGTCACCTAGTAAATTAAGTGAAGTATTTTTGGTAGACCTTCCAATAATTTTCACACTAATAGGTACACTTCATTTTCCTCTTCCATGTGTTAGAACCCCCATGCATCTCACCTCACTTGTTGCAAGGTCACACACTTACTTTTGAACAAATTCATTATACTTATCACTACACACTACCACGGTCAAGGCACTACATTACCAACCTTTTTTAGGACTCCTACTCTAAACGGTCTAAGGTCTGGTTGGGACTTCTTGCCATTAAGATCCCCTTGAATGTTAGCGGGTCCAATGCTATCAACATTTCTGACAATGGAAGGAGGGAGAGATGAAAAGTTGAGCCACTAAACTATATTTTGAATTTTTTCACATCATTCATGACTTATATCACAATCTCCACTCTGACATGTTTTTCTCACACTAATGATTTTGGTGTGTTGGTGGATGTTATAGATGACTTGTCACAACTTAAATATGATGGTGAAATATGAACATCCCTGTTAATTCATGGAGTTTCCTTTTTTGGTTTCTCTGTCAAGAATGAAGTCCTCTCAGATGATATTTCTTGTGGGTTTTTTACTTGCATGTTCGAAGGGAGCGTTAACAAATGGTGTCACACATTTCCCGCAACTTTTATACACTCTTTCAACCACATGTTTAGAGACTTAGGTCATTATTTCCTCTTTTATGGCTGTAAAGAACTTAACTACAAAATTTTAAAATTATGAAAAGAACTTGATGAATCTATTGTGGAAGTTTATGATTGTTTTAGTCATTACTATTTTGAATTTCTAGAAGATGAAGTTGACTAGAACTTTTTGGCTGAGATATTTTATTATCTTATTCACATACTTGAGAATCCACATGAATTAGAATCTTTCAAACGCCTCCTAGCATACCTCGGTGTTAGAGCTTCTAAATATGAGACACACAAGGTTGTCATCCCAAGTGACCCTTCGTCCCCTTCTCATCAAATAGCTCTAGGTCCACATGACGATGTGGAGAAGTTGTGAACTTACCCATTGAATTGTCACCATCTCCTCCCACCCCACATGCTCTAGATTTTTTCATAGATTTTCACTACAATCCTAATGTTTGTCACATGGTCTCATCCACTCAGCCTTCTTTCTCTGGTTCCTTTGGTCCTCCAGATTTCAGAGTGTTGTGTTCATGATTTATGGATTCCACATGTGATGTTCACAAGGATTAAGTTGTTGATGGAGTTGGTGTTGGGAAACCAACCAATGCTATCATTTTTATGATTCTGCGTGGGAATACGAACAATAAGTTAGGGTGAAGGATGAACTCCTTTGGATTGCACCTCATCTACTATATCTTGACGTGTTTTGCAATTCTACCATTTCTGATTTCCCTTGTGAAAATTCATCTCTGGATGTTTCCACTTCCGATCATTCATAGAATGCACATGATGTCAATCTGTCATTTGATTCCAGAGAGGAAAAATTATTCTTCCTGAATCCACTTAATCTCTCACCTTTATTTTCTGGAAACTCGGAGGGTGATTTATTTTTTTAGAAACCCTTTTGTATGACTCATCAGATCATGAGGATGCCGATGTCCATCTCAAATTTTTTGATCGTGGCTTTCGTGATATTTTCACTCATTCATATGATCATTTTTTTGATTCACCTACTATTGATATTTATAATCCACTACTCTTTAATGATCTATCTTCTGATATATTAGAAATCCTCAAGCTGTCAAGGCACTTTAGCCCGAGCACCATTTACAAAAAATTAGAGCCATTAGATCCCAGTCCCTTGACATTAGACCTTTTAGACCTCTTTATGTGTCTTGGAGTTACTTGTTTTCCATCTCTTGTTAAGCTTCTTAGTAGCCTTTATGGGTGGGGTTTTGTGTGTTTGATTGGTTGTTTATTTTTCTATCATTTTCAGATTTATTTACAATATTTCAACATTTTAATTTCAACAACACATAGCATCATAAAACATGCTTAATTATTTGATCCAATTCACACATCATTTTCACAAATTCACACCATAAATAAAGGTGAGCTTGGTTAACACTGCCAAGCGAAGACTTGAAACAATACACCTTAATAAATCAACACACATATATTAAGACCACTTGGGCATCAAGTCCAAACAATCCTTATAGTTTAGGTGGAGGGTCGGTGGCGTAGGCTTCCAATAACACCCATCGGTCACTTTCATTGACACATAGAAGTTAAAATATTAGTGAGCTTAAAATCCTTCACCATCTCACAGTCAAAGCCAGAGTGCGTTAGAAACCTGATTCAAAGGGGGCTAGGCTAGGTCATCGTGCAAGTAGTCCTCCTTAGGGATACCCAACCCATGGCAGGGAATTTTGTGTGGTGGCTGACTACCAAGAAGCTCAAGACTCGAGCACCCCCATGGGACGAAGGTAACTATAGTGACCAATCATTTGAAAACAACTTATAGGATTGGCTATGGGAAGCAGTTGGTCCTCTACCACACCTTTCTATGGACCACTCTACTTGTGGGGATGAGATTTTGTTAAGTAGAAGCTCTTTGGAAGGTTATATGCAAAATTAGATCTAGGATTGTTTGAGGGTTTAGATCACCTATAAGCTAGAGGTCTTTTTCATTGATGCCACATGTTTTCTTGTATTAGAGTAACATCATTAACATATCTATTTTACACTTTTCACCGCTGCACTTGGTGTTTTCTTGTTGTTTGTTTCTCTTTTATTCCTATCATCACTGTTTAGTTAGATACCATTGCACCTCGAAGGTGTTTGTCACATCAAATTTGAGGTCTTCACCCACAGTTTCCATTAGGAAAAATTACTCCTCCCTAGTTAGATTTCATCCTCCTAGTCCTACATCAAGTCATCATTCTGATTCTAATTCTGATTCTACTGATTCATCTAGTTCATCCTTTGATTCTGCGTCTTCTCAACCCCATATTACCACCATGTCAGGCACCCATGTGGATGCAAGAACCCAAGGTGGTAACACGGTGATAACCAGGGTACTCACACTGGAAAAACCCCCACCGATGTGGTCACTCCTACTCCCTTACTTCCTTTTATGGCTGGTTTAAGTCTCCTAGATTTGAGCCATAATATCAATGATCCTCTTCTCCACAATCCCACATGGATAGCAATGCCTACTAAAATCCCTTTAGACATCCTCCAGTTTAAAGGTAATCCTAGAGAAGACCGAACTAATCATGTTCACTCCTTCCATATGTAGTGTTCATCCAATTCCATTACTAAAGATTCCATCCATCTTTATTCATTCTAATGCAAGCTCACTAGAGCCGCTGGTAAGTGGTATGTCGACTAGCCCAGCGTAACCCATTCCACTTTAGCAACTCTTGCCACAACCTCTCTTTCATATTTCAAATTACCTCTCTGTTATGATACTGGTACCAAACTCTTGAATTCTTTTTGTCAAACTTCTTCCACACACCTTTTCAACTATATTCAGGAATGGCGTAGAAGGAGGAACATCTATAGAGATTTTAACTTTGAATACTAATTATATATGAATTGGTTTCTTAGATTAATGTTGCCCCCATTTACAAATATGGCATATCACACTTTCCTCAGTCCGAGGAAGAGGCACTCCAATATTGACGCGCAGTCAGGACCTGTTTACACTGTCATCCCTGATATGCCTCGACCTAGTGCTACTAATGCACTAGGGGAATCTCATGTTGTAGATGGCATAATTGGAACCCTTTCACACCCTCAACCATATGCTCCACCTCATATGAGTTATGGTCAACCACATGGAGGGACCAATTCCATTTACAATTATCCCTCCCCCAATCCTCCTTAGGGAAATCCTTATCCAGGTCCCAACACACGATGTGCATAGCCCCATCCACAAAAACATATGCTCAAACCAAATGTTCCCCCGCTGCTTATTTCAATGTATCTCGATGTCCTTCTTGTTAGTATACATAGCCTAGCGCTCCAGCTCCTTTGACACTAGTGCGCCATCCCCCCATGCCTACTCCACCGCTGTCATAGGAACCACCTCCTCCACAAGGGAAAGTGTATGCTCAGTAGAGTGGACCCAATCCCCCAAAAACCAAGAAAAGGAACAAGGGGAAGTTTATTAGGAACCAACAGTCTCAAGGAAATTAAGGGAACCAAGGTCCTCCACCTAATGCCCCTCAGATTCCTCAACCTAATCCCGCAACCTAGCAATAGGGTTGTAAGACCAAGCAGAACAAGGGCCTTCATATAGATAAACCATGTGCCTGTTGCAGATTATATGGTAATTATACCCATGATTGTCCTCTTTTACCTCAAATGCGGAAAGTATGGGAAGCTCAAGCAGCTTCTCGAGGATCACATCCCACCGCTCCTCCTCCTCCTCCTACTTCATCTCAAATAGTTGTTCTTACCAATCCTTTTCCTTACCAAGGATACATTTCTACACAACCTACACAAGATCAAGCTGCTTAGCTAGCTCCACCATCTGGTCATCATGATTATCACATTCCTATGATGAATTCTAATGAGGTAAATACCGAGCAAGTCAACCTTCAGACTCGATCGCACCAATACGACAAGCCATTAGCTAAGTCAGCGATTGAGTCCCAACCCAAAGTGTCCACTGAGCCTCCATTGTCACCCAACAATACCTTACAGATCCCCCACCTAAGGTCAAATTTATTCCCAATATCCCCAAAGGTTTGTTACATCTAAATGTTACTTCTACCAAAGCTGCCCATAAGTATAGCATAGTAAATGACTTGGTATAGTCTCCTACAGCCATATCAATGCTGGAAATCCTCCAAACGTGCTTATCACAACAAAAATCTCTACTATCTTCTGTAGGCGCTATGGACTCTCAAGATGATAAGATGATCATCTTTCGTGTTGACAACTCAAAAAATCCTCCCCTACCTTCATCTGTTGCATTTCAAATTCTAGTCTCCATTTGAAATGCCATTGTTTAGTAATGTATCATTAAGGTACAACCAAAATAAAATTATAAGAACCAATACGATTCAAGATGATGATGTCAACCATCCAAGATGATTCACCATTTTTGGAGTAAAAAAATAAAAATATTAAAAAATAATAAAATAATAAAACTACTTTTTCAACTTGTATTTTCAACTCATCTCCTTAAGATTTTACTCAAATTTCGAGTGAGAGTACTGTTTGGATGCAAAATATAACTCTTCATCTAATTACTATCCATGTTGCATACATTCAACGGACCCTACTATAAGAAAAATGATAAATACATGAGAAAACATGATTGAAATCACGTTTTTCATGTATTTCTCATTTTCGTGTAGCAGGGTCCATTGAAAGTATGCAACATGGGTACTCCTTGGATGAGGAAACAAATTTTGTATCCAATAAGTGTTTCCACTTGAAATTTGAGTAAACCCATAGGGAGATCAGTCGAAAAAATAGTTTTTTATTTTTTCCCTCTAAAATGTGATGATGTAATCTAATCTTATTTTATTATTTCCACTATTATTTTATAATTTCCTTAGAAGGCCCATTTTAGATGTCAAAAATCCCCTAATGCATCCATCATAGCCCCTTGGCTTATACTGCAGTTGTCCAACCATAGTTGTTGGCAAGACCATCTCTATTGACATTGAAGTCATTGATGCTCCCTTCGACTATAACATCCTTTTGGGTCGTAGTTATACTTATGTGATGTCAGTTGTCGAATCTACAGTTCACCGTAAGATGTGTTTTCCCCACAATGAGAAGATCATCACAATTGATAAGTTGACGTACTATGATCTAAAAGCCCAGACTTCACCTCAGTCCAACATTTCTTCTATGGCTGACAATAACAATGTTTCTCTATCTCTCCAGGCATTTATAAAGGTTCATCTTTGCTTGGTGCTTACTATGGCCCACCACCTACTCCTTCTAAGCCTAGCTCATCGAGTGTTTGCATGCTCCAAGCATCATGCACCACCCACAAATGGTTCTATATGCCCCCACAACAGACCGCACCTCCACAACCTAATGTGCCTAACTCAGCCCTACCTATCGGTACAACTCCTCAAGGATCACTTCCTTCTACTAGTCTCTCTCCTAATCCATTTCCACCCAAAACCGTTCCCCCAGGCCTTAACCATTCATGAGTAGTTCCTCCAAGACATTATCCTTTGAGTTTATTCTACACCTGTCATGACTGCATTGAGTTTATCCAATATTACCTTAGGGATCCCAGTGTGGTACATCAATCCCCCCACAAACACTCCTCCAAATCAATTGAAACCTTACACTTCGTTGACCTTGGTCCAACTATTTTTTCCTACCCTTGCCTTTTATTTAGTTCCAAAACAACCTCAACAGGAGCCTACTCCTATTACAAAATCATCTAGCGAGGAGGGAAAATATTGAAAAAAAGGGAACCCAAGACAAGGGCCCCCAACAACTCCAACTCCTCCTTATGCTTTGTGTGATTTTTCTAGTCATGCCATTAATAATTATCTTGGGTTCCCTCATGTTAATAATGTGGTCACTAATACCTTCCCTAGTCCTAACATTCATGAGGTCCATGTTACCTTACCTGAGTCAGCTAAGAATATTAGATCATTACGCACAAACCAGCCATGCACTTTGTGTGATAACTATGGCCACTATTCCCATCATTGTCCCCGTCTCAAATATTTTTGTGATACACTTCAAGTGCTTCATGAATTAGATGTTTCTTATAATGAGTCCACCTCTCCTTTACTTGTGGATTTTGGTACCCTCCTATACTGTAACAAGAAGTATCTCAAACACCCATTGTGATCCCTCCCCATGATATCGAGATGGTAGATAGTTATTCTCCTATTCTCTACTTTTGTCATCCATGAGATTGATGCCTTGGAACTCCCTTAATGTCTCCTATTGTGATTTTGTTGAACCTTCTTTGAAAAACACCCCGATATCAACATCGGTAGATATTCCATATACTAGTCATATGTCTTGCAACCTTCACAATGTGTATGTGAACCTTGTCTCTCATGAAGATGCTACAGGTAGCTCTTTATCATCATGTGGTCTTTCTTCCTCCAGTCTGCCCATATTCCATTCTGATGAAGACATCATGGAATCTATTTCCACCCTTGATTACTCTTGGGATGATATTCACCATCGTGCGTACTTCCTTCCGCAACAAACCCATAACCAATATGTTTTGGAGTCCAAAGAATTCATTCATGTTGAGGACGATTAGTTTAATTACCCCTTAATTCGAACCTAGAACTTTAAACAACATTCACCTTGTGGCCATTACATTACCACTTAGTGTTTGGGTAAGGGGGCATACTTCTTAGAGGATCCAAAAGGAGACATCCTTCCCAATCCTCAAAATGCACTCTACCTCAATAAATTTTACCCATAGCGTTTTTCATTGAAATGAGTGTATATTTTTCTTTCTTCTTGCATTTAGGTAATTTCCATCCCGCACATTCTTACACATTGTCTTCTTGCATCTTTCAGATGGATCCAACATCCACACATTATATCGGTTTCGTGGATGGTGCGAGTTGCTTCACCAGGAACCTGGCCTCGGCATCTTAGGCCATTTTCACCCCCTTGCATTCGTTATTCCACTCCAATGATGTTTTCATTCAATCTGGCACCAATAACCAAGCCAAATATGATGTTGTGATAGTTTTTTTCGCCGATGCCCTTAACTATAACATCCTTCACATTCATGTTTTTCTAGATTCCTTGCTGCTCATCATACAATTGAATGGTGTTTATCGTGTGCATAATCTTATCCTAATTAGAAAATATCTACGAGTTAAGATTATGATGCATTAATTTGAATCTATTTCTTTCAATCATGTGCCTAAAGTATAGAACCACTATGTAGATACCATTGCAAGTAACATTCTAAATTGGCATTTATAACATGTAAGAATACATCCATAAACAAATGCTGAGCCATAATTGTCACATAAAAAGGATGCATAATCATAAATATGTATCGTCATAAATTGTTCTGTGTCCACTACTCTAATACATTCAACATGCTCACTATAATCTTAAAATAAAAAAAAGCGGACCCATATGTGCCTATTCCTAATCACTATCAGGTGGAGATTCTCAAGCGAACGATACCATCCCACCAACCCATAGATATCATACTCCTTGATCAACCATCATAAGGCACCGTGTGATTCCTCGCCACTCTAGGGGAAGACCTGTGCACTCATATGTATAACGATCTTCTAGCTCATGCCACCCATGATCTATCAACCTGGTTAGTAATATATCATATCTACATCGGATATCCTCCAGTAGAGCACCATCATCTGGTCTCTCTCATGATGATGTCCCCCTTGATCTACAGCCCCAGGCATAGTGGCTCCTCCCGTGTATCCTTCCAGCCTAATCGGTGCTATATCTACATACCACGAAGTTTAGAAATCAATACCACATACACATATTTCTTAAACTATAAATTCATCAAATATATAGCAACTTTGACTTACCATCTGGGCCCCATGCTTGTCCTAGTCGAAGTGGTAAGTCAAGACCCCCCTGATAGTTCATGCCACTGTATGGATAGTCATCTATGTATAGTGGCATCTCGTCCCAATGAGAAAAAATCTCAGGCTGGAACACTCGTCTGACACCCCTTACATCTCCTCGTCTTAGTAGATACCCCCTATAGTGAATCATGGGCTCCTCTAGGTCCCCATTACAGATCTAAACATGAGGTTGTATAGTTGGGATCTTATCAAAGAGGAGTTAGCATAAGATTTTCCCAAACGAAGAGCTATCATTGGTCCTCTATCTACATAATTTCAAATTTTGTTTCAATGTTGACCACGTCATCTACGGCCACCTATAGTAGGTCCCTCCCAACACAATCTCCACCAGCATCATTTGGCCTCGAGTGATATGGTGGAATTCATGGTGTTGTGGAGAATTTAGCATGTACAGTTAAATAATAATTCCCTAGATAAGTAGTTGTATCTAGAACAATAGTTTAAAGTGTTTTAGACTTTTCCTATAAGCAATAGATAAGATAAGAAGATAGAAGGCCTACCTGTAGTTCCACTTTCCTCTTTTCTCCCTTGTATCGATTTCATCTCTCCTTCCCATACTTAATCCGCTTGAGAAGTACCCTATAAACACAACAGAAGACAAAAACCAATCAAAGCATACGCTCTATAAGCATTATGAAACAATACAAACATATGGGAAAAAGGTTCAAACACTTTATTAGAGAGAAGAAGGAATTACAACCATTGATGTTTGATTCAAATCCATTCCTCTAGTTTGGATCCCATCCACATCACATCAAAAGCATGATAAACTTGTAGCATTACAACACCTGCTTCAAAGCCAAATCTCATAACAACAGTATCTCCTTGCAAGTCAACATAATCCAACCCCTGATCACTTAGATGAGTGGTGAAATTATAAGAAGATGAAGGAGATTTTGTCATTAATGGTGGCATTAAATGGCATTCCATACTTATAATTAGTTCCATGGAGAAAGAGATGAGAGGATAGGATGCACCTTAACTCATTCCTCATCCATTTTCGAGCTCATAGGAGTTGATAAGTGAGGGAAACTTCTAGATGACTCCAAAAGATAAGAATATTCCACAAACCCTATGTGAATTTCGCTCATTCTCACCCAGCTCATGTGAAAGGAACCCTAAGTGATCTACGGAGCACCCTAGCAATGGACTTAACTGTTTTGCAGTGCACCTTCATAAGGGCTTACCTGTGCTGGTCCCTCTAGAGGCTATTTCTGGATGTCTTCAAGTCATGAAACTATCTGGGAAGGAGGCATTCAAAGGGCTGACTTGTTTAGGGCATGAATAAACTGAAATTAGGGTTTGATGAGCCCTAAAAGACTGATCTGGATGTTGGGATTTGATGTGCCCAAATTTATCTGCAACTACTCCCCCTAAAGCATGAAGTTGAAAAATGCCAATGTTAAATGAAATGCTTTGTGATGTGATGAGGAGCTATCAAAGTGGAAGATGGCCTGCATCAATTACAATACATATATCATGATATTTGATTTTATAGGAATTCCTAAGGGAAGGCATACCCATGCTGAGCTTATAAACTTTCATTACATGTACATAAATAGTCACCTACAGATATAGACCCATGATCAGAATGACCATCAATGTAAAGTCGTTGTACATATGATTTAGTACTCCTGAAATTGCAGCCCGAATGGATGAAACGAGATCTGGGGTCTTCAATCTTGTTAAACCATTCACTCAAGTAAAATTCTAACCATGTGAATATGTGATCTGAAGTCAAACATGGGAAGACACCATTTCATTACTAGCCAATGATGTAAGTTGTTAATAGATGTGAGAGAAATCACCAATAATGATAATGATCCTCAAGTTATTGCAGTACATTTTGCATGGTGTGAATGGATAATTTGATGTCAAACACCATATAAAGTCTTTTGGTCAAAGGCCATTGATGTATTCCTATCGCCAGAAGCGAGAAACCTGCCATTGATGCATGCAAGCCTCAAGGTACTGAATGGGTGTTTGTAAGTCAACTTCTTGGATAATGTGTTGATGTTGACAAGAAGTGACTCATCGCAGGAGGGCCTTGATGTATCCCACGTCAACGACATGAAACAAGTGTAGTGATTTTAGAGATGGAATTTGACTGACAACACAAGTTTCAAGAATGGCGGTCATGAATATGAAGGTTTATGGAGGTTTATGGTACTGTAAAGGATGACTTCTATTGAACATATCAGTGACACTGAATGAATTGGCAGCATTGACCCAAAACCAAAGTAATGGATGGTGTGATATACCATAGTGTGATAACCATCAAGCAGATAACCCAACCCAAATAGTCTGAATGAATTGGCAGCATTAAACCAAGACCAAAAGTGATGGATGGTGTGATAGACCATGAGTATGATAATCTTCAAGCAGATAACCCCACCCAAATAGTCACGGAGATGAAGTGAAAGTGTCATGTTCAAGAGTGGCCTACTACCATAAAGTGGTTTTCCCCTTTTCCTATTTTCCCTAGTCATTACTGACTAGTACCTCTTTATTTTTATCAAGATTGAGGAGGATAACATATGCTTTTTGTATAATTTCACTCTTTGGGCGAATCCATCGCTATTTGATGTTTTAACATGTCTAGCGAAGGTGAAACTTGATCTTGTCTAGATGGACAATTTTGTCACAATTTGATGTTTTTAACGAGTTTAACAACAAAGATAACTAGGTCCTTTTCATGTTTAGAGAGTTTGAAAAGGGACAAGTGTTATAGACATTTTTGTGCCTTACAGCTATAAGCATGAAATGTCCATAATCTAAGGGATCCAAAGTCCCTAAACATGTTGTTCCTACCCCTAGAGGAACAAGGCTAACAAACCATAGCAATTCACAGAAGTTCTCCACCAGAAACTTCTCAAAAACAAGTCAATTCAGGATCAATTCAGAGGCTCCACTAGCTGTCTGCGCTGAAATGCAAAGTCTACACTGGCTACCTGCACTGTAACGCAGGTAGAAGCACTACCAGGGTGCGCTGAGCGGGAATTGACAAATGGCAAGTTCATTCAACAAGGTGTCAAGACCCTGGAAGCTTCCAGAATCTTCCTCAATGACACTTGCCTCAGTGAATTCGACTAGTGATGAGTAAGAGGTTCTCAATCTCTAAGTGGAAGCAAGAACCTCCAAGTGGAAGCAAGAACTGACAGAGGGAGAGGACACTAGTCAGATTTCAATCTGATTCATCTTCTCTCCAAACATCTATATATGGATCTCTCCTCCATGAGATCTAGAGGCTGGAATTTTGTTATTGCAAAGAATTGCTGTTGGTTTGAGACTGGAATCATTGGGTGCTTAATGCTTTGAGGGAAGGTGAAGATAGGAATTTCATTTGCTGGGAAGGAGATGCTGGATTGGAGCCCTTTGGGTTGTATCTCTTCCTGAACCTTGTTATTCATCAATAAAGCTATCTTGGTTTCTCCTATATACTGATGTATCTTTGATGTATGATTGCATTAGTATGTTTAGTTTATTTCTAATCTTGAACTAGTTATGAATATGAATCTATGTCTTGCGTAGTGTTCTCTTCTTGTGATCTTGCAGAAACCTATTGAAGCTGGGCGAGCGAGAAGGCAAGTAGCTGGGAACGCTCAAAGAGAAGAGAAACCAGATCGAGGGACAAATGGAAGACACCGGTTAGTCCATCCATCTCTCTTCATTCTTAATTCATAAAGGAAGAATACTAGAATAGTTGTCTCTGTTTGTTGCTAAGGCACTATCACACATTAGGTGGATAGGATCGTCTTGCATAGGTATTTTTCCCCACAACAAATTGGCGACTCCGCTGGGGAGATCTGTTTAGTCATTTTATTTGTGTCTCTATCATTGTTTGTTTCATAGACTCAACAACAACAATCGAACTGCATCTGCTATTCTCAGATGCAAAGTAGACAGCTGCTACTTTGATCGAATCACTGGATTTGTCTATGATCTAAACAATGGACTTACAAATGATTTGATGATCCTTTGTGATAGATCTTAGCCCTTCCTCAAAGCATCCCTTTGATTGTACCTTGCTTGTTGCTTTGATTTGGCCTGAAACTATAGATTAAATAGCAAACTGTGACCCAGAACCGAGTGAGAAACTCTCGTTTCTCCTTCAGCACAGACCCTGTGAAGAGGTTCTGCATTTCAGCGTAGGTCCCATGAAGGCTACCTGCGCTAAATGTCAAAACCCCTGTGTTGAGGGTGCGCTGATCCAGTTAGGCCTTGTGCAGTTGGGGTTCTCTGCTCTGTTTTGCCTTGTTTTGATCTCTGATTTTTGCAGCCTGTAACCAGCATAGGTACCTGTCTGATAACTCCTTTTCTCTGCTTAAATTCCGCCTCCTTTTGTACAAAAATACTGTGAGTGTTTTTATGTGTTTGTGGCGTCATTTACAGTTTTCATTTGCAAGAGTGAAATAGTCATCCTGTAGCCCTTGATTCAGATCTGTTGATTGTGATCTTAGGAGAGAGTTCATTGGCTGTTTGCAGTTGATTATACATTTACTTTTGCTTTTGGTTTGAGTTTGTCTCTTTTAAGTGTCGAAACAAGTGTTCATTTCGAAAATCGTTAAGTGTTGTAATCTCTTCTACCCTTTTTGGTTTCGAAAAAGTAAACTTGTTTGTATTTGTCATTTAAAAGCAAATTCAAAGTTGTACAAAAAGCTTTATTTTTAGGCATCAATACTAAGAAAGCGGAAAACAAACACCTACATTGTGCATTTGCATCTTGATAGTTTGCATGTTTGATTTAGGAAAAGTGCATTAGAGTGTGCTGATTGCTCTTTGAGAAAAGATGGTGTCTTTCTTTTCCCTTTGTAGCTAGGATTTTCATGGTTGAAAAGATATAAAAAGCTTGCTTATCATCTTTAGACTGCATTTAGGAATTGTATCATACATCTCGTGGTGAACCTCAAAAGGAAAACTTCTAAAAAGATCAACCTAAAATAAATTGAATGAACTTAACAACGCTTTGCAACATAACGCACAACATAGAGGTGTAGGCTAGAGACGTGTTCCGGTGTCGTAAAGCTTGGTGACTGTCGATCTCGCTGATGGTGGGTGATTCCTCCTGAGGGACGATAGCGCTAGTACGGATTGTGCTCCCACGTACCGTTGTGTATATATTGGGAGACCCCTATAGGCATAAAACCTTTATCCTTAGGAAGCCGTGTCGGCCGCCCTACTGATCGCAATGCACTGAACACAGCATTCAGGAAGATCGACCGCCCGTACCCTAAAAAGTATTCTGCGGTTTTGCGAAAAGTTTGGCACACCCTCTACCTAGAACTCCAGAGCAGTTCCTTTTGGCCTTTTTCAGACTCTATAACGGAAAACGTCCATCCGAGCATTTGTCACTTCGGGCTCGTTAAAACATCGAAGGAGACTAGAGTCATCTTTAGCTTTTTCTCGACTCTTTAAAAGTGAAAAAGCAAGTTGTGTCTAAAGCGTTGTTAAAATTTATTTTAAACGGAACAATCACCCCTATTCCTGCGTTGATCTCTAGGTTGAGAAAATGGAGCACACCAACCAAGGAATTCCCCTTAGTGGAAATCCTAGTCCCTTCTCCTCTTGGGGAGATGTTGGTGCGCCCCATATGGCCACATTGTCGCTTCCAGGACTGACAATTGGCTTGCCGGTCTGGCTCTTCTCAACCAGTGTCGTTCAGAACACCACTATTCCTGAACAGTCGAATCAACAGTTAGACCAGTCCAGAGCTGCCCACCAGCCTTCCACTTCCTATAATTCTTCCTCTCCTCCCTCCTCTTCGCATTATGGAGCTGGCCAAGCCAAAAGCCAAGCTCCTAAGGAGAAGAAGGAGAGAAGAAGAAAGAAAAGAAGAAGAAGGAGCCAAAAGCGACTGGGGGCAAACAAGTGGCATCTGACAGAAATCCACACACAGCACTGACCAGGCCTAAATCGCCATGTGTCATATGCAAGGGAGACCACTTCCACAGAGATTGTCCCTGCATCCCTCAGATACTAAGGGACTGGTCTCCCCGTTTGCACAATTCGGTGGCGTCAACCTCTGATAGCCATGTTGATAGCTCACCGTCAACTAGTGAAAGTGAAGTCATAGGACAGAGAGGGAAAGCCAGATTTCCCTGCAAACTGTGTGAAGGCGACCATGCCATCCACCGTTGTCCCTTCTTAGATGAGGCTAAAAGAGTTTTGGAAGATCGCCCGATTTTACGAGCGCAACTTCCTCCTGGATATCAAAAACTCCTGCCAAGTCCTTCACCAGTTGAGAACCCGGCTGGCCCGCTCAGGTGGTCAGCCGAAGCACCTATCATTGAGGATGAACCGTCTGAATCCATACCTGATGAAAGTCAAAAGGTTGAGGCGGCAGTTGACCCGGTTTTGCCTTCAGAGGCTCTATCTTCGAATGATACCATCACAGAAGAGAATAAAGACGACACCGTCCAAATTCTCTTCATCAACACAGACTCCTATGAACAAGGGGGCAATTTTCCCATTCCTTTATCGCAGGAAGGAACTTCGTCATAGTCATACCCGACCATCTATTCGGTCCCACCACCAAGCAACCTAGTTGTCTCGTTCGACTGGAACCAACTAGGCAGACCCCGGTTGCCAGCAAGCATACCATTCAGAATTATCGTTCAAATATACAGAATGGTAATGGCTGGCACCATCATTGATGAGGGGGCATCTGTGAGTATCCTTTCCTTTATTGCTTGGAAAGCGCTTGGTTCGCCAGCGCTTTTGCCTGAAATGAGAAATCTGACAGGCTTTGATAAAGGAACCAGTCGACCTTTAGGGATCCTCCACAATGTTCCTATAACATTGAAAGGGAAGACCGTTCAAATGTACGTGATGGTCGTTCAAGGATCCTTGGATTATAGCCTACTCCTTGGACGAGACTATATATATTGCATGGGAGCCATCGTCTCCTCACTCTTTAGAGTAATGTGTTTTCCGCATGAAGGAAGAATGGTCAAGCTCGTGGACCAACTTTCATTCCCTGGATCACGCATCGCAAATAGTCATATACCATCCCTAAATGGTCTCTTCACTCAAGAAATGTCTCAACCCACGGTCCGTCCTCCTGATGAGCACGAGTAATCTGGGAGGATATGACTGGAACCCAGGGGGCATGCATCCTGGTCTGCTTCGGCAGGAAAACTTTGGGTATAAGGTAGGTTTCCGCGGGAGAATATGACTAGTCCGTACCCCGTCTGTGGTTGGAAGAGGGGTTGTTTTGGAATAAGATTATTTTGTCAAAGTTATGTGAGAGGACGGGTGTCGTCACTCACCTTTTTTTATCTCGGTAGACACCGCCGAAGAGGTGTTTTGTTGAAAGAATAAAAAAGCAATCTTTGGGTAGCCTGAAAGAGGTAGGCCTCTCCCAGTAAAACAAATGTTTTATTGGACATAAGAAGGAGTAACCTTGAAATCGTACTTTATGCCTGGGGGCATGCAAACCTTTTGGAGTGCAAGCAAGGGGCGACTATTTATTTTTTAAAATTTTTAGGTCCTCCCTTTAAACCTGTAGGTCTAACCCTTTAAACTCGTAGGATTGGTCGTTTCCGAGCTTGCATAACGAAAGGATCCGGAGCAAAGCTTTGTGAGATGAAGCTCCATAAAAAATAGAATCTTAATGAGACATTCTTACCATATGACTGGATTAATCGAGCAGTTTTAGCATACAGTTCATGCTCGTTAAAAAATAAATGCAAGATCCGAGCAGTTTTAGCGCATAGATCATGCTCGTTAAAAAATAAACATAAGATCGAGCAAGTGTTTCAATCCGCGTTTAAGCTCGTTAAAAAATGAACTACGCGGTAAATAAACACAGTGAATGTAATATCATCAGCCATTAAAGCCTTGGTCGTGTTTGCACCGTCACCTCCACTTTCCCATTGGCCGATCATTCACCTCCATTTGATTGTTTACCCATTTTGAGGAACAGCTGCAAAGAGTGATTTCACTAGCCATCCTTGTGACACTGTCGTGATTGAAAAATTCCAACCCGTACCTGGAATCAGCTGCTAACCCGTTTCATCACTCGTTCCTCAAAAGACGAGTCTTCTTTAAGCTCTTTTCATCTGACTCATAAAATATGAAAAGATTGCCGAGTTTTGGCCTTCCAGCTCGTTAAAGCGACTGGAAGTGCTATCCCTCCTCTAGATTTTAATATTTTTGGACCTGAGGGATTATTGCACAAAAAGATCGAGTGCTTGTTTTGTTCGGCTCGTTAAAACTATCGAAAACTCATCCCTTCTGTATTGTTTTATACTTTTTCGAACTAAAGGGATTAGATGACGAAAAAGGACTTTCGGAGTTGACTTTATGTACCTTTTCAGACTCTCTAAAAATGAAAAGGACCGAGTTATCTTTGTCGTTAGACTCGTTAAAAGCATTAAATAGCGACAAACTTGTCTTTAGACGAGAACGAGTTTCACTATCGCTAGGCTCGTTAAAACATAGCGATGGGCTTGCCCGAAGGGAAAGTTATAGAACAAGCATATGTTATCTTCCTTAAGCTTGACAAAAATAAAGAGGTACTGGTCAGCAATGACTGGGGAAAAATTGGGAGAAACTCAAGAAAACTTTGATGGTAGCAAGTCGCTCTTGAACATGACACTTTTCCACCGTACCACAGTCGGGTTGGGTTGTTTTATTCATCGGTCACATCACCATGGTCTCGCCATACCATCCATATTTGGGGTAATGCTACCGATCCATCGCATAAGTGTCGCCATATGTTCAAGAGAAGTCGTTCAGAGAAGTCAACCATGTCCCATCCACTGCCGTACATTATCCTTCATCCTTTCATGACTGCCACCCTGAATCATATGTCATCAGATCGTTTTCACCTCCATCAAAATCATTTGCTCCGTTCCGTGTCACTGATGTGGGATTCATTAAGGCCCTCCTTTGACGGATCGCTTCTTGTCGACATCAGCTCATTATCCAAGAAGTTGATCTAGGAACAACCCCTTCAGTACTTTGAAGCTTGCATGCCTCAATGGCAAGTTTCTCACTTCCGGCGACAGGTATACATCAATGACCTTCGACCGAAAGATTTTGCGTGGTGTTCGACGCCAAGTCCTTTATTCACACCACGTGAATTGTACTGCAGTACCTTGAGGGTCATTATCATTATCGGTGATTCCTCTCGCGCTTGTTAACGGTTTACCTCATTGACCGGTAATCAAGCGATGTCTTTCCATGTTCGACTTCAGAACATTTCTCACATGGATCGACTTGTACTTAGAGTGAAGATCGAACGAGTTTGAAGACCCCGGATCTAGTTTCATCCATCCGGGCTGCGATATATATTCAGGAAAGATAAAGACATTGACATGTACATCATTGCAGCAGATAATCATCCTACCCAAAGGATGATAATTTCATCAAGATTATCAGTCTACCATCAGACGATTGTCTGTTCTATGTACAAAAAATGAATTTATAAAGCTGAGCATGGGAATGCCCGCCTCAGCTAGATCATGAAAGCAGTATGAAAAATAATGTATTGTATTGTATTGTATTACAGGTCTCCTCCCAGCAATGAATGAACTTCGGATCCTCCTGATAAAGCATTTCACCCGATAAACGGCCTCATACTTTAGGGGGCAACTGTTATAGACATTTTTGTGCCTTACAACTATAAGCATGAAATGTCCATAATCTAAGGGATCCAAAGTCCCTAAACATGTTGTTCCTACCCCTAGAGGAAAAAGGCTAATAAACCACAGCAATTCACAGAAGTTCTCCACCGGAAACTGCTAAAAAACAAGTCAATTCACGATCAATTCAGAGGCTCCACTAGCTGTCTGCACTGAAATGCAAAGTCTGCACTGGCTACTTGCACTGCAACGCAGGTAGAAGCACTACCAGGGTGCGCTGAGCGGGAATTGACAAATGGAAAGTTCATTCAACAAGGTGTCAAGACCCTGGAAGCTTCCAGAATCTTCCTCAATGACACTTGCCTCAGTGAATTCGACTAGTGATGAGTAAGAGGTTCTCAATCTCCAAGTGGAAGCAAGAACCTCCAAGTGGAAGCAAGAACTGACAGAGGGAGAGGACACTAGTCAGATTTCAAGCTGACTCATCCTCTCTCCAAACATCTATATATGGATCTCTCCTCCATGAGATCTAGAGGCTGGAATTTTGTTATTGCAAAGAATTGTTGTTGGTTTGAGACTGGAATCATTGGGTGCTTAATGCTTTGAGGGAAGGTGAAGATAGGAATTTCATTTGATGGGAAGGAGATGCTGCATTGGAGCCCTCTGGGTTGTATCTCTTCCTGAACCTTGTTATTCATCAATAAAGCTATCTTGGTTTCTCCTATATACTGATGTATCTTTGATGTATGACTGCATTAGTATGTTTAGTTTATTTCTAATCCTAAACTAGTTATGAATATGAATCTATGTCTTGCGTAGTGTTCTCTTCTTGTGATCTTGCAGAAACCTATTGAAGCTGGGCGAGCGAGAGGGCAAGTAGCTGGGAACGCTCAAAGAGAAGAGAAACTGGATCGAGGGACAAACGGAAGACACCGGTTAGTCCATCCATCTCTCTTCATTCTGAATTCATAAAGGAAGAATACTAGAATAGCTGTCTTTGTTTGTTGCTAAGGCACTATCACACCTTAGGTGGATAGGATCGTCCTGCATAGGCATTTTTCCCCACAACAACAAGAAGAAAACTCCACAAGTTATTTTTCGTAAATTAATCTCTCAAGCCTGAAAAAGCATAAAATGATACAAGAGAGATATCATTTCCAAGTTGTTAACGAGCTGGAAAGGACAAGCGCTCGACAATCTTTTCATATATAGAGAGCCTAAAGATAGATTAAAGAGGACTCCAATTTGAGGAACGAGTGGTGTCTAGGGTAGCAACTGGATCCGGTGATGTTGGAACTTCTCAAAACATGTTGATTTATGTGAAGAGGCTAGCTAATAAGACCACTCATTGCAATTGGTCCTCAAAAAGGGTAAAACAACCAAGTGAAAGTGTATGATCGGCCAAAGGGATGGTGGTGATGGGATGAAAACAACCAAGGATCATCTGACAAATGGTAATCACGAGGGTTAAAATGAATATGGATTTATTTTTACATAAGCTTGAACCATGGGAAAGTATGCTTGGATTTAGTTTCATGTTTACAGAAGCTTGAAATGAAAAACTATGCTTGGATTCAGTTTCATTTTTACACAAGCTTGAAACAAAGAACTATGCTTGAGATTGGTTTACATGCCCCCAGCATGATAAAAAGGAGAGTCTCCTGTAACCAGATGGAAGTCATTGTGGTAAAGCAGGGTGGTTATCCAACACCTTTTTGGCTTTATCCAGATAGGGACAAAGGTGAATGGGGTGATTCCCTTCACATAACTGTTTGGTCAATTTAGTGTGTCCTAAATTGCTATTTAAAATGTCAATCCGGGAGTCGTAAACTGATGAAGTGAAGTTCATTGTATGTGCAAGATAACCATTTTCTTAGTCTTTTGTCGTTTTTGAGTTTTTTAGTTTGTTTTTGGGTTTATCTTCTGTGGATTCCCTAGTGTGAGATGACGAAATTGAAAGTTAAGTATGGATGGTGATGGTGATTTCTACAATGATTTTACAAACTTAAAAGTTCTCAAAAAGAAGGTTTCAAACTTACTATAATGAAATCAATTCTCGAAAGGAAATAAATGTACCAAAACAATGAACTAGTGACAATGGCCCAGTATCGTTACTGTTGTATGAAAAACAAAATAAAAACTGAACTTAAAGCAACTCAAAGACTGAAAGCAAAGCAAACTAAATCACACTACTTTAACCCACATTCTGACCCTTCATGTTATAGACATTTTTTTGCCTTACAGCATTGAGCATGAAATGTCCATAATCTAAGGGATCCAAAGTCCCTAAACATGTTGTTCCTACCCCTAGAGGAACAAGGCTAACAAACCACAGCAATTCACAGAAGTTCTCCACCAGAAACTGCTCAAAAACAAGTCAATTCAGGATCAATTCAGTGGCTCCACTAGTTGTCTGCGCTGAATGTCAAAGTCAACACTGGCTACCTGCACTGCAATGCAGGTAGAAGCACTACCAGGGTGCGCTGAGCGAGAGTTGACAAATGGCAAGTTCATTCCAAGAGGTGTCAAGACCCAGGAAGCTTCCAGAATCTTCCTCAATGCCACTTGCCTCAGTGAATTCGACTGATGATGAGTAAGTGGTTCCCAATCTCCAAGTGGAAGCAAGAACCTCCAAGTGGAATCAAGAACTGACAGAGGGAGAGGACACTAGTCAGATCTCAAGCTGACTCATCCTCTCTCCAAACATCTATATATGGATCTCTCCTCCATGAGATCTAGAGGCTGGAATTTTGTTATTGCAAAGAATTGCTGTTGGTTTGAGATTGGAATCATTGGGTGCTTAATGCTTTGAAGGGGGTGAAGATAGGAATTCCATTTGCTGGGAAGGAGATGCTGGATTGGAGCCCTCTGGGTTGTATCTCTTCCTGAACCTTATTATTCATCAATAAAGCTATCTTGGTTTCTCCTATATATTGATGTATCTTTGATGTATGATTGCATTAATATGTTTAGTTTATTCCTAATCCTGAACTAGTTATGAATATGAATCCATGTCTTGTGTAGTGTTCTCTTCTTGTGATCTTGCAGAAACCTCTTGAAGCTGGGCAAGTGAGAAGACAAGTAGCTGGGAACCCTCAAAGAGAAGAGAGACTGGATCGAGGGACAAACGGAAGACACCGGTTAGTCCATCTATCTCTCTTCATTCTTAATTCATAAAGGAAGAATACTAGAATAGCTGTCTCTGTTTGTTGCTAAGGCACTGTCACACCTTAGGTGGATAGGATCGTCCTGCATAGGCATTTTCCCCACAACAAATTGGCGACTCCACTGGGGAAATTTGTTTAGTCATTTTATTTGTGTCTCTATCATTGTTTGTTTCATAGACTCGACAGCAACAATCGAACTGCATCTGCTATTCCCAGATGCAAGGTAGACAATTGCTGCTTTGATCCAATCACTGGACTTGTCTATGATCTAAACAATGGACTCACAAATGATTTGATGATCCTTTGTGATAGATATTAGTACTCCCTCAAATCATCCCTTTGATTGCACCTTGCTTGTTGCTTTTATTTGGCCTGAAATAGTAGATTAATCAGCAATCTGTGACCCAGAACCCAGGAGAAACTCTCGTTTCTCCTTCAGCGCAAACCCTGTGAAGGGGTTCTGCATTTCAACGCAGGTCCCGTGAAGGCTACCTGCGATGAATGTCAAAACCCCTGTGTTGAGGTTTCACTGATCCAGTTGGGCCTGGTGCAGCTAGGGTTCTCTGCTCTGTTTTGCCTTGTTTTGATCTCTGATTTTTGCAGCCTGTAACCAGCATAGGTACCAGTCTGATAACTCCTTTTCTCTGCTTAAATTCCGCCTCCTTTTGTACAAAAAGACTGTGAGTTTTTTTATGTGTTTGTGGCGTCATTTACAGTTTTCCTTTGCAAGAGTGAAATAGTCATCCTGTAGCCCTTGATTCAAATCTGTTGATTGTGATCTTAGGAGAGAGTTCATTGGCTGTTTACAGTTGATTATACATTCATTTTTGCTTTTGGTTTGAGTTTCTCTCTTTTAAGTGTCGAAACAAGTATTCATTTCGAAAATCGTTAAGTGTTGTAATCTCTTCTACCCTTTCTGATTTCGAAAAAGTAAACTTGTTTGTATTTGTCATTTAAAAGCAAATTCAAAGTTGTACAAAAAGCTTTCTTTTTAGGCATCAATACTAAGAAAGTGGAAAACAAACACCTGCATTATGCATTTGCATCTTGATAGTTTGCATGTTTGATTTAGGAAAAGTGCATTAGAGTGTGCTGATTGCTCTTTGAGAAAAGATGGTGTCTTTCTTTTCCCTTTGTAGCTAGGATTTTCATGGTTGAAAAGATATAAAAAGCTTGCTTATCATCTTTAGACTGCATTTAGGAATTGTATCATACATCTCGTGGTGAACCTCAAAAGGCAAACTTCTAAAAAGATCATCCTAAAATAAATTGAATGAACTTAACAACGCTTTGTAACTTAACGCACAACATAGAGGTCTAGGCTAGAGACGTGTTCCGGCGTCGTAAAGCCTGATGACTATCGATCTCGTTGATGGTGGGTGATTCCTCCTGAGGGACGATAGCGCTAGTACGGATTGTGCTCCCACGTATCGTCGCGTATATATTGGGAGACCCCTATAGGCATAAAACCTTTATCCTTAGGAAGCTGTGTCGGCCGCCCTACTGATCGAAATGCACTGAACACAGCATTCAGGAAGATCGACCGCCCGTACCCTAAAAAGTATTCTGCGGTTTTGCGAAAAGTTTGGCACACCCTCTACCTAGAACTCCAGAGCAGTTCCTTTTGGCCTTTTTCAGACTCTATAACAGAAAAAGTCCATCCGAGCATTTGTCACTTCGGGCTCGTTAAAACATCGAAGGAGACTAGAGTCATCTTTAGCTTTTTCTCGACTCTTTAAAATTGAAAAAGCAGGTTGTGTGTAAGCGTCGTTAAAATTTATTTTAAACGGAATAATCATCACCATTCCCTCGTTGATCTTCGAAGTTAGTCTCTTTTCATCGTAAGTTCTTGTAGAATCGCTAGAAAATCTTTTGGATAGATTAGATATGTCTAAACAACCGTCGACATCCAGGACTGTGTCATCCGACACAGCAGCGACAGAGACTCCTGCTGCTACCCCAACGATGTTCGATGGTATACCATCTGTCCTAGAAAGTTATCAACAACAAGCCGGAGTCCCATCAGGGACTGCTTCGACGACATGGTTAGTTCCTATTTCTTCATCCGGATTATCATCTGGTATTTCTTATGTTGAAACTCAAAAAATTGATCCAATGTGTCTTCAAAGGCCAATCTGCCCTTTAAGTACTGGATTGCCACCATATGGAGGGCAGTATGCCTTTTCATTGTTCCCTCCCGGAGAACAACCATATGGGAGTTTACAACAAAGTTCAGGTCAAACTGGAATTACATCCAGCGGTTGGGTACCAATACTGCCTCAGCAACCAAGGGTTGTATATTCAATACAACCAATCCACCCTGTGTCGAATATTCCCACTATACCTGCTATGGTTACTGCGTCGCAAGTACAAGCGCTACCTATTGTATGTCAACCCCAACAACCTCAGGTTGCAATACAACAACCTCTTGTCTCAACAACTCAATCACAACCTCAGGTTAGTGCCTCCTTATCTAGAGCGACTCAGGATCAAACAAGTACTGTGACTCCTCATCTTGGTCAATCATCCAGTATTGGTCAACAGCAAATGGTTCAACAACCAAAGCTGGTTCAAACTCAACAACCCCCATTCCAACATTCATATCAAGGACCTGAGCAACAAGTCTTTGTAAGTAATGGGCAATCGCATTTCCAAAGCGGTAATCAACAACCATATTATAATGGTTATGCCCATCAACCTTGTAAAAGTTGCCAGCATCAAATACATTATGCTGGTATGCAAAGACCCACTGCTCAGGCGATTCCATCTTATCCTGGGTATGCTTCGCCTAACCTGAATCAACAGTTGCCCTTTGTAGCAACTCTAGAATTACCAGATCTAAACCGGCTGACGAATGATCCAATTGCTTATGCCCCTTGGTGGCCAGCGATTCCGCATAAACTTTAGTCAGATATTCCTAAATTTAATGGAAATCCGGGTGAAGATTTGTCGAATCATGTGATGACATTTCATCTGTGGTGTTCATCAAACACCCTAAACGATGATTCGATTAGGCTTCACCTTTTTAAGAGGACGTTAACTGGTCCAGCGGCAAAATGGTATATTGAATTGCCTAGAGCTTCGTTCAACAACTTCAGTACCTTAGCCACGACTTTCTTAACCCATTTTCAATTATCGATAAGGTATGAAACGGGAACGGAACTCCTAACCAACTTCAAACAGACAACGGCCACTCACATATCTGAGCATATACATGAGTGGCGACGTCGTCGTAGGATGGTAAAAACGTACGTTCCCGATCAGCTATTAGCCGAACGGTTTATCAAATCCTTACTTCCTACAATCACGGAAGATGTGGCAAAGGGGGGAGTCGTAACGGAAGAGCAAGTCATCGCTCGTGCACAATATCTGGACTTGGTCTATACTCAGTTTGGCACGCTCTATGATAAAATACCTGACGCCCCTAGACTGGAATTCTCAATTCCTCCTCCTCCTAAATCAAACAATGACTCTCATGCCATCGATGGCGTGATTGGCACGACAGACACGAAATCGACAAAGGCTACATCTAAAAGGGCCTGTAAGATTTCCAGTCAAAATGAAAATGAGGAACTTCTTGCCTCGGAAGTAAATGCCGCGTCGACCGACAAGGGCAAACAACTGAAGCAACCAGGGGGCAAGAAGAAAAGGAAAGGGAGAAAAAGGGAACCCCCTGCGGGGTGTCATATATGCGATGATGATCATTGGACGAGAGATTGTCCACATATAGCTGAAGTTAAGAAACTCTTTAAGAGTTCAAAAACCTCAGCAGTATTGACTGATCCGTTTCCAAGCCCGGGTACCAAATTGGTTGCTAATCAAAATGCTTCCCTATCCCAAGTGCTTATGCTGTCTATCTCAAAGCAGCAAAATGATGCTTTGGAAAGGAATAAAGATTACGGGAATCCACAGGTGTCGAATAACAAGGCTAATGAACAACATAGTAGTTCGACAACAACTTTGACCAAAGTTGTGCCACCCACCATTCCTGAACAAATGATAAAGTTGCCAAAGGGAGTAGTGTACAAGTTGACATTTAATCCTCGTGCAAAAATAGCACAGAATTATAATATAATAGAGGACCTGGCCCAATCGCCATCCACTATGTCGACGCTTGAGGTACCGCAAAATTTCCTCTCCCAAGTGTTGTTGGGAAAAGTATCCAATACGAAATGACCCTATCCCACTCTAAGGGTGATAGTACCTTAGAAACAATTGAATGCAAAGCTATTCAAGATTACTTCTTTATGAGATGAGAGAGAGAAGAGAAAAGGGATCCACTAACCGTTATCTTCCGCTAATGGTTGATCCAATCTTCCCTCTTTGCTGCTTGCTCCTAGCTCCTTGCTCTTTCACCAACCCAGCTACACAAAGATCCTGTAAAAGCACAAGAAAAGGAAACTACAAGAAGCATACATCCATAACTGATTCAAGGATTAGAATAAATCAAATATACAAGCATCAATTCACCATAGAGACACATGCATATATAAGAACCTCAAATACTTTATTAATAGAAGAAGTAAAGTTCTGAGAGTGTTACAACCATAATAGGCCCAATCCAGCAACACCTCCCAGCAGAAAGAAATCTCCTCTTCACCTCCTTCAAAGCAATCACCCAACAGTTCTATACTCAAACCAACAGCACTTCCTTACTTGCACAAAATTCCAGCCTCCATAGACCTCATGAGAGAGCTCTATATATAGAAGTTTTGGAGAAAGGATGAGTTAGCTTGAGACTGACATGAAGCTGACTAGTGTCCTCTCCCACTTCAGTTATTCTTCAGTTCTTGAGTCCACTTGGAGTCTCTTGCTTACACTTGGAGATCTAGATCCTCTTACTCATCACAAGGCGAATTCCCTGATCCAAGTGTCATTTTGGAAGCTTCCTGGGCATTTGACACCTTGCAGAATGACTGTGCCACTTGGCCAATCTCGCCCAGCGCAGGTAGCCTTCATTAGTTTTGACATTCAGTGCAGGTACAGAGTGGAGCAGTTGACATTCAGCGCAGATGCTCAGTGGAGCAGTTGACATGATCCAGAAATAGCTTGTTTTTGAGTGTTTTCAGGTGGAGAACTGATTTTCAGTGCTGTGGTTTGCTGACCTTGTTCCTCTAGGGGCAGGAACAACATGTTTAGGGACTTTGGATCCCTTAGATTATTGACATTTCATGCTTCATGCTGTTAGGCACAAAAATGTCTATAACAGTTGCCCCCTAAAGTATGAGGTCGTTTATCGTGTGAAATGCTTCATCAGGAGGATCCGAAGTTCATTCAATCGCTGAGAGGTGCCCTGTAATAAAATACAATACAATACATTATTTTTCATTCTGCTTTCATGATCTAGCTGAGGCGGGCATTCCCATGCTCAGCTTTATAAATTCATTTTGGTACATAGAACAGACGATCGTCTGATGGTAGACTGATAATTCTCTGCTGAAATTATCATCCTTTGAGTAGGATGATCATCTGCTGCAATGATGTACATAACAAATGTCTTTATATTTCCTGAATATATATCGCAGCTCGGATGGATGAAACTAGATCCGGGGTCTTCAAACTCGTTTGATCTTCACTCTAAGTACAAGTCGATCCATGTGAGAATTGCGCTGAAGTCGAACATGGAAAGACATCGCTTGATTACCGGTCAATAATGTAAACCGTTAACAAGCGCGAGAGGAATCACCAATAATGACAATGACCCTCAAGGTACTGCAGTACAATTCACGTGGTGTGAATAGAGGACTTGGCGTCGAACACCACGCAAAGTCTTCTGGTCGAAGGTCATTGATGTATACCTGTCGTCGGAAGTGAGAAACTTGCCATTGAGGCATGCAAGCTTCAAAGTACTGAGGGGGTTGTTCCTAGATCAACTTCTTGGATAATGAGCTGAAGTCGACAAGAAGCGATCCGTCAAAGGAGGGCCTTAATGAATCCCACATCAATGACACGGAACGGAGCTAATGATTTTAGTGGAGGTGAAAACAATCTGTGAAATATGATTCAGGGTGGCGATCATGGGTGGATGAAGGATAATGTATGGCAGTGGATGGGACACGGTTGACTCTTTCTGAACAACATCTCTTGAACATATAACGACACTGATGTGATGGATCGGTAGCATTACCCCAAATGTGGATGGTTTGGCGAGGACCATGGTGATGAGACTGGTGAATGAAACAACCCAACCCGATGTGATACGGAGGACAAAGTGTCATGTTCAAGAGCGACTTGCTACCATTAAAGCTTTGAGGTTCTCCCAATTTTTCCCCAGTCATTTCTGACCAGTACCTCTTTATTTTTGTCAAGCTTGAGGAGGATAACATATGCTTGTTCTATAACCTGCCCTTCGGGCAAGCCCATCGCTATGTTTTACCGAGCCTAGCGATAGGGAAACTCGTTCTCGTCGAAAGACAAGTTTGTCGCTATTTAATCATTTTAACGAGTCTAACGACAAGGAAAACTCGGTCCTTTTCATTTTTAGAGAGTCTAAAAAGGTACAGAAAGTTAACTCCAAAATTCCTTTTTCGTCATCTAATCCCTTAAGTCCGAAAAAGTATAAAACAATACAGAAGGGATGAGTTTTCGATAACTTTAACGAGCCGAATAAAACAAGCGCTCGACCTTTTTGTGCAATAATCCCTCAAGTCCAAAAAGATTAAAATCTAGAGGAGGGATAGCTCTTCCGGTCACTTTAACGAGCTGGAAGGCCAAAACTCGGCAAACTTTTCATATTTTACGAGTCAGGAGAAAAGAGCTCAAAGAAGACTCATCTTTTGAGGAACGAGTGATAAACAGGGATAGCAGCAGATTCCAGGTACAAGTTGGAATTTTCCAATCACGGTAGTGTCACAAGGATGGCTAAGTGAAATCACTCTTCGCAGCTGTTCCTCAAAATGGGTAAACAATCATATGGAGGTGAACGGTAGGCCAAATAGAATGGAGGTGGCGGGTGCAAACACGACCAAGGCTTTTATGGCTAATAAATTTACGATCACAATGGTTATTTACCGGTACTGGGTTCATTTTTTTTTAAAGAGCTTGAATGCACCAAAACACTGCTCAAAAGCTTATGTTTATTTTTTAACGAGCATGAACTATGACGCTAAAACTGCTCGGATCTCGCTTTTCTATTTTTTAACGAGCATAAATTCCGCGCTAAAACTACTCGATTATATGGTCACATTTTGATTTTTTACCATTACTAGCTTTTCTCTCTTCAAATATAGTACTGCTTTTTCAATTGCTGCAACAAACTTTGTTAGAAATGAATAATATTTACATAAAAATGAGATTATAACCCTAATATTTCACTTTAAACTATGTAAAAAGCCATTAAAAGGTGTTTTTACCTCTCATTTACCATTTCATTTGCATTTGGTTTGTTGGAGCTCTGGAGGTGCCTCTTCCCCCTTGATTTTCACCAGCTGATTCCGGGAGATTCTGTGGACGATTTTCGGTGCCGTCTGGACCAGGTAGGAGCTAAACCCTAGCTCTTTCTTTTCATGGTTTCCTTTTCCTGTTTTTTGCCTGTTTTCCAGTCTTTCTGAGCCCCTGGGGTTTTGCCAGGGTGACCTAGGATCAGCGCAGGTTTCCCTTTCGAAACCTGCGCTGAAGGTCAAGCTGTCTTAAGGCAGCCTGACCCTCAGCACAAGTGGGAGACTTCCTGCCTGCACTGGGCTCAAAAAGACTGAGTTTTAAGGTTATTTTTGATGATTTTTTCGCCGGTTTTTCATCAAATCAGGAATTCACTCTTTCTCTTGTTTGCTTTGCAGGGAACCTTGAACAAAATGTCCCTTACATGGCGAGAACGAGAACATGAAGAGGAGGACATGATTTCCCTCCATGACCCGGTCACGGTGAACGCGCTGCGGAACTGTGGCCTGCTGAAGTTCTTCCGTATCTCTAGCATGAGAGCACAGATTTCTTTACTGCAGTATATGCTTGATGCTTGGGATCCTATTAACCAAGTGTTTCAGATTAGGGGGAAGACCATCCCCTTGACCATAGAGGACATGTACTTCTTGATTGGATTGTCAAGATGAGGTGCCCCCATTTCCTTATCAGGTACGGCCCGGGGGACTGATTCCACCAGAGATTATGTCCTCCAGTATTGCAGGGAAGGTTCTCAGCCGAGCAGAGATGGCAAGATTGTTATCTGTGAGATTACTGATCGGGCTCTCAGGTCCATTCTGTTCACTATTGGTAGGATGGCCGACAGCGCAGCTCTACATGTTGCCAACAGGTCTTATATGCAGCACGCCTTGGAGTGTCTCCAACCGAAAGTATTCAACTGGTGTGATGCGGTACTTGTTCAGATGAAAAGTCAATTGACCAAGGTAAAGGACGGGAAGCTGAAGAACTTTGGATTTGGTTCTATTCTGACTGCCTTCGCCTTGGAGAAAATCCCACTGATGCAGCCTCAGTACATCATACTTGACTTGCCTTCTCCGACCGAGCCACGCATGCAGAGGTGGGTTGACCACATGTCTAGGCACGCAGGTCAACCTCAGATTACTTTTACTGAGGCCTTCTTTAGGTGGTTCGAGCGCCAGGAGATGGTGTTTTATGAGTATCCATATGTAGGTATGGATTTCCGAGGTGATCCGGATTTGGTGCTACCAGATGGCGAGCAGTGGGGAGCCATTGGTAAACTCCTTGACCATATTACTGTTTACTGTTCTTATTCATAATGTTGTTGTGCTTTATTCTATCAAGACTTTTAATTGTGCTCTTGGGTGGATGCAGATATTGGTCCTGTTCGTCCCGCAATTCGTTCGAGATCGCCAGTTGCTGCCCCGACAGGGGAGCCTGCTAGGAGAGTTGTTATTCGCGATCTTGACGACACTGAGACCCTTACAGCTGTGCAGGAGCAGGTTGAGAGCCTTACTCGTGGCCTTCCGGATGTACAGATTGACGAGTTACCTTTACAGCTGCAGCAGCATACCATTGGTGTGCCTAGACGATGGACTCGTCTCTTGCGCATGATTGCACAGGCCGTGATGTACTATCATGAGCACCATTAGGCTAGGGTGCCCCCTAGCATCTTTTTGAGTTTTTAGGTCATATGACCAATTTTGTCTTGGTTACAGAACATTATGTATGAACTTATATAAACAGCTTATATGTATTTTGATTTTTGGGTTTTATTCTGGTTGATTTACATGATCCATATGTACAATTTTTGATGATGTGTCCCTTTTATAAATGCTGCAAATGTCTATCTAACACATAGTTTGCTAATGATTCAGTTAATGTGTTTAAGTTTCTTGAAATATGTTGATATTGAATTGAATCAAATCGTCTTTCCAAGATCTTAACCCTTAGGAACATGCGATAAATAGCTGGATTGCGAACAGAATATATACCCTTGAGTTGTAGTATTACGAGCTGTGAGTCTAGCCTGACAATTAGTCGGCGTATGCCACGTGTGATGGCATCAGAGAGTAGTTCTATCAACGCGCTATACTCAGCGATGTTATTCGTTGATTGCCCAATACATACACCTCTGAAACTCACTAACTCACCGCTTGGATCAAAAATGGCCCAGGCTGCGGAAGATAAGTTCCGTGAACTACGACTCGCTCCGTCGGCATATCCAACACATTTCTCCAGAAGGTTCGACATCTGCAATAAATGAAAAAGGTGGATCACTCGACCAGGACAAACACTTTAGCGAAAACAAAACACAAGAAAAGCATGCAGGTTACTATTTAAGCATAGTAACGCTTGAGGTACAACCCGTTGCGGGGTTGCGCCAGTGGAATTCCATCGTAATCCATTAACTCGTAGGCTCCTTTTGCTAACACCTTCTTAACAATATAGGGGCCCATCCATAAGGATTTGAATTTACCTGCTCCCAATTTATCGGATTCTTGGTCATAAAGCAAGACCAAATCACCTTCTGAGAAGACACGGGGTTTGACATTTTTGTCGAACTGAGCCTTGACTCGTTTGTTATGAGCTTTGTTAGCCAAAGCGGCGTCATGACGGGTTTCATCCAACTGGATTAATTCCAAGAAACGAGCCTCTTCTTCTGAAGTTCCGGGGAGAAGATCGATTGCGAGTTTAAGCGACGAAATTTCGCACTGGATTGGTAAGACTGCTTCCAGGCCATACACCAGTTGGAAAGGTGTGAACCCGGTTGCATTCTTTACCGACGTTCGGTAAGCCCACAAGGCTGAGTGCAGGATTAGGTGCCACCTTCTTTTATGAACCCCGATCATCCTTTGCAACATACGCTTCAGGACCTTGTTGATTGCTTCAACTTGTCCGTTAGCCTGCGGATAATATGGGGTAGAGCTGTCGTGAGATAGCCCTAGCTTGGCAGCTAATTCGACCATCATGTGATTGCGAAAATGCGATCCATGATCTGTAACTATAGCCTGTGGTACGCCGAACCTGGCGACTACATGATTGAAAAAGAAAAGGGCAGCTGTTTCACCAGTGTTATCCAATGTACGCATCGCCTCGGCCCATTTGGTAAAATAGTCAACAACGACTATTATATACCCATGCCCCCCGGTCGAGGTGGGGTTACATTGCATGAAATCGATGCCCCACTTGGCGAAGGGCCCAACAGCAACTATCGGCTGTAACGGCGCGGGTGGTCGTCTGGTTTTGCTATCAAAGATTTGACAAGTATGGCAACTTCTGACTGTGGTTATGCAATCTTTGAACATGGTTGGCCAGAAGTATCCTGCTCGTAAGATTCTTTGTGCCGTTGCATATCCAGACTGATGCCCCCCACACGCGCCTGAATGACAATCATTCAGGGCTTTTTCGGCCTCCTCATGGGTAAGGCACCTCCTCAGAACTGTATCGACACCACGACGGTAAAGTGTATCACCGACGATCATGTAGTCTTTTGCTTGGTATCGTATACGTTTTTGTTCGGAGCGAGAGGTGTTAGGCCTGAACTTTTGGGTTTGGAGATAAACTATGATATCTCCATACCACTCATTGCTTACAGATATCAGAAACAAACTTTCGTCCACGATCGACTCTTCTGATGTTTCATCGTTGGACAATGATGGGAGATCGCATAACAATTCTGCGAAAACTAGAGCTTTCTTTGATTTGGATTTTACAAATTCCAGATCAAACTCTTGAAGGATCGCTATCCATTTTGAATATTTGCCCCCCAGCAACTGTTGCGACAGTATATAAGTCATGGGGTTGCAATCTGACAGGATGGTAGTTTTCCGAAAGAGGACATAATGTCGAAACCTTTGAATTGCTTGAACAGCTGCAAGCGCTAGTTTTTCAACATAAGAATATTTACTTTCTGTATCGTTTAAGTTTTTACTTAAATAATAGATAGGATGTTCAATTCCATCGACTTCTTGAACTAAAACCATTGCAATGGTCGTATCCGCTGCAGCTAGATACAGGTTAAAATCTCTTTGATAGTCCGGGGCGTACATTAATGATGCTTTTACTAGACAATCTTTCAGAGCATCAAAAGAAGCTTGAGCCACCTGGTCCCAGACAAAAGGTACATCCTTTTTCAATAGACGAGTATAATCCTTAGTAGGTTCTGCGTAATTTGGAATGAACCTCCTCAGAAAGTTTGCTTTCCCTTGGAGTTTCTGAATCTGAAGCAAATTTGAAGGTAGAGGCAAATTAATGATTGCCTGAACCTTGCAGGGGTCGAGACGAATCCCATCTTTAGAGACTACAAAGCCAAGTAAACGACCAGAACCGACGCAAAACACACATTTGTGCGGATTGAGTCTTATCTTGTAGTGTCAGCAACGTAGAAATATCGCTCTTAAATGTTGCGGATGATCAGTCCGCTTTCGCGAATGAGCTGGAAGATCGTCGAGATAAGGTTGAACAATGTTCTTGATGTCATGGAAGGCATAATTCATCGCCCTCTGAAACATCGCCCCTGTGTTCTTTAAACCAAAGGGTAATTTTCGATAAGCGAATGTGCCCCACGGACAAATAAATGCAGTCTTTGACTGGTCCTGTGGGCGGATATTTATTTGATTATACCCGGAAAATCCATCCATAAATGAAAAGATTTCACATCCGGCGCATTCATCAATTATCTGGTCGATGAAGGGTGTAGGGTAGTTGTCCTTCGGACAAGCTTGGTTTACATCCCTATAATCAACACACATTCTAATCGTCCCTTGTTTCTTCATAACAGGGATAATATTCGATACCCAATCGGTTAGAGGAACCGGGTAGATGAATCCAGCATGGAGGAGTTTTTCAACTTCCGCCTTAATGGCAGCGGCTTTCTTCGGGTGCACCTGCCGAAGCCGTTGTCTTACTGGTTTGACCTCAGGATACATTTTAATTTCATGCTCAACTATACTCGAGTCAATGCCTGGCATTTCATCATATGACCAAGCAAAGACATCTCTAAATTCGCGAAAAAGAGCGTTATATATTTCCAGTTCTGAAGGGGAACAACCTTTGCCGACATAAATATTCTCTACAACATCTGTTTTAGTCGAGATATTTATGGCTATAGTCTCTTCAATATTGGATAGGTTTCGTTCGGAATCCACCGTATTTACAGTATTCGTTAGGAACTCAAATACTGAAGGGTGATAAAGATCACTTTGAGTATCTTCTTCATATTCCGGAAGAAGGGAACGATGGTGGTGATCATTCCATGGTGCCCCCTCAATCATCATTGATTGTAAGATTCCTTCGTCAGTCCCATGTACTTTCGACCAAGGATCTAATGGGGTTCCATATTCTCTAGATCTATCTACCCAAACGCTTGACGAGCGTTGATTTGGGCTCGCCTCCCATGCTTGAAACATTGATTGCTACATTATTTCTAAAGGGCTTGGGGGCAAAACCATTGAATGATCCATGTTGAACTTCGTCGAAGATATCATGTTGCAGGTCGCTACAAACGGTACATTTCCTGTATAAATAGGAGGTGGTAGCGCGAAAGTTCCCATCAATGTGGGGTCTTTCAATAATCCTACTCCGATATCTTGAATTGAATGGTTGCTTTCATGGATCATGGGGATGCTTCCTGTAACTTGTGAACCATTAGGGAGGAAATTCTGTTGGTCGACGATCGTAATCCCTCCTTCAAACGGGAATGCGATCTTCCTAAAATAAGTCGACACGACAGCTGCCATGGCATAAATCCATGGTCTACCCAGTAGGATGTTATAGTCAAGATTTCCATCAATGACTTCTACATCAATTTCTACTGTTTTTCCTCCTAGTTCAACTTTCAAGTTATTAAGGATACCATAGGGGGTATAAGTCCTTCCGTCGAAAGCTTTTAATTTCGTCGAAGATCACGACAAGGTTGGAGATCCTAAAGTTTTCCAGCAACTCATTGACATAATACATGTCGAGGCTCCCTCATCAATTATTGTTCTGTGAACAGTTTTGTTGAGCGCTTTCACTTGAATAAGGAAAGCTAGCTGAGCTGGTAACTGAGGATCATATCCCTTGTGATCAAAGGATACAAGATTGGAATCCTTAGGATCAACCCCACCAATTGCTGATAACAACGCCTGTCTTTGGGTTGGACAATTTTGTAGCACCTCAAGAGTCGACATAGCGGATGGCAATTGGGCCAAATCTTCCACTACGTTATAATGTTGCACCGCTCTGGCGCGAGGATTAAATGTCGACTTGTGTACTACACCCTTCGGCGGTTTTATTGTTAATTCAGGGATGGTGGGTGTTACAACTTCTGTCGAAGTTGTTGTCGAACTACTTGGTTGATCTTTACCTTTTTCATTCGACACCTGAGGATTCCCATAATCTTTGTTCCTTGTCGAAATCAAAGCATCATTCTGCTGTTTCGAAACCGACAACATAAGGACTTGTGACGGGGAAGCATTTCCACTATCAACCAGATTTTGACCTGGGTTGGGAAATGGATCAGTTAACACGGCTGAGGTTTGGGAACTTTTAAAGAACCTCTTTAACTCAGCTTTGAATGGGCAATTCTTTGTGGTATGATCCTTATCATCACATATTAGACATGGATAATTTTGTTTCCCTTTGCCAGGAGGGTTTGAAGAATTTTTTCCAGGGGATGACTCACCTTGTTTCTTCTTCTTCCCTTTGTTTTGTTTCTTCTTGCTTCCTGGTTGATTGGTTTCTTTGCCTTTATCTTCTGATACGGCATTTACTTCCGAAGCAAGAATTTCTTCTTTTGCATTTTGATCTGAATTCTTACGGGCTTTCTTTGACGAAGCCTTTATCGATTTCGTGTTTTCCATGCCAATCACGCCATCACCGGCATGAGAGTCATTATTTGATTTAGGAGGGGGAGGAATTGAAAATTCCGGTCTAGGGGCGTCAGGTATTTTGTCATAGAGTGTGCCAGACTGAGTATAAACTAAGTCCAAATATTGCGCACGAGCAATGACTTGCTCCTCTGTTACGACTCCCCCCTTGGCCACATCTTCCGTAATAACCGGAAGTAACGACTTTATAAACCATTCAGCTAATAGCTGATCGGGAACATATGTTTTCACCATCCTACGACGACGACGCCACTCATGTATATGATCAGATATATGGGTAGCAGTTGTCTGTTTGAAGTTGGTTAATATTTCTGTTCCCGTTTCATACCTTATCGGTAATTGAAAGTGGGTTAAGAAAGTCGTGGCTAGGGAACTAAAATTGTCGAAAGAGGCTCTTGGAAATTCAATATACCATTTAGCCGCTGGACCTGTCAATGTCCTCTGAAAAAGGCGAAGTCTTATCGAATCGTCGTTAAGGGTGTTCGACGAACACCACAGATGAAAAGTCATCACGTGATTCGACGGGTCTTCACCTGGATTTCCATTGAATTTAGGAATGTCAGATGGAAGTTTATGAGGAATCGCTGGCCACCAAGGGGCATAAGCAATCAGATCGTTGGTTAAACGGTGTAAATCGAGTAACTCTAAAGTTGCCACGAATGGTAACTGTTGATTCAGGTTAGGCGAAGCGTAACCAGGGTACGATGGAATCGCTTGAGCAGTGGGCTTTTGCATACCAGCATAATGTAATTGATGTTGGTATGACTGATACGGTTGGTGGACTTGACCACTGTAAAGTGGTTGGTTTTGACCGTTTTGGATATACGGTTGTCCACTATTCGCAAAGATCTGCTGCTCAGAACCTTGGTACGCTTGTTGGAACTGTGGTTGTTGGTATTGTACAAGCCATGGTTGTGACGCCATGTTCTGTTGCGCCATGCTAACCATTGGACCAAGGTGTGGGGTAATTGTACCCGTTTGTACTTGTGTCGTCCCACCAGTTGGCGATTGTGGTTGTGACCCATGGTCAAGCGACTGTTGCATTATAACCTGAGAAATCTGAGGTTGACATGTAACAGGCATCGCTTGAACTTGCGACACGGTTACAATAGCCGGTGTGGTTGGGATGTTCGTCACAGGTACACACTGTTGCATAGAATATACAATCCTTGGTTGTTGAGGTAGCATAGGTACCCAACTACTTGATGCAATTCCAGTATAACTTGAATACTGTTGAGAACTGCCATATGGATATCCTCCCGGAGGAGGTAATGAAAGGGCATACTGCCCCCCATATGGTAGCAATCTGGAACTCAGAGGGATTGTTAATCCTTGAGGACTAGATGGCCCAAATTGACCTCCATGAGGATCAATCTGTCGAGCTTCAACATAAGAATTACCGGGTATTACTCCGGATGAACAAACTGGAACAGACCATACTGTCGAAATAGTCCCTTGGTGGACTCCTTCTAGCTGTTGAGAGCTAGTTGGGACAGCTGGTATGCCGGCAAACATCGTCGGAGTGATGGCAGGGGTTTCTGTTGTCGCTGTGTCATTTGACACAGTCCTAGATGATGATGGTTGTTCAGACATTTTAAGTCTATCCAATAGATTGCCTAGCGATTCTACAGGGACTTCCACTTGTGGTGGATTAACTTCTGATGAAGGAAAGAGAGTGACCCCTACTCCAAAATGAGTTGGAGTACTTGCTTGCGGATCCTCTGCAATTTCCTCTATCGCAATGAAACCTGGTGGAAGAGGAAGACTGTCAGGTCCTTAAAATATTTCTGGTGCCGAAGAAGTGGTTGTTTCGACAGCGACAGTTGTTTGAGGAACAAAACTTTCTGGACCGGTTACAGACGGAACTGGTTCAGTTACACAAGTATTTGCCCCCAGACTAGGATCAGTATTACTGTCCTTCTGTGGCTGTTGAACTTCTTCTATAGAGGCAGGGTTTCCAGAAATGTTAGGAGTAACCAGAACCTCAGTTGCAGTTGGAACACTTGTTCTAACTTTCAAAGGAGATTTTGAACCGGTTAAACGAGTTCGCTTTGCCCGTACTGTTTTCGATTCCGGGGACAAAGACGGTTGACTCGTAAGCCTCCGCGAACGACGGGGTTTCAATTGAATTTCTTCCACGATTGCAGATTACTCGATCAACTAAAATATTAAAAGGGGAAATTTGTGTTTCCGAATTGAATGAATTTTATTAGACGCTTTTAGACACAACTTGCTTTTTCACTTTTTAAGAGTCGAGAAAAAGCTAAAGATGACTCTAGTCTCCTTCGATGTATTAACGAGCCCGAAGTGAAAAATGCTCGGTTGGACTTTTTCAGTTATAGAGTTTGAAAAAGGCCAAAAGAAACTGCTCTGGAGATCTAGGCAGAGGGTGTGCCAAACCTTTCGCAAAACCACAAAATACGTTTTACGGTACGGGTGGTCGATCTTCGTGAATGCTGTGTTCACTGCATTGCGATCAGTAGGGCGGCCGACACGGTTTCCTATGGATAAAGGCTTTATTCCTATAGGGGTCTCCCAATATATACGCGATGGTACGTGGGAGCACAAGTCCGTATTAGTGCCACCGACTCTCAGGAGGAATCACCCACCTTCGTCGAGATCGACAGTCACTACGTTTAACAACGCCGGAACACGTCTCTAGCTTAGACCTCTAGATGTTTGCATTATTTTTCAAAGCGTTGTTAGGTTCATTCAATATATTTTAAGTTGATCTTTTTTAAAGTTTGCCTTTCAAGGTTCACCACGAGATGTATTGATACAAATTCCTAAATGCAGTCTAAGATGAGAAGCAAGCTTTTTCAATCTTTTCGACTTATGAAAATCTTAACTACTGAGGGAAAAGAGAGATAAAATATTTTCACACAGATCAAAGAGCACTCGCTAATGCACTTTCTCCCTAAATCAACATACAAACTTATATGCAAAATGCAAAGATGCAGGTATTTCTTTTCTCTTTCTTAATGTTGGTGTAATGCAAAAAGAAAGCTGTTGTATAATTTTTGAATTCAATTTCAAGTGAAAGCAAACAAGCTTGTCCAAAATCAAAAGACACCTTAAGATATACTTGTTTCGACACTAGAAATATATAAATTCAAACCATATGATGAAAGCAAAAGCTCAATCAGCTATGAACAGCAAACAAACTAACTCTTAAGATCAAAACGACACTTTATCACAGGTCTAGATCTAAGAGGCCACAGCAAGACTAGTTCACTTTCGTTATGGGAAACTGTAAATGTACAAGAAATACACAAAGAACAAACACAGTTTCTTATACAACCGAGGCGGAATAGTGACAAGGAAAGTTGGTTTCAGATAGGCACACTGACTGGTAACAAACAGCAAAAACAAGAGTGAAAACAGGGCAAGAAACAGCAGGAAACCCCAGTAGCACAAGGCAAGACTGGTCCAGCGCAGGTGGGACACTGTCTGTTTGACCTTCAGCGCAGGTAGCCCCTTCGGGAACTGCGCTGAAATGCAAACAGCCTTTGTACAGCCTGCACTGAAGAACGAAACTTTCGTTTCTGGTGGTTTCCGGGTCACAGATTGCTCAAAAATTCACAGTTTTTGCTCAAATCAGAAGCTATCAGTCAAGGACACACTAAGGGATGACAAGGAGGATGAAAAGCTATCACTAAGAGCTTATTAGAGTCCTTGTGGATCAGCTCTTCAAATCATAAACTTGCCTAGAAACTGAGCTAGAGTAGCTGCCCTCTACTTTGCATTTGAAAGATTCAAACACAGTTCGATTCGGTACTCCCTTTGTTTATGAAATGAATAGCAAAAACACAAACAACCAACAAGATACGATCCCCAGTGGAGTCGCCAATTTGTTGTTGGGAAAAGTATCCAATACGGAATGACCCTATCCCACTCTAAGGGTGATAGTACCTCAGCAACAATTGAATGCAAAGCTATTCAAGATTACTTCTTTATGAGATGAGAGAGAGAAGAGAAAAGGGATCCACTAACCGTTATCTTTCGCTAATGGTTGATCCAATCTTCCCTCTTTGCTGTTTGCTCCTAGCTCCTTGCTCTTTCACCGGCCCAGCTACACAAAGATCCTGTAAAAGCACAAGAAAAGGAAACTACAAGAAGCATACATCCATAACTGATTCAAGGATTAGAATAAATCAAATATACAAGCATCAATTCACCATAGAGACACATGCATATAGAAGAACCTCAAATACTTTATTAATAGAAGAAGTAAAGTTCTGAGAGTGTTACAACCATAATAGGCCCAATCCAGCAACACCTCCCAGCAGAAAGAAATCTCCTCTTCACCTCCTTCAAAGCAATCACCCAACAGTTCTATACTCAAACCAACAGCACTTCCTTACTTGCACAAAATTCCAGCCTCCATAGACCTCATGAGAGAGCTCTATATATAGAAGTTTTGGAGAAAGGATGAGTCAGCTTGAGTCTGACATGAAGCTGACTAGTGTCCTCTCCCACTTCAGTTATTCTTCAGTTCTTGAGTCCACTTGGAGTCTCTTGCTTCCACTTGGAGATCTAGATCCTCTTACTCATCACAAGGCGAATTCCCTGATCCAAGTGTCATTTTGGAAGCTTCCTGGGCATTTGACACCTTGCAGAATGACTGTGCCACTTGGCCAATCTCGCCCAGTGCAGGTAGCCTTCATTAGTTTTGACATTCAGCGTAGGTACAGAGTGGAGCAGTTGACATTCAGCGCAGATGCTCAGTGGAGCAGTTGACATGATCCAGAAATAGCTTGTTTTTGAGTGCTTTCAGGTGGAGAACTGATTTTTAGTGCTGTGGTTTGCTGACCTTGTTCCTCTAGGGGCAGGAACAACATGTTTAGGGACTTTGGATCCCTCAGATTATTGACATTTCATGCTTCATGCTGTTAGGCACAAAAATGTCTATAACACCAAGAGCAAGCTTTATTATCAGCAATAGGTGAAATTGACCCGATGGACTCCAATCTTGTGGCCTTTGATCATAAAGGATATGACCCTCAGTTACCAGCTCAACTAGCTTTCCTTATCCAAGTGAAAGCCCTCAACAAAACTGTTCATCGAACAATTATTGATGAGGGGGCATCTACATGTATTATGTCGATGAGTTGCTGGAAAACATTAGGATCTCCAACCTTGTCGCGATCTTCGACAACATTAAAAGCATTCGACGAAAGGACATATACCCCATATGGTATCCTAAATAACTTGAAGGTTGAACTAGAAGGAAAAACGGTAGAAATAGATGTTGAAGTCATCAATGGAAATCTTGATTACAACATCCTACTAGGAAGACCGTGGATCTACGCCATGGCAGCTGTTGTGTCGACCTATTTTAGAAAGATTGCATTCCCCTTTCAAGGAGGGATTACGATCGTCGACCAACAAAACTTCCTCCCTAATGGTTCTCAAGTAACGGGAAGCATTCCAATGATCCATGGAAGCAATCATTCGCTTCAAAATATTGGAGTAGGTCTCCTAAAAGACCCTGCCTTAATGGGTACTTTTTCCCTACCGCCTGCAAGTAATCTGGCGGAACTGGCCACAGTGGAAACCTACAATATGAAATCTTCTATATCTAATGGATTCGGAAGATTCCTAAACATTTTGTCAGCGTGGATCATCGCCCTAATAGAAATACTGTAAATACAGTGGGCTCCGAGGACGGTTCTAGTCTTGTGTCAACCTCGTTAAAAAATGAAGCAAGGAGTCATGAGGATAGTTCTTTTTCAACCTCATTAAAAAATGAAACAATCCCCTTTCCAAATCTCAAAGGTAAACCTTCATTCCAACCACCAAGTTGAATGAAATGAAGCTTGGGGGGCATGCACCTCGATTTGCGTTGTTATGCTGGGGGCATGCAAACTTATGATCGAGCAGTTTTAGCACACAGTTCATGCTCGTTAAAAAATAAACGCAAGATCCGAGCAGTTTTATCGTATAGTTCATGCTCGTTAAAAAATAAACATAAAATCGAGCAAATGTTTCCACCCACATTTAAGCTCGTTAAAAGATGAACTATCCCGGTAAATAACCACAGTGAATGCAATATCATCAGCCATTAAAGCCTTGGTCGTGTTTGCACTGTCACCTCCACTTTTCCATTGGCCGATCGTTCACCTCCATATGTTTGTTTACCCATTTTGAGGAACAGCTGCGAAGAGTGATTTCACTAGCCATCCTTGTGACACTGTCGTGATTGGAAAATTCCAACCTGTACCTGGAATCAGCTGCTAACCCATTTTATCACTCGTTCCTCAAAAGACGAGTCTTCTTTAAGCTCTTTTCATCTGACTCGTAAAATATGAAAAGATTTCCGAGTCCTTGGCCTTCCAGCTCGTTAAAGGGGCAGGAAGTGTTATCCCTCCTCTAGATTTTAATCTTTTTGGACCTGAGGGATTATTGCACAAAAAGATCGAGCGCTTGTTTTATTCGGCTCGTTAAAACTATCGAAAACTCATCCCTTCTGTATTGTTTTATACTTTTTCGGACCTAAGGGATTAGATGACGAAAAAGGACTTTTGGAGTTAACTTTATATACCTTTTCAGACTCTCTAAAAATGAAAAGGACCGAGTTATCTTTGTCGTTAGACTCGTTAAAATCATTAAATAGCGACAAACTTGTCTTTAGACGAGAACGAGTTTCACTATCGCTAGGCTTGTTAAAACATAGCGATGGGCTTGCCCGAAGGGCAGGTTATAAAACAAGCATATGTTATCCTCCTCAAGCTTGACAAAAAATAAAGAGGTACTGGTCAGCAATGACTGGGGAAAAATTGGGAGAAACTCAAGAAAACTTTGATGGTAGCAAGTCGCTCTTGAACATGACACTTTTCCTCCATACCACAATCGGGTTGGGTTGTTTCATTCACCGGTCACATCACCATGGTCTCGCCATACCATCCATATTTGGGGTAATGCTACCGATCCATCGCATCAGTGTCGCCATATTTTCAAGAGAAGTCGTTCAGAAAAGTCAACCGTGTCCCATCCACTGCCGTACATTATCCTTCATCCTTTCATGATCGCCACCCTGAATCATATGTCACAGAACATTTTCAACAAAATCATTAGCTCCGTTCCGTTTCATTGATGTGGGATTCATTAAGGCCCTCCTTTGACGGATCGCTTCTTGTCGACATCAGCTCATTATCCAAGAAGTTGATCTAGGAACAACCCCTTCAGTACTTTGAAGCTTGCATGCCTCAATGGCAAGTTTCTCGCTTCCAGCGACAGGTATACATCAATGACCTTCGACCGAAAGATTTTGCGTGGTGTTCGACGCCAAGTCCTTTATTCACACCACGTAAATTTTACTGCAGTACCTTGAGGGTAATTATCATTATCGGTGATTCCTCTCGCGCTTGTTAACGGTTTACCTCATTGACCGGTAATCAAGCGATGTCCGTCCATGTTCGACTTCAGAAAATTTCTCACATGGATTGACTTGTACTTAGAGTGAAGATCGAACGAGTTTGAAGACCCCGGATCTAGTTTCATCCATCCGGGCTACGATATATATTCAGGAAAGATAAAGACATTGACATGTACAGCATTGCAGCAAATAATAATCCTACCCAAAGGATGATAATTTCATCAAAATTATCAGTCTACCATCAGACGATTGTTTGTTCTATGTACAGAAAAATGAATTTATAAAGCTGAGCATGGGAATGCCCGCCTCAGCTAGATCATGAAAGCAGTATGAAAAATAATGTATTGTATTGTATCTTATTACAGGTCTCCTCCCAACATTGGATGAACTTCGGATCCTCCTGATAAAGCATTTCACCCGATAAACGGCCTCATACTTTAGGGGGCAACTGTTATAGACATGTTTGTGCCTTACAGCATTGAGCATGAAATTTCCATAATCTAAGGGATCCAAAGTCCCTAAACATGTTGTTCCTACCCCTAGAGGAACAAGGCTAACAAACCACAGCAATTCACAGAAGTTATCCACCAGAAACTGCTAAAAAACAAGTCAATTCAGGATCAATTCAGTGGCTCCACTAGTTGTCTGCGCTGAATGTCAAAGTCAACACTGGCTACCTGCACTGCAACGCAGGTAGAAGCACTACCAGGGTGCGCTGAGCGAGAGTTGACAAATGGCAAGTTCATTCCAAGAGGTGTCAAGACCCAGGAAGCTTCCAGAATCTTCCTCAATGCCACTTGCCTCAGTGAATTCGACTGATGATGAGTAAGAGGTTCCCAATCTCCAAGTGGAAGCAAGAACCTCCAAGTGGAATCAAGAACTGACAGAGGGAGAGGACACTAGTCAGATCTCAATCTGACTCATCCTCTCTCCAAACATCTATATATGGATCTCTCCTCCATGAGATCTAGAGGCTGGAATTTTGTTATTGCAAAGAATTGTTGTTGGTTTGAGATTGGAATCATTGGGTGCTTAATGCTTTGAAGGGGGTGAAGATAGGAATTCCATTTGTTGGGAAGGAGATGCTGGATTGGAGCCCTCTGGGTTGTATCTCTTCCTGAACCTTGTTATTCATCAATAAAGCTATCTTGGTTTCTCCTATATACTAATGTATCTTTGATGTATGATTGCATTAGTATGTTTAGTTTATTCCTAATCCTGAACTAGTTATGAATATGAATCCATGTCTTGTGTAGTGTTCTCTTCTTGTGATCTTTCAGAAACCTCTTGAAGCTGGGCGAGCGAGAAGGCAAGTAGCAGGGAACCCTCAAAGAGAAGAGAGACCAGATCGAGGGACAAACGGAAGACACCGGTTAGTCCATCTATCTCTCTTCATTCTTAATTCATAAAGGAAGAATACTAGAATAGCTGTCTGTATTTGTTGCTAAGGCACTGTCACACCTTAGGTGGATAGGATCGTCCTGCATAGGCATTTTTCCCCACAACACTTCACCTTTCGACTTGCTCCGGCTATAGGAAGTAATCATAAACAAGCTGAGTAGTATGATATCTAAATTGCAGGAAATTAAATTGCATAAACGGAAACTAAGATTTAACTACTCATTCATATTTCAACTCTTGAAAATGACATAAGTAATTCAATCTCTAACTTGCAGGAAAGCAAACTAAATCATACTACAACAAGTAATATTCTGATTCCTCACTAATTGAGTCGCTTGGCTATAGAAAGGAAATCATAAACAGATGAGTAAAAGTAAATAAGAAAAACCAAACTGAAAGAAATGAAAATGCTAGAATTAAAATCAGTAAATGAAAATCAGCAGAAAGGACAAGATGATCTCATGTCAGTAGTTATCAAAAATATGTAAATTTGCCCGGGCTGCCTACAAAAGCCTGTAAGAGAAGCACTGATCAGCTAATAGTTATAAAAAAAACATAAAGGAAATATGGACAGCAATGAATCATCAAAACATTGCAATATATATACAAGCAATGATTATAAAAATAGTAAATGAAAGCAAGTAAGAAACTATACAGAGCTTTGGTGTACAGGGGCCCTCTGCAACCTCAGCCAGTCAATACTTAGTCACAAATCGAATTCAGGAATGTTGTCTTTTCATATATTAAAGTGCATTAATAAGACAAAGTAAAGCACAGTACAGTGGGCTGATAACAACAGTCAAAATTACATCTAAAAAGCTAACTATCCAGCGTATACCAACGCGTTATTTATAAGTGAAAATGCTGCAACTAATTCCTAGATTTTATGCTGCCAAGAGACACGTAAATATCCACGGCCTGAGATCTAGCGTTATGGTCATCATGACAGTTGAATCCATGGAGTGGTGGCTGCTCGATTCAGCTCACGGGTTGATCTACAGGTGTGCCAATACCTCTGAAAATTGAGGATCGTGCCACACAAACCTTCACGCGGGCAAAACAAAGTCGTGCCACCGCAAAACTCCTTGTTTGGCCCTTCCTTTGACCGTCGTTGACCATGACCGTTTATGAGTAATTTGGTTGAACTGAGGGGACACGCTCCATGTACATGTCACTTGTAGCTTTCCCATGTGGACGGTTTCTCCATTGGACACCTATAACGTAGCCTTTAACAAAATGGCTGCAGAAACTTGAGCTGGCTGTGGAAAGTGACAAGTTTCCGCAGCTGTTTGACCAAAAATCAAAATCAAACAACAGTCATAAACATAGTTAGGAAACCATTTCATAAGCTCTTTTTAGACTAATATGAAATGATTTGATAGCTTGGTGGATGAAGTAAATGGAAAAAGAAGGCTGAAAGGGTATATAGGGAAGTGTAGGTTTGGGACTCAACATACCCCCACTGTGAAGGTGTTGCATGTCCTCATGCAACCAAAATTTAGTCATTCCCCTCTAATCCATATGTTCTGAAGCTTCTGCTAGGACAACTAGCCCTCTTTTCTTCTTCTTTGGTGCTACCACCATCCTGGGTTTCCTTATTAGACATCTGAATTTGAGATTGATCAATCCTCTGCTCAACTTTTTGCACTTTTTCTTCAGTTTCTTGTTTTTCTTTTGCCATAGTCCCAAATGAAGCATAGTGTTATCATGAATAATTTTATCTACTTTTCTCTGCTCCTTGAGTGCTTCATTTTATTGCTTGATATGCCTGTTTAGGACCTCTAATTCAAATACCTCCTGCTTTAAGGACTAAACTTGTGCATCTAGTGGCAGAGTGGTACTCAGACCTGCAGCTAATTTTTCTAAAGATTCCAAGTAGTCATATACCTCCTGTTGATTGGGATCTACTTCAGGTGTCTTTCTTGGACTGAGTTCAAAATCTTGTGAAGGAGGAGGACTGCTCTCTAGCTCTGGCCGAGAAGGGCTTTTATCATGTGGAGGACTAGCTTCAATGCTTGGCTGAGGACGAGGTGGACTATGGCCAGCTGGAGGTTTCTCAGGTGTCTCTCCACCCAAGTCGATGAAGTGGCGCCATTTTATTTGTGTTTTACTCCCCTTTCCTCTTAGCCTGGTGCTTCTCCTTAAGTATGGTGGACTAGTACTCTTCTCTTGTATACTCTATTTCCCTTTTTCCTTTTTCTTTGCTATAGAAGCCTGAAGATGTACTAATGTTTCTGACAGTGGTTGATAATCCTCCTCTATGGATGGCTCAGGTGATTGGTAGACTTCTTGGATGGTCATTTTTCCTTTCTCTTTTCTCTGTTTCTTGTCTTTAGTTCTGTTTTCTTCTTCTTTTTGACCAACTTCTTGAGTTTCTGTAGTAGGGGAGTCTTGGACTATGGTACTCTTTTCTCTTCTCCTACTTTTTCTTGGTGTCTTTAGTGTACTACTTTCAATGGCCCCAGATGGCTCTTGGAAGTAGTTTCTTATCAATAATTGTTCCCACGTATCTTTGTTTTTCTTTAGTTGGTCCTCAATGAGAATTTTTACAAGTCCATGATGATATAGATGAGGTTCTATATTGCCTATGTGTTTTTGGACTGTAATACTCATCTTCTTCAAACTCAACAGTAAGAAATAAGGCAAATTAAGAGTCTGATTCTCTAAGAAATTCATCAACAATCTAGCATGGTACATGTACATTGAACCAAAGCTTCCTTCACAAGTGACAAATTTTTGGATAACTAACAGCAGACTGGCCCATTCTTCCTTCAATGCATGAATAGGAATTCCTTTAGTAAACACAGTGGTGTCCATACCTGGGTCTCTTAACACAATTCTCCATGCCTGTTCATCCACGCTTTTGTTTTTGAACCATCGCTCACCTTCTTGGGGTAAGCCTGTGGCAGCTACTACTGTTGTTTCAGTCACCGTGAGCTTCAAATCTCCAATCTCCACCATTTGACCATCGAAAGACCGTGCAAAATCCTTGGTTACCTCTTTATTATAGCCTTTAAACTTTTGGATGAAGCGTAACCATTTGGCTTTCTTCAACAAATATTTTGCTTGAGGGTAACCTTCTAAATATTTTGGTCCTTCTGGCTCTGCCCTTAGTAGTTTTCCCATTCCTTCCTTTGTTTTTAATTTCAATTGAGGATTCAATTGTGTGTGAGGATTTAGCAGAAGGAAGGTAGCTTGGTTGCAGGGTTTATGGTAAAATGCAGTGGCTGCAATCGGTAGCAGGTAATGGGAATGCTTCAGATTACAGGTAGAACAGAGGATGAGCAGCCACAAATAAGTTCACAAATTGAAATGTGTGTATATGAAAAGGATGATCTTTAATGAAATGGTAAGTGAACAGAGTGGAGTCAAGGTATTTTTTGAATTAACGGCTGCGTATGGAATATCACACGTTTTGATGGATGGCTGCGGGAAATGCGGTGGAGAGGAGCCGTAATGGGATTGGTCACATTTCATGAGTGCAGGTGGCAAATGAAAGTGCAGTCAACTTGAGTTTAAACCCGAAAATCAATCATGAGACAGTTAAGAAATGAATGCATGGTGTGTGGAGTAATATCGTGGAATAGGAGTGGGTAATGGATCTATTGTATCGAATCATTGCACATAGTAGAACTTTTTATGGTTTGATAACTATGCATAATCATGACTTTAATTGTTATTTGATAAAAAAAAATTCTCGTACCTTTGGAAACTTTGTCATTTCTTGCTGATAGCTTTTAACCAACTGTTCTTCCTTGATGTCTTGGAGATGCTCCATGTCTTCATGGCATTTGTTCAATTACACCTGCATTTTCATGATTATTGCACTAACATTTGGATTGTGAATTTGAAAAGCAGAGTGGTGGTAGCTGCGGAAATCGTTTCTGGCTGCGGAAACTGCTTCTAGCTGTGCAAACTAGGACAACACCCACTTAGCTGAACAAAGATAGTTAGAAAAGAACTAACTGAGTGAAAATAGTCCTGAAAGGAACTTTTATTGATGAAATGAAAATGAAATGATTGGAATGGAGTGAAAGTGAAGCGGAGTGAAGTGAAACGAAAATGTGAATGAGATGGAGATGGAGTGAAATGGCAAATGAGGTGGAGTGAAGATGGAAAAAGAAGGAGAGGAGAGTTTTTTTTTTTTGGAAAATATAGAGTGCTTGGTGTCCCTGATTTTCACTCTATATTTTCTGTATAAGACAGGCAATCTATGATTGGTTTTCAGGCTTATACAATAATTTATTTTTTTTTAACTGAAAGAAACAAAGGCTAGGCTGGTGGGGAAGAAGGATTCTTCTCCACCAGCCTTATTGCAGAATTCTCTTGGAACATCTTCACAAATTCCTCTTTTGAGAGTGGCTTATGATAAATTTTCAATTGGTTGCCATTCAAAATAAGAGGAGTCTAAAATTCATCAATGGTCTTGATTCCTACCGCTCCATTGTTAAAGACTTTGTTAATCTCATATGGCCCAAGCCAATGGGTCTAAAATTTACTTTTGAAGTCTTTAAACTTGGAATCAAACAGTAGCGCCCAATATCCCTCTTGAAACTTTTTCTCTTTGATGTATCTGTCATGCCACTTAGCTCTTTGATGTTGAACTGGATCAGTCCTTAAAATTGCTTCTTATCTGATCTCATCTAGTTCATTCAGCTGCTCCATTCTGTGCTTTTAGGCTTCTGATAGATTCATCCCCAACTAGACTGCCATCTTGAAAGTCTTGACTTGAAACTCAATGGGGAGCAGGACTTCTTTCCCATAAATAAGTTCATAGGGAGAATGTCCTGTTGTATTCCTCCAGGTAGTTCTGTAGGCCCACAAGGCTTCAGGAAGCCTTTCTGCCCAATCTCTTCTGTGTAGATGGACAATTTTGGTGATGATGCTCTCAAGAACTTTGTTGTAGACTCCACTTGGCCATTTTTTTGCGGATGGTAAGGAGTAGATTTTCTGTGCTTGATTTTGTATTCTTCCATCAGCTTCTCCATCAAGTTAGATGTAAATTGACTTCCCTAATCTGTCACAATTTCTCTTGGGACACCAAAACGAGTAAAAATATCTTCATAAAGAAATTGAACAACTGAATTTTCAGTGGCAGAAGGAAATGCTTTGGCTTCTACACATTTAGTGACATAATCAGTGCATACCAATATATACTTCTTCTGTTTAGATGGTGGATTAATGGGTCCAATGAAATCAAAAGCCCATTTTTCAAAGGGTTCGATAAGTACCTGTGGTTGCAATGGCATTTCATTTGAAAGAGTCAGTCTCCCAACTCTTTGGCAACTATCATACCTTCTGACATATTTTTTTGCATCTTTGAAAAGGGAAGGCCAACAATATCCTAAAGAAAGGATTTTATAGGCCGTCCTTTTGTCAGCAAAGTGTCTACTGCATGGTTCATCATGACATGCCTTGAGGATGTCAGGCATTTCATCTTCCCGAACACATCTTCTGATCACACAATCTAGCCCTGTTTTAAACAATTCATTAGAAATCCATGAATAATTCGAACTCTCCTGAATAATTCTTCTTTTTTCACTAGGAAATAAATGTGGAGGTAGCTTTCCTGTAACCAAATAGTTAGCAATATCTGCATACGAAGGAGTCTTAGTAGTTACTGCAAATAAATACTCATCTGGAAACTTATCCTCTACAGGAGAATTTTCATAAGTATTTTGGATTCTAGACAAGAAATTAGCTACTGTATTTTGTTTCCCTGGTCTATCCAACACAGTAATATTGAATTCTTGTAAAAGTAAGAGCCATCTTGTAACTCTGCCATTAGTAACAGGTTTTTTCATTAGATATCTAATTGCAGAATGATCAGTATGAACAAAAGTTTCATATCCTGTTATATAATGTCTAAACTTATTGATTGCATGAACAACAACTAAGAACTCTTTTTCAGTCACAGTATATTTTAACTCGGTGGGAGTCAAATTTTTACTGGTGTAGTAAATGGCATAAGTAACTAAATCTTTTTTACCCAACACAGCTCCTAGAGCCGTATTTGAAGCATCTGTAGAAATATGGAAAGGAAGTTTCCAATTTGGCTCTCTCAAAATGGGTGCTTCAGATATTCTTGTTTTCAAAGTTTCAAATGCAGATTGACAATCAGGATCCCATTTGAATTCACAGTCTTTTGTAAGTAATTTGAAGAGTGGAGATGTTATTTTAGTGAAGTTTTCAATAAATCTTCTATAGTATCCAGTAAATCCAAGAAAACTTCTAACATCTTTTTGACAATTTGGAATAGGCAACTTGGAGATGACTTCAACTTTTGATCTATCAACTTTAATCCCATCCCCTGAAATATGATGTCCTAAAACAATCCCTTCAGTAAACATCATAAAGTATTTTTCATGACTTAACGATAGGTTTGTTTCTTTACACCTTATAAGGAATTTTTCCAAATTCTCTAATGCCTCTTCAAACGAATTACCATAAACTGTAAAATCATCCATATAAACCTCTACATAATCATGGATTAGATCAGAAAAGATTCCTAGTACTGCCCTTTGAAATGTTGTGGGTGCATTACATAATCTAAGAGGAAGTACTCGGTAAGAAAAAGTTCCCCATGGATAGGTAAATGTGGTCTTATCCTGATCTTCAAGTGCTACCTGAATCTGATTATAGCCACTAAAACCATCCAAAAATTAAAAATACTTTTTGCCTGCTAAAGTATGTAATACCTGATCGATAAAGGGTAAAGGAAAGTGATCATTCAAAGTTTCTTTGTTCAATTCCCTGTAATCAATGCATACCCTCCATTTACCATTCTTTTTAGGTACTATAACCAAAGGAGAAACCCATGGACTATCTAAAATTAGATAAATGAAGTTTACATTGAGTAGTTTTTGGAGCTCTTCTTTCACTATCTCCCTAAGGTTTGGATTCATCCTCCTCTGAGGTTGTCTGATTGGTCTACTATTTTCCTCGATGTAGATGTGATGAATGCAAGTCTTAGGGTTAATACCTTTCGTATCAGTATACTCCCATGCAAATGTAGTAGAATGTTTTTGCAAGATTTTGGTTAACTCTCCCTGTTGTGATATTTCCAAGTTTGTGTTGATATTCAATGTTTTACCTGGAAAGATCTCAATGGCGGAACTACCAAACTCTTCCATAGAGAAAAGAGACATTTGTCTAGATGATAGATACTCAATGTCAGAATCTAGCTGAAATTGTGTGTGGTCATATTCTGAAGATGTTTCAAAGTTTTCTAATGTGTTCAGAATTTGACTATCTTCACTGACTTCAGAAATCATAAAGACAGGTTGTATAGTATCCTCATCATCAACCCACTCATTATCTCCTATTTCTGTAATTTCTTTTGCTGGAGGATACATATTGAACTTCTTTGTCGAATTACCATAAGAAATATACATATCCCCTGACCTACAACTGATAAAAGAATCAGTTGTGGCTAGCCAAGGTCTTCCTAAGATGAGAGGGTGTCCTCCTAAATTACTCTTGGGAGTTAAAATCATGAAATCTATTGGATATTCCCAAGAGTCTAAGGAGACCGAAATGTCTTCTAATACACCATCTAGTTTGATAATTGATCGATCTCCAAGTTGCAGTAAAGTAGGTGTAAAAAGAAGATTAGGAAGTTTGAGCTATTCCATAGTCTGTCTATTCATAATGTTGATAGCAACCCCTAAATCAATCAAAGTATTTGGAATTTCTACCCCATTCATATGTGTTTTGACAATTGGACTACCAGGATCTACATACTTCTGCATAGTAATTTTTCCCATCATGATATCTACAATTTTTCCTACCAGGTGGATTCTTCTTGTATCTCTTGGTTTCCTTCCTGTTCTTTTAAGACTCAACTCCTTTATTGTCTTTTCTAGAATAGGAATCTCTCTAATGGCTTGTAACAAGGGAATCTTGATACAGACATTCTTCAATTCATCTAGAAAATCATAGTCAGGAAACAAGATTTGTTTTCCCACCCCTTTGTCAATTTGTAATATTTCAGGAAAAGGAGGTGTGGATGAAGACGCAGGTTGCTCAACTATAGGAGTTGTGGGGGTTAACTCTTTTTCTTTTTCCTTTTGAGTGCTTTGGTTTTGAAGAGATGCTTCAGAACCTTTATTGGCTTCAAGAGAATCTTCCTCAGAAATTCTTTGCTTTTGGGCATCTATAGAAGGTTTATCTAAAACTCTACCAGATCTGAGTTGTACATCATTGAGAGGAACAATCATATAGGTAGGAAATTGTTGACCTTCTACCACGTAAGCATTTTGAGGGTTTTTATTGTTGGGGTTTGGCAATGGCTGGGAAGGAAGTTGATTTGGCTTCTGTTGGAATGGAAACAAGAGTTGAGAATTTGGATTCTGTTGAGAAGGTTGTTGTTGTTGTGGAAATGGAAATGATAGTTGTGGATTTTGATTTGGATGTTGTGGAGCTTGTTGGTTTTTAAAAGATGGAGGATATTGATAAAATTGAGAAAATCTCCCATAAGGATTTTACATACCTTGTACCCATGATTGAAAAGGATTTTGAGGTTAGGACCAAGGTTGTTGCCAAGGATTCCAATTTGGTGGGGTTTGAAAGTTCATAGAGTTGTTAAACCCCTGGTTTTGTTGCCCCTGCCAAGGTCTCCTTTCAACAAAACAGAGAGGCTCAATTGTATTTGGATCTTCTTGAAAGATAGCTTTGAGCCCAGGAATTGAAGGACAATCCTTGGTCTCATGATTCTCTGAACAAATCACACATGTTTCTACAAATTTTGCATCCAAGGGACATTCCCTTAGAGCATGTTTCTTTCTACATTTTGGGAAAAAGATGGTCAAAGCTTCAGCTTCTGCTTTCTGCTTATTTTGTATCTTAAGGGTGTCTAGTTGCTCACTAAGACTCCCTAAGATATCAGTTTTGAATTCATCAATCATATTGTCAATCTCATCCCTACTTACTGATCTAGTTGCAGATTTGTTTGCCCTAATGAGAGAAGGATCTCTAGGCCCTTTTCCAGTTTTAGATTTTCCCCTTGAGAGATGGGCACATAGCTCTGCTATATCATGAAGTGGAAGTTGAGATATATCTCCTTTTCCCATCATGTTCAAAATATCTATCCATTCATCTCTAATGGCTTTTAATAGAAGGGCTTTCAAGGTTTCCTCATCTAAGTTACTCATTTTTTCTCTTTTCAGGTTGTATTGGAATCTTTCAAGTAAATCCTCCAAGTATTCATCCTCTCTTTGCACCATTTTGAATACTTCATCCTTGTGATTGGTGGGCATACAATAGTCCAGGTATCTATCCAAAAATGCTTTTTTCATATCATTCCAAGTCCTAATGGATTGGGTGAGTAACCCCATGAACCATTTCAAAGCAGCTCCTTTCAATGTTGAAGGAAACAGTTTGAGTTTTTGAGAGTCTTCCAGATAATCATAAGTTCGACACACGACCTCAAACTCAAATAGAAATGTTTCAGGATCTTCATTTCTTAACCCATGAAAGTTTGGGAGGAAAGATGGTGAAATATTTTTCATTTTTGCTCGAGAATCCTCATCGACTATAGTAAATCCGAATGAGTTATCTCCATCCCTATTTCCCCCATTGTTACCTCTACCTCCTCCATTGTTTCCTCCTCCCCCTCCTCTACCTCTACCTCTACCAAATTCATTAACTACCTCTTCTTTCATGATAGCCTCCTCAGAGACTTCAGAGCCCTCTGGTTCCTCTACTAATGGTGAACGAGGAGGAATTTATCCCTCTTCTTCCTCGGGTGATTCTACTTCTTCAATTACAATGTGTCTCCCTGTAGAAGGAAAGAAAGGATCTTTTCCTAATTCAGATTCGATGGATGGTGTGGGAGAGTCTCCTAATTCAACTACTGCCTCTTGAATTCCAGGAATCCTAAGGCTAGGACTATGAGTTGGAGATGATGGAGGTGTCCCTTGTTTATTCCTTGAAGTAGATGGAGTTGTGAAAATCGAACTCTTGGCTCTAGCTAAAAACCTTCCCCTAGAATCTCTTTCTCTATGCATGTCATTTTTTTATTTTTCTTCAAGTCGAGCTAATAATTCTCTTTCTGATCTTCCAGGTCACTCTAGGTGCAAGAAGAGAGCATACTCAAGAAACTATTAAACGAATAACTTTCTCTTTTCTGATCCTCTAGGTCACACTAAGTGCAAGAGGAGAGCATACTTTGAGAGGTTATCAATTTTCCTTCTTTGAAATTTTCTTATTTTTTTTTTAAGAAATTGGCTACCTAGTTTCACTTCCCTGGCAATGGCGCCAAAATGTTTGGTCAATTTAGTGTGTCCTAAATTGCTATTTAAAATGTCAATCTAGGAGTCATAAACTGGTGAAGTGAAGTGCACTGTATGTGCAAGATAACCGTTTTCTTAGTCTTTTGTCGTTTTTGAGTTTTTAGTTTGTTTTTGGGTTTATCTTCTATGGATTCCCTAGTGTGAGATGGCGAAATTGAAAGTTAAGTATGGATGGTGATGGTGATTTCTACAATGATTTTCCAAACTTAAAATTTCTCAAAAAGAAGGTTTCAAACTAACTGTAATGAAATCAATTCTCAAAAGGAAATAAATGTACCAAAATAGTGAACTAGTGACAATGGCCCAGTATCCTTACTGCTGTATGAAAAAGAAAATAAAAATTGAACTTAAAGCAACTCAAAGACTGAAAGAAAAGCAAACTAAATCACACTACTTCAACCCACATTCTGACCCTTCACCTTTCGACTTGCTCCGGCTATAGGAGGTAATCATAAACAAGCTGAGTAATATGATATCTAAATTGCAGGAAATTAAATTGCATAAAAGGAAACTAAGATTTAACTACTCATTCATATTTCAACTCTTGAAAATGACATAAATCTCTAACTTGCAGGAAATCAAACTAAATCATACTACAACAAGTAATATTCTGATTCCTCACTAAATTGAGTCGCTTGGCTATAGAAAGGAAATCATAAACAAATGAGTAGTATGATGTCTAAGTGGTAGAAAAGTAAATAAGCAAAACCAAACTGAAAGAAATTACAATGCTGGAATTAAACTCAGTAAATGAAAATCAGCAGAAAGGACAAGATGGTCTCATGTCAGTAGATATCAAAAATATGTAAATTTGCCCGGGCTGCCTACAAAAACCTGTAAGAGAAGCACTAATCAGCTAACAGTTATGAAAAAAACATAAAGGAAATATGGACAACAATGAATCATAAAAAAAACGCAATATATATACAAGCAATGATTATAAAAACAGTAAATGAAAGCAAGTAAGAAACTATACATAGCTTTGGTGTACAGGGGCCCTCTGCAACCTTAGCCAGTCAATACTTAGTCACAAATCGAATTCAGGAATGCTGTCTTCTCATATATTAAAGTGCAGTAATAAGACAAAATAAAGCACAGTACAGTGGGCTGATAACAACAGTCAAAATTACATCTGAAAAGATAACTATCCAGCGTATACCAACGCGTTATTTATAAGTGAAAATGCTGCAACTAATTCCTAGATTTTATGCTGCCAAGAGACACGTAAATCTCCATGGCCTGAGATCTAGCATTATGGTCATCATGACAGTTGAATCCATGGAGTGGTGGTTGCTCGATTCAGTTCACGAGTTGATCTACAGGTGTGCCAATGCCTCCGGAAATTTAGGATCGTGCCACGCAAACCTTCACGTGGGAAAAACAGAGTCGTGCGACCGCAAAACTCCTTGTTTGGCCCTTCCTTTGATCGTCATTGACCATGACCGTTTATGAGTAATTTCGCTGAACTGAGGGGACACGCTCCATGTACATGTCACTTACAGCTTGCCTATGTGGCTGGTTTCTCCATTGGACACCTGTAACATAGCCTTTAACAAAATGGCTGCGGAAACTTGCGCTGGCTGCGGAAAGTGACAAGTTTCCGCAGTTGTTTGAACAAAAATATCAAAATCAAACAACAGTCATAAACATAGTTAGGAAACCATTTCATAAGCTCTTTTTAGACTAATATGCATTGATTTGACAACTTGGTGGATGAAGTAAATGGAAAAGAAGGCTGAAAGGGTATATAGGGAAGTTCAGGTTTGGGACTCAACAATAACCTACAGAAAAGATTAACTTTACCACTAGGTGCATTCCCCCTAAGCTTCATTAAATTCACCTAGGTAGACTAATCATGTCTATCAGGTGGATGGAATGAAGGTTCTTTTACGAGATCAAGTGAAAGACTCGACTGAGATTTTACGAGATCTAATCAAAGACTCAAATTGGAACTTTGCTCCAAGGGACCTTATTTCATTTTTTAATGAGCTTGACACAAGACAAGGAACTCTAATCAGATTCCTTGTTTCATTTTTTAATGAGCTTCAGACAAGACAAGGAACTATGCTCATAGTCTTTGTATCCCTGGCTTCATTTTTTAACGAGGTTGACACAAGACTAGGAACTGTCCTCGTACTCCTTGTTTCATTTTTTAGCGAGCTTGACACAAGACAAGGAATAATGCTCATATTCCTTATTTCATTTTTTAACGAGCTTGAGAAAAGACCAGGAACTATCCTCATATAACTTGTTTCATTTTTTAACGAGGTTGACACAACACCAGGAACTATCCTCATGGGACTGTTTCATTTTTAAATGAGGATGGCACAGTAAAATAACTATCCTCATATTCCTTGTTTCATTTTTTAACGAGGTTGACACAAGTCAAGGAACATTCCTCATATTCCTTGTTTCATTTTTTAACGAGGTTGACACAAGACCAGTAACTATCCTCATCAACGTAGTTTTTCATGACCGATGATAGGAGGTCATGACTTCCAAGAGGTTCTCATCTAATGGGAGAACAATGCTTTGGAAGGAGAGATCCAATGCCCCGAGTAAATAATGTACAACATCATGGAATTGATCGTCTGTTGACGTAGGCATGGAACTGGTTGCCACATAATTAACCCGTGGTGGGGATGATATCATTGGTAGAAAAGGACCATTTAGGGAATATGGTTGACTCGAAGACATATTTGGACTGGGAAATGAAAGCTGGTCAATAGTGACAATTATACCTTCATGCAAGAAACACATCACTCGAAAGAGTTTGGAAACAATAGCTCCCATGTCATAAACATAGTCGCACCTTAGAAGTAAACTGTAATCTAAAGGGCCGGGGACTACCACCACATTCCGGTAAATGATTTCTCATCCCAAGGTAATAGGTAACTGAGGGAGGATCCCTAATGGTTGATTGGTTCCTCTCTTAAAAGCCAATAGATTCTGGGTAACAGGCATAAGCAGCAGCGAACCAAGCACTTTCCAAGCAGTTGAGGAAAGGATACTCATAAATGAGCCTTCATCTATAATAGTGTCAGATACAACCATATTAAAAACCTGTACTATGATTTGGAAAGGCACATAAGAAGGAATTCAAAATCCTAGTAGTCAATTCCAATCAAAGGAAGTGACCAGACTACTTAGAGGGGGTACCATAGAAATGGGAGAATTAACCCCTTAAGTTACAAGAACCGGAGGATTTTCCTCTTGTCTTGATGGAACAGGAGGACTACCCCCAAGCTCATTCGAATCTCAAGAAAAAAAAAGAAATCGAGTGGTATAATATTCACTCTCTTCAGAAAAGGTATGATTAGCTAAAGGTGAAATTGGGTTAATTGTTTCCTTGACCTGTTGATTTAGGTCAGGTATAGACTCATAGGATTCACTTTTAGAGAGAGTGGGTTCGATCGATGGTTGATTTTGTTTAGTCAATTCATCAACTAGTGAAAGATTAAGGGATAGTCTCCTGTAACCAGATGAAAGTCATTATGGTGAAGCAGGACAATTATCCAACACTTTTTTGGCCTCGTCCAGATAGGGACAAAGGTGAATGCGGTGATTCCCTTCACATAACCTACAGGGAAACTTAACTCTTCTATTCTTTTTGTGAATTTTACTACCACTAGTTGATGGTGTGTCACCAACATGATCTCTAGAAGTTGATCACACAGGATGATGTGAATGAGAATACCATTCTTCGAAGATTTGAGGAATATCAGGACAATTTCGAAGAAGATGGTCTCCCACACAAAGTTTGCATGGATATCAAACTTTGTGAGGCTTGACAAGGAGTTTCTCATTAGATGTTGAATTCAAAGCAATGGCTACTTGGTTACCCCTCTAATGAATTTGCTTCTTCTAATTCTTCGTATTCCCTTTCTTTTTCTTTTTAGCCACCTAGTTACTAGTATTAATACTTTCACCAGGTGAAGAGCAAGAAGGGGAGGAAGAAACAATCGAGGAAGAAGGCAAAGGGTCAACATTAGGATCAACTAGAGGTTGATTTTTTCCAGTTGGAGGTGTACTCGATTGTAGAGAAATCATGACATTTTAAACCAAGGAGGTTGAAAACAACCATACTCGCAAGCCAATGGTAAATCTCGGAAGGGACAATGTAGCCATATAAGGAGTACCAATGTTAGGTCCCTATAATGCTAGTGATTACCCCATTACTATTATAGTTGTATCCCTTATTAATATTGTTGTGCCCCTATTATCCCCATATTTTTATTACTGTGCCCCATAGAATCCCTCTATTGTTATTTTTGTGCCTTTAGATTATTATCGTTAGGTCGGCTGGGTTATATTGTGACTCCTTAGACTCCTATATATAGAAAGGAGGTTTTATCATTTGAATCATAAAAGAATCATTCATATGTGTAATGCAAAGGAGTTTTCCCCCTCGAAGAGGCTGAATTCTAAGGCATTGATCTATCTTTTCTATATTTTGTGAGTTGATTTCATAACAACCAATATTTCCAAAAGGAGGGAAAGGACTAGGATTCCCATCAAAAGGAATTCCTTGATCGGTGGACTCTCGATTTTTTGCCATATGTTTCAACCTAATATCAACTTAGTGAGCATGGAGGATGTTATCCACAGTCAATTAAATTTATTTTATTCAAAATAACATAACAAAACAAAAGAGGGATAATATAAGCAAAAGGTTTACCAAGCATCTGTGAACTGCAAAATACCTCCTAGCGAACCGAGAAGTACGGGCAGACAATCTCCCCGAATGCTGTGTTCGGTGTATCATAGTTTAGAAGGTGGCCGACTTGGTCAGCAACATAGAGTTGTCCTCCCATATATACCGGAAGGTACATGGAGTCCCAATCCGTATAATCGATGTCTAATGCAAAACTGCACAGTGAGAGCATTCCCATATACTTTATGTACTATAACACCACCCTATATACCCGAACATATGTAGATGAGCTACGATATACTCACATACATGGAATGAGGTATCACACTCGGGATGTATTGCAGACAAGTTAATGACAATTGTTTTGTTTTACGACATCAGAACACGTCTCTAGTGTAGACCTCTAAATGTTTTTCGTTAGGTGACAATGCTCGATTAGGTAAATTTAGATAAATTTTAAGTTGGTCTTCTTTAGAATTTTCCTTTCAAGGTTCACCACATGAGGTATGTTTGCAATTCCTAAAATGCAATTAATATGATAAGCATTCTTTCCATTCAATTTAACAATGAAAATCCTTAGCTAGTAGGGATAGAGCAATCAGATTTTTGACAAAGAGCAAAGAGCACATCTAATGCAATTTCCATAGCTATTCCTTTCAAGCATTCACAAACTACAATATGAATGATGAAATTTTCCCTTTTCGATTTCCTTAATGTGAATATGAACAAAACGAAATATGCACATACAATCAATCAATCTTTAATAAGAAAGAAGACTTTGAGGACAGTTTTGTTTCGAAGGAAATGAGACTTTACGACACTTTCTAGCAAATGAAGATTAATCAACTATATTCTAACTTTGGCTATAGACTGAGAATGATAAAGAAAGCATTTAATAAACATTAATCAATCAAGTCAAATTAGGGCCAGACATGGAGATAGAAATTTGTTCTATAAGACATGACATTCATTGATCAATCAATAAGCAAACAAACATAGAAAATTTGGCAAAAACACTTTCCAAAGGTGGGAAATTAGCCTAAGGTTGATCATCACAGGTCAAAGAGGGCCTAACTGTGCTACAGAGCACTGTCTCTCACTCAAGGGTGCTTTGTAGAGAACTATCCATTGACCAAGCCTGTGCTGATGTCTAAGAGGCTGCTCAAGAGTCATCTAACCTCATTTTTTAACCAAAATGCAATGCAAAAGAGCTAAAACACAGTCAATGAACACAAGTAGGGTCTACAAGAATGTCTTAGGAGGTGAATAAGCTACTAGGAAAGGTGATAGTTCCCGAGTGTAGTAACCAACTTGTTTCGGAGAATTTAGCATCTACAAATAAATACTAATTCCCTAGATAAGTAGTTGTATCTAGAACAATAGTTTCAAGTGTTTTAGACTTTTCCTATAAGCAATAGATAAGATGAGAAGATAGAAGGCCTACCTGTAGTTCCACTTTCCTCTCGTCTCCCTTGTATCGATTTCGTCTCTCCTTCCCATACTTAATCCGCTTGAGAAGTACCTTGTAAACACAACAGAAGACAAAAACCGATCAAAGCATGCAATCTATTGAATATAAGTGAAAGGAATTAGATACAATTCACACACATAAGCATTATGAAATAATATAAACATATGGGAAAAAGGTTCAAACACTTTATTAGATAGAAAAATGAATTACAAACAATGGTGTCTGATTCAAATCCATTCCTCTAGCTTGGATCCCACCCACATCACATCAAAGGCATGACAAACTTGTAGCATTACAATAATTGCTTCAAAGCCAAATCTCATAGTAGCATTATCTCCTTGGAATTCAACATAATCCAGCCCCTCATCACATAAATGAGTGGTCAATTTATAGGAAGATGAAGGAGGTTTTGTCATTAATGGTGGCGTTGAATGACCTTCCATACTTAGAATTAGTTCCATGGAGGAAGGAATGAGAGGATAGGATGCACCTTAACTCATTCCTCATCCATTTTCAAGCTCATAGGAGTTGATAAGTGAGGGAAACTTCTAGATTACTCCAAAAGATAATAATATTCCCCAAACCCTATGTGAATTTCGCTCATTCTCACCCAGCATAGGTGAAAGGAAGCCTAAGTGCTCTGCAGAGCACCCTGGCAATGGAATTAACTGCTCTGCAGGTGCGCCTTCATAAGGTCTTACCTGCGCTAGTCCTTCTAGAGGCTATTTCTGGATGTCTTCAAGTCATGAAACTGTCTAGGAAATTGGAATTCAAACGGGTGACTTGTTTAGGGCATGAAGCAACTAAAATTAGAGTTTGATGAGCCCTAAATACTGATCTAGATGTTGGGATTTGATGTGCCCAAATGGATCTGTAACACATGGATACCACAAATCCATAGCATCGCTATGGCTATAGCTCATGTCTCAAGCCTCTCCAAGTAATTAACCCATATGCTATTTCTCTTAGCATGACTACCCCATACACAATGACACTCAACAAAATCATCAATATGCCTCCCATGAGGCAACACTGGATGTATCTCCCCTACCATCGCCAAGGGGGCCAATCCTGTTAGAAAGTATATATTTTGGATCGTGAACTCGATCCACATCCCTTTTACTACAGAGGCCTCCTGATCTAGGTTCTGGCAGCTCACTACATCAATAACAAGGGTTCGTCAACCCTCATCAAAGGGTTCTCTAAGAACTTCAACATGTCGTATCGTGCCAACATCCCTCTGACTACTTGATTCTTCTGAATCTCTGCATGGAGGACCTAAAAATCTCATTCTCACCATAATATATTTAAATTATCCATACATACAAGACATCATTATGTTTTTTCAGTAAAGAGTCCAAAAAAATTCATGACTGGACCTCATCTTCAGCTTCTAGAAAACCACTAGTCCTACCCATCTTCTCAGCCCAAAGCATAGCTTTTGTCCTTAAAACTATGCTCAACACACTTGTGGTCCCCATTTTTGTGATCTAGAGCATAAATTAGGCCTCCAAAAGTGCATTTCCACCATGAGGATGGGCATGGGTCCCCCACAGACAACTGCAATCCTAATTTGAAAATCTAAACCACCAAAAATTATGAGTATGGTTAGGCCACCTACCTCCAACTTGTAGATCCTGATTTCAATGGTTATTTTGTCTGCTACAATCTCCACAAGATTTAGGGCCTTCTCCTCCTCTCCAAATTCTCCACAACTCACTTTGAAAATGAATTGGATTTGGAGGAAAAAAATCCCTTTTATAGGAAGAACCCTTGTTTTTCCATTGCCCATTGTGACCAAACTGTAACTCTGTTTGACAAACTATCATCACCATTGGAAAAATCTCACTGTGTTGTATAATGGAACTCTCTTCGTTTCCAGTAATTTGAAACTTCACTCGGAAGCCATTTTTTCCATGAGATCTCACTTTTCTACCTCTTAAAATTGAATCTCTTCATTTGAGACACTCATACTCTAGTACCACTTTAACTTTGTGCTAGTTGACTCACATGTCAATTTTTGTTGTCATGAGTAATAGTCAGTTACTCATGTTTTCATGGTCCCCACCAAGCCTCCCCCACGTGCTAGCATCATCGAGTCATCCTTGTTCAAGAGCATCTGAGATGTGTCAACCTTATACCTCTGGAGACTATTCCGAGTCCCCATTGAGTCTCGTTATAGTATTTCATTCATTTTCGTATCACATTTCTCCCATTTTACTCATATTTGGCCTCTAGTTCTTTTGCTCCATCTTTTTCGAACCCCAGTTTGAGTCACTAACCATCCCCTCCAGAATCGAGTCAGTCGTTATTAGGTCAACCATTTTTCTTATTCTCAACAAGGGAAGTCGTCAACCTGCCACTCATCTTGTTTCTTTCCATCATTCTCCCTGGTGTCAGTCCATCAATCACTCTACTATATTCCTTCATGCCTTTGTTGAGGGTTCCTCATTGGCTTAACTCTATCAGGCTCTCTTTTATCGATCTCAACACATTTTTTCCAAAAGAGTGGTATAGAGGGTGGTGTGCCTTGGTTACATATTCCATATTTTCTCGGTGCCTTGAATCAAGCAAAGGGACTCATTATTTTCCTTTGACTTGGTTGTTTCTCACATGCTTGACATCAGCTCCTTATTGCACAACTGAGATTCGTACACTTGATGGTTTGGTGATCCAGATGATTGTCCCAGTGATTCCTGAGTATGTGTGATATGTTCCAAACCTCATGAGGGATGGCCCTTCAGGTAGCCCCCCACATGCCTGGGTGACCATAGATGTTGATCCAACCTTTGATGCAGTTCCACAAATTTGATGGGTTCGGGTTCTATTGCTTGCAGAACCCATAACATGTATGTCTCCTCCAGATGAACCATTCAGATCTTTAGATCCATTTATTGTTCAACAGAGGTTCCTTGGTTGTGATCCCCCCTCCCCATGTCAGATTGAGGGGCATTATATCTCATGTACATATATGTTATTGTATTCAGTCTTGGCGTATGTTTTTTCCAGACACATTATGTATATGGGATCCATTATATTATTTTTTGACCCATTGATGCTAGTGTATCACGTATTCTATAGCTCAGTCCTACATGGTTGGGATCACCATTATTCTTTTTACGTAGTTATATTGGCGGGTATCTGTATGCCTGGCTCGTCTCATTTTAGATCATGTACTACCACATAAAAAGAGACTTCGATCAGTTTAGTAGGTCTCAGCCCCTCCATTATTTGTCTGTCCTTGACTTTATTTAGTTTTCTCTCTCTCTCTCTGACTCCCCTTTTGGTGTGTCATGGAAGTGTAATCTACAACGTATTTCATTCATACGATTTTCTCCTAACACTCAGATGTTTGGGGGCATTCTATTATCACCAAAAAAGATCACCGAGCCTTTTGATAACTAGGTGGATTGAAATACACAATGTAGATTTAGTTTTACCATAGTAAAATCACTTTCATTATGGAAAATAATTTAGTAAACCACTTTTTAAAATTATTTTCTTATTTAAATAAAAAACCCCATGAGAATAATTAGATAAATCATTATCTATTTAATTTTCTCTAGGAACGATTATTAAATCATTATTTAATAATTATTCCTTGTCACATTTGACTAAATCTCTTATGAATATTTAAATAAATTGTTATTTATTGAAATTTCCTTATTTTTATTATTATAATAATTATTAAATCACTATTTAATAATTATTTTGATTTCACACCTTTCTTGTTTCTTGCAAAATAATTAATAAATAATTTTATTTGTTAATTATTTCTAACTAAAGGTATTTAACCACTTTAAATAAATTTTCCCTCTCCAATAAATATAATAAAGTATCCCAAGTAGTTAGATCTGAATTTGGTTAATAATATTTTATTATTCTCCCTTTTTGAGATTAACTCCGTACTTTTCTATAAAAAGGCATTTTTTTCTTCATTCTTCACCTTGATCATAATCATTGCCAACATTATCATCATTTTTCTTGCACTCCCATTTTGAGTTCTCCACTTTTGTTTGGTTTTTTCACATATTGAGAGAGAGAATCAGTTTCTAAAGCATTAAAGATATCAAAGGAGCTATCGCATGGAGGGGGGCTTACAGAACAATCTATAGATCTCCTTCACCAGGTGTTATCAATAAAATATTTATTCATTTAAAATAGTATTTCCAATCGAGTTATTATACTAGATATTTTATATTGTTTCTTTTTGTTATGGATCATATCTTATTTTCCTGCAGGTTTTCTATTTTTGTTTTAGATCTAAAATGAAAACAACCATCAAATTCTTGTTAGGGTCACTTATCACCTAGTGAATTAATTGAATATTTTTGGTATACCTTCCAATAATTTTCACGCTAACATGCACACTTTCCCCTTTTGTGTGTTAGAACCCCCATGCATCTCACCTCACTCATTACAAGGTCATACACTTCTAAAAAAATTCATCATACTTATCACTGCATGCGACCACGGTCAAGGCATTACATTACCACCCTTTGCTAAGACTCCTACTCCAAATGGTCTAAGGTCTAGTTGGGAATTCTTACCATGGAGATCCCCTTGAATGTTAGCGGGTTTAACACCATCAACATTTTTGGCACTGGAAGGAGGGCCAAATAAAAAGTTTAGCCATTGAAGTATGTTTTGAATTTTTGCACATCATTCATGACTTATGTCATAATCTCCACTTCGACATGTTTTTGTCACACTACTGATTTTGATGTGTTGGTGGATGTTATAGATGACTTGTCACAACTTAAATATGGCGGTGAAAGTGGAACATCCATGTTAAATCACGAAGTTTCCTTTTCGGGTTTCTGTGTCAAGAATGAAGTCCTCTCATATGATATTGCTTGTGGGTTTTTTACTTACACGTTCAAAAGGAGTGTTAATAAATGGTGTCACACATTTCTCGCAGCCTCTATACACTCTTTCAACCACATGTTTAGAGACTTAGGTATTTCTTTCCTCTTTCATGACCATAAAGAACTTAACTGCAAAATTTTAAAATGATGAAAATCACTTGACGAATATATTATGCAATTTTATGATTGTTTCAGTCATTAATGTTTTGATTTTCCAGCAGATGAAGTTGACTAGAAATTTCTGACCCATATATTTTATCATCTTATTCATATATGAGAATCCACATGAATTAGAATCTTTCGAACCCCTCCTAGCAGACCTCGATGTTATAGCTTCTAAATATGAAACATAAAAGGTTTTCATCTGAAGTGACCCTTTATCCCCTTCTCAGCAAATAGCTTTAGGTCCACATTATGATGTGGAGAAGTTGTGAACTTACCCGTTGAACTATCACCATCTCGTCCCACCCCAACTGCTCTATATTTTTGTTTATATTTTCACTACAAGCCTAATGGTTGTCACATCGTCTCATCTGCTCAGCCTCCGTTCTCTGGTTCCTTTGGTCCTCCAGATTTCAGAGTGTTGTGTTTATTAGTTCCAAATTCCACATATGATGTTCGCAAGGATCAAGTTGTTGATGGAGTTGGTGTTGGGAATCCAACTAGCGTTATCATTTTTTATAAGTCTATTTGGGAATATGAGCAAGAAGCTAGGGTGAAGGAAGAACTCCTTATGGCAACACCTAATCTACTTTATCGTCACATGTTCTCCAATTCTGCCATTTCTAATTTCCCTTGTGAAAATTCGTCTCTAGATGTTCCAACTTCTGATCATTCATATAATGCACAGGATGTCAGTCTACCATTTAATTGCAGAAAGGAAAAATCATTCTTCCTGAATCCACTTGATCTCTCATCTTTATTTTATGAAAACTCAAAGGGTGATTTTTTTTAAGAAACCCTTTTGTATGACTCATCATATCATTAGGATTTCAATGTCCATCTAAAATTGTTTGATCATGGTTGTCATGATCTTTTCACTCATTCATATGATCATGATTTTGATTCACCTACTGTTGATCTTTCTAAGCCACCGATCTTTAACGATCTATCTTTTGATGTAGTGGAAACGCTCAAGCTGTCAAGGCACTTTAGCTCGAGCATATGGTTATGTTATGTTCTTGTATCCTTGAGGTCGGTTCCACTTCTGATCATAAATTTGTTGAATATGCCCGTATTCCTCATCACTTCCTTATTCACATTGAAAAACAATCTAGTTTAGAATTTTCACATCCTCCACTAGAATCACGGATGCTATTTCACATGCATTGGAGGACTCATACGTAGCAAGCATTGTTGCGAAATGAAAATCTTCTTCTTTCTTTATGCTTGCTCATTTTTCAAGCTCGAAAGTGTGTACATTCTTGTCATCCATGCACAATGTGATACAACACCATGATACGTCTGCAGAGTGCCTTTCATGTGATTTCAATCTTTTCTTTTTTGTGGAAACATTCAAACATATAACGATTTGGTTTGCATTGATTTATCTTTCCTTTGTATTGGTTCGCTTGAATATCTTTCTCATCAACCATGCCATCACTAGGTCAACCAATGCGTCAGTGGCTACACTGGAAATATCACTTCACATGAGTTGGCCCATGCTCTTCTTAGCTTAGGAGTAGTAGGAGTAGTGATTTCCTTCCTACTTTTTTCTTACTCTGTTTTGTTTCATTTTACTTCTTTCCTTTTCTTCTTTTCTTATGTACACGTAGGATTAGTTTCTATGTGAAACGAAGTTTGATTTCTTGAGACAAATAGGGTGAAATACAAGAGTACTTGTACATCTATCAATACTTGGTTATCTATATATTCCCTCTCTTTTTGAGGATATTTTGCTCCTTCTAGTCGATGATACCCTGATGGAAAATACATTCCTTTCAGAGAGAATCATGGTGAAATCACAATGCTTGCACTCTTAACGAGTAATTCCTAATCTAATCAAATTTTTTTATTTGGTTAACCCTTGCTAAGTAATGAGAAGGGGGAAAACCTTAACAAGTATGTGAGAGGTATATATAAACATCCTTAATTGAAAGGAAAATATCTTATGCTCTCAATAAGTTGGGATCCCTCTTCCACCTCATGAAATAAATAGGCACCTATGCACACTTCTTTAAAAAATGAAAACTGAAATGAAAAAGATAAAATAAAGGTGAGAAAAGAGAAAGGATTCCTGCGTAGAGAGGTGAATCAAGTAACTAATCCAGGGTGCTATCCAAGCTCGTTGGCAGCGGAGCAATGTTTTTGTTCCTGAATTGACTCCATCAGAGTACTGTCTAGGCCTGCTGGTAGCAAAAAAACACCATAGATGAAAATAAAACTCTGACAGTATATATTACTTATGCATCAGTATATCCCTCATCCCTAAGCGAAAAAATTTAGTTGACTTGGCTTGGTATGTGTGTTTCTGATAAAGAGAATGGTAGGGACTACATATTTAACTTAGGCTAGTGAAGAAGCTATGCCAATCAAAAAATTGAACAATACTTATGGAAGAGTTAGACCCGCTTTTCATGAGACAAGTTCCATACAGAGTTGGAGTTATACCAGTGTGTCACCAATGTTGTAGTAGCTACAACCACCCTCTAAAATTTTTCCTATGCTTCTTTCTGGAGCTTCCATCCTAAATCACAACAACTCATATCACACTGACCCAGGTACTTGTGCTTTTATTTAGGTTTACCTCTTGGATTATGTCTTTTGTTTTCTTACTTTAATTACTGTCTAACCCATAAGTCGATCTCCTAACTTGGTTTGAACCTAGTTCCGAGCTTGCCTTAGTGAATCGCATAATCCTTAAAAGGCAACCAACCTTTCTCTCAGGAATTGCACAATCCGAGCTAACAGTGAGCCTTCAGCTCCAAAATTGCATAGATCCAACTAACAAAAAAAACCTCCTGCAGGGAAATGACATAGAGCATCAGAGGCATACCAAATCAACTTAGCCCATAAATTTTGCAGAGCCCAGTCTGCTCAAAAACTACTCAGTGCATGAGCTAGAGGGTTGCCCAGTCCTTCCCAAAAATGTGCAATATTTTTTGGAAATGCATGGAAAGCTCTGCCCTGGAAAATAAAGAAAAATAAAGGGTAAAAAACATCCCTAGGAAGTAGGGATCTATTATTAGTTTCCTAAAGGTGACACATTGCTATCTTTAGAAGTTTCTTCCAAGTGTCATTGTTGTCCTTCATCTCAGTTATACACGTCACAAATTCCATTCTGCTCAAATTCATGTAATGCACGCTTCTATAGTTCACTTTTACATTTGATCATCGAGCTCTAGCATCCCCTAGGAGACCGAGAAGCCTTCAGAGCATTGTCATCTATTTTCGAGACCTTGAGTTTTGATTTTATCGCCTTATGTCACATTTTATGTATCTTTTTGTTGTTCATCTTGTGAGAGTATTGTTTCACTTGTTTCTATGAACAACCACTGACATTTCAACTTGTTTTATCTTGTATAAGTGTTTTTTCAAGTTATAGATTTCCATTCCCAAGTGTCACATGAGTTTTTCCATTTTTTCACCAACGGTTGCCATTGCAGCGACCTCCTTCACATGCTTCGTTTTCGTTCAATTTAATCAATTGGTGCACATTTTTCACATGCATACATACAAAAATTAGCCAAATCTCCACTCAACATCACACCATCCTTCAGAACTGTTTGATTTTCACACTCCCCATGGGCAAATATGGGCTCCCCTTGCTTGGATCTCACACTTCATTGCATGCACTACACAATCTGGGAGCTCAAGGGATTTTCTTTGGCTTATGGAATTACGAAGTTCCTATCCTAGCCTGGCTCCAACTTCACACTACACAGTTCTAGGAGCTAGTCTCCCAACTCAGCAACTAAGATTGCGTAATGTGTAGTCTCTCACAGGCCTTGGCCTAGAATGAACTGTGCATTGCACAATTCCATTCATCAAGCTTCCACACTGACTGCTAGGACTGTGTTGTGTGAAATTCCTTGAGTCAGCCAATCACCCCTGTCAGTTACAATTATGCAATCCCTCTCATTAGATGCCCTGATTGCTTCTTGATCATGCTGGGAAGCTATATTTGTAAGAGCTAATTTTTTCTTTCCATGAGTTTCATTTCTGTCCCATAGGTACCACACCATGAACCACTTATCTCCAGTAGTCATCATATCATGGCACAAAAGAGAGTTGCTTCAAGAGAAACTATCAAAAGCAGCAATGGGGAAGCAGTTGAGCAAGCACTATTTTACTTACCAACATATGCAGAGACTTTACTATTATATAAAATGAGTCAACGCTAACATGGAAGCAAGACCATCAACAGTGGCAGAAGGCAGGAATCCATTACAGGATTAGGGAAAGAGGAAATGGATGACATAATAAAGGGAGAACAAAGCCACAAAGTGAAAGTGGATTCAATCTTCATGCATGAAACTTTGACAACATAAGAAAAGGGAAGCAGAGGACCCAAACAACACAAGAGAGGAAGAGAGAGAAGAAGATATTACAAAACTGAGATTGCAACAAGAAAAACAAGAAACCAAGGAATAACATGAGATGAGGAGGAAAGAAAAGGAAGAGAAGCAGAAACAGGAAGAAGAAAAAAGGCAAGGTGCAATGACAGAGAGAACAAAACCCATATAGGTTAATGATTTGGAACAACCGGTAGCTGAGGAAGAGAGTAAAATGATGCAAGTTCCCTGACTAATACTAAACATAAGAATAAAGTCTGGCTAGACGTCGATAGGTACATGGAGCAACTAAGATGAGAAGCCACTAGGGATGAGTTGGAGTTGAGCACATAAAACATGAAAAAGTACATTGGTGATCCTCTCACGGTCAACACCATGTTACATATGCTTTAGGATGAGTTCGAGGTACAGTCCAAGAAAAAATACCCAGAAGCTATGGAGGCAAGAGCTTTATATCAGAAAGACACCATCAAGAAGTTTGGGGACATCATTGCATAGTACCAAGCTTGGCATCAGTACATGACCGAGAAGCATCAAGTGGAGGTTGTCGAGTTGTTCTTTCCCCAAACTTTAGAGTCATAGTGTTTTGTCTTGTTAGGCCATCTCTAGCCTATTTTGTCTCACATGGGTACATGTGGAAAATGTATATTAATTGTAAATATGTTAAAACTAAAATTCCAAGTGTGATTAGTGGAATGTGAACAATCACTATGTAATGTAATGATTATTTGTAAAGAAGTTGAAGAGTTATGAGGGCAGTCAAAGAGTCACAAAGGGGAATAACAAGGGTCATCACACACTTTGTTATAAATAGAACCTCATAGCTCATAGAAATGGCTTTTGGGAGCCAAGTTTTTGGCTAGGCCTAGCCTTTGGGAAGGCTTGGGAGTATTGTGATGGGCCTTAGTTTCTCCGTAGCGCAGAGCGAGTATACTTCTTTGGAGGAGCATGTTTTCTTGACTGTATTGTTCCACTATTGGGGCTAGTTGTTGTTAATGGTGTATGTATGGATGAAACTTTCACTTGTAATAATAATAACTAAGCTATCATGCTTTCTTGCATATGTTTCTATTGTAGTTTGACTATTCTAGTTTCTTTAGCAATGTATGTTGTTTAACTTACACATTTTCTTATGAACTACTTTGTATGCAATTGTATGGATATTGTTGAATGTGTGTTGTTGGATTAACCTATTACGTTGGTTTGGGGACTATTCTTCTTTCTAACTTTTGATGTCATTCCACTCCTGTGTTCCTTTCAAACACGTACTATTACAAGCCTTAACGGGCACAATTATTTTTCCTCCTCTATGATTTAGAACCCCCATGCATCTCACTTGACTCGTTGCAAGGTCACACACTTCCTTCCAACCAAAGTAATCATACTTATCTTTGTGCACTACCATGGTCAAGGAATTACATTAGCACCCACCCTTGGGACTCCTACTCCAAATAGTCTGAGTTCTAGTTGGGACTTCTTACCAGGGAGATCCCCTTGAATGTTGTTGGGTTTAGCACTGTCAATAAGTATTTTATTTTATAATCATGGAGACTAATGAAAAATAGAATGAAGAACATATATCCATCTGTACTTCCTGACTTCTACGGACTAAGCACTGAGGATCCTAACACATTTCTATTTGAGTTTTCTATGGTATGTAGGACACATGATTATTTTTTAAATCAAAAATAAATCAAGCTCCTTCCTTCAAGGTAGATGGTTCATGAGTCGTGAAGGGAACAAAATTAGCAATTGAGATAAAATGAAATAAGAATTCAACAAAAAATATAGGGGTTTTTGTTTAGCCAAGGTCATAATGGGTGAGATATTTCAAATTACCCAAGGAGACAATGAATCCTTAGAATATTTTGAGGAAATATTTCAATTGAGTTGCAAAAGAGCTGACAACTGCAACTTGGATGATGATTTCGTAAAACTTGTTCAACTAGGAGTAGGGGAATATTTGATGGAAACATTGAATCTCCTAGTCAATTGGGACTTTTATAAGTTGGACTATGCTTCCATTTAGTATATTTTCAAAAATCATTTACGGGCTAATAAAAAGAAAGGTAGACTTAAAGGAAATTTGGTGAATTCTTCTACTTATTCCACTATCCTTACAAAAAGTGAAATTAAAGGAATGTTATAAGACACAAAGACAATGACATTGCACCCCCTATCCCTACAAATGGATACACTGCATGCCAAGAAAAATCAAGAAAAAACAAAAGGGAATTAGTTATCATTTGTGCAAAGTTCACCAAAAGGCACCCTTGGATTGAATGATTGCTTAATAACATAGAAATATGTGCACCATATGAAGAAAAAAATATCCTGAAAATGTCCTTCATTGCTAGGATTGAAGGATGTCTACAAAGGAGTTGATGGGTGCATAGAGTTAGTATGTTTCATCTACTAGAATACTCTAGTAACACGAATACCTTGTTAACAAGGTATTGGTTATAAATATTCTTATTGCTTCAATAGTGACCATACACAATTTCAACCTCAACTTTTGTTCCCACTTGTTCCCTCGCCTTGGTCCATGACTACCCCTTAACAGTACCCAATGCAATTTTTCATCCCTCCTTACCAAAATTTTTGAATCAGTCTCACAATCTAATAATTATACTTAAGGACGGAGGCCTCCCATGGATCAAACACCAGCCTTAATTCCTCACCCTCAACAACTTAGCCTATCACAAAACACTACTCTGCCAAAAAACCTCACATTCCTACCCAACATACCCAAAATCCTAATAAAAATAAGTCATAACCTAACTATAACATTGTGTCTTCTTACTAGAATTATTTCCAATATGTCCAAGAGATAAACCTAAGATAAGGGAAGGTCCTACAGGAACCTTCTCAACCTTCCTCAGAAGAGGATTCCAAGGAGGAAAAAGAGAACCATGTGCCTTATTGAATTCCTCCTTTCCTATTTTATTGACCATTAAAAGTACACATACACTTGAAGAAGTTGAAATCCTAGGGAAATTGAATAATTATATGTGTCAAGAGACCACTGTTATAGGCCATCAAGGATTTTCCCTTGTATAAAAAATTTGTCACAGGAGAATGTATCAAAATTCTTGGATGAAGAAGAAGGGATGTCCCCAAATTCAATTTTATTAGACAACTAACTAATCTAATGCTTAGGAGAATGATTGTTCTTAAGTAGGTGAATCCTAGTAGCCTAGTTGTAAATGTGCATATTAATAAAATAGTAGTCTAGAACACCTTAATTGATCTACGAGATACCATCAAAATCATGATTAGGGAAACTATCGTCAACTTAATCTTTAGGGCTCCCTAAGAGAAACCTCTATTGTGCTCCTACTAGTTGATGTATCTATATTCAATCCAAACGGTTGAATAGAAGATGTATATAGGCTCTTGGGAGTATCCCATTGATTTCCTTGTTTTACAACTAAAGACTAAGTTCAATGGATATCCAATAATTTTGGGAAGACCTTAGTTAACCAAAGTAGATGCTTATACAATATGTAAGGTTCGTAGTGTGACTATGACAAACAGGAAATCCCAAAAGAAAATTGATTGTATCCTCTTGGTGAAACTTTCATTGAGTAAATGTTTCCTATTTGGCTGAAAGATGAAGAAGAATACAATTCCATCCTCTCCTCGTCCTATCCTATCTGTGTGATTGAAAAAATCCCCAACAATGAGAAATTTCATGGAGATGACTTGGTTGACAATTTTCTCAAAAATCAGTATCCCACTAGTATGAAAATCAATGGCATAACCTATAATAAAATCATAGGACAACCTATTAGTTTATAGCCTCATGAGTAGACAAAATTACCTACTACTAGATTTGACAAAAAGTACACTAAAACAATTGAAGTGTATAGAAGATGATAAAAATCAATACTTCTCTTACTACTGATCAAGAAAAATAACTGGTTAGTATATGGGGGAACAAAATTGATGATTTGTTTTGAGACTATAAGGGGAGTAAGGGGATCCATCCATCCATTTTCACCCATCACATCTACATTAAAGAAATTCGCACACCCATTCATCAACTCTAGAGAAGGATGAACCTTGTACTAAAGGAAATTGTGTAATTGCCTCTTCCCACATTTACCCAAATTCATAAGCTCACAAGGGTAAACATGAGACAAGTGTTGCTATGACATGAACCGACCTTCAAGTTCTAGTTATGAAAGTGGGTTTGACACACCGACACTTATAGATATCCCTCAAGAAGACTAGATCACCCAAAAGTCAGTCCACAACCTCTAATGACTAGATCTTGAGATGGAACTACTTTTTCACAATCTTACCCCCCCAACTGCATGCAAAATACTACAAGAGTGGAGGAATGAAGCGCCAACCACACACACAGGCCTACATCCATGGGGTTATGACCTAAAATCCCTAGTTCAGTGCTAGTGGTTTCGAGATCAAAGACACTATTTCAGGCTAGCCTCTAGACCATTGCCCATAACTACCTGTCACTTTCTAGAATTATAATTAAGATGAAATTATTTCCAAATATTTAAACTTGAAGAAATAACTTGAAGTAGACAACCTAATCGATAACAAACAGTTCGTCAAACATATTGAAAACATGTAGTCTATAGGTCAGAAACGCCTTATGATCATAAACTGATAGTCTTAATCTGAGAATCACCAAGAAGGCTCTAATTTATCTCTAGCTAGCTTTAATAACACGTGTTAGTCCATGCATTCATTAACCAATTAATAACTTATCAAAACATGTCAAGATCCATAGATATATAACATCATATAACCAACATATAACCAACATAGAATCCACGGAACATCAACCATAATATCACCAACATAATCACTACAAATTCCCATAGATCACAATAGGAAAATATCTCATATTATCATATGAAAATTCCAACCAAATCAAGGACTTCCATGTACCACCCAACCATAGATTGTGCTAAACCAAATCTCTCTTTCATCTAATCATCCTCGTGCTATATTCCAAACATGAATGTGGGATCTCATGGAATAAACCAAGACAAAACCAACCAAGGCTTCTAGAGGCCAAACCACCTCAACCCACAATTTTCCAGGGCTCGAGATTTTTTATTCCAATTGTATCTCTAGGTACTATTAACTCAACCCATCAAGGGCTCCAAAGTCTTTGTCCCAACCTATGGCTCTGGTAACTATTAACTCAACCCAAGCTATTCCACGGATTCTAGAGTGTTTTTTCTAACCAACAACTATTCAGAACTTGAGAACCAATTAGAAAACAAGTGGAAAACCCACAACACCATGGCTCTCTAGGAAATGGCAAGGAAAGGGTAAAAACAATGTCAATCAAGGAAAATATCCATGCTAATGACAAAAATAACCAAGGAACCACATGCATATACCATCCATCCACAATTAGCAAGGAAATGACACATGCAACCTGTTACCTACCAATTATCCCTATTGTAGCTACTAATCCAACTATTCCCTTGCACTCCCTTCCTTTCCTTTGCTTTCCTTATCTAATATGAGTTCATGCTAGAATTCTCCAAGCATGGCCCAAGTTGTTATATATGTCCTGTAAATCACAACCCTGATGGAATCATGTTGTATCAATGTCTTTGGAAAACCTATAATGAATTCCATCGAAATGACCTCCCATTTACACTTTGAAATGAGACTAGGTTGCGACAAACTAGCTAGATGCTTACACTATGTGTTTACCTACTGAAAGTCCAAACATCTAGTGATAAAATCAACCACCTCTTCTTCAAGTTCAACTAATGATATAACCTCTTAACTGTTGTCAATGTCTTCTCAAATCCTAACTAACCTGAATATGGTTTGACATGAAACTAATTCAAGATAAGATTCTTGACCTCACTTCTATTTGTCAAATAAATCATGTTCTTAAATATTACCAAGCCATCTTCCATGAGGTGATACTCTTCATCCATATCACCTTCACCCTACTGTTTTAATCTATTATTTAGATGTTGGTACATGACATCATGTTGTATTGCCTACAAGATCTGCACCTACAAACCTATCCCATAATAACTTGTTGCTACAATATGGTTCACATGCACTCTCCTACTAAAAGCCTTTGCAACCTTGTTCTCATTTCCCTTGATGTACTTGATCTCAAAGTCAAACACACTGAGATTACCAACCATGTATCTTTCCTAACATTCAAATTGGATTGGTCAAGCATATACCTCAGTCCACGATGATCACTCATCAAAATAAACCTCTTGCCAATAAGACAATGTTTCCACATATTCAAGGCATGAATGATAGCTACCAACTCAAGATCATGAGTCACATAGTTCTACTCATGCTCATTGAAATTTCTTGACTCATAGCGTACCACTTATCCTTCCTGCATCAGGACTCCACCAAGTCCCCTTTTGTAAGCATCTGTACATACCACGAACTACTTATCAAGATCTAAAATATTTAAAACTAAAGCATTTGTAAGTAAATGCTTCAACTTCTCAAAACTAGTTGCATACTCCTCGGTCCATTCAAACTTATTTTCCTTTCATTGCGAAGATGTATTAGGATAGGAAATATGTAAGAAGCTCATGATGAACCTCCTATAATAACCTACTAGTCCCATGAAAGATCTAACCTTATCTACATTCCTAGGAGTTGGCCACTCCATGATAGTTTTAATATTTTTCGAGTCCACTGCTATCCCCTCCTTGGAAACAAAATGCCCCAAGTAGTGAAATTCAATATGAAAGAACCTACACTTGTTGAGCTTGACATATAATTGATTCTCTCTCATAAATCTTAACACTACTTCTGGGTATTCTACATGCTCTTCCTTATTCTTAGAATATATTAATATATCATCAATAAACACTATCACAAACTTGCTCAGATAAGGACGGAACACACTATTTATTGAACACATGAAAGTAGCTAGAGAAATAGTAAGACCAAAAGGAACTCATAATGCCCATACTTGGTATAGAATTCAGTCTTGTAAATATCTTCTTCTTTTATGTGCACCTAATGATATCTTGATCTTAGATCAATCTTTGAGAACACTACTGCTCCCTTCAGTTGATCAAAAAATGAATCAATCCGTGAAAAAGGATACATGTTATTGATAGTCACCTTGTTTAACTACATGTAATGAATGCACAACCTAGGGGTAGCATCCATCTTATTTAGAAACAACATTGGTCGACCCCAAGGTGATACACTTTGCCTATTGTGTCCCTTATCAAGAATATTCTTAAGCAGGAATTCCAATTCCACCAAATATAGAGTACTCATTCATTAAGGTTCCTTTGATGCTAGTGTTTCACCTTGTACCAACTCAATAGAGAATTCCACCTCTCTATGAGGATGAAACTCTGAAATCTCTGCAAGAAACACATCCTAAAACTGGTACAAAAATGGGTACCTCTTCATAATTTCATCATCCTCAACATCCTTCCCTTTGACACTAGAAATATGAACTACAAACAATACACATGATTTCCCACAACTATGTTTTCCTATGTAGTTGTAACCATTTCGATGATGTAGGTTTACTCTTACCCTGCAAAATCATTCTTTCTCCATCATCATCCAGACACGCAATAGCCTAATCATATAATTCCACTTTACTCTTGTGAATATATAACCAATTCATGCCCAAAATCATATTGTATGAACCCAAAGGAAGCACATTTAGATGTGCTAATATAGAAATACTAATGCCAGCCTAAGCCCACTTTACCCACAGTTTGCATATAACATGCATAATCTCATTTGTCCCAAGAATTTCAATTACCCTGCCTAGTCAAACCTTCATAAATTAAGGTTTAAGGCCCCGTAATTAAATCTCATGCAGAAACATTATAATAAACTATCCATAGTCTTAAACTTTAAGAAACCCATTCTGGCGGAATCTTATTCACCCTTCCTAAACTTTGCTTAATCCTTAATCCCACTCGTATTAACCATACACTCTTAAATCTGGTCTCGGCTTAAATCAATGTTAACCAAACCATGGTCTTAGACTTGGTTAAACTCGACTTAACCTTTTAATTCATTAATCCCTCTTTATTCCTATTATAATTCTCCTATAATAGAAATATAACATAAACCAAACTTAACCTTACCTTTTCACCTTTCCTTGGCCTTTGCCCATTTATTGATGCTCTTTCATCACGTTCAACCTCCACCATTGATTTCACTTGATAATATCAACAGAAGTCGCGTCATATGGCCACTTAAACCCATTCAAAAAATTCTCGAGTCCACTTAGGCCTAAGTCCTATCAGCTTCAATCTCTGCCATTGATCATACCATTCAATCTGATGGTTGTTGATACACTCGAGCATCGCACATCACAAATTTCATTTTCTTGAGGCCAAGGATCATCCACTCATGAAACATTGTGATGCAAAACTACTTGTCGATCCCCCATAGTTGATCAAAGCACATTTGATCCAACGGTTAACAGTGATATCAGGCAAAGCACTTGCACGAGGATTACTCATCCTTACGGAGATGATAAGGAATATAAATCTTTGATCTATAAATGTTGGGTCCAGTTCTGAAATTAACGTCTGATCACTTTATGACTCGATATCCATTGGATATATGAGGCCATCAAATTTATGGTTTACGAGACTTCAACAAGCACACGAATTAAAACATGGTTAACCCTCGCAGTTGACTATGATCTAAAAGGTTGAATATGAGATCGAAGGCTAGCAGCAAGTGCGACACTTCATCCATGATCAAGGAAATCCGTACTCTCCTACCCCCGCAGTTTCTGATCACCGTCGATCTAATAGATTTGTCGATCTGACGATCCATATCTATTCCTCTACCATTCTTATTTCGCCATTAATATTCGTCGATCTAAATGATCTTATGGCTCCTGTGCACATTTAATTCCTTCCTTCGTGCCTTTACTTTCTTTTCCTTTACATTATTTTTTAACGTTCTTCTATGGTTTCGGTTTTCTTCAGGGTTTTTGTCTTTCATTGTTTTGCCACACAACTCTCTTCTGAGCTTAACTCTATGTACTCTTTAATCACTGTCACTCCCGAACTTCACTTTGATCCTTCAATCAGATTCAATGATCCAACACGATATTTCATCCTCACTTCTTCTCTGTGTTCTACCTGAACTCCACTTTCATACATATATTATGCAGAAACTCTAATTCACACACAATTTATCCTTTGATTACTCAATACACACACATGAACACAAAATCGAGATGTTTGTATTATTCAATGTTAGAATACATATTTATACATGTTGAAGCATCCAATACCATGGACTGAAAACCATCATGTCCAAAAAACATCTGTGAAAATCATGCACAAAACCATAGGTGGTCCACCCAACCTAACATATGGTCGAAAACAAAAATTTTCTTGGGTGTTGCCCTATACCCCATAAAGTGGGGTTACGAGTGCCCTTCAAACCCCCTGTTAACTATGTGGAAAGAATATAACACAACCCAACATTCTCCCACTTGTTTTTTTCTTTCCACAGGGAGCCACAAGAGGGCTTAGTCATTTTCCCAGCCCTGAAATGCCCATTGTCTCTCTACACCATAGAACTTCTCAGAGCTCACAGATTTTTTCAATGCATCTGCAATATTCTTCAAAGTGTCCACCTTCACCAGCAACATGCTTTTGTCTTCTATCATATCCCTCACAAAGTGATACTGAACATCAATGTGCTTTGTCTTTGAATGATATGCAGGGTTCTTTTCCAAAAAAATTGCACTTTGGCTGTCACAGTCTATCCTTATAGCTTCCTGTACTAACCCCATACTTTAACACAATCTCTGCAACCAAATTGCTTCTTTTCTTGCATGAGTGGCTGCCATGTATTCTGTCTCTGTAGTTGATAGTGCCACTATAGATTGCTTCTTACTCATCCAACTGACTGCGCCTCCAAATAGGTTAAAAACATACCCACTTGTAGATCTTTTCTGATCCAGATCGCAGCCCAGTCTACATCAAAAAAGCCACGAATATCCATCACTCATCCAATCCTAGTCTTCCTTGGTAGCACAAACCATAATCACTAGTGCCAGGAAAATACCTAAAAACCCACTTCACTGTTGTCCAATGCTCCTTACCTGGTTTTGACATAAACCTGCTCAGTACTCCCACTGAATGTACAATGTCTGGTCTAGTACAGACCATTGCATACATTAGGCTACCAACTGCACTTGCATATGGAACACAGGACATGTCCTCTTCCTCTTCTTGTGTCTTGGGGCACTGTTCAGTAGACAACCTCACACCTACAGGAATAGGAACCTTCACCAGTTTACTCTCCTGCATATTGAACGTCTGCAGTATTGTCTCGACATACTTCCTTTGGTTTCACGAGAGCTTCCTCTTTGCCCGATCTCTTTTAATTTCCATTCCCAAAATATAGGTTGCATCACCAAGATCTTTCATGTCGAATTTGGAGGATAATTGGGTCTTCAAATCCTGGATAATTTCTTTGTTATTTCCAACCAGCAACATATCATCCACACACAATACTAGATAATAACACAATCACCAATTAATTTAAAGTACACATAGTGATCTTCTTTTCTTCTAGTAAATCCAAGTCCTCATATAAATGTATCAAATTTCTGATACCACATCCTTGGTGACTGTTTTAACCCATACAGAGACTTTTTTAACTTGCATACCAGTTCTTTCTTACCCTTTGCTGCAAAGCCTTCAGGTTGCTTCATGTAGGTTTCCTCTTCCAGATCCCTGTGAAGAAATTTTGTCTTCACTTTCATCTGTTCTACCTCAAAATCAAAAGAAATATCAATAGATAAAAGATATCTAATAGAAGTTACCTTGGCAACAGGAGAAAAAATATCACCAAAATAAATACCCGGCAACTGGGAATAACCTTTTGCTACCAACCAAGCTTTGTATTTCTCCACTTTTCCTTCTGCATTTGTCTTCTTTTTGAACACCCATTTTCAACCAATGGGTTTCCTTCCAGCTGGCAACTCCACCAAATCCCAAGCCTCATTTTTGTGCAAAGATGCCATTTCATCAACCATGGCCTCTTTCTAGAGTTTTCCATCCTCTGAATCTACTGCTTCCTTCACGGTTCTGGGATCATCGTCAGTAATAGATAAAGCAAAATTTGAATAGAAAGCAGATGGACTATACCTTTCAGGATGCCTTCTTTCTCGAACTGATCTTCTCATAGCTGGAGTTTGTGGCTCTTCATCTTCTGATTCATCCTCTACTGTAGACTCTAATTCTTCCTCCTTTAGCTCAAACTCTATCTTCTCAGGTTCCTTTTGTTGGACTTCATGTTTAATAACATCTTTCACCTCTCTAAACACCGCATCTCAGTTGTACACAACCTTCCGTGTGACTGCGTTCCAAAGCTTATAACCCTTTAAACCATCCTTATACCCAATAAAGATGCACTTTTCAGATTTACCATCCAACTTGGTTCATTTCTCCTTTGGAACATGTACATATGCATCACATCCAAATACCCTCAGATGTGAAAGAGAGGGTTTCTTACCAGTCCATACCTCTTGTGCAATGTTATCCTCCAATGTTGATGAAGGTGACCTTTTAACTAGGTGACATGCAGTATCCACCACCTCTGCCCATAATCCCTGTCCTAACCCGTCACCATTGAGCATTCTTTTCGCCCTTTCCATCAACGTCTTATTCATTCTTTCTGCAACTCCATTTTGTTGAGGTGTATATGGAGTAGTCTTCTGTCATGATATACCACACTTCTTACAGAATTATTCAAATTCCTTACTACAAAAATCTCCACCATTATCTATCCTCATCACCTTTATCTTCTTCTTTGTCTAGTTTTCCACTAGAGCCTTATATTCTCTAAACCCGTCAAAGAATTTAGATTTCTTATTAAGGAAATATATCCATGTATTCCTTGAGAACTCATCTATAAATGATACATAGTACACAGATTTACCCAGTGATGGAACATTGATAGGTCCAAACACATCACTGTGCACAAGTTCTAATATTTGTTTCACCTTCTTACCACCAAAGGGGAAACTCACCCGATTCTACTTCCCATATACACAATTTTCACAGAAATCAAAATCTAGAGAGCTATTACTCATAATTTCTACCATACCTTTACCATGAAGTATTTGAAGGCCCTTCTATCCAATATGTCCAAGCCTTTGATGCCACAACATGGTCTTCTCTCCAGAGACCACTATATTTTCTGCTCCACTTTCAAGAACCATAGAACTATTGCACCCATCAATAACAGTGCTACCTTGCAGCTTGTATAGAGTTCCAATCTGAACTCACCGCATCAATACCAGTGCTCCCTGAATCATTTTGTAGGTATCCTTCTCTAACACTATTTTTACACATGAATCATCCAGTTTGCTTACAGAAATCCGATTTCTGGCTAATGCAGGAATATGTAGAACACCTAGAAGCATTCTAACCCTTCCACATTGCAACTTCAGCTTTACTTTTCCACGACCAATGGTTCTAGCCTTTTTATCATCCCCCAAGAAGACATCACCACCATCATATTTCTCATACTTGCAGAACCACTCTCTATGGGGAGTGAAGTGAAAGGATGCACCTGAGTCAATCAACCGTGCCTCATGATCTTCATATGTACTTGAAGAATCCAAGAACACGTCGCCACCTTCATCTGGGGTGGTTTTCACCTCTTCAGGAGGAGCCTCATAAGATCCCTTACCTTTGTCAACAGCTTTAGATTTACGACCCATTTTGTAGTGCCCTTCCTTTCCACATTTCCAGCACACCACCTTTACAAGTTTTCCTGGAGATTTAGATCTCCCAATCGATGACTTATTTCTTTTTATGTTCTGGGTCCGCGCTCGTACAGACAAGGCATCACCATTTTGGCTCTCCATATTTTTCCATCTCATCTCCTCTGTCAGCAAGGCTAAGACTATTTGATCAAACTACAAGGAAATTGCATTGCTACCTATTGCAATAACCAGACTATACCACGAATCTGGTAGAGAACACAACAAACTGGTGCACTTATATTCATCTAAAATTTTAATATCAACAGATGCTAACTGACTTACCACAGTATTAAGTGCATTTAGATGCTCTATCACTGAGTCTCCATCTTTCATCCTCAGGTTATACAGCTTTTTCCGTAGGAACAATTTATTCACCAGAGACATAGATTGGTACAAAGTCCCTAACTTGTCCCACAAAGCCTTTGTTGTAGCTTCCCCTAATACATTCAACAATACTAAATCTAAGACACACAATCATATTGTGCTCTTTTCCTTCTGATCCAACTTCTTCCATTCTTCATCGGACAATCCCATTGGTTTAGTACCCAGATCTACCACGATCCACTGATATTTATCCACCAACAAATCCTCCATCTTGAGTTTCCACAACTCAAAACTTTGACCACTAAATTTCTTGATCTCTATATTTCCACTGCTCACCATCTTCTTTTACCACTGGAATCAATCTCATAGATCTCCCACTGAACAGGGTCTACCATAGGCCCGAGCGAAACCCCTCAGTAACAGAGGCATCCCCTTGAAGCCAAAACTGCTCTGATACCAAATATAGGTTTTAAAACCGTACATAAATTACCTGCATACGAATTCTAAAACGCAGAAAATAAATAATGCGAGAGCAGAACACATAAAACACATATACATAGAGATTCCCCCTGGATCCCAAAACCGGGACTACCAGCTTTATTTTTCATTATGTTCCTTCCAATTTTACAATACATATTTATACATGCTAAAGCATGTAATACCATGGACCGAAAACCATTGCATCCAATACCATGGATCGAAAACCATCGCATCCAATACCATCTGTTATAGAAATTTTTGGGCACTGCAACCCGAATCATAAATGTCCATAAACCAAGGGCTCTTAAGTCCCTAAAAGTGTTGTTCCAACCCCTAAAAGAATAAGGTCAATTGATTACATCATCTTCCAAAAGTTCTCGATGAAAAACTGCTCGGAACTGGTCAAAATTGGAACATCTCACCTGCTCCATGGTCAAAGTGCGTTGCATCCCACCTAAACGCACGCGGGAGGTGCAATGCATATCGAAAAGCCCTTATATGGGGTGTGATGGGTGAGAGTGGACAAATGGCAGGGTCAATCTATGAGGTGGAGGATCATGGAATCTTCCAGAAACTTCTCCTGTGACACTTGCTTCTCTGCATTCACCCAGGGATGAGTAAGAGATCATCAATCTCCAAGTGGAATCAAGAACTATCAGAGAGAGGACACTAATCAAATCTCAAAAAATGACTCACCCCCTTTGCAAACATCTATATATGGATCCCTCATCCCAGAGATCTAGGAGGCTGGAATTTTGTATCTTGTAAGGAAGTGCTGTTGATTTCTTGGTGCAACATCATAGTGTTGGGTGATCTAAGCTTTTCATGAGGTGAAGAAGGGCTCTCTTGCTGAGAGGATGACGCTGGGTCAGAAAAATTGGTTGTAATCCTCTTTGCTATTCTTGATTATTAATAAAGATATTCGAGTTTTCCTCCACATTCTTGTATGATTGATGATATATGCATTTGTGTGGTCAATATATATCTGGTCCTATATTGTTTATGATAGTAGATATTTATTCTTGGATAGTGTTATGCTGCTTTGATTCTATAGGTACTCTTTGAAGCTAGGTAAAACGAGGAAGCAAGTGGCAAAGGTCTATCAAAAGGGAAAGGAATCAATCAAGGAACTAAGCGCAAGACAGAGGTTGGTCTCCTTCTTTCCCCTCTTACCTATCTCTTGTAAAGGAAAACAAAAGTGGTTTTAGTTTGTTTGTTTCTAAGGTAGCTACCAGCTTTAGTGGGACTAGCAGCTCTGCATAGAAACTAGATTTCCCGATAACAAAATGGTGACTCCCCTGGGGAGCAAATAGATTGTTTGTTTGTCTATATTTGTTTTCTTTATAAACTTACAAACGAAGCCTGAAGTCAAGCCAGCTAGCCTTCGAACTGCATTTTCTATGCAAGTGCAAAGTAGATCAATGTTGCTTCAGTATATCTCTGGTTTTTGTTTATGAACTGAACAATCGATTTACAAGCTCTCTAATTGCCCTTGTGGTGGCTCTAGTAACCTCCTTAGATCTACCCCTGTGATTTATTTACTGATTACCACTTGCTCGGAAAAAATCCCTAAACTGTGCTGCAAACTCTGATCAAGAACTGGATCAAACGTCTCACACTGTACCATCGCACCCTCTCTTCAAGGACATCAGTATCCATCGTACTTCCCGTGTGTTGTAGGTGGGATGCATACTGGAATCCCTGTGTAATAGGTGCGCTGATAAGAAAGGGCTAATTTTGCGTTCAGACTTTAGTTTTTCACTCTTTTCAGCTCTATTCAGGAATTTTGCTATTTGTAGTCAGTATACCTCTGTTGGAAACCCCCTTCCTTGCCATTATTCCGCCTCTATTGTGCAAAGAAATTTAAATGTTTTTATGTATTGTGATCCATTTTCAGTTCTCTTTTACAAAGAAGTAGCATAATTGAACTGTCGTTTCTTGATTTGGAAGTGTCACAAGTTTCGTTTTTAGTCATAAAAGAGAATTTGATTGTTCTTGATAGTCTATTACACTGTTATTATTGTATTTGATTTGAACTAATAGTTTTTCAAGTGTCGAAAGCATGTTTTCAATTCCAAATAACAAAGTGTCCTCATTGTCTTCATTTTTCCTTGAAAATAAACTTGTTAGTAATGTCGCTTTGAAAAATAATTCAGATTTGCGCTTAGCTTTCTTTTTATCATTCACACATTAAGAAGGTTGAAAACAAATACATGCATGTGCATTTGCATTTAGACTATTTGTTGGTTTGATTTAGGACGATGCATATAATGTGTACTCTCTGCTCTATGTTGAAAGAATATCGTCTCTCTTTCCTTAGTAGCTAGGATTTTCATTTGCAAAAAGAAGATTAAATGATTTTTTATCATCTTAGATTGCATTTTAGGAATTGTATATCTACATCATGTGGTGAACCTGAAAGGCAAATTTCGTAAGCAAGATCAATTGTAAAATAAATTTAATGAATCTAAAAATGCTTTGGAACCTAACGCACAACATTTAGAAGTTTAGGCTAGAGACATATTCTGGCATCGTAAAGCCTGGTAATTATTGTTTTCATTGCTGGTTGGGTGATTCATCCACTTTGAGACGATAAGTGCTAGTACGGACTTATGCTCTCACATACCGTCGAGTATATATTGGGAGACCACAATAGGTTTTATCCTTTATCCATAGGAAGCCATGTCTGTCGCCCTATCTATCACAATGCACTAAACACAGCATTCGGGAAGATTAACTGTCGTACCGTAAAAAGTATTATGCAGTTTTGCAATTGGTTTGGTAATCCCTCTGTCTAGATTTCAAGAGTAGTCTCTTTCGTTCCTTTTTAGACTCCTTAAAGGAAAAGGTCCATCTGAGCACTTGTCACTTCAAGCTCATTAAAAATCGAAGGCGACTAGAGTCATCTTTTGTTTTTTCTCGACTCGTAAAAATTGAAAAAACAAGTTGTGTCAAAGCGTCTAAAATTCATTTAATTCAGAAACATATTTCCCCTTGATTTTTAGTTGATCGAGTAATCCGCAATCGTGGAAGAAAGTCAATTGAAACCCCGTCGTTTGTGAAGACTTACGAGTCAACTGTCTTTATCTCCAAAATCAAAACTATTACGGACAAAGAGAACTCGTTTAACCAGTTCCAAATCCCCTGGTAAAGTTAGAACAATTGTTCCAACACCATCAGAGACTCTGGTTACTCCAAACGTTTCTGGTATCCCTGCCTTTACAGGAGAAGTTCTGCAGCCACCAAAGGACAGTAGAGCTGATCCTAGTGTAAATGTAACACTTGTATTACTAAACCAGCTCCATTTACAGTTGATTCGGAAGGTGTTATTCCCCAAACATCTGTCGCTACAGATTCTATACCTTCTTCGGCACTAGAAATATTTTACGGACCTGACAGTCTACCTCTTCCACTTGGTCTAATTGCTATTGAAGAGATTGTGGAGGATCCTCCATCTAGTACTCCATCACAATTTGGAGTCGGTATCACCCTATATCCTTCTTCATAAGAAATTAGTCTACCGTTATCGGAAGCTCCTATAGAATCGCTAGGAAATCTTTTGGATAGACTAGAAATGTCTGAACAACTGTCGACATCTAGGATTGTGTCATCTGACAAAACAACAGCAGAACTTCCTACTATCACTCCAACAATGTTTGCCGGCATACCATCTGTCCCAACTAGCTCTCAATCGCTAGATGGGGCCCACTCGGGGGCTATTTCGACAGTATGGTCCGTTCCTGTTTGTTCATTCAGAATAATATCCAAGAACTCTTACGTTGAGTCTCAGAAAATTAACCCTTCACAATGTCAATTTGGGTAGTCCAGTCCTCAAGGACAAACAATTCCTTTGAGTACCGGATTACCACCGTATGGGGGGAAATATACCCTTTCATTGTCTCCTCCGGGAGGACAACCATACGAGAGTTCACAACAAAATTCAGGTTATGCTGGAATTACATATAGCGGTTGGGTGCCAATACTGCCTCAACAACCAAGAGTTGTATACTCGATGCAATAATGTTTACCTATGTCTAATATACCAACTATGCTAGCTATTGTGACAGTATTGCAAGTACAAGCGTTTCCTGTTGTATGCCAACCTCAGGTTTCTCAGGTTGTAATGCAACACCCTCTTGTCCCTGCGACTCAACCACAATCGCCAACTAGTGGAATGACACAGGCCCAAACGGGTACAATTACCCCTCATCTTGGTCAAACATCCAGTATTGGACAACAATACATGGCTTCACAACCATGGTTGGTGCAATATCAACAACTGCAATCACAACAAGTTTAGCAAGGATCCGAGCAACAAATATTTGCAAATAATGGGTAGCCGTATATTCAAAACGGTCAAAATCAACCATTCTACAATGGTTATGCCCATCAACCTTACCAAAGTTACCAGCATCAAATGCATTATGCTGGTATGCAAAGACCAACTGGTCAAGAAATTCCATCTTATCCTGGGTATGCTTCACCAAACCTGAATCAACAGTTACCCTTCGTGGCAACTTTAGAGTTACCGGATCTAAATCGGCTAACAAAAAATTGAATTTCTTACACTCCTTAGTGGCCAGAAATTCCGCATAAACTTCTGTCAGATATTCCAAAATTTAGTGGAAATCTGGGTGAAGACTCGTCGAATCATGTGATGATCTTTCATCTGTGGTGTTCATCAAACACCCTAAATGATGATTCGATTAGGCTTCACCTTTTTCAGAGAATGTTAACTGGTCCGGCAGCAAAATGGTATATCGAATTACCTAGAGCTTCGTTTGAGAACTTTAGTACCGTAGCCACAACCTTTTCAGCCCATTTTTAGTTACCCATAAGGTACGAAACGGGAATAGAACTCCTTACCAATTTCAAACAAATGACAGCTACTCACATTTCAAATTTTCTATAGCAAAACTAGAAGACCACCCGCACCCCTGCAGCCAATAGTTGTGGTTGGGCCATTCGCCAAATGGGGCATAGATTTCATGACATTTAACCCCACCTTGACTGAGGGGCATGGGTATATCATAGTCACGGTAGACTATTTTACCAAATGGGCTGAGGCGATGCCTACATTAAACAACACCGGCGAAACGACTACCCTTTTCTTTTTCAATCATGTAGTTGCCAGATTCGGCGTTCCATAGGCCATAGTCACAGATCATGGATCGCATTTTCGCAATCACATGATAGTTGAATTGGCTACCAAATTGGGGTTGTCCCACGACAGCTCTACTCCATATTACCCGCAGGCCAATGGACAAGTTGAAGCAATCAAAAAAGTCATAAAGCAGATGCTGCAAAGGATGATTGCAGTCCACAAAAGGAGTTGGCACCTGATTCTGTACTCGACCTTGTGGGCATACCAAACATCGGTGAGGAATGCAACCAGGTTTACACCCTTTCAACTGGTGTATGGCCTAGAAGCAATCTTACCAGTTCAGTGTGAAATCTTGTCCCTCAAACTCGCAGTCGGCCTTCTCCCTAGAACTTCAAAAGAGGAGGCTCATTTCTTGGAACTAATCCAATTGGATGAAACCTGTTATGATGCCGCTTTGGCTAACGAAGCCCATAAGAAATGAGTCAAGTCGTAGTTCGACAAAAATGTCAAACCCCTTGTCTTCTCAGAAGGTGACTTGGTCTTACTTTACGACCAGGAATACGATAAATTGGGAGCAGGTAAATTAAAGTATTTGTGGATGGGCCCCTATATTGTTAAGCATGTATTAGCAAAAGGAGCCTACAAGTTAATAGATTATGACGGGATTCCACTGGCGCAACCCCGTAATGGGTTGTACCTTAAGCGTTACTACGCATGATTCAGTATAGTAACCCATATGCTTTTGTTACATTTTTGTTTTTGCTAAGGGTAATTGTTTTGGTCAAATAATCCACTTTTTACATCTGTCGTAGATGTCAAACCTATTGGAATATTTGTTGGATATGCCGATGGAGCGAGTCGTAGTTCGCGGAACCTATCTTCTCCGGCGTGGGCCATTTTTGATCCAAGCGACAAGTTAGTAAGTTTTAGAGGGGTATGTATTGGTCGGTCAACAAATAACATTGCTGAATATAGCGCGTTGATAAGACTTCTCTCTGATTCCATCACACATGGCATAAGCCGACTTGTCGTCAGGCTAGACTCACAACTCATCATCCTACAACTCATTGGTATCTACTCCGTTTGAAATCCAACTATCTATCGCATGTTCCTAAGGGTCAAGATTTTGGAAAGGCAATTTGACTTTATTAAATATAAAAATATTTCCAGAAACTTAAACACATTAACGAACTCATTGGCAAATTATGTGTTAGATAGACATTTGCAACATTTATAAAAAGAAGCATTTCATCAATATTTGCATCAGGATCATGTAACTTAACCAAAATAAAACTCCGAAAATAAAAAATATATATATAATTGTTTATGGTTTACATATAATGTTCTGTAACCAAGACAAAATTGGTCAGATGACCCAAAACTCAAAAAACTAGGGGGAACCCTAGTTTAATGATGCTGGTGATAACAAGTCACCACCTGTGCAATCATGCGTAAAAGCCTAGTCCATCGACTCGGCACGCAGGTAGTATGTCGCTGCAACCTCAGAGGTAGCTCATCAGGCCTCACGTCTGAAATACCAAGAGTGAGGCCTTCGACCTGATCCTGCAATGCTGAAAGAGTCTCGGACACATCAAGGTCGTGAAGGATAGCCCTTCCCATAGCCTCTCCTACTGGAGTGGCAGCGGGCACTCTCAGATGTACTACTGGCCGAACTGGTCCAACATTTGCATGAGCACATGAGTTTTAATTAGTCCTGATAGAAGAAAGCACAAGAACATTATAAAGAGAAATGATAAATAGAGATATGGTCAAAGAATTTACCGATGACACCCCACTGCTCGCCAGCTGGTAGTACCAAATCCGGCTCACCCCGGAAATCCATACTAGCATATGGATACTCAGAAAAAACCATCTCCTGATGGTTGAACCACTCAAAGAAAGTATCAGAAAAGGAAACCTGGGACTGACCAACATGTTTGGCCATAAGGTCAACCCATCTCTACATCTGTGGCTCAGTCGGTGCAGGTAAACTAAGTGAAACATACTACGGCTACATCAACAGGATCTTTCCAAGGTGAAAGTGGTCAAGATAGAACCATATCCAAAGTTCTTCAATCTTCCATTTTTCACCTTGGTCAATTGTTCTTTCATCACAGAGAGTACTACATCACACGAGTTGAACTCCTTTGGTTCAAGGCATTCCAAGGCGTACTGCATATAAGACCTGTTGGCCACATGAAGAGCCGCACTACCAGCCAGTCTATGAGAAGTGAATAGAATGGTCCTCAAGGACCTCTCAGTGACATCTCAAATATTGATCTTGCCATCCTTACTTGGCTGAGATCCCTCTCTACAATACTTGCGAATGTAATCTCTCACGGATTCACCCCCACGAGCTGAACCTGATAATGAGATAGGGGCACCCCGCCTCGATAAGCCAGTCAAAAAATAGATGTCCACGACAATCAAGGGGAAGGACTTGCCCCTAATCTAGAACACTTGGGTGGTAGGATCCCATGCATCGAGAAAATATTGCAACAAGTTGATTTGTTGCCTCATTCTAGAGATGCGGAAAAACTTGAATAGGCCACAGTTCTGCAGTGCATTTACCGTAACTAGATCATGTAAAGCAAGCATGTCCTCTTCTTCATGCTCACGTTCTCGCCATGTAACAAGAATTTTGCTCCAATGAATCTCTGAAACAAACAAGAGAAGAGTCAGGATCCTGATTTGGTGAAAAAGAGGCAAAAATTTCCATGAAAAACTGTGCATAAATTTCCCTCTTTGCACCCATCACACCCCCAACAGTGTTCTGGGTGGGATGCATGCTGATTGGCCAATGGCCAAGCTAGCTTGCATCGCACCTTTCAATATAGAAGAGGTGCGATGGAGCTAGGGTGAGTTTTTCAAACCCCAGAGGCTCAGAAAAACCAAAAAACATGCTCAGAATTCAAAAAGGAAAGGATGAAACTGAAGAGCTCAGGTTTAGCTCCTACTTGGTCGAGACGGTGCTGAGAATCGTCCACAGAATCTCCCGGAATCAGCTAGTGAAAATCAAGGGGGAAAGCACCTCCAAAGCTCCAACAAACCAAAGTTCAAATGAAATGGTAAAATGAGAGGTAAAAAACCACTTTTAAATTACTTTTCACGTAATTCAAATAAAATATTAGTGTTTTGACTCATTTTTCAAGCATATATTATTCGTTTCTAACTAGTTTGATGAAGCAATTGAAGAGGTAGTACAACCTTGGAAGGAACAAAAGTTGTCAATGGTAAAATCAAGATAATCAATGACCATTATATCGAGCAGTTTTAACGCAGAATTCAAGCTCGTTAAAAAATAAACATAAACAATGAGCAAATGTTCCCCCAGAGTTTAAGCTCATTAAAAAATGAACCAATTCCTGGTAAATAACCATCGTGAATGTATTATCATCAGCCTTTGAAGCCTTGGTCGTGTTCTCATCATCACCTCCACTTTGTATTGGCCGATCATTCACCTCCATTTGATTGTTTACCCTTTTTGAGGAACAGCTGCGAAGAGTGATCCTGTTAGCCATCCTTGTGACACTGCCGTGATTGGAAAATTCCAAACCTTACCTGGAATTAGTTGCTACCCGAATTTATCACTCGTTCTTCGAAAAACGAGTCTCCTTTCAGCTCTTTTCATCTGACTCGTAAAATAGGAAAAGAATGCTGAGCAATTGGCCTCTCCAGCTCGTTAAAGTGACCGAAAGTGCTATCCCTCCTTTAGATTTTAATCTTTTTGGACCTGAGGGATTATTACACAAAAATATCAAACGCTTGTTTTGTTCGGCTCATTAAAATTACTGAAAATTCATCCCTTTTGTATTATTTTATACTTTTTCATACTTAAGGGATTATATGACGAAAAAGTATTATCGGAGTTTTCTTTACGTCACTTTTCAGACTCTCTAAAATTGAAAAGGACTGAATTATCTTTGTCATTAAACACGTTAAAACCGAATAGCGACAAACTTGTCCATATAGACAAGAACGAGTTTCACTATCACTAGGCTCATTAAAACATAGTGATGGATTTTCCCGAAGGGAAATTATAGAACAAGCATATGTTATCCTCCTCAAGCTTGACAAAAATAAAGAGGTACTAGTCAGCAATGACTGGGGAAAATTTGGGAAGATTACTTGAAGAAACTTTATTGGTAGCAAGTCGCTCTTGAACATGACACTTTCACTCCACATCCGAGTCGGGTTGGGTTGTTCCGTTCACTGGTCATATCACCATTGGTCCATCACACCATCCATATTTGGGGTTAACACTACCAATCCATCATGTCAGTGTCGCCGATATGTTCAAGAGAAGTCGCTCAGAGAATTCACCTGTGTCTCATCCACTGCAATACATTTACGCTCCATTCTTTCATGACCGCCACCCTGAACCTCATGTAATCAAATAGTTTTCACCTCCATTAAAATCATTTGCTCCATTCCGTGTTATTCATGTGGGATTCACTAAGGCCCTCCTATGACGGATCGCTTCTTGTCGACATCAGCTCATTATCCAAGAACTCGATCTAGGAACAACCCTTTCAGTACTTTGAAGCTTGCATGCCTCAATGGCAAGTTTCTCACTTCCGGCGACAGGTTTACATCGATGGCCTTCGATCGAAATATTTTGCATGGTGTTCAATGCCAAGTCCCTTATTCACACCACGTGAATTGTACTATAGTACCTTGAGGGTCATCATCATTATCGGTGATTCCTCTCACACCTGTTAACAACCTACATCATTGGCTGGTAATCAGGTGATGTCTTTCCATGTTCGACTCGAGAACATCTCTCACATGGATCGACTTGTACTTTGAGTGAAGATCGAACGAGATTGAAGACCCCGGATCTATTTTCATCCATTCGGGTTGTGATATATATTCAGGAAAATAAAGACGTCAAATGTACATCATTGCTACATAGATAATCATCCAATCCAAGGGATGATGGCTCTACCAGAATCATCAGTCTGCACACAGACGATTGTTTGTCTTATGTACATGAAAATGAATTTATAAAGTTGAGCATGGGAATGCCAACCTCATCTAGATCATGAAAATGTTATGAAGATAATGTGTTGTATTGTATCTTATTACAGGTCACCTTCCAGCTCGAAAAAACTTCGGATCCTCATGATAAAGCATTTCACCCGACATCAAAAAAGATTAACGACCTCATGCTTTAGGGGGCAACTGTTATAGACATTTTTGGGCACTGCAACCCTAATCATAAATGTCCATAAACAAAGGGCTCTTAAGTCCCTAAAAGTGTTGTTCCAACCCCTAAAAGAACAAGGTCAGCTAATTACATCATCTCCAAGAATTTCTCCATGAAAAACTACTCAGAACTGGTCAAAATTGGACCATCTCACCTGCTCCATGGTCAAAGTGCACTGCATCCCACCTAAATGCACATGAGAGGTGCGATGCATACTGAAAATCCCTTCTATGGGGTGTGATGGGTGAGAATGGACAAATGGCAGGGTCAATCTATGAGGTGGAGGAGCATGGAATCTTCTAGAAACTTCTCCTGTGACACTTGCCTCTCTGCATTCGCCCAGGGATGATTAAGAGATCATCAATCTCCAAGTGGAATTAAGAACTATCAGAGAGAGGACACTAATCAAATCTCAAAAGCTGACTCACCCCCCTTGCAAACATCTATATATGGATCCCTCATCCCAGAGATCCAGGAGGCTGGAATTTTGTATCTTGTAAGGAAGTGCTGCTGGTTTCTTGGTGTAACATCATAGTGTTGGGTGTTCTAAGCTTTTCATGAGACGAAGAAGGGCTTTCTTGCTGAGAGGATGACGTAGGGTCAGAACAATTGGTTGTAATCCTCTTTTCTATTCTTGATTATTAATAAAGCTATTCTAGTTTTCCTCCACATTCTCGTATGATTGATGATATATGAATTTGTGTGGTCAATATATATCTGGTCTTATATTGTTTATGATAGTAGATCTTTATTCTTGGATAGTGTTATGCTGCTTTGATTCTACAGGTACTCTTTAAAGCTAGGAAAAATGAGGAAGCAAGTGGAAAAGGTGTATCAGAAGGGAGAGGAATCAAGCAAGGAACCAAGTGCAAGATAGAGGTTGGTCTCCTTCTTTCCCCTCTTATCTATCTCTCGTAAAGGAAAATGAAAGTGGTTTTAGTTTGTTTGTTTCTATGGTAGCTACCAGCCTTAGTGGGACTGGTAGCTCTACATAGACACTAGATTTCCCGATAACACCATGGACCGCAAACCATCGTGTCCAAAAAACATCTATGAAAATCATGCACAAAACGATAGATGGGTCTGCCCAACCTAACATATGGTCCAAAACCAAAATTTTCTAGGGCGCTGCCCCGAACCCCATAAAGTGGGGTTACGGGTTCCCTTCAAACCCCCTGTTAACTACGTGGAAAGAATATAACACAACCCAACACGCCTGCATACATATATTATGCAAAAACTCTAATTCAAACACAATTTATCCTTTGATTACTCAATACACACACATGAACTCAAAATCGAGTTGTTCGTATTAATAAACAAGTATTTACATAAGATTCTTTCTCTCTCTGGCTTGATATTCTAATCAGTGGCCTTTATTTTCCTACATAACGTAGGCTTACAACCAAACCTATCTAACTCTCGACCTGACTAACTAACCAGCTAACCCCGGACTATGCCTTTTAGGCTTACATTTATACAAAAGGATTCTACAACTAATTCTTGGTTTAGATCCATAACTTTCTCAACAAAATCCTAAAATCTCTTCTTTATCTCTAAGGATCCTCTCTAATCCACAAAATCATGAACTAACTCCTAATCTACGTTTTACAATTAATTCTAAAACCTCTCAATCTCTCAACTATCCTAATTCTCTCATGTACCCTACATTTGAGAACATTTACAAATATGCCTCACTATACTTAATTAAATCCCTATTCTAGCTTCTCTCATTAAAATCACTCAAAACCTTGATAATTACATTAATTCAAAACATAGGAAACCAACTTCCTTGGAAACACAACACCCCATATGTCTAATAAAATACAATGATACTGTTGAGCTGAATGGTCCTGCATCACATACCATTCAGCTCAAATGCACAAGATATCGCCCAATGACGAAATATTATCTTGGTCCCTCTAACCAATTACACCAACCAATATTATGCATGCACTTCTTTATTCAAGCAACACTTATCCACTAGGTTAGGAATGACATAACTATATTTAGATTCATGATCAATCAAAATAGAAATAACTTGATCACAAAGATTACCTTCCATCTCAATAATGGATTCCTGATGATTCACTTGCCTATTATCAAGTGTTGCATAAATCTAAGGAATTATCTTCCCAACATCTTCAATTGTTTGTGCCTCTGGAGCACTGTAAATATGATGTCTATCACCCAGATGTTGTGGATAATATATCATGTGATTCTCTCCACCACAAGTCCAATAGTGCAAAGGCTTCCTGTCATTGCCTTTGTACCGCTCCTTAGGCTAAGACCCATGTCCTTTATCACTTACATTAAACTTATTGTAAGGTGATACATTCTCCGTATCGCCTGCATCCTAAGGTCTTCCTCGCTTCTTAACCCACATTCCTTTTGTCTTGTAATTACTTGTCCAATCCTACTTAGGCTTAGAATTAGGATTAGACTACTCATAACAATGCTTCAACCTCACAATGACTTCCTCCAATGGATGAGGCTCATCATATTCAGTTTGATACTTAAATGCTAAAGGCATATCACTAATGAACCTGTTATCACAAAATCATGTACTGATGGCTGCTAATCAGTTAGACTCTATGTAACTATTTCAGACCAAACTCTTGACTAAGGATTAGCCTCCCTAGCCTGAGAGGGCTCTCTCAAACAAACTATTGATTATGATTAACACTAAGAGGGCTAACTCTTGAAATGAAAACTTAATAAACATGCTGGTTGGACAGACAACATAAGATTTCTTCCATTGGGCTCATGGAGTCAAACACCATTTCAGTAAACCATAAAACTACTCATTCATGGAAGTCAGGGCATGTAATGTTTAAACACTCAAAACATTTCTCAAATGAACCTCAACTCATAAATACACACAGGAAGTCTGAGCAGCTAGGTGAATTCAGAGTAATTGTGTATCTATAAAGCTGTAAAACATAAAGGGTAAGACAAAGCCACATACATCTTGAGCATCTGAACAAAGTATGAATCCTGAGAAGAAAAAAGTAGTCTTTTATATTACTGTAACAAGTCTTTACATAAGCCAATATAAACTCTGTTTTTTCAAAAACATCCAACCCTAATTACATCCAAGTCTGATCCATATATAGGAATACATGCTTAACCACCTCGAGCTTCCTCCTCCAGCATGAGGGGAGCATCGAAGGCTGCTATTAACTATCCCTATCTGTTGTTTAACTAATTTATTAATTACATAAGTGCTGAACTGTAATTACAAAAGATCCTACTTAATTCAAAACTCAAATCTGTCCTCCTCGTAGCATGATGACTTTCTGATCCTTGACACCTGTATATTTTCTGTTTTGGCCGAGATATGTTGGAGGAGAATACACTGAACGAGCTGGCTTTGGATACTGGCTGCGTAGATGGCTCATTAATCAATCAAGATAAGTGCCCTGTTTTCATGGTCCTTGTCTCCCATCATTCTTCACTACTTAAAGAACATGTTACCCTCTTTTAACTCTTCAAAAACAACGCATATCACCATACTCCCCAATGAGCTGGAAGCCTTGTGGACTGAACAGGTGTACAAACCAAAATATCCGGTAATCTTAACCAAAACCCTACAATTCGGTCATAAAGTACCTTTAACGAAGCTTTAGCTAAAAACAAAATATTTCACCTTTCCCAAAATGTACATCTGTCATTCTCTGAATAGCTAGGAGAGTCTTTTATGGTCTCCATTATGTTCTTGAGGCATTTCCTTCAAAAATTTGCTGACCTCATCATTAAACTCTTTGTTTTTCTTATAAAACAACACCTACAGCAGTTTCGTAGCGTGCTACGAAACTGCTGTTTTTGCTAAAACAGAGTACATTTGCACTAAAGCGTCTTTTGTTTGAACTTATGACTTTTCAAACTTCTTCTACAGGTGTCAAAGACTTAGGTAATCTCAAAATAGTGGAACTTAAACAAAATTGACCAAAACTAAGAATATCACCTTTTCCTCAAATCAGTGAGCTAGTTGACCTAGCTGTGTCTTCAAATTTGCAATCTCCTTCTTCAAAGCTTTGTTTTTAGCTCTCAGGGTCATGTTGATTTTCCTGATATGTTTAGCTTGTTTGAGGGCTGGAACCGTCCAGGTATATACATCAGCCACTGAATCTACATGACTCACTAGGCTTCTGCTACCCTTTAACACAACTTTTCTATAGTTGGCATACCTAACTGCACGCTCCTTAATCACATTCTTTGTTTTGACAATTTCCTCTTTGGCTGCTCCTACTTGATTCTTTATGGCAATCACATTTCCTCCTTGGGTGATGATAACCTTTTTGTTCTTGTCTTTATGTTTCACTGCCTCCACTGTTTTGGTCAATACTTCAATTACCTCTGTTCTGGGTGACTTTACAACTTTCTCTCCTTTATGCACTTTCTCAGCTTCTCTAATTTGTTTCCTTGTAACTGGTCTTCTTGGCTTTAACATAAACTCCTCACTAGGCTCATCAAACCTTAATCTCTTTGAAGCTTTTGATTTCTTAGTGCTCTCAGGAGAAGATTGGGTCAAGTCAATATGCATGGGTTCAAGATGAACTGGTTCTTCCTGCTCAAATTCAATTGCCTCAAGTAAATCACTTAAGCTGGCTTTCGAAATTGGACTTTCCTCAACAGCTATTGATTTACCTTTCTCCTTGCTTAATTGACCCCTTGTTTTAACTCTTGATGCTCTTTCGGACACAGCTGATCCATGTACATCTTTCTTGTGCTTGACCTTTTCCTTTGATGATGACTGAGGTGGCTGAGGTGGCTCTTTAATAACCAAGGGCTTGACTGGTTTGTTTAACTGAGATTTAACTTTCTTTTTCTCCCTAGCCTCCTTCCTAAGATCAGCTATTGTAGGTTCTTCCATTGATTCTTCTCTTTCCCTAACAGGCTGTGGGGTGAGGCCTGTCTTATTCTGGAAACCGGCCATATAGATGAAAGAATTCCAATCCCTACCAATTTTTTGCAGAGCATCCAGCACTAACAGTTTGACTAGACCATGATGAAACAATGAGGTCTCACAATCATCCTTTCTCAATTGAACCTTGTCACACATCTTGCTGAGGCTTCGAAACAGGTAAAATGGGATGTCTATAGATGTTTTACCCGTAAAATGCAGCAACAACTTAAAATGATAGGAATAAAATTTGTTATATCTGCCCTCACAAGTTAAATACTTTTGAATACAGGTAAGAAGCATAGCATAGTGTTCTTTAACATAACTTCTAGGCACAGCCTTGGTTAAATCTTCATTCGCATAGGCTTCCTTCAAGAATTCTTTACAGGGGCTCATATCAAATTTGAAATTTTTAAACCACTCCTGCCCCCCTCTGGGAATCTCAGTCACACTAGCAATAGCCTCTGGAGATACTGGGAATTCTAACATAGATACCTTGGAATTTAAGCCTGTAAAATTCAAGGCAAACTCTTTTGTTACCTGAGTGTGTCCTCCCTTCAGCTTTTCACAGAAACTCCAGCAACCAGCGTCCTTGAAGGCCCTTTTAACACCTTCATCCTTCAATGCAAGGTCCAATCCTTCAGGTTCTGCCCTTTGACACCTTCCAGACCGATGCTCCTTCTTTTCCATTATGCTTTGAAATCTTTCGCACAGCAAGACACCACCAGCCTCAACTCGAAAAGCAAATTCAAATTTTAGAACGCAAGCTCGCTTGCAACTAGGCTCTCTTGAAGAAGAAACTCGGGTTCATTTTCAATTCAGATGTCTTATCATATAAGCTGGCCACTCCATGCAATATTAACAAACATCATGACACAACCATATATGACAAAACCGTTTAAATGAACTTAATGTGCATGACTATGAACCTATTGGTGGAATGATGGCTCGTAAGTGCTTGGAGGGTACACCAACTGACAACAACCGAACGGACACAATGACTCATCCCTGGACATGACATTTGACGAATCTGCGCTGCGAAAATCCCCGAATCCGCGATTTCGTAGCGCAGACAGTTATAATTTAGCGACATACGCTACGAAATGGCTGACGCTACGAAAAGGCTAAAACATCACTGCGCTGCAAAATCAACCAATCAAACTGCGCTGCGAAAATGCGAAAAGGACACATGACATATACGAGATAAGAGATGTCTTATTCAATCACGATGAAGGAAGACTAACGGTTTTGAAAATGATTCTCATTAATATCATTGAAAAACATAACCCCTAAGTGGTAAACATAGGATAACAACCATTTGACACTCATTTTTGACAATGAAACTTTGGAAAAAACTTATATACATGTGACTGCAATTCTAGGTGATAACAGTGGCTCCACTTGGGATAGTGTGCTCCTGTAGTACACTAAGAACTCGTAGAACCAGTGCCTTGTCCATTTAAAAACATACACACAACTGGCAAGCATCCCTTTCAAGCTTTGTGGGCCTTCTCCTCGGGCTAAAGCTTTTTCTGTTCAGCTTGTCATTTATTTTCAACAAGAAAAACCAGAAGACGGATATATAGAATGCTTATGAGATACTTGGTAGACTTTTACTGATTGTAATGCTTTAAGGACCTGCCATTAACAGGTCCTCCAGCATATGGTGTTCCATCAACTTCCTGCAAAATGTAAGTGTTGTTCCCATGGAAAGCAGAAATCTGAAATGGCCCTTTCCATAAATTCTCAAATTTGCCATGTTTACCTTTCTCTTCAATTCTGGCTTCCCATTTTAGGACTTTATCATTAATTTGAAATGTGACCTCTTTGACCTTCTTGTCAAATGCTCTCTTGACTCTATTCTGACTTTGTTGATGATCTTCGAACACCTCATTCCTTTTCTCCTGCAAAGCTATCAACTGATTAATTCTTCGTTGTATGGCATTTGGCTCCTCTTCTAATCCCTGAATTAGCTTCATAACTGGTACCCCAAGAGATGTTGGGAAAATTGCTTCTGCTCCATACACAAGTTCATATGGTGATGTTCCAATGGACCTCTTTGTGCAAATTCGGTCAGCCCACAAGGCATACTTCAGTTTCAAATGCCAAGCCTTCTTATTATCCTGCAGCAGCTTCTTAATAATCCTCACAAGACTCTTGTTTGAACTTTCAGCCAAGCCATTTCCCTGTGGGTAATAAGCAGTGGAATGACCCAGGGAAATGTGGTATTGATGACAAAAATTTATCATTCTTTTAGACTTAAAAGCCTGGGCATTGTCTATGATAATCTTGATTGGACAACCAAACCTTGATAAAATGTTATTTTCCAGAAAGGATATTATCACTGAGCCATTGGCCTGCCTGGTAGGTATCGCCTCTATCCACTTTGTAAAATAATCAGTGGCTGTGAGGATCCAGCGATGCTGTCCTGATGAAGGAGGATGGATTTCCCCTATAAAATCTAATCCCCACTGCTGGAAGGGCGCTTCAACATAAATAGGAACCAATGGAAAAGGCATGAGTTTTCTCCTTCCTTCAAATACTTGACATTCATGGCATGCTGTTATCTTTTTATAAATGTCTCTGAACATAGTCGGCCAAAAATATCCAGCCCTCAAAACCTTATTTGCAGTGGCCTTCCAATAGTGATGGCCTCCACAATCTCCCTTATGAAATTCATCAATGACCTTATCAGCCTCTTCTTCAATGAGACAATTTAATAAAATCCCTCCTGCATCCTTCCAAAACAAATTCTTCTCATACACAAAATATCTAAGGGATTTTAGCTTGGTGAACCGAGCTTTGGATTTGGAAAGGTTATCAGGGGCTCTATTGTGCTGCAACACAAATGCCACATCCCTATACCATTCTGATGTCAAAAATTTTTCATTGATTTGGACCAACTCTTCCTCATTCTCAGAAATTTCTGAAATTTCTGTGCTAAAATTGATACCAAGGCAGTCCAGATTTGACTGAGTTAGAAACTTTGCCAAGCCTTGACCCTTCACCAACTTGGTAGGCCTGATCTCAATATCATATTCTAACAGCTTGGCTATCCACTTTCCTCTTTTTCCATCCGGGTCTGCTTGTGTAAGAATATCTTTTATAACAGCACTTGGCACGTATGCAACAATATGAGAGTGCAACACATAAATTCTAAAATCCTTAATGGCCTTCACCAATGCATATGCTTGCTTTTCTAAAATGTTATATTTCAACTCAGCATTAGCAATGTCTTACTAAAGAAAGAAATGGGTTGTTCAGTACCTTGACTTCCTTTTTGCAGCAAAACTCCAGCAATTGTATCTTCAGAAGCAAATGTGAATATCAGGAACTCCTTGGTAAAATCTGGGCTGATGAGGACTGGCGCTTGAGTGAGGGCCTTTTTAATTTCTTCAAATGACTTCTTTGCTTCAGCTGTCCACTTGAAATCTGATCCTTTCCTTAACATCTTGGTTATATGTTTGACCACTTCAGCAAAGTTAGGAATGAATCTTCTAACAAAATTAACCTTTCCAAGAAAAGATTGAACTTCTTTCTTGCTCCTTGGCAAATCCAGCCTTTGAATGGCACTAACTCTATTAGAATCAATCCTAATACCTTCTTCAGAAATAATATGCCCAAGTAACTTACCAGAGGTTAAAGCAAAGATACTTTTGGTTGGGTTTAAGGAAATACCAAACCTCCTACACTTTAACAAGATCCTTTCAAGGTGCTTTAAGTGGTCTTCTTCCCTTTTTGAAAAGACTGTGATATCATCAAGATAAACCACCACTGTTTTATCCTTTTCTTCAGCAAAAGCAATGTCCATAGCCCTCTGGAAAGTCGCCCCTGCATTCATGAGACCAAAGGGCATCTTTGCATACATAAATGTGCCCCATGGTATAGTGAAAGCTGTCTTCTCCTGATCCTCTGGATGAACAAGGATCTGATTATACCCTGAGAAACCATCCAGCATAGACATTCTTTGGGAACCAACAATATTTTGCAAAATAAGATCCATTTTAGGAAGAGGGTAATTATCTTTCAGTGAAGCCTTGTTTAAGTTCCTGAAATCTATGCAAATTCTAATCTCCCCATTCTTTTTTCTGACAGGTACCAAGTTAGCAAGCCAATTTGAGAATCTCATTGGAACAATAATTTTTGCATCAAAAAGCTTTTTCACCTCCTTTTCAATCAGTGGCATCAGAAGGGGATTAATTCTCCTTAATTTCTACTTAAAGGGCCTCTCATTTGGCTTAATTGGGATGGTGTGTTGTATGATTGAAGAATCATACTGCTTCAAATCAGCATAGCTCCATGCAAAAACATCAATAAACTTCTTCATCATTTCGACATATTTGACCTTCATATCAGCTGATAAGAACTTTGAAATCTTGACTAATTTAGGCACAACTGAGTCACCTAAATTACAGCTTTCTATTTCTTCTTCATTAGCTTGCAACCTTGGTGCTTTAAACACATCATTCTGATCAAATAACTTTTCAAGAGGAATGAGGCCTTTAGGGATTAAGTTATTCTGCAACTGCAACACTTCAGACTTTTCCTTTGTCTCAGCTAACATGTTCTGCTGATCTATTTGATTATGCTCAAACTCCTCTTTCAACTCAAGAAAATTTCTTACCTGCTGATCATCTTCAAATACTTGCCAATTAATGATATTATCTGGGATGACTGGTCTATGGCGAACTTTCACTTCATAGCTATCAGAAGAATGTTTGGGAATAACAAAAAGATTGGCTGCTACAGCAAGAGAATCTGCAATAGAATTCTGCTCTCTACTTTTTATGGTGAAGGAATAGGATTGAAACTTTTCCAACAGCTCCAACACTAAGTTTCTATAGGCTCTCATCCTGACATCTTTTGTTTGATATGTACCCTGTACTTGCTTAACAATTAATTCAGAGTCTCCACAAACAAGAATGTTTTTTGCCTTCAACTCAATCAAGGTTTCTAAGCCTAACACCAGAGACTCGTACTCAGCCATGTTATTGGTACAATCAAAGTTAAGTTTATATGATAGAAACTTACTTTCTTCTGTTGGGCTAATAATCCAAATTCCAGCTCCTGTGCCATCTTTTCCTGCTGCTCCATCAAAATATAAGGTCCTACAACCATTGATATTTCTTTCATTTCCTTGTTGCTCCTCCTGACACTGATTTTCTGCCTGCTCATTTTGTGATTCTTTACCAGCTGACTCATGAAACAAGATAGCTGACCCCAGACCTGTATCACATGAGTAAATAGGAAAATTTTGAGGCTTGTCCTTGCTGCTTACCATGTATGCCATCCTTGTTTCACGATATAACCTTCTCTGTTCGCCAAACACTGGGATAGTAGCATATGTCAAATCCATCTGCATGGTACCCTTGATCTTTGCAGCCCATGACCTTGAAAGGAGCATCCCAAACTTAGGTGGAATGTCTGCAACAACAATGTCCATGACAGTTGTTTTTGCTGGGATTTGTGTTAGAGCCACAACAACATCCTTAATCAACCCAATGCAATGAACTCTTTTTGAATCAAAAGAAAATAAATCCTTGTATGGTCTAGTTACTTCTAATCCCATCCTTTCCATAATTACCTTGGGCATGAGATTATGTGACGCCCCTGAATCCAGCATAGCATTATGCAGAGTCATATCATGGATATTGATGCTTATATAAAAAGGAGGAAACTCATCACTTTGCTCATCTTCAAGTCTTGGTCCTAAACAGATGATTGGATTATCCTCTTGCACACTTAAAATGTCAGCCCCTCCTGGTGGAGAATTAAGCATTTCCACAATCTTGCTTCTATATTTGTCAACCTTCAGAATTTCATTAAATGGGACTGATATTTTAATCTTGGCAATCTCATTTTCTATGTTAAAAACAGAAGTAGACTTTTCAAGTTCCTTAGGAGGTGCAGGGTTTTGAATATCCTTCTTCTCACCAGAGGAATCAGCTTTACCCTCAGTCTGCTTTGTCTTTTCCTTCTTATCTTCAACTGCCTTTGAAACATTCTTCTTGGGCTGTGCTTTATTTGCTGTGATAGGGACATCTCGGTTTCTGAGGTTGTACTGTTTCTGAATTTCAAATATGGCATGCTGATAACCCTTCAAGAAGTCTGAAGGCTCCTCTCCTGCCTTTACCAAACTAGACTCATCATGCTCTTCTTTTGTTAAGAAAATTTCTGAGTCTTCTTCACCCAAGCAATGAATAGACTCCTCAGGTACCTCAGGTTCTTCCTCTTCATCTACCATATTTTGCTGGAAAGGGGGTCTCACTGGAGGGTCTGCTTGCTGGTTTCTATGGTCCCTTGGTCTTTGCTGATTTTGAGGTCTTCTAAATTGAGGATTCCTGAACCTAGGCTCTTGTTGTGCTTGGGGAGCAGCAGTATTCCCAAGTGCTAATTGATCCATCAATTTCTCCATGGTTTTCATCATGGTTTCAAACTTTTCTTCTTGAGCAGAGGTAGAAGGTTTCTCCTCTTCCTTTATCTTAGCCTTTGCCATCTTTGACTTCTTAGCAGCTAGCATATTTACCTCAACCTTAACTGCATCATTCTGCATATCAGCAAGAGTAGCAGACTCTCTTTCTCTGAGTAAAAGAGAGAAATCTGAATCAAATGACTCAGCATACCTGAACTGTGCCAAAGCTCCAGGAGGTTTCAAGTGTGCTGGAATAGAATTATATACCTTATTAAACCTCTTAGAAAAGTTTTGGACAGTTTCATATAGGGCTCTTCTTAGGCTATTGTATTCAGTGAGGGCTTGAACAGGATTGGTTCTATTTCCCCATTTCCTCAGAAAACTATCTTCAAACTCAGCCCAACTATGAATGCTACCAGCTGTTAGGGCTTTAAAACATTTTCTGACTTCCCCAATGAAAGTCTGAGCAAACAACCTCAGTTTTACATCTTCATCATCCACCTCATACCTATCAATAAAATCATTGAATCTATCCACATGTTCCTCTGCTGTAATATCTTCATCCCCTCCCCATGTTGGAATCCTAGCAGCATATTTATTAGGAAGATCATGTAAAACGGCAGGGAGAGCTAGGGGAGCATACCTAGCAGGTACAACCATAATGAAAGGAGGAGCAGGGATAACAGGTACTGTGTGACTAGGAGGACCAGAACTAGTATGAGATGTTGACTGAGGAGTATTTGGACTAGCAGAGGTAGAAGATAAAGTATGAGTACGGAAAGGACTATTGGGACTTTGTAAGCCACTGACAAAAGAACTCCAATTTGGGAGAGGTAGACCAATTTTTGATTTAAGCAAAACTTCAAAAGGGTCAAGCTCCTTGAGCTGTTTCAAATCCTCTTCCTCTAATAACAATTCAGAAGTAACAATTTCCCAAAACTCTTCTTTATCTTTTTGTGACACTAAAGATGAAGTATCAATGCCTCTCTTTTGTAAATCTAATATGATACCAATAAGCTCTTCTTCATTTTCAGACCTCAACAACACTTCTTGGATTTTATCATCAACAATTTTATCCTCAGGACTTCTAGCAAACTCAGGAAACCAGGATTTAGAAATATTTGAAGTACCTGGTATATCAGAGAATCTTTGTTTACTCCTTGAGATGATGTTAGGATTTTCCACAGGACTAGGTGGGTTTGGGTCAGGATTACTCCTTGTATATCTTCCCTTCGAAGTCACCTTTCAAACTTTAAAATTCATGGAGTCACCAAGGTAGAACGCAGCCTCGAAAACCTTTTTGAACTCCTGCTACCTTCAGAAATTCAATCATATAACTACGGGAATGAGTAATCTTCAGGCTCCCGGTAGACGCACCAAAATGTTAACACAAAATCATGTACTGATGGCTGCTAATCAGTTAGACTCTATGTAACTATTTCAGACCAAACTCTTGACTAAGGATTAGCCTCCCTAGCCTGAGAGGGCTCTCTCAAACAAACTATTGATTATGATTAACACTAAGAGGGCTAACTCTTGAAATGAAAACTTAATAAACATGCTGGTTGGACAGACAACATAAGATTTCTTCCATTGGGCTCATGGAGTCAAACACCATTTCAGTAAACCATAAAACTACTCATTCATGGAAGTCAGGGCATGTAATGTTTAAACACTCAAAACATTTCTCAAATGAACCTCAACTCATAAATACACACAGGAAGTCTGAGCAGCTAGGTGAATTCAGAGTGATTGTGTATCTATAAAGCTGTAAAACATAAAGGGTAAGACAAAGCCACATACATCTTGAGCATCTGAACAAAGTATGAATCCTGAGAAGAAAAAAGTAGTCTTTTATATTACTGTAACAAGTCTTTACATAAGCCAATATAAACTCTGTTTTTTCAAAAACATCCAACCCTAATTACATCCAAGTCTGATCCATATATAGGAATACATGCTTAACCACCTCGAGCTTCCTCCTCCACCATGAGGGGAGCATCGAAGGCTGCTATTAACTATCCCTATCTGTTGTTTAACTAATTTATTAATTACATAAGTGTTGAACTGTAATTACAAAAGATCCTACTTAATTCAAAACTCAAATCTGTCCTCCTCGTAGCATGATGACTTTCTGATCCTTGACACCTGTATATTTTCTGTTTTGGCCGAGATATGTTGGAGGAGAATACACTGAACGAGCTGGCTTTGGATACTGGCTGCATAGATGGCTCATTAATCAATCAAGATAAGTGCCCTGTTTTCACGGTCCTTGTCTCCCATCATTCTTCACTACTTAAAGAACATGTTCCCCTCTCTTTAACTCTTCAAAAACAACGCATATCACCATACTCCCCAATGAGCTGGAAGCCTTGTGGACTGAATAGGTGTACAAACCAAAATATCCGGTAATCTTAACCAGAACCCTAACAATTCGGTCATAAAGTACCTTTAACGAAGCTTTAGCTAAAAACAAAATATTTCACCTTTCCCAAAATGTACATCTGTCATTCTCTGAATAGCTAGGAGAGTCTTTTATGGTCTCCATTATGTTCTTGAGGCATTTCCTTCAAAAATTTGCTGACCTCATCATTAAACTCTTTGTTTTTCTTATAAAACAGCACCTACAGCAGTTTCGTAGCGCGCTACGAAACTGCTGTTTTTGCTAAAACAGAGTACATTTGCACTAAAGCGTCTTTTGTTTGAACTTATGACTTTTCAAACTTCTTCTACAGGTGTCAAAGACTTAGGTAATCTCAAAATAGTGGAACTTAAACAAAATTGACCAAAACTAAGAATATCACCTTTTCCTCAAATCAGTGAGCTAGTTGACCTAGCTGTGTCTTCAAATTTGCAATCTCCTTCTTCAAAGCTTTGTTTTTAGCTCTCAGGGTCATGTTGATTTTCCTGATATGTTTAGCTTGTTTGAGGGCTGGAACCGTCCAGGTATATACATCAGCCACTGAATCTACATGACTCACTAGGCTTCTGCTACCCTTTAACACAACTTTTCTATAGTTGGCATACCTAACTGCATGCTCCTTAATCACATTCTTTGTTTTGACAATTTCCTCTTTGGCTGCTCCTACTTGATTCTTTGTGGCAATCACATTTCCTCCTTGGGTGATGATAACCTTTCTGTTCTTGTCTTTATGTTTGACTGCCTCCACTGTTTTGGTCAATACTTCAATTACCTCTGTTCTGGGTGACTTTACAGCTTTCTCTCCTTTATGCATTTTCTCAGCTTCTCTAATTTGTTTCCTTGTAACTGGTCTTCTTGGCTTGAACATAAACTCCTCACTAGGCTCATCAAACCTTAATCTCTTGAAGCTTTTGATTTCTTAGTGCTCTCAGGAGAAGATTGGGTCAAGTCAATATGCATGGGTTCAAGATGAACTGGTTCTTCCTGCTCAAATTCAATTGCCTCAAGTAAATCACTTAAGTTGGCTTTCGAAATTGGACTTTCCTCAACAGCTATTGATTTACCTTTCTCCTTGCTTAATTGACCCCTTGTTTTAACTCTTGATGCTCTTTCAGACACAGCTGATCCATGTACATCTTTCTTGTGCTTGACCTTTTCCTTTGATGATGACTGAGGTGGCTGAGGTGGCTCTTTAATAACCAAGGGTTTGATTGGTTTGTTTAACTGAGATTTAACTTTCTTTTTCTCCCTAGCCTCCTTCCTAAGATCAGCTATTGTAGGTTCTTCCATTGATTCTTCTCTTTCCCTAACAGGCTGTGGGGTGAGGCCTGTCTTATTCTGGAAACCGGCCATATAGATGAAAGAATTCCAATCCCTACCAATTTTTTGTAGAGCATCCAGCACTAACAGTTTGACTAGACCATGATGAAATAGTGAGGTCTCACAATCACCCTTTCTCAATTGAACCTTGTCACACATCTTGCTGAGGCTTCGAAACAGGTAAAATGGGATGTCTATAGATGTTTTACCTGTAAAATGCAGCAACAACTTAAAATGATAGGAATAAACTTTGTTATATCTGCCCTCACAAGTTAAATACTTTTGAATACAGGTAAGAAGCATAGCATAGTGTTCTTTAACATAACTTCTAGGCACAGCCTTGGTTAAATCTTCATTCGCATAGGCTTCCTTCAAGAATTCTTTACAGGGTTCTTCTCGTATCTTTTCTCAAGAGGATTCAAGAATGCTAGATGAAGATTTACATTTGCTAAAGGACTTTTTTATGGCAGGTGGAGATGGTCTTCTACATGGTGTGGTTGAAAGTTCATTACCTCCAGTACAGCAAATTGCTAACCTGTACAGCCTTGGGACACGCACTGTTATTGAGAACTTGATGCATGCAAGTGGGCAGCCTGTGGTAGAATCTGATTCGAGGAGGTATGGAAAGAAATCTGCAGAAGATGCAGATACACTCCTTCGTGTTTTGTGCCATAGAAGCGACAGAGAGGCTACCTTAGAATTCAAGCAAGCAGGTTGCAGACTTAAAGACACAGCTAAGTAAATTAGCTGCTAAATGAAGTTGCTGTTTCAAGAAAGGTGTTGTTCTAAGTTTTGTAAAATTTTGTTGAAGTTCATTATTTTGAAGGCATGTAAACCCTGCTATACATATGTAAGGTAAAAAGGAGTTTTGCAATCAGGTGGCAGAGCAGTTAAAATCTCAGGGGAAATTGAAATTGTTTAAAACATTTTCGCAGTTTCGCAGCGCGCTACGAAACTGCGAAACTGCTGTAGGTGTTGTTTTGAAACGCATATAACAGTTTGATGGCAGAATCAAAAAGTTTGCAAAGGAAAAACTTCAGAGACATGAAAGGGATCAAAGAAAGCTGCTACAGCCATTCAACATACGCCATGTGTACCTTTAACAAAAGGTGAAAGATTTTAACCTAAGTTTGGAATTTTTGGTCATAAAGCCACTTTATTCTCGGTGATTAGGGTTTGGAGAAGAGCTGCATACGAAAAGTTTTGGTTGGCACACCTGTCTACCAAGGAAGCTTCCAGCATGTCAGTAAGCATATCAGTAACATGGTAATATCCTATATTCTTGGGTTATTAAAGGCTTAAGGTAACTACTGCTGCATACTCGGTGATGGGGGACCAGAACCGAAAATTTAGGGTTATTCTCAGCCAACACAGAACAGATCAAAGCCTTCGGTGCTCAAAGCCAACATGGGACATTAATTGCTCATTTCATGCAATTAATTAGAAGTCCTGCTCATTTTGCTCAAATTTGAAATTTTTAAACCACTCCTGCCCCCCTCTGGGAATCTCAGTCACACTAGCAATAGCCTCTGGAGATACTGGGAATTCTAACATAGATACCTTGGAATTTAAGCCTGTAAAATTCAAGGCAAACTCTTTTGTTACCTGAGTGTGTCCTCCCTTCAGCTTTTCACAGAAACTCCAGCAACCAGCGTCCTTGAAGGCCCTTTTAACACCTTCATCCTTCAATGCAAGGTCCAATCCTTCAGGTTCTGCCCTTTGACACCTTCCAGACCGATGCTCCTTCTTTTCCATTATGCTTTGAAATCTTTCGCACAACAAGACACCACCAGCCTCAACTCGAAAAGCAAATTCAAATTTTAGAACGCAAGCTCACTTGCAACTAGGCTCTCTTGAAGAAGAAACTCGGGTTCATTTTCAATTCAGATGTCTTATCATATAAGCTGGCCACTCCATGCAATATTAACAAACATCATGACACAACCATATATGACAAAACCGTTTAAATGAACTTAATGTGCATGACTATGAACCTATTGGTGGAATGATGGCTCGTAAGTGCTTGGAGGGTACACCAACTGACAACAACCGAACGGACACAATGACTCATCCCTGGACATGACATTTGACGAATCTGCGCTGCGAAAATCCCCGAATCCGCGATTTCGTAGCACAGACAGTTATAATTTAGCGACATACGCTGCGAAATGGCTGACGCTACGAAAAGGCTAAAACATCATTGCGCTGCAAAATCAACCAATCAAACTGCGCTGCGAAAATGCGAAAAGGACACATGACATATACGAGATAAGAGATGTCTTATTCAATCACGATGAAGGAAGACTAACGGTTTTGAAAATGATTCTCATTAATATCATTGAAAAACATAACCCCTAAGTGGTAAACATAGGATAACAACCATTTGACACTCATTTTTGACAATGAAACTTTGGACAAAACTTATATACATGTGACTGCAATTCTAGGTGATAACAGAACCTTTGAATCTTTTCTTTCTCATCCTTAATATATGGAACATACTTCAACAACTCTAGAAACATAGTCATGTACTCTTCATCTCTCATAAAACCCATCTTAAGCTCATAGAATTACTTAGCCTTTCTATCATAGTATCTCTCAGAAAATTACTTCCTTCTAAAGTGTCTTTTAAACTCATGCCAACTCAACTCCTCTATCTTGTATCCTCTTACATGCTTCACATATTCCCACTAGATATCTGATTTTACCTTAAGACTAAAAATATTTATCCTAAATTTCATATTATTTCTATAATCATGTAACTCGAAGAACGTATTCATCCCAAGCAGCCATGCTTCTGCATCTTCCGATTTTCTTCATCTCTCCATCAAATGTAGGAGGCTTGGATTTCTTGAAATCATATTGCAAGTACTTCTTCTCACTCCTCCTATAAGGATGATGGTGGTCATGATCATGATGATCTCTCTCTGAACTAGAACTAGAATGGAACCCATAAGAACTACCTATACTTTCAAGTGTATCGAAGCATCTTCCACCTCTAACTCTTTCATTCCTCTCCAGCCTATATCCTCTATGAGACCTGCTATCATATTCCCCATTAGTCCTTTCCTTCCATCCATGACATATTGTGTCTTGTCCTTATCTCTACAAATTCGATAAGCTCTGAAGGATCCCTTTATTAACCTAAACTTTATTTTCCTGTGCTCTAGAAAGTCTATCATATGACTCAATTATCCTGTCATTATCTTCCTTGAAACTTCTAATTTTTTCTTTTAGACTTCTCAGTGTATCTGCTACATCAAGAGAGTTCTCATCTCCATGTTTCTCAGCTGATCTGTAAGGAGAGTCATGTGAATTGTAATCCATCATTTTTCTCATCATATCTGGTCTTCTATTTCATGCAAACATGTCATGTTAGATAAGCCAAATATAGAAATAATAAAAAATCATAACTTAGTGTAGTTTAGGGAATTCTATCTCATCTGCACAATAAACACATATTAGCATGATATATATACATAATTAAATCAACATATCAATCATCTCAACATCATCATCATGATACAATACCGCAATAATGATGATAATAGTTCATGCGTAGCAAACATATTGACAACTAACATGCATGCATAACCATCACATCTATCCTGAGGTCTAATGCTACGACCTGGCTTTGATACCAACCTATAACTGCCTCCTCCCACATTTACCCAAATTCACAAGCTCACCATGGTAAACATGAGACAAGTTTCATTATAACATGACCCAACCTTATAGTTCCAGTTATGGAAGTGGGGACGACACACCAACACTTATAAACATCCCTAAAAAACACTAGATCACCCAAAATTTATTCCAAAACCTCTGATGACCAGATACTGAGCTAGAACTACTTTTTCACAATCTTAACCCCCAACCACATGCACAACAAAGAAAGAGTGATGTTATGAGGCCACAACTACACACACAAGCCTGCTTCCATGCGGTTACATCCTAAAATCCCTAGTTAGTGCTAGTGGTTATGAGATCGGAGCCACTTTTTCATGGTAGCCTCTATACCACTATCCAGAATTGCCTGTAACTTTCCAGAATCATAATTAAATGATATCAATGCCAAAAATTAAAATTTGAAACAATAACTTAACCTAGACTTCCTAATCCATAACAAACATTTTGTTAAACATATGGAAAACATGTAAGCTATAGGTATTGAATGCGTATTTGATCATAAACTGATAGTCTTCATCTAAGAATCACTAAGAAGGCTCTAATAATTCTCTAGCTACCTGTAATAGCACTTGTTAGTCCATGCATTCATTAAGCAACCAATAAATTATCAAAACATTTCAAGATCCATAGATAGATTACATCATATAACCAATAAATAACCATCATAGAAACCATGGAAAATCAGTCATAATATCAAAGGCATAATCAATACAAATGCTCACATATCACAATAGAAAATTAACTCATATTATCATATGAAAATTCCAACCAAGTAAGGGACTTCCACATATCAATGTTAGTCCCCTAATTTGCTCTCTTTTTTCCATTTTCCCCTTCATAAATCATAACAATTTATTGTTGTTTTACCTCTCTTATACACCCTCATCTTGCACCAGTCCAAAAATGCTAACATATTTCATATGCACTTTATTTTTCTTATTTTTAACTTAACTTAGCATTAATTAATCATTTATTACATGATTTATTACTTTTAATCACTCTTTGTAACTTATCGATATCTCCAATTTTTATTTGGTACTTATAGTACTTACCATGACTGTTGACCCTAGTGTAGGATCAGATCTTGTACCATTTCCAGCACAGCAACATCCTTGCAGCAGATCTGAACCTCCTTGATCACCACCTCATTTTGAGCAGCTTCAACCATGACAACAAGATCTATGCAAAGGGATTCGAGATCGAATCACCCCGTTTTGAGCAGCTCCAACCACGACAACAAGATCGATCCAAAGGCAGTTGAGATCAAAACTATGAAGAATGAAAGCTGAAGATTAGCTACGGCCATTTTTGTTAACTATCTAAGTTTAAAGGCTGACAAGCTAAATTCTGTGGTTCGTTATGTAATTGGTTGAAAGATCTATTTTGGCCCTTGGCCAAATATCTATATAATTTAGAATGTAAATAGGACTAAGGGAGTTTTTTTGGATAGAATAGAGACACAGGCAGAGAGGTGGTAACAGGTTGTTGTATTTTGTTATCATCTGAATCTGGGCTGGACGATGTATTCACGCATGTACTTGCCTCAGTGAATTCATAAAAAGGGAACTTCGCCTCATGTTTTATAAATCACATTTCTATATTTGAGATAATGAATTGATTGAAGTACTGAGCAACATTTTTATTTAAAATGGAAACGCGTTGGTCGATTAGGGCCGAGCTAACCCAACATGTTTACCATGTTTTCTATTTCCTATCATTTGTGTTTATATTGTCAAGTGTGATTTAATTTCAAGCACATGCACTCCTGTCTGAGTGAAAGCAAATCCGTTGTGTGAAGTAGCTAAATTTCCTTTCTTGCACTTGATTTCAGATTGGTTTTCCCCACCTGGTCCAAGCAGGAGAAATAAACCTCCACCAGTGCACGTTGGTGTGATATTTCCTTTTTTGTAGTTTTTTTTGGTTTCTTTTCCTCGCCTAATCTAATTAGTAGAAATGAACCTACACATGTGCATGTTGGTGTGATGTAGCAAGCCTTCTTAGTCTACTTCCCGCAATTTTCTTTCTTTGATTAAATGCTTTATGGTAGGATAAATGTATATGGATTATTTCTTAATTTCTACACTCTGTCAAGATCAGAAACATTCATTTTTTATGTGTACAATTTGATTTAACAGTATAATAGCACCTGCAGTAACTAAGCACTCATTTTAAAAATTTAATGCTAAGTGCAAGAAGCTCTGATCCAGTGCAAGAACTAGTTTCTTGCCACGGGATCTAAGTGCTTTGAACCTAGAAAAGTTCAAGCTCTTGCAAGACATAAAATGCCTTTAGTAAAGACACCATTTATACCTTCTACATAAATCTCTGTTCTTGCACTAGTGCAAGCAAACTGCAATAGTGTCGGACATATTCGCGAAAGAAGGAAATCTCTAAAGGAGCATGTTTAAAGGGCCCATCTGCTGAGATTGCTAAGTGTCTCTGCTAAAGAAAAACACACACTCAGTAGTTAAATAATAGTTAGCTAGGGTGATTGCCCTTTATTTTTAATTCCCTTTTGCAAATGCATTCTTCCTTGTTCCGATCTTAGATTATTTTGATGGTTCAAGTTGCCTTTTTCTTTTTTTAGTTTGATTCTACAATCTTTCCTTTAGTTCTTCAAGTTGATGGCGGGGGCCCCTCCCCCAAAAGAGAGTTGTTCCTCTCCTCTCCTCTCGATGGCGTCCCTCTCCTCTCCTCTCCCTTGTGGTCGAGTACCTAAAGGTTCAATTTACTTATTAGGTGGGGGGGCGTTGGTCGAGCCTGCTTACGCATCCTTAAAAGTCGAGCACCTCTCCTTATTAGTCGAGCGTGCTTACGCACCCTCACCATCGGAATAGTGAGTGACTTCGTCCCTCTCCTCTCCTTAACAATCGAGTACCTAAAGGTCCTTGATAGTTGAGTGTGCTAACGCACCCTAAAGGTTCAATTTACTTATTGGGTGGGGGGGCGTTGGTCGAGCCTGCTTACACATCCTTAACAGTCGAGCGCCTCCGGACCTTATGGTCGAGCACCTCTCCTTATCAGTCGAGCGTGCTTACACACCCTCACCATCGGAATAGTGAGTGACTTTGTCCCTCTCCTCTCCTTAACAGTCGAGTACCTAAAGGTCCTTGATAGTCGAGTGTGCTAACACACCCTAAAGGTTCAATTTACTTATTGGGTGGGGGGGCATTGGTCGAGCTTGCTTCTGCATCCTCTCCTCTCGATGGTGGCCCTCTCCTCTCCTCTCCCTTATGGTCGAGTACCTAAAGGTTTAATTTACTTATTGGGTGGGGGGGCGTTAGTTGAGCCTGCTTATGCATCCTTAACAGTTGAGCACCTCTCCTTATTAGTCGAGCATGCTTACGCACCCTCACCATCGGAATAGTGAGTGACTTCGTCCCTCTCCTCTCCTTAACAGTCCAGTACCTAAAGGTCCTTGATAGTCGAGTGTGCTTACGCACCCTAAATGTTCAATTTACTTATTGGGTGCGGGGGCGTTGGTCGAGCCTGCTTACGCATCCTTAACAGTCGAGCACCTAAAGGTCCTTATGGTTGCGTACCTAAAGGTCCTTATCAGTCGAGCCCCCTGTTGGATCCTTGCACTAGGTAGCGCAAGCCCCTCCAGGGCCTTGCTTTCCTAACGTCAAGCAAGCAATAAATTCCTTGCCCAGATGAAAGGTTTATAGAAAGGTTGTGACTGGACTTTGACTTCCTAGCTAGATAAATAGAAGAGCCTCTGGTATAGACCCCTACAGGGGAGAGACATTTGACTCGAGAGAAGGAAGAAAGCAAGGACTGGTAGGGAATTGAGAATGGATGCTCAAATCCATGGATATGATGTCCAGGGTGTTATGTGGGACATGGGGTTTTACATGAATATACTGCCCAGTAATTCTTGGGAGATGATGGGGTGTCCACACTGGGTGTACTCCCCCATCCAGTTTCACCTTTCTAATCAATATAAAATATACCATGTTGGTCATATGGAAAAAAGAGAAGTGAATCTTGGAGAAGTAAGGATGGTTTCTGACTTCAAAGTAATATATTGGGTGGATTATAAAAATACTAACCCTGCCCTGCTGTGTTTTGAACGGGTGAATGAAAATTAAGCCATCATTAATATGAATAAGGGGGAGATGTCTTTCGAGGCAGATGGGATCAAAGTAGTACAACCCATAGACCCTGATAAAGGACCCTGATACGCAGAACTTGTGGATGACGCCATCGATGGAGCGGCCTTGGACCAATTGTACAACTTGACTGCGGGGATGATTAGTCCATCCATCCATCAATCCATCCATCTTCGCCAGCCCTCACAATATAAAGGCTTAGGTTTCATCATTCCTTTCAGTTGACCTGAGTTGTCGGTATGGGGGGTAGTGATTCTATTATTATATGTTAACACAACGAATTTGGCATACTTTTCCACCTCACGATTTCGACCTCTTAGCTCTAATTTAGACCTCAAATAGCCCTAATTCCTGCTATTGGGGTGGGACACCAGTAATAGAGCCTTTAACGAGGGGAGATTCGTGAGTCAAACTCAAATTCATGCTATTAGGATGAGGCAGTTCTAGAGCACTGATCTGGGGAAATACCGAATTGGGTCAATCCCGGAACCAGACCTTGCGCACCACACCCCGGAAAGCTGCGTTAAGCCGCCAACCAGTCAAAATAAATCTATCTTCTCCTAGTTTCACCCACCCAGGAAAGCTTCCAACCAGTCAAATAAATAGATTCTATCCAGTATATTCACTCACCCCTACAAGCCGGAACACTCAATATATCCAGACAATCAAGAAAGCCCTTAGTCTAGGGGGAATGGTGAAGGAGAGCGTTAACAAAAAGAATAGGGAAAAAGAATCAGGAAAGACAGTAGGAAAGAACGACCGAATACCTTAATGCCCAACTGCCCTTAACTGCTTGGGTTGGTTTGGGTTGGTTGGGAAGGCGATACGAACTCGTTAACCGCTGAACGGGGAGGGGATGCTCTCCGGGGAATTCGGAAGTATGGGGGAGGCTCTTCTCAATCAATCTATCCTATCCAGTAAGTGGTTTCACCCGTTCTCTCCTCTCCAGCTCTTCTCAATCAATCTATCCTATCCAGTAAGTGGTTTCACCCGTTCTCTCCTCTCCAGTAGAGAGTTTCACCCATCCCAGGAAGCCAGCCAGTGAAAGGAAATCTATCCTATCCAGTAGCATAGTTTAAACCACTCCTACAAGCCAGCCCTTCCCAATCCCAATATATAGGCAAGGATCAAGCCCTAAAAGTTAGGATTCATAGTTCGATGAAATGCGATGGCGGCCTTCTTCGCGTTGATGGCGGCTTTTGGGGGAGGGGCCGCAAAAGAGAGTTGTTCATCTCCTCTCCTCTCCCTCTCCTCTCCCTCTCCTCTCGTTAACAGTGAAGCACCTCTCCTTATTAGTCGAGCGTGCTTACGCACCCTAAAGGTTCAATTTACTTATTGGGTGGGGGGGCGTTGGTCGAGCCTCCTTACGCATCCTTAACAGTCGAGCACTTAAAGGTCCTTATGGTCGAGCACCTCTCCTTATTAGTCGAGCGTGCTTATGCACCCTAAAGGTTCAATTTACTTATTGGGTGGGGGGGCGTTGGTCCAGCCTACTTACGCATCCTTAACAGTCAAGCACCTAAAGGTCCTTATGGTTGAGCACCTAAAGGTCCTTATCATTCGAGCCAATGGCGGCCTTATTAATCGAGCGTGCTACGCACCCTAACGGACCTCACACGTTACCTCACCCTTCGGGCCTTTAGTCGAGAGTTCGGCAGGCTCACCCTTATGCCAAAGGACTTAAGCTAAGACTAAAGCAAGATCTTATGGCAGGTTGATTAATTGGACTTATCGTATGGACCTTACTCCATGGAACTAACTCCTAAAACTACAGCAAGTGCCTTACTCTATGGCCGGCTAAGATATTATTATTATTTGCTTACGCTGGTAATAGTGAGAAAGATAATTTATCTTATTTTTATTGCATATAACTAATGACAAGACAAGTTCAACTTAGATATGCAAGTCCTAGTTATAGGCGAGTCTCTCAACAACACTCAATGTATTTGGAACAACCTATACTCCTCTTCTTATGCCATTCCCATTCAAACTGGAGACACTACTTGCCAGAGATCAAACTACGTGTAGAATCAGGAAACAAGGAAGAGATATGTCCATGGAACTCTTGTAAGAGTTCTTAGGAGACTATGGCTAGTACCTTACTTACGTTACTGGGACACATGAGAATGAATTCATAGATTGTGTCTTATATATGCCGGTATCAAATGTATGAAGTCCACATGCACTAAGAACGACTAGCTTAAGTCCATTTGTTCTTTAACTACTGGCAGCCGTAGTGTAAGTCCCATAGCAATTAGCCTTACAGACACTAGCGCTTAGTCCATGCACTATGCACTATAATAAGCCTTAAGCCTTTGAGTTTAAGGCCGAGAAAGGTCTTTGCCGGACTGCTTGACTAGCTTCAGAATGGGCCCTATGAACAACTGTAAGTTCTCTATTTATTAAGTCAGCTGTAGTCCATGACAATAAGCCTTAATTGCCAGACCTTCAATCACTGCATGAAGAAGAAGCCATGATTGCATTCCACTTGTTGTTGTTTATAAAACAAGTGAAAAACTATATGCGAGTACAGGTTCTATGTCTCTATGCATGCTCGTATATGAACCCTGCTGGAGTTAGTTCCTTAACATGGGAGTTCCTGAACATGGGGAGCTGAAGCCGCTGACTCCTACTAGATATGGAATCCTGCCACGAGATAAACGTACGGAAATGGCCATGTTCTGTTCAGAAGAAATCCATTTAGGTGCCAAGATGAGTTGGTTTCATCGAACCCATCAAAAAGAGATTATGACAAAGGAACTATGCCCAATGAGAAGGTTTGGGGAAGTCTGTCCCATCCCAAATGGACCAGTTAAACGAGACTCTATGCCATGCTAATATAGCATAGATCCTAGGACTCTTTTACAACAACTAGGTTTTCTTACACAACGACATACACGGGGATTCTTTCACATGGGGAGAACTGGTGGAGCTGTTTGAGGTGCCTTGCCCGAACCCGCTTCAGCTTCAGCTCGCCTATATTCCGGGAGCATATTAGTGGTGTTAATATAAGTTAGTAATAGCATTTATTTCCACTTGTTTGTGTCCCCTGAGCTCCAGCGAAGAAGCAATTGTGTTCATTATTTGAAAGAAATAGGAGGTTACTTAGTTGGGCGAAAGCGAAGAAGCTTGCCAGGTAAGGTAAAGTCCCATACCACTTGTGCTTTCCTCTGAGCTCCAGCAGAGTGTGTGTGAGGTGCACCCATTCCCCTTACTCCTCCATCCATTCCAAGTTTCCACCAGATGAGAGAGAAGGACCCGTTCAATCCATACCTCGTGAAATCCATACCCGAGAATGAGTTCCCCCATACCCTCACTTACCGCTACGGAACATTGGAATGTTCCTACCTGGGCTGGACTGAACGGTTCGGAACGATGGAAGGAATGAAGAGGCGTTACATACGTGAATTCACAAGAGGTTCATACGCCAGTCTTACATAGCGATCATTGCCAATCATATCAGTTATAGCCAGTAAGAGCCAGAAGGTCAGACGAGAGCCAGTGGTCATTGCCGGGAGGTCATTGCCATAGGGCCAGCCGAGAGCTAGTGGTCATTGCCAGAAGGTCATTGTCAGAAGGTCAGCCGAGAGACAAGCATTGCCAGTCATTGTCAGGAGGTCAGAGCCAATCATACCAGTCATTGCCAGCCGGTCATTGTCAGAAGTCATTGCCATATAGCTAGTCTTCTGGGAGGGTTGAGAGGTATTCCGGGAAGGGATTTCTTTATTTGATTGATGAGGATTACCCTATGAGTCAACCGATCGAGCCAGAACATTGCAGGCATCTAGGGACAAAGGCAGGGAACACGTTGCCAACAATGCGAGGAAGTGCACCGATGAGTGAGTGATTTGATTGATGGCCAGTTGAGAGCAGCGGTGGTCCGGTCCCACGGACGGAGGGATGGTGGCGAGGACAGACAGACATGTGGAAGGGACAGCGAGAGGCGGGGCAGGGTTAAAGGAATGATTGATTGAGGAGCTGGATGATGAGTCTTACCCACCAAGTTACCCCCATCGATCCACAGTTATATATTATCGATCCACCGAACGAGATGACATAACACCTAGCCCTATATTTAATGAGACGGAACGGACGGAACTCTAGTTCCTCGAGTCGATGGACGTTACATACGTTGATGAATCGAGGAGCAGAGACAGTCCAGTTTCTTTTGAGGACTGGATGAATGAGTCTTTCCCCAAGAGCCAATCTATCGATCCACCCAGAGAGACATCCCATTGCCCCCAGAGTCAACAGTGACACGCCGAAAGCCTTGACGCTTTACCCTTCACCCATCGTCAACACTGACAGCACACAGAAAGAACAATCTGCACGCTTCGCTTCTTTTCTCAATAATTCCATAGGGTGAGCCTGCCGAACTCTCGACTAAAGGCCGCCATCGATTAGGAAAGCTCATTAGGTAGTCTTTTGGTAAGGTCCAGCGCCGCACTAACTAATCTGAAGTTTCTCAATTTCACCCTGTTCCGGGTTTTGGTACATAGTCCTAGCCAGTAGCATGGGCCGTAGCATACCTTCCATCTCGAGATCCAGCATCAGCAGCTTGACCAGCAGACCTTACGACTAGTGATCGAGATCCATACCTTCGTGATGCCGTTCCAAATGCTGATCTTCGTGATCCAGACCTATAGCCAGTAATAGCAGAGCTAAAAGCACCAGAGGCAGCATAGGTAGTAGATCCAGTAAAAGCAAGGGTGTATGAACCAGTAGATTCAGTAGTTGGTTATGTATATGAAGCAGAAGTAGATTATGCTGTTGACTGAGCAGATTATTCAGATGGCTAAAAAGCAAGAGCATAATCTGCCCTATCTTCATTCGCTCTGGGCGTCATATCCTTGACCATCGCATGCGGCTCTCTCTCCCTTACTTATGAGGGGGGCCTGCAGCCTCGACTTCATCTCCTTCTTTTCGATGGAGGTAAGGACCGTGTGTTCTGTATCGGTAAGTGAGTGGTAGATTCGAGTTTATAGGGGGGAGGATATATTTGGTTCGAGGTTCGATAAAATGGGGGCTTTAGATTAGACCTTGCATTAGGACGTGAGATTTCATCATATTGATACGTGAACTTAGCCCTCGATGGGTACGAAAGATTAGCCCCTTGTATTGGGAAGGATAGATTATACATCGTATTGGGAGCTTCATATTGGGAGTGATAAAAATGAAAGTAGAAATAAAGCTAAGCATCGAATCAACATTTGTATCGAAAACAACCTACCTGATTGAGACTTGGCATCAACTGGATTGAGTACGGGCATCAAAACACCTGAATCGAGTGTCTCAACTCTTGGCTATCGTTGAACTCCTATCCTGGGAATGAGGACTGTGTCTGGCTGGCTTGCGGGGTATGTGTGCTGCTATGGCCATCCCTTCCCGTCCCGGTGGCTGTGTCGTGTGTGGAAGGTGACTTGGCATATATGTTACTATGTTGGGTCTATGTGAGTCGGCTCTGTCAGTTGGCCTTAATCCTCTTGGCCGGTGGTGATGTGCGCTGTCAAGAACGGTAAGGTGGGTCCCTTTAAATGGTTATAGATCGTACACGGAGAGGCTCTCCTCGGAAGAGGATCAAGTTGGCCCCGGTTTCCCTACTATAGAAAGGGGTGGGACGCATCCGAAGGGAAGAAGTGGGATAGCATAGGCTTTACCAATAGAATAGTCAGTCATAAGATTTAAGGTTCTTTATTGGAACGGCGGGCGTGCTTCTTAATTTGTTGGAATTCCGAGTTAGGTAGGTTCTTAGTTTTTATGCTTGTGAATGGTAAATTGGACTAGAACGAGATAAACTGTATCCATTACAGCGGGTAGGTGGGTGGGTGCCTGTTGCTTAGCCACCTTTATTGCGTCTATACTCTACTTTCTTCCTGCAGCAGTGAGGTTAGCGATACGGTTGTTGGCAGGTCCAGTGATAGCGGGAAGCGTTGCTTTCGCCAGCGTCCCTGCCCTGCCAGTGATGCATAGTTCTGCAATTTCCTAGCGCCAGGTTCGTGGGTTCGTCATAGTTGGCAATAGCCTATTGCCAGGCAGGGTATTGGGTTCTGGCCATGGGTTCGGATGGCCCGTTAGGTACTCGGGTTTGTCGAGCGAAGCGTTCTGCCAAGGTCGCTCTTCCAAAGGGAATCACTAGCAAACCACCAGCAAAAACCAACCCTAGTGAATAGGTCTTTCCTTCTCTTTCAGAAAGAATTCCCTCAAGATTTCTTTGGGTGCAGACATGAAAAATGCCTGGTCCACCTAAGTGGGGACTGTACACTGAGCCATACCAGTTCATGAAAAAGCTAAGCCTGTTACCTCATAAGCTTGCCCAGCCTTATACCTTAGCAGCGATCTAAGCCTACTACCATAGCTAGCTTGGTGTTGATAGCTTTATCAGTAGTAGTGCTTAGCCCTATCCCTTGTGTATCGATGTGCTAGTTGCTCTGTGTATATTTTTTTGAGTGTAGCTTGATCTCTGTATCTTGCCCACCCCTGCTGGCTATGTGTGTGCTCTAGCTGCTTTCACTCAGGCAACATCAATTTCTAATGCAACTTTCACTCCTGCCCTTTCCCGCTCACATCCTTTCAACCAAACTACGGGACAACCAACCATAGCTTTTCATTGATAGATTAGTCGCTCAATCTAGCGAGGCTCCTAGGTTGACAGATTAAGTGTTGAGGAGTTTGCTTAAGTGCAATTCCCACACCCAACATTTTGGCACCACTGCTAGGGAGGTGATTTGATTTGGTAAGAATTTTCTGATTATACAATAGAGGTAACTTTTCCTTTATTCTTACATTATTGTTTGGAAAAGCTTCTTTGAAGGAATTTTATTGGTGTTGATTGATTTCTGACAACATATTTTATTAGAAGTTGTTTGTTATTTTTCTTTCCTTGTTGAAATGAATGCCTATAAAAGGTAAGGGTTCGAAGCCCAATAAGGGCCGAAATAATTCTGAAAAGAATTCTCATATTGGGTTTGCTTCTGTGAGCAGGAAGCCCAATCTGATTCAAACCCATCACATAGGAACAATCCACTTAGATTCTAGTGACAACAGCTCAGGTGTTGTTTAGTCTGTTGGAAGTAAAAGGGAAACAATGGCAGACCATGAATATCATGTGGAAGGGACTAGTGAAAACCAGGTAAGTAGGGAACAGTCCACTTTTGTGTTTCCAACTGTGGATCCTGATACTGTGGCACAAATGAAGAATATTCCACCATCACCTCTCCCTCATTTCCATGGTAAAGTTCATGAAGATCCTGACTCTTTACGATTTGAGTTTGATATGCTGTGTAGAGGTTATGATTATTCAACTTACGCTCAGAAGTTAAGATTATTTCTTGTTACTCTCAAGGACTCAACTCTACACTGGTTTATGGGGTTAGGAGGAAACACTATAGCCTCTTGAGATCAGATGAAGAGAGTGTTCTTGTCTAAATATCAAGAATATTGCAAAACTCAGGACATGCAGCATGGGATTTTTACAATCATACAGGATGATGATGAAACTCTTGAAGATTACCTAGAACGATTTATGTATTTTTTTCAAAGGTCAAAACATAAGCTTGATTCTAATACTATTAGAACCTTGTTCTTAAGAGGACTTACTGATACTGCTAGAAATAATTTAAATGTGTTAGGACAAGGTGATATTTCTCAACAAAATTTTGAACAAATTTGTGAATTATGCAGGAAATTTTCAAGAAATCAGTATAGATCCGGTAGAGGAACTCGAAATAGAAATAGAAAAACCGAATCTACTGATGCTATGATTACTGGACTAGAAAATAAAATGGAAAACATGAAAATTGATATAATGAATACTGTTACCAAACAGTTGGACTCTTTAAAATTTCAGCAAAAACTCATGAAGGAATAGGAGTCATTATGTATTTTTTGTCCTAAATGTAGAGATGAGCATCCTCCTAAAGAGTGTCTTCTTAATTTGAAAGAAAATAATAAGTGTGATATTTGTGCAGAAGATGATGTCACAGAAAAATGTCCCTCTATACCAGGACTTAAAGCTATATTTACAGGGGGACAGCTTGAAGCTGAATACTTGTATGCTATGGGAGCGAGAAGAAATTCGCCTCAGGTAGGTGCAGGTATGGCTCATGAATTTTCTCCACACTATTTTGGTTATAATTCACATGCATATTCTTATCCTAACACTAATCAGTAGTGGCAGTATGGGAATCAACATCATCACCGGAAACCTTCTCAACCATGGAAACAAGGTTGGAGAGGGCCAACTCATTCTCCATATTCTACCAGCTACCTATGGAGCCATATCCATCTACACATACACCTTATTTAATGCCTTAGATTTTGAGTTAGTCTACTCCACCGTTGCCTTTACCTCCACCTTTTCGACCTCCTCAGTTGCCTGATCAACCTATGCCCAATCCTAACAATAATAAAGAAGTGTAAATGATCTGTGTAACAAACCCACCTTTATCATTCGAGTACTAGTCTATTCCAGTTGGGGTTTAAGATATTCAATTAAGATCGGGAAGGACTATAATAGCATAAAATCAGAAGAAACCTAGAGTGATTATTGAAGAGAAAGGAGAAGAAGAAACTCTTAAACCATTCTCCGAAAGCTGTCACTAAGCAGCGCTTACCCTCTGAATCCTTACCATCTTCTTCCAACCAACCTCCCTTCCCAGAGAGTCTAGTAATGGAAGGATGTGAGCCTATTTCTGAGACTAGCCTGGCATCAGAGCTTCAGAATATTTTCATTAAGATACCTCTACTTCAAGCCATCAAAGAGATCCCTATTTGTACCAAAATTATTGAGGAACGCTATCTCAAGAAGCCTAGGAGGAAGAGATTGGAACCCCAAACCATTCAATTTGTTGGTAGGGTAGCAGAGTTGATGATAGGATGTGTGTCTATTGAAGAATATATTGATCCCGAAAACCCTATTGTCTCAGTTCAGATTGGTAATGTCCTTGTATCTAATGTTCTTATAGACCTAGGAGTAGCCATTAATGTCATGACTAATAAAACCATGGATCAACTTCAGTTATCTCATCTTCGCCTTACTCCAACTATGCTTGAATTAGCAGATAGATCTAAAATTAAGCCAAAAGGAGTATTGGGTGATGTGATCATCTCATTAGATTCTTGGGAATATCCTACTGATTTCATTGTGCTTCAGCTGAAGAAACCGGTAGGAGGACATCCCTTGATCTTGGGACAACCATGGCTTTCTACAGTTGATGCATATATTGGATGTCATTCCGATGATATGTATATTTTGCATGGAGATTCTAGGAAGAAAGTTACCTTATACCCCCCTGCCAGATCCCTTTAGACCTTTGAGATACTTTTTGGTTCGATCAAAGCAGTGATGAGGAGACTCAGCCCATTTCCCTTATCCATCTGTTATCACTCAGGTTGTTCCCTAAGCTCCTCAAAGGGAATACGGCTGAGGTAACCACTAACCAATCTTTTGGCTACAGGTCCTAGCCTACCTGCAACCAGAGAGGTCTCTCTCTTTATGATTTAACTTTGTTTTTGTTATGTTAGGCTAGATATGAAGTGCAAGGTTTTGTTCTAAAATTTGGTTGGATGATGATTTCAGGCAGATCTGGGATGCAGTCTCAGAACAGTCTAAACTATTGGGCAATGGAGTCAATGGTGGTGTGCTGCTGAAAGTGTTTCATGGAAAAATGTAATGCTACAGAGCCAGACAAGCATCTATGGAAAAATCCTTGAAATCTGAGATATGATGCAATGAAATCAGGGAATGAAAGGCAGTCAAGGATCTTTCACTATGCTGATAGAGGGAAAGTGTGAGAATATTATCTAGGAGCAAATAAGAATTCCTAAACAACATTCGTAATGAGAGAATTAGTGTAAACATGAGCAATTAAGAATTCATATTTATGACCAATTCCGAAGAAAACATAATTAGAAACATGGATTGAACAGAGGGTGTATTTAAACAAGTCCTGAGCTATTCTTCCTCTCTGTTTCTAAGATTATGAAACATATTTGTGAATTTTGCAAACAAAGAAAAGACAAAACGTGGTTTAGGAAAACTTATTGTTCCGTTAAACGACACAGGAATTCTATAGCATAACACAGTTGATTACTTTCACATCCAGGCAGTGCAGAGACCATGAACTTCACCGACCATTTTATTATAAAGTCTAAGAATTTACAGTGCAGTGTCTTATAGAGAAAATCACCAATGACCAACCCCAAATATGCTCTATGGGGCAGTATATATACAAAAAATGAGTTACAAAATATCTAGTTGATGAGTTAATAACTCATAACTTCTTTACCAACTCTTGAGGAATAGTAGATGAAAGAGTAAATGATGCAGTAGATATTTAGGGTATTAGCTATCCATTATGTCAGAGAATTTATACTTTTGGGATCAACTGAGTCGGTTGAGGCTGTGTTTTTAATTTGCGTTTTTTGGGCCTGCTGCCCTGGTGCTTTGCTGAGTCACGGCTTTGTTATCCTACTTTCGGTATGCATACTTGGCCCTTTTATGAAATTGTCGTAGTCATATCTTGACTCCGTCTGCCTGCTGTCTTTTCTTTAGTTCTTTGTTTCCAGCATTGCCTCTTGCGAATTTTTGGGTTTTGTAGGCTGATAATCGTGCATCGAAAACTGCCTCTATTTCTCGATTCAGGCATTCTTTGACGCGATTCTCACCCTTTGCGCCTTTTCTGTGATGACGTCAGCATGACGTCATCGGCGGTTCCTGGGTATGGCAAGGTGACGTGGCAGTGACGTCAGTGGAGGACAGGTGGTGGATGACATGGCATTACGACAGGGTGATGTGGCAATGATGCCAGTGAGACGACGTGGCACAAGACAGAAGGCGGTTTGCAGTTTTATCGGACCGCCTTCTGTACGAGGGCGGTAAGTGTCAGAGGGGCTCTTATACAATCGCGTGGAGACATGCGTCTTTTGTACGGCGGAGAAACCACTAGGCTATCGGAAGCTAACCATCGGACGTCAGGGAGGCTCCAAAATCGGTGAGAGTCGTTGGATGGGGAGGACCCGATCCGATGGTGGACGAAACTGCGAGCTAGTGGGCTGTTAACGTACGAAAACTGCCTGAATATTCGAATATTTATACAATGCTGCGAGGGTTTAGACTTTGGGTAATATGGGTTTTATGGGTTTGTAAGTGTGCGCCGGTGGTTATTAATTTAACCAAATGCTAAATCAATCCCAGGTTTGAACTCGGAAAGGCTAATTCCAAGCCCCAAATGAACTTAGCATTTCCCCAAACTGATGTTATAGGGCTATAGGGCCAGGGGATGGAATATGTATTATTTTTGGGTTTTTATATAATTTTTTGTATAATAGGGGATAAGGAAATGATCTAGGGAGCTAGATAATAAAGTTAGGAGTTAATATGACCTTGTGAAGTGACAGTGTAGGGGCATGAAGTTAAGTTTACGAAATGAAACTTAGGTATAGTACTGAATGGAATATGGAGAAATGATCTTTAAACAAGAAATGTGACTTCTTTATATTGAAGAAAGTTAAAGCTTGACTTAGTATTTTACAAAAATGAAGTGATAACAGGATTGGTTGGGCAGATCCCAAGGTCTTCCAGGGGATGCTAGCGAGTGATTTATGGGGGAATAGAAGGGGAATTAGACATTCTTCCAAAGTTCTTCCATCAAAACAACTGCTTTGACACTTCTGTCATTGCTGAGAGGAGCTCTGATTGACAATACATGAGGTGATCAAAACCTTGCTTCTGCAACCTTAACTACCTACCGAGCCTAATACACCTAACAATTTTTTTATCCTTTTTAATGGGTGCACTTAGACTTGCAGACCCTGATTATCTTCTTTTCTTTTGACTGCCCTCCTATCTAAATGTACCCTTATCTCTTCCAAGGGCCCAGATTAAGCAGCTGGGCTCCTTCATTTCTCTACCTAGCTACTCATCTGCCAAGCTTAAGTTGTTTGGACAGGCACTTTTTCTCTATTCTACAACAGCAATTTAAACATGGCATGGTCCAGTTTGCACTGTTGGGCCACCCATCAAGTGTGAAAATAACAATACTTGCACATTGTGGACTTGCAAATAAGGTAGCAGTGGTATTTTGACTGGCCACTTTCCTGGTCTTTCTTTGGGGTTCATTTCTATTATTTTTCTGACCAATTCATTTTCTTGCCTTTTGATCATTCTTTTAAGGCATACCCTCTTTACATTTTTTAATTTTCTCTGTCTCTTTTGAAATATGGAACCTTTGCAGCATGGGAAGGATGAACATATTTGGCACTTCCCAGTCAATCATGAAAAATGACACCTATTGGTATAGGAACCTAACACCATCAGTATAATGGGTCTTCACAAGAAGATGAGATTCAAGATTTGCTGAATAATCTAGACATTATGCCTAATTTTGAGCTATTGAGCTAGATTTTCAGCCTAGATTTTCAAGATAATCATGATTATCATTCTTCGATACCACTGCACTTGACCACCCCCTTGAGTACTCTTGAGCCTGATACTACTCTTGCTGAGGTTAGCCCTGGTAAATCCTTGCATATTAGTTTAGATTTGGACTCATCTTAGTAGGAGAAGCTTGTGAATTTGTTGCAAAACCATCTCAGTGCCTTTGCATGGGGCTATGAAGATATGAAGGGTATTCCTCCTGAAACTTGTACACATCATATCTATATTCAGGAAGGAACCCGACCTATCCAACAACCCCAAAGGAAAATGAATCCATATCTAAGAGATATTGTGAAGGAGGAAGTACATAAACTCTTGGATGCTGGTTTTATCTATCCTATTTCTGACAGTGAGTGGGTCTCTCCATTTGTGCTAGTATCTAATAAAGATGGAAGATGGTGTATTTGTATTAATTATAGAGAATTAAACAAAGTCACTCTCAAATATTATTTCCCTCTCCCTTTCATTGATCAGGTGCTTGATACCCTTGCAGGAAAGAAATATTTTTCCTTTTTGGATGGCTTCAGTGGTTATAACCAGATATAGATTGCACCAGAAAATCAGGATAAAACTACTTTTACATGTGCATGGGGTACATTTTCTTATAGAGTGCTTCCCTTTGGTTTATGTAATGCCCTGGCTACCTTTCAAAGGGCAGTCCTGGCCATTTTTGCTGATCTAAAATTTGTAGAAATTTATATGGATGACTTTTCTATGTTTGGTGATTCTTTTTAGGTAGCTCTCGAAAATTTGGAAAAGTACTTCTTTGTTGTCACGAAGCCCATCTTGCCTTGAGTGACAAGAAATGTAGATTAATGTGCAAAGTGGGAGTGGTACTTGGCCATTTGATTTCTAGTAAAGGTATCCAGGTTGATCCAACAAAGATTAAAATCATTATGCATCTTCCTGCACCCAAAACTCAAAGGGAAGTAAGAGGTTTGTTAGGACATGTTGGTTACTATAGGAGATTCATTGAAAAAAATTCTAAGATAGCTACCCCTGTTTTTCGACTTCTAGCTATGGATAGTGAATTTTCTTGGACCACAACTTGCTAGTAGTCTTTTGAAACATTGAAGGAAAAGTTAGTACATGCACCAGTTTTGAGAGGCCCTAACTAGTCCCTACATTTCACATTTCCTCGATGCTTCAAATTTGGCTACTGGCGCAACTTTAGGACAATAGGAAAATAAGAAATCCTATGTTATTTATTATATTAGTAAGAATTTGTCTTTCGTTGAATTAAATTATATAGTAACTATAGAGAAAGAGTTTTTAGCTGTAATTTTTGCAATTAATAAGTTCAGGCACTATATTACAAGATATGAATTATTTGTACATACCAATCATTCTGTGATTAAATATTTGATGAACAAGCCATTGACTAGTGGTAGAGGGACCAGGTGGTTACTATTATTGTAGGAATTTAATATTACTATTGTTGATAGACCAGGAAAATCTAATGTTGTAGTAGATTTTTTTCTAGATTAGATAATCCTGGTGAAGCAATTCCTGTTAATGATGATTTTCCGAATGAACATCTTTTTGCTATGTCAATAGATTCTTCGTGGTTTGGTGACATTGCTAATTACTTGGTTATTGGGAAAACACCACCCCACTTGTCTGCTCGTGAAAAGCGGAATATTATTCAGAAAAGTGTTTTATACTCCTGGATTCGAGGAGATCTCTTTTACACTGGTCTAGATCTGATTATCCATGTGTGTAAGAGAGGAGGAAGTGTTTGACATATTGAAATATGCTCATGGTGAACCTTGTGGAGGCCACTTCGCTGATAAGCAGACTACATATAAAGTATTGTGTGTTGGTTACTTTTGGCCTTCCTTGTTTAAGGATGCTAAACAATATGTTAGGTGTTGTGATAGCTGTCAGCGAATGGGCCAGCCTAATCAAGCCAATGAAATGCCTCATGCCCCCAAGTTATGATCAAGCGTTTTGAAAAATGGGCTATTGATTTTATAGGGCCAATAAATCTAGCGTCATTAAGTAAACAGAATATCTTGGTTTGTACATATTTTTTTACAAAATGGGTAGAAGCTAAAGATGTTTCTTTTGCTACAAAAAAAATTGTTGTTGATTTTCTTTTTACTGAAATCTTTACTAGATTGGGTGTGCCTAGAGAAATTGTTTCTAATCTAGTACAAGGTGTGATGGAGCAATACAAGGTCCAGAACAGGAAGTCCACGTCGTATCACCTGCAAGCAAATGGCCAGGTGGAATCCATAAACAAAGAGATCAAGTCCATTCTTACAGAGATAGTAAATATGCATCGGAAATACTGGGCTAAAAGATTACCAGAAGCTTGTGGGAATATAAAACCACTTGGAGAAATAACACAGGACATACACCATACGAGTTGGTATGTGGCAAACAGGTTATGTTACCAATTGAATTGCAGAACAAACCTTCAGAATTGCAGTTCAGTTAGAACTAGATTTCTCTGAGGAACAACAACAACGTCTTCTCCAATTAAATGAGTTGGATGAATTTCATAGGGATGTTGTTCAACAAAACATGCTAATTCAACAACAACACAAAAGGTGGCATGATAATTCTATTAAAAAAAAGCAATTCCAACTACGTGATTGGGTGCTCCTTTATGATTCTAGATTTAAAATCTTTAAAGAGAAATTCCATACACGTTGGATGGGACCTTATAAATTGATCTGAGTATTTGAGAATGGAGCAGTAGAAGTTAAAAGTACTGATGGAAAAATTTAGTATTCTTGGTAAATGGACACATATTAAAGAAGTATTTTCAGCCACTTACTAGGAAATATTTTACATAGCAAGTCCAACAGCAATTTGGGACAGTAGTGGTGAATGGTAATACCAACCTTTTGAGAACATGAATTCTTATTCTTCTTAAAAAAAAAGAAAAAAAAAAGGAAAAAAACATTTTCCTGTAATTATGAAAATCAATTCGTTGACATGATTGCAGAAGGATCAACTTGAAAACTAGCTTGCTAGCAGGAAGATAAAAAAATTTTAATAAAAAGAAAATGTTGCTTGATCTTTAGATATGCTAGCAACCACCAAGTAAAAGCAGGTTCAAAAGGACCAACCTTTATACAATTGGGGTAATTAGCATGGATATTTTTATTCAAGTAACGCTTAATTTTCGTTGCAGTTATTTTTTTCTTACACCAGTGCAGGAAGACCTTCTAGAATTCTTTTTGTATTTCTTCATATTCCACTTTCGTAATATTCCCTTAGCTTTATTCTTCAATCCAAGAATGATTAACCTTCCCATATTCTTCTGAATTTACCCTGTTCATTTCAAAAAAATCCCACTTTACCCTTGAATTTTTTTCCTATCCCACTTCTATTTATCCCCTCTTGTGGTACTATTCCAGGACTCCCTGTAACATAATTCCTTCCCATTCCGAAATTTCCCTTTTACCACTTCTTTGTTCCCTTATGAATTCATTGCAGGATCTCGCGCACAAAGAGAAAAAGGATATGCTATGAAGTATCAAGAAAGGGCGAAGCAGATTTCCAGTATAAAATTGAGGAAGTCCAACCTATATCTTATTTAAATTCTCTTTTCTTTTTTAGATATTATGCTTGCACTAGTGCAAGCATGTTATCCTATATGATAATGCAAGCAGAATGGTACCAACAAAATAACATAATTTAAGCAGTGCAAGCATGCACCCTATCAGAAACATAGTACAATTTGTTCTTTTCATAGTATACATCATAGGAAACTGGTCATCATGAAAATTTATAAGGAGTCCTTTTCACTTAGTCGATGAGTACTCGTGCTATCATTTTAGCTATGAGAAAAATATTTAAAGTACAAGGTGTTTTTAAGTTAAGAATCATGATCATTTTTTAATGAATGCTAAGTTCTCTTTTTTGAATTATGAAGGAATGCGGAAGTGTTTAACCATTTCTTGGACATAATTGCCCTTTTCAACCATAATCCTAGATGTCCTTCACTCATAATGATTACCTCACCTATTCGTTAAAACGCCGCGCAAGTACTAATCTGACCTGATTTCAAAGATGTCGTGCATCCGCAGCTATTTTAGTGGAATGAATGGGTGATAAGATGGAAAGGATGGTGGATAGTCTGATCCCTATCTATAAGAACCAATTTTCCTAGAGTTGCATGTAAAATTCTCAATTGTTCATAGCTGTTAAACAACGATGTCACCTGTTCGAAGCGAACCCTCATCTCTCAGTAAGGTAGAATAGACTGCTAAGTATTGCAATATTCTTGCACTATTGCGAGACTCAAGCTTTGTTCAGTTAGCGCAGAATTTTGACAAGAACGACAGAGAAGTGGCCTTACAGTTTGCCAAAAGTTTCAAAAACAACCGAGCAAAAATTGGGCCTTTAAAATTTGAAGTTACAGAAGAATTTATAGCAGTAGCGACAGGCTTGGAAAATATTGGTGAGTAGTGGCTTACAAATTAGAAACTAGAAAGGAAGTGATGGCAACATTTCATCGTCAACAAGAAGGTGGAGATAGATTGGAAGGAAGGAGTTATGCAAAGTGCCCTGTTGGGATAGTGGCAGGACCTCCTTTTCATCTTGCAGAAATTTGTAGCCTATGAGGGAATCTACTTCTGCACTTTTTTATACCATTTGAGGATGTTGTAATATTTGAAAGCTGCCCAACAACTCTGATGGAGGATGAATTTCCACTATTTTTTGCTTAAGAGCTTGGAAAAAATGGCCAAAGGTGTGTTGGATGGATGGGCAGACCAGGCCGACACGAAGTTATATCACCACAGCCTAATAAATATTTTTGTCCAGAAACAAATAGAAATTAAAGGCATGACCTGGGAGGCATTGTTAAAACAGCTACATAAAAAGACAGCTGCTAGAAAAGAGATAGAGGACCCCGATAGCACGAGCAAGAATGAAAAGTGGAGTCCTTCTTGCACCAATGCAAAAAGGAAATGACCAGAAAAATAAAAATAAGGAATGGCCCCATCTCTAAATAAGAAAAAATATAGTGCACTTGTTGAAGAGACTCCTTCTATGCTACCAGTATAGGCACAAACCCCCAAAAAGGATAACCTGTCAATCCTTGCAGACACAACAAAATTTGTAGAGGTTGAAGATGACACTATGTTGACAGATTTCATTAAAAGCCCCAGAAATAGAATAAAGGACCTGATGCAGGAAAAGAACCACAGTCCCATAGGGCATTGAATCCCCTCCTGCACTAGTACAAGAAGAAGCACGAGTACAAGAAGAAGAGTTGCAAGAAGAAGAAGCAGAAGAAGAAGAAGTAGAAGAAGAAGAAATAGAAGAAGAAGAAGTAGGAGAAGAAGAACCACAAGAAGAAGAACCAAAAGAAGAAGCAGAAGAAGAAGATGCAGAAGAAGAAGTAGAAGAAGAAGAAGTAGAACCAGAAGAAGAAGAACCAGAAGAAGAAGAACCAGAGGAAGAAGAATTTACTGATGTAACCATGAGGGATATTGAGGTCTCTGAGAAAGACATAGCCCCTGTCGAGATAGAAAAATAAAAAGATTTGGTAGTTGAACTAGAGCTTCAAGTGCAAAACTTAGAATAGCTCATAGCTAAAGAGCAAGATGATAAAGAACAGAGTAGAGAAGAATTAACTGTGGATATCCGGAAAAAGAAAAGAGAAGTTAAAATCTAGAAGTATTGAGCTGCACAAAGTTTCAAGCGACTTAAAAATGTGACAAATAAACTAAAGAACATAAAAAAGAAGAAGCCTAAAACATTACAGGCTGATGTTAGTATGCTAGAGGAGGATTCAACTGGAATGCTCAATGTTTCGAAGTTTTTTTGCAATGGTAAAGAGTTGTGTGAGGACACAACAGTTTAGGGATGGGAGGATCTTAGCCCCCTAATTTTCTCTCTTTTTTCCATTTTCCCCTTCCTAAATCATAACCATTTACCATTGTTTTACCTCTCTTATACAACCTCACCTTGCACCAATCCAAGAACGATGACATATTTCGTATGCACTTTATTTTTCATATTTTTAACTTAACTTAGCATTAATTAATCATTTATTACATGATTTCCTACTTTTAATCACTCTTTGTAACTTATTAATATCTCCAATTCTTATTTGGTAGTTATAGTACTTGACGTGACCATTGATCCTAGTGCAGGATCAGATCTCGCACCATTTCCAGCATAACAAATCCTTGCAGCAGATATAAATCTCTTTGATAACCGAGACATTTTGAGTAGCTTCAACCATGAAATCAAGATCGATCCAAAGGTAGCCGAGATCAAATAACCCCATTTTGATCAGCTTCAACCACGACAACAAGATCGATCCAAAGGCAGCCGAGATAAAAACTGTGAAGAATGAAAGCTAGAGATTGGCTACGACCAGTTTTGTTAACTGTCTAAGTCTAAAGGCCGAGAAGCTAAATTCTGTGGTTGATTATGTAATTGTTTGAAAGATCTATTTTGTCCCTTGGCCAAAGATCTATATAATGTAGAATGTAAATAGGACTAAGGGAGTTTTTTTTGGATAGAACAGAGACACAGCCAGAGAGACAGTAACATGTTGTTTTATTTTGTTATTGCCCGAATCTGGACTAGACGATGTATTCAAGCATGTACTTGCCTCAGTGAATTAATAAAAGGAGAGCTCTACCTCATGTTTTAAAAATTTCATTTCTATATTTGAGCTGATGAATTGATTGAAGTATTGAGCAACGTTTTTATTTAAAATGGAAACATGCTCGTTGGCTAGGGCCCAGTCAACCCAACACGTTTACCCTATTTTATGTTTCTGGTAATTTGTGTTTATATTGTCAAGTGTGATTTAATTTCAACCACATGCATTCCTATCTGAGTGAAAGCTGATCCATTGTGTGAAGTAGCTAAATTTCCTCTCCTGCACTTGATTTCAAATTGGTTTTGCCCACCTGGTCCAAGCAGGAGAAATAAACCTTCACTAGTGCACATTGGTGTGATATTTCCTTTTCTACAGTTCTGTTTGGTTGGTTTTCCTCACCTGGTCCAAGCAAGAGAAATGACCTTGCACCAGTGCACGTTGGTGTGATGAAGCAAGCCTTCTTGGTCTAATTTTCAAAATTTTCTTTCTTTCATTAAATGTTTTATGACAGGATAAATGTATATGGATTGTTTCTTTATTTCTGCACTGTTTCAAGATCAGAAGCATTCATTTTTTATGTGTGTAATTTTTTTTAACAGTATAATAGCACTTGCAGTAACTAAGCACTCATTTTAAGAATTAAATGCTAAGTGCAAGAAGCTTTGATTCAGTGTAAGGACTAGTTTCTTGGCACAGGATCTGAGTGCTTTGAACCTAGAAAATTCAAGCTTTTGTTGGAAGCAAAACGCCTTTAGTAAAGACACCATTTATACCTTCTGCATAAATCTCTGTTCCTACACTAGTGCAGGCAGACTACGATAGTGCAGGATAGATTAGTGCAAGAAGGAAATCTCAAAAGGAGCAGGTTTTAATGGCCCATCTGATGAGACTGCTAAGTGTCTTTGCTAAAGAAAAACACACACTCAGTAGTTAAACAATAGTTAGCTAGAGTGATTGCCCCTTTATTTTTAATTCCCTCTTACAAATTCTTTCTTCCTTGTTCCAGTATTATATTATTTTGATGGTTCAAGTTTCCTTTTTCCATTTTTAGTTTGATTCTGCAATCTTTCCTTTAAAGAAAGTAGGGATTTATATTAGAAAGATCCATACCATCTCTGGCATTTCCTATGCTTTGTCTCTAAGTTTACAGATCCCCTGGGTTGACAAATTAAGTGTTGACGAGTTTGCTTAAGTGTAATTCCTACACCCAATAACCACTTGGTCATCGATGGGTTGAGCCAAGTCTCTCTTTCATCCCATCACCCTTGTGCCATACTGCAAGCATGAATGTGGGATATCATGGAATAAACCAAGACAAAACCATCTAAGGCTTCCAGAGGCCAAACCACCTCAATACTTAACCATAGTCATTACACCTCTATGGTCTAGAAATCACTAACATTAACCAAATTGGTATCTACCCAAGTTGTCCAGGGATCTAAGAACTAGTAACTCAACCCACAAAATTCTAGGGCTCTAAAGTGTTTGTAACAAACACAACTCAATCAACAAATAACTCAACACACCAAGGGCTCTAGAGTGTTTGTCTCAAACTACGGCTTCAGGAACTAATAATGTGACCCAAGTTGTTCTAGGGATTCCAAAGCATTTGTTCCAATCCATAGCCATCAAGAACCCGAGCACCAATCAGAAAATAAGTGGAAAACACATAACACTATGGATATCCAGGCAATAGAAACACAAGGCTAAAACCATCGAATCCAATCAAACCTCCATGCCAATGACAACACATAACCAAGGAACCACATGCATATACCATGCATTAAAAATAAACAAGGAAATCACACATGTAACCTATTACCTGCAAAGTATCACTGTTGTAGCTATTTACCCAACTGTTCCCTTATGATCACTTGATTTCCTTCTCCAATCCAAGTGAATGCTATAATGTTCTAAGCATGCCCCAAGAATGCTCTAAGTGCGCAAGAGTATGAGAGAATTAAATGAGATAGCCAAAAACTAAACTAAAAAAAGATAGTAACTATTTCTCTAAAGCATTTTTATCATCGATGACTCCATTTATTCATTTTCCTTCATTTTCCCTATAATTTCCTTGCATGCAAATCCATGTCTTTTCACCTTCCTTTATTTCCATAATTAAAATGCCAATTATTTCCTCTTTTCCTTTACCAATTTTCATAGCTAGTAGTTAATCTCAAGTGATGTCCACTACAGTTTTTTTCCCAACATTCAACTTGGAATACATGTCCTTTGACCTTGCTCTTATTTTATTTATATGGAAAATCAACCAGGAGTTGTTACACATTGTTAAAGCAGAACTATAGAAACTCTTGGATGTTGGGTTCATTTATCATAATTTTGATAGTTATTTGGTGTACCCTTTGGTTATTTCTCCTAGGAAAAATGAAAAGTGGATAATATGTGTAGACTACTAAGATTTAAATAAAGGAACTACAAAGGATCACTTCCTTTTACCTTTCGTTGATCAAGTTTTGGATGTTTTCTTAGGGGAGAAATTCTTCTCATTTCTAGATGGTTCTAGTGGCTATAACCAATTTTTAATAAGTATAAAATATCATGATAAGGGCCAATTTCACTTACCCTTGGGGAAAAGTTTCTTATAAAGTTCTTCCCTTCGGATTATTCAATGCTCCAACTACAATACAAAGTTAAATATGTAGTATATTTTTTGGTATTATTCATGATACATTAGAGATCTATATGGATGAATTTACATCCAACGGAAATGCTTTTTAAGAAGTTGTCACAAATATTACTAGGGTACTTTCGAAGTGTGAAGAAATGAATCTCTCATTGAGTCATGAGAAATGCCACTTTTGTATGAGTGATGCAGTTGTCCTAGGGCACTACCTATACTCCAAAGGGATTGAGGTAGATTAAAAAAAATAGGTAGCATCAAACATCTCCCTCTCCCTTAGAAAAAAAAAAAAAAAAAAAAAAATATGTTATAATTTTCCTTGGCCATGAAGGGTACAATATAAGGTTTATTAAGGATTTTAGAAAAATTACACCTCTGTTTTAACTACTGGCTAAAGACTCATAATTTTGCTGGTCAATAAAATGTTAAGGAGCCTTTGAAAGAATTTAGGAGATACTATATTTTCACATGTTCTACAAGGAACAAATTAGAATTTACCTTTTCATATTCACATTAATTCCTCAAAAGAAGCTACAGGTGTAGTACTTGGGAAACAAATAAACTGATATCTTTTATGCAATCTATTTCATTAGAAAAAACTTATATACGTTAAATTAAATTACACTAAAAATAAAAATTAGTTTATGATGTTATTCATGAACTGAATAAATTTAAGCATTAAATCATTTGTTACCAAGTTTTGTACATATTGACTATGTTTCCATTAAGTGCTTAATGAACAAACCTACTATTAATGTTAAAATTATTAGATGGTCATTGTTATTGCAAAAATTTGACTTAACAATTATTTATAAGCTTGGAAATGAGAATTTTGTTGTATTTTTTTGTCTAGGTTAAATATTTCTATAAATGAAGGCTTGTTAGATGAAAATCTCCTTGATGAGAACCTATTTTCCATATCAACTTACAATTCCTTGTTTTCTAACATAACAAGCATTCCGACTCTAGAAAAACTTTTCCCTCATTGTCCTATCGGGAGAGATTCAAGATCATTAGGAAAAGTTCCTCTTACACATGGTTTAAGGCATGTTTTTAAAATTGGAACCTAACCAGGTACTACGAAGGTGTTTAAGGGAATATGGAGTATATGACATTCTAGAGGCTTTTCATGATGGTATTTGTGGAAGGTATTTTACTGCGAAAAGAACAATATACAAAATCTTTCATAATAGATACTTTTGGCCTACCCTTCACAAGGATTCCCAATCAAACACTCCCTAATGTGATGAATGTCAAAGGACGAGAAAACATATTAGAATAAATGAAATTCCATTACAACCCCAAGTTTCTTTTGAACCATTTGAAGATGGGCGGTGGACTGCTAGGACCCATTTTTCTTCCATCAAGGAAGAAGTGATACATCATTGTATGTATTGAAAACTTTTACTATGTGGGTTGAAACAAGAGTAGTAAAGGTAGCTATAGAGTATAAGGTAGCTGAAATTTTATGAGAAAACTGTAGAAATTCCCACTGTAGATCAACATATTATGCAATATACTAAAGCAAAAGACAAGATCTACTTCTACAACAAACTTGCGGAAGCTTAATCGATTATGAGGAAGATCAAATATAACACATATAACAGATGAAGAGAAGTAAATCACACATGAACATAGAAGAATACTCTAGGGAAAGCCTCAGCTAAAAAACCCCGATCTCTGTATTATCATAAAACTGGAAATATGTTCAGATTACACAAAGAATTAGCTCACAAGTTATCCTTCTCTCAGTACAATCGAACAATACAGCTCACACACTGAATATACACAATATATGCCTTCCCTCAGTCCTCCAAGCCTTTTATTTCCTTGCATAGTTTTCCTTGGGATCCAATGTCGCCACCTGTGTGAATTGGCCTCATCACACACTCACCAAACCCAAAAGTAATTGTGCAATCTCCAAGGAATGAATTCTTTCTGCATGCAAGAGATATCCTCCATGAAATATTCTTGCAACTGATAGCACATTGTCCCATCATCTGATCTCAACTGGGTCTTTGTCTGAACTGATATGCATGAGTTATTTATGAGAGAATATTCATTTATCTGAAGTGCAGCAGTTACATGCATGCATGCATTAACTAACTGAACTCACAATTACTTCAACAAACTATTTGAACTAATCTAATTGGACATAAGTCAGTTAATTGAGCTAACTAATTGCAACTCAAATTACAAATAATCCTTATCTCTTTAACTAAGGGATAAATTCCTCAATTAATGGATTGTTGCATGTCTTCACATACACTTCATGTTTTATTTTCTACAAGTAATTAACTCAAGGTGCATTAATTAATTATTTTACAAATAACTACTAAGATCAATTTGAATTTTACTTCTCTATTTTAGTTAAGGGACTAACTAAAATAGGAAGGTATCCCGAAATGTTATTTATTGCAGTGCTATTTTTATCACTTCTATTTTTAGCATTTCTTGTCACTATTTTCAACACTCCCTCTCAACAAGAAAGGTATTATCAGTAACCCCAATCCTATCTTTGTGGAACTCGTACTTGCATTTTGACAATGCCTTAGTCAAAATATCGGCATCCTGTTCCTCGGTTGAAACATACAATAACATGATCCACTTGACCACACAGTCTCGAAGATGGTGATAGTGGATATCAATGTGCTTGGACCTATCATGAAAAACTAGATTCTCAGAGAGTTTGATACAACTATGATTATCGTAGTAGATCATAGTTGGATCCATACTCTAACCAAACAATCCCACTAGATTCTTCCACATCCAATTTGCCTCACATGTTGCTTGAATGACAACAATGTATTCAACCTTTGCTAAGCTAAGTGTGTTATGAAACTGGCTCACAAAAAGATAGAAAAGATAGATCAACACCTTATAATTTAGCCTCTTCGAGGGGGCAACCTCCTTTACATTACACAAATGAATGATCCTTTTGATAATTAAAATGACAAAACCTTCTTTCTATATATAGGAGTCTAAGGAGACACAATATAACCCAGCAAACCTAACAATAATAATATAAAGGCACAAAAATAACAATAGAGGGATTCTATGGGGCATAGTAATAACAATATGGGGACAATAGGGGCACAACAATATTAATAAGGGATACAACTACAATAGTAATGGGGTAATCACTAGTATTATAGGGACCTAACATGCCCCTCTCCTTCAAACAAGTTTTGTCCTCAACGCTTGAGTAGTTATGGATGCTTCTGCATAAAATTCTCATCCTCCCATGTGGAATCTTCAGCGGATAAGTTCTTCCACTTGATGTGATACTCCGAAAGTGATCGATTTCGTAGCTGTCGAGTTCTTGTTTTTGTGACTACTTCTGGTTCCAATATAATTTTTCCTTCCTCATCAAGTTTTGGCAATATTGTTTGAACTGGGAGCTTGTCACCTATAACCTTCTTTAAACATGAAACATGGGTGCACTTGAGAAGCTGCAGGAAGATCCAGTTTGTATCCCATAGTACCAATATTTTGCAACACCTTGTACGGACCATAATACTTTGGTGATAATTTATTATCCTTCTTAGCTTGCTTGAGGGACATTAGTTTATATGGTTGTAGCTATAGGAATACCCAATCACCTACATCAAAACTTCTTTCGCTGCAATGTTGATCTACCTGTTTTTTCATTCTATTTTGCGCCAACACGAGGTTATCCTTTAAGAGTTGGACGACTTGTTTTTGATGCTCGATGTGATGTTCCACTGCTTGAACCTTAGAATTTTCTCTTAAATATGATGTGATGGATGGTGGATGATATCCATAAAGTGCCATAAATGGGTTCATTTTTGTTGTTGTATGGAAGGGAGTGTTATACCACCATTTAGCCAAAGGCAACCATTTGACCCATTATGTTTGTTTATCAGATACAAAGAAATGAAGATATCCTTCCATACATTTTCTTACTATCTCAGTTTTCCCATCACATTGAGGATGATATGATGAGCTATGAGCTAACTGAGTACCGAGAGAAGAAAATAATGTTGTCCAAAAATTTTGAGTGAAAATGGAATCCATGTCACTTACAATAATCTTTGGGTTTCCATGTATGTTATAGGCATATTTGGGCACTGCAACCCCTATCACATATGTCCATAAACCAAGGGCTTATAAACCCTAAAAGTGTTGTTTCATACCCTAAAGGAACAAGGTCAGTTGATTACATCATCTCCCAAAATTTCTCCATCAAAAACTACTCAAAATTGGTCAAAATTGGACCATACAGACTACTCCATGCATAGGGTGCGATGCATCTCACCTATTACACACGGGGGGTGCGATGCATACTGGAAAGCCCTTCTATAGTGTGCAATGAGCGAGAGAAGAAAAATGGTAGAAGTAGTTTGCTAGGTGGAAACCCAGAGAATCTTCTAGAAATTGCTCATATGACACTTTCCTCTCTGAATTCGCCCAGGGATGAGTAAGAGATCTAAAATCTCCAAGCGGAACCAAGCACTATTAGTGAAATGACACTAATCAAAATCCTAGAAGCTAACTCACTCTCTTCTAAACATCTATATATGGATCCCTCATTTTAGAGATCCGGATGCTGGAATTTTGTATTTTTCAAGGAAGTGTTGTTGGTTTCTCTTTGAAGACATTGTTGGGTGATCTTGCTTTGTATGAGGTGAAGAGGGCTTTCATGCTGGGAGGATGATGCTGAATTAGACAGCTTGGTTGTAATCCTCTCTTCTACTATTTCTATCAATAAATCTATTTGAGCTTTCCTCCATATGTTTGTATATCTCTGAATCTTGTATTTGTATATGCATTTATATGGTTAATGTACATATGATCCTATATTATTTATGGTTATAGATCTCTATGGTTTGATGGTATTTTGCTGCCTTGACTCTATAGGTGTTCTTTGAAGCAGGACAAGTGAGAAAGGAGTGGCGAAATCTATATCAAGGGACAGAGGAAACGAGAAAGGAGACTAGCGAAAGACTAAGGTTGGTACTCTCTGCTTCTCTCACATCTATCTCTCATAAAGGAAAACACAAGTAGCTTTAATCTGTTTGTTTCTAAGATAGCTACCCATCTTAGTGGGACTAGCAGCTCTGAATGTAAACTAGTTTTCCCGATAACAAAATGGGGACTCCAGTAGGGAGCGAATAGTTTGTTTGTTTTGTCACTGTTGTTTACTTTATAAACCACAGATGGAGTCTGAAGTTAAGCCGACTAGCCTTCGAACTACTTTTTCTATGCAACTGCAAAGTAGATCAATGCTGCTTCAGTCAATCTTCAGGTTGGTTTATGAACTGAACATCTAGCTTGAAAACATCCTAAGTGCCCTGGTGGTACCTCAAATAACCTCATTAGATTAGCCCCTATACTTTGTGTTTACTGACAATCATTAGCTCAGCCTAAATCCTTGAACTTAGCTGCAAACTATGAGTGAAAACCAAGCACAGTCTTATCCCTTGACCATCACACTATCTCTTCTTGGCAACCTGGATGCATTGCTCCTCGCATAAGTTGCAAGTGAGAGCATCCCTGTCTCCCTGTGTTACAGGTGCGATGATTGAATGAGACTATTTCTGCCTCCAGATTTTGGCTTTTTCTTCATTATCTTTAGCTTTATTCAATAGTTTTGTTGTCTATGATCAATATATCTCTGTTGAAACCATCTTCCTTTGCATTATTCAGCCTCCATCAGAAGGAATTGTGAATGTTTTTTTTAATGTATTTTTCATCATTTACAGTTCTCCTTTGCAAATAGTAGCTTAATCGAACTGTCGTCCTTTGATTTTAAAGTGTCGCAAGTGTCGTTTTCAATCAAGAAAAAGAGTGTCACAAAGCATTCCTCTTTTAGATAGTCGATTACACTTTTGCCATTGTATTTGATTTGAATCATTAGTATTTCAAGTGTCAAAAGAAATTTTAAATTCGAAATCGCAAAGTGTCATCTTGACTTTACTTTCGTTTTTTGAAAAGAAAATTGTTAGTACTATCGCTTTGAAAGAAGATAGTTCATATCTATACTTTGTTTCTTTTTGTCATTCTCACATTAAGGAAACTAAAAAACAATACATGCATGTGCATTTGCATTAAGACTGCATGCTGAAGTTGATTTAGAAAAAGTGCATCTAGTGTGTGCTCTCTACTCTATGTTGAAAGAATTTCATTTCTCTTTCTTTACTAGCTAGGATTTTCATTGCAAAAAGAAAGTAAACAATTTTCTATCATATTAGAATGCATATTTAGGAATTGTATATCTACATCACGTGGTGAACCTCAAAGGCAAACTTCTTAAGAAAGATCAACTGTAAAATAAACTTCAATGAACATAAAAATGCTTTGGAACCTAACGCACAACATTTAGAAGTCTAGGCTAGAGACGTATTCCAGCGTCGTAAAGCCTAGTAACTATCACTTTCACGATAGGTTGGGTGATTCCTCCTCTTTGAGATGACAAGTTCCAGTACGGACTTGTGCTCCCACTTACCATTGAGTATATATTGGGAGACCACAATAGGCTGCATCCTTTATCCTTAGGAAGCTGTGTCTACCACCCTATCGATTGCAATGCACTGAACACAGCATTCGGGAAGATTAACTACCGTACTGTAAAAAGTATTATGTAGTTTTGTGATTGGTTTGGTAATCCCTCTATCTAGATTTCTCGAGTAGTCACTTTTGTTCCTTTTCAGACTCATTAAAAGAAAAGGTCCATCTGAGAACTTGACACTTTAGGCTCATTAAAAATAGAAGGCAACTAGAGTCATCTTTAGCTTTTTATAGACTCTTAAAAATTGAAAAAGAAATTTGTGTCAAAGCGTCATAAAATTTATTTTAATCGGAATAACGTCATTGTTCACTCATTGGTCTTCAGGTTGAGAAATGGAGTCTACCGATCAAGGATTTCACCTTGGAGGAAATCCTAGTCCCTTCTCTTCTTGGGGAGATGTTGGTGCTCCACATATGGCTACATTGTCCCTTCCAGGACTCATAATTGGCCTAGCAGTTTGGCTTTTCTCAACCTCTATTATTCAAAACACCGCAATTCCTCAGCAATCCAATTAGCAACCAGATGAAGTTGCTCCCCAACCTTCCACTTTTTTTTTTCTCCCTCTCCTTCTTCCTATTTGCTTGGTGAAGCTAGCAATGCTAAAAACCAAGTAACTGAGAAGAATAAGAAAGGGAAGGAGAATAAGAAGAAGAATCCAACAGCAAAAGGGGGCAACCGTGCATCATCTAGCTAAAATCCACACACTGCACATTCCAAACCTAAATCTCCATGTGTCATTTGCAAGGGAGACCACTATCATAGAGATTGTGCTTGCATCCCACAGATCTTGAGGCACTGGTTTCCCCGCTTGCATAATCTGGTGTCTTCAACCACTGACGATCATGTTGAGAGCACACCATCAACTAGTGAAAATGAAGTCAATGGAAAAAAAGGAAGATCCAAATTTCCTTGTAGACTGTGTGAAGGCAATCATGCCCTCCACCATTGTCCCTTCCTAAATGAAGCTAAAAGAGTCTTGGATAACCGTCCTACATCACCACAGCGACTTCCTCTTGGATACAAGAAACTCTTGCTGAGTCCATTGCTAATTGAAAATCTGACTGACACGCCATTGTTGTTGGTCAAAGCACCTATCATTGAAGATAAACCCTTTGAGTCCACACAAGACTGAAGTCAACAGGTCGAGATGACAGTTGACCCAATCTTGTCTTCAGAGGGCCCACCTTTAGATGATATTGTCACCAAAGAGAATGAGAATGACACTGTTAAAATTCTCTTCGTAAACAGAGACTCCAATGAACATGGGGGAAATCTACCCATTCCTTTACCACAGGAAGGAAGTTTGTCAGAGATTTATTTGGCTGTTTATTCGGTCCCACCTCCAAGCAATCTAGTCGTTTCCTTCAATTGGAATCTACTAGGCAAACCCCGCCTACCATCTAATGTCCCATTCTGAATCATAGGACAAGCTTATAGAATGATCATGGTTGGTACTATCATAGATGAAGGGGCTTCTGTGAGTATCATTTCCTCAACTGCTTGGAAAGCGCTTAGTTCGCCATCGCTTTTTCCTGAGATTCAAAATCTGACAGGCTTCAACAAAGGAACCAGTCGACCGTTAGGGATCGTTCCAAATTTTTCTATAACTTTGAGAAGGAAAACCATTCATCTAAATGTTAAGGTAGTCGAAGGACCTCTAGATTACAATCTACTCCTTGGGCATGACTACATTTATAGCATGGGATCTATCATTTTCTCACTCTTCCGAGTGATGTGTTCTCCACATGAAGGCAGAGTGGTCCACCTAGTTGACCAGCTTTCATTCCCTGGTAAAAACACAGCTATTAGTCAAATTCCATCCCTAACTGGTCTTTTTGCACAAGGAATGTCTCATTAATCTCTAGTCTGTCCACCTTGTTAGTGTCGGTATCTTCATCCCTCCGTCAGAGATCAAATTCTCTTGTTGCATTGCATATTAGGTGTCTCACTCAGTCAGCTGTATTCCATTAGGAGCATGGATCATCTGATGGTAGTGGCTTGTTGTAGATTTTCCCTCATGTCCTTTACCTGGTGGCCCATTTCCATTCATCAAGATCATCTGTAGTCACTTTTTGTCTTTAAATTTGCACGAGTCATTTCTAGGGTTTCACTTTCATTAGGTATAGGGTTTCATCAACAAGGTCTTCAAAATGTCCAATAACGATAAGCAGGCGCCTGAGGAGGTTGAAATAAAGTTCCAGTACCAATAAATTCATAGTTACTTGCTTAGAAATGTATTTTTCCTCAAAACTCTATTTTGAGGAAAAATAGAGTATTCTAGGTTTTTGTTGTATAAATTCATGTAATTTTAGTTCTCTTGTATGTAAATCACTTCAATGGAAACCCTGGTCACCTTGCCAAGCTTCAATTGCTCCATCCCCTGCAAGGCAAACAAAAATCAAGTCATTCAGTTCATCCAAGGGCTCAAATAAAATCAACTTCTCAAAAAACAGAGTTGAAAAGTAAAGTCACTTTGAAAACATTATAACAGTGGGCTTTTTGAATCAAAAATTAAAAAGCTCTTGCATATAAATCATTTTTTACAATTCAAAAGCTCATTGGAATTCCAAGAAGAAAGAGTGAGCAAAGTGAAAACTGTGTTGGAAAAGGGAGAGAAAATCACAGCAAAGGCACTAAGTTTTGGAGGCGCAGTGCACTGGGTGAGTAGCGCGGTGCATACAAGTAGTGGGGCACATAGGGCCGCTCTCCTCAATGTTAATTTGTACTAGCACAACGCATAGAGAAGGCGCGATGCGTTGGGTTTGAGGCACGGCGCATAGAGCCGCCAAGCCCAATTTCATCCTAAACTATCTCAGGTTGCCAAAATTTCTCAAGTCTTCTAGTGTGCAAGTAAGTCAAGCTCTTTTCCTTGCAGTGAAAGAGTTTTTCTTAAAAATTTATGGTGGTTTAGTGTGAAAAAACTCAAACCCTACTTCCTTGCAATTTGTCAAAAATTGATTTCCTAGGGTTTGCACTTGTCATTTTGCTGCCAGTTCCACTCCCAGCTATCTCTCATTCCCTCAATCCTTCATTCCCTCAATCCTTCATTCCCTCATTCATTTTCTCCTTCTCATTACATTTTCATCAACCCCGTATCCTTAAATTATTAATCCGAAATCCCTAGTCTTAACTATCCCAAACCCTAGTTAAAAATTCTCGAACCCTAATTGTTGACCCAAGAGCTTCATATCACCATTCATCTAAGTGTACCATAATTCAGAGGATGTTCATCATCATGTCAAGTTCCACAGGGTCATTTTATACCTTGTTCATGCTTCAGGTGTGCCCAGGTAAGGTTCATTTCCCTCTCCTAGGGTTTTGAAGGTAATTTCTCCTGGATGGTCAAATCATCAGCAAAAATTGTCTCTTGATATTCATACACCTTCCCCTATCCTTAATGTACCTTATTAAACACTTCCTATCACTGATATCCCTCAAATTCCTCATTTTCGCACAAACCCTAGTTTCTTGCTACAACTTGGAAATTTTCTAGGCTAGGCCTGTGTTTTTCCCTTTTGGACCCCTTCCCCTCACTCAATATTTGAAATTCAACTTTCCCCTACTTCATAACATCCCTCCCTACATCCAAACATTCTCTCAAGAATTTATAAGCTCCTTATCCCCTTCATTTCACTTAATTTCGACAAATCCCTTGTTCTACACATCGAGATAGGTTTTACTCCAGTGATGTTTCTGAGAAATAAAAGATGAATTTGGGAAAACTGAGAGAGGATTTTGTCCCAAATAGGCCAAGGAAGAAATGCCTCCTTCACATTTTACACAGGTTTCATGGTTTTAGAGAAATGTCAAAAATACAGTTACCTCAGGAGAATTGATGCACCTCTGAAGTGACCTCGCGAAAATCACGTTTTCTGCTAGCTTGGTTGGAAAAATGACTTTTTTGATGAGTCTAATGATAACTGGATACAAATGAATTTCCAATGAGCTATCATGAGCTCAATTTGGAGTTGAGGAAGACCTTCAAAAGTTGAGGCAGCCTCATTTTGCACATTTTGACCAGTCCTAGGAGATTTGATTTTCGACAGGGGAAAATGGAGGCCAAATTCAAAAATTCCTCTTGGGTTGGAAAGTAGACAGAAATACCTTTCCAACAAGTACACTTGGAGAAAATTTGGATATTGGTAAGGCCTCCAAAAGTGGCTTCAAACAAGCGCTATGCATAGAGAATCAGGCGCGGCGCATAGAGGAAATTTGGCCCAGTTTGACCAAGAATGCTCTGTTTTTTGCCCAGCTTTTGCCAGTTTGAATTTTTCACATGCTTAGTGTCAAATTTGTGATGTAATTTAATATAAATTGATGGATCATGATGTAAATATGTCAAACTTTCACTTATGGAGGTATATTCATCTATTAAAATGTTGTTTGAAACTGAATGAATCAGTTCCCTTATTTCTAGAGGCATGTTGTTCTGTTGCCTGATTTCTAGTTCTCAGTTTAGAATTAGTTGGAACAGCTCCTAAGCTCATGAGCTCGACCCATAGAGGCTAGTACAAGCTATGGTTTGTCTATATTATGTAGTTTTTCAGTCATTAGCATGTTGGACTTTTGAGAAAGCCTTGAGCTTCATTGTACATTCATATCAGCATTTTGGCTAAGGAATTGAGACCAGGATTTGCAACACCCTTTAGGATCCATGTGGAAATTTGTCTTGGTACAGTTCTTTTCTTTGTAATTGTGAATTTTCTTATATTTCATGTATGCCATTCTCTATCTTGTTTCTTCTAAACTAAACAAACAAGAGTGTAAGTAGAATCCATTGAAATTGCAGTTCTCTACTTGAATTTTGTTTTAGTTTCTTGATGTTTTCAGCTATTTGGGGAGGATCCATGGTTCCTCTTGGCCTCTTCAACACCTCACCTGTCTATTCCTTCCATCTCATTCAATTTTAAGTGCCAAAAAAAATTGCCTACCTTGCCCCATTGAGATCTCTATGAGACTGATCCTCAATCCCCGCACCCAAAATCTACCTTTCCATATGAGCTAACAAAAACATCATCTTATTCAATCAAACTTTTTCACACATATATCTACCCTAATATCAGTATTTCTGTCAGTCATCTCAAGAACTCATTGATCATAATTTGCTGAGGTTGACCCGGAGAGAGCCCTCTCGTGACCTGGTAGGGCTAGCTACCAGGCTGAGCATGGTTTTGATGTTGGCCCTGGATCCTACCTTTTCAGCCTGAGGTAAATCTAGGCACTAACATAGTGGCGACCGTACTAGGGAAGAAAAACTTATTTGTGTGTTAGTGTTCTTGCTTTATAAACTACAAATGGAGCCTAAAGTTATGCTAGGAAGCCTTCAAACTGCACATTGCTTTGTGAGTGCATAAGTAGATAAAAGCTGATTCAGTTAATCTCTAGTCTAGTCTTATAAGTTGAACATTTGACTTGCAAATTGCCCCAATAACATGTATCAAGTTCAGATCTGATTGTTGATGGTGGACAACAATCAGACACTGGAAAGGCTGAAATCATTCACCTGGAAATTCTAAATCATTTTTCAGATCAGATCCGAAGACTCCACTGGAGGATGATCTTGACCAACAGAAACATGAAAGGACAATATGGCAAGATCAGGTATTCAAGTTGGAATTTCATCCAATACTTTTTGTTCTTTGATGTATATTATTTCTTCTCTTTTCCTGAGAGTGTCAAGAAGGCTTTGCAAAGTATATTGTGTTTTAGAAAATATCCTCGGCCTGCATTTGATTCCTTCCCTTTGAAGATTGTGAATACCAAAGATTTGCATGCCTTTGAGCTTGATCAAGACCCTTCTTCTGAATCTTGTGATGATCGTCTTCAAAATGATGAGCCTCAAGAGACCAAGACTAATTTTACAGCTTCTGTATATACTCCTACACCTCGTAAAATTCCAGATCGATACAAGCCTCTAATTTTAACTCCTATATTCCATGTTTTCCCTAAAAATCATGATCTATATCTACCAAGATTTGATGGTGAACACGACAACATCACTCTTGAGATACATGTATTGAATTTTGAGTCTTACCTCGACCTTTTTGAAGTTGATGAGGAAGATGTTAGTATTAGGCCTTTTGCTCTTTCTTTGCAAGGCAAAGTCAAGAGTTGGTTTAAAAGCCTACCTGATGCAAGCATCTCAAATTTCTAGCAGTTCGTCAAAGTTTTCCTCGATAGGTGGGTGGTAAGATAAAATCCTTTCTTGATTATAGAAGAGTATAACCAGCTTAAAAGATTGCCAGGGGAGACAATACAACAATTTTATGCCAGATTTAATCAAGTTTATTATTCGATGCCTGTTAATATAAGACCTCCTCCTGGATCCACTCTCTTGCGCTACCCGGGTGCCTTTGATCCAGAAATGGATTTTAACTGAGAGAAAGGAATCTTGCAACACTTGAAGAGATGCAGAACAATGCAGTAGATGTAGAGGAGGCTCATTTTCAGATCCGAAGGGAAAAGTTGAAGGAAGGAGAGATGAAAAACATAAATCCAGAGGAATCAACATCTCTAGAGGTAGAGCTTGACATTTTTGTAAGTGCAGTGGAAGAGATGTTGCAAAGGATCACCACAAGGAATGAGTATAATGTTCAAGCCCATGGCTCATTGATCGAAGAAGAACAAGTTGCTGATCCAAAACATCTTCTTTCTTATCCTAGTTGTCATAGATTTGATAATGATTGTTTTATAGATCATCTTGGAGAAGAGAGATCTCTTGATATGACATGTATGCTTGATGATGTGTTTTATACTGATGATTTGCCTCAATTTGATCAGTATCACGATGATTATGTTCTCCAAAGAGAAGCTAATCTTGCAGACAAATCAATAGCTAGTTTGTGGGAGGAAGAAGTTCACTTTCAGCAGCTCAAATCAAATGTTCAGCCGATGCATATCAGCTATGGAAATGACGAGGAAAGTGCAACAAATTTTGAAGTAAGTGAAGGATATTTGCCTTTTTGTTTTCCTTCGTTTCAGTTCATCAAAGACAACACTCATGCAACCAGAAATCAACTGTCAACAAGCCTTGATTTGGACCATCTTAAGGGCAACGAAAACCTTGTTCAAGACTTTTCATATTTAGCATTGCAGCCCCCGAATCCCATTGATTGTCAATTTGTAGATGAAGACTTGGAAGCTAGCACATATGATCAGATGATGCAAGATGATTCCGTACCTTTTTGTTTTGAATCATTTCAGTTTTTGAAGGGTAAATTGCATAGTATATCTTCAAATGAGTAGCCTGTAGGAAATCATGGAATCTCATCGGAACCAATAGAAAATGGGTTGCAATGGTCTTTCCATGTTTTTCACGATACAATAGCTGATATGTTGGATGATGTCTACAACCAAAGTCCTTCTCCATTGACTACATGTGAGCTTGACAAATGTATTGATACAAACTTGATCCGACAGTCGGTTTCTTTGTCATTTTCAGCAGGAGTCTCGTCACAAAGCTCAAATCAAAGTTTGCATTCATGGTATGAGAAAAAGAGAAGTAATCCATTGGAGGAGCTAAGTCCCAGTGTGCATGAATTTCGAGATCCTTATGTAGTGTTTTTGGAGGCGGATAGAGAATCCATAGTATTCAATGGATCTGTTCACAAGTTTTCATGGGAGTTGCCTTTTAGTAGTTCTCTCTTGTTGTTCATAACCAAGCACTTGCGAAGAATTCAAACAGCAGTAAGAATACTTACTTGGTTGCATTGGTTGTTTCATTTCACTTGATCAAGTGATGAATGAAACTGTTAGAGTAGGTTTTGATGAATAAGCTCTACTTTGAGCATCATTTCTAGTTTGTCGGTTGCGTTTAAGTATCGAGTCGATTTTTAGTTGAGTGAGATTCAGTTTGTGTCGTCAAGTCGTCGATTTTTAGTCATGCATTTTAGCTTGATTTTTTGAATCCATAGCCCAATGGACGAAGGCGTTGCCTACTTTCCTAGATATCTGTAGTTCTTGGCACCGCCAAGGAGCTACCATCCCCATTGGAGCCAATTTTAGTGTTGATATCTTCATCCCTCCATCAGAGATAAAATTCTCTTGTTGCATTTCATATTAGGTGTCTCGCTCAGTCAGCTGTATTCCATTAGGAGCATGGATCATCTGATGGTAGTTGCTTGTTGTACATTTTCCCTCATGTCCTTTACCTGGTGGCCCATTTACATTCATCAAGATCATCTGCAGACACTTTTTGTCTTTAAATTTGCAAGAGTCATTTCTAGGGTTTCACTTTCATTAGGACTAGGGTTTCATCAACAAGGTCTTCAAAATGTCCAATAACAGTTAGCGAGTGCATGAGGAGGTTGAAATAAAGTTCCAATACCAATAAATTCGTAGTCACTTGCTTGGAAATGTATTTTTCCTCAAAACTCTGTCTTGAGGAAAAACAAATTATTCTAGGCTTTTGTTGTATAAATTCATGTAATTTCAATTCTCTTTTATGTAAATCACTTCAGTGGCAACCCTGGTCACCTTGCCAAGCTTCAGCTGCTCCATCCCCTGCAAGGCAAACAAAAATCAAGTCATTTAGTTCATCAAAGGGCTCAAATAAAATGAACTGCTCAAAAAACAGAGTTGAAAAGTAAAGTCACTTTGCAAACATTATAAAAGTGGGTGTTTTGAATCAAAAATTAAAAATCCCTTGCATATAAATCATATTTTACAATTCAAAAGCTCATTGGAATTCCAAGAAGAAAGAGTGGGCAAAGTGAAAACTGTGTTGGAAAAGGGAGAGAAAATTGTAGCAAAGGCACTCAGTTTTGGAGGCGCGCCGCACTGGGTGAGTGGCACAACACATATAAATGGCGTGACGCATAGGGCCGCTCTCCTCAGTGTTAATTTTCACTGGCGTGACGCATAGAGAAGGCATGGCACGTTGGGTTTGAGGCGCGACGCATAGAGCTGCCAAGCCCAATTTCATCCTAAACTCTCTCAAGTTGCCAAAATTTCTCAAATCTTCTAGTGTGCAAGTAATACAAGCTCTTTTCCTTGCTAGTGAAAGAGTTTTTCTTAAAAATTTATGGTGGTTTAGTGTGAAAAAAAAACCCTACTTCCTTGCAATTTCTCAAAAAATGATTGCCTAGGGTTTGCATTTGTCATTTTTCTGCCAATTCCACTCCCATCTATCTCTCATTCCCTCACTCCTTCATTCCCTCATTCATTTTCTCCTTCTCATTACATTTTCATCAACCCAATATCGTTAAATTATTAATCCCAAATCCCTAGTCTTAACTATCCCAAACCCTAGTTAAAAATTACCAAACCCTAATTGTTGTCCCAAGAGCTTCATGTCACCATTCATCTGAGTGTACCATCATTCAGAGGGTTGGCATCATCATGTCAAGTTCCACTGGGTCATTTTATACCTTGTTCATGCTTCAGTTGTGCCTAGGTAAGGTTCATTTCCCTCTCCTAGGGTTTTGAAGGTAATTTCTCTTGGATGGTCAAATCATCAGCAAAACTTGAATCCTGATGTTCATACACCTTCCTCTATCCTTGATGTACCTTATTAAACACTTCCCATCACTGATATCCCTCAAATTCCTCATTTTCGCACAAACCCTAGTTTCTTGCTACAACTTGGCAATTTTCTAGGCTAGACCTATGTTTTTCCCTTTTGGACCCCTTCCCCTCACTCAATCTTTAAAATTCCACTTTCCCCTTTTTCCTAACATCCCTCCCTACTTCCCAAAATTTCTCAAGAATTTAGAAGCTCCTTATCCCCTTCATTTCACTTCATTTTGACAAATCCCCTGTTCCACACATCGGGATAGGTTTTACTCCAATGACGTTTCTGATCAATAAAAGATGAATTTGGGAAAACTAAGAGCGAATGTTTTCCACAATAGGCCAAGGAAGAAAAATCTCCTTCACTTTTTACACAAGTTTCATGGTTTTAGAGAAATGTCAAAAATATAGTTTCCTCAAGAGAATTGATGCACCTCTGAAGTGACCTTGGGAAAATCACATTTTCTCCTAGCTTGGTTGGCCAAATGACTTGCCTGATAAGTAAAATGATAACTACATACAAAGATCTTTCCAATGAGCTATCATGAGGTCAATTTGGAGTTTCAGAAGACCTTTAAAAGTTGATTGTAACAGAACTCTTCCTTGAGTCAGCCTCATTTTCCACATTTTGACCAGTCCTGGGAGATTTGATTTTTGACAGGGGCAAATGGAGGCCAAATTCAAAAATTCCACTTGGGTTGGAAAGTAGATAGGAAGAAATTTCCTCCAATAACACTTGGAGAAAATTTTGATACTAGGAAGGCCTCCAAAAGTGGCTTCAAATAGAGAATTAGGCTCGGTGCATAGAGGAAATTTGGCCCAATTTGACCAGGAATGCTCTGTTTTTTGCCCAACTTTTGCCAGTTTGAATTTTTCACATGCTTAGTGTCAAATTTGTGATGTAATTTAATATAAATTGATGAATCATGATGTAAATATGTCAAATTTCACTTATGGAGGTAGATTCATCTGTTAAAAGGTTGTTTGAAACTGAATGAATCAGCTCCCTTGTTTCTAGAGGCATGATATTCTGTTGCCTGATTTCTAGTTCTTAGTTTAGAATTAATTGGAACAGCTCCTAAACTCATGAAATTGACCCCTAGAGGCTAGGATGAGCTATGGTTTGTCTATATTATGTAGTCTTTCAGTCATTAGCATGTTGGACTTTTGAGAAAGCCTTGAGCTTCATTGTACATTCATATCAGCATTTTTGCTAAGGAATTGAGACCAGGATTTGCAGCACTCTTTGGGATCCATGTGGAAATTTGTCTTGGTACAGTGATTTTCTTTTTAATTGTGAATTTTATTATATGTCATGTTGTTATAGACATTTTTGTGCCTTACAGCTATAAGCATGAAATGTCCATAATCTGAGGGATCCAAAGTCCCTAAACATGTTGTTCCTACCCCTAGAGGAACAAGGCTAACAAACCACAACAATTCACAGAAGTTCTCCACCAGAAACTGCTCAAAACAAGTCAATTCAGGATCAATTCAGAGGCTCCACTAGCTGTCTGCGCTGAAATGCAGAGATTGCACTGGCTAGGTGCACTGCAACGCAGGTAGAAGCACTACCAGGGTGCGCTGAGCGGGAAGTGACAAATGGCAAGTTCATTCAACGAGGTGGAAAGACCCTGGAAGCTTCCAGAATCTTCTCCAGTGACACTTGCCTCAAGGAATTCGACTAGTGATGAGTAAGAGGCTCTTAGTCTCCAAGTGGAAGCAAGAACTGACAGAGGGAGAGGACACTAGTCAGATCTCAAGCTGACTCATCCTCTCTCCAAACATCTATATATGGATCTCTCCTCCATGAGATCTGGAGGCTGGAATTTTGTTATTGCAAATAATTGTTGTTGGTTTGAGATTGGCATCATTGGGTGCTTAATTCTTTGAAGGAAGGTGAAGATAGGAATTTCATTTGCTGGGAAGGAGATGCTGGATTGGAGCCCTCTGGGTTGTATCTCTTCCTGAACCTTGTTATTCATCAATAAAGCTATCTTGGTTTCTCTTATATACTGATGTATCTTTGATGTATGATTGCATTAGTATGTTTAGTTTATTTCTAATCCCGAACTAGTTATGAATATGAATCTATGTCTTTGTGTAGTGTTCTCTTCTTGTGATCTTCCAGAAACCTGTTGAAGCTAGGCGAGCGAGAAGGCAAGTAGCTGGGAATACTCAAAGAGAAGAGAAACTAGATTGAGGGACAAACAAAAGACACTGGTTAGTCCATCCATCTCTCTTCATTCTTAATTCATAAAGGAAGAATACTAGAATAGTTGTTTCTGTTTGTTGCTAAGGCACTGTCACACCTTAGGTGGATAGGATCATCCTGCATAGGCATTTTTCCCCACAAAAAATTGGCGACTCCGCTGGGTAGATCTATTTAGTCATTTTATTTGTGTCTCTATCATTATTTGTTTCATAGACTCAACAGCAAAAATCGAACTACATCTGCTATTCTCAGATCCAAAGTAGACAGTTGCTGCTTTGATCCAATCACTAGATTTGTCTATGACCTGAACAATGGACTCACAAATGATTTGATGATCCTTTGTGATAGATCTTAGTCCTCCCTCAAAGCATCCCTTTTATTGTACCTTGCTTGTTTCTTTGATTTGGCCTGAAACTGTAGATTAAATAGCAAACTGTGACCCAGAACCCAGTGAGGAACTCTCGTTTCTCCTTCCGCGCAGACCCTGTGAATAGGTTCTGCATTTCAACGCAGGTCCCGTGAAGGCTACATGCGCTGAATGTCAAAACCTCTGTGTTGAGGGTGCGTTGATCCAGTTAGGCCTTGTGCAGCTGGGGTTCTCTGCTCTGTTTTGCCTTGTTTTGATCTCTGATTTTTGCAGCCTGTAACCAGCATAGGTACCTGTCTGATAACTCCTTTTCTCTGCTTAAATTCCGCCTCCTTTTGTACAAAAAGACTGTGAGTGTTTTTATGTGTTTGTGGCGTCATTTGCAGTTTTCCTTTGCAAGAGTGAAATAGTCATCCTGTAGCCCTTGATTCAGATCTGTTGATTGTGATCTTAGGAGAGAGTTCATTGGCTGTTTACGATTGATTATACATTTACTTTTGCTTTTGGTTTGAGTTTGTCTCTTTTGAGTGTCAAAACAAGTATTCATTTCGAAAATCGTAAAGTGTTGTAATCTCTTCTACCCTTTCTGATTTCGAAAAAGTAAACTTGTTTGTATTTGTCATTTAAAAGCAAATTCAAAGTTGTACAAAAAGCTTTCTTTTTAGGCATCAATATTAAGAAAGCATAAAACAAACACCTGCATTGTGCATTTGCATCTTGATAGTTTGCATGCTTGATTTAGGAAAAGTGCATTAGAGTGTGTTGATTGCTCTTTGAGAAAAGATGGTGTCTTTCTTTTCCCTTTGTAGCTAGGATTTTCATGGTTGAAAAGATATAAAAGCTTGCTTATCATCTTTAGACTGCATTTAGGAATTGTATCATACATCTAGTGGTGAACCTCAAAAGACAAACTTCTAAAAAGATCAACCTAAAATAAATTGAATGAACTTAACAATGCTTTGTAACTTAACGCACAACATAGAGGTCTAGGCTAGAGACGTGTTCCGACGTCGTAAAGCCTGGTGACTGTCGATCTCGCTGATGGTGGGTGATTCCTCCTGAGAGACGATAGCGCCAGTACGGATTGTGCTCCCACGTACCGTCGAGTATATATTGGGAGACCCCTATAGGCATAAAACCTTTATCCTTAGGAAGCCGTGTCGGTCGCTCTACTGATCACAATGCACTGAACACAGCATTCAGGAAGATTGACCGCCCGTACCTTAACAAGTATTCTGCGGTTTTGTGAAAAGTTTGGCACACCCTCTACCTAGAACTCCAGAGCAGTTCCTTTTGGCCTTTTTCAGACTCTATAATGGAAAAAGTCCATCCGAGCATTTGTCACTTCGGGCTCGTTAAAACATCGAAGGAGACTAGAGTCATCTTTAGCTTTTTCTCGACTCTTTAAAATTGAAAAAGCAAGTTGTGTCTAAAGCATCGTTAAAATTTATTTTAAACGGAACAATCACCCCTTCTTCCTGCGTTGATCTTTAGGTTGAGAAAATGGAGCACACCAATCAAGGAATTCCCCTTGGTGGAAATCCTAGTCCCTTCTCCTCTTGGGGAGATGTTGGAGCGCCCCATATGGCCACATTGTCGCTTCCAGGACTGACAATAGGCCTGCCTGTCTGGATCTTCTCAACCAATGTCGTTCAGAACACCACTATTCCTGAACAGTCAAATCAACAGTTAGACCAGACCAGAGTTACCCACCAGCCTTCTACTTCATCTAATTCTTCCTCTCCTCCTTCCCCTTCGCTTGATGGAACTGGTAAAACAAAAAACCAAGTTCCTAAGGAGAAGAAGCGAAAGAAGAAGAAAGAGAAGAAGAAGAAGGAGCCAAAAGCGACTGGGGGCAAACAAGTGGCGTCTGACAGAAATCCACACACAACACTGACTAGGCCTAAATCTCCATGTGTCATATGCAAGGGAGACCACTTCCACAGAGATTGTCCCTGCATCCCTCAGATACTAAGGGACTGGTCTCCCCGTTTGCACAATTCGGTGGCGTCAACCTCTGATAGCCATGTTGACAACACACCGTCAACTAGTGAAAGTGAAGCCACAGGACATAGAGGGAAAACTAGATTTCCCTGCAAACTGTGTGAAGGCGACCACGCCATCCACCGTTGTCCCTTCTTAGACGAGGATAAAAGAGTTTTGGAAGATCGCCCGGTTTTACCAGTGCAACCTCCTCCTGGATATCAAAAGCTCCTGCCAAGTCCTTCACCAGTTGAGAACCCGGCTGGCCCGCTCAGGTGGTCAACCGAAGCACCTATAATTGAAGATGAACTGTCTGAATCCATACCTGACGAAATTCAAAAGGTTGAGGCGGAAGTTGACCCAGTTTTGCCTTCAGAGGCTCTATCTTCGAATGATACCATCACAGAGGAGAATAAAGACGACACCGTCCAAATTCTCTTCATCAACACAGACTCCGACGAACAAGGGGGAAATTTGCCCATTCCTTTATCGCAGGAAGGAACTTCGTCAAAGTCATACCCGGCCGTCTATTCGGTCCCACCACCAAGCAACCTAGTTGTCTCGTTCGACTGGAACCGACTAGGCAGACCCCGTTTGCCAGCAAGCATACTATTCAGAATTATTGTCCAAATATACAGAATGGTCATGGCTGGCACCATCATTGATGAGGGGGCATTTGTGAGTATCCTTTCCTCTATTGCTTGGAAAGCGCTTGGTTCGCCAACGCTTTTGCCTGAAATGAGAAATCTGACAGGCTTTGATGAAGGAACCAGTCGACCTTTAGGGATCCTCCCCAATGTGCCTATCACATTGAAAGGGAAGATCGATCAAATGAACGTGATGGTCGTTCAAGGACCCTTGGATTATAACCTACTCCTTGGACGAGACTATATATATTGCATGGGATCCATCGTCTCCTCACTCTTTAGAGTAATGTGTTTTCCGCACGAAGGAAGAGTGGTCAAGCTCGTGGACCAGCTTTCATTTCCCAGATCACGCATCACAAATAGTCATATACCATCCCTAAATGGTCTCTTCACACAAGAAATGTCTCAACCCATGGTCCGTCCTCCTAATGAGCGCGAGTAATCCGGGAGGATATGACTGGAACCCAGGGGGCATGCATCCTGGTCTGCTTCGGCAGGAAAACTTTGGGTATAGGGTAGGTTTCTGCGGGAGAATATGACTAGTCTGTACCCCGTCCGTCTTGGAAGAGGGGTTATTCTAGAATAATATTCTTTCGTCGAAGTTACGTGTTTGGCACTGAGGTCATTCACCTTTGTCTATCTCGGTAGATATCGCCAAAGAAGTGTTTTGCTTGAAAGATTAACGAGACAATCTTTGGGTAACCTAAAAGAGGTAGGCCTCTCCCGGTAAAACAAATGTTTTATTGGACTAAGAAGGGGTAACCTTGAAATCGTACTTTATGCCTGGGGGCATGCAAACCTTTTTGAGTGCAAGCAAGGGGCGGCTATTTATTTTTTAAATTTTTAGGTCCTCCCTTTAAACCTGTAGGTCTAACCCTTTAAACTCGTAGGATTAGTCGTTTCCAAACTTGCATAACAAAAGGATCCCAAGCAAAGCTTTGTAAGATGAAGCTCCATAAAAAATAGAATCTTAATGAGACATTCTTATCATATGACTGGATTAATCGAGCAGTTTTAGCACACAGTTCATGCTCGTTAAAAAATAAACGCAAGATCCGAGCAGTTTTAGCGCATAATTCATGCTCGTTAAAAAATAAACATAAGATCGAGCAAATGTTTCCACCCGCGTTTAAGCTTGTTAAAAAATGAACTATTCCGATAAATAACCACAGTGAATGTAATATCATCAGCCATTAAAGCCTTGGTCGTGTTTGCACCGTCACCTCCACTTTTCCATTGGCCGATCGTTCACCTCCATATGATTGTTTACCCATTTTGAGGAACAGCTGCGAAGAGTGATTTCACTAGCCATCCTTGTGACACTGCCATGATTGGAAAATTCCAACCCGTACCTGGAATCAGCTGCTAACCCGTTTTATCACTCGTTCCTCAAAAGACGAGTCTTCTTTAAGCTCTTTTCATCTGACTCGTAAAATATGAAAAGATTGCCAAGTTTTGGCCTTCCAGCTCGTTAAAGCGACCGGAGGTGCTATCCCTCCTCTAGATTTTAATCTTTTTGGACCTGAGGGATTATTGCACAAAAAGATCGAGCGCTTGTTTTGTTCGGCTTGTTAAAACTATCGAAAACTCATCCCTTCTGTATTGTTTTATACTTTTTCGGACTTAAGGGATTAGATGACGAAAAAGGACTTTCGGAGTTGACTTTACGTACCTTTTCAGAATCTCTAAAAATGAGAAGGACCGAGTTATCTTTGTCGTTAGACTTGTTAAAAGCATTAAATAGCGACAAACTTGTCTTTAGACGAGAACGAGTTTCACTATCGCTAGGCTCATTAAAACATAGCGATGGGCTTGCCCAAAGGGCAAGTTATAGAACAAGCATATGTTATCCTCCTCAAGCTTGACAAAAATAAAGAGGTACTGGTCAGCAATCACTGGGGAAAAATTGGGAGAAACTCGAGAAAACTTTGATGGTAGCAAGTCGCTCTTGAACATGACACTTTTCCTCCGTACCACAGTCGGGTTGGGTTGTTTCATTCACCGGTCACATCACCATGGTCTCGCCATACCATCCATATTTGGGGTAATGCTACTGATCCATCGCATAAGTGTCGCCATATGTTCAAGAGAATTCGTTCAGAAAAGTCAACCGTGTCCCATCCACTGCCATACATTATCCTTCATCCTTTCATGACCGCCACCCTGAATCATATGTCATCAGATCATTTTCACCTCCATCAAAATCATTTTCTCCGTTCCGTGTCACTGATGTGGGATTCATTAAGGCCCTCCTTTGACGGATCGCTTCTTGTCGACATCAGCTCTTTATCCAAGAAGTTGATCTAGGAACACCCCTTCAGTACTTTGAAGCTTGCATGCCTCAATGGCAAGTTTCTCACTTTCGGCGACAGGTATACATCAATGACCTTCGACCGAAAGATTTTGCGTGGTGTTCGACGCCAAGTGCTTTATTCACACCACATGAATTGTACTGCAGTACCTTGAGGGTCATTATCATTATCGGTGATTCCTCTCGCGCTTGTTAATGGTTTACCTCATTAACCGGTAATCAAGCGATGTCTTTCCATGTTCGACTTCAGAACAATTCTCACATGGATCGAATTGTACTTAGAGTGAAGATCAAACGAGTTTGAAGACCCCAGATCTAGTTTCATCCATCCGGGCTGCGATATATATTCAGGAAAAATAAAGACATTGACATGTACAGCATTGCAGCAGATAATCATCCTACCAAAAGGATGATGATTTCATCAGAATCATCAGTCTATCATCAGACGATTGTCTGTTCTATGTACAGAAAAATGAATTTATAAAGCTGAGCATGGGAATGCCCGCCTCAGCTAGATCATGAAAGCAGTATGAAAAATAATGTATTTTATTGTATCTTATTACAGGTCTCCTCCCAGAAATGAATGAACTTCGGATCCTCCTAATAAAGCATTTCACCCGATAAACGGCCTCATACTTTAGGGGGCAACTGTTATAGACGTTTTTGTGCCTTACAGCTATAAGCATGAAATGTCCATAATCTGAGGGATCCAAAGTCCCTAAACATGTTGTTCCTACCCCTAGAGGAACAAGGCTAACAAACCACAGCAATTCACAGAAGTTCTCCACCAGAAACTGCTCAAAACAAGTCAATTCAGGATCAATTCAGAGGCTCCACTAGCTGTCTGCGCTGAAATGCAGAGATTGCACTGGCTAGGTGCACTGCAACGCAAGTAGAAGCACTACCAAGGTGCGCTGAGTGGGAAGTGACAAATGGCAAGTTCATTCAACGAGGTGGAAAGGCCCTGGAAGCTTCCAGAATCTTCTCTAGTGACACTTGCCTCAAGGAATTCGACTAGTGATGAGTAAGAGGATCTTAGTCTCCAAGTGGAAGCAAGAACTGACAGAGGGAGAGGACACTAGTCAGATCTCAAGCTGACTCATCCTCTCTCCAAACATCTATATATGGATCTCTCCTCCATGAGATCTGGAGGCTGGAATTTTGTTATTGCAAAGAATTGCTGTTGGTTTGAGATTGGCATCATTGGGTGCTTAATGCTTTGAAGGAAGGTGAAGATAGGAATTTCATTTGCTGGGAAGGAGATGCTGGATTGGAGCCCTCTGGGTTGTATCTCTTCCTGAACCTTGTTATTCATCAATAAATCTATCTTGGTTTCTCCTATATACTGATGTATCTTTGATGTATGATTGCATTAGTATGTTTAGTTTATTTCTAATCCTGAACTAGTTATGAATATGAATCTATGTCTTTGTGTAGTGTTCTCTTCCTGTGATCTTGCAGAAACCTGTTGAAGCTGGGCGAGTGAGAAGGCAAGTAGCTGGGAATACTCAAAGAGAAGAGAAACTGGATCGAGGGACAAACGGAAGACACTGGTTAGTCCATCCATCTCTCTTCATTCTTAATTCATAAAGGAAGAATACTAGAATAGCTGTTTCTGTTTGTTGCTAAGGCACTGTCACAACTTAGGTGGATAGGATCGTCCTGCATAGGCATTTTTCCCCACAACACATGTATGCCATTCTATATCTTGTTTCTTCTGAATTAAACAAACAAGAGTGTAAGTAGAATCCATTGAAATTGCAGTGCTGTACTTGAAGTTTGTTTTAGTTTCTTGATGTTTTTAGCTGTTTGGGGAGGATCCATGGTTGCTATTGCCCTATTCAACACCTCACCTATCTATTCCTTCCATCTCATTAAATTTTAAGTGCCAAAAACAATTGGCTACCTTTCCCCATTGATATCTCTGTAGGACTGAGCCTCAATCCCCGCACCCAAAATTTACCTTTCCATCTAAGCCAACAAAAACATCATTTTATTCAATCAAAAATTTTCACACATATATCTAGCCTAAGATCAATATTTCTATCAGTCATATCAAGCCCTCATTGATCATAATTTGCTGAGATTGACCCAAAGAGAGCCCTCTCTTGACCTGGTAGGGCTAGCTACCAGGCTGAGCGTGGTTTGATGTTGGCCCTAGATCCTACCTTTTCAGCCTGAGGTAAATCTAGGCACTAACACGGCTGATGATCGCGAGTGATTCGGTGATTGTGACTGAAACCCAGGAGGCATGAGCCCTGGTGTGCTTCGGCAGAAAAACCTTGGATATAAGGTAGGTTTCTGTGTGGGAATATGACTAGTTTGACAATCCTATCCGTCTAGGAAAATGGATCAGACTGGAAAAGGATTCCCCCGTCAAAGGTTATGTGATTGGCATTGACAACAGTCACCTTTGTCCATTTCGATGGACATCGCCAAGGAAGTGTTTTTTCTGTGACACGGGTGGAACAATGTTGCTAATGTAAGAACTTTCATATGGTGACCTAGAAACTCTACTTTATACCTGGGGACATGCAAACCTTTTGGCATGCAAGTGAAAAGCGACCATTTATTTTCTTAGTTTTTAGGCTCTTAACCCTTTAAACTTGTATGCTGGTCATTCCTAGCTTGCATAACTAAAGGCTCCAAAGCAAAGTTTCGAATGGTGCAAGCTCCCTAAAAGATGAACTTATCGATGAGACATCCCTATTATACGACTGGCACGAGCAGTTTTATGAAAAGTTCAAGCTCGTTAAAAAATAAACCCATCCATGAGTGTTATAGACATTTTTGTGCCTTACAACATTGAGCATGAAATGTCCATAATCTAAGGGATCCAAAGTCCCTAAACATGTTGTTCCTACCCCTAGAGGAACAAGGCTAACAAACCACAACTATTCACAGAAGTTCTCGACCAGAAACTGCTCAAAAACAAGTCAATTCAGGATCATTTCAGTGGCTACACTAGCTGTTTGTGCTGAATGTCAAAGCCAACACTGGCTACCTGCGTTGAATGTCAAAGGGAACACTGGCTACCTGCGCTGAATGAGAACGGACATGTGGCAGGCTCATTTCTCAAGGTGTCAAAACCCAGGAAGCTTCCAAAATGACACTTTCCTCAGGGAATTCGACTGGTGATGAGTAAGAGGTTCCAAATCTCCAAGTGGAAGCAAGAACCTCCAACTGGACTCAAGAACTGACAGAGGGAGAGGACACTAGTCAGATCTCAAGCTGACTCATCCTCTCTCCAAACATCTATATATGGATCTCTCCTCCATGAGATCTAGGGGCTGGAATTTTGTTATTGCAAAGAATTGTTGTTGGTTTGAGATTGGAATCATTGGGTGCTTAATGCTTTGAAGGGGGTGAAGATAGGAATTCCATTTGCTGGGAAGGAGATGCTGGATTGGAGCCCTCTGGGTTGTATCTCTTCCTGAACCTTGTTATTCATCAATAAATCTATCTTGGTTTCTCCTATATGCTGATGTATTTTTGATGTATGAATGCATTAGTATGTTTAGTTTATTTCTAATCTTGAACTAGCTATGAATATGAATCCATGTCTTGTGTAGTGTTCTCTTCTTGTGATCTTGCAGAAACCTCTTGAAGTTGGGCGAGCGAGAAGGCAAGTAGCTGGGAACTCTCCAAGAGAAGAGAAACCAGATCGAGGGACAAACGGAAGACACCGGTTAGTCCATCTATCTATCTCTTCATTCTTAATTCATAAAGGAAGAATACTAGAATAGCTGTCTCTGTTTGTTGCTAAGGCATTGTCACACCTTAGGTGGATAGGATCGTCCTGCATAGGCATTTTTCCCCACAACAAATTGGCGACTCCGCTGGGGAGATTTGTTTAGTCATTTTATTTGTGTTTCTATCATTGTTTATTTCATAGACTCGACAACAACAATCGAACTGCATCTCCTTTTCCCGGATGCAAAGTAGACAGTTGCTACTTTGATCCAATCACTGGACTTGTCTATGATCTGAACAATGGACTCACAAATGATTTGATGATCCTTTGTGATAGATCTTAGTACCCCTCCAAAGCATCCCTTTGATTACACCTTGCTTGTTGCTTTTATTTGGCCTAAAACAGTGAATTAAATAGCAATCTGTGACCTAGAACCTGTGGGAAACGAGAGTTTCTCCTTCAGCGCAGACCCAGTGAAGGGATTCTGCATTTCAACGCAGGTCCCGTGAAGGTTACCTGCGCTGAATGTCAAAACCCCTGTGTTGAGGTTGCGCTGAACCAGTTTGCCCTTGTGCAGCTGGGGTTCTCTGCTCTGTTTTGCCTTGTTTTGATCTCTGATTTTTGCAGCCTGTAACCAGCATATGTACCAGTCTGATAACTCCTTTTCTCTACTTAGATTCCACCTCCTTTTGTACAAAAATACTGTGAGTGTTTTTATGTGTTTTTACGTCATTTACAGTTTTCCTTTCCATAAGTGAAATAGTCATCCTGTAGCCCTTGATTCAGATCTGCTGATTGTGATCTTAGAAGAGAGTTCATTGGCTGTTTGCAGATTGATTATACATTTACTCTTTCTTATTGGTTTGAGTTTGTCTCTTTTAAGTGTCGAAACAATTCTTTATTTCGAAAATCGTTAAGTGTTGTAATCTCTTCTACCCTCTCTGATTTCGAAAAAGTAAACTTGTTTGTATTGGTCATTTAAGAGCAAATTCAAAGTTGTACAAAAAGATTTCTTTGTAGGCATCAATACTAAGAAAGAGGAAAACAAACACCTGCATTGTGCATTTGCATTTGATAGTTTGCATGTCTGATTTAGGAAAAGTGCATTAGAGTGTGCTAATTGATCTTTGAGAAAAGATGGTGTCTTTCTTTTCCCTTAGTAGCTAGGATTTTCAAAGTTGAAAAGATATAAAGCTTGCTTATCATCTTTAGACTGCATTTAGGAATTGTATCATACATCTCGTGGTGAACCTTGAAAGGAAAACTTCTAAAAAGATCAACCTAAAATAAAATTGAATGAACTTAACAACGCTTTGCAACATAACGCACAACATAGAGGTCTAGGCTAGAGACGTGTTCCGGCATCGTAAAGCCTGGTGACTGTCGATCTCGTGGATGGTGGGTGATTCCTCCTGAGGGACGATAGCGCCAGTACGGATTGTGCTCCCACGTACCGTCGCGTATATATTGGGAGACCCCTATAGGCATAAAACCTTTATCCTTAGGAAGCTGTGTTGGCCGCCCTACTGATCGCAATGCACTGAACACAACATTCAAGAAGATCGACCGCCCGTACCCTAAAAAGTATTCTGTGGTTTTGCGAAAAGTTTGGCACACCCTCTGCCTAGAACTCTAGAGCAGTTCCTTTTGGCATTTTTCAGACTCTATAACGGAAAAAGTCCATCCGAGCATTTGTCACTTCGGGCTCGTTAAAACATCGAAGGAGACTAGAGTCATCTTTAGCTTTTTCTCGACTCTTTAAAATTGAAAAAGCAAGTTGTGTCTAAAGCGTCGTTAAATTTATTTTAAACGGAACAATCACCCCTATTCCTGCGTTGATCTTTAGGTTGAAAAAATGGAGCACACCAACCAAGGAATTCCACTTGGTGGAAATCCTAGTCCCTTCTCCTCTTGGGGAGATGTTGGTGCGCCCCATATGGCCACATTGTCGCTTCCAGGACTAACAATTGGTCTGCCGGTCTGGCTCTTTTCAACCAACGTCGTTCAAACCACCACTATTCCTGAACAATCGAGTCAACAGTTAGACTAGACCAGGGTTGCCAACCAGCCTTCTACTTCATCTAACTCTTCCTCTCCTCCTTCCTCTTCGCTTGACGGAACTGGTAAAACAAAAAACCAAGTTCCTAAGGAGAAGAAGGAAAAGAAGAAGAAAGAGAAGAAGAAGAAGGAGCCAAAAGCGACTGGGGCAAACAAGTGTCGTCTAACAAAAATCCACACACAGCACTGACCAGGCCTAAATCGCCATGTGTCATATGCAAGGGAGACCACTTCCACAGAGATTGTCCCTGCATCCCTCGGATACTAAGGGACTGGTCTCCCCGTTTGCACAATTCGGTAGCGTCGACCTCTGATAGCCATGTTGACAGCTCACCGTCGACTAGTGAAAGTGAAGTCCCAGGACAGAGAGGGAAAGCTAGATTTCCTTGTAAACTGTGTGAAGGCGATCACACCATCCACCGTTGTCCCTTCTTAGACGAGGCCAAAAGAGTTTTGGAAGATCGCCCGATTTTACGAGCGCAACTTCCTCCTGGATATCAAAAACTCCTGCCAAGTCCTTCACTAGTTGAGAACCCGGCTGGCCCACCCAGATGGTCAGCCGAAGCACCTATCATTGAAGATGAACTGTCTGGATCCATGCCTGACGAAAGTCAAAAGGTTGAGACGGCAGTTGACCCGGTTTTGCCTTCAGAGGCTCTATCTTCAAATGATACCATCACAGAGGAGAATAAAGACGACACCGTCCAAATTCTCTTCATCAACACAGACTCCGACGAACAAGGGGGCAATTTGCCCATTCCTTTATCGCAGGAAGGAACTTCATCAAAGTCATATCCGGCCGTCTATTCGGTCCCACCACCAAGCAACCTGGTTGTGTCCTTTGACTGGAACCAACTAGGCAGACCCCGGTTGCCAGCAAGCATACCATTCAGAATTATCGTTCAAATATAAAGAATGGTAATGGCTGGCACTATCATTGATGAGGGGGCATCTATGAGTATCCTTTCCTCTATTGCTTGAAAAGCGCTTGGTTCGCCAGCGCTTTTGCCTGAAATGAGAAATCTATCAGGCTTTGATAAAGGAACCAGTCGACCTTTAGGGATTCTCCCCAATGTGCCCATAACATTGAAATGGAAGACCGTTCAAATGAACGTGATGGTCATTCAAGGACCCTTGGATTATAACCTACTCCTTGGACGAGACTATATATATTGCATGGGAGCTATTGTCTCCTCACTCTTTAGAGTAATGTGTTTTCCACATGAAGGAAGAATGGTCAAGCTCGTGGACCAACTTTCATTTCCCGGATCACGCATCGCAAATAGTCATGTACCATCCCTAAATGGTCTATTCACGCAAGAAGTGTCTCAACCCACGGTCCGTCCTCCTGATGAGTGCGAGTAATCTGGGAGGATATGACTGGAACCCAGGGGGCATGCGTCCTGGTCTGCTTCGGCATGGAAACTTTGGGTATAGAGTAGGTTTCCGAGGGAGAATATGACTATTTTGTACCCCGTCTGTAGAGGAAGAGGGCTTATTCTAGAATAAGATTCTTTTGTCAAAGTTATGTGAGTTGGCGGGCATCGCCACTCACCTTTGTCTATTTCGGTAGACATTGCTGAGGAAGTGTTTTGTTTGAAAGATTAACGAGACAATCTTTGGGTAACCTGAAAGAGGTAAGCCTCTCTCTTTAAAACAATTGTTTTGAAGGAAAAGAAGTAGAGGTAGCCTTGAAATCGTACTTTATACCTGGGGGCATGCAAACCTTTTGGAGTGCAAGCAAAGAGCAGTTATTTACCTGTTTTTTGGGTTAGCCGTTTCCTAACTTGCAAAAAGAAAGGATGCGGGGCAAAGCTTTATGAGATGAAGCTCCATAAAAAATAGAATCTCAATGAGACACTCTTATCATATGACTAGGTATTCGAGCAGTTTTAGCACACAGTTCATGCTCGTTAAAAAATAAACACAAGATCCGAGCAGTTTTAGCACATAGTTCATGCTCGTTAAAAAATAAACATAAGACTGAGCAAATGTTTCCACCTGCGTTTAAGCTCGTTAAAAAATGAACTATCCCGGTAAATAACCACTGTGAATGTAATATCATCAGCCATTAAAGCCTTGGTCGTGTTTGCACCGTCACCTCCACTTTTCCATTGGCCGATCATTCACCTCCATATGGTTGTTTACCCATTTTGAGGAACAGCTACGAAGAGTGATTTCACCTAGCCATCCTTGTGACACTGCCGTGATTGGAAAATTCCAACCTGTACCTGGAATTAGCTGCTAACCCTGTTTATCACTCGTTCCTCAAAAGACGAGTCTTCTTTAAGCTCTTTTCAACTGACTCGTAAAATATGAAAAGATTGCCAAGTCCTTGGCCTTCCAGCTCGTTAAAGGGACATGAAGAGCTATCCCTCCTCTAGATTTTAATCTTTTTGGACCTGAGGGATTATTGCACAAAAAGATCGAGCGCTTGTTTTGTTCGGCTCGTTAAAACTATCGAAAACTCATCCCTTCTGTATTGTTTTATACTTTTTCAGACTTAAGGGATTAGATAACGAAAAAGGACTTTTGGAGTTAACTTTATGTACCTTTTCAGACTCTCTAAAAATGAAAAGGACCGAGTTATCCTTGTCGTTAGACTCGTTAAAATCATTAAATAGCGACAAACTTGTCTTTAGACGAGAACGAGTTTCACTATCGCTAGGCTCGTTAAAACATAGCGATGGGCTTGCCTGAAGGGAAGGTTATAGAACAAGCATATGTTATCCTCCTCAAGCTTGACAAAAATAAAGAGGTACTGGTCAGCAATGACTGGGGAAAAATTGGGAGAAACTAAAGAAAACTTTGATGGTAGCAAGTCGCTCTTGAAGATGACACTTTTCCTCCGTACCACAATCGGGTTGGGTTGTTTCATTCACCGGTCACATCCATGGTCTTGCCATACCATCCATATTTGGGGTAATGCTACTAATCCATCGCATCAGTGTCGCCATATGTTCAAGAGAAGTCGTTCAGAAAAGTCAACCGTGTCCCATCCACTGCCATACATTATCCTTCATCCTTTCATGACCGCCACCCTGAATCATATGTCACAGATCGTTTTCACCTCCATTAAAATCATTAGCTCCGTTCCGTGTCACTAATGTGGGATTCATGAAGGCCCTCCTTTGACGGATCGCTTCTTGTCGACATCAGCTCATTATCCAAGAAGTTGATCTAGGAACAACCCCTTCAGTACTTTGAAGCTTGCATGCCTCAATGGCAAGTTTCTCACTTCCGGCGACGGGTATACATCAATGACCTTTGACCGAACGATTTTGCGTGGTGTTCGACGCCAAGTCCTTTATTCACACCACGTGAATTGTACTGCAGTACCTTGAGGGTCATTATCATTATCGGTGATTCCTCTCGCACTTGTTAACGGTTTACATCATTGAACGGTAATCAAGCGATGTCTTTCCATGTTCGACTTTAGAACATTTCTCACATGGATCGACTTGTACTTAGAGTGAAGATCGAACGAGTTTGAAGACCCCGGATCTAGTTTCATCCATCTGGGCTGCGATATATATTCAGGAAAGATAAAGACATTGACATGTACATCATTGCAGCAGATAATCATCCTACTCAAAGGATGATAATTTCATTGAAATTATCAGTCTACCACCAGACGATTGTCTGTTCTTTGTACAGAAAAATGAATTTATAAAACTGAGCATGGGAATTCCCGCCTCAGCTAGATTATGAAAGCAGTATGAAAAATAATGTATTGTATTGTATCTTATTACAGGTCTCCTCCCAGCATTGGATGAACTTCGGATCCCCCTGATAAAGAATTTCACCCGATAAATGGCCTCATACTTTAGGGGGCAACTGTTATAGACATTTTTGTGCCTTACAACATTGAGCATGAAATGTCCATAATCTAAGGGATCCAAAGTCCCTAAACATGTTGTTCCTACCCCTAGAGGAACAAGGCTAACAAACCACAACAATTCACAGAAGTTCTCCACCAGAAACTGCTCAAAAACAAGTCAATTCAGGATCATTTCAGTGGCTACACTAGCTGTTTGCGCTGAATGTCAAAGCCAACACTGGCTACCTGCGTTGAATGTCAAAGGGAACACTGACTACCTGTGGTGAATGCGAATGGACATGTGGCAGGCTCATTTCTCAAGGTGTCAAAACCTAGGAAGCTTCCAAAATGACACTTGCCTCAGGGAATTCGACTGGTGATGAGTAAGAGGTTCCAAATCTCCAAGTGGAAGCAAGAACCTCCAAGTGGACTCAAGAACTGATAGAGGCAGAGGACACTAGTCAGATCTTAAGCTGACTCATCCTCTCTCCAAAGATCTATATATGGATCTCTCCTCCATGAGATCTAGGGGCTGGAATTTTGTTATTGCAAAGAATTGCTGTTGGTTTGAGATTGGAATCATTGGGTGCTTAATGCTTTGAAGGGGGTGAAGATAGGAATTCCATTTGCTGGGAAGGAGATGCTGGATTGGAGCCCTCTGGGTTGTATCTCTTCCTGAACCTTGTTATTCATCAATAAAGCTATATTGGTTTCTCCTATATGCTGATGTATTTTTGATGTATGAATGCATTAGTATGTTTAGTTTATTTCTAATCCTGAACTAGTTATGAATATGAATCCATGTCTTGTGTAGTGTTCTCTTCTTGTGATCTTGCAGAAACCTCTTGAAGTTGGGTGAGCGAGAAGGCAAGTAGTTGGGAACTCTCCAAGAGAAGAGAAACCGGATCGAGGGACAAACGGAAGACACCGGTTAGTCCATCTATCTATCTCTTCATTCTTAATTCATAAAGGAAGAATACTAGAATAGCTGTCTCTGTTTGTTGCTAAGGCACTGTCACACCTTAGGTGGATAGGATCGTCCTGCATAGGCATTTTTCCCCACAACAATGAGCAATTTTATGCGAAGTTCAAGCTCATTAAAAAATAAACCTAGCAATGAGCAAGTGTTCCCATAGAGTTTAAGCTCATTAAAAATGAACCCCACCTTCAGTAAATAATCTTTGCGATCGCATAATTATCAACTTTCGAACCTTGGTCGTGTTCTTACCATCACCTCCACTCTTTTTTACCTAATCATACGCCTCCATTTGATTGTTTACCCTTTTTAGGAAAAACTACGACAAGTGATTCTATTAGCCACCTTCTTTACAGCACCATGATTGAAAAGTTCCAAACATTACTTGGAACCAATTGCTATCCAAAAACATCACTCTTTCCTCAAAAAATGAGTCTCCTTTAAGCTGTTTTCATCTAACTTGTAAAATATGAAAATATTTCTGAGAAATTGGCCTCTCCAGCTCGTTAAAGCGATCAGAAGTGCCATCCCTCCTCTAGATTTTAATCTTTTTGGACCTGAGAGATTATTACACAAAAAGATCGAGCGCTTGTCTTGTTCAGCTCGTTAAAAATATCGGAAAAGTCATCCCTTTCGTATTATTTTATACTTTTTTAGACTTAAGGGATTATATTATGAAAAAGGACCACTGGAGTTTCCTTTCAATCCCTTTTTATACTCTCTAAAATTGAAAAGGATCGAGTTATCTTTGCCATTAAACTCGTTAAAACAATAGCGACAAACTTGTCCATGCAGACAAGAGTGAGTTTCACTATCGCTAGGCTCGTTAAAACATAGCGACGAGTTTACTCGAAGGGCAAATTATAGAAAAATCATATGTTATCCTCCTCAACCTTAACAAAAATAAATAGGTACTAGTCAACAATGACTGGGGGAAAAGGGAAGAAAACTTGAATAGCTTCATTGGTAGCAGGTCGCTCTTGAACATGACACTTTCACTCCATCACCATGATTGAGTTGGGTTGGGTTATTCCGTTCACTGGTCATATCACCATTGGTCCACCGTACCATCCACCTTGGGGTTAACGCTACCAATCCATTTTAGTGTCGTCGGTATGTTCAAGAGAAGTCGCTCAGAGAATTCACCAACCTAGCTAACGCCTCATCCACTGCAATACCTTCACTCTCCATTTTTCATGACCGCCACCTTGAACCTTATATCATCAGATCGTTTTCACCTCCACAAAATCATTTGCTCCATTTCGTGTTGTAGATGTGGGATTCATTAAGGCCCTCCTATGATGGGTCACTTCTTGTCGACATCAGCTCATTATCCAAGAAGTTGACTTAGGAACAACCCTTTCAGTACTTTGAAGCTTGCATGCCTCAATGGCAAGTTTCTCACTTCCTCCGACATGTTTACATCAATGCCTTTGACCGAAAGATTTTACATGGTGTTCGAAAACAAACTCATGTATTCACACCACGTGAATTGTACTGCAGTGCCTTGAGGGTCATCATCATTATCGATGATTCCTCTCATGCCTGTTAACAGCTTACATCATTGGCTAGTAATCAGGCATTGTCTTTCCATGTTCGACATCAGAACATCTTTTCACATGGATCAACTTGTACTTCGGGCGAATATTGAATGAGTTTGAAAACCCCGGATCTAGTTTCATCCATCTAGGCTGCGATATATTCAGGAAAATAAAGACATCAAATATACATCATAGCTACATAGATAATCATCCAAACTAAAGGATGATGGCTCTACCAGAATCATCAGTCTGCCACACAGATGATTGGCTGTCTTATGTACATGAATATGAATTTATAAAGTTGAGCATGGGAATGCCCTCCTTAGCTAGATCATGAGAATATTATGAAGATAATGTATTATATTGTATCTTATTACAGGTCACCTTCCAGTTCGAAAAACCTTAGATCCTCATTATAAATCATTTCACCCGACATCAAAAGATTTACAACCTCATGCTTTAGGGGGCAACTGTTATAGACATATTTTGGCACTGCAACCCCAATCAGTCCATAAATTAAGGGATTCTAAACCCCTAAAAGTGTTGTTTCATACCCGAAAGGAACAAGGTCAGTTGATTACATCATCTCCCAGAAGTTCTCCATGAAAAACTACTCAGAACTAGTCTAAACTGGACCATACAGACTACTCCATGCATAGGGTGTGATGCATCTCACCTATTACACATGAGGGGTGTGATGCATACTAGAAAGCCCTTCTATAGGGTGCGACAAGAAAGAGGAGATAAATGGCAGAAGTAGTTTGCTAGGTGGAAACCCAGAGAATCTTCTAGAAACTGCTCATATGACACTTGCCTCTATGAACTCACCCAGGGATGAGTAAGAGATCTAAAATCTCCAAGTGGAACCAAGAACTATCAGTGAAATGACACTAATCAAAATCCTAGAAGCTAACTCACTCTCTTGTAAACATCTATATATGGATCCCTCATCCTAGAGATCCGGACGCTGGAATTTTATATTTTGCAAGGAACTGCTATTGGTTTCTCTTTGAAGACATTGTTGGGTGATCTTGCTTTGTAAGAGGTGAAGAGGGCTTTCAGGCTGGGAGGATGATGCTGGATCAGACAGGTTGGTTGTAATCCTCTCTTCTACTACTTCTATCAATAAAGCTATTTGAGTTTTCCTCCATATGTTTGTATATCTTTGAATCTTGTATTTGTATATTCATTTATATGGTTAATGTACATCTGATCCTACATTATTTATGGTTATAGATCTCTATGGTTTGATGGTATTTTATTGCCTTGACTCTACAAGTGTTCTTTGAAGCAGGACAAGTGAGAAAGGAGTGGTGAAAGCTCTATCAAGGGGGAGAGGAAACGAGCAAGGAGAATACCGAAAGACTGAGGTTGACACTCTCTGCTTTTCTCTCATCTATCTCTCATAAAGGAAAACACAAGCAACTTTAATCTATTTGTTTCTAAGATAGCTACCCATCTTAGTGGGACTAACAACTCTAAATGGACACTAGTTTTCCCGATAACAATGTAGCTTTTGAATTGTTTCCATAAATGCAATAGAAATTGTACTAGCTTTAAATGGATGTGATAATGCACAAAAGTGTGCATACTTGGTAAGTCTTTCAACTACCACCATGATGACACTCTTTCCCTCAGACTTGGGTAAACCTGTGATAAAATCCATTGAAACCTCCTCCCAATGTTGGTTTGGAATGGATAAAGGTTGTAATGGACCCGGGGTCTTAATTGTTTCAACTTTATTTTGTTGGCAAACTAAACATTCCGCCACAAACTTTTGAATATTCGATTTAAGGCCATCCAAAAAAAATTCCTTCTTAACCTTGTTGTAAGTTTTTAAAAATATTGAGTGCCCTCCTAAGGGAGAAGTGTGCAATTCCATAAGAATATTTTGCTTGAGTTAGGAATTCTTACAGAGGTATAAGCAATGTTTGTACCATAACGAATCATTTTGCCAACTAAGTGTATCAAATGTACTAGAATCTTGTTGTAACTTTTGAATAAGTTCCCACACATCTTCATCATTCTTCCATTCCTCCCTTGCTTCATTTATCCAATCTGGTTGGATAATAGAAACGACACACAACAATGCTTCCACATCCTCATCCTTTCTTGAGAGTGCATTTGCCACCACATTTTGCTTCCCTTTTTTGTAGGTGATTTCAAAGTCATAACCCAACATCTTTGTGACCCACTTTTGTTGCTCTTGAGAGGATAATCTTTGTTCTAGAAATTATTTAAGGCTTTCATGATCTGTTTTTACCTTGAGGTGTCTTCCCATTAGGTAGGGTAGCCATTTCTTAAGTGCATGTAGTACTGCCAACATTTCCTTCTCATAAATAGCTTTGTGTAAAAACTTTCCCTTGATTGGACGACTTTCAAAAGCAATGGGTCTTTCATCTTGCATTAAAACAACACTAATTCCATTTCCTGAAGCATCACATTCCGCAATAAAGGTTTTTGTGAAGTCCAGTGTAGCTAAGACCGGTGCTTGGCACATTGCCTCTTTAAGATGTTCAAAGGCCTTTGTTGCTTCTGGAGTCCATGAAAATGCATCTTTCTTCAATAATGTTGTTAGAGGTGCTGCTATTCTCCCATAATTCTTAAAAAACTTGCAATAATACCCTGTCAACCTGAGAAATCCTCGCAGATGCTTTATGGATGTGGGAATTTTCCATTCCTTAATGGCTTTAATTTTTCTAGGGTCTACCTTAACTCCTTCATGAGATAAAATATGACCCAGATATTCCACCTCTTGTACTCCAAAGAAACATTTGGATCTTTTTGCATATAATTATTTCTCCTACAATACTAGTAGCACCCTGTTAACATGTTCAACATGATCCTTCCAAGACTTGTTGTAGATTAGTATATCATCAAAAAATACTAACACAAATTGCCTAAGGAAGGGTTTGAAAATGGAATTCATCAAACCTTGAAATGTAGAGGGTGCATTGGTAAGGCCAAAAGTCATGACCAAAAATTCATAATGACCCTCATGAGTTCTAAACGTTGTTTTCAGAATGTCTTCAGTCTTCATTCTGATTTGATGATATCTTGAACGAATATACAACTTGATGAAGTAAATTGATCCATGCAATTCATCCAGTAATTCATCAATGACAGGAATGGGAAACTTATCTTTAATAGTGAGCTTGTTGAGCTCCCTATAATCTGGACACATGCACCATGATCCATCCTTCTTGTGCACCAATACTACTAGAGTAGAGAAATAACTTTGACTAGGTTGAATTATACCAGCCTCTAGCATTTCTGCAACAATACGTTCAATTTCACTCTTTTGGGCATAGGGATATCTATATGGCCTGATGTTTGGAGGAACACTTCCTGGAGTCAGATGAATAGCATGATCATGATCATGAGTAGGTGGGAGACCTTTGGAGTCTCAAATACATTGGAATGTGTTAGAGTCGGTCTGGTCAGCCCTCCGTCAGAGATCAAAACTCTTTATGCATTTCATTTTTAAGTGTCCCGCTCCATTCACTTAACTGCATTCCGCTAGGGGCATGCCATGATCCGACGGAGAAGGTCATGCTAGTCATTTCCCCTCATATCTGGTTCTTGCTGGCTTAGGTCTTTTGTCAATAATCATAAACGTCCATAACAGTCAAGGTCTGGTCCTTTAATGGACAAATGTCATTTTCGGTCATGAGGTCTAGGGATTAAATCAATTTGGTCTTTAAATATGTCCAGTAAAGCCATGCAGACCTGAGTGATGTCCTCACAAAGTAATGATTCACAGAGTTTCATCGTCATATTGATAAACTTTGACAGTTCTTCAAAACTCTGTTTTGAAGAAAAGTCAAACAGTGTTATTGGTGACAAAATTTTCAAAAAGGTCTTCAGTTGATTTCTTCAAGTGCAGTCATGGTTTCCGTGGCCAAATGTCCTGTTAAGCAATCCCTGCAAAAAGTGCCGAAAATTTCATCATTTGAGCTAAAATTTCAAAGGGAAAGTGAAAATCAGCGTTGTTTTAAAGTCAGTGAAAAAGTGTCAAACATGACATTAGAAAAGTTGGTTTTTTGAAAAAGACAAATTTAAAATCATGACCTCCAAGTCTTATACACAAGTTTCCATCGCAAACCAAATCCATTGTGCAATCAAAGGCATAGGGAAAACATTGCAAGGTCGTGGAGTGTGAAATCGCGTGATTTGGAGCAGTTTGGAAGAGGTTTCAGGGCGTGGCGCACATAGGTAGGGGCGCAGCGCACACACAGGGTGCAGCGCACACAGAGCCCACCCGCAGTTCTTTTATATAACTGGAACGGTGAACACCCAGAGCGCGGTGCACTGGGTTTTGCGCATGGCGCACACAAACAAAGGGCCAGAAAAAGTGCCAAACTGTCTCAAATCTTTTGTGAAGCCCATCAAATTGCAAGGTAGGCTCTATAAAATCACTTTCTCCTCAAATTTTATAGATGATATGGTGGTTTTATACCTATGATTGAAATGCAACAAAACTCATAAAGCAACCACAAGAAAAACACAAAGGGCCATTTTTTCTAGGGTTGTGTAATTGTGTTGTTGCTGCCAAGGATTTATTTTCCCTACCTTACCCCTGTTCCTTATTCCACTATGCTATTTTTCCTATTATCACTACCCTAACACTACCAAACTCATATTCCACTTCCCTTCCCCCTATTTCTCAATTAAAACCCCAAACCCTAACCTGCCAAAATACCCAAAACCCCTACATATCCCTAAACAAAATTCTCCCTCTAACCCCTATTCCCATTACATTACTCCCCTCCTAATACTCCCTTTGTTTCATTGTTCCCCTTGGTGGTAGATATCACAAACACCACCCAACTTCACCATCATCAAAGGGGCAGCCTAAATACAGTTTATAAACAGCAGTCATGGCATCTGAGGGTTCATCAGAGTATGAGGAGGAGACCCACAGTGATACAGCTTCAGGAGAACAGGCTCCCTGGAGACATCATAGGAGTGGCAAACATATTAGGGATGAGCCTAACACCCTCACCGAATTACAGGCATGCCCTCTTACTATGTCATGTTTCCAGCACCTAGCATGTTTTGAATTTTGTCAAAGGGTGGAAAATGTCAAAGTTCATCATAAGTTGGCACGTCTGTTTGTGCTTCACTTACATGGAGGTCAATCTATCTTGGCCAGGGTCACCTTCACATTGACACCCGAAACTATCTCAGTGGAAATAGGCAAACCAAATGTTGGAGAACAATGGCATAAGAAAAAGAAGGTGGATAGGCATCATTATGAGCCTTACATTAAGGCCAGATGTTTGAGGCATCTCACAAGAGTCTTCCCATTCAGATTTTTGAAAGATGAGTATGCTTCGCTCATGAAATTGATCATGAAGTACTTCAGTTGTGAGGGGAGGTTTTCTCGCCTATATGCCTATCACATCAGGTTGCTCATGCACTTTACCAGGGTGTGGATCATGAATCTCCCATTTTTCATTTGCGGGAACATAGAGAGGATGAAAAATTTCATGCAGCATAAGACCCCTCAGTAGCAAGCAACAATGTTTATCACTTTTCTCTTATCCAGATTTTGGTGGATCATCAATTGGGACTGCAGGGTATTTCCTGGGAGGACTTCATCTCCCATGACTTCTTCAATGCTCCACAAGTAGTATCAGAGGTAGAGCATGAGATAGGTGGTTCTTCACATCAATATGAGCACCATGAGACTGCTACTATGCCAATATTCATCACCTATCAGAGAGGCAGTACACATTTATTTGTAGCAGCAAAGCGAGTGTTATCACAACCCGGGGTGGAAGGGGCCTCGTTTCTGACATTAGAATCACAGAGCAGGGCAGAGGTAAGGAGCCAGTGTAGGAGGAAGGACCATCAGGTGAACGAGAGACTGAATTCATTCTCCTCCATGATGATGAGACAAATACAGAACCAACAAATGCAAAGCTTAGAGAGATCATCCAGGAGCGGCAATCTGTGATTGAGGCCTTATCCCTTGACTTGGAGAGGGCTAAGTGGAACATGAAGTACCTGGAGTAGAGAAACAAATAGCTAGAGGATCAGTGGGCGATCATGGAGCTTCAAAACATTCGTGAACATCGCCAAGCTGCACAAAGGAGAAGAGTTGAGCTCACATCATTGGAGCAAGAGATCAATGAGGACCGGGAGGCCCATCTCGAGAGAATTAACATGCACTTAGAGAGGTTGCTAGACAAAGCTGACAAGGATGATTCTTTGCTGAGACACATGGCTTATCATTACAGGACACGAAATATGAGTGCAAAGGCCCAGATAAGGAGCTTGAAGGCAAAATTGAGCAAAGCAACAAAAGAGGCAAAAGAGCAAGATCAACTTCAAATCTTGGCTGAGGCTTCTTTGGCATAGCATAGCACCCCATAGAGAACCTCTAGCCCAAATTTCAAGGAATTTGGAGAAATTTTGGTCACATGACAAATTATTGGGCAAAACACAGGTTTTTTCTCCCTATGGCGCGGTGCTAGAAATTGGGAGCTCCAAATGAAGAATGGTTTGCATTATTGGATTCAGCATGAAAAATCATGACTACTCGTGCTTGGAAAAGAAATTTGGGCAAGATCTGAGCCTCCAGGAGGTCAAAAACACCCAAAAAATGGCCTCTCTACCCCTTTTTTGACACACAGGAAGCAGTCTTGGGAGAATGAAGATTTGAACAAGCAAATGAGCACCAAATTAAGAAATTTCAGTTGGGTTAGAAAGTACACAGGGTAGGCTTTCCAACAGGCACACTTGGGAATATTTTGGACACCTGCAAGTTCCTCAAATCAGGCTCCAAAGTAGCGTGGCACACAGAGAAAATGGTGCGGCACACACAGGAAAAATTGCCAAATTTGCTTCCATCTCACGAAATTTCGATTCACGACTTCTCCAAGTGGGCCTGCTCATCTACATTTGGTTTTTTTGGCACCTAAGGTGGAATTTAAAGTATTTTATCTCTAGATTGGCTTCTATCCAAGTGGCAAATGAAGGCAAACGGTCACCCAAGCCATTTGTCGTGTTTGTAATGCTGCACCTATAGCTGATGGTTGGCTCTTCACCTCCATTTTGTAATGATTCGAGTAACTCCCCAACCCTTGGGCGTTCTATCTCTTCATGGTACATTCTATATATTGTATGCAAGTTATTCACAAAAGGTTGGTTGGCTGGTAACTTCTGGGAGACTGTGGGAAAGAAACTCTGTTTCTGACTTTATATTTTTGACAGAGAATTAATGAAAGGCATCGACTCTGTTTCATGAGATTCATGTGGTTGTGAGTGTAGTAAATGTGTCTCTTATGTTTCATATTTATTTTTTAATGTTCATAGTTCAATTCATATCCATTTCTAGTGAAATTTTCTGAGTTAGATAAGGTAGAATTCAATTTTATTGCTCTGCCTGTGGGAAAATTTCATGTTCAGTGTTCTTCTTCTATTGAAAAGGATTCATGTCCCTATGCCCTTTCCACTCTCCTATACAATCTCTCCATTCCGCGTTATTTCAAACTAAATTGATACACTTTCTGCCTGCCTTGCCTCACGAAGTAATCTATGCATTTGTATTAAATTCTCTGTTCTTTGCTAACTGTTGGTCCCATACCATCCCAGAAGCTTAGCCATTCATAAAAATTGTTTCTTGTATCCCTATTCACTTACTAGCCTAAGATTAATACTTCATAGTAAGTCATCTCAGACCATTTTTTGCTTATCTATTCACTAAGCGTGACTCGGAGAGAGCCCTCTCCTATTCTGGTAGGGCTAGCTACCAGACTGAGCGTGGTTTGTGGTTACGCTGAATTTTTCCTTCCTTCAGCCTAGGGCAGATTTAGGTGCTAACATAGTGGCGAATCCACTGGGGACTGAAATCAAATCCCCTTATTTATTAATAATTCTAAGCTTCTCGATGATAATTTGAGGATTGGATAGGCTGAGTAAGTTGGTTGTGTCCTGTGATTTTTCTTAATAGCAGGTTGGCTTCGAGACGATATACTAGAGCCAATCCAGACCCAGATCCTCCTCATATTTACGAAAAATCCAATTTGATTCCTAAACGCCTTCGTTAAGAGAGCACCATAACTCCCGTGTTCAAATCCCATTCATGTCCTGACATTTTTGAGTATCTTGAAGAGCTTGAGTTTGACGAGCGGTTTGAAATATCATTGTTTGAGTCTAAATCCAAAAGGGTTGTTGACTATACTGTCCCCAATTTGCAATTTCTTGTAGACTTAGAAACCGAAAGAGCTAATCAGTTAATTGATAATTATATTGCGACACAGCCTCAAACTCCAATTGCTAGCCCCTTACAAACTGTACACACCTCTCCAACACCTCCAAGGCCAAATCCACCAAGAGTGATGGCTGCCCATTTTGCACCCCTTGTTCTGCCTCAAGTTCTAGATGATATGCCCGCAGATTATCAAAGGAAAATCCTGTTTTTTGATGGCACTCCTAACAACATTACTTCCCAGCAACATGTGGACAAAATGGAAGACTTCTATGAACTTCATGAGATCGATGCAGAGAAAGTGGCAATGAGACTCTTTGTACAGACATTTGCAGGTGAAGTGAGGAAGTGGTTCAGAGGTTTTCCGGCAGCACGTATCGCTACCTTGGCTAAACTACAAAGACAATTTTTAAATCGATGGGAAGTGAAAAAGACTCCTCTTCAAATTCTGGCTGAATATGAACAAATCAAACGAAATGCTGGTGAGTCGGTCCAAGATTATTTTGTTAGATTCAATACAGTTTATAACGAAATCCAGATCATCTAAAGCCACCTGTGGGACTAGCTATGATGAAATTTCTGGATAGTTTTGACGCTGATATGGCCTACCAATTAAGAGAGAGAGAACCAACTACAATGGAAGACATGCATAAAATCGCGGTAAGCGTTGAATCAAATCTGTTGTCCAAGAGAGCGAGAGCGAAAGCAGAAAAGAAAGTCACGGTTAAGGAAGAGTCTTCTTCAATGGATCAATTACTCAAAAAGGTAGAGAAGATGCTTGAAAGGGTGAAGCTCGACAAACCTGAGCCACATGTTAGAAATCCTAACTTCTGTGGCCAGCAGCAGCAGCCACAATATAGAATAAGACAAAGAGATCAGTGCACCCAAGAGTAGACAGCACAACAGCCAGTACAGACACCTTTGCAGCAATATTTTATTCATGGACCAGAGTCAGATGAGGATGAAAATGTAATAGGTGAAGAAAACCACCTCTTTACTCCAGATGAGCTGCCTACTTAAATTACCGAAGAAGAGGAGTGTGCGGTTAGCTCAGCTGCACACAAAGATGTAGATTTCATTCTAGCAAGTGACATTGTTTTAGAAGAAGAATCAGAGGAGTATCAAAGGGGATATATGAATGCTCTGTCCGCACAGCAGCAATGATATTCAATTAGAAACAAGGATGTGCCGGCCAAACCAATTCAGGAAAAGAAGGATGTTGAAGCATCAAAAAATGATTCATCAGTTTCACAAAGGAAAGGAAAGGAGGTGGTTGGTCTGGAGAGAAGCAAATCAACATCAGCAGAATAATCACATCAGCAAGCTGCATCAGAAGAAAAGGAAAAGAAAGAAATCCCAGTCAAAGAGGTAGAAAATATTCCCACTTTTAATTTAGAGAATGAGATTTCCAAATTAAAAGTATATATCCCCTTGACTGAAATAATGAAGAACAACAGTTATAGAGGACAAATACCTAAGATGTTGAATTTGGGCCCAATGTCTGACATGGTGAATGTTGAAGGCGATCAACCTGAAATGATTTTTGGACCAGCATTGAATGGTGAGTCTCCTGATAGTCATGTTCCACCCTATTATATCAGTTTAAGAGTGCATGATTTTGTGTTACATAATGCCATGTTCAATTCTGGAGCTTCTCACAATCTCATGCCCAAGGCTATCATGGATAAGCTTGGTCTGGACATCACCCGGCAATACCATGATCTCTATTCATTTGATTCTAGCAGAGTAAGATGTATAGGACTCATCAAAGACATGGTTGTGAGTTTGGATCAGCTTCCCATGAAAAATGTTTGATGGATGTTGTGGTAGCAGATATTCCTCCAAGGTTTGGCATGCTTATTTCTAGGTCTTGGGTAGCGAAATTGAAAGGGACACTATAGCTAGATTTCTCCTATGCAATGATTCCGGTGTTTGGACAAATGAGGAAATTGTATCGGGAACAAAAAATGAAATATGTGATCACAAGCAAGGAGAAACCAATAAATCATCCAACTAACTATGTACATAAAAGTTTAGAGTCTTTTGTTTTGTATTCAGATAGTTTAAATGATATAGATAGTTAGGTAGTAGAAGCAGATGATATTCCAGAAATAACTGAAAATTTTAGAGAAATTTTAAAGAAAGAAGGACAAGAACAGCAGAACAATGTTGGGAAATCATCTAAAAGTAATGGACAACAAGCAGACAAGGCACAACAAACAGATTTCCAGCACTTGCAAGAGGAGGAAGAAGGTTTGTGGACCATGGATTTTGGTGCAGCAGTGGGAAATGATGGCGCTGGAATTAGAATTTGGGTACGCAGTCCTTTCTCCGCCACAAACAAAGTGCCTAGTAGCATGAGGGTTTGCTCTTACAAGTTGGCTTTTGAGTGTTCAAATAATGAAGCTGAATATGAAGCTCTGATTGCTGGCCTAAAGATTTTAAGAAAGCTGAATGCTAAGAGGATTTCGGTATATGGCGACTTCGAATTGGTAATGAAGCAGGTCAGAGGCGAGTATCAAGCAAAGCATCCTACGATGCGGGCCTACCGTAATGCAGTTCTAGACATCCTAAAATTATTTTCGGAATACACCTTAACATGTGTTCCTCATATACAAAATAGTATTGCTGACGCTCTTGCCAAGGCAACAAGTAGTTTGAAGATCCCAATGAATTCTAGCAACAAATTCGAAATCCATGTCAAGCATCATCCAACCGTTCCAGAAAATCAGAGATATTGGCAAGTGTTTCAAGATGATGAGGAGCTTAAAGATTTTCTGCAAAACAAAGGAAAGTTCAAAGAAACCTTAATAGATGTAGAAAATGACGATGGTAAAGGGAATGGTACAGATGAAGTGTAGATCAATGAAATGGACGTGTTGCAGCTGAAGAATAACGTTATTCCTAAAGGCTTGATACCTTTAGAAGAACTTTTTGATCAAGATGATGTAGCCCGCAAGCCAACATTGCAGCCAACAGAGAAAGGTGTAGAAGAGGTCAACATCAGAACAGCTACCAATCCTAAGTTGGTAAAATTGTCCAAAGCATTGCCGCCAAAGATCAAGGACAAATACATCAGTTTGCTGGCTTCATTTGCAGATGTGTTTTCTTGGGATTATTCTAACTTAAAGACATATGATACCAATATAATTCAGCACACTATACCCATCAAGCCCAATCAAAAACCATTTAGACAGAAGTTGAGAAGGATAAATCCAAAGTTGTTGCCATCTATTGAAAAGGAGGTAAACAGGTTGTACAAGTCAGGTATCATTGTGCCCATCAGATTTTCGGATTGGATCTCTAACTTGGTGCCCGTACGAAAGAAGACAGGTGAGATCCGCTTATGCATTGATTTCAGAAATCTAAATAAATTTTCATTGAAGGACAACTATCCACTACCCAAAATGGACCATATACTTCAGGAAGTAGTAGGGGCATCTCGTATGTCACTACTTGATGGCTATTCCAGATATAACCAAATTTCTATCCATGAAGATGACCGGGACAAAATAGCGTTCACCACCCCATGGGGAACCTTTCATTATGCCAAAATGTCTTTCGATTTAAAGAATGCAGGTGCCACATTTTAGCGTGCAATGGACTTGGGTTTGCGAATGAGAAGGATGGGTTTTTGGTGCTGTACCTGGATGATTTGACATTGTTTTCCAAATCTGATGAAGAGCACATGCATCATCTAAAAACTATGTTTCAAAAGTGCAGAAAATATGGTTTATCGCTGAATGCGAAGAAGAGCCTATTCGCCATGGAAGAAGGAAAATTACTCAGGCACATTATCTCAAAGGATGACATTCGTATTGACCCAGCACGTGTGCAAGAAATTCAGCAAATCAACCTGCCTCGGAATAAAAAAGAGATACAATCATTCAATGGTAAGATGAATTTTCTACGTCGCTTTGTACCTAATCTTGCTGAACACTTAAGAGAGATGACAAACATGCTTAAGAAGGATAGCCAAGTGAAGTGGACGGAGGAGGCTATAAAATCTTTCAATTTGGTCAAATTGGCTCTTACTTCAGCTCCAGTTCTAGTCAGCCCGGACTACACTCATGATTTCATATTGTTTTCATTTGCTTTGGAGCACACTATGGCAGCAGTATTATTGCAGAAAAGAGATGATCATGAAATACCCATTGCATTCTTCAACAGAGCTATAAGGGATGCAGCCTTAAAGTACAACATCATTGAGAAACAAGCCCTGACACTTATGAAGGCATTGAAAGATTTCCGGGTATATATTCTACATTCTCATATTCTGGACTATGTACCTAACGCTATTGTAAAAGATGTCTTAGTGCAGACCGATCTTGAAGGAAGAAGAGGCAAATGGAATGTGGCCTTGCTGGAATATGATGTGGAAGTAAAGCCCACAAAGCCGTTCAAAGGACAGGGATTGGAAAAGCTAATGGCCAAATCAAACTTGCATGCCTTGGACATAAACCTGATCACTGCTATGTTCGATGAGAATGAAGAATCATCACCAGTTCAGGTATCTGAAATTTTTTCTCTTTCTCCATGGTATTCAGATATCATATATGTGCTTAAAATTTTTTGACCACCACCCGGCATGCCTAGAAACAATGCGAGAACACTCAAGCTGAAAGCTGCCAAGTTTTGCATTCTAAATTTTGCGTTGTATGGGAAAGATCCCGGTGGAATTTTGTTAAATTTTTTGGTGGAATAAGACGCAAACAAAGTCATGGAGGAGAGTGTGGTGGTCACCTTTTTTTGAATTCAACAGCAAATAAAATTCTGAGAGAAGGGTACTATTGGTTGACATTGTTTTCTGATGTATATAAGATGGTCAAGCACTGTCATAAATGTCAGATTTTTGAAGGAAAACAGAAGTTACAGCCTTTGCCACTTAAGCCTATTGAGGTGAGCGCTCGTTTCCAACCGTGGGGTTGGATTTCATTGGTGAAATTCATCCCGCTTCTTCCGGTCAGCATAGATGGATCCTCATAGCTACAAATTATTTCACAAAATGGATTGAGGCAACTCCCACCATACAAGCTATAGATACGGTAATCATTTCATTTCTTGAAAATAACATCTTGTCTCGTTTTGGTTGTCCGAATAAGTTAATCACAGATAATGCAGTAGCTTTCAAATCAAAAAGGATGGTAGAATTTTGTCATAAATATCACATCATTTTGGGTCACTCAACTACCTATCATCCGCAAGGCAATGGATTGGTAGAGTCATCGAACAAATCATTGGTCAACATCATCAAAATGTTGCTTCAGAAAAAATCCATTGGTATGTCACCATTTGAGCTTGTTTATGGAGTTGACACAGTATTTCCCACATCTCTCTTTGCCCTAGTAGTAAAAATTCTTCAAGAGGCCGGCAGTGAAGAAGATCCCATGCAGAGAAGGTTGAATCAAATGATCCACTTGCAGCAGACAAGAGAAGAAGTTTTCAAGAACACATCCAAATTGCAGGAGAAAATAAAGAAAGTTTATGACAGAAAAGCAAAGGCATATAAATTTCAGTTGGATGATGTGGTGCTGAAGTGGGATGCAAGGAATGAAGAGAAAGGTAAGCACAGAAAGTTCAAGAATCTTTGGAAAGGTCCTTTCAAGATTGCAACATATAGGGGTCAGAATGCCTTTCTTTTGAAGGAAATGAACGGGGAAGATTGTCTGGGAGGGCCGATCAATGGTCAGCTACTCAAGTGGTACCACTGCTGAGTTATTAACACTGCTTCCACTATCATTGTAAATACCATTTTTATTTCATTTTGGTTTCAGTCTATCAAGTTAGCCTTTGAGTCATTTCAATGTCAAGTTTGAGTCAATTTTTTGGTCACTTTAGTTTCATAAATGAGTCAGAGTCTTGTGTTGTTGTGTAAATGATGACTCCTTAGCCCAATGGACGAAGGCACTATCTAGCTCTTCTAGAGATCTGTCGTTCTTGGCACCTCCAAGGAGCTACCATCCCCCATTGGAGCCAATGTTAGAATCGGTCTGGTCAGCCCTCCATCAGAGATCAAAACTCTTTATGCATTTCATTTTTAGGTGTCTCGCTCCATTCACTCAGTTGCATTATTCTAGGGGCATGCCATGATCTGACGGAGAAGGTCATGCTAGTCATTTCCCCTCATATCTGGCTCCTGCTGGCTGAGGTCTTTTGTCAATAATCACAAACGTCCATAACAGTCAAGGTCTGGTCCTTTAATGGACAAAGGTCACTTTCGATCATTAGGTCTAGGGATTAAATCAATTTGGTCTTCAAATATGTCCAGTAAAGCCATGCAGGCTAGAGTGATGCCCTTGCAAAGTAATGATTCATAGAGTTTCATCGTCATATTGATAAACTTTGACTGTTCTTCAAAACTCCATTTTGAAGAAAAGTCAAACAGTGTTATTGGTGACAAAATTTTCAAAAAGGTCTTCAGTTGATTTCTTCAAGTGCAGTCATGGTTTCCGTGGCCAAATGTCCTGTCAAGCAATCCCTGCAAAAAGTGTTGAAAATTTCATCATCTGAGCTAAAATTTCAAAGGGAAAGTCAAACCCAACATTGTTTTAAAGTCAGTGAAAAAGTGTCAAACATGACATTAGAAAAGTTGGTTTTTTGAAAAAGAAAAATTTAAAATCATGACCTCCAAGTCTTATACACAATTTTCCATCACAAACCAAACCCATTGTGCAATCAAAGGCATAGGGAAATGTTGCAAGGTCATGGAGTGTGAAATCGCACGATTTGGAGCAGTTTGGAAGAGATTTCAGGGGCGTGGCGCAGACAGGCAGGGACGCGGCGCACGCGGAGCCCGCCCACAGTGCTTTTTTATAACTGGCATGGCGCACACCCAGGGCGTGGCGCACTGGGTTTTGTGCGTGATGCACATAGACAAAGGGCCAGAAAAAGTGCCAAAGTCCCTCAAATCTTTTGTGAAGCCCATCAAATTGCAAGGTAGGCTCTATAACATCACTTGCTCCTCAAAGTTTATAGATGATATGGTGGTTTTATGCCTATGATTGAAATGCAACAAAACTCATAAAGAAACCACAAGAAAAACACATAGGGCCATTTTTGCCAGGGTTGTGTAATTGTGTTGTTGCTGCCAAGGCTTTATTTTCCCTACCTTACCCCTATTCCTTATTCCCCTATGCCATTTTCCCTATTATCACTACCCTAACACTACCAAACTCATATTCCCCTTCCCTTTCGAATATTTCTCAATTAAAACCCCAAACCCTAACCTGTGAAAATACCCAAAACCCCTACATATCCCTAAACAAAATTCTCCCTCTAACCCCTATTCCCATTACATTACTCCCCTCCTAATACTCCCTTTGTTTCATTGTTCCCCTTGGTGGCAGATATCACAAACAACACCTAGCTTCACCATCATCAAAGGGGCAGCCTAAATACAGTTTATAAATAGCAGTCATGGCATCTGAGGGTTCATCAGAGTATGAGGTGGAGACCCATAGTGATACAGCTTTAGGAGAATAGGCTCCCTGGAGACATCATAGGAGTGGCAAACATGTTAGGGATGAGCCAAACACCCTCACTGAATTGCAAGCATGCCCTCTTGCTATGCCATGTTTCCAACACCTAGCATGTTTTGAATTTTATCAAAGGGTGGAAAATGTCAAAGTTCATCATGAGTTGGCCCGTCTGTTTGTGCTTCACCTACATGGAGGTCAATCTATCTTGGCCGGGGTCACCTTCACATTGACACTCGAAACTATCTCAGTGGCAACAGGCATACCAAATGTTGGAGAACAGTTGCATAAGAAAAAGAAGGTGGATAAGAATCATTATGAGCCTTACATTAAGGCCAGTTGTTTGAGGCATCTCACAAGAGTCTTCCCATTCAGATTTTTGAAAGATGAGTATGCTCCGCTCATGAAATTGATCAGTTGTGAGGGGATGTTTTCTCTCCTATATGCCTATCACATCAGGTTGCTCATGCACTTTACTAAGGTGCGGATGATGAACCTCCCATTTTTCATTTGCGGGAACATAGAGAGGATGAAAAATTTCATGCAGCATAAGACCCCTCAGCAGCAGCTCAACAGTTTTTATCAATTTGCTCTTATCCGAATTTTGGTGGATCATTAGTTGGGATTGCAGGGCATTTCTTGGGAGGACTTAATCTCCCACGACTTCTTCAGTGCTCCACAGGTAGTATTAGAGACAGAGCATGATATAGGTGGTCCTTCACATAAGTATGAGCGCCGTGAGACTGCTACTATGCCAGTATTCATCACCTATCAGAGAGGTAGTAGACATTTATTTGTAGCGGCAAAGCGACTGTTATCTCCACCTGGGGTGGAAGGGGCCTTGTTTCCGACATCAACATCACAGGAGCAGGGTAGAGGTAAGGATCCAGTGCAAGAGGAAGGGCATTTAGGTGAATGAGAGACCGAATTCGCTCTGCTCCGTGATGATGAGACAGATACAAAACCAACAAATGCAGAGCTTAGAGAGATCATCCAGGAGTAGCAATCAGTGATTGAGGCCTTATCCCTTGACTTGGAGAGGGCTAAGTGGAACATGAAGTACCTGGAGCAGAGAAAAAAATATCTAGAGGATCAATGGGTGATCATGGAGCTTCAAAACATATGTGAACATCGCCAAGCTGCACAAAGGAGAAGAGTTGAGCTCACATCATTGGAGCAAGAGATCAATGAGGACCGGGAGGCCCATCTCAAGACCGTTAACATGCACTTGGAGAGGCTACTAGACAAAGGCGACAAGGACCATACTTTGCTGAGACACATGGCTTATCATTACAGGACACGAAATATGAGTGCAAAGGCCCAAATAAGGAGCTTGAAGGAAAAATTGAGCAAAGCAACAAAAGAGGAAAAAGAGGCCAAAGAGCAAGATCGTCTTCGAATCTTGGTTGAGGCTTCTTTGGCATAGAATAGCACCCCATAGAGAACCTCCAGCCCAAATTTCAAGAAATTTGGGGAAATTTTGGTCACATGACAAATTTTTGGGCAAAACATAGGTTTTTTCTCCCAATGGCGCGGCGCTAAAAATTGGGAGCTCCAAATGAAGAATGGTTTGCATTTTTGTATTCAGCATGAAAAATCACAACTACTGGTGCTTGGACAAGAAATTTGGGCAAGATTTAAGCCTCTAGGAGGTTAAAAACACCCAAAAAATGGCCTCTCTGCCCCTTTTTTGACACACAGGAAGCAGTCTTGGGAGAATGAAGATTTGGAGGGGCAAATGAGCACCAAATTCAGAAATTATCGCTGGGTTAGAAAGTAGACAGGATAGTATTTCCAACAAGCACACTTGGGCACATTTTGGAGACTTTCAAGTGCCTCAAATTAGGCTCCAAAGTAGCGCGACGCACACAGGAAAAATTGCCAAATTTGCTTCCGTTTCACAAAATTTCGATTCACGACTTCTCCAAGTGGTCCTGCTCATCTACATTTCAGTTTTTTGGCACCTAAGGTAGCATTTAAAGTATTTTATCTCTATATTGGCTTCTATCCAAGTGGAGAAGGAAGGCAAAAGGTCACCCAAGCCATTTGTCGTGTTTGTAACACTGCACCTGTAGCTGATGGTTGGCTCTTCACCTCCATTTTGTAATGATTCGAGTAACGCCCCAGCCCTTGGGCGTTCTATCTCTTCATGGCACATTCTATATATTGTATGCAAGTTATTTACAAAGGGTTGGTTGGCTGGTAGCTTTTGGGAGACTGTGGGAAAGAAACTCTGTTTCTTCATTGTATATTTTTGACAGAGAATTAATGAAAGGCAAGGGCTCTGTTTCATGAGATTCATGTGGTTGTGAGTGTAGTAAATGTGTCTCTTATGTTTCATATGTATTTTGTACTGTTCATAGTTCAATTCATATCCATTTCTAGTGAAATTTTCTGAGTTAGATAAGGTATAATTCAATTTTATTACTCTGCCTGTGGGAAAATTTCATGTTCAGTGTTCTTCTTTTGTTGAAAAGGATTCATGTTCCCATGCCCTTTTCACTCTCCTATACAATCTCTCCATTCCATGTTATTTCAAACTAAATTGCTACACTTTCTGCCTGCCTTGCCTCACGAAGTAATCTGTGCCTTTGTATTAAATTCTTTGTTCTTTGCTGATCGTTGGTCCCATACCATCCCAGAAGCTCAATCATTCATAAAAATTGTTTCTTGTATCCCTATTCACTTACTAGCCTAGGATCAATACTTCACAGTAAGTCATCTCAGACCGTTTTTTGCTTATCTATTCACTGAGCATGACTCGGAGAGAGCCCTCTCCTGTTCTGGTAGGGCTAGCTACCAGACTGAGCGTGGTTTGTGGTTACCCTAAATTTTTCCTTCCTTTAACCTAGGGCAGATTTAGGTGCTAACAGAATGATTTTCCAAGACCTTTTGAAGATCTTGAGAAATAGATGATTTCGATGTGGAAACATCTAGTGAACATAATTGTGCAATTACACCTCTTTGTTCCTTTTTTAGAAGCTTTGTCATACCATTAGAGCTGATTATCTTTCTAGGTTTCCCAACAATACCCCTTAATTCATCTTCCATTCCTTCCTCATAAAATTTCATGAAAAGTTCTTGAAAAGTAAAAGCTATTGTACCCAAGGGTTGTAGCCATCGGACTCCTAGTACAAGATTAGTGCCTCCCATTGGAATGGAAGGCATTGGGCTAGTCAATACATATTCTCCCATGGATAGCTTGATATTATGGCACTTTCCAGAGAAATTTATTGTTCCTCCATTTGCAACCATCACTTGAAACTCTGGTGTTGGATATAGGAAGCAATTCAATTATTTTGCTACCTTACAATGAATAAAATTGTGGGTACTTCCTGAATCAATCAACACTATTACCTTTTTCTTCTTGATTTGTCCTTCTATCTTGATGGTTTGAGGAGTGGTAATTCTAGCCAATGCATTACAAGATATGCTCGGATTCATTTCTTCTTTATCTAGGCTTTCTTCCTGGAGTATATCCTCTTCTTTTGACCTTTCTTGCTCCTTTTCTTCTTCCTCTTCAGAATCTATGTAGAATAATTTCTTCTCAACACACTTATGACTTTTAGTGTATTTTCTACCATAGCTGTAACAAAGCCCTTTTGCTCTTTTTTCTTCCAATTGTTATGGTGTCAACCTTATAGGTTGTGGAAGACTAGGGGAAACAATACTTCCATCTTTATAGTTGTGAGTGGTATGCTTCCTGGTTGACATAATTTTGCTTTCCATTTTTCTTGCTAACCTAAATGCCTTCTCTAATGAATTAGGTTCCCAAAGGTGAACATCGTGTTGGATATTATCCTTTAAAGTCCCTATGAACACATCAATCCTATGCTGCTCTGGAATATTTTTTACCCTTACGTTCAATTTTTGGAACTCCTCAATTTGCTCCATTATTGAACCCTTTTGTTTGAGACTTATCAGTTGGCTAAAAAAAGTGTTGCTTTTTGTATTCTCATAATGTGTTGTCAATTCTTCCATAAATATTTCCCAAGTGATAATTTGTTTATGAGAGCGAATCCATTGATACCATACAAATTGTTTTGGTTCCAAATATAAAGTTGCAATACGTACCTTTTGTGTGTTTTGCACATTATTGAGATCGAAAAATTGCTCCATCTATAATATCCATTTTGCAAGATCCTTGCCATCAAACTTCCTCATATCAATTTTTGAAATATGGTGGGTCTTCGATCCAACATTAGAGTCTATGAAATCATTATTAACATTTCTTTTGTTCATGTCATGTGTTTCCTTTACTACCCTTTCACCATTAGTAAGTATTTCCTGTAGAAAATTTGTCAAATCTGTCTTCAAATCTATCTTCAAATCGTCAATCTTAGATTCCACACCATTCATCTCAGCTTACATGCCCTTTACCTTAGATTCCATGCCATCTATCTTAGCTTCTGTTAGCTTTTGTGACAGTGAAATTTGTTGCACTTGGTCTTGTAAATTTGATATATCATGTACCATTTCTTCCTCTTCTTCATGAGTCATGCTAGAGCTTTCAGGTTGCTTACTAGGTGTTTGCATTTTCTTTCCTCAGGGTATCAGTTACCGATAATAATTCTCTACTGTGCCCTTTGAATTCCTTCAAAATGATTTTTCAAACCAAGCTTAAGCAAAAATTAAAAAAAAAAAATTCTACACACCTTTTTCACTTTGTAGGAGCTCGATATTGCCTATGATGTATCTATGTAATTTTGGATCATCCAGTTCTAAAATTGTGATCTATATTAGCCCTCTGTGTCATCTTTCCAATGCCACCAGTCTGATCCCAATTGGATTCTCCAAGGAAGAGTTATGCCAAATCTCCCACAGTGACCTAATTATAGACTATTTTAGTAGAGCAAACTTGTATGACATGCCACGTGTCCCTGTTTTGACCTTTGGCTCTGAAAAATATATACAAGAAACTACAGTCCATTCTATTTCTATACCTTCTTACAAATTTCAATCTGATGCTTAGAGAGAAAGTTATGACGATTTTCCCCAGGTCACCTGTTTGGAATGTAATTCAGGAGTATGCAAAAAGACTAACTTCCTTAGATCATATCTCCACAAATATGGTACGAAAAGCTCTAAAATGTGGGCCTAAGCTTTAGTGTGATCTGGTCTCAAGTGGGTTTTTTTTTTAGCTTCTGAAACGTCGCAGAAAATGTTATAGTGAAAATGCCACAATGACCTATTTGGAGCAGCGAAACCCTAGAATCCAAAGCTCTGATACCAAATGTTATGAAACCAGATCACAAAAAGATAGAAAAGATAGATAAACGCCTTATAATTTAGCCTCTTTGAGGGGGAAACCTCCTTTACATTACACAAATGAATGATTATTTTGATAAATCAAATGAAAAAACCTCCTTTCTATATATAGGAGTCTAAGGAGTCACAATATAACCCAACTGACCTAACAATAATAATATAAAGGCACAAAAATAACAATATAGGGATTTTATGGGGCACAATAATTACAATATGGGGACAATAGGGGAAAAATAATATTAATAAGGGATACAACTACAATAGTAATGGGGTAATCGCCAGTATTATAGGGACCTAACAAAGTGCAACTGACCTCTGTTTCCTACTGTACCATGAAACTACAGCTGAACCAAGGTTGAAAATTCCTCTAGAAGTGTTCTTTTGGTCTGATGGACTCCCTACCCAATCCGCACCTGTGAAGCCCTGAATCTTCACTCCCTCTGTCAGTCTATACCACAATCCATACTAAGATGTCCCTCTGAGGTATCTCAGCACATGCTTTGCTGCCTTCCAAAACATCTTGGTAGGATGAACCATATCTTGACTCAGTTGGTTCACCAAAAAGCATAAGTCCGGTCGTGTGTTCACCAGATACATAAGTGAACCCATAAGCTACTGGTAAATAGTAGCATCTACTACCTCACTTGAGGTAGCATCCTAGAACGAGGAGTCTGCATGGGGTTGCACTTCTCCATGTGGAACCACCTGAGTATCTCATTGACATACTTGCCTTGAGACACAAAAACTTTCCCATATTTTTGCCACAACTCCATGCCTAGAAAGTAGTGAATAAGACTCATGTCTTTCATTTCGAACTCGCTTGCAAGGTCCTCCTTACAAGACTAGATCAGCTGATCATCACCTGTCAAAATCAAATCATCGACATAAAGAACAATTATCAATGGCTTACCTTCTACCATGATGTGATAAAGGTTCACATCTGCTTCACTCTTGGTGAAGCCCAACCCAGTGAAATAATTGTCGATCCTGGTGTACCAAGTACGAGGTACTTTCTTCAGCCCATGCAAAGCCCTCTTGAGTTGGCACACATGTGACTCATGATCAAAGGTCTTGAAACCTTCTGGCTACTCAATGTACACCTCTTCCTCAATATTCCTATTGGGGAATGTTGTCTTCATGTCCATTTGATGGATCCTCCAACCCATTTGAGCTGATAGTGCCAACATCGATCTGATCGGTGCATAACTTGCTACAGGAGAAAAAGTCTCATCATAGTCGATCCCCTCGAAATATGAGAAACCACGGGCAACAAACCTTGCATTATGTTTCTCAACACTGCCATTAGCTGCTTGCTTTACCTTGTAAAGCTATATGGAACTCACCACTAAATTTTCCTAAGGTCTTGGGACAACATCCCAACCACAGTTCCGAATGATGGATTCGTACTCCTCCACCATTGCATCAATCCATACAGGTTGCTACACTGCCTCTTTGAAAGAAGAAGGCTCAGACTCTACACACTCCCTAACTAGGGCCATGTAACCTGTGTACCGCTCGGGCGACCTCCTCTGTCTGCGATGAGAAAATGGCTCTCCCACATTCTCCTGTGCGTCCAGCATCAACCTGTCAGCTTCCCTTGAGCAAATTTTCCCATATCTGGAAGACTCATCATGAGTGGATGTATCCACTCCCGGATCCTCTACATGCGGCTACTCCACACTAATCTAAGGCTCCTCCTCCTTAGGAACTGAATGTTCCTCCTCTGCATGCAACTTGAGCTCGCTCTCAAGTGATATTCGCATGGCTTTCTGCTCGTCGAACTTCAGATCTCTACATACCATTGTCCTCTGACTGGTAGGCAGGAACACCTGATAGTTGTGGATTGTATCCATGTACCCCACAAGTATTCCTAACTCAGTTGTTGGATCTAGATTCTTCCAGGCATCTTTGGTCACATGGAAATAAACCGATGATCCAAAGATTTGGATGTGACTTACATCTTGTCGCTTTTTGGAAAAGACCTCCATAGGTGTCTTCATTCCTAGTATACGATGTTGGCTTCTGTTCTACAAGTATACTGTTTCATTGCATGCCTCAGCCCACAAATGTAGTGGTAGGCTTTGGTCATGCAACATCGCTTGAGCTACTCCCACAATCGATTTGTTCTTCCTTTTAGACACCCCATTCTGCTGTGGGTTATGGGGTGCCATCAACTCTCGTTTAATTCCTACTACATTGCAGAAGTCCTTAAACTATTGGGAGACATACTCTCCACCATTGTCACTATGCAAGGCTTTATTTTCTTTCTGGATTCTTTCTCTACCAAGGCTTTAAACTCAAAAAACATCAAGAAGGTCTGATCCTTCTTTTGCATAAAGTAGATCTAACATCTATGAGAAAAATCATCAATAAAAATAACATAGTACCTTTGTTTAGTGGTGGAGGCTGTAGAGTGTTGGAAATAATACTGAGAGGGGGGGGGTGAATCAGTATTATCACATTAATAAAACTTTTTCAATTCCATAATCAGATTCATATATGCTACTTCCACAACTTCTTAAGATTAAGTTAATCGATCTTCAATGAGTGCATTAGGACATTATCAACCATATTATCAGTTAACAGATGCAGTAACCTAAAGTAGATCATCACACATAAGGCACACATATGAACACAATGATATAAGGTGGAAACCCAATGCGGGAGAAAACCACCTGCTGCAAGTCATCTCAATCTTCTTCTTAATAAGAAAATTCTTTTACAATATTTGTACTGGTGCAGCCTTATACCAGTACGGGAGCTACAACCCCCTTTGCTCTTGTACTAGCCGATCCATTTACTAGTACGCAGGCTACTACCTGCTACAATGCTCCAAAGATTTCTTTTAGCTCTTGTACTAGCTTAGATACTAGTACGTAGGCGCCGGCCTACAATCTTCTCCCTCTAAGTACCACGTTTCATCAATTTTCATACTGGATACATTGAGGCACAACTCGTAATCTTGAAAGGCCACATTTCATCCAATTTTCATACTGGATACATTGAGGCACAACTCATAATCTTGAAAGGCCACATTTCATCCAATTTTCATACTGGACCCAACAACAACATTGAAGCTCAAACAACCTTCTGAAACACCCAATCAACTGTAGTAACTAGATCAACAATAATAGGATCAAACCCAGGATGCAACAATGATAAACAAAGATTTTAAGAGAAGGAAGCACCCTGCTCAACTGCTAGCCTGAGTCCGGACTCACCCTGCTCAACTGCTAGCCTGAGTCCCGGACTCACCCTGCTCAACTGCTGGCCTGAGTCCCTGGACGCACCCTGTTCAACTGCTAGCCCGCGTCCCGAACGCACTCTGCTCAACTGCTAGCCTGCGTCCCTCGCTCTGAGTCTTTTGAACTGCCTGCGTCTCGGCGCACCTGAACCCTTCTGCGCCTGCGTCCGGCGCACCTGAACCGGTTCGCTCCTGCGTCCCGGACGCACCTGAACCCTTACTGCACCTGCGTCTCTTTAGATATGAAAGATATAAAGACTTCAAGACTAACCCAAACAGTCAGATCTACAGATCTGATCGTGCGCCATAGCGATCATAGTCCATTAGAAGATTCGCCTTCATAGATCTGGACTAGATCTCACCAAAAGATATTCAACGAAGATGGTGCCTAATCCAAATGAACTCCTTTGCTTTATATAGGCAAGCTTCTCCCCAAAACATGGAACAATACCACGAGCCGACACCATAGAAACGCAAAACCGTCGGCTAGATACCACACAAGAAACCCCCACGTGCTTTTCTCTGTCTTGAAATGTGTGCACTGAGTGGACGCACCCCCTGAACGGCTGGCCTGCGTCCCTGGACGCGGGTTCTGCATGGTATACCTGCGGGGACGCACTTTCTGTAAGGTGTACCTGCGTCCTTCATAATTTCAACAATATTTGAACCTCTGCTTACAAAGAGCTTGCCATTTGATTCCTTTGAGCTATCCTGTAATATGTCACATCTGATATCTCTTCTGTAGATTCATCTGAATGTATATAAGTGAGATGATCTTCTATGAGAGTGTTGCCATCAAGTACAACATATGCATCATAATGCCAACATAGAGAATGGTCTACAAACATCTGTGTGAACTCGCTCCAGGATTGCTCTAGCTCTACTGTCTCGATCCAGAAAGGAAGATTTCACATACTTACCCAAGGTACAACCTTTGCATGTATCCGTTTGCTTCAGTTTTCCCTTGGGAAGTCTGGTAGAAATCTTCTGCATGATCTTCAAGGCCCCATGGTGCAAGTGGTCCAATCTTTTATGCCATAGCTCACCAACATCTTGGATTTACACCACCTCTACTTTGGAACCCAATGTAGAATAGTCATCTACCTCCAGCTTGTAGAGATTCTTTACTCGAATCTCAATTCTCTTTGTCTATCCAGTACGATATGCCCCAAGAATACCTTTCCTTTACTAAAGACTACATCATAACCTTTATCTTCTAGCATAGCGATAGACACAAGATTCTATTTTAGACCTGGAACATACTTTACATCAGTCAAGGTTAGAGGAGCTTCATGTTCTTTTTGAAACACAACCATACCTTCACCAGAAACATGGTACTTTCCGTCTTATCCCATCTTGATCCGCATCTGGAGATCCTTCTCCTCCAGGGTACTGAAAAGATTCTTGTTGCCAGACATGTGGAAAGAGGCTCCACTATCTAGGTACCAAACACATCCCACCATGGATGAAACCATGCATGCTATGAGAGAGAAATCCAACTCAAATTGTGAGGCCATTGCCTCACCGTCTGATCCCTTTGAGGACCCCTTCCTGGATTTCTTCTGTGGACAATTCGTATCATAATTTCCCACTTCATGAAAATGAAAGCATCGCACTTTCAATTTGTCAAAATTATTCCCACCATGGAAAGAACTGGATTTGGGATGGGACACCTTCCCTTTTCCTTTGCTGACCTTACTCAGTAAGGCTATATTTTCTTCATCATCTTACTTTAATGAAGATCCATCTCTAGTGCTTCTTGTAATATCCTCCTACATTAAATCCGACCAAAGTCGTTCCCAATCTGGTAGTTTCTCTCTTCCATTAACCAAGTCTTGGTAGCTATGCCAGCTCTTAGGAAGACCGAGGAGTGCAAGACTCACCATGTCATCATCGACTCTCGTGATCCCTACACTCCCAAGCTCATCCCTGCAGGTGGTGAGCTTGTTCAAATATTTAGAGATTGTGTCGCCCTTTTCACACTTGTTTTTTCGAAGCTTGTCTTTCAACGCCAACTTCCTCTGATCACTGTTGTTTTGGGATAGATCTTTCAATGTTTTCCACATGGAAAATGGTGAATCCTTCCCATGGAGGCTTGAGACAATGTAGTCTCGAACTCCCTCTAGGAGGATCCTCCTTACTTTAGCCACACATTTCTTCCATTCTGCCAATTCTATAGCATTAGCTGTTGTTAGCTTGGGGACTTATTGATCAATGAAGTCATTTAGACCGTTGTCCTCTAATACTATTTCCATGCGATCCTTCTAGGCTATATAATTCGAGCTGCCATCAAGAGCATACTCAAGTCTTAAACCATTGAACGCCATTGGTGAAATTGAGATGTGATAAGAACTTGATTTCTATAATCAGGAACTTGAAACTTCGAACTTCTCCCTTCTTTGTATACTCGTCTTCGCTTTGTCACCTTCGCTCTGATACCATGTAAAAATTCCCACTGTAGATCAACAATTTATGCAATATACTAAAGCAAAATACAAGATCTACTTCTACAACAAACTTGTGGAAGCTTAATCAATTATGAGCAAGATCAAATAGAACACATATAACAGATGAATAGAAACCAATCACACATGAACACAAAACAATACTCTGGGGAAAGCCTCAGCTAAAAAACCCTGATCTTTGTATTATCATACAATTGGAAATATGTTCAGATTACACAAAGAATCAACTCACAAGCTATCTTTCTCTCAGTACAATCGAACAATACAGCTCACAGACCGAATAGACACAAGATATGCCCTCCCTCAGCCCTCCAAACCTCCTATTTCCTTGGGGTCCAATGCTGCCACTTGTGTGAATTGGCCTCATCAGACACTCACCAAACCTAAAAGTAACTACATAATCTCCAATGAATGAATTCCTTCTGCATGCAAGAGATATCCTCCATGGAATATTCCTACAACTGATAGTACACTGTCCCATCAGTTGATCTCAACTGGGTCTCTATTTGAACTAACATGCATGAGTTATTTATGAGAGAATTTTCAGTTATTTGAAGTGCAGTAGTTACATGCATGCATGCATGAACTAACTGAACGCACAATTAGTTCAAAAAACTATTTGAACAAATCTAACTGGACTTAACTCAGTGAACTAATTACAACTCAAATTACAACTCATCCTTATCTCTTTAACTAAGGGATAAATTCCTCAATTAATGGGATAACTATTGCATGTCCTCACATAGACTTCATGTTTGATTTTCTACAATTAATTAACTCAAGATGAATGAATTAATTATTTACAAACAACTGCTAAGATCAAATTCAAATTTTACTTCTCTATTTTAGTTTAGGGACTAACTAAAATAGAAAGGTATCCCGAAATGCTATTTATGGCAGTGATATTTTTAGCACTTCTATATTTATCATTTCTTGTTGCTATTTTCAACAAAAACATTTTCTATAAGTATGTATTTCCAAGGGAAATAGTCATAGATCAAGTGACCCATTCACTATGGGTCTCATCAAAAGGATTATGGAGTAGGATCACATTTATCATAGGAAGGCTACTCCATATCATCCTTAAGCCAATAGAGAAGTTGAGGTAACATATAGAGATTTCAAAGCATACTAAAAAAATTAATCACCATGACTAGAAAAGATTGGGATCACTGGCTCATTGAGGCAACATGGGCCTAAAAAACTACTTTGAAGACCACTATGGGGATTTCCTCTATTAGTTTGTCTTTGACAAGGATAAAATGATAGAAATTGAGATTGAGTACATTGCATTAAGGATAAATTCATAAATATAAATGGATCTAATAAATGCCTAGAAAGAATAAGATAATATCTGAATGCAGTAGAAGAACATAGGATGCAGGCTCTCTTTCACACTAAAATGGTCTAGATGCAAATGAAAATATGGCAAAATAAGTTTATCGGAACGGGGGAATTTAAGGAAGGTGAGTTTTCCTTGCTTTTTGACTCTAAATTTAAATATTTAAAGAGAAGACTCATGACCTGATGGCTAGGACCATACCTAGTGGAGAAATTCCATGATAATGGCTCTGTGTAGATCAAGACTATTGATCAAGAGAACATCCCTCTTCTAGTCAATGGTTTTAGGCTTAAGGTCTAAAATAGATATTTATTGAAGCGTGAATTAATAAAAGAAATAAAGAAATTGAATTTGAATGTGGTCGAGAGTATGAATAACCCCAACCCATCCAATCAATAAAATATAAAAATGAAAAAAAAAAAATTGGAAAAAAATGAAAAAAGAAAAGGGTAATAAAAAAATTCTCAGGTGAAAACCTCATCCAGGGTGCATAAGACAAACTATGAAATTGAAAACCTCTATCAGGTAGTTTTTGAGATTGCAAAATACCCTATCCCCCCCCCCCCCCACCTTGTTTGGCACAACCCAACATGGCCCAATTTTTTATGAAAACTCCACATTTTAGGGACCAGAGTGTGTGGTACCACAGAGCTATGTACTGCATGATATTTTAGGGGCTTCGAGGTGGGTTGAAGTCCCTTATTTTTGTAATGGGTTTGGGGCAATAGTTGATTGTTTTTAAGAGAACCATGTTATTTGGACAACGGTATGGAGGAGTCATGGAGAAAAATAGAGGATCACTACTGTGTGCTCCTGACAGGTGTTGAGTAGAGTATTGCAGAATTGAAAATATTGGCATAAACATCGAGACAGCCAACATAGATCGACCAAAGACTCCATCTAGAAAGACTAATAGGGACAAAATTTGGGATGAGGATATTGTAGATACCTATTAGATCTCTGCAATTCGAATACATTGAAGTCAAGAAACAGGAAAAACATTGGGATCATGTCAATATGAACATGGTAGTGTTGCCCACTCCAATATTACATGAACTGCACCAAGGCATTACAAATGAGCTAAAGGAGCACAAATAATGCAACTCACAGTTAAATATTCATGTAGAAGCTCGACTAAAGAAATAACTCGACCATGCCATTAAGGATAAGGTTTAGGTAGAGCTACATCAACAAAGATTGAAAGATGTGGTCAAAGCCGCTTATGGGGAAGTTGCAGACATGTATGTCCATGTGGAGGATTCAGTAGAAGATAAGGTTTTGAAGCTCGACCTTGCAGTCAAGTAACCAAAGAAGAAGGTTGTGGATGTGCACTTAGAATATGAAATAAAGATCAGTGAGTTGAAAATGAAGCTACAACCATCCACGCCACTAGAAGTGCATGAATAGAAAAAGATAAACCTAAAGACTGTAATGACATGAATCTCCGAAATAGTGGCAAAGTGTGGAAAATTATTGGACGAGACTGTGAAAAATTGAACTTTTTTGTAGGAAGATACAAATGTACAAAAGATATAAAATGACATCCAGAAGAAGCAAAAGAATCTAGAAGAGATTCAGGAAACTACGAATACCTTTCTAATCAAGCAGAAGCTCACTAGAATCAGTGAAGGCAAGGAACTTCAGAAATAGATAAAATAACTCAGAAGGGAAGAGTAAATTTTGTCGAAGAGAACTCAACAATGGTAGGATTAGGCTCTCCGGCTATGACAAGAAGTGGATGGGAAGCTCGAGGAGCTTCAACAAATGGAAGAAGTAGTGTTTCAACATGAGGGTATCAACAATTTATTTTGTAGGGTGGATACGTAAACATATCTACCCTATCAACAAGATATTTTCTTGTACCTATCACAATTTTTTGAGGAACAACACTTTGTTCCAACATTTACCTTTCATTCCTTCCATCATAAACCATAAATACTACTTTCCACTTCAAAAAATTCATCCAAAGGTCACCTTTGTCAACCTACAATCTCCTATAAGAAAGTGGTAGGAAATAATGTAAATCTATAGGAAAGTTATGACTAGTCTTGTAAGATATACATGACTACCCAATATCCATCAATAAGCCACAACTTAGCAACATCTACATATTTGACCTAAAAGTATCAAAGAGTGACTCCCTCTAGGTAAAATCAAACCCTTAGCAAGAAAATGAAGTCAACTTGAAAATTATACATGATACTTTTTTCATCTACATGATCCTCTATGGACACATTTTCATAGAATCACCTTCAATCCATAATTCATGGCACCAAAAATCAGTATAGAAGTGTCATATAAGACCCAAGTTGAATACTTAAGCCACAATTCTCATATGGTTTGCATGTAGATTTATATAATACCAAGGCCGGAAAACCAAATTTTCATTAGATCAAAGAATAAATTTCAAAAATCTCCAAAACACATCATAAGTGAGAAGATGATGGTAGTGCCATTCGGTAGAAGTTGTCAAAAAATGTCTTCCATGTGCCTAAATGATCATGGTTTTCCAAATTTCAAAATGATAACCACCACGAATGAACCTTGTATCACATTACGAGTAAACTCATGGGAAGGAATTGAAATCTACGTACAATGAGAAAAAATAAAACAATTTTACACCACCACTTAGTTACAGGTTCTCTGTGACCATAATTCTGCTGCAAGGCTTCTACGAGAGTTGTGCCAGGGTTTCTGCAAGAGAAACACCTAGTTTCTATAGGACTTGCACCCAAATGGTACAATAAATTCCCTTGAATCCTATAAGAATGGTACTCATATAATTAGCAACTGAAATTGGACAAGGTTTATCACCTTAAGAATTGTTTCACTTTTCCCTTTTGATGAGGCACATTTACTTATGAAAATAATGGAAATTAGGAGAAAAAGGAGGTGAAAGGTCATAGGTTGCACGTGAGGAGGAAAATTAAGGAAAATAATTGGAAATAGGAGAAAAAGGAGGTGAAACCTCACATGTTTCATGTGAAGAGGAAAATTAAGGAAAATAATAGAAAATGAAGAAAATAGAGGTCACATTAACAAAAATGTTTGTGAGAATTAGCGGGCAAGATTTTGTCAGTTCAGTTTTGGATCTCTCATTATTATCTCTCTCTTTCCCTCATACTCTTGGTTTCTTAGAGTTTTCTTGGAGCACTCTTGGAGGGTGTGGCATACTTGGATTCTTGGATCAAGAAGGCAAAAGAAGAGCAGGAAATCGTAAGAAGGCATCAACATCAGCAGCTACATCAGATTTTCTTGCAGGTACCGAGTTGCATGTATGATTTATTCACTAGTTTTGGCATGCATGGCACATGCATGTGGTTTATTAGTTATGATCTACCATTAGCATGGAGAATGGTCGATATTGACAATGGATTGCCTAGCCTTACCATTTCTTGGATATCCATGTTGATTGTGGGTTTAATTTCTTGTTTTGATTGGTTCTCACTTTTCCATAGATCGGGTTGAGTTACTAGTCCTGGAAATCTTGGTTGAACAAATGCTCTAGAAGCCCTGTAACATCTTGGGTTGAGATACTAGTCTTGGAAGCCCTGGTTAGAAAAACACTCTAGAAGCCCTTAGATGGTTGAGTTATTAGTCCTGGAAACCTTGGTTGGACAAACACTCTAGAAACCCTATATAAGTTGTGGGTTGAGTTATTAGTTCTAGAAGCCTTGGGTGGAAAAACACTCTGGAAGAATTGGAAGGCTTGGATGGAGACCAATCTGATGATGGTTTTTGTTGATGTCCGAATGTGAGGTGGAATCACTATTTGATGGGTTGAGGTGGGTGGCCTTTGGAAGCCCTGGATGAGTGTTGATTGATGTGTTCTACAAGATCTCACATTCATGCTTGGAATATGGCACGGGGGTGATTAGCTGAAGAGAGACTTGGCTTAGAAAATCTATGGATAGGTGAAATTTCATAGTCCCATATCCAATTGGTTCATTTCATTTAATAATAATAATAATAATAATAAAAATTCCCTTGATTTTCATGTGCAAATGTACTAATGTATATATGGATTTTGATGGTTGATATGTTTATTTATATCTATTCCTATTATGTTTTTTTTATATGCACATTTACCCCGAAGGTTGTTACAGAGTGTTATCAGTGCATGGTTCAAACACTTCGACTAGATGGGCTCTATCATAGGCAAAATGAAGAACATAGGTTAAATTTTAGACCTTTCTATAATATCCGTTATAACGTTTCTTCTGTGGAATATTTGAAGTCAAATTTTTCTCCATACTTAAGGTAAACCCCACTGATAATGTGGTAAAATTTTTAGATATTGGTTTACAATACTTTACGAATTATGATCAGGAAGTTGACCTTCCTGAATACGCCTTTAAACATGTCACGTTGGAATTTCTACAATAACATTTCTTCTGTAGTCTTTTAAAAGTTGAAACATCATCCACATTAAGGGGAAATATCAATGATTATGTGGTAGAAATTTCAGATATGGGGTCGCAATATTTTACGAGACATGAGTAGAGGGAGTCGAGCCTTTTGAATGCTCCTAAAATCAGGTCTCAAACAGGACACACTGATAGTTTTGTTATAGCTTTTATTCTCGGCACCCTCAAGAGATGAACTCTTTTCCACAATGAGAGGAAATCCCACTTATATTGTGATAAAAAATTTAGACATTTATTCACTACAGTGTGATATATGACCAGTGTGAATCGAGCTTTCTGGATATTCCTAGAATTGTGCACCAAATAGGATTGTGTTGGCATTTTGTTATAACTTTTTATCTATGAAATATCAAAAGCTAAAAATTGAACCTTAGCTAGGAATAATTCCACTTATCATATGGTTCAGTTTCCATAACTGGTACTACTAAATTTTAGGATATATGCATTGAATCATTCACTATATTAGTTTGCATGCAAAGTGTTTAATGAAATGCTTAAAATGGTTCAATAATTAATTGCATACAAACTATTTGATAAAATGCCCCAATGAGTATGTTGTGTGTGGGTGGGGATAGTATTGATGTGTAATAGTATTTTTGTAGTTGATATATTCTTATTTGTATGCAAATAGTTTGCTATATTAGTTTGCATGTAAAGTGTTTGAAGAAATGCTTACATGCAAATGTGATAGTATAGTAGTTGTTTGAAGAAAATGTAAAAGTATGGCAATTGTTTGAAGAAAATGTTATTTTATTTTGGATGGGATAATATTGTAGTATGTTAATATGAATGTAGCTCATATATGCCTATTTTCATGGAAATAATTTGAAGAGTTGCATGCAAGGAATTTGAAAAGTTGCATGTAAGGAAATGGAAAAGTGGCATGTTTTTAGTTATTATGTTACAAGTGGGATAAGTGCAATGTTTTTGACTTAGTCACATACAAATTTATGATAAATAAAAATCAATTTATTTTCAAGTGTGATTAAATTTAGTAGAGCTCTGGAGATCCCATTTCCATAATTGGACATTGGAGATTGGGACATTATAGCAGCTTCCTCCTTCTACCTTAGTGTGGATCATGTCTAGTAAGGGGGTATGCTTATAGGTTGTTAGTACTGGTGAATGTTGATTTCAATTAATAGACACGATGTCTTGATTTTTGGAACATGTGACTAACTATGTATTAATTATATGTCGCTTACATGTTGATTTCATGATACCTATTTACATCCTTATATGTTAGGTTACATTTTTGAATATTTTGATTACATGTATCAGTCATGTAGGTTGATTACAAAAATTGATCACTTATGTTTGACTACATGCGGCTATGCATATTGGTAGTTGGTTTGGAATTTCTTATGCATACTATTGGTTGCATGTGGAAATATGTACAATGGAGTAATGGTTGTTGTCATGCATAAAGTCATGGTTTGTGTAGTTGATATGGTCATGCATTGATGACTGGACTCTAGCTAGAATGATGTGTGTATGGTTTGGTACTCATTTGTTATATGTCTATATACAATTGTTATGCATGTATGGTCTTGATTATAGCATGCATGAATATTAGGTCAAACATGCCTTGTTACGTAATGGTATGCAATTTAGGTCATCATAGTGCTATTGGATGTTATGATGCTAATGTGTTGGCTGAGATAGAGCAGGAGATGCAGATCATCATAATGAGGTTGCAACATTGGACTTTGGGGTAAGAGCAGATCATCATACGGGTAGTATATGTTTGGCATGCGGGTATGTAAGTTAAGGATTATTATATGCATTATGGTTATAAACATTAGGTTTACGAACATGTATTTGATGTTATGGTTACATTCATGATAAATGTTAGATGATTAGTGTGGTTATAATCACATGCGTTAAATAGTTAAGAATGATAGTAACTTGTAGTTGTATGCATTGCTATTGTTGTTTTATCTTAGATAACCTGATGATTATGCTATATGTTGCTAATGAGTCTGTTATAGGTTAACTTGTCAATTTTTATATGACAGTTAGCTTGATGCTTCAGTTTTATGTTATTGATGAGAATGATATATAGCTTATTGTTTTATATGATATTAACTTGATGATTAGGGTTATTTCATTGCGATATTGATGTTATAATTTGGATTGGTCATATGCGTGATGGTTATGTTTATTGCCTTAAATATATTGATGTTATATGTATTGTGTTAACCTAGTTTGACCTATGCAGATGGTTATGGTTGCAATATTCATGTATGAATCGACATAATTGTGAGACAGTGTCATACTAATCTAGATTGACTTTGCATATGTGTGATTGATAATTGTGTATGATTTTATGATGTGAACATGTTAGTTAGTTACTGTTATGGATATCATGATTTATGTTAATATGTTGTGAAGTTTTATTGTGCTAACTTGGATTGATTTTGCATATAAGATTTCCTCCCTAGATATATATTAAGGTATGAGTTTTCTTATGTCATATATTTGGTGCTTGGTTGTTTAATTATGACATCTATTTGGTGTTTGAGTGTTTGGCGCCTAGTTGATTCATTTAACATGGTATGTTTACAAGTGGTTGAATGATTTATGAATTTCTTAATATGAGTATGTGTTATAGACATTTTTTTGCCTTACAGCTCTAAGCATGAAATGTCCATAAACCAAGGGATCCTAAGTCCCTAAAAGTGTTGTTACGGCCCCTAAAGGAATAAGGTCAACAAATTATAGCTTCTCCCAGAAGTTATCCACCAGAAACTGCTTAGAATCAGTCAAATCAGGATCATTTCAGCTGCTCCACTAGCTAGCTGCATTGCATAGCACCCAAGTACACTAGCTAGGTGCATTGCAACGTACCTAAATGCACTACCACGGTGCGTTGAGCGGGAAATGACAAATGGCAGTGTCATTCTGCGAGGTGGAGAGACAATGGAAGCTTCCAGAATCTTCCCCAATGACACTTGCCTCACTGAGTTCGACCAAGGATGAGTAAGGGGCTCTCAGTCTCCAAGTGGAAGCAAGAACTGATAGAGAGAAGCCACTAGTCAGATCATAAGCTGACTCATCCTCTTTGAATACATCTATATATGGATCCCTCATCCCAGAGATCAAGAGGCTGGAATTTTGTACATTCTAGAGAATTGCTGTTGGTTTTAAGATAGATATTAGAGTATTGGGTGATTTATGCTTTGTTGGAGGTGAAGAGGGGATTCCTTTGCTAGGGGGTTGATGCAGGATTAGGAATCATCGGTTGTAACTCCTCTTGGACCTTCTTGTTATATCAATAAAACTATTTGAGTTTCTCCTACATGCTTGTGTATCAATGATGTTTGTTATATTTGCATGTTTAGCTTAAATCTGATCCTAAGCTATTTATGAATATAAATCCATGTCTTTGTGTAGTTTTCTTCTTCTGTGATCTTGCAGGAACTTGGTGAAGCTGGGCAAGTAAGGGAGCAGGGAGCTGGAAGCCATCAAAGAGGAGAGAGATTGGATCAAAGGACTAGCGCAAGACATAGGTTGGTTCATCCTATTCCTCTTCGTTTATAGTTCATAAAGAAGAATACAAAAGTAGTTTTCTCTGTTTGTTTCCAAGGTACTGTCACACCTTAGTGGGATAGGGTCGTTCTGAATAGAAACTTTTCCCGTTAAAAAAATGGCGACTCCACTGGGGAACGTGTCTAGTTAGTTTGTTTGTGTTTCTCTTGTTGTTTGTTTCATAAACACAGAAGTAGCAATCGAACTGCATTTGCCATTATCAAATGCAAAGTAGACATCTGCTACTTCAATCCATTAACTGGATTTGTTTATGATTTGAACAGCTGATTCACAAATGATCTGATTACCCTTTGTGATAGCTCTTAGACCTCCTTTAAATCCACCCTCTGATTGTGCATTACTGATTGCTTTTACTCGGCCAAAAACCATAGATTAAACTACAAACCATGACCCAGAACCCAGATAGAATTCTCGTTTCTGCCCCAGCGCAGGCTCTGTGAAGAGATTCTGCATTTCAACGCAGTTCCCGAGAGGGCTACCTGTGCTGCAATCCAGTTTCTCTGTGTAACAGGTGCGCTGATCAGCCTAGCCCTGTGCAACTGAGGTTCTTTGCTTCATTTTTTTCAGTTTTGTCTCTGATTTTTTGCAACCTGTGATCAGTGTGTGTCTGTTTAAAAACCCCTTTTCTTTGCCTTAATTCCACCTCCTTTGTACAAAAAGAGTGTAGATGTTCTTTGTGTGTTTGTTACACCATTTACAGTTTTCCTTTGAAAAAGTAGAATAGTCATACTGTCGTCCTTTGATTTAGATCTGTCGTAAGTGTCGATTTTGATCTTAGGAGAAAGTTTATTTGTTGTTGACAGTTGATTATGCTTTTACTTTTGCCTTTGGTTTGAATTTGTGACTTTCTAGTGTCGAAACGAGTATTTATTTCAAAGTCATAAAGTGTCGTAATCTTCTCTACCTTTTGATTTCGAAAAGAAGCTTGTTTGTGTTTGTCACTTGAAAGAAAATTCAGATTTGTACATCAAATTTCTTTTTAGGCATCAATATTAAGAAAGTGAAAACAAATACATGCATATGTGCATTTGCATATTGATAGTCTGCTTGGCTTGATTTAGGAAAAGTGCATTTACAGTGTGCTCTTTGCTCTTTGAGAAAAGATTGTGTCTTTCTTTTCCCCTTGTAGCTAGGATTTTCATTGTTGAAAAGAGATAAAAGTTTGCTTATCATCTTTAGATTGCATTTTAGGAATTACATCTACATCTCGTGGTGATCCCAAAAGGCAAACTTCTAAGAAAGATCAACTTAAAATAAATTGAAAGAATCTAACAACGCTTTGGAACTTAATGCACAACATTTAGAGGTCTAGGCTAGAGACGTATTCCGGCGTCGTAAAGCCTGGTAACTGTTGTCCTCACTGATGGTTGGGTGATTCCTCCACTTGAGACGATAAGTCCCAGTACAGACTTGTGCTCCCACGTACCGTCGAGTATATATTGGAAGACCCCTATAGGCTTAAAACCTTTTATCCATAGGAAGCCATGTCGGCCGCCCTACTGATCGCAATGCACCGAACATAGCATTCGGGAAAATTGACTGTTGTACCGTAAAACGTATTCTGCAGTTCTGTGATTGGTTTGGTACTCCCTCTACCTAGATCTCCAGAGCAGTCCCTTTCGTTCCTTTTTAGACTCCTTAACGGAAAAGGTCCATCTGAGCACTTGTCACTTCAGGCTCATTAAAAATCGAAGGAGACTAGAGTCATCTTTTGTTTTTTCTCAACTCTTTAAAATTGAAAAAACAAGTTGTGTCAAAGCGTATAAAAATTTATTTTAAACGGAATATTCATACCCTTTTCCTACGTTGATCTTAGGTTGAGAAAATGGAGTCTACCAACCAAGGAATTCCCCTTGGTGGAAATCCTAGTCCCTTCTCCTCTTGGGGAGATGTTGGTGCACCCCATATGGCCACATTGTCGCTTCCAGGATTGACAATTGGCTTGCCAGTATGGCTCTTCTCAACCAATGTCATTCAGAACACCACTATTCCTGAACAATCGAATCAGCAACCAGACGAGTCCAGAGTTGCCCACCAACCTTCTACTTCCTCTAATTATTCCTCTCCCCCTTCCTCTTCGCTTGATGGGGCTGGCAAAGCCAAAAGTCAAGTTCCTAAGGAGAAGAAGGAGAAGAAGAAGAAAGAGAAGAAGAAGAAGGAGCCAAAGGCGAATGGGGGAAAATGAGTGTCGTCTAACGAAAATCCACACACTGCACCGACCAGGCCTAAATCGCCATGTGTCATTTGCAAAGGAGACCACTTTCACAGAGATTGTCCTTGCATCCCTCGGATACTAAGGGACTGGTCCCCTCGTTTGCACAATCCGGTGTCATCAACCTCTGATGATCATGTTGAAAGCACACCGTCAACTAGCGAAAGTGAAGCCCCAGGACAAAAAGGGAAAGCTAGATTTCCCTGTAAACTGTGCGAAGGCAATCATGTTGTCCACCGTTGTCCCTTCTTAGACGAAGCGAAAAGAGTTTTGGATGATCGTCCGGTTTCACCGTTACGACTTCCTCCTGGATATAAAAAACTCTTGCCGAGTTTGTCGCTAGTTGAGAATCCAGCTGGCCCGTTCAAGTGGTCGGCTAAAGCGCCTATCATCGAAGACAAACCATCTGAATCCATACCAGACGAAAGTCAAAAGGGCGAGGCGGCAGTTGACCCGGTCTTGCCTTCAGAGGTTTTATCTTCGGATGATACAGTCACTGAAGAGAACAAGGATGACACCGTCCAAATTCTCTTCATCAACACAGACTCCGACGAACATGGGGGCAATCTACCCATTCCCTTACCGCAGGAGGGAAGTTTGTCAGAGCCATACCCGGCCATCTACTCGGTCCCACCTCCAAGCAACCTAGTTGTCTCCTTCGATTGGAATCAACTAGGCAGACCCCGTTTACCAGCAAGCATACCATTCCGAATTATCGTTCAAATATATAGAATGGTTATGGCTGATACCATCATAGATGAGGGGGTTTCTGTGAGTATCCTTTCCTCTACTGCTTGGAAAGCGCTTGGTTCGCCATCGCTCTTGCTTGAGATGAGAAATCTGACAGGCTTTGATAAAGGAACCAGTCGACCTTTAGGGATCCTCCCCAATGTGCCCATAACATTGAGAAGGAAGACAGTTCAAATGAACGTAATGGTAGTTCAAGGACCCTTGGATTATAATCTACTCCTTGGATGAGACTATATTTATTGCATGGGAGCCATCGTCTCCTCACTCTTTAGAGTAATGTGTTTTCCGCACGAAGTAAGAGTGGTCAAGCTCGTGGACCAGCTTTCATTTCCCGGATCACGCATAGCGAATAGTCATATACCATCCCTAAATGGTGTCTTCACACAAGAAATGTCTCAATCCCCAGTCCGTCCTCCCGATGAGTGCGAGTAATTCGGAGGGATATGACTGAAACCTAGGGGGCATGCGTCCTGGTCTGCTTCGGCAGGAAAACTTCGGGTATAAGGTAGGTTTCCGCGGGAGAATATGACTAGTCTGTACCCTGTCCGTGATTGGAAGAGGGGTTATTCTAGAATAATATTCTCTTGTCAAAGTTATGTGAGTTGGCAGACGTCGTCACTCACCTTTATTTATCTCGGTAGACATCGCCGAAGAAGTGTTTTATTTACGCCGTAAATAGAACAATCTTTGGGTAACCTATAACAGGTAGTACCCTTCCTGATAAAACGAATGTTTTGTCAGCTCGAATAAAGGGTGACCCTTCCTGATAAAACGAATGTTTTGTCAGCTCGAATAGAGGGAGACCTCGAAACTCTGTTTTATACCTGGGGGCATGCAAACCTTTTGGAGTGCAAGCGAGGGGCGACTATTTATTTTTTAAATTTTTAGGACCTCTAACCCTTTAAACTCGTAGGATTAGTCGTCACCTAACTTGCATAAAGAAAGGATGTGGGGCAAAAATCTAAAAATTGCCATTTTATATGAGACATTCTTATCATATGACTGGACTAATCGAGCAGTTTTAGCACATAGTTCAAGCTCGTTAAAAAATAAACATAAGACATGAGCAAATATTTCCACCCACGTTTAAGCTCGTTAAAAAATGAACTATTCCCCGGTAAATAACCACCGTGAATGAAGCATTTCAGCCATTAAAGCCTTGGTCGTGTTTGCACCGTCACCTCCACTTTTCCATTGGCCGATCATTCACATCCATTTGATTGTTTACCCATTTTGAGGAACAACTGCGAAGAGTGATTTCACTAGCCATCCTTGTGACACTACCATGATTCGAAAATTCCAACCCTTACCTAGAATCAGCTACTACCCATTTTATCACTCGTTCCTCAAAAGACGAATCTTCTTTAAGCTCTTTTCAACTGACTCGTAAAATATGAAAAGATTTCCAAGTTTTGGCCTTCCAGCTCATTAAAGTGACCGGAAGTGTTACACCTTGAGAAATGAGCTTGCCAGTTGTCCACTCTCGTTCAGCGCAGGTAGCCTTTGTTCCAGTTGACATTCAACGCAGGTAGCCAGTGTTGGCTTTGACATTCAGTGTAGACAGCTAGTGTAGCCACTGAAATGATCCTGAATTGACTTGTTTTTTAGCAGTTTCAGGTGGAGAACTTCTGTGAATTGCTATGGTTTGTTAGCCTTGTTCCTCTAGGGGTAGGAACAACATGTTTATGGACTTTGGATCTCTTAGATTATGGACATTTCATGCTCAATGCTGTAAGGCACAAAAATGTCTATAACAGTTGCCCCCTAAGGTATGAGGCTGTTTATCGGGCGAAATGCTTTATCAGGGGGATCCGAAGTTCATCCAATGCTGGGAGGAGACCTGTAATAAGATACAATACAATACATTATTTTTCATACTGCTTCCATGATCTAGCTAAGGCAGGCATTCCCATGCTCAGCTTTATAAATTCATTTTTCTGTACATAGAACAGACATTCGTCAGGTGGTAGACTGATAATTTTGATGAAATTATCATCCTTTGAGTAGGATGATTATCTGTTGCAATGATGTACATGTCAATGTCTTTATTTTTCTTGAATATATATCGCAGCCTGGATGGATGAAACTAGATTCGGGGTCTTCAAACTCGTTCGATCTTCACTCTAAGTACAAGTCGATCCATGTGAGAAATGTTCTGAAGTCGAACATGGAAAGACATCGCTTGATTACCGGTCAATGATGTAAACCGTTAACAAGCGCGAGAGGAATCACCGATAATGATAATGAACCTCAAGGTACTGCAGTACAATTCATGTGGTGTGAATAAAGGACTTGGCGTCGAACACCACGCAAAATCTTTCGGTCGAAGGTCATTGATGTATACCTGTCACCGGAAGTGAGAAACATGCCATTGTGGCATGCAAGCTTCAAAGTACTGAAGGGGTTTTTCCTAGATCAACTTCTTGGATAATGAGTTGATGTCGACAAGAAGCGACCCGTCAAAGGAGGGCCTTAATGAATCCCAAATCAGTGACACGGAACGGAGCTAATGATTTTAATGGAGGTGAAAACGATCTGTGACATATGATTCAGGGTGGCGGTCATGAAAGGATGAAGGATAATGTATGGCAGTGGATGGGACATGGTTGACTTTTCTGAACGACTTCTCTTGAACATATGGCGACACTGATACGATGGATCGGTAGCATTACCCCAAATATGGATGGTATGGCGAGACCATGGATGTGACCGGTGAATGAAACAACCCAACCCGATTGTGGTACGGAGGAAAAGTGTCATGTTCAAGAGCGACTTGCTACCATCAAAGTTTTCTTTAGTTTCTCCCAATTTTTCCCCAATCATTGCTGGCCAGTACCTCTTTATTTTTGTCAAGCTTGAGGAGGATAACATATGCTTGTTCTATAACCTACCCTTCGGGCAAGCCCATCGCTATGTTTTAACGAGCCTAGCGATAATGAAACTCGTTCTCGTCTAAAGACAAGTTTGTCGCTATTTAATGATTTTAACGAGTCTAACGACAAGGATAACTCGGTCCTTTTCATTTTTAGAGAGTCTTAAAAGATACATAAAGTCAACTCGAAAATTCCTTTTTCGTCATCAAATCCCTTAAGTCTAAAAAAGTATAAAACAATACAGAAGGGATGAGTTTTCGATAGTTTTAACGAGCCGAATAAAACAAGCGCTCGATCTTTTTGTGCAATAATCCCTCAGGTCCAAAAAGATTAAAATCTAGAGGAGGGATAGCTCTTCCTGTCCCTTTAACGAGCTGGAAGGCCAAGGACTCGGCAATCTTTTCATATTTTACGAGTCAATTGAAAAGAGCTTAAAGAAGACTCGTCTTTTGAGGAACGAGTGATAAACAGGGTTAGCAGCTGATTCCAGGTACAGGTTGGAATTTTCCAATCATGGCAGTGTCACAAGGATGGCTAGGTGAAATCACTCTTTGCAGCTGTTCCTCAAAATGGGTAAACAAGCATATGGAGGTGAACGATCGGCCAATGGAAAGTGGAGGTGACGGTGCAAACACGACCAAGGATTTAATGGCTGATGATATTACATTCACAGTGGTTATTTACCAGGTAGTTCATTTTTTAACGATCTTAAACGCGGATTGAAACACTTGCTCAATCTTATGTTTATTTTTTAACGAGCATGAACTATGCGCTAAAACTGCTCGGATCTTGCGTTTATTTTTTAACGAGCATGAACTTTATGCTAAAACTGCTCGATTACCCAGTCATATGATAAGAGTGTCTCATCAAGATTCTATTTTTTATGGAGCTTCATCTCACTAAGCTTTGCTCCGCATCCTTTCTTTATGCAAGTTAGGAAACGGCTAACCCAAAAATAGATAAATAACCGCTCTTTACTTGCACTCCAAAAGGTTTGCATGCCCCCAGGTATAAAGTATGATTTCAAGGTTACCTCTACTTCTCTTCCTTCAAAACAATTGTTTTAGAGAGAGAGAGACTTCACCTCTTTCAGGTTACCCAAAGATTGTCTCGTTAATCTTTCAAACAAAACACTTCCTCAGCAATGTCTACCGAAATAGACAAAGGTGAGCGACGATGCCCGCCCTCTCACATAACTTTGACAAAAGAATCTTATTCTAGAATAACCCCTCTTCCTCTACGGATGGGGTACAGACTAGTCATATTCTCCCGCGGAAACCTACTCTATACCCAAAGTTTCCCTGCCGAAGCAGACCAAGACGCATGCCCCCTGGGTTCCAGTCATATCCTCCTGGATTACTCGCGCTCCTCAGGAGGACGGACCGTGGGTTGAGACACTTATTACGTGAATAGACCATTTAGGGATGGTATGTGACTATTTGCGATGCGTGATCCGCGAAATGAAAGTTGGTCCACGAGCTTGACCACTCTTCCTTTATGCGGAAAACACATTACTCTAAAGAGTGAGGAGACTATAGCTCCCATGCAATATATATAGTCTCGTCCAAGGAGTAGGTTATAATCCAAGGGTCCTTGAACGACCATCACGTTCATTTGAATGGTCTTCCCTTTCAATGTTATAGGCACATTGGGGAGGATCCCTAAAGGTCGACTGGTTCCTTTATCAAAGCCTGATAGATTTCTCATTTCAGGCAAAAGCATTGGCGAACCAAGCGCTTTCCAAGCAATAGAGGAAAGGATACTCACAGATGCCCCCTCATCAATGATAGTGCCAGCCATCACCATTCTGTATATTTGAACGATAATTCTGAATGGTATGCTTGCTGGCAACCAGGGTCTGCCTAGTTGGTTCCAGTCAAAGGACACAACCAGGTTGCTTGGTGGTGGGACCGAATAAACGGCTGGATATCGCTCTGACGAGCTTCCTTCCTGTGACAAAGGAATGGGGGCATTCCCCCCTTTTTCATCAGAGTCAGTGTTGATGAAGAGAATTTGGATGGTGTCGTCTTTATTCTCCTATGTGATGGTATCATTCGAAGATAGAGCCTCTGAAGGCAAAACCGGGTCAACTGCCGTATCAACCTTTTGAATTTCGTCAGGCATGGATCCAGACGGTTCATCTTCAATGATAGGTGCTTCGGCTGACCACCTGGGCGGGCCAGCCGGGTTCTCGACTAGTGAAGGACTTGGCAGGAGTTTTTGATATCCAGGAGGAAGTTGCGCTCGTAAAATCGGGCGATCTTCCAGAACTCTTTTAGCCTCGTCTAAGAAGGGACAATGGTGGATGCCGTGATCGCCTTCACACAGTTTGCAGGGAAATCTAGCTTTCCCTCTCTGTCCTGGGACTTCACTTTCACTAGTCGATAGTGAGCAGTCAACATGGCTATCAGAGGTTGATGCTACCAAATTGTGCAAACGGGGAGACCAGTCCCTTAGTATTTGAGGGATACAGGGACAATCTCTATGGAAATGGTCTCACCTGCATATGACACATGGCGATTTAGGCCTTGTCAGTGCTGTGTGTGGATTTTTGTCAGACGACACTTGTTTGCCCCCAGTCGCCTTTGGCTCCTTCTTCTTCTTCTTTTCCTTCTTCTCCTTAGGAACCTGGTTTTTTGTTTTACCAGCTCCGTCAAGCGAAGAGGAAGGAGGAGAGGAAGAGTTAGATGAAGTAGAAGGCTGGTTGGAAACTCTTTTCTGGTCTAACTGTTGACTCGACTGTTCAGGAATGGTGGTGCTCTGAACGACATTGGTTGAAAAGAGCCAGACTGGCAGGCCAATTGTCAGTCCTGGAAGCGACAATGTGGCCATGTGGGGCGCACCAACATCTCCCCAAGAGGAGAAGGGACTAGGATTTCCACCAAGGGGAATTCCTTGGTTGGTGTGCTCCATTTTTTCAACCTAAAGATCAACGCAGGAATAGGGGTGATTGTTCCATTTAAAATAAATTTTAACGACGCTTTAGACACAACTTGCTTTTTAAGTTTTAAAGAGTCGAGAAAAAGCTAAAGATGACTCTAGTCTCCTTCGATGTTTTAACGAGCCCGAAGTGACAAATGCTCGGATGGACTTTTTCTATTATAGAGTCTGAAAAAGGCCAAAAGGAACTACTCTAGAGTTCTAGGCAGAGGGTGTGCCAAACTTTTCGCAAAACCGCAGAATACTTTTTAAGGTACGGGCGGTCGATCTTCCTGAATGCTGTGTTCAGTGCATTGCGATCAGTAGGGCGGCCAACACAGCTTCCTAAGGATAAAGGTTTTATGCCTATAGGGGTCTCCCAATATATACGTGACAGTACGTGGGAGCACAATCCGTACTGGCGCTATCGTCCCTCAGGAGGAATCACCCACCTTCCATGAGATCGACAGTCACCAGGCTTAACGACGCCAGAACACGTCTCTAGCCTAGACCTATATGTTGTGCGTTATGTTGCAAGGCGTTGTTAAGTTCATTCAATTTATTTTAGGTTGATCTTTTTAAAGTTTACCTTTCAAGGTTCACCACGAGATGTATGATACAAATTCCTAAATGCAGTCTAAAGATGATAAGCAAGCTTTATATCTTTTCAACTTTGAAAATCCTAGCTACTAAGGGAAAAGAAAGACACCATCTTTTCTCAAAGAGCAATCAGCACACTCTAATGCACTTTTCCTAAATCCAACATGCAAACTATCAAATGCAAATGCACAATGCAGGTGTTTGTTTTCTGCTTTCTTAGTATTGATGCCTACAAAGAAAGCTTTTTGTACAACTTTGAATTTGCTTTTAAATGATCAATACAAACAAGTTTACTTTTTCGAAATCAGAGAGGGTAGAAGAGATTACACATTTAACGATTTTCGAAATAAAGACTCGTTTTGACACTTAAAAGAGACAAATTCAAACCAATAAGCAAAAGTAAATGTATAATCAATCTACAAACAGCCAATGAACTCTCTTCTAAGATCACAACCAACAGATCTGAATCAAGGGCTACAGGATGATTATTTCACTCATGCAAAGGAAAACTGTAAATGATGCCACAAACACATAAAAACACTCACAGTCTTTTTGTACAAAAGGAGGCAGAATCTAAGCAGAGAAAAGGGGTTATTAGACTGGTACCTATGCTGGTTACAGGCTGCAAAAATCAGAGATCAAAACAAGGCAAAACAGAGCAGAGAACCCCAGCTGCACAAGGACAAACTGGTTCAGCGCAACCTCAACACAGGGGTTTTGACATTTAGCGCAGGTAGCCTTCACGGGACTTGCGTTGAAATGCAGAATCCCTTCACTGGGTCTGTGCTGAAGGAGAAACTCTCGTTTCCCTCAGGTTCTGGGTCACAGTTTGCTACTCAATCAACTGTTTCAGGCCAAATAAAAGCAACAAGAAAGGTGTAATCAAAAGGATGCTTTGAAAGGCTACTAAGATCTATCACAAGGATCATCAAATCATTTTTGAATCCATTGTTAAGATCATAGACAAGTCCAGCAATTGGATCAAAGCAGCAACTTTCTACTTTGCATCCGGGAAAGATGCAGTTCGATTGTTGCTGTCAAGTCTATGAAACAAACAATGATAGAAACACAAATAAAATGACTAAACAAATTTCCCCAGTGGAGTCGCCAATTTGTTGTGGGGAAAAATGCCTATGCAGGACGATCCTATCCACCTAAGGTGTGACAGTTCCTTAGCAACAAGCGAGTACAACTATTCTGGTTTCTTCCTTTATGAAATGTGAAAGAAGGGAGATCAATAGACTTACCGGTGTCTTCCGTTTGTCCCTCGATCCGGTCTCTCTTCTCTTTGGGAGTTCACAGCTACTTGCCTTCCTGCTTATCCAGCTTCAACTTCCTGCAAGATCACAAGAGAACAGCTACTTGCGACAAGAGAAGAACTCTACTCAAAGACAGATGTTCACATTCATAACTAGTTTAGGATTAGAAATAAACTAAACATGCTAATACACTCATACATCAAAAATACATCAGCATATAGGAGAAACCAAGATAGCTTTATTGATGAATAACAAGGTTCAGGAAGAGATACAACCCAGAGGGCTCCAATCCAGCATCTCCTTCCCAGCAAAAGGAATTCCTCTCTTTTTCCCCTTCAAAGCATTAAGCACCCAATGATTCCAGTCTCAAACCAACAACAATTCTTTGCAATAACAAAATTCCAGCCTCTAGATCTCATGGAAGAGAGATCCATATATAGATGTTTGGAGAGAGGATGAGTCAGCTTGAGATCTAACTAGTGTCCTCTCCCTCTGTCAGTTCTTGAGTCCACTTGGAGGTTCTTGCTTCCACTTGGAGATTTGGAACCTCTTACTCATCACCAGTCGAATTCCCTGAGGCAAGTGTCATTTTGGAAGCTTCCTGGGTTTTGACACCTTGAGAAATGAGCCTGCCACTTGTCCACTCTCGTTCAATACAGGTAGCCTTTGTTCCAGTTGACATTCAACGCAGGTAGCCAGTGTTGGCTTTGACATTCAGCGCAGACAGCTAGTGTAGCCACTGAAATGATCCTAAATTGACTTGTTTTTGAGCAGTTTCAGGTGGAGAACTTCTGTGAATTGATGTGGTTTGTTAGCCTTGTTCCTCTAGGGGTAGGAACAACATGTTTAGGGACTTTGGATCCCTTATATTATGGACATTTCATGTTCAATGCTGTAAGGCACAAAAATGTCTATAACACCCGGATCTAGTTTCATCCATCCGGGCTGCGATATATATTCAGGAGAATAAAGATATTGAAATGTACAACATTGCAGCACAGATAATCATCCTACCAAAAGAATGATGGCTCTATCAGAATCATCAGTCTACCATCAGACGATTGTCTGTCCTATGTACATAAAAATGAATTTATAAAGCTGAGCATGGGAATGCCCGCCTCAACTAGATCATGAAAACAGTATGAAGATAATGTATTGTATTGTATCTTATTACAGGTCTCCTCCCAGCATTGAAAGAACTTCGGATCCTCCTAATAAAGCATTTCGCCCGATAAACGGCCTCATACTTTAGGGGGCAAATGTTATAGACATTTTTGTGCCTTACAGATCTAAGCATGAAATGTCCATAAACCAAGGGACCCTAAGTCCCTAAAAGTGTTGTTCCAGCCCCTAAAGGAACAAGGTCAACAAATTACAACTTCTCCGAGAAGTTCTCCACCAAAAACTGCTCAGAATCGGTCAAATCAGGATCATTTCAGCTGCTCCACTAGCTAGCTGCGTTGCATAGCACCCAAGTACACTAGCTAGGTGCGTTGCAACGCACCTAAATGCACTACCAGGGTGCGTTGAGCGGGAAATGACAAATGGTAGTGTCATTCCGCGAGGTGGACAGACAATGGAAGCTTCCAGAATCTTCCCCAATGACACTTGCCTCACTGATTTCAACCAAGGATGACTAAGGGGCTCTCAGTCTCCAAGTGGAAGCAAGAACTGATAGAGAGAAGCCACTAGTCAGATCATAAGTTGACTCATCCTCTTTGCATACATCTATATATGGATCCCTCATCCCAGAGATCCAGAGGCTGGAATTTTGTACATTGCAGAGAATTGCTCTTGGTTTTAAGATAGATATGAGAGTATTGGGTGATTTATGCTTTGTTGGAGGTGAAGAGGGGATTCCTTTGCTGGGGGGTTGATGCTGGATCAGGAATCATCGGTTGTAACTATTTGAGTTTCTCCTACATGCTTGTGTATCAATGATGTTTGTTATATTTGCATGTTTAGCTTAAATCTGATCCTAAGCTATTTATGAATATAAATCCATGTCTTTGTGTAGTTTTCTTATTCTGTGATCTTGCAGGAACTTGGTGAAGCTGGGCAAGTAAGGGAGCAGGGAGCTGGAAGCTGTCAAAGAGGAGAGAGATTGGATCAAAGGACTAGCGCAAGACACAGGTTGGTTCATCCTATTCCTCTTCATTTATAGTTCATAAAGAAGAATACAAAAGTAGTTTTCTCTGTTTGTTTCTAAGGTCACTGTCACACCTTAGTGGGATAGGGTCGTTCTGAATAGAAACTTTTCCCGTTAACAGTATGTGTTCCAATGATCTTGTTTTAAGATGATTGTACTAACATGTATGTGCTGAGACAGTTGATATGTACTTAAATGTAGTTGATAGTTGTAGTCTTATGTCTAATGACTATGGATTATGACATGATTGTTTGTTAAAGTTGATTTCAAATTGGTAAATGTGATTGTCTGGATATTTGGAACATGTGGTTGACATGTACGAGCATGATGCAAGGGAGTTACATGGCAAGAGAGATTGCCATGAAATCTTGAAGATGGCTCGGGTTGCGTTTCCTTGGGAGCCATGGGGATTGAGTCATGATGTCATTCTTATGATTTTGGTCTTTTGAGCTCGATTTGTGGTTTTGTTTATGTTTGGTGTAAGGCCTTGCCACTTTTTTGTAGCATCGTATCGTTATGGGTTTTCGTGGTCTTCTTCTTGGTTTTTTCTTGTCTTCTCTTTTATTGTTTTGATTCTTGAGAATTGGTTGGGAAAGAGGAAAGTTGATGCAGCTTGGGGAGAGATGTGTGGTACCCAAAAGCTAATGTGAGATTCAGATGAAGCTCATTGCATGAGTAATCATAGCTAAAGGTAACGCTATGACACTTGGTTGGATTGGCTGGTTCCATTGTAGCAAATGGACGGTAGAAATATAGTTATGAGAAAGGTAACATGAAAAGGTTAATTAAATGGATTTGAGGTGTCATATGCCTTGGCTATGTTGGGAACTGTTGCTCTTAATGCCTGTGCATAAATAAGGAAGTTCTCTTAACCTAGACCTTATGTTATCTCTTAATTATTTTATGATCATGATTATGTGGAAGTTTATACAGGTATACATGTATGTATATATGTATGTTGTTGTCTGACAGGATTATGATTGTTTTATGCTAATGTTTATATATGCATGTATGTATCAAAGTATCTATGTTATTGTCTGACAGGTTTTTTAGGGATAATTGTTGTGGAGGAATGATTGCTTATGGAAGAGAACGACATGAAGAGGTTCTTGGTCTTACGAGGAATCAATTGGGAAGAGTAGTCACAAAAAATATACGAGGTTAGTATCATGTGGATATGATTTTTTATGGTATACTTCTATTATGCATATGTTTATGTTATGATAGGTAATGTTGAATGATACAT